>JAIUCV010000012.1:20207402-21693583 GCA_026724425.1 Erythrophleum ivorense | reverse complement strand
GTATTTTTTTCTTACCTCAATAGTCTTTTCTTTTATGCCATAAAAAGGTTTCTTCTATCCAATTGGAATTCTCCATAAGTTGAGTACTCTTTATGACCAAACATAAAACTTTATTAGTGTGCAACATTCTCTTATACACTGATACCAAAAGAACTATGTCAAGTTCCTCTAAATAATTCCTTACAAAGAGATAAGATAAATAACTATGAAAATAGCAAGACAAACAACTATGTTATGTTGTAACTTAGCAAGTGTAATGACAAGTTAAAATTTTTACCAATGGTTGTTAGTTTGATTCTTTCTTATTCTATGGATTTTAGAAAATTTTCAACCCATGTTAATGTTCAATTTTTTGTAAGCTAGTTTCTAAATATAAGGACAATATTGAAATTTTTTAAAAAAATTTATTCCATTCTATCTACTTTTCCTTAACTTCCAAACAATGAAAAGATAGTTTCCCTTCCACTACTAAAAAATGAGGCATTTTGCGATGGTTGTTTCTAGACATAGTGACAGTTACAACTGTCATTAAAAATTTTAGTAGTGGTTACATACTCTACTATTAAAAGCTCCATCATGAGTCACTTTGCTATAGTTGTTTCCAACCATAGGAACAACCATTACAATACATGTTTTGTGATGGTTGACACAACTGTCGCAAGTTTTGATGTAAATTTAGTAATTGTTGTGCCACAATCGTTACCCAAAAAAAAAAAAAGAATCAATCATAGCAATAGTTACAAAAGGTTACTAATGCAACCATAGGTCGTTATTCTTTTGAATTTTTGTTTTTTTCTTTTTTCTTTTTAATATTTGAACCTACGTATAAATGTAGTTAAAAATAACTAGCACACAATAATCACAATATTTATAAATCTTAAATTATAAGATATAAAATTTAAATTTAAATCTAATATATGCAACAATACTATCATGAAAACAAAAGTCTTACAAGTTAATAGATAAATCCTATAATTATGACATTATTTAACAAAAAAATCTTACAAATCATAAATCTACTAATAGTCTTCTTGATTGGAAAAGGGTTGAGAATGTTTTACTACACATTCAATGCCCCACTCCCTTGATCAACTGCTTAAATAAAAAAAATATAAAATGTCATTAGAAACACATAGAAATTAAATTACAAGAAATAAATAATTTTCAATGAACACATTATTGTCAAATGAAATATAAGAACCATTTGGTAACTTAATTGAAATATCCAAATTGCCCATAGAAGAGATTTTACACAAATGATCCAAATTTGAAGGGTCATATAGAAGATTGAATTTAAGGCACAAGCATATGAGTGCTTAATGTTTGAATTCAAGGTCATAATAATCAGTTGAATATGTTTGAAACTTTTTCATTAGGATTTTTTTTACAAACTTATTATAAAATTTAAACTTTTATTTCTAAACCATTTAATGGACTAGAATTTGAGTTATCATAATATATAAATTGTGAAAGAAAATTATAATATATAAAATTTGAATTCAAAAGTCTAAAGATGACCCAATTTTTTATAATTTTCTAAACATATTAACATTTCCAAATACGTTAGTACAAGAGAAAATGAAAAATATCATTCTCATATCAGGAGATATATCTTTCAAAATACTTAATTTTGATTAATTTAATGTACGACTTTAATGATATATTATATATGATTAAAATTTCAAAGTAACGTTGGAAGAGAAAATGAAAGGCAGTTAATAATGATAGCTTTATAAGTAATATAAGATTGCATAGATATCAATAATTCAATAACTTAGGAGTTCTTGTAATCATATAAATGAAGTTGTAATACCCAGTTTTTCTAAAATTACTCAAAACTAATGAGTTACAAAAGGAGGTCTCCTAATTCAAATGATTAGAGGCTAAATAAAATTAGAATAATAATTTAGATATCTAAAAATGAAAATACAAAGCTAAAGGCACCCGAAAACTGGAGCCATAATAACTAAATAAAATTAGGTAAAAAGGCAATGACATTTTCATAATTTTAGGTAATTTTATGAAAACTTAAAGGAGAAATCTTTAAATGAAAATTTTGAGTTTTTTGAAGTTTTTATAGGCTTTAAAAATTATAGGGACCCTTAGAATGGTGAAAATCTTTTCAGTTTGCATTTTAGAGTGCCAGTTGACTAAAACTTTGATCAGGCTATTTGGTAAGGTTTTAAATCCAATTTAGGTGAAATTAAAGGCATTTTATGAATTAGATGACCTAAATTTTATTATGAAAAAGAAGGTTCTAAAAAAGAAATTAAAATGAGACCAAATGAAAGGATGCAAAATGAGGGACTAAATTGAAATTTTAAAAAGTGTTATAACTTGGCCTTTGCTTCTTATTTCCACATCCCTCTCTTCTCCACTCTTCTAACCAACTTTCATCTGATCCCAAACAAAACCCAAGCAAGCTTGAAGAGGTGCACCAAGTGGGGAAAAGAAGGAAGAGAAAAACTAAGCAAAAAGTATAAGAATTCAAGACTTTTTCATGTTTTCTCTTTCACCAAACTTCTTCTTCTCTTTCTCCTCTCTTTTTTCATAGTTTTAATGACTTATTTGGGGCTGTTTCACAATTAGTTCAGTAAAAAGAAGAGATAAATTGAAAGAAAGCTTGGAAACTTTAGAAAATTCCCTTGAAAGATTAGAAAATAAGGTAAGATTCATGGTATACCTTTGTTTCATCTTGCTTTTTCTTCTCTTGTATGTTTCAGCTAAACCTAGGCCCATCTAGGAGAGGATGAATTCAGGTCATAACAAGGTATGAACAAGAATTTTAAAGCATGAAAAATAAGAATATGCAATTGGAACTAAAAAAAAGTTTTAGAATTTAAGTTATGTTACTTAGAGCTTTAGTTGCAATTAAGAAATTTTGAAACTTTCTAATGATAATCTAGCTTATATAAGAGTATATATGAGTTCATAAGAGGGCTAGGAAGCTTCATGGATACCAAACTCCCTAGGAAATTTAATGAAACTCTATGGGCTCCCACACTTTGCTATGTCTCGGCCAAGGGAGGGATTAGACACCTAAGGGGAATTTTCTTTGATTCCAAGGATAAAAATGGTCTATATATGAATAATAAATACCAAAAGAACTATTGATTTGAATTTAGAAATCATAGTTTGAAAGATAGAAGTTTAGGTTCCTTTTTAGGCATAAAAAACAACTTAGTATTTGGTCCCTTGAATTAAATTTGCGATGACTCTAATAAGTTTAAATGGAGTCATGAGACTTAGATTAAATGAGAAATTGGAGCCAAGATCATAAATTATATGGGTTGCTTTATTATATACCTTGTATGGAACCATAAGCATGCTATAAGTTAGAATAGGCTTGTGTAAAGCTTATGAAGACTAGAATGGTTTCTAATAATGTTTTTGTGTTTTATTTGATGTATTTAGGCCAAGCAAATCAAGCCCCCCTTAGGTGTGTATGTGTGTGAGGCCAAGAAGGGGAAGTAGAATTCAAGGAAGAAATTTGTACTTCTTGATTCAAGGTAGCTCTTCATCATTTCTTGTATGTATATCTTGGTTGTTTAATTGTCATTGAATGCTTGTATGTATGTTGGAATCATGAAATATATCTATAGCTATTGGTTTAATGCTTTGGTACCATTATGTTTCTTGAATAACAATTGGAATGTGTTTGGCTCTTAATGGGTGAGATTATGCCAAAAGTCTCTTAGAGTGGATGAGAAAAAGCCAAAAGTTTCTAAGAATGAGTGAGACAAAGCAACAAGTCTCAAGAGTGAGTGAGACTGTAATGTCATAATTTCTTAGGTCATTCTATGCTATTTTTATACCTCAGATCAATCAATTCATATGAAAAGCAAGAAAATGACATTAAAATATTGATTATTTTTGTGTTGCGTCGCGTATAAAAATTCCGTTCGGCATCACGTGAACTGTGTGAGCTCATACAACACACTCTCATATTTAATTACATGGATATAACTCATTTAGATCATAAAATGTGGCTCAACTCAAGAAAACTGAAATGAAGCATAAAACATGGAGGTTTATTTTCGGACAGATTTTGCCTTTTTTCTGTCCAAATTTTGAAAAAATCATAACTAATTCTAAAAAAATAGAAAATATGCATTCTTGGTTATTATAGAAAGTTACAGATGTCCAATTCATGTTAAAAATATTTGTAGAATATAACATCCATCATAGAAGACGTTTGACATCCAAAAAAATCCAGAAGTCAAATTGCATTCTAGAACTGTCACAAAATTCTGCAACAAATTTTGAAAATGTCCAATTAATTTTAAAAAAATCCAATCCATACAAATGATATTAATTTAGAAATCTATGGATGTTAGCTAGAGGGAAAAAATATTTCTAGACCAGCTCAGGTAGCCCAGACCTCGAAATTCAATAGAATAGTAACTCAGGTCGGGCAAAACTCTTGATATTGGATAGAATGTTCAAAAATTCATTTCTTCCTCTCTGGACTTCCGATTGAGGTGCTTCTAGTTGGTACAAATCATTGGGAATGTCTAGTTTCTTTGCATAAAATTTTCATAGCATTTGGACATCATTTGCCTCATGAGTGACAGAATTTAATTTCAGACCAATGCTACAATACAAAGAACCAAAACCAAAAAATTCTCAACTTCAACAATTCGCTAAATATTCCATAGACCTCCAAAAATTACCAAATTTAGCTTCCCAAAAATCTCTCAATAAGCACTAGATGCATCCTAAATTTCAGACTAAGAAGAGCTCATTTGGATAAAAAGTGATATAACCTCATGAAATGGTAAATTTTTGCTTCATATGGGTTATCAATTTGTCCAAATGGCTTTCTTAATTATTTGGCACTTCTTGGGCAAATTTCAAAGCACAAACATGACTTGTAGAGACTACCCAAGTGGTTCCAAACCCTATGCATCTTATTTTGGTCTCTCAACATCCATTTATGCACTAAAACACATGTCATTCAAGGGTCCAATAGCATAATTTCATTGATTTAATACTACATACATTATACATATAGTCTATACATCATCTTACATATACTCAAGGTTTTACACAACCAAAAATAACATGTACAATGCTTCTTGAAGTGTAGCCATTTAGTGTTCTTGGCTTGCATTTCCTTGACATTGGGCACTACCTAAACATTTTAAGCATGAGAGGGAAATGAGGGTGAGATTCTAAGAAGCTCAGTAGCTCACACACTCATTCATACCACATTCAAGGCATACATATATCAAATATATGAATATGCAAGTATAAAGTGTGCAATAAATCCCATTTCATGCCACATCAACATGTCAAGACCACTTTCATGCGCTAGGGACTTTTGGTTTAGCCTCACCCAATTTCTAGGACTTTTGGATTTGCTTCACTTTTGGCCTAGGGACTTTTGACTTAACTTCACCCATTCAAGGGACTTTTGGCCTTGTCTCACCCATGCCATGAGACTTTTGGCATTTCCTCACCTTCATCAAGGGTCTTTTGGCATCACTTCACCCTTATGAGCTCTTTCCACAATCATAGTCATTCAAGAAAACACATTGGTACCAATACAATTTCAAGACATCAAATGGCATGTTCTCAAATCACAAGAGCATATACAAGCACACAACACATACATATGCACACAAAAATGCAAGAGAATGAGGTGGAGAGCTACCTTTTAATTTATACGAGCTTACTTTGCCAACTCCTTTCCCTCCTTGGTCTCACAAGAGCACTTAGGTGGAGTAGGGTTCTCTTGACCTAGACATCACAACATTACACAATTACACACTCAAAGCAAGCTAAGGCACTAGGTTCACTCTTAAACACACACTTGGTTCCATAATAGGTATATTGGTTTCATAAATGGTCCATTGAAGCAACTCATATCATCCAAGTTCTAGGCTCTATTCTCTTGTTATTTCTAAACTTCTTGGACTCATTTAAGGTCCTTAGAGCCATCACATATTCAATTGCACCATTGGAAGACCAAGTTGCTTCATAAGGCACCATTATGAACACCATTATCCTATCTCCCAATCTATGGCTCCTAAATTTTTTTCAATGGTTTCTCCTATCTTCTAACATCATATGGAGTCCCAAACCAATGTTAGAACAAATTAAAACACTTCCTAGCCCTATGAATCCTCCTTGGCCGAGACAAGCACATAATTGGGTTTCTTAGAGTTTCAAAATTTTTCTTGAGGGGAGAGCCACTTGGGAAGGTTTCTAGGGGTCTTAGGAGCTCAAGGAAACATTCAAATAGTCAAGAAATTACTCACACAATCAAATTTTATAAAACCCTAAGAAAGCCTACACTTTTTTATCTTGATTTCTTTTAGTTTTTACTTAAATTTTTTTCCATATTCTTAATCCTTACACTCTTTTCCCTAGGTTTCTCCCTTGGTTCTGCCCAAAATTCATCTCTTTCTATCCCCCCCTAGGCTGGCTGAAACTACCACAAAGAGGAGTAGCCAAGATGAAGCATCAAGAATGGAAAAATACCGTAGTTTCAAGCTTGTTTTCAAAGCTTTTCTTCCTTGGTTCTCTTCTCCTTGGCAAATTCAAAATTTTCCCCTTAGTTTTAGACCAAAAAATCCATGGAAAGAAAGGAGGAAGAGAGGAAAACAAGATTGGATGAAGATGAAGCAAGAAAATCCATGAAATTACCTAGTTTCTCTTTAGTTTTCTTCCTCTTTTTCTCCTCCTTCTTATGTGCCTAAGAGAGCAGAATAACTTCTGTATTTTGGGCAGAAAATTTCGTGCTCAATAAAAGGGAGAAGATGGAAGAAAAGTGTGAGAGTGTTTAGGATATTCTAGAAGCTTTTATTTTCAATTTTGCCCTTCCGTAATAGCAATTTCGTTTGGCTTTGTTTTAGATCCTTTTTAAGAACCATCTTTTCCATCATAAAATTTAGATTCCCAATTTAATAAAATACCTTGGGAATCACTCAATTTGGAACTAACACCTTACCGAACGAATTAGTTGAAGTTCAGGTTAATTGACGTTGAAAAACATACACCGAAGGGGCTTTAATAGTTCCAGGGCTTCCTATAGTTTTTGGGGCCTCTGAGAACCTTAAGCAACTCAAAAATTTCATTTAAAAAACCCTCCTATGTGATTTTCCAAAAGTTACATCTATTTACAAAAATACCATTACATTTCGTCAATTTCTGTCGCAAATTGTTTCTCTATCCTATCTTCATTTTTCTTTCTATCTAAGCTTAGAATTATCATTTTTAGGAGTTTAAGACTTAACCTAAATTTTTTGGAATATTATCTAGGTCATTTTAGAGGACTTACTTTTATATGGCTCATTTCGTCATTTTTACGAAAATTACGTTTGTTACAAAGGCTAAGTCAAAAGTTCCTAAATGTGGGTGAGGCTAATCAAAAGTTCTAAAGAATTGGGTGAGGTTAGACAAAAAATCTCTAGAGCTTATGTTTGATTTCAATGAGTTCATGTGACTTAAGAATGTGATTATGTATGTCTACTAGGAGCATTTAATATATGCTTACATTCTTTAACATGAAAATGTACCATATATGTATACTTGAAAGGGTGAATGAGCAACTGGAATTCTTTAAATCTCACTCTTCCCCACTTTATGTCTAACCATATCTATATGAATCTCATGGAACACAGAATGGAAGCCAAGGAGTATGAATGATAATATTTTGACTGTAGAATAAGATTTTATGTAATTTAATATCAAAGTATGTATGTATATGATGTTTATAAGATGTAAATCTTTAATTATATGTAAAAGCATATGAAAGTATTGTACGTAATAGATATGGAGCCAAATGTATGAGAATGTAGGTTTTTGACACCCTTTAGCATTGACATGCTTGTGTATATGAATAAATGGAATGGTAGTTATCAGTTCCATGATGATTTGGGCTTGTTATAATGCTTCTATATGCTACGTTGAGCTTTTGAATGTGGTCAAGTGGTCCCATTACATGTAAGAAGCTATTTTGGCTCATTTGAAACCAATTGTGCCTTTTTTTTGGACCATAATCTTGCCCTGAACTAAAACTAGACCAAATGGACGAGTCTTGACATGAAATTTGGCTGGCATTTAAATCTCATCTAGGGATTTTTATAGAGCTAAATAAAATTTTTTTTGGAACTCTAGATAATTTATTATGATTTTTCAAATTAGCCAAATTATGCAAAAACTATTAGTGGTGCTGTTCATTTGATTAATTTGGTTTTTGAGGTATTGGAGGGGGCAAATGAAATCCAATACTTATAAAATTTTACAAAAACATAGTTGGCATTGTAAGCTTTCCATAGCCACTAAGACCACTCAATTTGGATCTGTGTAGAGAAAGATATGAATTTTTGAAGTTTCAAGTTTGTTGTCTGAAATTTTGACCTAGTTATTGTTTCATTATTTTTTGTAAGCCAAATGATACTATTTCAATCTAAAATTTTTACAATAATTAGATGACATCTTGAGCTTTCTACAGCTATAATTTACATAATTTGGAATTTTCTAGAATTAGTTAGGAATTTTCAAAGTTTACATCAAAATATGGAACATGTGGAAATGAGATGCATGCCTTAAACCCAAAATTCATAATTCAAATTATGATATTTCTTGTTGAATAAGTGTGTTATGGATGGAAGACGACTTTGGTAAACCCACATAGCCCATTTAACTAAAGATGAATTATTTTAGCTTTTAATAATGACAATTTCTATTGCTAAAGGTAATTATTTTATGAAAGTGGTTACTTTTAGCAAGTTATGCTACAAATTAAATGTTAGATAGACATGGTATTACAAGTAGCATAGGCCAACAATAAATTTTAAATAGCAATGATACACATAAAATTTATGTGAGAAACCATTTGCATTGGACTTTAACCTTCTTTATAATTAGCCTTCAAGTTCTTGAGTTTGGAAATCCTCTGATTGTAGGATTTACAAATAAAATTTATGGTTGACCATAAGGAGATAAAGATAAAAAAATCTCCTTATATATTTCATTTTTTAATAAATTAGACCTAGTTTAATTAAGTTGGGCCCCAAGAAGAAGGCCTAATTTGACTAGGTGTAAATAACCAAAGTTGGTATTCAAAATTATATGTTTTTGTCTATAAACGATACAAATCAAGTATAAAGCTTGAAGTCAAGTTCAATGCCTACGTTTTTGTCTTACTTCCTTCTATTTTCTTTACTGGTCCCAGTGTCATTAATTTTAATTATATGTCAAGTATAGGAGTTATATCGTGGTGCAGGGACTTTATTGCTTTAGTATAGGGTGAGATTAATTACTTAAAACAAAAAATGGAGGCCATACTTATCAGGCACCTATTGCTTTCTTCTAATTGGATTGTGTATACTTTGAATGAAAATGACAAAAATGGAGGCCAAGGTAAGATATTTTCAAGAAGAGGTTCTCATTTTGGACATAAATTGGAAGCCCATTAAATGATTGGCTCGGTTAGGTAGTTAACTCAAAAGAAAAACAAAATTATTTACTGCATCATTGATGAAAATTGAAAAACCAAACTGCAAGCTAAGTGTGTAAATATCAATTTGGGATGTTCTCTTTCACCTTCTATATAGTATATTTCAGAAAGATCTATGCTATGTGCTTGAAATTCAAAGACTAGTTCATCCAGGTCCAATATGACAGCTCATAATGCTCAAGTTGAATAAAGAAAGAGGTAGTTAACCATAAGAGGAATGATGAAGGATTAAATAGGTAAAACTGATGGAGAAGAAATGTTTAAATAATATTACATATAAAGGTATAATAGGCATATTTAAATGATATAATAGGGCTATCAAATAAAATTAACAATATTGATCCGCACTATTGATATTAAAAAAAAAAGATAAAACATTTAAAAAGAAATGAGGCAACGCACCTCCAAAACTAAAATTTAACTTATGATACAAGAGCACTAACGATAAATTTAATCACCAATACATTTATAATACAAACAAATAATAAAAAAATTATAAAGAGGCGGCACAGATTTTAATTCTTCTTGAAAACTATCTCCTAAAAGCCTTCTTTGCTTTAATGGCCAAGAATTGTACCTAAATTTTTATTATTATTTAAATTTAAGAATGCTGAGTTAGAAATTCTATGTCCATATCTTTTGAGGACAAAAATTATTTTTGTCTTTTTGACTAACTTATGAGAAATAGTATTTTCCTTCAATACATAATGAATATAGAAAATAAAAAGTTTCTCACAAAAAAACGTTATATGATTTGAAAGAAATATTTAAATGGGTAGTGGGAGAAACTTGGAGGTGGCTTTTGTAATTTTGCATCTAAGTGTTGATGGCATCTTGCTTAGTTTGTCATCAAAAAATTCAGTTAGTATTAAAAAGTTTGTTTCTTCTTAACATATGGCACTCATTTTATGAATATAATGAAATAAATAGCAAATATTCAAAACCAAAGCCTTTACCCCAAAGAGAAGAATACTTCAATAAAAAAAATTGCTCCTATAACGAACAAATCAACCAATTTTCAGCTAACAATTAGCCTATATATAACAAAAAGTGGAGAAATCTTGAAGAAAATATCTCAAAATGGATGAAAGTGGCAAAATATGGGAGAGAAAGGTTGAATTACGATGGATGATGGTAGATGGACTGCTGTGGATGGCGAACAATCACAGACGGTCAGCGAACACACATGGACGACCAGTGAATGGTCCAAGAGAGGACCGTTGTGCGTGAAGGAGCTGTGTGTGAAGGAGGAGGTTCGAAAATGTCCGATCTTAGATGTGATTTTGATACTGCTACCAAATTGCAGCCGTTTTTAATGCAACCGCTGCTATTTTGCAATAGTTGGGTGGATTTGTTAACTTTTAACACAACGTTAAAATAAACTTAATATAATCTACTTTATTAGAAATGCTAATCTTCGTGTATATACTAGTTATGAGAAAGTTAACAATCCCAACATTAGATGTTTTGACTAAAAAGTCCTAACTCTTTCGGTTAGAGATAAATAAGAGTAATTAGGTCATTTATCATTAAAACACGTTTATAAATATAATGTTATGAGGAAATACCTACATAAGTACTGCTGTATATTAGTAAATATATTGTTATTGTTTCTTCGTTTGAATTGTAAATGTTGATATATAAATGAATGTAGTCAAACCTCCCACCCCCAGCCCCCCAAAAAAAAAAAATCAATTTATACAGTCACAGTTTTCTTTGTCCTTTCACTTCAGTATAAGACGGAAAATGGAATCTAACCTTTAAATGAATATCTGAAAATATTTTTCTTTACCCGTGACGTCCTCTTCTCTTTTTGTTGTTTGAATTCCTCATAGTATATAATAGTATACACGCTATATTCATGGAAAAAAAATATATACAGTATATATCATTTCCTAAAATACTAGAAAGAGGCCGTGAATGAGAGATTTGATTTGGATATATACATGTTCTCTCCTCTCTTATTACGGCCTTAATTAAGCCTTCTAATTATGTGGTCATAACTCTAGTGATCTCTCTACCAATTTGCTTAAATAATGGTGCAAAATTCTTTCCCTCGTGAACAACAAAAATGGAGAATGAGGATTCTCAATCTCAATCATCAGTCCTCCATGGAAATGATGTCTTTGTGAATAAACTTCTCTCAAGAAGCTCAAAGTCTGAGCGCGACATATACTCCTGCAAACAGCCTGGCGTGGTTCCATTCATATGGGAAGTGCAGCCTGGGATACCCAAAGATCCGCCAAATGAAGCCATTGTGCCCCTTCCGAAACAAAAACCTTCCTCAACACCATAGTTCTAAATTGCGGTCCGCATCATGTGATGTGGCCGCAATATTGCTGTTGCGGCACCGGCCGCATCCGCATTAATCGGCCGCATCGCCCGCAATCCTTCTTATACTATCCGTAACACCCGCAACCGCAATCGCAACGTAATCGCAACCGCAACCGCAATTTAAAACCATGCTCAACACCATTGGAGTGGTCTATAGAGTTAAAGGATTCGAGTTTAAATCCCATTGGTTACCAAATTAACCAAAAAAGATCTTCCTTGACACAACCTACATCTTGTTTTCTCAATAGGTCTAAGAAAACCCGAAATGAACCTCCTAAGTTTTCTCACTCTGAGTCCTCCAATTCAGACGATCATGACTTCTTCTCATCACCTTGTGCTTCAAAATCTTCATCATCAACCTCAGTAAGAGCCTCACCTTCCTCCAAAGCCCTTGCGACATCGTTGCCGACATATTCAAAATTACGCAATCTTGCAAAAGGGCTTCTTCGGAGGTTGTTTTAGTTCTATGTTGTGTTAATTATTTGCTTTTACTTACAATTTAGGTTTTAAACTACAGTTGCATTGCCATGATTGAAAAAATTTGTGCAACCTAGTGTTAATGCCGTTGCGAAATCTGTCATAAATGTAAACTTGTGACTGTATCAAGTGATGTATCCATACCATGTTTTACAAGTTTCTGTGGTAAATGAGTGATCACTTGGAGATACTAGCCAGTTTTTAGCGTGATATTATGAGGGAACCCTAGCACTTTTATACTTTGAAATTACTATATATGATTCTAAATTGTTCTGAGAGATATGATGAGAGGGTCAAATTTCTCACTATACATGGTTGCCTTCGCAGTCTCTGGATTGAAACCGTTGCCCGCACTAGATCATATCTTGATGGGTTTATTGCATATTCATTTTGTTTTTGTTTTTCTGGCGATTTAGTAATCATAAATTTGAAATATAATTTTTATATCCCAAGTACACTATATATAATTCCATTCTTATATATATCTACAATATTTTGAGACCAGTCTCGGTCTAATTAACATGCATTTCATTTGAAATTTGCGGTTCAAAAAGAGACCAGGCATTACATATATGAATTAAACAGCTTGCCAGCTTGATGACCATTAAGAAATGAAAAATATTGTTTTAATCAATGTATAATGCAGTGATTTTACTATTAAATTTTTTTAAAAAAAATTAAACGATACATTTTTTTTTAATTGATAAGAAACAGTTTACAGCAAGGTTAATGTCAGGTAGGGGTCTTCTAAGCCAATTTTTACCGGATCAATCCAAACTGATTCAATATCAAAACTGACCTTTTAAGCAAATTTGATTGACTCCCCCCACAAAAAAGACCAATCTAATTGGTTCAATTATTATATGTCCAACTTGTCAATGAACTTGGTAATTTTTTTAATTATAATTAAAATGTCCGCCTTAATTAATTTCTCATACAATTAAATAACTTTTAACCATCTTTCCATTTTCATGAATGATTTTTGTTGTAATGTAATATTAAAAATTTTTATTTTCATATTTAATATTACATAAATGAAAAGTTTAAATTTTGAAATATATTACAATAACATGATTTTAAAAAAAATCAATTACCTAATCCAATCTAAATAGATTAGAAAATAGATTGAATTGATTGAGTTATGACTAATTTTAGATTGATCGGTAAAAGTTCTTGACAAATTGATTATATCAATTCGATTAATTTTAATGACAAAATCAAACTAATCAAAATCCATAAATACCTATACAAAAGTCCATCCAAAGAGCTCTCTTAAACAGTAAAAATTGATTACAAATATGGCCAAGTTCAAGGTTTGGCTGAACAATTCTTATATGCACTAAAGTTGCCATATCATTTATATACTCAATTGCTAAAATTTATTTTGCACATAAATTCTACTTTTATTGCACATATATTCTACTTGTACAATTCAATTCTGACCATTGATTGTATTTGATACACTATGCACCAGATGGATGTAAGAAAATTTCAAGTTCAACTTAGGTGACTGATGTGCCGTTGCTTTTCTCATTAGATTTTGACCTCCTAATCATTTGGATAGACTCTATAAGTGGTTTGTTGTATTGGTTTTTTCCTTTTTATCAAAATCCATGTTTTTTACCAATTTTTTTTGGTCAAATCCATGTGAAGGAAAAAAAATTACCCCCAAATGTTGTAAACTTGTGAAAATTGGATCTAATCATTCTGATTTTGTGGTTGTATGTTTTTTGAGGAGAGGAGTCAACTTTTGTGGCATAATGATTAGTCAATAATTATTATATAAGTAGCCAATGATGAATATATAATTATGTACAACTCAATGATTATTATATGATTAATCAATGATATTGTATAATTAAATAGTTATAGTTAATTACTATTAATTTGTTAAATGAATGGGTGGGGTAATTAATAAGTAATCATTATTGTGTGATTAATTAGTTAAAATTAGTTATTATTAATTTGTTTGATGAGTGGTTGGTACAATGAAAAAGTAATAATAATTGTATGGTTAATTAGTTAGAATTAGTTATTATTTGGTTTTAGAGTTAGTTATCATTAATGTGTTACATATAATAAATATTGGTTGTATAATAATTAATTAATAAATTTAGGTAGATATTAAATACTAATAATTATTAATAAAGTGTAGTAATTAAAATCATTATTAATGTATTAAATAAATATAATAAATAAAGATAGAGAAGAATAAAGGAAAATGTATGGAGGTATAGTTAAAATACAAATTATTATATTAAAAATTAAAAATCATATAATATGATTTTAAATACAAGATAAAATGAATAAATATCATTGAGGTTATTTTTAACAATATGCAAAAAAATAATTTATTTGATTATATATATCAAAAGTAATGTCCGCCAGTGTCTCAACGAGCATTTTGCCTTTCACATTGTGATTGCCCTTAATACATAAGTCCTTCATGTTCTTTATCTGGTGGATTGTTAATAGGAGTAGGCAATGAATATTTAGATCAAATGTAGGAGAATGCATTAGAGGAATCGAATGTTGAGGGGTTACAAACCCATAATGCGATGATATTTTAATTTCAAAAAATTAACCACCATACTCAATATTAAAGATTGTTAGATAATCAATTAATGACATGGATGACCTAAATTGAGAGGGATTGGGAGATCCAAATTGTGATAATTATGAAGGAGGCAAATGGTAGAAGAGACTAGTATTTTCAAAGTCTTGATATTGGCCAGTTAGCATAAAAGAAGATGGATCGACTGTGCCAATGTATTGTTGTAACACAGCACCTTCATATGGCACAAATGATGTTGAAGCATTGATGTCATGACAATTTTATTCATCTTGGTCAACAATTGGCAACTGGGCTGACATGTAACCCTCATGTCTCTTGCCTAACCTGCCTTTTAGAATTTCTGATCATGGTAAATCAAATGTAGGCAAAGCAAGTTGGGAGACCATCGTGAAGCACTGTTCTCCAAGAGCTAGTCAGATATTCATGTGGTCCTGACTCATCCTCTTGATAGTCATGATAATCCATTTATGGAAGGTCTTAAATACTCAACCTAAAAAGGTCATTAGCAATATCAGCCTAAAAAAAGTTACACAAGTAAAAGAAAAATATATTTTGTATTAGCAAAATGAAAATATTAAGGGCTACAAGCAAAAAAATATACCTCAAAACCACTGGCACTACTAGCGGGATAGATCCATCGACGAGTACATGTCCAATATCATCCTATGTATTGGAAGTGCAGTCTATAGGTGCTATAGCCATGGCGTTTGAGATAAAGCATCTTGCCATGCATTGTGAGAACCCGACGTGAATTCTTACATGGGAAGGGAGTTGACTTTTCAAAGCAAATCATGCAGCTGCCACGTATGGAATTTTGCTCTTCCAGAAATTACATATGTACCCCTCCTCTCCTTCTTCCTTCAGCTGGTTTTTCGGTCTTCTCCCATCCAGATTTCTGCAATATATATCCTCCAGTGCAGCATCACAGAACCGCCAGAATTTCACACCTTCATCCTCTGTTTTCTAGATGCTACCTTCTCTGCTCTTGCGAGCTGCTGGATGCTGATGTTCTGCCTCCTCATGCCTTGAGTTTGCTTCAACTGAGCTGTTTCCTTCAGTCGCATACTCCTCCCTGTTGAACGAAGCTGGTATGGATTAATTCTGCAGCTTATTTTCTCCTCTATTTAGCGTTTCTGCTGCCCTGTTTCAGTGCTGGTATGGGTTGAATTCCAGCTGCAAGCTTCTCCTTGAATTGGTTCCTTTTTGCTGCTGGTTTTGGGTGAGAGCAAGCCAGAAAAACTCCATTTCTTCTCCTCATTCTTGGCTAATCTTGTTGTTACTTTTTGCTGCAGAAATCCTCTCCCTGGGTTGCTAAATTTCAGCGCTGGTTACTGATGAAGATCACGCCAGAATAAGCCTCTCCCCAAGCTACAAGTTCTTCATGCAAAATGCTTCTGCTGGACGAAGGCTAGGTGGACCAAAAGCTGCAAATTCCTTCTCCTCTGTTCAGCACTATAGTGCCTCTTTTTTGGTTTGATTCTTGTTCCTTGCTTCCTCCTCATTTAAGCTGAGTTGTGGCTGTGTGGGACTAGTGTTTAGGCGTGAAATTCTGTTGCATGTGTTGCTTCTTTAATTCCAAATTCTGGCGCTTCTCTTCCCTGTATATTAACGCTGTAAGATGTCCTGTGTGGTGGCAGTTTGGAGGGGTTCTGCGCAGGAGAAAAGTGAGGCAGGAAGATGATCCTAGTTGGAGAAAAATTCTGATCCAATTATACTTAACTGTATGTTCCCTCTCTTATACATTAATCCCTCCCAAAAATTCTGCATATTTATACACACCTAATTGAATTAAAGACCAAACCCCCACTATGCTCCTTTCTTAATTATTAAATTATAATTATGCAGAATAAATTCCCGATTAAAGATAGTATATATTTCTTTTAGTTTTCGAATTTTGGTTTAACTCCTAAGTTGAACCAAGAAAAAGAAAGTATAAAAATGGGAATATGGAATATACTGTACTAGTTGGAAGGCGTAAAAATTTGTAGAGGATTAAATTTTAAATTTTGATAGTCCAAGTCTGTATGAAATTCATTTGGGTGGTTCATTGTCTAAAATTTGATGAACGGGTATTGTAGGAAATTCCAGAGATTGAGGTATAGCCGAGGAACGGGTCAGGGAATTTCTGTGGTATCTCGGAAGATGAGTAAGTAATGCGGACCAAAGACTCAAGAAATTCTTATTTCTGTTCCTAAGTTTCCTTGCAGTGTTTTAAAATTTTGATTCTTTATTTATAGAGATACATATTTTAAAATTTAGTCATATACATGTTACAAAAATTTGATTTCAACCGGGAATTTTGCAAGTTTACGGATGTTGAGTTAATTGGAAATCCTACTATGAAAATGATCTGAACGATACTTTGTCTGAAATGTTATTTGGAAATTTTAGGGAGTTATCTGCTCATAACCCTATAGCTAACAGCAGTAGATGTTAGCCCTAGTGCACCATGATCTGAACCTCAGCTAGCAGGGGTGGTGTTAGCCCCGTGTGCAGGCCACCACACGCGGAGTCATTTTATTTTCGCAAGCTGAAAGCTTTGCGTCTGTAGTGATTTTCCCCGCGAGCTGTGTGCTCTGCGTCTGTTCCAATTGGTTCTGTTTAGATGCGTTCGGTGTATTTTGAAAAAGGAGTTTGTATAAAGTCTGTTCCATATGGTCTATATCTATATATATATATATGTAAACCTATTTGACCTAAGTTTATTTTAAAAAGGGTCGGTATTACTTATTCATTGAGTATCAAACTCATTTGTTTTTATATATGTATATTTTTCAGAGAGCAGTAGGGACACTAATCTGCCCCCAGCCGCCTTCTAGTGGCCGACCTCTTGAGACCTCCTTTGACGAGCCTGCAGAGCTCCTGTGGGTGTATTTTGGTTGTATATGTAGTTGTTTAAAATTTTGTAAACCTTGTAAAGCTAGCTCCACTGAATCATTGTTAGGGTATCCCCACACCCCAAATGTTTTCTTTTGGTCTGATTGTGCCCTTTCGGGCTATATTGTACTGGCTGATCATTTGTAGAAATATCAGGAGGTCTACGTGATAGAGGAGACTCTGCCAAAATTTCTACAAATGTCCTCTAAAGAAAAACATATATGATTCAAATTAATGCCATAAGTAGTTCTCTATATTTCCGCTTCTGCGCATGTGTACTTAAATTGTGGGGTGTGACAATTCCACACTTCAAAAAAGCCCATATGCTCTTCTTGTCAATCCATTAAGGTTTTTTCTTGTAGTTGTAATATATGGCAAGCCCCTAAATTAATTGAAGAAGTAGGGATTGGCTACTACCTGCCAGGTCAGGTGGTGTCACTCAATAATATGAAAGCAAATAAGTAATACAAAAGCTAACCAAATGTCTCAAGACACTAAGCAATATCGTCGAATGAGCTCTTGTATACTGTTTGATTCATATGACTGCCAAATGAACTATACATAAAACATGAAAATGTCATAATAAATACATCATATACAATAGTTAATTTACTGATGATTGATATATGTAAAGTGAACAAACTCCATTGTCTCGCATAATGCCCAATAAAATTCAACATTGTTGTAAGGCCATGACAACAAGATGGGAAGGTTGTCCCACATTCTTCCATATATGATTCCAAGTAATCACATCACAACACATTAACAAAGGAAAAAATGATGTTTTGAAACCATGTAATATTTATAAATTATTTGTCATTTCTTACCTGAACTCCAAAGGAAATAGTATTGGATAAATATCTATCAGGGATCTAGTTATGGAAGTCTTTGTAGCATTAACATTAGGAACTTATCACATACTCAGAGATAAAGTAGGGTCATGTTCAATAGTGTTCGAAGGCTGAAAGTAAGCTAGAATAGTGTTCAAAGGCTGAAAGTAAGCAATTAAGTGTGCTAGGGTAAACTTTTCCCCCATTGTGAATATGAATGAAAGATGTACACCCAAAACTTAAGGGTAGGTTGGTCATGTTTAGGGTAGTAGGTTAGGTTTCTAGGAGGAATTGTTAGGGTGTTTCAAAATTTAGGGTCTTAAAGGGCATACAATTGACGAGGTATGAGGTATGTTGAGTATAACTTTCCCCCATAATGTATTGGGTACATTGCATGTTATGATGAGAGACCTAGCCACTTCTAAAAGGTGTTTATTCTTTCATTTAGAGACCTCGTTTTGTTGCAAAGTGTAGATACATGAGCTTTGGTGAATTATCTCATAGTTGGCAAGATAATTCTCAAGGACAAAGTTAAAATGTTCTTTGGTATTGTCAGATTGCAGAATTTTAATTTTTGTTTGGAATCGGTTTTGAATAAGAGTGTGAAAATTTTGAAATATGCTAGGGACTCCTAATTGTTTCCTTTAATAGGCAAACCCATGTCAATTGAATGTGATCATTAATATGGGTAATGAACCATCATGTCCTATAAATATTTTTCACCCTAGAGAAACTCCACACATCACTATGGATAATTGTAAAGGGCAAAGTAGGTGTATGGTTATGAGAAGAGTGGGAACTTCTTGTGTCCTTAGATAGTGGACAAACTTCACACTAAAAAATTGGAAAGATTTTTATTAAGTGAGAATACAAGTACTTTAGGTAATGAACACTACGATGTCCAAAACGATAATGCAATTGCTTTATTTCTTCAAGTGTAGAACACGTGGACAGCACTACCTTCTTCATATTTCCATGTCCTTGAATGTAATATAGTCCATCAAGCACCCTAGCATTGCCAATCATTTTTTGAGACCTCAAATCCTGAAAGGTACATTCATGAGGCATATGTTAGTTACATAGTTATTGCCCTTTGTAATTTTGCTAATAGATAGCTAATTACAAGTAACTTTGGCACATAAAAGCACATTTTTAATAATTAAGTTAGGCGATAATTTTTTTGTTCCAGTACTAGTAACATTAGCTAAGAACTTACTATCAGTTTTTTAATGCATGGTGTGATTTCTTCCATGATGGATGCATCACTAATCATGTGGTCAGTTGCACTTGAATCTATAATCCACACACTATTAGTTTGTCTCTTATTACTAAATACCATAGATATTTTACTTAATTGCGTCACCAGACCAACCCTAATATTTTTTTATTGTGTTTTTTCTTGTCCACTAATCATCCTCCGAATTTGTTTTAGTTGCTCTTCGATGAAGTGCAGGTCAAGTTTTGGTTTTTCTTCATTAGTTGCTGAGTAGCCTTTACATTCAAGTTTGTATTTTTGTTTTTGATGAGTGGGTCGTCCATGGAGCTTCCAACACACTTCTTATGTGTGGCCAACCTTATTACAATGGTCACACCAAGGTCATGTACCCTTTTTTTGTTTGAATTTAGTGTGTGGAGATCCTCAAGCAACTAGTGCAAAGGCCTCACTTTTCTGTGGTAGTGCTTGACTTCTAAAAGTCAACCTTCTTTTGCTTTCCTCCCTTTTCAACATGACAAATGCTTTTCTTACGGTGGGCAACAATTGAGCAGCCATAAATCTGCTCCTTCAAACTCAATATTTAGACCAATAGGAACTTGTAAAATCTCACTTTCTGCAAATTTCTAGAAATATTTAGCATCATCATTGCACGATCAATGATGGGCTTCATACATGTCCACTTATTGTCACAATATAATAAAAGTATTAAAATAATTTGTAAGAAACAAATTACCTTGTTTGAGTTAATGAAGCTACCCCTTTATCTCAAAGAGTATAGCTATGTTTACCACAGATGAAGAGCTCTCCTGAGCAGCCTCCCATATTTCTTTGGCTGTCTTGTATAGGATGAAGCTCCTCCCCACCTTAATGGTCATTCAATTTGCTAACCAAGACATGACTTAGTTATTTCCTACCATCCATGTTGCAAACTTTGGATCACTTGTACTAGGAGAAGAAGCATGGCTAATAATGTAATCCTCCTTACCTTTCCCTTGGATGAACATCAACAAACTTTGGAACCACTAGAGATAATTATTACCATCCAATTTGTGTCCTATAATCAAGAGATCGAGTAGACAACTCATTGGCCTCTTGTAAAGGACATGAGTTGCTATTTAGGATTGGTGTTTCAAATGAAGAGCCACGGGCATCAGCATTCATTGTCTGTATATTACAAAAACTAAGCATGGCTCTAATACCATATAAACGGCCAAGAGATATTATGCTTACTTCGTCTGATGATTTTTATCCATCCAAACAGATACATGAAATAGATAATTGAGTTAATAAGCTTGCGTCATCTGGTTGAAAATAAAGGGATAGGCCGAAAATAAATAACAAAAAGATAAGATTTGTAGCCACCAAATCAACAATTTAAATGGTTAAACTATTGATAAGGTAGTTAATGCTGATAAAGGGAAAGAAAAAATAAAATAATAAAGTAAAATATTATTCTAAATATCTTCAACAAATAATGGCTGAGAAAATAGCCCTAAAATGTTGTGATCTCCAACAGTTAATTAAGGAAAAATTAAAAGGAATATTTTTGGGACAAAATACTGTGATTTTTTGTTTCACAAACAATATTATTCTAAGACAGAATTAGAGGCAAAATTTGGTACAGAATATTTTGAAATATAAAATTCAGTTTTGAAATCTGTCTCTAATATTTTTTTTTTTAAAATATCATTAATCGTTCTGAGATAGAATTGGAGATGAAAAATTCCATCTCTATAATCAAAATTCTAATACGAAAAACTCTATTTAAAAAATTTTTTCTTCTTTTTTTTATAATTAAAATCATTCTATGAAGAATTTAGAGATAGAAAATTTCATCTCTAATTTTTGATACTGAAACAAGAGATTCCATGTCTTAATCGGTCTAAAATTTTTTTTCCAAAAAATATTTCCACTATGAATTAAACACAAAATATTTTGAACCTAATTTTCAATTTTCTTTTCTTAAAAAGAGTTACTTTCCACAAAATATTTAAGATGTAATTAAAGATAGAAAATTTTGACTCTAAAACCATCTCTTAATTTTTTTAAGATAAATTATCATAGACGAATTTACGATGAAAGTGCTACGAATTAGAGATGAAAAAAATTTCATTGCTTTTTTTGTCGGATTTCCTATTTTCTTGCAATGTAAATTGATAATGAATTACTTCTATCAATATTAAAACATTAGTCACTATATGATATTTATGGGCGTTTCCTTAGCCCAATTAACCTATAGATTTTTAATTCACATTATTCCCCAGAAATGTTAGTGTGGAATCGTATTGATGCATGTTTTAAACTTTGAAAATTTTCCTTATCTCATTGCAAAACTACCACGCAAGTAGTGGAAAAAGAAAAGTATCCTCAACAGTGAAAATGTAAATAGAAACTAACCATTTAAAAAAATTTTTAAAAATAAATTTAAAAAGAAACTAATTATCCATTTGAAGAAATTAAATAGAAGCTTACCATCCTGCGTACATATCATTTTTTGTTTTCAAATATTTCTCAAATTCAAATGATTACTCCATAATAGACATGGACCACTCCCAGAAAAATCTGAAAGTATAATAGCTATATAAAATAAGTTTTAAAAATGAGAAGAGTTCGAATACAAACCCTAATTTTCAAGACACTTTGCCATGTAGGATGAACAAATAGCGTCCATACAATTCTAGGATGACAAATGGCGGAAAGTTTAAAGCGACATGCTCATCCTTCTTGCTTTTACATATTACATAAAGAAAAAAAATTTATATTTAGTTCTTTGTATTCTTATTATTAAGTTCTTCGATTTATATTTAGTTCCTTATATTCTTATTATCGAATTTTTCTATCAAAATATGATAAATCTAGAATTCTTCAATAATAATATGATAAGTATGAGGTTTTTACCAATAATTATATAATTTTGAATTAAATTACATACTTATCATATTATTATTAAAGAACTATATATTTATCATATTTTGATTAGAGAAATTGATAGTAAAAATATGAAGAATTATACATAAATATAGTCCTTACATAGTATGATAGATTGGTATCTCTTTAATGAGTTTCTTGTTTTTAATCTTTTAACAGGAATGAATCTAAGATTAAACTATTAGGGGGGCAAAAATTAAAAATAAAATTAACATGCTCATAATTATATAAAATTTCAAGCTAAAAAGTATATATATATATATAACATACATTTTTATAATTTATCAACGTAAGTAACAAGAAAATTATATTTCATTTTATTTAACTCACAAATACAGCATTATGTTACTGCTGAGTTTATCAATACTTTTTTTATTTTTTATAAATTAGGTGTTGAGTAACTAAATAGTTTATTTAGCAAGATTTAATAGACTAAAAAAATAATTAATATGGTATTATCATAAATTTTTTAGGTTAAGAACAATTTTTTTTAAAATATTTTTTTAAATTAAAATAAAGTTTGTAAGTTTCGGGAACAAAGGCACTAGAAAGTGAGCATTGTCGTATGAACCACTGAATCTCTTCGCATTGTTTAATCCTTCTCCTCCCAGAATTTGATGGCTGCGTCATCAACAACACACTTGGTTTCTTCCTCCGCCTCTTTCTTTCACTCAGTTGCAGCCAGGGCCTAACAAGAGGCCTAGCATTTAGATGTAGAGTTGAACAATCTCTAAACGCAGTCGAAAAACTTGAGTAACACTAGTCACAATTTTACACTTATCCAATTTTTATTCTATATACGGGTTGCTTGACATGCACTATAAAGGTGCATGTCAATATTCTTTCAATTAATTTTTAAATATCTTTTAGATTTTAAAATAACAAAGTTAAAAAGTTAAAAAAAATTTCACTATTTCCCATACACATTTTAATTTTCTTTTTCTCACATCATAATTTATATTTATAATTTTTTTAAAAAATACCTTTTTTATATTAGTTTGGGAGACTCAAAAGAAAAGTAAAAGTTCCGAACACATATAATAGTATAGATATGACTTCTGGATCACTATCTAGGTTGGTAAGAAGCCTTACAATGATCAGTGCAGTCCACCATTATTGAGCTTTATTTTCTGAATGAGACAAATATGTTTGTATTAAAATTAAAAAAAAAAATGTTCCTAAAACAGGGTCTTATTCGAATGATGCAATTGAGCTGAATTTCAGTTGCCACCAGCCCAGATAACTATTGTGTCAAGGTTTCTGTCTTGTATGAAAAGAGAATATTTTCTATTTAAAAAAATAAAGAAAACAAAGTAGTGGTTAATAGTCAAGATTGTTAGCATATATGGTTTGTTATAGAATGCAAGAAAATGATATTAGGTTTGTAAGAAGCCATACAATGATCAGTGCAGTCCACGATTATTGAGTTTTATATTGTGAATGAGACAGATATATTTGTATTAAAAATTTAAAAATGTTAATGAAACAGGATTTTCTTTTTTCGACCGACAAGCAGAATCTTATTTGAATGATGCAATTGAGTTGAATTTTAGTTGCCACCAGACCAGATGATTATTGGGTTAGGGTCCCTTTCTTGTACAAAAAAGAAAATAATTTCCATTTAAAAAATAAAGAAAACAAAGTAGTGGTTGATAGTCAAGATTGTCAGTATATATGGTTTATTATAGAATACAAGAAAATGGAAGATTCCAAAATTATGAAGTATTAAAGTAATAGGATATCAACATCCCCTAGTTGCCCCCAAAACAAATAAAAAAAAAAGAGATAAAAAATGCGGAAGACAGCAACTTGTTATTATGTTCATTTTAGAATAGTAAAAACGAAGAACATTGGAAATGGTTTAAAGCTGATCTCCTAGCCACTCTCTTTCCATCAACAGCCAAACAGTTTATATGCATTCCCTCCGGCCCCAAGTTAGCTAAATTATTGAAGGCAAAGAAAAGAGCCAAAGCCTTTCAATGGCAATTAGTGCAGAAGCTGCCTCTTTCTCCTCTTCAATGAACTCAACAATCCCAACATGGAAGTATCATGTTTTCTTGAGCTTTAGGGGAGAAGATACCCGCAAGCGCTTCACAGACCACTTACATGCTGCTCTGCAGCAAAAGGGTATCATAACTTTTATAGATGATGAACTTAGGAGAGGTGAAGAAGTTTACAAAAAACTCCTTCAAGCAATTGAAGAATCTCTCTCTTCCATTGTTATTCTCTCTGAAAATTATGCTTCTTCAACCTGGTGTTTGAATGAACTCCAAAAGATTCTTGAATCTAGAGAATCTTTGGGTAGAGAAGTTTTTCCAGTATTCTATAATATAGATCCATCTGATGTACGACATCAAAGAGGAACCTTTGCAGAGGCCTTTCAAAAACATAGTGAAAGATTTTCTGAAGAGAAGGTGCAGAGATGGAGAAATGCCTTAAAAGAAGTTGCAAATATATCTGGCTATGACTCTATGGATTGGTAAGTTTCACGTATTTCAGTACATAAATTATGAGATGTCTTAAAATCATCGTATAGTAATAAGAACAACAATAAAAGTTTGAGTAAATTATACTAATTTCTCTAGACATTTAGTTAAATTAAACATGATACTTCTATTATTTAAAAAATTTCAACTGGCTCTCTCTCTCTCTCTCTCTCCACACACACACACACACACAAACTTTCCATCTGACTTTTGTTTTTAGAAAGAATGCATATCATACAAAAAATTAATTTTATTAATAAAAATCAAGTTGGAGAAGAGCTTTCGCAACGTAGATTTAGGGGTGTTTGATGATATTTTTTAAATAAAAAGGTATAAGGTTAATTTAGCTAAATGTGAAGAGACTAATATTGTTTACTCTAAAAATTAAGATATATTGTATATAATTTAATATATAAACTACGAGCCATAATCTAGTAATTGTTAGTTTCTTTCTTTTTCTTTCTCCTTGTGAACAATTTTTTTAGTGATCCATTTTAAATAATTAATGATTTTAATTAATAATTTTACAGAATAGTAAAAGTATTTTCTTATTATTTTTTAAAAGAAATCATAAAAATATCAGAAAAATAATTAGGAAACGAATGAGGTACCGATCTCAATTATCTATCTCTCATAATATATGAAACAGAGAATCAATGTTAAAAATAAGGTACCGTATTATAAACTTCTAGCTATTTTATTTAAAAAATTTCCCACGGATCTAACAATCTGGACAAGAAATGTATCGTATATCATTTAAGATATATTGTCATTGATGAAAAGTATAATTTTCCCTACAACTTGGTTGTATGTTTTATTTTTTTATTTTTAATTTTGAGATAGCTTTGTTTTTATGAAATTAGTGAATAGCAATTAATTTCTTGTTTATTCTTCTTTTTTGCGTAGGCATGAAACGAAACTCATTAAAGAAATTGTCACAGATGTATGGACAAAACTAGAACCTAAATTACCGTCTTGCAAAAATGAATTAGTTGGAATTGAGCCAAAGATAGAAGAAGTGAATTCAATTTTAAGAATGGGGTTGAGCGATGTTCACTTACTCGGAATATGAGGCATGGGCGGTATAGGAAAAACATCTCTTGCAAGAATTGTCTATGAAAGAACATGTAACCAATTTGATTTTTATTGCTTTCTTGCCGATGTTCGGGAAGTTTTCGAAAAGAAAGGGTTGCCTTACTTGCAAAGAAAATTTCTTTTCAATCTGTAGTTGGGAAACATGGAATTTGATAATGTATATGAAGGAAAGCAGAAAATAAGGAGCCTCTTATGCAACAAAAAAGTTTTAGTTGTCCTGGATGATGTGAGTGAAATGAAACAACTTGAGTACCTGGCAATAAAGCAAGCTTGGTTGAGTCCAGGGAGTAGAGTGATAGTGACAACTAGAAATAAGCATTTACTGACAGCACATGGAGAATTTGAAGAGTATGAGGCAAAATTATTGGACAACGAGGAATCCCTTCAACTCTTTTACCAAAGGGCTTTTACAAGAGATAAACCAGGAGAAGATTATTTGGAGTTGTCTAAAAGTGTCGTTGAACTTGCTGCAGGCCTTCCTTTGACACTTGAAGTGTTGGTTTGTCATCTTTGTGGAAGAAATATACTTGAGTGGAAAGATGCCTTGGAGAAAATAAAGAAACTTCCGCCAAATGATATTCTAAAGAGACTTAGAATAAGTTATGAAGCATTAGATTATATGAAACAAAATATATTTTTAGATATTGCATGTTGCTTTAAGGGAATGGCCAAAGACCAAGTGACACAAATATTAGAAATATGTGGTTTTCATCCAACAATTGGAATAAGAGAACTTGTTGAGGAAAGCTTGGTAATTGAATATCGTGATTGTGTACCATGGCATCTGGGTATGCATGATATCTTACAAGAAATGGGTAAAAGTATTGTTCTTGAAAAATCACTAGGTGATGTTGGCAAACAAAGCAGGTTATGGTCAAAAGAGGACATTAACCATGTGTTAACAAAAAATAAAGTAAGTTCTTTCTATTCTAGATACATGAATATTTTCAGATATTTGCAAAATTTGTATTGATTGATTATTCTGTTTCTCATCTATTTACTTACTCGATTATTTTTATTTATTAGGACTCCGAATTTGTTCAAGTTATTCATCTTCAATCACCTATGCAATATGAACCATGTTGGGCTCCTGAGGCATTCTCAATGATGTGTAATCTTAGAATTCTCGTCATATCATGTGATGTGTACCTTCCCCATGGGCTCAAATATCTTCCCAATTCATTAAAAATTCTTGAATGGAAGAGATATCCATTGAAATCTCTCCCACTTGGTGTTCATCAAAATGAACTTGTTGACGTCAAAATGCATTGCAGCAAGATCATACAGCTTTGGAATGAAACACAGGTAAGAACATTGTGTTAGCTTGGAGCTTTACTATATTAATCAATATTATTATTTCAAGGTTTGCAAAAATTCATCTTTTCTTTACTTCGTTTTGACCAGATGTTAGAGAAGTTAAAGTTTATTGATTTAAGTCATTCAGAAGATCTAATTCAAACTCCTGATTTTTCAATGCTTCCGAATCTTGAGCAACTAGTTCTTGAAGGTTGCATAAAACTAGTCAAGGTTCATCTATCACTTGGACATCATAAGAAGATTGTCTTAGTGAACTTAAAAGACTGCAAAAATCTTAGAGCTTTTCCTAGTAAGTTGAAAATGTATTCTCTGAGGAAATTGATTCTTTCTGGCTGCTCAAAAGTTGAAAAGCTTCCTGAATTTGGAGAAAATATGAAATACTTATCAATGCTTGACTTGAAAGATTGCAAAAATCTTGTTTGCCTCCCAAGTTCTATTGGTAACTTGAAATCTCTCAAAACTCTCGATATTAATGGATGCTCAAAATTATTGTCACTGCCAGACAATTTGGATGAAAATGAATGTCTAGAGGAGCTTGATGTGAGCGGAACTGCTATAAGAAAAATACCTTCATCCATTATTGGCCTACAAAATTTGAGAATGCTATATGCAAATGGATGTCGAGGGTCAGCATCTGGGTTATTATGGAACTTACTATCCCCAATTCTAAGGGTGCTTGGGTTCAATAGGTATGAAGCTCCCATAAAGGTGATGTTGCCTCCTTTTATCTCAAATCTATCCTCATTGAAGGAATTACAGTTAAGTAACTGCAATCTCAATGCTACATCAATTCCAAATGATCTCGATTGCTTACCGTCATTGGAAGTCCTTGACCTAAGTTTAAACAATTTTGGCAACCTACCTACTGGCAGTTGGGTTCTTCCTCCTTCATTCTCAAGTTTGTCCTCGTTGAAGAGGTTGGGATTAAGTTTCTGTAATCTACACGATGGTTCAATCCCTGATGATCTTAGTTCCTTATCATCATTGAATACATTAGATCTATCGGGAAACAATTTTACCAGCCTACCTTCTAGCTTTGTCTCTAATCTTTTGCTTCTGAAATATCTTTATTTGCATGACTGCAAAAGGCTCCTATCACTGCCAAATGTTCCACCAAATGTACGAAACATATATGCATCCTTTTGTTACCTAATGAAACCGTTATCATTTCCAGAGTTGCTATGGAATTTCATTGCAGTAGCTGATTTTCAGGTATCTTTGCCAGAGGACCTTATTTTCTCGTACACTGGACAAGAATATGTTGAAATACAAATTCCAGGGAGTGAAATCCCATCATGGTTCCAAAATCATAACTTTGATTTTCTGGATGAAGTTTATATTTCTCCATATTCCGTTGTTCAAACACGTCAATTTTTTATGAACAATGATCATATGGTAGTTACACGTGCCGATTGCATTGTATCAATAAATGTAGACGTCTCTCGTTTTTTTGGTTCAAGTGGAAGGTGGGGAATTTCTCTTTGCCTTTTGCTACAAAATGTGGCGCCAACAATTGGAGACCTAGGTTACATCCGCCTTTCATTTATTGTTAAAACTACTTCTCAGGAATCCTACTTACCCAGCTCCGCATCGGCAATTCTTTTGAATGACAATAACCCTCATCTTTTTATTATGTTTCTGGCTTGTAATTATGTGAGAGATGATTGCAACCAAGTTGAATTCATATTTTGGACACATTAAGATTTTTTTTGGCGAGCAGAAGGAAAAATAAAAGCTAGAAGTGAGAGTTTGGTTCTTATAAGAAAGTGTGGATGGCGTGTGACAAGTAAGGAAGATATTGAAGAGTGGCGAAGAACAATGAGTGCGAGCAGCTCTAGATGCCAAGAAGAATTGGGAGAAGATGTCGCGGCCTTCGATGTACAAACAGAACCATACGCTTGAACAGCAGAGAAAACTCAAATAATTGCTTCTAATTGGTAAGTCAACTTCTGCCCTTTTATTTTCGTTTGATCTTTTGAAGTTCGAATATTTATATCTATTCTTCGTATATGTTTAAGTTATTTATTATATAGATATATAACTGGAAGACTTTTGGAAGAACAACTTTATGGATTGGAATAATTTGTACATAAGGTATTTATTACTCTCACACTATTTGTATACACTCACACTCTACATCTGTTCTTACTTTTCATCTGAAATTCAAATATTTATACCTGTTGTCATGTCACACATGCAAGCTGAATACATTAATTGTTTCGTTGACCTATCTAGAAGAAGCTTACTTTACAGTTAACTAATCAAATGCAAGGGAGGTATAACTTCCAATTTCCATTAAGCATGCGTAATATAAAATTATAAATCATATATCAATGCAATCTAAATAATAAGACATATATATATATATATGATATTAATTAGATCCGTATAAAACCAAAGAAGGGGACTTTTTTCTATGGCAGAAAAGTAGTATTTTATAAATCTGAGTTAAGATGCTAGAATACTTCTTATATATACAACTTGGTGCACGGTTGATATACATAAATGTATTGGTTAAGAAAGGAATTGAATAGGGCATGTGTGAAAGGGACTCAAGTAATTTTTAATTTGAGCTACGGTATTAATTCCAGCTAGTTTCTTATTAATGTGTGTACATGCATCGACACTGCTTAACATGTGCATGTGCAACTTTTTTTTTTCCAGCTTGTTCTAGGCCTTGTTTTCAACCCTATCCTTTTACTCTCCCACATGTCTCAATTTGTCTCTCTCTCTTCTTCGTTGTCGATATAGACCTTAATAGTCCCCATTGAAAAATTTTGTTCTTTTTCTAATGCAAGATTGAAAAGTTGATCAGACCTGAGTTTAGATAGAACAAACTTAAATGCGCTAACATAAAATAACTTGAGGGATGAGGCTAATATGTTGAGAAAGAGTTAATATCACTGTGATCATGAGGTTTAAAAAAATATATTCAGAATTGATGGAACAGAAGGAACAAGTAATCTTTTGACAACTCTTGAGGTTTTAAAGCCTGGGATCCGTAGCTATCAATTAGATGAATAACGCTAGCTTGTTGCTTCTTAATCACTGTTAACAATTAAAAAAAACAAAAAGGAATAAGATCTTCAAAACGAAATGCGGTGAATAAAATGGAATTTGCGTGTTGTTGCTTTTAAAGTCATGTAGATTAAGGGATTGTTAAATTTTTATTCGTTTGAAAATTTTCAAGAAATGCATTAGAAAATCAAGAGTTAAAATTTAATAGTTTATAGTATAAGCCAAATAATGAAAAAAATATTTTGCTTATAATTATTTCTCAATGCCTAAGTAGCTTATATTGGGTCAATAATCTGAAGATAATCTGAAGCTGATGGAGCAGTTCACCAATACCCCAAAGGATATTTTGCTACAAGGAGGCACATTTTGAAACTGGTTTTCTCAACAAACAAGCAATTCGATCAGAAAGGAGAAAGCAGGGGAAAGTACTTTTCCAGACTTGCTGCTCATTTGGTTTGTGTCGTGGGGCTGCATTTGGGTGACTGCTGGTTGTGCTTTGTTGTGTTAAAGCTGTGTGCAGTGTCGGAGCTAGGTTATAATGAGGTTGGGCAACCTTAATCTTTAAAATATATAGTATGAAATTTTGATATTATGCACCTCAAATCTCTTAAAATTTAGAATTTATTGGATCTATTAAATTAACTAAACTCACATATGGATTTTTTTTTTAATTATTTAATATTTTAACTTGAATTCAATGAAAATGCATTTTTTTTTATCTTTTTCTTCATTTCACTTCATTTCTTTATACTTTTTTTATTTTCTCCGTGCATTTCTTCCTCTTTTTCCATTTCCTACTCACTTTTTTCCCTTTTTTCAAATTGCTCTTAGCATTAGACTTTACACACTGCTTCTTCTCTATCTCCCTATTGCTTTCTACTTGATATTTCTTATGTTTTTTAGCTTCTTCAGCATTCATGTTCTTACCATCTCTTGGTGTCTTTTTACATTCAAATCGTCCTAGTTTCTTCGTTCAACCAGTTCCTCAAGTTTTCCTACATCTCCATCACTCCAAAAGCCACTCTAGTTGTGTTTGTGAATAGTGATTCTCCCACCATCCCTCTATCTTCAACTCTAATAAAGTGTTCAATAGGCCCTTAATTACAAGCATTATATTTAATTTACGCATCTCTTGGATGCATTTTTGTTAACAGTAATTCTACAATAATTGAGTAAAACATAAACAAGTTCAAATGTCATTATATTATTTTTAGTTGAATCTAGAATAATTGTTTTTAACATGCAGCAAAAAATTTTGAAATTTTGTTGGATAAAATAGTATCTCCAATGCTCTATAATTATAATTTCTTGGAAATTGATAGTTATAATTTTTTTTTACTTCACCAAATAAGCCTTTTTCCCTTCAAAATGCTCTTATGAGCTATTCATTGAAATATTATAATATTATTGAGGGGTTGATTTTTTTTTTTTTGGCTATATCTTTGTTCATTATATGAATAGATACAAAATTATGTTCTCATAGGTATTTAGATAATAAAGTTGTTGATATTAATATGAAAAGTAATTCTTAATACATTACTCATTTAAATTTAAATTCATTTCTAAATTTATTAACTTGAAAATTAGGATATTATTAGTGAGTTAATCACAAATAGCTTAATTTGAAAGTGAAGGGAGGCATCTTATTTAAATATTATACTACAAAAATATAATTTTTTAAAATAAGATATGAAAAAAATTTTGAGGAGAAAATCTTTTTGCCTCTCTAATCAAGGGTTTTAGCTCTACCACTAGCTATTTGCATATACCGATGTCAAACTCATTTAAGCATGTATAGTTTAAATAAGGGTTTCTTGCTATGCAATCAAAGGAGAAAAAGAAAAGAGCAAGAATCTATAAGGAATGAGGTTAAATGGCAAGCAAAAATTTCCTTACTTTGTTTGAACATCTCTTTTATAAAATTGTGCAAGTAATATTACACTGGGAGAAGGCTTTGTTAGTGATTATTTTTCACATTCGTTGGTGAATAGTAACTGCCAACAAAGCTAACCAACTTTTGTTGGTGATTAGTAACTGCTTACAAAAAAGAGGCCTTTGTTAGCAGTTAATTAAGAATTGCTAACAAAAAGGAGCCATTTATTGGCAGTTAATTACACACTGCCAACAAAGGGTCATATTTTTATTAGTGGTTATAACCAAACCAACAACAAAATATGAGACCTTTGTTGGTGGTTAACTAAAAACCACCAACAAAGGTCTTATTTTTGTTGGTGGTTATAACGTAATTGCTAACAAAAATCTATTTTTGTTGGTGGTTATTAAAAATAACCACCAACAAATAGGTATTTATTAACAGTTTTACTTTAAACTACCAACTTTTTTTTCACATATAGTTTAGGCACTTGGAGTGCCTTTTGGCATTTGATTTGTCCCTATTCTTTATTTGATTCAAGCTATCAATATTCAGCAACTCAAAACAATCAAAGAATTCTTATTCTTTTAAGAAGAGTAACAATAGAGAACAATTACAGTCATTTAATTAGAAAAACTTTTATTTCTTTGTATTAATCAATCAAATAACAATTACAATCAATAATCAAATTAAAACAAAGTTAGAAATTAACAGAAACTAATACTGAACCAACAGACATTGTTGAAATACGTATTGAGATCACTCTTTCCTGGGTTCATATATTTGAGTATCAGAGTATTCTTTACAATATGAATTAAGGAAGTACTATAAAATGAAAAAAGAACAATTTGAAATTAGATAACTAGAATTTGGTCAAATTTTAGAAATATTATTTTAAAACAAATTTTATATCAAAGAAAAATCAACAACATAACGACTTAAAAATAGAGATTCCCCAAGTCTTAAACCCTCTCTTTATAGCTAATAATAGCAAATTACATACTAATATTACCAAATACAACTAGTAATAGCAAATTACCAACAACTAACACCATCTTATAGTTAAATTTTTGTATACAAGAAAATGTAGAGGCAAGGGAAAACTATCCAATCACTTAAAGAAACTGAATTACATACCATGTTCGGAATCATAAACTATCCATGTGTGATGATATCCTTCATAAATCTTATCACACAGTATCCACAATCTATATTGTTTGGTTGTTTTAGACACTGTAAAAATTCAATACAAAACATATCAAATTTAGGAAATAGTTTGCCCAATAATTGCCTAAATATTGATAAATACCTTTACTTCGTTTCATTTGTATAATGTGGCGGGTGTTTTTAACTTCGACACCTTAAGACCACGTTTTGCGCGAAACATCACCACGACTCCATTAAGCAAGTAGAAAAAAAGTTCATATAAGAATCTATTTTAAAATTAAAACACACAAATATATAAAAATATATAAAAAAAATAAATACATATGCTTATTGATTGAATAACTTTTACATCAATGCACGATTCATTGGGTTGCCATTCACCGGATCCATGAAATATATCTTAGGAGCACATGGATTAATAACGACTAACATCCAGTGTGCCCTAACATAATTAACTAGTGTTAGCTAATCCTAATTAAACAGTTGACATTCAAATTACACATAATTGAAAAGATCAGTAGTAAGTGACTCATCCTTGCATGTAAGGGGCCAAGAATAATATCTCATTATCAGTTATTGTAATGAACAGATCTGCTACTTGTTGTGATTGGCTTGTAAGCTGGTTATGTGGCATTTGTGGAGTAAAAGTAACTATGTCATAGGGATTGATGAACACGAACCTCCTTGTGAGGTTGCTAGGGACCAAGAACATATGGTATAAATACCTAAGATGAAGGAACAAATGGATCAATAATAAATTGAAATAAACATAGTAAAAAATAGTTTATGTACAATGGAAGAAGTACCTATCATATAAGTTAATAGCAGTAATCCCTATCATCTTACGCCGGAAGACATCATGTATTACTTTTAGTCTAAGCAGATCCTATGTTTCTGTATTATAAATCTCTTATCGAAATTATCGAAATCTACAGCTTTTATGTCATCATCCCTTAACATTTATACCACTAACGCTTCAAGAGCCAATCTATATTTATTTGAAACCTAAGGGTCAGACTTTGGCTTTGATAGTGCGGTAATTGAAGTTTTGACACTTTTAGGTGTTTCCCTTTGGAGTATACAACAAAGTGATTCAGTTTAATTTGGAATCAAGAAAGATTTATAAAAAAAGTGAACTAAAATTAAGCGTCAACTAACAAATATGTCTTAATAGAGCTACTGTAATGAGATTGGTAGGCCACGCAATGAAGCTCCTCATTGCTTGTCCTACCATTCTTGCGTCCTCAGTAGGAATAGGCAATTTAGCATTCTCCTCCATAGGGATATTAACTGCTACTCTCGTGTGGTTGGTAGGAAGTATTAAATTGTGAAGTATATCTCATGCAATGTTAAACATATGACCTTCTGCAACCACGTGACGAGTAAGGGTATCTAACAATAATAAACAGTTTGTTTCATCCTAAACAAATCATAACATAAGAAATTACTAATAAGTAGTGAAAGTACTTAATTGTTAACTTAGTAAAAGAAAGTAACAACCTCAAGGAGATGCTGAAAGGACAATGTGCAACTGTCTTTATAATAGGGGCTAACCTTCGCTGGCCATATCCCCATCATCTATCTTCATGAAATTCTCAATGAGTCGTCATTGATCCTCCAGTTGCTTTCTCAGCTTAGATTGTTCTTGCTCTTGTTGCTCCACCTTTTTTTTCAACTTGGTAACCTAGACTAGAGAATGCAATTTGAAGCACTTTTGTATCCCAAAATAGTCTCTTTGGCTAATGTCGAAGTTGACACTTCTGATAAGATTGGGGTGCTTTACGACACCAAGCACTTTGCCCAAGATATGCTCACCCCCTAAGAGCACATCGTCCTATGCAAGGGTTTGTGATAAGGCACCTGTGACACATAAATTAAAAAGAAAATGTTATTGAAAAAAAGAAAATGAAATAAAATGATTGAAAATTTAAATAATCAGTTAATACTTACATATTTGTTCCAAACTTCAAGGATATGCTCATTATCAATTTTGGCTACTTTATTTACTTGAGTTGCCTTTTAGAAATATGACAAGATACTGTGCTAACTTTTGATCCTTCCTACTCGATCTGTGTATTAGGACAAAAAACTAGTGCATAAGTATTGCATTATATTATATATTCATAAGTAGATGACATATATATTCACATACTATCCATTGCTTAAGGTCTGAGTATCCTAATCACACTTTCTTGTATGGATATGGGATATTCTTTCCTTTTTCTCAGTTCTTCTAGCTTAATTTCTATGAAAAGGCATAATAATCAAATCAATACATACTATTGTACACTATAATGAACAACTATATATTATAAAATATGATTACCTAGAAAGACTCCTCTTGACGTTGGCCAATAAAAACATCCCAAGCCTCCTGAGTTATCACAACTTGAATTAATTAAAAGGAACACTCAAGGATGTTCCCATTGGCATCTTTCAAGAATCTACTACTAAGTACGTATCAGAATGATTGTAGTGCCTCATCGACTGTGATCAATATCAAAAGAAATCTGCAAACCAATAAAATCAACTTATTAAGGCATGTATATTAGAAACAACATAAATAAGGTGGCAGAGTATGTTATTGCTATGTCATCCCAAATCAATTTTTTTGTGGCTTGGTCAACCCGTCGCCAATCACTTATAATGATTCATACGAGCCATAACTCTGATATAGCTGATTAATTTTTTTACCATTTTTCTTAATTGGTTGACCCTTAGCATTCCATTGAATCTCAAATTTTGTCCCAATACTTCTTGCACGGGTCACCTCTTTCAAGATGGTCAAACCTCGTTTAATCTAGTTTATCTCCTTTTGTCACATCATTTAGAGCATTATCATAACCACCTAGAGAAGCCATTCACTTGCAATGAAATTTAAATAGACAAGTTAGAATGATAAACAAAATCAATCTATATTTTAAAGAAAAATTGGTAACATAATGGCTTAACAATAGAAGTTTCCTTGGTTAAACCCTTTATTCAAACTAAAACTACAAAATTCCAACAATCCATAATAACAGAGCAATGACAAAAAGTGTGTTAGGAAACTCATGCTTTATAATTTCTACATAAAATGGGCTTTAATAATGATAAAGGAGCTAATGTTTTATTTCAACTCAACAACACACACAAAAACCAAACAATCAACTAAGAACCTGCTACTTGTTATGTTCTATACATATTCTAGAAAATGTCAGGGAATGATGAATTTGTGGCATAAACAAAAACAAAAAATCATTTGAAATTAAAGAACCAAAAAATAAAAATTTACATATAGGGTAGAAGGAGAGCCAAGAAATACCTCAATATTCCCAATAAGACAACGAGCGAAAAGGAACGAGCTGCAGAGGAGGTCGAATGAACTGGTGGGGTGCGAAACTAATGCCAATAGTGTGGAAGCCACAGGAAAAGGAGGAAAGCCACCAAAAATGGAGAGAGAACCACCAAGAAATGGCACCAAAGACAATAGGCTAGGATGGTGGAAGGTTATGACTGTGTGCAAGCTTCTATCTAGAGAACATTGAAAATAGAGTTTTATGAATGGTTTTAACGAGAAAAATGATTTTAAAATGACCTTAGTTGGTTATTACATTAAAAACCACCAACTTTAATATGATTTTAATTAGTTGTTATAAAACAACTGCCAACATTCATTAAGTTTTAGTTAGCAATTAATACAAAACTGTGAACTAAAGTCAATTACATTCTTAAATATTTTTTTATAAAAAATTATATAGTTGGCAGTTCTCTATATCCAGTGTTTTTGTTGACTATACAATTTTATAAAAAATTGTATAGTCAATTACATTCTAAGAACTGCCAACTATATCTAGTGTTTTTGTTGGCGCTTTTTTTAATAACCCTTAACAAAAGTGTTTTGTTGGCAGTTTTTCAATGAATGTATACCTACATATTCTATTTCTATGGTAATTTAATTAAAAGTTAACATTTGCATCACAAAACATGTTTAGAAATAAATAGTTTATATTATTGGCAATATACTATCATGCTTAGAAGAAAAAGTACATAAAAAGAGAGAAAGAGACACAATAATATAATGTTTTTATAAAGATCCTTAAATTTTTCAAACTTTCAAAGTCTTTAAATTAACTTTAAAAAATGCTTAAAACGGTATTCTAATCTCTTAATTTATTATTTCAAATTAGTTTACTAAATTTGGAACATTTCAAAATGGTTTTTTTAAGTTTCAAATTTGTCTCATAAAAAATCTTTTTAAGTAAATTCTATTAAGTCCCTAATGTCTTTCTATTTCCATGTTGACATGAAAGCCACATTTGTATCTATCTTATATTTTAAATGCTAAAATGGCAACTAATCAAAAAAAGAAAAAACTCATGATCAAAATGAAACACAAGGTGAGCGTCTTTCGTTAGCATAAATACCCTAAAGACAATAATTGACAATCATTATTTTGTTATTAATAAAGTTTTGGCATATGTCAACATTATTTACAACAAGATATTGTCTTTAAATTAAGAGATAAAGAACATAAGTGATGATTTGATAATCTAATCAAAGGAACTTATGAACATGTTAAAACTTAAATATTAAATAGTTTCTAATCAAGAATTATAATTTAAAGCAATTATAATCTAGTAAAATTAGTACAAGGTTAGATCTGCTCATTCAAATGATGATGACCTATCCCTAAATCATTTGCATAAGTGACATTAAGGTTAGTATGTAGGTACTTATAATAAGTATGAGTACACTAAATTGATTCACCAAGAATAGCTAATAAAATTTTTTATTAAAATGTTAATAGCTATTTTCAGTGAATGTAATATAATTTTGCTTTGTCCTAAATGACCATTGATATTCTATGTATATGTTGTATATATGTTGTATGTTATATTTTGATGCTATTGGGCTTTGATTCTAGTAACGAGTCAAGTTGAAAATAGTTATTGGATATAATTTCACATATATGAAGATATATAAGTGTACTAGTCAAGGATTTATTACTGTCAATAAAAAAGAAATATGCTTCATTTGATAAAAATAAGACTAGACAAGCCTATAACTATAACAAATAAAGAGAAATTAGAGGGAAAGGAAAAAGGTTGTTTTCTTTCTAATTTTCTCATCTTAGTTATCATAAACAACTATGTATGTCGTGAACTTATGGTTTGACATATGTTATCTATACCTAAACAAGTTCATTAAGAAGCATCATGTAATAAAGGAATGTGTGTAATACCATAGTTCATTAGGTTCCATAGTCTCTTACTCATGCTTGCTTTCACACATTCTTAAGAAAAATTCAATAAAAATAATGCATTTTTTGCATTACATAAGACTTTAAAAATCCATTTTTGCTCCGTGGACCTTGTGAACTCCCCAATATCATTCTCTACTTACAATCAATTCATACAAGTTATAAACATCAAGGAATAGCATAAGCTTCATGGATTACAAGTCATATATCAGAAAAATGCAAAGGTGCTTTCGGGTCCAGAATTCAAGTTATTGATGTGAAGTTTAAAAATTCATAACTAATTCTGAAAAAAGCAAAATCAAGTATATGATGAATTTATAGAAATTTATAAATGTTAACTAGAGGTTAAAAATAACTCTAGACCAAAACAGAAGCATCCAGCCTATAAAAATAGATGGAATAGTAATAGAGGTTTGGTTGCATCCCTAATAATGATATGAAATTTAAAAAAATTCATTTCTCTCTCAATATAAATCCAAATGAGGTTCTCTCAAATACTACAGAAAGCTTATTATGTCTAGTTTATACCTATAAAATTTCACAGCCATTGGATTTCATTTGAGCCATGAGGACCTCTAGAATCAAAGCTGACCATATGAACAGTGCATTTACCAATTCTGCACATTTTGTCCAACTTTGAAAAATCATAATAAATTTTTTAAAGCTTCAAATTGGGTGTCTTTTGCTCTATGAAAAACTCTAGATGAGACCTAATTGCATGCCAAATTTCATGCAAAGCCTAATTCATTGGTTATTTTTTGTCATAACTCAAGAATATGGCAAATTTGAAGTCCAAAATGGTATAAACTAACACCATATGGTCCATACATCTTTCCACAACCATTTGAACACATTTGGAAGTATAATTATAGTGTATATAAGCTATCCAAGTGGCCTAAATCATCATACATTTCAAAATGACCTTCATGGTCACAAATATACAAATTCAAGAATGGGCTTCCAACTACCAAAATCATACATTCTCATACATATTGTTCCCATTTTGGTTCATACACGATATTTACATGCTTTTACATTTGCTCAAGGCTGTACATCTAAAAAATAGTTCATGCATACATATTTTGACATTTAATTACATCAAATACTACACTAATGGCAAAGTATAGCCAATCATGTTCTTTGGCTTCCACTTTTGTCTCCTTGAACTCCACCTAGATATGGTGAGATGGGAGAGAAAAATGGGTGAGATTCAAAGAATCTTAATATCTCAAATACTCATTCAAGTAGGCAACCAAGGCATATAAACATGTCAAAGAATATAAGTATGTATACAACATAAACAACAGTCATTTAATACAAAATTTTCATGCCATAGAAATATGTCAAAGTTAAGAACAAACTCTAAGATCTTTTGGTCTAGTCTCACCCCATTTTTTAGACTTTTGGATTAGCCTCACCCTCGGTCTAAGGACTTTTAATTTAGCTTCACTCGTCCTTAAGACTTTTGGCCTTATCTCACTCACTCCTAAGGACTTTTGACTTTATCTCACCAATTTTAAGGGACTTTTGGCATAACCTCACCCATAAAGAGTAATTTCACAACCAAAACACAATTCAAAAAGTATATTGATACCAAGACAACATCAAATGACATGTATCATGATACAAATACATATATAAGCATCCAATGACATTCATATAACCAAGAACACACACAAGAAGGAGTGGAGAGCTACCTTAATGCAAAATGGTCCAAGCTTTTACTTGGTTATTCTTCTCCCCTCAAAGTCATATACTCACAAATAGATGGAGTTTGATTCCTTTTGTTTAGATACAACAAATAGGATCCAATTATATTCTTGAAACAAGTTTTAGCATTACTTATACACTAAGGAAGCACACTTTTTCCTATAGTTACATAATAGTTTTATAAAAGGCCTAATGAAACAACTACCATAATTCAAGCCCTTGGCTCTATTTTCTTCTTATATCTAGGTCTTTTAACTCCATTTAGACTTCGTAGAGCCATCACATAATCATTCCTAAGAGTCTAAATATAAGTTGCTTCTTTAAGTCATATTATAGAACTTACTACTCCAACTTTCAATTTATGACTTCTAAGTTTTTCCCATGGCTTTCTCTCATCTTCTTCCAACATATATAGTTTACAAACTAAGCATAGAATAAATTAAAACACTCTCTAACCTTTTCATTTATGCTTGGTTAAGACATAGGGAGCAATTTGAGCCCATGAAATTTTCAATTTTTCCTTGATGGGAGAGGCACTCGGGAGGCTTCCTCAGAGTCTTAGGGACTCAAATAAATCCTCATATATGCTTGGAAATTCTTAGACAAAGTCAGATTTTAGCAAGTGTTCAAAGATCCCTAGCTTTGCTATCTTGAATTTCATTAGTTTTTCTTCAAGTTTTATTGCATTTCCTAGGTTCTCATAGCCTAAAACCCAAGATTCTTGCTTGCTTTTGGTAAGAAATTCCTCCCCCCCCCCTACAAGCTCTCTCCAAGGCCAAAACACACACATGAAGAACAAGGAAAGAAGAGCAAGTGAAACTATAATCAATACTTTGATTTCTTGACTTCTCCAAAGGCTCTCTCACTTGGTTTGGGCTTCTCTTTGGAATTCCACTCTTCTCCCTCTGAAACAAGTCCAAAATAGACTCATATCACTAACCAAAACCATAGAAAGGAAGGTGGAAAGGAGGAGAAGAGATTTCCTAAAGGAAGAATCATGAAAAGTCTTGAATTCCTATATCTTTTTCCTTCTTTTCACTTCCTCCTTGAGCTCCCTCTTGAGAGTCTCTCTTAGGTAGAATTCTTCTCTATTCAAATAGAAGTAAAATCAATTTATGGGAGGAGCAAAGGGGGACGCCTCAATTAAAGGAAGAAAACTTAAAATTGTTGCAAGAAATTTCTATTTACATCCCTCGTTCTTGGCAATTTTGTTTTAGATTCATTTTAGCTCCTTTTTGAGAACTATCTTTTCCATCATAAAATTAAGGTCCTCTAATTTATAAAATAGCTTTGTAATCACTCAATTTGGATTAAAAACCTTTCCAAAAGAAGGGTCAAAGTTTGGATCAACTAATACTCAAAAACATATAGCGAAGGGGTTTCAACTGTCCTAAGGGTTCCTATGGTTTTCAAAGCCTCTAAGAACCCCAGAACACTCAAATTTTTCATTTAAAAATCCCTTTTGTGAGTTTTTTAAAATTGCCCGAATTTACAAAATTGCCATTACATATTTTCTCATTTTTGTTCCATTTTTGTTTCATTATTCTAACCCTGTTTTCTAAGTACTCTAAGCCTTGGATTCTCATTCTTGGGGGTCTAGTATATCACTTTAATTTTATTGGACCTTAACTCATTCATTTTAAGGGATTTGCTTTTATACTGACCCATTTCTGACATTTTAACAAAAATTAGATATTACAATGTTACTTTACATAAAACATTAACAAGAAAGGTTCATTGATTTAGAAATAAATTCATATTATATTAGGGGTTATGATATATCGTTAGATGTCACTTATGATATGTAAGAATCAAAGAGTCACTTGATTGTGATTTATGAATTATAAAGAGTTGTAATTAAATTAATTAAATAGTTTAATTATAAATGTAAGAATTTACACTATTACTACTAATGGAGTATAAACCTGAGGGATTACACACAATACTAAGCAAAACAAGCAAGAAACTTAAATGCAAGAGAATGCAAAGAGGTATACACTTTATTTAAAGGAAAAGGATCAATAAAGAACTACTACTATCTAGCCCTCAATCTCTCTTTTAGAAACCTAAGAAAAGTTTTCTTAACCTAAAGATTCAATCTCTAGTATCTCTATTAAATTTTGCCGCAGTGTGGATATATTTAAAAGCAAGACATTTGTATTGCTTTTACAAATCAGGCTTGAAGTTCATGTTGCTTGGGTTCATGACATTTATGCATGAAGATTGGACCTTGTGAATGTAATTAGCTACCAAAGCAATCACTTTAACATTCTCTTACAATTCTAATATGATTTATAAAGAGGTCCTAGATTAAAGGAAGCAAAGAAATTTAAAATTCTAGAATTCTAGTTTCCACTCTTTTATCTAAAATTGGTCTAATTGCACTCTCTTTTTCTTGTAGTGACATTGGAGCTAACCTTTGAAAATTGATTAGCATCTAATTTTAGTTATATAGGATCACATGTTTTTATTTATGGAGATTAATTAGGGATTTTTATGTTCTTTATATAAGTACTCTCTTGATATATTAGTGAAGCAAACTTTGAATAATACAAGTTTCAAATTTCCTCTCAAGTTTTGCTTGTGGTTTTACCTATATTTTCATGTGTTACACTGCATCAAGCTATTTGTGTACACTTGTGTCAAACTCTAAATTCCTTCATTTTAGTCTCAATAAATAAACATTTGGCTTGGATAATATAACAAACAATTTGTATGCAACTTTGGAAGATAAACCTAGATACTTGATATTCTTATGCCATAGCAAAATATCTATTAAAGAACTAAGAAAGAATATCAAACTCATAAAATCTTAAGGAATTTCTAGTGGAAATGTATCCCTTGTAGTCATGTTTATGATTGTAGGGCATGCAGTTAACTATTTTGGCATTTTTATTTTTTTGGTTTTAAAGGTTACAAATTACATTTGTAAAGATAAAAATTGTATATATGAAGATAAAAATTTTAATTGAGAAAAATTTACCAAACATAATTATAGGTCAAAGGATTTCATTCCTTCAAGACCAATTCTTATTCCCATTTCCATTCTCATAAAAATTATTCTCATGTACCAAATATAGCAGAATACTTTATATGATAGCTTATCTATCAAACATGAATTTATGAAGTACTTAAATTATATCTATAACTTTTTTTATTTTTTTCATTTTCATTCTCCATGATTTAGATTGATCATAAACATTCTATGTGATAATTGAAAAAAAAAAATATTCAGCTAAAGAAATCTTACTTATGGACTAAATATATAAATGTTGCAATCAAGTATGTATTATTTGGCCTATGCTTTGAATGTTGAGGAAGAATTAAGCGTGCCTATCAAACAAATCATTTTTTGATAATTTAAAAAATATTTTTTACAAATCAAAATTTAAAAGTAAATATTTTAATTTTGTTATTGAGAGTAATTACAAATATATAAATTTTTTAATTTTTTTATTAAGAGTAATGAAAAATATTTTTTATAAATTATCAAAAAAATGAATACTTTAATAATTCTTACACTGGGGTATTATGGTTATTTGCTCTACTTTTCTTTCCATTCTAACAATGTTGTCATCCAATTAAACATAAAGACAAAATGGAATGTTCATTCTTTTCCTTGTTATATCAACTATAATTATAGGTTACAAAATTCCATTCCATCAAGGCCTATTCTTATTCCTATTTCTATCACTACAAAAGAAATTACTTTTATGGCAACACAATACATTTTAGTAGTAACAGTTGATCAATGCTAAGTTGTGAATAATACTAGTGTAATAAAAGGTCTTTAACTGCAAGAAAGGGGTTACCACTAAAAAAAAAGGTATTCATACCATTTAGTGGCAACCAAACTCGCCACTAAAAAATACTTAGGACCATTAATTTATTTTGAATGAAAGGCTGCCACTAAAAAGTCATCATTCACAGTGACCAAGATGCCATTAATGAACAATTTTGAGTGGTGATGAATTTTAGTCACTTCTAAAAGATCATTATTAATGGCAAGGAAGTATTATAAAAGAGCAATGTTTAGTAGCAACTAGTTCTTGTTACCACTAAATATTTATAATTATTGGTGACAATCGACTACTTTTTGTTATCACTAAAAGGTTATCTTTAGTGATGACATTGATCGCCACTGAATGGATTTTAAGTCCTTTAGTGGCAACTGATGTTACCTTTAAAAGTGTCCAAAATCTATTTAATATCTTATATATAATTCAATGATATTTACCTAAGGAATAACATAAAATTCAAATAGTACTAAAATCAACTTTAAAAGAGAAGAAAAACAAACAATTGCATAGAATTACAACAACCAAATTGAATCACATCAAAAGAAAAGAAAAATTTTACTAAAATCAATGTCATATTGATACGTTGTATATAATTGGAAAACCAATTGTAAACTCTATAAATTCATAGTCAAATACATAATTAATAATTGGAAAATCAAAGCCATAAACTATTGTTAATAATTGTTCAACTGCTTAAAAACGTAACTAGTGAGGTTCCATGGACTCTATCTGCTCCTTCATCCTGTGAAGCTCCCTTAACTTGAAAAGAAAAAAAACAATACCATGTTATTCAATTTAGTTCCAATGATCACTTTAGACTAAAATAAAAATAGTATCAATTTAAATAATGTTAAAAACTAAATAGCATTTGAGTTTAAGTTTGAACTTAAAACTAATTTTAAATTAAGGTTCAAACTAATAACAAATAGCAATGCTTTACAAATGTACCACCATTAAATATTTAGTCTAGTAATTATCTACTAATTATTTATAGTACAATCTATCCAACAATAAAATACTGAACTTGGAGCTAAAATGTAGTGTTTATACATAATACATGTGACAAATTTTATGTAATCAACAAGTGCAAATTTTTTTTGCAAATACGTGACCATGTGCAATGCGTTCTTGTGCAAAACAAAATCATGGTAATTGTGATAGTAAAATTCCTTAGAATAGAAAAGGTTTCATGATCAAGTGGCTTTAACAAAAGTTAGAGTCCATTGCTTGGGAACAAAATTTTAAGTGATCTTTTGTGTTAAGAGACACTAATTAAGAAAGAATGGATAAGTTATCCTCCTAAAGAAATTGGAATTAGAGAGATAGAGTCTTCAATGTAACGAATGCAATTTTTGTAAAATGACAAAATGAGTCGTATAAAAGCAAGTCTTTTGAAATGAGCTAGATAATGTCTCGAAAAATTTGTGTAGAGTTCTAAGCTCCTAAAAATGATAATTCTAGATTCAAACGGAAAGGAAAACGGAGCTAGAATAGAGAAACAAATTGTAATAGAAACTGACGAAACATAATGACATTTTTGTAAATAAGTGCAACTTTTGAAGAAACATATAGGATGACTTTTTAAATAAATTTTTGAATTGCTCAGGGTTGTCAAAGGCCCCAAAAACCATGGGAAGTCCCGAGACTGGTAAAACCCCTTTGGTGTATGTTTTTCAATGTTGGTTGACCCGAATTATAACTAGTTCATTCGGTAAGGTTTTAGCTCCAATTTGATTGATTCCAAAGGAATTTTATTAAATTGGGAATCTAAATTTTATGATAAAAAAGACAGTTCTAAAAAAGGAGCTAAAACGAAGTCAAAACAAAATTACCATTAACAAAGGGCAAAATTGGAAACATAAGCTTCTTGAATCTTCCATAACCTTCCACATGTTTCTCCCTTTTTCTTCCCTCATTAAGCACGACTTTTCTTCTACCCAAATTTCAGAAATGAAAGCTCTCTTCTAAGCACATAAAAGGAGGAGGAGAAGGAGGAGAAAAATTAAGAAAAAGGTAAGGAAATTTGTAGAATTTCATGCTCTTCATTCTTCCAATTCTCTTCATTTCCTTTTTGGCTTTCTTTCTATGGTATTTTTAAGATGATTGGTTTTGTTTTAGGCTAGAACACAAGGGGGAAATTCAAATTTCATAAGAGGAAGCAAACCAAGGAAAAAGAGCATTGAAAGGAAGCTTAAAACCAAAGTAACTACTTGTTGTTGTTGCTTCTCCTTGTTGCTTCTTTCTTGGTGGATTTTTGGCCTAGACCAAAACCATATGGGGGAGAGATTTTTTGTCCAAAACCAAGAGGGAAACAAGGGTTTTAAACCTTAGGGAGATGGATTATGGCAAGAAATTGCAAGGAAATTCATTGAAATGCAAGTTAGGAAAGTGTTAGGTTTTTGAAGAGATTATCAAATCTAATTTTGTGTGAGTATTCCCTTAGCCATTTGAATGTTTTCTTGAGCTCCTAAGACTCCTAGAAACCTCCCCAAATGGTTCTTCCATCAAGAAAAAATCAAAAAGCTCTTAAACCCCATTATGCTCACTAATCTCGGCCAAGGCAAGAGTATGAGATTAGAGGATGTTTTAATTTGTCCTAACCTTGGTTTGGGACTTTATATGATATTAGAAGATGGGAGAAACCATTGAAAAAATTTTAGGAGCCATGGAATGAGAGATTGAGTAATGGTGTCCATAATGGTGCTTTATGAAGCAACTTGGATTTTCAATTGTGTAAGTGAATGTGTGATGGCTCCAAGGACCTTAAATGAGTCCAAGAAATCAAGAAATAACAAGAGAGTGAAACCTAAAAATTAAATTCTAAGAGTTGCTTCATTAGACTAATTATGGAACCATAATGCCAAGTGTGAAACCAAGTATGTGGTTAAGCTTTAGTTTAGTATCTTGGCTTGCTTCAAGTATGTGATTATGTGTTCCTTGTGATGTTTAGGCCAAGAGAACAAACAACCACCTAAGTGCTCTTGTGAAATCAAGAGGGGGAAGGAATTAGTAAAGTAAGCTTGCATAAATTGAAAGGTAGCTCTCCACCTTATTCTTCATACTTTCTTGTGTGTATATGTATGTCATGGTGTGCTTGTATGTGTTCTTATGATATGGTAATATGCCACATGATCTCTTGAAATTGCATTGGTACCAATGTATGCTCTTGAATGCTTTTGAATGTGAGATTGACCCTTAAGGGTGAGGTGATGCCAAAAGTCCCTTAAAGTGGGTGAGGATGTGCCAAAAGGCTCAAGGCATAGGCGAGACTAGGCCAAAAGTCCCTTGGATGGGTGAGGCTAAGTCAAAAATCTTTAGGTCAAGGGTGAGATACTTCCAAAAGTCCTATAAATAGGGTGAGACAAAATCAAAAGTCCCTAAGACATGGAAATGGTTTGATGTATTATTGTAGCATGGAAATGTGGCTTTGCACGCTTTATGCTTACATATTTGTATTCTTGATGTATATATGCCTTAAATGTATGTGAATAGATTTGTGTAAGCTATTAAGATTCTTGAAATCTCATTCCCCTTTCCCTTTCACTCTTGAAATGTTTAGGTGGTGCTCAAAACCAAGGAAATGCAAGCCAAGAACATTGAATGGCTACACCTTGTTCATTTTGTAGTCTAACTTGTAATAGAATGTTAAATAAGCTTTGTATATATTATTTTTGGTAGTGTAAGACCTTGAGCACTTGTAACATGATGTATGGATTCTATGTAAACTTTATGTAACATTAAATCAATGAGATTGTGGATTTGGACTCTTGAATGGCATGTATATTTAGTATATTAATAGATGTTGAATGGCCAAAATGATATGTATAAGGTTTGGGACCACTTGGACAGCTTATCCAAGTCATAATTATACTTTTAAACTTGCCCAAGAATTGCCAAACTCAAGAGGAGGCCATTTGGACCAAAGTGACTCTTGATAGGGAGCAAAAATGACCATTTTATGAGGCTATATCACTTTTTGACCAAACAAGATCTTCTTGGTTTGAAATTTCACATGAATTTAGAGCTTGTTAAGATATTTTTAAGAAGTTAAAGTGTAAAATTTTTGAAGGTCTATAAAAAATTTGGCAAATTTTTAAAGTTGAAAATTTGGCAAATTTTTAATGCTGCTGTCACTGTAGCTTTAGTCTAAAATGAAACTTTATCACTCATGGGGCAAATGATATCCAATTGATATGAAATTTTATAAAAAGAAACTAGACCTTCCAGTGACCTGTACCAATTAAAAGCACCTCATTTGGATGCCTAGAGGGAGAGATATTAATTTTCAAAGTTTCTGTCCAGTATCAGGCATCCAATCTAACCTGTGACATTGTTTGATTAGTTTTCGTAAGCTGAACGAACCTGGAATGGTCTAGAATGATTTTTTCCTCTAGCTAACATCCATAACTTTCCAAATTGGTATCATTTTCATAGATTGAATTCTTATGAAATTAATTGGACATTTTTGAAATTTGTAGCAGAAGGTTATGATAGTACCTATAGCCAGCCAGACCTTTGCAATTTTTCAAATGTCAAACATCTTCTGTGTTGTGTTTCATGGCCTAGACATATTTTTAGTATAAAGTATATATATGTAGCTTTCCATAATGGCAAAGAATACATGATTTCTATTTTTTTAAAATTAGTTATGATTTTTCAAAGTTTGTAATAGAAGTGGGACAATTCTGGCCGAAATTACATTCATGAATTTTATGTGTTCCCTTGGCTTTCTATGAGTTTTAGGCCACTTTTGGTGATGGAAATGAGTTATATCTATGTAATTAAATATGAGAATTTGATACATGAGTTCATATGATCTACGAGACACCAAATAAAAAATTTATACGTGATGCAATGCTAAGAAATTCATTATTTAAATGTCATTTTCCTTGCTCCTTATGTGAGATACATGGGTTGAAGCATGAGACTAGCATGAGATAAGTTAGGAAATTATGGTGTTACATTCAACATGTAACAAAGTCATCAAATCTCTTTGCGTGTGCTTAATTGAACCATAACCGAAGCAAGTAATAAGTAATAGCAAGAAGAAAGTAATCAATCAAATACATGCATATGCTTTATTATGCCATAACTTAAAATAAAAAGCAACTAGTAGTTTATACATCAACATCATTGCATTTTATTTAATGCCACCAATATCAAATGACAAAAGCTTCACTTTTTAAGTTAGTCAAGATAACTAGGTTCAAAACCATATGCAAAGAGGACTGCAAAATTTTTTTTCTTTTTAGATTGTTGTAGATGTCCTTTAGAGGATAGGAGATTATTAAAGAATTATACAAGAATTTGTTTAACTTAATTCTATAGCAAAAGTTATAGTTTTAGAGGCCATGGATGCTAAAGTTGTTCTTAGACAAATACAAGAAGAATTCTTGGATCCAAATCAAGTATGTTTCTGTATTCTTTTCGTGTGTGAGACACTAAGCCATTAGTGACTAACATGTGATCTATGATATGCCAAAGCTACTTTTTCTTGTCTTATAAAGTATTAAAATAATTATTGATGGTTAAGTTTACATGAGGACACTAAGATGAATGATCCTATAATCTTACATTCTTCAAGGATCATAGTTGATCTTTTTGTCATTAAGAGACATATTCTCAGTGATAATATTGCATCCCTTTGACCCTTACTCCTTCTTTACTACTTTGAATTAGAAAGGTTCTCTAGTTGGTTGTTCATGGCTTTATGCAAACCAATCCATTCAACCATTCTTGTCTTGTTGTGGATATGCTTATTCCTAATGATGAACTAAAGGCAAGGATTGAGGAGTTTGTAAGGTCTTAAGAATTGAAGAAATATAGAGCACCGAGGGCACTATTTAGACCATAAAAGAAAATGTTAATTGATTAGGGATTTATCTTGTTCTTGAGTTTCCTATCATAACCTTTTATTTATTTATTTGGTATAAGAAGATCAAACTTGTGACCTTTTACTCTAACTTCCACCCTCCCAACCATCTGAAATGGTCTCAAGTGGCTAGACTCTCAAATTTTGCAAAGGATAGATTCATGTTATAAGCAAACTATTAGATTCATGCCATGTAATAGAACAATCCAGAAGAATTAAGAAATAGAGGTAGTAGAAGAAAATCTTGTCGCTATATCGATTATTACAAGGTGTATAAAATATGCCCAACTCATGAGAACAAATCCATATTACTAAAGGGAAAACAAATGCTAACCTTGAAGTTAGGACATTAAACAATTTCAAATTTTGGATCAAACAAGTAAAAGTAACCTATATTTATTAATTTAATTTAAATTTGAAAGTCATTAACTACATGAACTATATACTAACTAAATATAAAATTAATGAATTATTGCTTTACTTTTAAAAATTAGCAATATAAAGGTTAAAAAATAATCAGCATATATATATGAATATATGTATATCAAAAGGTAGAGAAAATTTTGTCCTGTAGAGTTATATCAATCCAAAATATATATCAAAAGACTAAATAGTAGCAACAGCAACAATTTAAGAAATCCAATCCAATTAGAAAATGAAAGATACATGTCTATAAAAGGAAGAAGGATCAAGATGAATTACTTTACCCCCAACACCAATAATAACCACTCATTTTAAAGTTCCTACATAGCCACAAAAGCACAAGATATAACCATCAGTTTTGATAGTATTTGTTTCCTCATGAAAAGAAGAATAAGGATATACAAGGCTATTCAAAACATAAGATTGACGATCAATAGACATCAAGCTATCCAAAATTTGTTTATTCAAAACATATACAAAAATGGCTAGGGGTTTCAGATTCAAACAATCTTCTTTAGATATTTAAAAGTTACTCCAATAGGTTTAGAAAGATTTGAAATAGTGAAATTCAAAATTGGCACATCACTTGGGAGTTGTAAGTTGCAAAAATTTATTGGTTTTTCTTTAAGTTGTTATCACTATTCTGTTTTTATATGAAGGGACTTATCTATACTCTAGTCACATTTTTCTCCTCATATTTGTAGAATCATAGCTCGAAACATATTCCATTTAGTGGTGAGCACTTATTGGAAGAGGATTTAGGAGTTGTAGTTGTGTGAAATGAGAATTTGAGTAGCTTATGTCTCTCTTGAAATGGCAAATTACTTTAAAAAAATACTGTTGTTATTGCCATTGCATTTTAAGGCTATCCTAGTTGGATTTTCATGTGGTTTAAGTATTCTAAATGTGCATTTAGGGGTATAAGATGGTAGGAAAAAGTCTTAACTTGAACTATAATTAATTAGTGACACTTAGGTTCAATTTGGAGTTTTTAAAGTATGCAATTTTTCTTGTTTACCATCTTTTAGGTATATGGGCAGTTGCAATTTAAAGTTTATGTTCCTAAGGGATTTTAGAACATATTATGAAGTGTTGAAGCAATGTAAGGGAATTTAGAGTAATTAGTTTAGCAAATTTCCCTTAGTTATTTTCCTGTGGCCTGTAACAAGTTAAGCTAAATTACTTGGAACCTTTTAGTTAGTCTCATTTGTTATTCCCAAAGGATTAATGGTATCTTTAATTCATCCTTAAACCTATCCATAGTCATTTTCAAGTAGTGCTATGGTTATTCTTTGGAAGCACTTTTTAGACAACATTAACCAAGTTTGATAACCTCGCTCAAACAACTAGAAACTTGATCTTGTATATTTGTAGGCTAAGCTAGGTGTGAGGTGGCCATTTCTATTCCATTTATGTTTTTGGATGTTTAGATGCTTAGGCAAGCTTAATTATGCATTTAAGTCTTGCTCAAAGTGGTTAGAAGGGTTTAAGTGTTTTATTATAGAATTTCACAAGTTCTATTTTGCTACACATTAAGGATTGCCATGGCTGATTCTTAAGGAAGTTTTAATGGTTAAATGTAGCCCTAGGTGTTAGAAGAGAGAAGGGAAAATTGTAGGCCTTTAACCTTAAGAATTAGGGAGGTTAACGTCTCAAATTTAAAGATTAAAAGTGAAAAAATTCGACTATAGACTAAAAAGTGTCAAATTTTAGGCTCTAGAATGAAGAATGCAATATTAATACAAGATAATGGAAATTTCACAAATACATTAAGTTCAAAACCATGAATAATAAAGGACTAGAGAAAGTGAATCATCAAAGTGTTTTGTTAATTAAGGGCAAATGATTTGTTAAATAGTCAGTTATACTCCTTCAAATATACTTTTCTTCATTTCTACCTTTGCATGCATTACAATTGCATTAGAAATAACGTCCAGAACATCCTCAACTAGCAAAGAATAAGTACTCACCTGAAATATACCAAGCAAATGGCAATAGATGGAGAGGCAGATATGGTGCGATAGCCCCATCTCTAGATCTACTAATCTTATACAAGCAAGTTCAACCAATCAATGTGAAATAAGGTAAATAAACTAAGCACCAAAGGTCTCTTGAAGATCTAAAATTACCAGTAATCTTGAAGAACATTCAAGCTACAAAATTAATGATGGCAAAAATGTCCCATGCAAGGATTTAGAGTAGATGAAGATATACTATAAGAACTACCAATTGGATGAAATACAAATCTTGGATACTAGCTAAATTCATACAAAAGCATTGATTCAAGAAGCTATAGGCTAACGACCAAACTAAGCAATTAACATGAATCTATAAAAAGCAAAACTAAAATTAAAAAATTAAAATGAACACTATCTAATTAATTGCACAATACCAATATATCAACTAAAGCAATATTAGGGATCACAATGCATTAAAATGATCATATATTACCAAAGCATCATAATAGAGAATGGAGTACAGTTTTCGACTCAATTATCAAACAAGATATAAGCAACTTATCAGGTGTGAATATCCTATTTTGTCCAAGCATTTTTTTAAAATAAAATAATAAAGTACATCGAATTAAAACATTTAAATTTTAAGTTTTATTGAAATGTTGGAGTTATCTAGGTTATAGTTAATTTTGGAGCCAATTTAAATTTCAATTTAAATTCATAACAAGAAAAATACAAAAATAATTAAATTAAATTAAAAAAATAAGAATAATTAGAGTTATTAAAAAGGGGTCATTAGAATCCTAATTTAATTTTAGTTTAAGTCATATTCATTTCTTTAGATAATCTTATTTTTGAGCCTTAAATAAAAAATAATTAAAAAAGAAAATTTTTTAAGAAAAATATATTTTAAAAAATTATAAAAAACACAAAAAAACCAAATAACCTAAGCTCAAAAAACCCAATATCCCAATGAAAAATTAAAAAAGTTAAAAACAAGTAAATAAAAACAAAACAAAAACAAAAAATCCATTAACCAAATGAAATTAATGAATCAATGGTATCTTTTTGTTTCCTAATCTGGCACGTATCAATGGAAAAAGAAAAGAGTGGCTTTTATTTCCATCTGGCTTAGTTAGTACCAATTTCAATCATTTATTTGGCAGAATGACTGGATTAAAGGTAAATTAACAAGTTTTCTATTGGCAATACGAAATGGGCTAAGCTTTCTCCTAAAGCAGGAATAGGTTTTACACCCTCATTTATACCCTCTAAATGTTGGCGTTCCTCTAGAAACAGTGTCCACATCTGAGGAAGGACACGGCTCTATCAATACCCATGGAAGTTATTAGAGAAGAAATTTAAAAACTTTCAAATAGGTTTATCTTTTGTACACTTCTATTAGTCCAGTAACAATCTTAACAATTTTTTCTTTTTTTCGTAGTATGTTTGTTGGTTATTAAAAAAAGTGTTAAACAAAAGAGAGATTATGCCAAACGAAAAAACCCTATTTGCCCGACGGTACCTACCTATTAGAACAACAAGTTAAAAAAATAGTTTATCAAAAACAGAGGTAGAAGAAAACCCGAGAATAAAGGAGATGAGCGATAGGCATGACGCCACAATGGACTCAAATCCTCTCCCATGGTTGTGTTTTCAGTGCCTCTTCCATAATCGCAACCATTAATGTCATCCAATTGTGCAGATCAAGCATGCAGATTTGTAGGTCAAAATGCACGTATTTTATATGCATTTTATATGCCATAATCCAACGGTCTCCATGCTGCCAAGTGTCGCAAGCTATATTGTTGATGAAGCAAAATGGAAAGAAAATTTTGCAAACTTCCATGTGAGCTTCCAATACAGATGCGAATTGAGAGAGCCCGATAGCGAAGGAATTCAAGCTTGGTGCCGTAGATGAAGCAAAATGAAAAGGAAAATTTGCGAACCACTTGCACGAACTTCAGACGCAGCCATATGCGATTTGGGAGAGCTCGACCATATGCAGCGAATTGGTTTTGATTTCAAGCTCGGCTAGATGCACAGGAATTCAAGCTCGGCACCGTGGATGAAGCAAAATGAAGAGGAAAATTTGTGGACCTCTTGCACAAACTTCGGATGCAACCATATGCGAATTAGGAGATCTCAAGGTCGACCATATGCAACGAATTGATTTTGATTTCAAGCTCAACTAGATGCAAAGAAATTTGAGCTCGACCATGGCAATGCAATGCATATGGTAGATCTCCTTTGAACAATATATTTGGGCTTCCTCATGATTCGGCCATGCTACTCACTCAGGAATGTTTCATCACCTGTATACCATTACTCAACAACAAAGGAGGGAGAGAGAGGAGGGAAAATGGAAGGAAGAGAAATACAGAGACACTGAAATGGAAGGAAGTTTCAACATATTAGCCTCCAAAAAAATGCATTGTTTTTGTATTCATCAAAATGCACCATTTTGTGTAAGTCAAAATGATGCATTTTGATCTATGGGGCAAGCTCTCTCTTCTAGTTATTAGATGCATTCCACGGTGAGGATCAGCACTGTAGATAGTACGAGGGGCATTATGGGAGGGGATCAAATTCCTGGCACAATCGGTTCGATGATTATCCTCCCTAATAGTCTGGCAAGAGTGGCAGGAGGAGGATGCCTTTGGGGAGAGTGAAAGCACGCTTTGAGTTATTTACGAAGGAAGGAGCAAATCAGATTTAGAAAAGGCTCTGTTTTCAGTTTTGGGGAGAAAAACAGTGTGAGAATGGCAAAAGAAGGATGATGGTACGAAATAAAAGAGATCGAGCACGAGAGCAGAGGAAGAAAATAGGATTCACCATTTTTTGTTCAAATATAATGTTGAAGATCTTTTGAGGGTATTGACTGAATGGAAATCTGAGATGTATATCTCCTTGTTACTTATCTTCTTTATCTCTTAATCTTTAAAAATATGAAGCCATAGATGTATTTTGATTCAGATGTTGTTCTCTATTGGTTGATGCTGGTTTGAGCAAATATTTTGTGTCTTTTGTTTTGCTGAATCTGGGTCGATTGTTTGGTGGTTTATCTGAGTCTGAGTATAACTTTCGATTCAGATGCTTAATGCCATTGATGAATGATTTGGGTTTTTGTATTAACATGAAAATGGGTTTGCGTCCTAGGTTATGAAAAGTATCTTGGGTTCTCAGTCGTGGATACATTCCATCTCCCACAAGATGCTTCGTGATTATCCTAATAAAGTGGGTTAGATGTTGTAAAAATGGGTCCAAATTTTTGCCTAACATGAAAATGTTGTTTTCTTGTTGAAACTTTGCCTTTAGCATAAGAGATTTGGGTGTAAAGTCTTATTTCTGCAAGATATAAAGACCCTGGTGTGAAATGCTAAGGTCATCTTGCCTTAGTCTATCATGGATTGAGAATATGACATCTAAATGATCATCTTTCCCTGTTTTGGTCTTGATAAGTCACTGGTTAATAGAGTAAAGCTTTTCAATGGTTGCATGTATGACATACAATCTTTTTTTTAATGCATATGTCGCTTTACATAATGTGTTGTACATCTTTCTAAAGGCATTTAAATGCCTACGAAAATGAAATTTCATTTTGGGGATGGAAATAAGGCACAATGTGTCTCCTTGTAGCTAAAAGTCCTGCATATATTTGGTTTTGCCTTTAAATGATGGATTCTTGTGCTTGAAATGATCCATAGTGTTGAAATTTCATTTGAGGCTGTCTAATTGTGGTGTGATTGGAAGTCCAGTGTTATGATGTGGTATGCCATAACTTAATGCTTGATTTTTGACTTGTGTGCAATAGTAGGATACCCTTGTACGCTTCAAGTTGTTCCTAAGGTTAGAATACACAATAGGTTAATTCTCAATTTGTTATTGAGTATTGGGTTTAGGATTTGAAAGTAGATTGATTGAGGCTAAATAGGGATTCAAGATTCATGCAAGCTTTGAGTAATTTTGTATCATCTTTTGGTTTGAATTCTGAATTGATTCTAAGCTTGAACTAATATTACTTCGTGCTTCTCCTTCACTATATTTGAACCATTGGCCATGTAAATTGCTGGAAAGGATGTTTAGGGAATCCTTTGGCAGAGGACTAAAGAGAAGGAAGGAAAAAGCCTCACTGATTCATTACTTTAGAAAAAATATATTCATGTAATATAATATATGCCTTAAATAATGTGATTATTTGATATGTACAAAAGCACAAACAATCACAAAATGTCGTATATTTGTAAATACATTTATTTTTATTTTTATTCTATTTTATTTTCATTTTTATTCTTATAATTATTGTGTAAGATTTTTATCTCTTCGCACATAAGGAGATTAATTGGTAGATCGCAAGAGACAATAAGCCTCTGTAAGTACTTATGTCAACTATGTCACGGAATCACATTTTAATTTTGGGGGATTCCAATGACTCATATCCAATTAAAGTTAGAAAATCAAATAAATTTCTTTTTCTTTTCTTCATAGGAACCTTTCTTAAAATTTTTTTAAAAAAATTATTTAGGAATTGAAAAATCCTTTTCTTAAAGGCTTTTTCTTTAAAAATCAAATATAAAAAAAATGATATTTTAAAGTTCAAAAGCTAATTTTTAAAAAAAGGATTAAATAAATATCTTTTTCCTTAAAAATTTTCTAAATTCAAAAGTTAAAGTTTCAAAATTAAAAAAAAATTAACGTTTTTATTTCAAAAATAAATAGAAACAAAATAACAAAAATTAAACTCACTTTTCAAATCTTCTTCAATTATCTTTTGACAAAATTATAAGAAAATATATATTTTATAAACAAATAAAAATCCTTTCCACTTAAATAAAAATGTTATTTTCCAAAATTAATATATATATATATAAAAGAAAATTTGAAGATGATAAAGAAGTAGAATTTATATGATTTTTGCAAATTAAAATACATTAATCAACTTCAAACTTATTTTATTTGTAGAAGACACATTATTTCTAATTTCTTTCTTTCCTTCCTAAACAATATGATATAAATCACTTACCAACTTATATAGATTATTATTGGTTGAATTACGTGAATGATGCACACCAAAATAATGGCACCGCAAGTGTACGGGCTGTAAGAATAGTAAATGATGAGTCAAGGTCATTCCCCCAAAGAATCAATACGATTAGTGATTAGGCATTAGATTTTTTATATTCATTTTAGTTAAACAAATCAAGTTATGAGTGAATTTTTATGAAAATCAATTCAAGTGCAATTAATAACAATGAAAATGGTTCTAAGAGAAATAAGCAATTAAAGACACCCTAGGAATTCTAATCCCCTTTTTGCACAAAACAAATCATTTTTCTTTTTTAATCAATTGGCTTAATGTCAATTTTAGAGTTAAAGGTCTAAATTAGGTAAACATATCTCTCGATCCATTCAAACCCATATATCAACTTAACTCTTTGATATCTTAAATGAGAAGTTAACATACAATTAAGCTCATACCTTATCTAGATTACTTAGGGCCCTTAAGTATATTTCTATCTCAAGTGCAAATTAGACTATGTCTAATCCTAAGTTGCTCAATCAATGATTTATAAGCAATTCCCTTCTTTCAAAGACTAACTACAAAACCCATAATCAAATTAGAGGTGGCCAATCACTATAATGAAACCATAATCTAGATTAAGCACTAAAATCTTCAATAATCTAACATAATCAAAAGGGAAATTATTTACAAAGCTCAAAGGTTCATAGAATCCCTAAGGGTTACAAGAGTTTAGCCACTCATGGCTTGAAATCCACAAAAAAGTTCAGCAAATATATCAACAAATGCATCAAATTGAAGAGAAAATGAAGTAGAAACACCTAATCGGAAGAATCTTAGACAAAATCAACGATTTTTCGATTAATATGAAGTTTCCCCAACACCTCTTGTGCGTTTTCTCTCTTCCCAAGTCGACCAAATGCAGCTCCCTCTGCTGAATGATGAGTTGAAACCCACCAAAACCCTCAAAACAGCTTATATGATCAAAACTGCGTGTTTCACTTAAAACTGGCGATGCTGCGGTGTGCAGGATTTATGCTGCAACATCGTGCTCTCTGGATTTTATACCACCAATTCTGGGCAAATGCTGCTGCAGCATCCTGTCTGATGCTGTGGCATTGAGCTCACTTTCATTTTCTCTCTAACTTTTGCTCTTTTCCAAGCTTTGGCTCAATGTTTAGACTGCCCTCCACAAATATGACATCATTAATGTAATATTTTGCTTAATTAATTAATTAATTCTACTAAAATAAATCTCAACTCTCCTCTCTCCTCTTAATAAGCTCTTTTACTTAATTAATGATCTAATTGCTTCTGAAAGCCACTTAAATGATTCCAAATTTAGTAAAATCTATATTAAAATTTTTAAAATATTTGGAATCATCAATCCCCCACACTTGAATAATTGCTTGTCCTCAAGCAAAATAAAATAACTGTAGAGTAAGAACAAATCAAAATGCAAATAGCACTGCTTAAATATCCATTAAACACTTGATTTCCCTCACACTTAGTTCATGCCATCAAACTCAACCAAGGAAAACTAATAAATCAGATGCATCAATTAACCCAAAAATTCTTAATCCATCGCATTCATCTGGAATTGCAAAATGGCTAAAGAATTAGCAAATAATGAGTACAACAGTAAGATTAAAATCAAAACACAAAGTTACGCAATTCATAAGAACCCATATGCTTACATTAACCCCAAGTGGTCATTAATTTCAAAAGAATCCTCAAGAAACATTTTTTTTATCTCTCTTCTTCATTTCCTCTTGATCCTTTTTACGCGAATGACCATATTGATGATGAAGCCACCCAATTACTTAGACCAAGTAAATAGAATCAGAGTGCTACTAGCATACTTATAGTCTCCATTACCTTTTGACGTGAAAACCTACATTTATGATGCAGGCCCCCAGTTACTAAGTAGCTTCAACAAGTGGAGTAGGTACCTTACATATCATGTACATATTATTTATTTATTTTTTTTCAACTTTTTTTTATTTTTTTTATTATTTTTTTATTAACCTGAATCATCTTCTAATTACATAAATCCACTTAACTATTGAGAAGCATTATGTGATTCTCTAAATAAGTTGAACAACAAGGTATTCCAACCATAATTCCCTGTTCATCTTATTAAAAACTAACTTCTTAATTATAATCCAACCAAGACTTTATGCTCAAAATAAGAATTAAAGGCTTAATTGAGGCATCTTCCTAATTTCCTTATGATTCAATAACATTCCCTAAGCCAGAAGATTCAAGGTTTAGCTAGACTTAAGCAATGCAATTATTAAACCTATAAAACTTGTCAGAAAAAAAAATTTACAATAAAATCAAATTTTAGGACAACAATTACTCAAAATGTAAAATTGCACAATGAACCTCTCTATCCCCCACACTCAAAGTAAACATTGTCCCTAATGTTTAAAGACAAAATAAGCACAGAAAGAAAGATAAGGACACTGAGACTCCCCTGACGTGGCCTCTTATAGGCATACAAACAGAAAGAATGAGAGATGAAGAAAGTGAAGGCAGATCCAGAAGAGAAACTATTGGCTGTAGCTATCACAATAATCAAAAAAGAAAACATAAGCTGCTTGGTAGTCACAAAATAGCATTACAGACCGAAGTTAGTAAGTGAAGCATTATGCCAGTGCAGAGCAACAAACAAAGTCCAATAGAAATAGAAATATATACAAACCACAAAATACACAATAAGAAAGACAACAAAAACTGTAAAAAACTAAAGTACAGTAAAAGGATCAAGGAACGAAAGTCTATTCTTGTGCTGGTTAATTCAATCCTAGATCATGCAAAGCAGTGGCATATGAAGGTGGCTCATTTATGCTAGGCATGATAAAACCAATCATTTGTTGTAAAGCTTGCCACATTAAGTTCTATTACTACAGCAACTAAGCCTGTTGTTGGATTATCAAGTTAAGGCAATCATTGAGATAAGCTCGGAAGGTGTCAAAAGGAAAAAACAGGTTCATTTGGTTCCGGTTTAGATCCTTATTAGCTGGCTCAAAGTTTTTTGGATCCAGATCCTCATCCTCATCTTCTGACTCAGCTTTTATAAAAGTGTATCAGACAGCAGACATTGCCTTGGGTTGCTCCTCAGATTTTTGAAAAGGAATGCCACCAGTAATGATCATATCAGTCAGCATGTGAGGGAAAACTAAAGCAGGCTTTTTTCCCTTTTTAAAGATGCCTGTCTTGAGCGAATCAAATATCAAAGCAGGAAGGTCCACAGGGAAATTCTTCATGATACAATACATTAGTATAGCTCTGTCATCAGAAATGCCTGAGGAATGAGAACTGGGCAGAACATTATGTGAAACAAAATGGAGCCAAAAAATTGCTTGACGATGCAAATAATCTTTCATTAATTTATGGCCATCAACTTGAGCTCCTCTTCTTTTTAGGACTCTAACGAGATTTGCCCAATCCAGCTCAACTTCCCCCTTTTTATACTTTTGATATTGGCAAGAAGTAACTTGTGGAAGCTGGAAGTGCAATCTGATAACCTCAGGATTCACCAGTAGTTGTTTTCGTCGTAACCAATACTTGCCCTCCTCACAAAAAGGCGCATTTGAATAAAACTCTTGAACTCGAACAGGAATGAAATGGTCCAAAGTCACTGTAAATTGCATCCATTGGTGATGTTCCAAATTGAGAGCTATAGTCTCATATTTAGGGACTTCAAAGTGTCGATCAAAGTAGAAAGGTCTACAGGCTACGAAGTTGTCAAACTGATCACTGGCTCTCTAATCCATAAACTTATCAGCATCAAACAGTGGATTTTCTTATACCACTTGTTTAGCATGAGACTTAGAAGTAGAGGCAGCAGCTTGCTTTTCTTGTTGGACCACTTTCCTTCCTCGAGTCTTTGAAGATGACTCAAGGGAGTTCCTTGCCTTATCTCTTGACAGCTTTAGGTGGCATGCCTGCATAAAGAAAAACAATATAGAAAGCTTAAGACAGAATGCAGTTAAGAAACCTATGTTATCCAGAAATTAAACTCCCTGTGAACATAATGCTAACCTCATGTGAGAAAATAGGCAGCTTGCACAAGAACAACCAGCCCAAAATATAAACTTTATTACACAAGTAAATTCTATGAAGGATTAATGTCAGGCTGTGGTCATAAGACAATAGAAAAATTGATATAGAAAATGAAGGAATTGCCACACCTAACTCTAGTTGCACCTTTACAACAAAATTATCCTCAAAATCTCAATGTAACTCAAAGAATACACAACAACAAACAACCAAGCAAATCAGTTTCAATCAATTCACAAAGGCACTCAGATACAGCTACCAACAAAATCAAAGCACATACAGAAGGCGCAATTCAGAATCAAATGAAACCCAACAGCATGCAGAAGTTATACAAAACTAATTTCAACACCTAAAAATAAGCAACAAATCCAGTAACAACATCAAAAATCCAGCTAAAGTAGTGGTTATCTAGGCTCAACAGAAATACATATAGGAAGAGAAAAATAGAAACAAAAACCACACCTATATAGGAAGAAGAAATGCAAAAACTAAAGCACTAGCAGCGTTGAAGTCCGAATGCCGAACTTGAAATGGAGAAGACAATGGAGTCCGAACTAACGAAGGAAATTGCGGAAGGAAATAACAGCACAAAATGAAGAATCGACGAAAATAGGCGAGATAGTGGGCTGAGGAACCTCCAACGGCGAACTTGAAATGGAAATGAGCAACGCAGGAATATGGGTATTCGAAAAGGGAAGAAGTGAGGAGAAAGGGAAAAATGAGAAATGGAAAAGGGTTGTAAGGAAATAAAGCAACAATGTTGTCAACGAAAGCAACGGTAGTCAAACTTTCGCAACGGAAGCAATGGAAGAGAAAGAGGGAAAATGGCCGAAAAAAGCAAAGAGGGGCTCGGGCTTCCAAGGAAAATGGAAGAATGTTGTAGGTGAGGGTAAAATGAATTTGAAGAGAATCCTTTTTTTTTTACTTTTTTTTTTATTTTATTATTTTTTTTATTATTATTATTTAGAATTTTTCTTGTTGTGGCATCCTACACTGATGCCACGCCGTTGTGCTCTCTAAATTTTGTATGGAGAAGCACTGCAAGCATTTTTGCTGTGGCATTATATGTGGATGCGTCGGTACCATTTCCAGAAAATAAAAATTTGAAAATTGATTTTCTCACTGTGGCATCCTACAGTGATGCCGCAACATTGTGCTCTAGGGAAAATGTATGGAAAACCTCTGCAGACATTTTTGCTGCAGCATTATATATGGATGTTGCAGCACAATTTCCAAAAAACACAAATCTGAGAATCGACATTATTTTTGTTATTATTTTTATTTCATCTTGAATGATTAACCCTCCACATAAGTGTTCAAATAAGTACATTTTAACCTTATTTACACCTCCTATCATGCAATTACTAAACCCATTCCCATCAAACTTTAGTCAAACATAATCAAATAATCAAGATTATTAAAAGAATGATATGCAATTTAAATTAGTAGTCAAAAACTCCTTAGAATTCATGACTGGACTTGTTCTTTCCTGCCAATAGCTTGTTCCCAAATATCCAACACTTCAACACCAACACCAAACCTATAAAACACACAGAGAAAAAGGAAGATCAAACCAAAGACATAAAGAACATCAAACTAAAATATAAGAACAAGAAGAAAACTTAGGTTGCCTCCCAAGTAGCGTTTGGTTTATAGTCCTCAGCCTGACTTTGTCAACCAATCAAAGAGGTTGAGAGAAGTTATGGACCATTGTCTGTCTGTCAGTCTATCTCACTACCCAAATAATGTTTAAGCCTTTGACCATTTACTTTAAATTGATCTCCTAACTTCTCATCTTTAACTTTGATAGCTCCATAAGGTGTCACAGAGATCACTTTGAATGGACCAAACCACCTAGATCTCAACTTACCTAGAAACAACTTCAAACGAGAATTATAGAGCAATACAAGGTTTCAAACTTTCTTGGTAAGATATGTCTATCATGAATTCTTTTGGCCATTTCCTTGTAAATTCTAGAACTCTTAAAAGCCTGCAATCTAAACTCATCTAACTTATTTAGTTGTATTAGTCTTTTCTCACCCACTTTATCCATATCAAAATTTAATTTCTTTATAGCCCAAAATGCTTTATACTCTAGTTCAATGGATGGTGTGAGAGCATGAGCTTTTCATGAAGCCAGCTCCAATGATTCAAATTGCCCATTCTGCTTAGCAACAGGTCTAAATACATTGAGTTTGTATTCAACTTCTACTTTTATCACCTCTCATATACTTGTTTTACCAACAAGTACTGCTTCAAGAGGATCAGTGAAAGAAAAAGAATCCAATTCTTCTTGAATTACCTCTTCAACAATAGACACCCTTGAGCATTCTTCTACACTACCCAGATACTTCAGAGCTTTCTCCACACTAAAGGTGACTTGCTCATCTCTAAGCCTCATTATATTTTTTTTCTTTTTCCACATCAACAAGCACTCTACCAGTAGCTAGAAATGGCCTCCCCACTATCAATGAGATATCTCTATCCTCTTCAATATCAAGTACAATAAAATCAGTAGGATAAATGAAAGGTCCAACCTTTACTAGCACGTCTTCAATGATTCCATGTGGATAAGAAAAACTTCTATGAGCCAATTGTAAAGTGACAGTCATTGGATTGGCCTCACCCAATTGTAGCTTTCTAAAAATAGATAATGGCATGAGGTTTATAACAGATCCTAAATCACAAAGTACTCAACCCTCAAACTTGTCCCCAATCATGTAAAGGATAAAAAAAGAACCAGGATCTTTACACTTAGTTAGAAGATTGGACTTAAGTATATTAGTGGTCTCTTTTGTCAAAGCCATTATTGCAAATTCAGTGAACTACTTCTTCTCACTAGGCATATCTTTGAGAAACTTAGCATATTTAGGCATTTGCTCTAAAGCCTCAGAGAAGGGGATATTGATGTGGAGTTGCCTAAACATGTCCAAAAACTTCTTGTATTGCTCATCAAAGACTTTCTTTTGTAATCTCTGTGGAAATAGAGGCAATGGCACCACTTTAGGATGCACTACTATCTTTTCTTCAGTTGTATTTGACTTCTCCATTTTAGACTTCCCTTCCTTGTCCTCTTCTTTTGCATTCAAACCAGCAGTCTTTTTCTCTTTTTCCTGTTGAGGTTCTTTATCTTCAATCCGAATAACATCTGATGGACCCTTAGAATTTACATTGTTTGGCTCCTTCACTTGAGCTTGTACTTCAGGAAGCTCTTTACCACTTCTCAAAGTGATAGCTTTACATTCTTCCTTGCCATCTCTTTTTGGACTAGGAATTGTATCACTTGGCAAGCCTCTTTGATGCAATGCGTTCATAGCAAAAGCTAACTGCCCAATTTGCACTTTTATATTCTTGAGAAAGGAGTCCACCCTTGTATTAATGCTAGCTTGCTCTTCATTATTCTTGATTTGAGTAGTCATGAACTTGGCCAAAACATCCTCTAAATTGGTTTTGGGCTCTTGAATAGGAACATTTTGCCTTGTCACTTGAGAAAACCTAGGAGGTTGAGTTGGCCTTGTTCCAGAAGATGATGGCTGATTAAGTGATGGGCTATGCTTTTAAGAAAAATTCGGATGATTACACCATGCAGGGTTGTAAGTGTTTGAGTAGGGGTTGGTTTGACTCCTTTGAAAGTTCTCTATATAATTCACTGACTCTGATTGCAAAAACATCGGGCACTGGTCTGGCATATGTATTTCACTACACTGCTCATGCAATATGAGTTACTTGTGTAGAATACACATTCAAAGCAGTCTTTTTTTGCACTTGTGATTCTAACAAATCAAAACGCTTATTCAATGCAATAAAATAGCAGCCAACTGAGCAAAAGAATCCTCTTTAGTATTAGATGTTTGGGGAATGGCTAGTCTTTCATCCCCCCTATAAGAATAACTTTCAGACAGAGTATCAAATACCTTCATTACCTCCTCTACTGGAAGTTGGTCATAACTACCAATAAGAATCAATGTTAGCATGGTGTCTGACTGTGCATTAAGTCTGGTGCAAAAGTTTTGTACAATGGCTCATTCATCCATGCCATGACTTGGACATTGTCTCATCAAATATTTATATCTTTCCCAAGCCACATAAAGGTGCTTAATCGGTAATTGTTTGAAGTTCATTAAATCATGTCTAGCATCAGCAATTTTGTTATTTGGAATGAATCGAGCTCTGATCTTTGCTTCCAAATCATCCCAATTATTGATAGATCCTTCTGGCAAATTAAGCAACTATTCTTTTGCATCATCCTTGATAGAGATAGGAAATAATCTAAGCCTTAAGACATCCTTGGGCACTCCATTCTATTTGAAAGAGTCACAGACTTCCAAGAAGGATAATATGTGTCTATTAGCATCGTCTGTTGATTTACCACTAAACTACCCATTCATTTGAAGCATTGAAATCATCACTGGCTTTAACTCAAAGTTGTTCACTTGAAAATTTGGTACTACAATACTAGGCTAAGTAGTTTTCATAGTTCTTCCCACAAAATCTTTGATAATCTGATTTTAATTATCTTCGTGTACCATCTTTGAAGCAGGAATGTTTACCCTACTTTCAGGTTGAATTAGCACAGACCCTTCAGCCAAAATATCTTTCAAACTCCTTATCTTTCCAGGTGTTCTCTTGGATCTAGATTTAGGTGGCATATACTAGTGTACCTGCAAAAACAAAGGAGCACAAATTAAGAATCTAACTGAACCAACAAAACGAAAAGTTAATAAACTAAGAAATTACTAATAAAATTACTACAACTAATAAATAAAAATACAAATAAACAAGAGAGTAAATTAAAAGAAACTAAGTGCTTAAGCTAAAACTACTCAAGGTCCTCTAATTTTATTCACCAATTACCTTGATTCCTGGGTAACAGCGTCAAAAACTTGATGCACACCAAAATAATGGCATCGCAAGTGTACAGGCCATAAGAATAGTAAATGATGAGTCAAGGTTGTGCCCTCAAAGAATCAATACGATTAGTGATTAGGTATTAGATTTCTCATATTCATTTTAGTTAAAAAAATCAAGTTATGAGTGAATTTTTATGAAAATCAATTCAAGTGCAATTAATAACAATGAAAATGGTTCTAAGAGAAATAAGCAATTAAAGACACCCTAGGAATTCTAATCCCCTTTTTACACAAAGCAAATCATTTCTCTTTTTTAATCAATTGGCTTAATGTCAATTTTAGAGTCAAAGGTCTAAATTAGGTAAAAATGTCTTTCTATCCATTCAAACCCATATATCAACTTAACTCTTTAATATCTCAAATGAGAAGTTAACATACAATTAAGCTCATACCTTATCTAGATTACCTAGGGCCCTTAAATATATTTCTATCTTAAGTGCAAATTAGACTATGTCTAATCCTAAGTTGCTCAATCCATGGTTTATAAGCAATTCCCTTCTTTCAAAGGCTAACTACAAAACCCATAATCAAATTAAAGGTGGCCAATCACTAGAATGAAACCATAATCCAGATTAAGCATTAGAATCTTCAATAATTTAACATAATCAAGAGGAAAATTATTTACAAAGCTTAAAGGTTCATAGAATCCCTAAGAGTTACAAGAGTTTAGCCACTCATGGCTTGAAATCCACTGAAAAATTCAGCAAATATATCAACAAATACATCAAATTGAAGAGAAAATGGAGTAGAAATACCTAATCGGAAGAATCTTAGACAAAATCAACGATTTCTCGATTAATATGAAGCTTCCCCAACACCTCTTATGCGTTTTCTCTCTTCCCAAGTCAACCAGATGCGGCTCCCTCTGTTGAATGACGAGTTAAAACCCACCAAAACCCTCAAAATAGCTCATATGATCAAAACCGTGTGTTTCACTTAAAACTGGCGATGCTGCGATGTGCAGGATTTATGCTGCGACTTCGTGCTCTCTGGATTTTGTACCACTAATTCTGGGCAAATGCTGCTGCAGCATCCTGTCTGATGCTATGGCATCGAGCTCACTTTCATTTTCTCTTTAACTTTCGCTCTTTTTCAAGCTTTGGCTCAATGTTTAGACTACCCTACACAAACATGACATCATTAATGTAATATTTTACTTAATTAATCAATTAATTCCACTAAAATAAATCTCAAGTCTCCTCCCTCTTCTTAATAAGCTCTTTTACTTAATTAATGATCTAATTGCTTCTTAAAGCCACTTAAATGATTCCAAATTTAGTAAAATCTGTACTAAAATTTTTAAAATATTTGGAATCATCAGTGAACTTTGATCCTTTTCCATTAGATATGTAAACCCTAATCTCTTATCTTAAATTAAATTCATCTTTGTAAATAACCTTTTTCCCCCTTTATTATCTTAGTTTCTTTTATTTTCCATTATTTTTACATGTGATAAGGATAATTAAAACAAGAATAAAACTACATTAATTTTTGTACAGTCAACTTAAAGTAACCATTTTTCAGAATAAGTATTGTTGGGTGTCCAACACTTTCTCTATGCACAATCTGACTTCCAAACTTATCTTGTTTTACAAACCATTCTTTCCCTTTACAAAAATGTTTTTTTCTATAGGTTTGCCTTTTAAAATTAAGAATTTGGTGACAACTTCATTTCATTTGTTTTTCGTTTTTGAAAATCAAAATTTTCTATTTAGAAATATGGTCAAATTTTGATTCAACATCAAGTAATTTAGAAATGATAAGAAGATTTACCATCTTGCAAAGTGGATAATAATTCTCGGATCTGTACCAAGAAAAAAAAAAGAAAAGAAATTTGTGGGCTTGGCAATCAAGTCTATTGTCCATAAGAGAAAACCGAACTGATACAAACCCAGATAGAAAATCATACAAAAAATTAAGATGCTTATAACTTCAAAATCAGAGATAAATATAACTAAAATAGGTTGCATAAGAATCATGGGTGAAAGCATGGATTATTTGCTATGACTACATACCCTTTAACATTTTTTGCTATGACTACATACCCATCCTTTCTCCACTTGTACCCATCACCTAGTATTTCAAATTATTGACATCTAGCCAAGTAGCTAATATGCTCTCTGTTGTGGTAGATCAAGTTAGCCCTCGGCATCAATAATTTTAAATCATTCAGATATAACAAATTCAATAAAATAGTATTAACAATGCTTACAATACTAGTGTTTTCATACATACAGAAGGTATTATAGGTATACTTTTACTTATCAGCATAAGGTTTTTATAGATACCTAAGTAGGTTTAAAAAGCTTAAAGTCTCTGTCTCTTAAAGAAGAAGAAAATCAAAGGAAGAAAAAAGGAGCAAGAGTGAGACAAAACATAGGGGATGTTAATTCATAAGTAAGAAACTTCATATTAGAATGATAATGTTAGCCAACTAAACTTTAAATAATAGAGCATTAACAAAAAAACAATGTGTCTAATTGAAAATACTATGCTACACAAGTATCATAAATAGCAAACTGGAACGATTTATAATTATAAAACTATAGATAGGACAATAGGAGTTGATGATTCTTAATTAATATACTTTATATAAAATCTAGTGGAATGCAACTATTGCTTATCTACTGTTCATTAATGTTCTTTGTCCTTTTCCTCTGGTTGCCTCTCAGTTATGCTATTTCTCTTTTTCAGTGGGGTCCATAAAAACCTTGCTTTTCCTTTTACTTATTTTTCCCTCCTTTCTTTTTTCAACAAGATGGCTAAAAAAGCTATATGTCCTTAATTTTTATTTTTATTTTTTTGTTGCATCTCTTTTTCAATGGCACACATCCATCCTCGAAAATGATAGCTCCTTCTGAAATGGAAATCATTGTCATCTCTGCTAATTCTCTCTTCTATCCACTACCACGTTTCTTTAGTTGTTGGCATCTTTTGCTGAACTTTTTCATTCCAAACCCAATCTTCTGTGGTCAATTGCTTTTGTAGCTTTCAGAGGCATAGCTAGGGTTTATGAAAATAGGGAGCAGTTGAGAACTACCAAGCAATGTCATGAAAGAATAGGAAGTGAAATGCCCAAAGTTGGGCTACCTTTTCTTCTTCAAAAAAGTAAGTATACCCATTCGACCAAAATTTATCTATTATTCTTACCTTATACAATTTAATATCCCATTTAAAGGATAGAAATGAAATTATAGGATTTTATGCCATTAAATCTACATCTTTATATTAACTCATGGGATTTAAACAAATCAACTTATAACTTCATATGTCATTTTATTTTATATTGATGTCTAAGTCATGGCAACTATTTCAGCTAAAAAGAAAAGTCCCAAGTCTCAACGAGCAATTCTGACTGAGCAGATGATAACGATAGTAACATTAATGATGGTTGTGATAAAGATTTAGATGGCTATACAATTCAGCAAAACCTATGTTTAACAAATACCCCATTGAAAAAAAAAATTCAAAAGTGCGAAAGATTGCATGTCATCTAACAAATGGCAGAGAATAATGACTTCCATAAGGATGATGCTCAAGAATGTCATGGTTATACAATGGATTGCCATATGTGTCTTACGCAAACCCTATTGACTAAGATATGTTAGAATGCAATATCTTGTACCTCAAATGTGAGTTCCAACTATGTCAATAATCAAAGGTATTATAGATAACCACTTCATCACGTAATGTCTCATGATGTTAATTGCCATTGTCATTTTCCCCCTTCAGTTTAATGTTCCTTCATGTTCTAATTTTTTGTTCCTATTTCAATCTCTAAGTGTTGTGACATTCCTATTTTCTCCCTTTTATCACTCCTTGTTGAACTTTATCCCCTTCCTTTGTTTCCAATTAAAAAGGTCTACAGATATAAGAAATTCTCCAAAGTATCTATCAGATAACTTGTGTACTACTAGAATGAATGTTAATGTACCTTTTTCCAACTTTAATGACGAATATCGACAAACTTTAAAGAATATTACCAACATTGCTATTAATCTAAAAAGACAATTCGATGATGCACAAGCCATTGGTATTGCTTTTTCTTTTTCTAGTTATTGCATTATCTTTATGTCTCATACTAAATCATTTTTTGTGTCATTTTGTCCTAGGATCTCAATATGACAACCTACATGCACAATGCAATTTCGATCCACAAAACCAACTTACTTATGATGTCCTAAATGGTACAAAAAATTACATTCTAATCCCATTTTCTCCCACCTTTCAGTCTATCATCATTTCCTTCATTTTTTCCTCCAACTTATTTACACTAATATACACTACACTATCTCATTATACTGTTCATGACCTACTGTTGATTGCCTAAAACCTTACAATACTGGATGAAAGCGTAACTACCATGCTTCAACTTACATGCTTATTATTATCTACTAGGCTATTTCGAAGGTAATGCCCTTAAGATTAATCAAACACATCGACAAACTTCCAAAGCTGTTAACAACATTATTATCAATCTTAAAAGCCAATTTTATATTGCAAATAGCATGGGTATTCCATTCTCTTCTTTGATATTTCTCCCTTTTCTATTGTTTATGTCTAAAACTAAATCATCTTTCATCTCTTTTTATGCTAAGATCCAAAATTGACAAGTTACTTGCATAACTCATCTTGATTGGACCAAACCAAGTTACTTATGATGTTGTCCAATATGGTACAAAAAATTACCTTATAACTTCCTTTCTTTCTTCATTTATCCCCTTTGTCCCATCATAATTTCCTTCATTCTTTCCTAACTTGTATATGCATTAATAATATATTCTAGACTATCAAAAAGGCAATTCAGCAAAGATTACTTCTACACTTGTTGTGCACAATGGCACACTTCTGTCAAAACAACTTTATCATTTTCTTCTTTGGAACATTTCCCCTTTATACACATCCTAATATATCATTATTTGGTGTTTTTCCCTTTTTTAGATTATTTGGATGAAGGAGATCCTAATTGCATTTGTTCTCACTATAGTTCTAATACGTGGTTCAATGAAAGAATAAAAAAAAACTTCAACCTTTCAAGAACAACTTTTTCATTATGTTGCTCCCAAGGGAAAGTTCAATTGCCTCTTCTTCAAGCTCCTCCTCAATATTTAGAAAACCTCTTTTTCAATAAGCACTTGCAAGAGTCTAAGCATTTCTTATGCAATATTAGAACCTACAACACAATATTCTTATTGACTTCTATAGGAGGAAAGCTTGACAATTCACTTCAATCAAGTTGTAGTCCTTATACTTTTGTTTTGTGTGGTCAAAACTATCATCACATTGGTAATCTTATCCCAATGGAAGGTTTTAAATGATGCTCTCTAAATATGACACCGCAAGTGTACAGGTCGCAAACATAGTACGTGATGAATCAAGGTCGTTCCCTCAGAGAATTAGTATAATTGGCGATTAGGCATTAGAGTTCTCATATTCATTTTAGTTAAACAATCAATTTGTAAATGAATTTTATGAAAATTACTTTAATTGTGGTTGACAGTAATAAACGATAGTTGTAATTGAAAGTATGCAATTAAAAACACCCTAGGAATTTTAATCCCCTTTATCTCAAATATCGATCATTCCCCTTTTAATTAAATGGCTTAATGCAATTTTTAGAGTCAAGGTTGAATTAGGTGCAATTGTCTTTCAATCTAATTGAACCCCTATATCCACTCACTCTTGATGTCTCAAGGAGTGGTTAATACTTGATTAAGCGCAGACCTTCTTTTAACTACCTAGGGCCCTTAAGGATATCTCTATCTCAAGTGCAAATTAGATTATATCTAATCCTAAGTTGTTTAACCAATAGTCTATAAGCAATTCCCTTCTTTCAAAGGTTAATTACCCAATCCACAATCAAACTAAAGGAGGCCACCCAATAGAATGAAATACAATTCAGATTAAATACTATAATTTTCAATAATTCGCATAATCAACAAGGGAAAACAATCTCCACAGATTAAAGGTTCATAAAATCCCTAAGGGTTACAAAATCTAGCCACTCATGGCTTAAAATCCATAAACAAATTTAGCAATCATGTTAACTATCATCAACTAAAAGGAAAGATGGAGTAGAAACATCTAATCGGAAGGATAATTGCTATAATTGATAAATTCCTGATCAAATTGAAGCTCCTCCAATACCCTTGGTGCGTTTTCTTCTCTCCTAGTCGGCCAGAACGTCCTCTCTGTGCTGAATGATCCAAACTCTAGCATCCTCCCGTCTATTTTAGCTTGATAATCTAAACTGTACATTTCAGGATCCGATCTCGCTATGGCGAGGAGTGCTTCTCGCTATCGCGAGATCTCATAAGTTCCCAGATTTTTGCTGTTCTCGCTACTGCTTTGCTATGACGAGCTTTTCCTTGGAATTTGTATGCCTCGCGACTTCGCTATGGCGAAGTACCTCACTCGCTATAGCGAAAGTGCATTCTCGCCATAGTGAGTTGAGTCCTAGCTGTAGCGAGGAGGCTTGTTCCACTTGTACTTTCTCACTTTTCAGCTTCCCTCTCTTTTCTCAATTCTTTCTTCCTTCTTTTATTTTTCCTGAAATTGAAATCAATCATAGAGTGAGGCTCAAACTGCTGAAGATAATATAATAAAACACTTTCTTTATTTTGTTTGATTGAATCTATTTTTAACCCTATTAATCAAGAAGAAAGTACTTGCCTCCCTAATTTAATCTCAAATATATTCCTTTTTTTAATCATAAATTAGGGAGTCATCACTAAACTAAAGTTTTCTCAACTTTATATTTATGACATTGATAATGAAGTTAGTAATAGAATTTCTATTGTCAGGCATAGTTTAATATAAATAGGATGTTAGTAGTCTTTTTTTTCTTTTCCTTGCTTCTTCCATTGTTGACACTATTACATTCTGTACTATCAACTCTAATAATGATAGGTCATAACTAGATCCATAGATTATTTGCAAACTAACCTCAATATTGAATGAGGTTAACCTATTAATCCAAAGCTATCGCATCGCTACTTCAAGGTTATGTCAATCAAGATATGTCAAACTCTGTCTGCTTCATAAGAGATAGCAAGATGGTCGAATGTACAATTTGCCAACCTCATTAGAGGTGTAGCTTTAGTTGTTGGTGACTTTGATTTGAATGTTGTGGGATGAGATATCATTGTTGAAACCCAATCCGGGGTCCTACAACATATAAGTGGACTTCTTCCCTTATATATACCATTGCAATATCCTCTTCTTTTTCCATATAAGGAAGATGGTTATAGAGAGGATATATCACATCAAAGTTCATCATTGTAGACAACAAAGGAAAAACAAAGGTGGCAATTCGAGAATTCTTTGTCTTTTGCATTATGACAAGACGTCATGAACTGTCCATCTTATTACATGTTCGTCATTTGTTGCAACAATTTATTATAGATAATTTTACAATGATAGAATCTCAAAGGCTAACTTTTATCAAAAATCATCAAAAACAACTAAAAATTGATCTTTACAATGAATTGGAGGATATTGTACTTTGAGGAGACATTGAAGTGTGTGGATTACAAGAGGTGCTAGATACATGATACAAAACTACAAGGATGCCATGGCTATTTGTAGGTGGGCAAGCTTTCCTGATTTATTCTTGACTTTTACTTGTAACCCTACTTGGCTTGAGATTAAATGGTTTGCCCAACCAAATTGCCTTCATCCTGAGGATTGTTCAAACATTTTGTGCAAAATATTCAAACTAAAGCTACAATAACTTATGAAAATGATCAAGGAAAAAAAATTTTAGCTTTATTAATGCAGGTTATTGTCTATCATTGTCTACTTCTCTTAAACATTTGTAAATATGATGTACCTTATTTACTACAACTAATGCTAACCTATAGTTTTCCAACATTTCTTCTAACAGATATTTACACCATTGAGTTCCAAAAAAAAAGACTCTCACATGCTCATATCTTATTGGTCTTTGCAAGTCAAGATAAATACCCTACAGCAGAGGATGTTGATAAGATTATTAGTGCCAAGATTCCTAACAAGAATAAAAGTCCTCTATTGTACGAGTTAGTGAATTTTTATATGTTGAATAGACCCTGTGGATTGGCAAATCCAAAGTCACCATGTATGAAAGACCAAAAATGCATGAAATGCTTCCCTAAGAAATTTGTCAACTCTATTATTTTAGATGATGATAGCTACCCAATCTATAAACGAAGAGATGATGGCAGAACCATTGAAAAAAAATGGTGTCCATTTAGATAACTGCTTTGTGGTCTTCTACAACCCAAGTTTACTAAAAAGCTTCTAAGCCCACTTGAATGTTGAAAGATGCAATCAATCAAGATCAATTAAATATTTTTTCAAGTACATTAGAAAAGGGACTAATAAAGTTATAGCAACTCTATATAAAAACAATAATGACAATGCAACATAGACTTAGAATGATGAAATCAAATATTACTACAATTATTGTTATATTTCAGCATGTGAGATATTATGGAGAATCTTTTCCTTTGACATCTATCGTTGCTTTCCTCCTATTGAAAGATTAAGTTTCAATCTTCCAAACAAGTAGCCTATCATCTTCCAAGATACAAATTTGATATAGGATGTTCTAGAAAAACTAAGGGTTCAAGAGTCTATTTTCCTAGTTTGGATGCAAGTAAACAAAGAACATCCAAAGGCAAAAGAACTTACATATATTGAATTTTTCATGCACTTTGTCTTTAAACCTCAAACAAGAAGGTGGACCCAAAGGAAGCAAGGTTTTTCTATTGGGAGATTACATTACATACCACCAAGCACTGATGAACTATAATACCTCAAGATCCTCCTCAATAAAGTTCGAGGTCCCACATGTTTTGATGATATAAAAAAGGCTAGGAATACAATTCACATAACTTTTCAATTTTCTTGCTATGACTTGGGCCTTCTTGATGATGACCAAAAATTTGCTGCAGCAATTATGGAACCTTCTCTATGGAGAAGTGGCCATTCTTTATGCAAAATTTTTTCTACCATGTTCATGTCAAATAGCCTTTCAAGACCTCACATTGTTTGGAACAAAACATCTTCTCTCCTTTTTGAAGATCTTTTCTACACTCAAGATCAACTACTTAGTGAGATTCATTTTAAATTTTACCTTTTTTTGCTTTAATCTTTTGATATATATATTGACAAATACATATGTCCCAATCTTTGATCTTTCTCACACTTCATTCTACGCCCAATTTATTTGCCTTTTTATGCCTTTTCCTCTTTGTTGTAGGAAACCATGCTTCTTTGTCAGATAAAGAAAATGCAACTTTGATTTAAATCAATCAAATTCTCAACAAAAATGGAAGAAGCTTAAGTCAATATCCATCGTTGCATGTTCCGTTTACATCTAATGTGCTTCATTCTGATAATCATCTCATTTTAGAGCAACTGAACTATGATAAAAATCAATTAACAGATGAATTTCATATATTACTCTACTCCATGAATCTTGAATAACAGTCTACTTTTAACCAAATCATGGACTCTATCTTGACGAGTAATGAAAAAAAAAATTTCTTTGTTCATGGATGTGGTGGTATCAATAAAAATTTTTTGTAGAATGCACTCACCTCAACTTTACAATTAAAAGGGCAAATTGTTCTTACCATAGCCTCAAGTGGAATAGCAGTTATCCTACTTCTAGGTGATAGGATAGCATACTATAGATTTACAATCCCTATTGTCACAACCAAAGATTCTACATGTAATATAAGGCAAGAGTCCCCAACAGCTAAATCATTGTGAAAAACTAAGTTAATCATATGGGATGAGGCTCCTATGATTTATAAGAATTATTTTAAATTAGACTATACCTTTCAAGACATTTTGCAAGTTGACAACCCAAATAGTTCCAACCTACCATTCGAAGGTAAGTCACTCATTATGGGAGGTGACTTCTAACAAATACTTCTTGTCATTGTGAAAGGCAATAGAGCTGATATTGTTTAGTCAACCATCAACTATTCATATCTATGGAAGAGTTGTCGTGTCCTTACTTTAACTCAAAATATGTGACTTCAAAGTAGAGAATCAAGCTTCGATCTCCAACTGTTAAAAGATTTCTATAAATGGCTCATCAGAATTGGTGAAGGAAAACTTGAAAAACTGCATGATGGTGAAGTTGATATTGACATTCCAACTGAACTCCTTATTATTGATTTTATAGATCCAATCTCTGCAATTGTCTCTGCTACTTATCCATCATTGTTAAAAAATTTCTCCAATGTAGAATATCTAAAAGACTGTGCCATCCTTACTCTAACCATTAAAATTGTTGAAAAGGTTAACAATTTCATGTTGAACCTAATTCCTAGCCAACATCAAGAATACTTAAGTTCAAATACCTTGTGTAAGACAACTGAAAATCATAACTCATTTAATCAGTTATATCCACCAAAATTCCTAAATACTATCAATTGCTCTAGGCTTCCACCCTACAATCTACAGCTAAAAGTAGGCACTCCTGTTATGTTTCTTAGGAATATTGATCAATCATAAGGATTATGCAATGGAACTCAACTTCTGATCACCAAGTTAGGAAAACATATCTTGGAACAAATCACCATTACTGGTTCTCATGTTAGATAGAAGGTTTTTATCCTTAGAATGAATATGAGTCCATTTGATGCTAGATTCCTTTCTAGATTACAAAGAAGACAATTTCCATTGATCATGCCTTTTGCTATGACAATAAATAAAAATCAAGGCCAATCATTTTCTAACATTGGCTTGTACATCCCTAAACAAGTTTTCACTCATGGCCAATTATATGTCGCATTTTCATGAGTGAAAAGTCAGATGGGATTAAAAATCTTAATACATGACATTGACAACAATCCTTTAACCAAAGCAAGAAATGATGTCTTCAAAGAAATCTTTGAGAATCTCAATTGATTGTTCAACAGGTATTTCTACAACTTGGCTAATTTTAATTGCTACCTTTTGCTTTATTTGTCTTTGACATGACGGTCACAAATGTTCATTTTTTTATGTATTGACTCACATTTGCTATTTGCCTTTTGTTATTCGCTTAGCTTCTAATATGTCTACATTGGTTTTCAACCCACCATTTTTTGTTCCCCGCATCTAATCCAAATATTAATCTTCCACTATTCTCTTGGCATACTATTTTATTGCCTCTTACTCAAATAACTATTAACATCTTATTATTTCTATCTCCTAAGTGTTTTAGGTACATACCTATTTTAACTTTCCAACAAATGTTCTTTTCCTTCCCAAGATCAATTAATGAAATAAGGGATTACTGAATATGGATAACATTATAGCACAAACTTGCATGCATGCCATTACTAGGTAACAATCACTAATAACCTTCCAATTCACAAATAGTTAATGATATTTGGCTATAATTTAATCTCCCACTACAAACTCTATACTTCTTTATAGATCCTTAATACACAATCACTTTTACATCCTGTAGATTGCATATATATCAACAAGTCTAAGTAAGAAAGAAACTCATTATGGCATTTGGCATTCAAGGTCATGGGTACTTTTCATTTTGAGACATCCTATACATTCTTTAAACCTAGTTAGTTTTAAGACCTTTTTTCTAGAAAAAAAATGATGGGAGAGGGGGAATTTACATTTTGTATCATTATGTTACTTTTATTTCCCTCTCTCAGATCATATTCTTTATACTTTAATAGTTCTTTATTTTTGTGCTTGAAATTTCATACACATGATCATGTCTAATGGAATAATTATTATACTTTTCTTTTTCCTCGCTTATTGTATGAATATCTTAAAATGAGATGTTTGTTTCCTTCTTTGGCTTCAAATTTCTCCTTCCTTATCATTGCTTTTCCTGTTATACATTTGAGGAGTTCTACTGAACTTATTACAGCAACCACAAGTCTTCATTGCTTTCAGTTTTTCATTCTTAGTTAATTGTAACTTTTATTTCTCTTGAACAACATATCCAATAGTAAACTCATGCTTCTTATTATCCATAGCATAGTACAATTTTCCATTTGACATGTTAACTTTCTATATACCAATGTATGCCCTAATGGAGATGCATCTTCTACCTCATTTCCATAGACATTTCAAATTCTTATACATCCTACACATCATTGAGCAGGCTATTAGAGTTCATTTAAACAAATCCTCTTACTTTTTGGTTATCTGCATTCTAAGATAACTCACAATTACTTTGCATTTTAGTGTATGAGTTGTTAAACTGCACTAATTTCTGTATCACATAGGTTGTTGATATATGAGCAGGTTCCAGCAAAAAAAGGAAATTAACTAATAAATTCAAGGGTGTAAGTCGCCTTAATTATGATAGATGCACCCCATTTCCTTAACCTCTATAGTTTTAACACCACTTTTCCATAGACAAAAATCATGGAGGAGGCAAAAGAAAATCCAAAGTCTACGTGTAAAGGACTATACATAATGCTATACTTCTTAAAAAAGGAGCTATAAGTGCTACTGCTCCATCAAATCTAGTAATATTTTCTCTTTCTTTCTATTATTCTAATTCTCAATTTGGGTTTATTATCAATTGTTATATTTAGTTTGATTTGTGCACTTGCTGCTCTTTTATTGTCATTTTTAACTCTTTTGAAGCACCCAATTTTAGGGAAATCAAGTACGATATAAATGTTGATGCAATCTCCATAAAATTATCTTTTTGCCCATTCATTATTTTCTTTTTTTAATTTTTTGCGTCATTCACTTTTCACACTTCCAAAAAATCTACTTGCAACAAATATTATTATTTAATACATTATTCAACTATAAATCTATATATATATATATATATAGTTATGAAGATAGTTTCCAATAGTTAAAACATACATCTTTTTTTTCATTACTTGCAACAAACCCAATGCTTCAACTATTTAGTTACTGGCTATTGAGTCTATCCTACAATTTATTTTTTTCCCCAACACCGAAGAACAAGACTACTTGCCAAAATTCATAAATAAGCATCCTTTGCAATCTGACTCGTGTCCATCAGCAAACAATTAAAGAAGTGTGGCAAGATTACATATCAACTTTAGATCTAATCTACATCAAACACCTATCCTCCTTCCTAACTCAATTTTTTACCTTTTAACCTTTTTAAACTCTACATTTAACCTATTTTTACTTCTACCTATATAGATTATAACTCTTCATTTATATTCTAGCTATTAAAGAGGTGTCACTTTAAATAATATTTTTTTCTTAATTTTCTCATCATCTTTTAATTCTTCTCCTATACTAATAAGATAGATTAGACTGATACCAACTCATTTAATTTATTCTATCAAACATCATAAAAATAATATCACTTCAAACATAAACTTTCTTCTTTATTGTTTCCATCCTTACAATTTCCTTGCACAATTTCCTCCTCTTTGCTTCTATTGTCATTTTCCTCTCTAAAAAGAGATTGAATCTTATTAGATCTTCAACTTCTTAGCTAAGGCAGACACATTTTGCAAAATACTGCACTCTTTAGACTTTACCTTGCATTATTTTTTTCTTCCCTTCCCACAATTTCTTAATTCCTTCATATTACAACCTAAGCACTTTGCAAATTGTTCCTACTTTCTATATCATCTTCTCATTCTGTATTTCTTTTTTCTTTTTTGAATCCTATTCTTCAATTATGTACATCAATATTTTTTACCATGCTCTTTTTTTCCTATGAAATTCCTATTATTGTATCAACATCTGTTATCGATTTATAAAACAACCATTACTTACTGCAACCTCAGACAACATTTACAACTCAGTGCTATGTATCCTATCAAAGCTATCATTTTATCAATTTTGCAACTTGCGACCTATCTTTCTGTATTATATTCCTCCTCCAGCTTATCATTCTTTTATATTAACTTATTATAAACTACTTTTTCACTCTTCAAAGCATTTTAAACATATTAAACCAATCTACTCTTCTAACCAATTGTTTTCCTTACCAGATACAGGAAATGGCTGCACAAAGTTATGAATTTATCAAAGACATCAATTCTAACAAGGAGACCTAGCGAATTTGTGTTAAGATAATACACCTTTGGATAGTCAAATATCCATAACAATCATGTTAGATAACTAGCATCAGCATGGTTCTATTAGATGAAAAAGTATGATAACCAGTATCAAAGAAGAATCAAACCAAATGAATATAGTTTGATATCCTTCTAACAACTTTTTAACTCAACTTATTACCCTTCCTTACATTTTTCTTATAGGAAAACAAGATCTAGGCTACAATCCTCATGAAAAGTCTCATTCCACAATACATTCCAATCCTCTTCGAAGGCAAATCCTATTTTATTGAAAATTTTTACATTGATCACAACACTGATCAATTCAAGGCCACGTCACATCCCTTCATAATAGCATTCAATTATAGTACACATGTTGAAGCCTGCAATACCCAAATCCCCACCAATCACTTTGAATTTGTACCAATACTAGACATCTTATAAAGAAAAGTTATAATTGATACCTTTATAGGTTTTAATATTATTTCTCTACTATAGACTATCAAATATGAATAATTATTGCTTTTCTATCTTAGTTCAGATCTTACTAATATTTGTTTTGCTCACTACCAAATGTTGTTGGGTAACTAAGGACCTTTGGATCCTTCAAAGATTTTGATAAAGATGGAATTAACAACAAAAGAATATTAATCATAATAACTTATGATAGGTACCATGCAACCTCTTTATCAGTTTTCCTTATCTTTTTTCCACATATATTCAAATACTACATTGAATAACTAACATCACTTACATGTCAACCAGAAATAATTCAATTGAGTGCATACTCTTTAAAGAATATGCTTCACTTACTACTCAGTATATTTAGGAACACACAAACCCCACTATTATCGTAGTCTTCTAATTTGCAAGACTCAAATTCAATAATAGTATAAGTACTTTTTTACTTCAATACCTACTTTACAACAACCAATTTAGCCTAGACCCATTAGTATATGCCTTCTTTCTACTTTAATTTCTAACATGCATACTATTTTTCTAGATGATATTCAACTTCCAACCTTCTAAGACACTACAAAAGTATTATTTAACCTAGATATCCAAGAAGTCAAACTCATCCAAGAAAGGTAACATTTAAGCAATGATTTATATACTGATTTGGCATATTAATGCAACACAACTCATAACATATATCTCCTTCTATCTTCATATTTCAGCCAATCCTCATCACCCCTACCAATCACTTAACTCTCCAGTCAACTTTGAACTCAATCCTCACAAACTTGTGATGAAAATTTACTGACAATCTCCCACCAACTGTCCATTTCCCAGCTTCTTCACCACCCAGAGGTTTATGTTTCAATCTTGCAAACTCATTTTTTCTTCTTTAAATATAACTACATAACATACAATTTATATCTAACTTTACCCTGTTCCAACCTTTCATCTGTCTAATCTTAGCAATAGTTAAAATGATTCAGACCAATTTTGGTCAGATGTATGATGGATTTAATAAGTGCCACAACAAAGTGAAACTTTAAGATGGCTTGCCCTATTGTGCAAAATGCAAAAGGAAACCATCTGTCATCATCCTTAAGAATGTCAACTAATCACTTTCACTTTCCAACTTCTACTCTCAATTTATTTTCTGATATTTTTTACCTTAACTATAAATATACTATTCAATCTTTCATTTTGTATCTCCCTTCATGCTTAGTTACAAAATCTACTTGACGATTCACAATGACATTAGAACCGCATCAACTGTCCTTTTTAATGATATTGCATCCAACTTCATTAGTAAGGTAACAAAAGACCTACAACAATGCCTTCTTCAGGTCTCCTTGATTGAGTGTCTACCATATTTTTTTCATATAAATTATCATAACCTAAGTTATATAATTTCTTATCCCTTCAAATTATACTTACCATTTTCAATATTCCTCTTATCCTGCACAAACCTCTTGTCCAAATTGTAGGAAAGATGCCGATATGCATTCCTACAAGAGTTAAATCAATTGGTGGGGCAAAATTTTTCACTTCAGCTTAAGAAAACTGACTTCAACTTCAGAAACACTAATTTAAGCTTCACTATTCTCCAACTCACTATAAAACAAGAGCTTATAGCTCAAATCACCTTTTCGGACCAGAAGGTAACATATATTTTCATTTTATTTAAAGCATGTTCCTAACTTTAGATATTAACAGAAGAATAATATCCATTTATCAGCAATCAGAGAGGGACCAAGGATCAACAACCAATTTTTCGAAACTGCCACCCACACCAAGCATTGCAAATGAAATGGTATACCACTTCCTCTTAAGCTTAAAAATTTATGTCCTCCAACTCAGTTCTTTCATTGCCTATATAATTTCATTGCACTGACTTTTTTTTCCATACATTATTAGGAATCATCATCTATCATGATAAACAATGAAAGTAATCTATCTCCTGCTATAAGGGACACACCCTGTAATAGTTTCTCACTTTACCCGAATGATGTAAACTTGGACAATATTAGAATTTCTAAATTTTGCACACTAAAGTCAACAAAGCACGTAAAGAAACTAAAAGCCAAGAGAACAACCTCTGAAATAGATAGGGTTGATTTTCCTGACCTTAGCACACCCCAACTCTCTTCCACTAAGCCACTTAAAGCTCTCAAGGAGGAGTAATTATAGTAATTATTTTCACCCAACTCTTTCTACTTATACCCTCTTTGAAGGAATCACTTGACAAATCTATCTTATTTCTCACATTATTTTCATATGATAGTTCACCATACATTAACTCATGCTTTCTATACCACTCATGTCTCAACTAAAAACATAGTAGAACATATTTCCAACCTTGTTTTAATTCAAATGCATTACAAGTTCAACTACTCCATATTTATCTTTTCATGTTTTATAACTATAATGTAGATTTTCTGTTATACAAGTCATTTTTGCCTCAAACATCTACTACACCCCTTTTTTAGTCACCCGTCCTCACATTGTTTAATATGAAACAATTTGTCAAGCTTCAACCAAACTTATTTATTCTTTTTGTCTTTCTACATATTGCAATATTCTTGTGTTTTCTTAAGTGAATCAACCTAATCTCATTTTGAATATGTTTGCTATGATATTTCAAAGGACAAGCAAACATAAGCTATTTTTACAACTTGCAAAACCTCTCTCAGTATAGACTAAATCTAACAAGGAATTCCAACCTTTGTACATGTGTACTCTTGAATTCTATTTACTAACATTTTCTTCTTAAACTCAATTTCAGAATTTAGTTCTTTTTCCTTCTCAATCATAACATTTTATTCATATACACATGCCACCAAGGATATTTCTGTGACTTATTTACTTACTACTGTTATTAATTATGGAATTCATTTAAATATATGTAATCATCCTATAAATATGAAAATGCCATAGTTTTTTGGGTTATCATGTAATATTTATTTATTATATATTAATATTTTTTGTTATATTATTTATTCTTCTACTTTATAAATTACTTACATAGTCATCAATTAATCATATTAAGCTTATTAACCATTAAACAACTAAATATAGTAAATAATCCTTTATGACACTCTTATTCTACATTTTGTCTATATTCATTTCTAACTTAACTATAAATTCTTCTTTTCTATTTTTCTTTGGAATCATGTACCTTTTTTTTCCCTATCTATAACAGCTAACTAGACGACATCTTGTAATATTTTACTTTGATACCTTTTTTCATTGCACTTTGTACAAAAGATGCGTATAGTTTCCAAAACAACAACAGGCCAAACTCTCACATTTGTCATCTACTCAACTTTAACATTTTAGTCAACCACCAATAGCATCCAACTCATACACACATCATCGCATTTGTCTTTAACATATGATCCTTACTCTTATGTCGGTTCTAATGCCCACTCATGCATCCTTCCCCAAAAGATTATTCACCAACCCGTGCAGCTTGCATGGGTACTTACTAGTTACAGATAAAACATGTGAGAGTTTGAAATGGTTTTGTTGGTGGGTCCAAAAACCCTAAAATTAGTCATTGGCAAGTGAAGTCAAGTTATAAATAACTTGTTCTCTTCTTTTTTTTTCTCCTACCATTATTTTATGTCTAAAAGAGAAAGAACACAAACAATGCCCTATGAACTTAACTACAAAAGGATTTTCCCCACTATTGACCAAGCAAATCAATCAATCTCATTGCTTCTAGTCACTTTGATGAACCTAAATTTTAAAAACTTGGTTCAATTAATGGACCAATTTCCAGACATCACAACATTCAATTTCAAAAGACCAAAAAATATAAGCATGGTGAGACTGAGGCAAACATTAAATGTTATAATTATACTATCAAACAATCAAAAGGAGCTATTTTCAAACAATTGAAATAGTTATACTACTTTTATATATCATGGTCTTATAGTTATTAAATAACCATGGACCATATTGAAGGATGAGAATCAACAAACTAACATAAAAAGAAAAAAGAAAAAACAGGTTTTAGTTCACAGAACCAGTTTCTGTGACCAAGATTTTCTAGTACTATGAAACATAATTTTTGGCTCGTAGAACCAAAAAAATTTGGTTCTACAGGACTAGTTTCTTGTCTCCCTAAGTTATTGTCCAATAGAGCTTATAAAAATGACCATACAACGCATGCTATCATATATAGTACCTCAATAATAGTTTTAATCACAGTAAAAATTCACGATATTCAAGAGTAATATTAAAACCATCAAAGGACAAAACAAGTAGGTTACTAGGCAAACACTCATTGTTCCCCAATTCAATTTAAAAAAGCACCCATAGCATCGATTGATCAAAGATTACATTAATAATGCAATAACTAAATTTTTTTATAATAAAAAGCAAAGGGATAAATCATGGTTTTAAATTGCGGTTGCGGTTGCGATTACGTTGCGATTGCGGTTGCGGGTGTTACGGATAGTATAAGAAGGATTGCGAGCGATGCGGCCGATTAATGCGGATGCGGCCGGTGCTGCAACAGCAATATTGCGGCCACATCACATGATGCGGACCGCAATTTAGAACTATGGGATAAATGACACAACTAAATCAGGCCAATAAAGTAAAAGATATAATTATTACAAAATATGAAAATAAGACATAAATGTAGCATGCGGACTTCAAATGTCCCATGCTTGGAGGCTGTTCAGTCAATTCCAAACTTTAAAGCAAAACCCTTTATAATTTCCCAAGCTTCCAAACAGGAGAAGCGCTAGGTCTTTACTACAATAGAATATAGCACTCCCTTTTTGTACCTAGTGATGAATTCATTACAAGATTCGACAAAGGTTAGGTTCTTACTATAACTTGTATCATGTATTACCCAATAGTATTAGAGTTTAGAACCATCACTTGTAGGAAGCCCCAACAACCTAATTCGTCGTGCTTTCCCTTTCCAATTTTCTCTATTAACCTCTCACACCGCCTCTTGATTTTTCTCTCATAATTTCTCCTCCGTTGAATTTTTCTTTCTCTCCAACTGCTCTTTGATTTGGCGTTTAGCCTGTATGCTTTCAATCTCTCCCAACACCCAATAATATAACTAACTATAATCCCAGAAGGACTTTTGGTCAGGAAGTGCATTCAACAGAAACAATCACTGATATCATATTCACCTGATCAAAGCAAATATTCACTAGGCATAAGGGGTACCACGAAAATTAAGAAAAAATCATAGCCTGCAACAAAAAACCAAGTTGAATTTCATACAAAACAAAAGGAAATAAAGAAAGAAGAAAGAGGAGAGAACCTGAAGAAGGAGAACCTGATATTCAGAGATGATGAGAGCAGTGACGGTGAGAAGAGAATCAGGAAGAGAAGAATGAGAATGGAAAAAGAAAGGGTTGAATCTGAGAAGTCAGTGACAACAATGGTAGTTAGAGAAGGGTTAAAGGGACGGAACGTTGGTGGGTTCATTTAAGCAGGTTGGCACAGAATAATAGCTTTTAAAGCGAAAGCTTTAGGGACGAAGCTAAATTTAAAAATAAAATAAAATAAACTTTTAAATATATCCAATTCAAAAATATTCAAAATTAGGATTTTATATAAACATATGTATATTTTAAATTTCAGAATTTTTAATGTGTATGTCAATTTTATCCTATTTTTAAAAATACAAAATTTTAAATATACCCAATGAAAACATTCAAAATTAAATTTTATATAAATAAATTTCATTTTTAATATATTTTATTTGTTTTCTTCATAATAGATATCACTTAGCAATTTATTTTATTATTACTTATTACATTATTAATTAATATAAATTTCTTATTAACTTGAAATAGTGTTATTGATAATTTAATACTATCAGTCATTATTAAATTTGTTTACAATGTCTTATATTTTAGTTATAAAATTTGTTAACAAAATATTAATTATTTTTATTATATAAATATTATATTTATCTAGTTATATAATTACGTGGGTGACCGATGAACCTTCATGTTTCAATGAGCTACTTCCCCCACAAGGCATTCCATCCTTCCAAGAAGCACGGCACCGCCTATTAACTTATTTGAGGAAGTTAGGGGGGAACAGATGCTCGTGCAGCAAAGGAATCAATATTGTTCCTAAGCGTGGAAGTTCACCGGTCACCCACGTAATGTCCTCCATCTTTTCCTCTCACTCAGACCTCCTCTAAGTAGTTATATGACTCAGTAGGGAGATAAGGGGCTCGGGGGAGAATATCATTTACAAAGGGGTCCTGTCTAGTCCTTGATATATAGTTGTCCAAAGCCACCATCATCAAGTATAGCAGTCTAGTGGCTATAGGCTTATAAGGGTCACCACTCCCCCTCCTATAGCCATTAGACATCCCAGGGAACAGAAATATGCTCTCCTAAAGAATGAGTTAAGCCTCCCCTCAAGGGGGAAGCGAAGCAAAGGGAAATGTTTTGCTTGCTTTATTTGCAGAATTGATTCTTCCTTAGCCTATCTGAAAGAGGGGGTTAACAGGCTTTGTAAGGAGTAAATGGGACCAATAAAAGGCTTGCTTCTTTCTTAATCATTGAATGGAACCAAGCAGAAGCTAACTCAAGCAAATGGATGAGATTTATATGAAAATCCTTGATCTGACTAAATAGGATATGAACTAAAAAGGGGTCTGGTAGTTAAACAAATACAAATAAGCATAATTAAGATCTTTAGCCTACTTAACTATAGATAAAAGGAAACGTTCTTTCTTTAGTCCTTTAAGGAAGGCACCAAATCCTTTTTCTCTAATCACATTCATTATGCTTTTCACACCCACTGCCATTTCTTGCTTCCACTTCCCTCTTCTTGCCACCCCATTCATTTGTTAAATGAAAAGAGAGAAGATGAGGCATACAAATTTGAAGCAAAACATATATGTGGGATAAATTTAAGAGAAGAAACATATTAGAAGACATAATTTTTGAGGAATTGGAGAGAATGTAAATCATGAGAGAGGAGGGGATTATGGCTATGAAGAACCTAGATCATGAGATAAGTAAAACTCACATTTGCCCTATGGGCCAAATAGCGTGAAGTACTTCAAGTGAGCCCAGTAACCATAAGTAGGCCTCTCTCTCTCTCTCTCTCTCTCTCTCTCTCTCTCTCTCTCTCTCTCTCTCTCTCTCTCTCTCCTCTTACTTAACTTGTAATACTTTAGGTAATCCAATTTTGAATGTGAATAAGTAAACGAGTATTAAAGAAAAGAACACAAATATGATTTGTAGCTGGAAGAAAGGGAAAAGATGAAATTTAGTAACTACAAATATGTATAAGCACTAATCTCACTATAATTCAAGGGATTAAATTATGTATTTTGCATAAAATTGTTTTAAAATGATATATATATATATATGTATATATAAAATTATAAAGAACTTTATCTTATGATATTAAATTGAAAATATAGTTATGATTATAAATAATATATATATTAATTTAGATGTTTTCATATATTATGCATATGATATATGCATTTAAATAAAATTCAATATCATATTATTTCTTCAAACATTTATATATATATATATATATATTAAATAATGCACTAAGTAATAAGATAAAACTTGCAACGCGGGTGGAAAGAACATGACCATTTACTAAAGGGTCGCCAGATTGAGGTTACTAGTTCAAGTCTCCATTGTAACTGTTACAAATCAATACTTTTGGAAATTGTTATTGTATTAGTGGCGACACAAAATCTCCACTAATAAGGACATTAATAGCAATAAAAATAGTTGCCACTAATAATTTTGGCACTAAAATTTTTTGATTTCAGTAATAAACTTCCCAACCTTTTAGTAGCTAGGTTTTCTCACCACTAATGAAAACTATTAATGGTGACAAAAAATGTTGTCATGAATAGGGAAAATTAGTGGCAATATATATAGATCACCATTAATAGGTTTCTCACCAAAATTTTTAATTTTTGTAAAAAAATTTGCAAGGATTTTAGTGACAACATAGAGTCACTACAAATACTTCTCATTGGCAAATTGTAATAGTCACTGCTAATACTTTTGTCACCAAATTTTTACTTCTTGCAAAAAATTGGCCATGATTTCAGTGAGAAACTATCACCACTATATGTTTTAAGACCAAAAATTTTTGTCCAAATGAAAAAAAAGTTGTCAATCTTTTAGTGGTGACACAATGTGGCCACTAATAATGAGTAATAATGATGATAAATATAAGTTGCCACTAATAATTTTGACACCATTTTTTATTTTCACAAAAAATTTGACAAGCTTTTAATAGGTATTATTATTGTCACTAATAGTGACTATTAGTGGTATCATATGCTAGTCGCCACTAATAGTCAACATTAATGACTACATTGTGTCAATACTAAATTTTTGGCATAAAAAAAATTGGAATAAAAAACTTTTTTAAGCTTTTAATAGTGACTTATGTTACCACTAATATTTTTCTTTAGTAGTGACATTTCAACCATCACCACGAATATTATTTTGAGGCAACAATTTTTTTGCCACAAAAAAACTTCAATAGCAACTTTCTTAATGTCATCACTAAAGGTTTTCATAATATGAAAGAGTGAATGTTAGCAACAACTTCTAATCGCAACCTTGTAATGTTGTCATTAAAAGTCTACTTTTAGCAACAACTTTTTTAGTTGCCACTAAAATTCATCATTGATACTCCTTTCTTTCTTGTCTTTGGGAAGTGTATTCTCATAAAAATCATTCTCATGTAGTACTTAAATTATATATATATATATATATATATATACACACACACCTCTTTTTTTAATTCTTCATGATTTAGATGACAAGCATTCTATGTAATAATTTAAAAAAAATTAGCTAAAGAAATCTTGCTTATGGACCACATATATATACATGTTGTGACCAAGTATGCATTATTTGGCCTATGATTTGAATGTTGAGGAAGAATTAAGGGGCATTTAGTTCACTGAATCCCAGGTTATGTAATGGGAAATAGAATGTGTAGTTGAATGCATTTACCACCATTGCATTTTGTTTGACAATGTACGGAAAATGAATGCCTTCACATTATCTATTTGGTTGTTAAAAAAAAGGAAGGAATGCAAAGGATTACTAGTAAAAAGACACAAATGCCCCTAAATATGGAAAAACAAAAAGAATTAGCCCAAAAAAAGAACATTATTGGCTTCCACATCTTTGAACATCAACACACAGGAGTGGTCTAATAATTGTCTTCATCGTCATCCTTATTCCTAAGCATCTGCATTGGGTGAGGTCTTCCACCCTTAGAATTTCAGTGCTCCCAAGTCAACCTAGTAAGCAACATGGTTTGTCTATTGGGGTTAATTAAGTAGATACAACTCTTCACTAGTCGGAGAGCATTGCGAGCTAGGGCACAATTTCATTCAACCTATCCTAATTGTGATAAAATCCTAGATCTAATACATATAGAAGAAATGAGATTTTGTTTTAAGATCTAGTTTATGTTTATTTTAGATTTCTTGGCATTTTGTAACTCTTCCTTCAAATTTGGTTCACATAGTGGTCGATGATTGCTATGTTTTTAGGTGCCTCTGAAATGCAATAAAATGCATGTTTCTTGTGCTTGCTACGTCTTTAATGGTTAAAACACTCCATTGCGACTGCTCAAAGGTGTAGCTCTCCACAAGCTTTGCACAACAAGGGAAAATTGGTCTTTATTGGTTTTGGCTCCAAAACCTGCAACCATTCCCACGCGAGTGAGAGAATAGTGCATTGCTTTGCTCCACTTGATATAGCCTCCAAATCATTGAACTAAACGAGTCACAACAACAGAATGCATCCCCAACTCCCTCCATAACTTCGATCCAAGTAGGACATAAGTGTGCTAAGGAATAATATAGGATTCATGCACCAACAAATACACACACACACACATAGTAAGAAATTGACAATGGTGTCAATCAAGTTGAATCTTACATTACTAAATAATTTTTTTATTAGATTTAATATTGAAAAAATTACATTTAAGGATAAGTATTGTAAAATTTACAATAAAAGATTTTCAAAATTAAAATTATTTTTAAAGATCATAATTACTATCAAGGTTTAGAAAATTTACTACTTAATTTAAAAGATTTACTATTGAGTGTAAAGAAATTCAATACTTTTCTACATCTAAAAGCAAATTCTCTAAATCTAGTAATCAATCTTTAAAACCCGATAGTAATTATGATCCTTAATGGTAATTTTGATTTTTAAGATCTTTTATTATAAATTTTACAAAAAATAAGTCTTTGAATGTAATTTTTCCTATAATATTTTATAAAGTCCACATTGTCAGATCAAGAGATTTTCATTTTAAATACCATTCTCACAAATTTTGATATTAGTCCAAAGTGATTTGATACTCCATCAATACATCAAAAAAAAAATTAACGAACATACTTTTTTAATATACAAATAATTAGACATTTAATTACATACTTATTGTTATATAATTTTTATAAAATTTAACATTAAACATCAACATAATTATTACTTTTAATCAAATAGTTGAATTAATTTTGCTAATATACTAAATCGTACACTGATGTAATTTATATATATATATATATATATATATAGACACACATTAACTACCCTTATTTTGAGATACACCAACTCGTTATTATACTACAAATGTCTTGCGTGTAGACCAAAATGTTTGTATTAGAGAAAGAACAAAATAATCTCTTACTGTCTCTGTGCGTTAACTATTGAAGAAGAGTGCCGACTTCAGAGTTGAGACTTAAAGTAGAATGTGCCATTTGAGCATTGGTTTGAACCGACTTCTACTCAATTTAGCCCGTTCTGCTTAGTGCATGACTAGCCCAATTAGTTCAATGCAACATAGTTTGTAATTTCTACATTTTTTTCAAGCTCATAAATCCATCAAATTATTTGATTTTTGTCAATTTTTTATTGGTTAAAAATTCGATTAATTTTTTTATATAACAACTCATAGTCCAAATGTGGTGGAATCCTTGGGTCATCAAGTGACTGCATTAGGATTACGCTAACTAGCCGTAAAGGGTTCAGTATAAGCATTATTGTTCGAATCAAATTGGATGTCAAGCCGATGAAGTTGACTGATCATAATGTCACTAGCTTTATCTTCGCGTCGCCGATAAATTCATTTGAATTGGTTAATTTTACTTAAATATACCTTGATTATATTAATATGTGTATATGTACAGGTCTCAAGCTTACAACTCTTTTTTTTTACTTGAGTTGGGTGGATATATGTTAACTTTTAACACAATGTTAAAATAAAGTTAATATAATATATTCTATTAGAAATGCTAACCTTCATATGTGTATATATATATATATATATATATGCAAGTTATGAGAAAGTTAACAATCCCTACATTAGATATTTTGCCTAAAAGGTTCTAACTCGGTTAGAGATAAATAAATATAAGAGTAATTAAGTCATTTATCATAAAAACTCGTTTAATCATTAGAATTTACGACATTTCTTCCCAGCCCAAAAAATATAATGTTTTAAGGAAATACTTATATAAATACTCCTGCATGGTGGTTAATATATTCTTATTGTTCCTCCGTTTGAATTTTAAATTTTGATATATATAAATGAATGCGGTCAGAATTTTTCCCTCTCATTAATTTATATACAGTCACAGTTTGATTTGTCCTTCCAATTCGGTATAAGAAGGAATATGGGATCCAACCTTTAAATGAATATCTGAAAATATTTTTCTTTTCCCGTGACGTCCTTTTCTCTTTTTGTTTTTTGAACTTTGAATTCCTCATAGCATATACGCTGTATTCATGGAAATAAAATATACAGCATACATCGTTTCCTAAAATACTAGAAAGGGCCATGAATTAGAGATATGATTTGAATATATACATGTTGCATCCCACTTATTATGGCCTTAATTAATCCTTCCAATTATGTGGCCATAACTCTAGTCTCTCTATATATCAATTTGCTCAAATAATGGTGCAAAATTCTTTCCCTTAACAACAACAAAAATGAAGAATGATGACTCTCAATCTCAACCATCTGAATCATCAGTTCTCCATGGAAATGATGCCTTTGTGAATAAACTTCTCTCAAGAAACTCAACATCTGAGCGCGACATATACTCCTGCAAACAAGCTGGTGTGGTTCCATTCATATGGGAAGTGCAGCCTGGGATACCCAAAGATCCACCAAATGAAGCCTTTGTGCCACTTCCGAAACAAAAACCTTCCTCAACACCATTGGAGTCGTCTCTAGAGTTGAAGGATTCGAGTTTAAATCCAAATAAAAACCAATTTAACCAAAAAAGGCCTTCCCTGATAAAACCTACATCTGCCTTTCTCAATAGGTCAAAGAAAACCCGAAATGAATTTCCCAAGTTTTCTCACTCTGAGTCCTCCAATTCAGACGATCATGACTTCTTCTCATCACCTTGTGCTTCAAAATCTCCATCATCAACCACAGCAAGAGCCTCACCTTCCTCCAAAGCCCTTGCGACATCTTTGCCGATGTCTTCAAAATTACGCAGTCTTGCAAAAAAGCTTCTTCGAAGGTTGTTTTAGTTCTCTGTTGTGTTAATTATTTGGTTTTACTTGCAATTAATTAGGGTTTAAAACTACTGTTGCATTGACATGATTGAAGAAATTTGTGCAAAAGTGTTATTGCCATTGCAAAATCTGTCACAAATGGAATATTGTGACTGTATCAAGTGATCATCCATACCATGTTTACTAGTTTCCGTAATATATAAATAAGAGTGAGTGATCACTTGGAGATACTAGCCAGTTTTGAGCGTGATATTGTTAGGAAATCCTAGCACTTTTATACTTTGAAGTCACTATATATGTTTCTATATTGTTCTAAGAAATATGATGAGAGGGTCAAATGGCCTTTACAGTCACTGGGTTGAAACTGTTGCTTGCACTAGATCATATGTTGATGGGTTTATTGCATCCTCTTTTTTCTTTTTTGGCGAATTTTAGTAATCACAAATTTGAAATATAATTTTGATGCCACAAGTATACTATATATAATTCCATTCTTATATATAGCTATAATATTTTTAGATGACTGGTAGTTACCAGTCTTAGTCTAATTAATATGCGTTTTATTTGAAATCTGCGATTCAGAAAGAGATCGGGCATCACATATTGAATTAAACAGCTTGCTAACTTGGTGACTGTTGAGGACTGAAAAACGTTGTTTTAATCAATATATAATGCAGTGACTTTACTTTTAAAAAACAAAAGTTTCAGATTAAACAATACTTTTTTTTATAAGAAATAGTATGCAGCAAGGTTAATGTCAGGTAGGGGTTTTCTAACTAATTTCATCCAATTTTTTACTGGATCATTCCAAACTGGTTCATTCAAAACTGACCTTTTAACCAAATTAGTTTGATTAACCTTTTTTTTCCACGAATGATCTAAATGGTTCAATTATTAGGTTTCCACCTTGTCAATGATTTTTGCAATTTTTTAATTACAATTAAAATGTCCACCTTTAATTAATTTCTCATACCACTAAATAATTTTTAACCATCTTTCCATTTTTCATAAATGATTTTTGTTGTAATATAATATTTAAAATTTTTATTTTTATATTTAATATTACATAAATGAAAATGTTTGAATTTTAAAATATATCACAATAATATGATTAAAAAAAATCAATTTGTTTCAGTTATGACCAATTTAATTAGATTGATCCGTAAAAATTTTTTACAAACTCATTATATATCGATTCAATTAATTTTAATAACAAAATCAAACTAATCGAAACCGATGAATACCTAATATGGGGCATGTAGCTTATTACAAAAGTCCATCCAAAGAGCACTAGAACAATAAAAAGTGATCATTACAAATCTGGATAAGTTCGACGCTCAGCTTGGGTTGAGTGGCGGCTACATTTTTTATTAGATTTTGATATTCTATTCATTTGGATGGGCTTTTTAGGTTGTTTGTTGTTTTGCCATAAGGCTATGTTATAACTCAGATTTTGTACTTGCTTCGATTTTTTTTTTTTCCAGTCATCTATATTCTTTTCGTTTTTCCTTCGTAGTATGATGGCATATTTTCTGTGCAACAAAGTTTGGAGGTTCAATCCCTATCTTTCTTTCTTTTTTTTTCGGGGGAGTGGTTACCACCGATTTCTGGTTTTTTTTTTTCCCTCCCAACTCGCCAAAAAAAGAAACTCTTTCCAAATTATGATTCCATGTTCTACAGGTGTAGAATGATCCAAAGGAATTTGGGACTTGAAGTAATCTTATCTAAGAATGATACTTAGCGGCAAAATCTTGAGGCATAACATGCTTCCTACTTTTCCACTAGCTCTTCCATACCTTCTTATTAACCCCGACCCATTAAACCCTATAAAAATCATAGGATTAGGTTTGGAAAACGCAGCCAATATTTTAACTCAGGCTTTTGAAGCTTAAACCCATATTGCCTTAGGGTCCGAATAAGGCTAAGCCGAGGCCAAATAGGGGCTAGCCAGACTATTTTTCTTCATGTTTTTCCCTTACAATGAAAAAATAAATGAAAGTGAGTTTCTGACTTTTGAGGATGGGGTTCGAATCCTTACAAGTTCCTCTTTTATGGGAATGTTTGGTTTGATGATATATATATATATATATATATATATATATATAAAAGATAAATGGATATAAATGGGATAAAAAGATAATTTTATGCCTTTACTTTTTTAAAAATGATTTGATAGTTTTAATGAGTAAAATAATTGTTATAAAAATGTAATAAACATTGTACTACTATCTACAGAAAATACCTTCACGTTAAACAAGGCCTAAGTGGGATAAAAATATAAAATAAAAATTTTTTTTTGAGAAATATTGCTTAAGAACTTAAGAACTTGTGGAGATTCTCATCCCAATCCGATTTTTAAAGGGCACGACAAATAATTTCTTTTGGCCTTGGTAAGCATTTTGGTTTTTTTGGCAATATTTATTATATTTTAATTATTATTTTATAATTATTTTTTATTATTTTTTAATATAATAATAATTATTATTATTTATTCACAAAATCACTTTTTTTATATTAATCTTTTTCATTTTGTGTACTAAACAAGATCTTACTCTTTAATCTTGCTTCTGTGTTGGACAATGGCTAAGCTAGCTAAAGGGAGACATAATTTTCAAATTTCCCAAGGTTAATTATGATAAGATTCAAAATTGGTCCCTTTACACTAAATTAGCATTCCATGCTACTTAAAGATAGAACAGGAAACATGCATATAACATTTATGTACTTTTTTTCACATTGGTTATTAACTAAAAATAAATTAAATTAATCATGAAAATTATACAAGTATATTAAAAATTAATTTCATTAAAAAATATACATAATATATTTACAAATTAAATAAGTTACTAGGACTAGCCCATAGAACTAGTTATTACCCCCTATGCCCAGACCCTAAAGCCTAATAGGACTTGGCTAGGATGAGAAAATTTCTACCCTCATGTCTAGCCAGACCTTAATTAAAATAATTTTATAAAGGTGAAAAATAAAAGCAAGACCTCTTATCTTTATGATATTGATAATAAAAACTTTTTTTTCCTTTAGCAGAGATAATAAAGGTATTTTAGTCATATTTAATTATTTTAATTACTTTTATATAATAAAAATCTACTCCTTGAAGTTGGTACCAATTACCATAAATTTATATATATTATTTTTAATTAATTAAAATTTTTAAAGATATCATATCATGGCCAGTCCAATTTTCATAGGACATGTCTTAATGCGTTTCTTTAAAAAATTATATTTTAAAATTTTTTATATTGAATGCTTTTAAATTTTAAAATTATTTTAAAAATTTTAAAACTAAAATTTTTAATTTTAAAAAATTATTTTTGAACAATAATAAATAAGAATAAAAAAATGGATAAACAGTAAAAAGACTTATATATATTATAATATAAAAAATAATTTTTGGTTAGAATTAAAAAATTTTTAGTTAAAAATTTTTGTCTTAACATTTTTTTTAAAATAATTTTAAAATTTAAAATTATTTATTTCATATATATATATATATATATATCTCTCTCTCTCTTTAGTTTAGGAATCTAATTTCTAATTTTTCTTTAGTTCCCTTCATCCTCACCCAAAAAAAAAAACATTAATTAAAGTAGCCCAAAATTTTAATTCAAGTGACACCTCTCCCAAACTTAGCTCTTGGGCACCTGATTGACCAGGTTCCTTCCCATCTAGTCCACGTATGCCTCTTTTGTAAAAAATCAAAAAAAAGAAAAAAGAACATGGAAGTATCCATTTTTCCAGTACAAATGATGAATCAAATCGCTGCAGTATGCAGCATTTGGTGGTTGTTCTGGCTCAGGGAAATGAGGAGTTAAATGTGCAAGGAAGGGGAACTTGGGATGCAAGGATTGTGCTAAGCTAACGATTATGGCGTCTACACAGCACAACGATGGAGATCATATTGTAGAGCTCATCGTGCGCGATGCCCCTGCCGAATCTGAGGCTGATGCTGATGTGGTTTCGGAGGACTTTGCCCCTTTGATCACGCAGCCTGAAAGACCCAGGATCAACATCTTTACCGTCTCTTACCCCCGAAGAAAATCCAGAGTAATTTTTATTTTTTCTTTGGACTTCTGTGTGATTCATGAATTCCAATTTCAATTTTTCTTCTTTTCTTCTCTCTTGTTTGATTTTGTATTATGAATATTCAGATTAACAAGAAATTTTCATTAGAAGGGTTGTTATTTTTAAATTTAGTTTTGCCTTTTTCTAATTGTTATCAAGTCTCTCATACCTTAGTTATAAAGGAAAAAAAGAAAAACAAAAACAAAGGTACTTGTTTTTCTTATTTGAATTTTGGTTCTGCTAGGAGGTCTTCAACAACAGGAAGAGTTCTTTATAGGATGATTGATTAATTGAAAAGGTTTAGGGAAGAGGGGCTTTCAGAATTTGGATATGCCACAAATGAGTCAGATCAGTAATTAATGTTGAGCTAGTGTCAATGGGATTACGAAAGTAGTTTCTACCTTCCGTGGTTCTGTCCTAGCAAGTGCCTATGCGTGTACTCATCCAGAGAAGGGTGGTTGGAGAAGGACAAAACTTAAACTAAGCTTGCCTTAGTGATTGACCTGTTGAAGTACAGTTACAAGCTATAAAATAAAACAAGAAATACAATACAGGGGAATTTTTCAGTTAAAACCTTGGAGCACGTCACATATTGTCGATGAACAACATTTTGCTTATGATGAAGTAGACTTGTCGTTCAATTAGAAGAAAAGATTTGTTTTTAATTTTTGGATGAAATTTGAGGGAGCAGAAAATGATGAAGTAGATTTCTTGAACCTATCTCTCTACCATATTTGGTTGCAGGATGAAGTAACAAGATTACTTGAGTCAGAGCCATCTCCTTTGACACGGTTTATATTGTGGGTATGGAGTGGGTCCAGGTACTCTGGTTTACTTTGTATGGTCCTTTCATCTACCATCTACTTTCTCATGGAAGTTCTTTCCAATATATTTTCTGGTAAGTTCTTCAGTTCTGCACTGTGTATTACTCTACCAGATATTATGCATCTACATAATTAATCAAACAACCAAAAATAAGGAGTTTAGATGAATATAGCTATTCTGATTGCACTAAGAAGTTATCGTAACTGTGCTGATGAAATATGTATGCATTTCTTTTAAGAGAAAAAAGGGATACACAGAGACTATTTTTTAATAATTTCATTCATTGTTGCTCAGCATTAAAGTTATTCAATCAATTTTAAATATGCCATATACTTGAAATTATCTAATTTTATTTTGGCCATATTTCTCAATCATACTGCATCAATCCTTAAAAGCTAGGTTGGCTTCTTTTGAGTCCTTATAGCAACTGGCTCTCTCTGTTCCTTTGTGCGTTCTTTCCTTCTTTCCCTTGCCCACCCCCCCCCCCCCCCAAAAAAAAAGGCGGCATAATATATGCATTCTTTGGATGGGACAGTGAAAGAAACAGAAGGACTATCTTATCTTCAATATTGAAAATGTAGTTTTCCCTGAAGAGTATTCATCAGATAGCTATGTTAATTGAGTAAATTACACTGAAATTTCCTAAGGTTTGGCTAGATTATCGGTCCCTCCCATTTTGGTAAGAAACTACACTTTCTTTGATATTTCACCTGTAAGGAAGGCTGTAGGAGGGAATATGCCCTTGTCTAAATAAAATTTAGACAAAGGCATATTTCTAAATTGTCTGATATAAAATTTAAAAAAGGGTTGATTGGTGTAATTTTTGAAACAATAGGGTAGGTGATTGTAGAAAGAAAGTCAGTGTAATTTACTCATATTAGATTTACAGTCCATTAAACTTTTAATTTTTTTTGCCGGTTCAGTCAATTCCTTTTTTGACATGCTTTTTCGACTTCAAGATTTACCATTATCTTGATATATTCACTTTTCTTGTCTGTTCCTTATTTTAATTTTTGAAATAAAATTTTGATTTGGCAGTCCAGGCAATTCCTTTATTTGAGGCTGCTTTCACAAGATGTACAGTTATGTTGATACTGTCATATTTATGGTTGGGAAGGAGTGAACAGTCACTTTTTGCAACATCCCATGTTAGAAATGTTTTGATTTCAAGGGCCCTCGTAGGCTGTTTGTCTTTGTCAAGTTTTGTATATTGGTGAGTGGTTTTATGAAATTTTTTCTCTCAATATCTATTTTTTTTTTCAGCATTTCATATATCATTTTGGATGCTATTGCCTAATTTCTTTGTTAGAAAAAGTTTCACTACGTTTTTTTTTAATTAAAAATTATGGTAGTTTTAGGATTATGGGATCATAGATTTTTCTTGAATACTATGAGTGTTCCACTGATGGGATATTATAAAAAGCTTTTTGGTTTATGCAATAATTGCACTTGTAGCCAGCCAGTGTAATATCCAGTAAAATTCTTAGTGGATGTTGCATTGCATTTGCATGTACGTTGTAACTCATAAGTATGTAATGGCAAAGGTCTGACCGGAGGGAAAGCTTTGATCTAATTCTGTCTTGATGCTCCTTGAGAATTTAATTAGCTGCAAACTACTGTAATGACAATAACTCTGTTCTTTTCAGCATTCAAAGGTTGCCTTTCTCTCAGGCTATTGTATTAAATTTAACAACTCCTATTGTGGCTTCAATTATGGCAAGGCTCTTTTTGCATGAGAAGTTGAAAATTGCAGATATTGCAGGTACAATGTTTTAGTTCAGTTCTTAAACCATTACGATGGATGAGGATGAATATGTGGATTTCCTGTGAAGAAACAAACTTCATTTTTAAAAAAAAAAATTGAAGTATATCATTAAATTGTAATTTGGTTGTATCACGTTTCAAGCTACTTTGGTTGGACATTTTTTAAGGTAGGATAACCATCTCCTTTGTTGGTTATCATTTGATGAGGGCCTGTCTCTGTACATGTTTTTTGCCAATCTATATTCTTGGACTCATGGTTATCAGATATTTCAAGCCATGCTTCCTTACTTGCTCCTATAAAAAACATTAAAATTTTAATGCTTAAACTTTGAAAATCTTTACTTTCTCTTCAATTTTGGGTCTATCTATTTTCTATATATCCCTGTGTCTGGCTGCAAATAGGAAATATAATTTTTATGTAATTAGCAATAATATATTTGAAAATATCCATTACAACAACAACAACAACAACAACAAAGCCTTTTCCCACTAAGTGGGGTCGGCTACATGGATCAATCGACGCCATAAGCACCTATAGTAAATCATATTTTTAGACAAACCATTTAAATCTAAATCTCTCTTAATAATTTCTCCTATAGTTTGTCTTGTTCTTCCTCTACCTCTAATTATTGGACTATTCTCTATTTCATCTACTCTCCTAATTGGGACTTCTATAAGTCTTCTCCCTACATGACCAAACCATCTAAGTCTTGATTCTACAATCTTTTCTACAATAGGGGCCACTTCTACTTTCTCTCTAATGTATTCATTTCTAATCCGATCTCGTCTAGTGTGTCCACTCATCCAACGCAACATTCTCATCTCTGCAACATTGAACTTATTCTCTTGTTGACTTTTTATTGCCCAACACTCAGTTCCATACAACATTGCAGGTCTTATAACTGTACGATAGAATTTACCCTTAAGTTTGAGTGGTACTCTTCTATCACAAATAACACCCGAAGCACTCCTCCACTTCATCCACCCCACTTGAATCCTATGTTTTACGTCTTCTTATATTTTCCTATTATGTTGTATGACAGATCTAAAATATTTAAATCGTGTGACTTGTGGTATAATATGTTCTCCAATTTTCACTTCTACGCTAGAAGTGATGTGTCTCTTACTAAACTTACACTCCATATACTCGGTTTTATTTCTACTTAAACGAAATCCATGAGTTTCCAAAGCTAATCTCCACCTCTCTAACTTCTCATTCATTTCCACTCTCGATTCTCTAACTAAGACAATATCGTCTGCAAATAGCATACACCGTGGTACCGGCTCTTAGATATGTTCAGTAAGCATATCTAATACTAAAGTAAATAGATAAGGACTCAGAGTTGACCCTTGATGTAAACCAATAATTATTAGAAAATCTTCTGTACGTCCACCTTTTGTTACTACACTAGTTGTAGCCTCACCACACATATCTTATATTGTTCGAATATAAGCTATACGAACTCCTTTTTTCTCCAAAACCTTCCATAGAACCTTTCTTGGTACTCTATCATATGCTTTTTCTAAATCGATAAACACCATATGTAAATCTCTTTGATTCTCTCGATATTGCTCCATTAATCTTCACAACAAATATATTGCTTCCATAGTTGACCTTTCCGGCATAAAACCAAATTGATTCTCCATAACTTGAGTCTCTTTCCTTAATCGTTGCTCAATTACTCTTTCCCATAATTTCATTGTGTGGCTCATGAGCTTAATTCCTCTATAATTTGCACAATTTGAAAATATCCATTATGCTGGAGAAATGAAACTGTATTGAAAAACTCTGAACGCATGTGCCACTGGTGAGAACAACCAAACACTCGGGTTAGGAATAAGATATATAGTTAATGATTGATTATTTGTTTTAATCTTTATTTCAGGCCTTGCTTGCAGTTTCATTGGTGTGCTCTTCTTCTTCCATGAAATGCTTGTTAAACAAGGTAGAGTAGTTTCCATTCTAAGTCTGGTAAATGCACCATTTTTTGTATAATTTATGAATATTTGTTTCTTTATGTTGTAGTAGGCTTACACAATTTAGATCTATGAATGCACTGGGTGTGAGTCTGAATTTACTATACTGTGTTTTAGATTTAGAGGTGTTGCTCATTGTGCTTTCTTGTAAATGCTTTAATTTGTCATATTATCACCTTTTTCTCTTTTTTGGTTTGGAGGGAGGGGGGAGGATGAAATTTTTAAGAGTGAACTATGGACACCTTTAAAGAAGGATGAACATGTCCCAGACTTATGGAATATTGAAGCCTTTGACTTTATCTAGTTCTCATTAGGCATTTTATGATTTTATTTATTTCTGATAATTGAGAGCTATAGCCTGCATTTCATTGTTTCATGCTTTCTGCAAGAACTGTAAGTATACTTTAACTACTCTTTCCATGTTTGGAATTACAGGACACTTAGCTAAAGCTGAGGAAGCAAGTAGTGCAAATTATAAGGGAAGTCATATATTTGCGGTATTACTTGGTCTCTTTTCATCAGTAACTGGCGGAACTAGCTACTGTCTTATAAGGGCTGGAGCCAAAGCGTCTGATCAGCCACTGTAAGATTATAAAGTTGTTTGCTGGTATACACTGGATTTGCTCCAATGGACACGCTTGTCATTATTGTTGTCCAGGATGTATATGCCTCAAACTACATGTATTTTGGGTACAAGAGGAGGATCAAACATGAGACCCTTTACCCCCAACCAGAAGCCAAAGTCCAAAATCCATGGTTACCAAGCTGTTGTTCTTATGCCTCAATTTTCTTCATTTCTAGTTTTAGTTTATTGCCATAATTTATGGTGGACAATCCCCTAGGATTGCCTAAAACTTTGATTCAGAACGCTTTTGATTTATAGTTTAAATTCTGTCAGAATCTTTCAGGATGTATACTAAATTTGGAAAGGTTAAGATTCAAGGGCAAGTTGGGCAACAGGAATGCTAACTTGCTAAAATAGTGGATGGGAAACAAAAGGTTTAGTAATAAACTGATTCAGTGATCTGTCGAAGGTGAAAAGACTGCCTATCTGATTTAGGCTTTTAGGGTATTAGCGTGGATTAAAAGAAGACTTCTTACATAAGTTTACAAAAAAATTAAGAAATAATGTACTAATAAGTTGTTGAGAGCTCATGAACAATGGTCTGCAATAGTATTTTCATAGTGGAAGAAGAGGGAATGGAACTTGACAAGCAGGGGATTCTGTTGTTTCTCTTAGTGAGAATGGGAATATTATGATAACTTTGACATTGAAAATGAATCCAAGCTAAATAGGTATATTGATAACTTATCAAGACTCACTTATCTGATAACTTTGGAGTTAAACCATGTACATTGTGCATTGTCCAATGTGGCAGATTTTGATATGTCTGCAGCTGGCCCTGTTCTGCAGACACACTGACAAATTAAAATCTGTCACACTGCACAGTGCAAATGCTGTGACTTCAAATAGATGTGCAAAAATATTTACTCTGAGGTATGGTAGGTAGAAGTGCACCTGATTGTAAAATGGTTTCATCTTATATCTACCCCTGGAGACACTAATATTCTGAGAAATTAGAGGAGACATATAACATATTAGCTAATAGATCCATGTGTGTCTCACTGTGTAATTCAGGGAAAGAGTTTATGTAACTTCTCTAACCTATGAAATTCTGCTTTATTCCAGGGTAACTGTCTTTACATTTAGCGTGCTGGCTAGCCCTGTGATGGCAATAAGTACATTTTTCTTTGAGGTAAAGTCATGGTGCATTTAAGCTACTATTTCTGGTCAACTTTTGAGCTATACTACTACCAAGAAATTACAGCCATTGACAATCTATGCCAGCTAGATGCTGGTCATTAATATCTGACATGAAAAAAAGAAAAAAAAAATCAATTCCATCAAATAGCTAAATTTGTTTCCCCTTAAATTACTATACCAACCTTTCAAAATCACCATTTAGTCTAACTCTTTACATCATATATATTTTCCTCTTGAAATGCCTGAAATGAGTGAATAAAACTTATTTCAATAATCATGGAGGACTGATAGGTCACTTTAAATTAAGTTTCTAGTAATAATTGTCAAAGTTCTAAAGCACTAGCGCATATATTAGGCAACAAAGTTTTGATGTCACTCTTGGGGATCTCTCTGACCAATAGTCAATGGGATTGGGTGTATCTGTTGTATCAGTGTTTTGTATTCTGAATTTCTGATTTTACGTGATTTTTTCTGCTCTCAGAGTTGTTTCATGCTGTGTGTTGTAGTTATTCTATTTCTTTCATCTCATGCTTTGCAAAATGTATATATCCAAAACTTTATCCTGACCTTTATATTACCCAAGTAGAAGGCCCCATGTTATAGAATGAAGGGTGTTCTATGTCACATGTTTTCCTATTAAAAGCCCTGTAATGAGTGAATAAAAAGTTATTTCAATAGTTGTGGCGGCACAGTGATCACTCTGAATGGATCTAGCAGCTGAATATATATATATATATAGAGAGAGAGAGAGAGAGAGAATTTTAACCTCCTCACTTTTAGGTAGTGTTAGCATTCAAGTTCTAAGAAATCATGTCTTGAGAAAATGATAAATGCTCTCGCATTTATTGTCTTTCAAAGTGGAGATGTTTTTTTGGTCCGTAGGGACGTTAGTATTCTCATAAACACACACACATGGTAGTAGCACATGTATTAGATAATGGAGTTTTATGAACTTTCCAAACTTGCAAAGGATTACTTGCAAGTATAGTTTTGTTGAGTACCATTACTTCATATCACATTTGAGAAGAAAAGAGCGATATAGTTGAGAAATGAACATCTAAGAACTCACAAATGGTTGTAATTCCAATCTAAGCGTCCACCATTCTGATTAGGATCATACTTACTCAGTTTTCAACCATCCTTTCTGAAAGCAATGAGGCTTTAAGAAAAAAGCATCTTAACAACTTTCCCACCGGATTAATGTCTGTAGACAGCAAACCACCACATAAATAATATGGTGTCACTGCAGGCCTACACTAAAGCTTCCAACTAATCAAATAATTCCTCTTAGAACCCCAATTACTGGCAAAAGGAAACCTTTCATAGTACTAGTGATTCATTTAGCTACTCCAGCAAAATCCTAAGCAATGACACTAGTTTTTACTTTTCACAGGAATTTTACTGTCACTCCTAATTTTTATTGACCTGTGGCTGTTCATACACAGCTTTAGTTTCTCAAATGATAGGATCATAGGCTCCTTATGATATGATGCATCCATAAATCCTAGTAATCCACAATTTGGTCATTCCAACTACAGAATATTATTGTGAATTAAGGACATCATAGCACATTCATAAGTTCATTACTGAGCATATAGAAAAATGTGGTTCCTTCATAAGTAGCTTTGTAATCATCTTTGTCCTGGCACTTACTTAGGGTTAGTCTGTGTGTCATGTCTCGTATGAATTTTGTTGATGGTTTTGTCTCCTTGATGCAGGATTTTGTGCTTCCAGGATTTCAGTCAATTATACTTATGCTTGTACTTGGTGTTCTTGCCTTCTTTGCTGAGGTGCTATTCTAGACTATATTTATGATCCTATCCTTTTTCTTTTTTTCTTTTTTCTTTTTTCTTTTTCCAAGCAGCATTGTAATATAGACAGTCAGTGGAGTTGGATAATGGTCTTACCATGCTTCTTGTTAATTAAGGAATGCATGGAGTTGTTTGTTTCTACGGTGATCATCAGATAAGGGGAAGTGAGATATTAGAACCAAAAGACTATCCAGCATGGTGTTACTCCAATGTATTGCATTATTTGATCTTCCTATCAAACAATGATCCTACATTAGTTCTACTTATTCTACTGAATTATATACTTGTTGTACCACATAACTTTTTCCTTGCTTATGCCTGAGGGACATGTAAAACATTGTTCTTCATGGAATACATCTTCGGCAATATGTTCTTAATTCATACTATATTTTATGACATTTTTTAGAGAACTACATGAGTATTGTAATCATGAAGTCAAGGATAAAAGTGACCAGCTATTTCTTTCTTAAAGGGACTTAACATGGTATCAAATATTTTGCCATTTATACACATGACATAGCATATGTTTCATAAACAAGCGTGATTATTATACCTGTCCCAAAAGTATACATGTCTAAATGGTATAAAATAGTGCCCCTGCATAATAGTGATATAATAGAAGCTTAAATTTAAGGCACACCAAAATTGTAGCTATCAACTTCAAAGGAGGCAAAGAAAGGTACTTGTTGAACAACCATTAGAATAGGATCCCAGCATTTTGATCATTCCATTTATCTTGTAGCATTAAAAAGTGGCAGTGAACTGCTTTTGTATATGCAAACATATTTTTCATTAAGCATGACAATTATAATAGAAAAGACCAAGCTGGACCAGGAATGGAACCCAACGTATCAGTATTCATGACATTTCTTGGTGCTTCCTGTTCACCTTCTCTTTATAGTTTCTGAGTGGCTTCTGTGTTTCTTGATATGATACAAAGTTAAAAGAAACTGAATAAATAGATAAGCAAAATAGATAGTAATTAAGGGGTGGTTAAAGAAGGGGGGACCATGGATTTGCAATTTACATCCTCGATGCCTTATAAAATGATGATAACCAAACTACAGAAAACAGAGATGGGAGAAGGAAACTGTTTTTGTACCTGAATAGTAGTTTTTCTTGATTTTTATAATTCAAAATGATCAATTTAGGAGAATTCTTAAGCAGAAGTTCCTGCCTTATTTATTATTGTAGAAGAGAGTTGTCATTTCCGCTTCTTTATGGAGCACAACTAGTGCTTACGCCCATGGTGTTTCATCGCACATGGTGTTTTTCCCTTTTTCTTTTTTCTGAAAAAAAGCACAATGCCCTATCATCTACCTTTATTTCTTTTTCTTCGATGGCATTTTTTTCTCTTAGTGCACACACGCAAACAGCTCTTCACCATTGAGTAATTGTTTGTTTATAAATCTCTTGCAGGTCTTGTTAGCACGTGGACTGCAACTTGAGAGGATTGGGAAAGTTGTCAATGTCCTGTACTTGGAGGTATGCTAATTATATTGCTGGTTATCTTATTTCATTTTTCTTCTGCCATTAGAATTGAGCAAAGTTTCCATTCATTTGAAAATATAACTACAGAATTCAACAGCAAACTTTCCATTTGTTCTCTTTCTTATAGTGCCCTTCCTCAATTTAAAACAGTAAATTAAGGAAGTAACTCCGCAAACCCTACTACTCCATTACATGTAATTGCTTACAGTTACTGATAGAAATCAGAATGCCCATAATCCTATTAAACATTCCTATCTATATAGTAGACAAATATTGTTATGCTGGGGAAAAATGTTTTATCAGTTATGTCAACACTCCATAATGTCTACTTCAAGGTTAGCAGTTAGAACTTAAATGTACGTGTTGCAGTCCTTTCCGCATCTATTCTCTTCGCGGTTTGAAACAAGAGTTTGTCCGAAGGAGATACAGCATTTCATTGTGGCAAATCTTACAGCAATACTCCCTTGTCTTACATTCCCATCACTTTGAGATGATATTAACTGGTTATTTTATGTCAGTTAATAGCTATTTATCTCCATCACTAAGCAAGAACTGCCTTACTTGCCTTGTTATTTCCTTGTTTGAGACTTGAAAACCTCTTTTGGTGGCTGATACAGCTGAGCTTTTTTGGTTTTCAGGTAGAACTATCCCAATTGTGGAGGCTTGCTTTGTCAAGAGTGGCTCCATCTTTTGGTCAGGTTATTGGATGTTTACTTGTTATTATTTCTGTATGTTGTACCTTGTATATCGGACCCGATAAAGAGTCGGAATGATAGATTTAAATGAGCTATTTGTTAGGATTGCGGCTAATTTGCTTCTGTCCTTTGTTGCATTCAACTTGTTTATAAAAGCACTAGTGTCTCTTCTTGTACACCGCATTTTAACTGAGCCTCGTCATTAGATTTTATCTTATTTTTCTTACTTTCTTTTCACCCCTATTTTACAACCGCTTCAGTCCAGAGCTTGTAAAAACTTGAGCGAAACATTGATGCGTCTAATGCAGTCTAAAGAATTGGCTAGAGTAGCTTCCCTATCTAAGCAATGAATATTGCCCTTGTTGGATTTATGTGAATATAATCTTGGATTTGTACTTATAGAAGTTGTACTATCTTCTTCTTCTTTTTCTCTTTTTCCTCCTCTCTTTTCCCTAATTTGTCTTGTCGTTGTTCAAGCCATTTTTGGTGGAAGAAAACTAGACACTGAAAGAAGACGGAATGTATCAAAAAAAAAAAAAAGAGGGACATCCTAAAACTTTTTGGACTCACCAATCTGTTTTAAATTTTGTTGCTCGGACACCAGTCCATGCTCCGTGGTCCATACCCTTTCTGGTGAAGCTTAATGACCTGAGTTTTGACTTCTTGTAAGCTTACCGAATTTTGCTGAAAAAGGAAAAAAAAAATTTTCCCTTTAACAAGGGGAGACCCTTCTATGAAATAAAAGCATAGGTTGCATGCTTAGTATTCATGAAGATCATAACTCCATAGAAAATAATGGATGTTGTCAAATGGTATTTACAACCTCAACATGTGACATAAAGCGATGATCAGTGACTTGATATGTTAATATGAAAAGTATTTTCTAGTTATATACAAACCATTATACAATGGGTTATTTTTGTGTTGGCTCAATTTATAAACTCATCGGTTGAATTGGAGGAGTTTCATTATATATGATTTTAAATTATTTTATAGTTAACTCTTATTGATTTATGAGTAAGGTGTAAGAGTGACATGGTCGACTGAATTTATCCAAAAACAAAATCTTTATACAATGGATATTTTGAAATTAGTATGACTTTTCAGGTCCTATAGATGCAGTAAATAGTGAAATTAAGAAAGAACAAGTACACTTGTGAGTTGTACACTATTTTTGCTATTGGAGTTTTAGAAAAATGAACTAATTTATAAAAGTTAAATTATTTAATTTTTAGTGAACACACTTGGTTTAACAAAATAAATGTTTAAAATCTTATTAATAAAGAGAAAATTGTCTTAGCATGGTTGAAAGAATTATATTGGTCAAGTCAATTCTAAAGTTAATTATAGCCTAAAAGCTTGCCTAATCCAATAGGTTTGGTATTAAAAAAATGGACATGACAAAAAAAAGTTAAAATAAAAAGAGCTTGTGGAAAAAAAACATCCAAAAATAAATTAAGTTGGATACAAGCTTTTTTTTTGGTTAAGTGTGGAATGAGCCTGAGTTTGGCCTGTGTATTTTTTTTTTTTTTTATTATAATATTTTTAAATTGTATTTAGATCTTTCTTAATTTTCTTTCTTTCCATTTTAGCCTTTCTTCACAATGAAATTTGAGAATCAATTATTAATACAATTTGAGGGAAGAATATAACTTTAGTGCTGGTATTGTTATAATCAAAACTTAGATACTAAGTTATGCATGTTAAATATGAAAATAATAAAATTATGCAATTGAAGTAAGGAAAATCAAATAAGGGTCAACTGCATCTATAAATGATAGGTAATTATTAAGTTTTTGGCCCCAAAAAAATTATGTTCTTAAATAATATAACTAATATGTACCATATCATTCATTAATAAATAGATTTCATAAATGTAAAAGTAGGTATTATTCATAACTAAATCATATTTAATAATATTAAATGTGCACTGTATAAACCGATTTAATCTTTTTATTTTTAAATTCTTAAAAGATGTTTTTTCTCTTTTTTTTTTTTTTTGAGGGAAAAGGAGTGACTAATTATTAAATGGGAAAGTTGGCCAAATAAAAAACTAATATAATGTGAGATGGTAGCCACTTGAGAACTCTTGGCTTAAAATTAACTTTGATAGTGCCTATACGAGTCTTGATGTGACTTAGAAACTCAGCTTCTGCAAAATCCATCTTGAATTGGATTCCTGTAATCTGGTTTTGGCTCTTAATAATACCATGGCACATAGCCACAAAATAGTCTGGTTAGGCTTATTAAAGGAGCTATGGGAAGAGACTGGCCAATTAAGGGAACTCATGTCCTGTGTAAAACTAACACATGTGCTGATCTTCTTGCCAACCATAGTTTGGAACTCTTATCGGGAACACACTTTTAGTCTTTTATTACTCTTTTTCTCAGTTAAGTTTTTAGCTCGGATTTTTCAGAGACTTTGTTTTCCCATAGTATGTAGTTTCTATTTCCCCTTTCCCTAGGTTTTTGCCTCTCTTTTTTACCCCCCCCCCCCCCCCCCCCCAAAAAAAAGTTGATGGCTTTCCATGATCTTGATCCTCCATACTCAATCTGAAATTCAAATGCTCTCTGCATGTTTCTCTTCTGAGTCTACATTCTCTCTTTTGATTGATTCTCTATAAATGTCTCTCTAAAACACCAAGATACAATAAATAATTGACATGGTAAAAGTTATAAAATTTGAAACTGCATAATCCCATGAATGATATATATATATATATATATATATATATGAATGATCAAATAAAAAATATTTTTTAGTTGTGGTTTATCTTAAAACTGACATTTTTTAAATATTGATGCTGCGTTTGAAAACGCGTTTGGAAATCTCCAAACGTGATTTTATAAGAAGTAATAAAATAAAGTTTTTGGATAAACGTAATTCCAAACATGCGATGAATCATGTCAATTTTAGATTTTTTGAGTATCAGTTTGATTTCACTTGTTGAAAAATTTAAAGTCGAACCAAAAAAGAGAGACCAAGTGAGCCCCACATAAGTAAATTCTATTGAGTTCTACCCCCTCTATCATTCTCTTTCATACTACATCGCCTGTAATATTTATCCAAACTTGAAAATGAACCACCTACTCTTACACCAATCCTTTTTGAAGCACCAATTAGCTCAAGTCTCTACTTCAAAATCCCCATAATTTTTTTCAAAGCCACTTATAAAATTTAAAATTTTTACTCCTATTCTACCAAAAAAAAAAAACTTTGCTGCTCAAAGTCATTTCAACTGACTGTATTTTCTGTTTTTGTTTTTGTTTTGTTATGTTTTATTTTTTGAGAATATAAGTTTGAATCTAATTACCCAAACTTCTCATTATCAAATCATACCTCGTAACTTTATGTAACTGTATTTAAGTAGCTCTTATACACTGATATTTTTATTATTTGATATGGTAGTTAAAAATTATTATGTAAATGATATAATTATTATTTTATGAAAGGCAATGACTAAAAATTCAAGAATGTGAGATCTTATTACTTTTTTAGTGTATACGAAATATTTTTAAAGTGGTGACATACATCATGCATCTTGGGAAATGCGTAGTCAAATACAAACATTTTGATGCATCTTATGTAAGATTTTAGATACTAAAATAAAGATAACGTATATTAACTTATTCTTAAATTTATCTGATTCCACTTAAAAAATTTGAGGCAAGTACGCTTAAATTCTGATGTAAACATATCTCTTTTAACTACTATTATTCCTAGTTTCTAGATTCAATTACTTCAACTTGGTGGTAAAGATAAAGCTGCAAAACCAAACCAATGCATACATATGAATAGAGATTCTAATCTTAAAAGCGACAGTAAATTTAGAGGTTTCCCGTTTGAAATGGGGGGTGGGTTTTGCCTTGTTGTCTTCCCTTGGGAATCGGATTTTGTGAGCAGATGTTAATAACAATGATAATTAATATTTTTTAAATCTTATCGCTTATTAAATTGATAAAAATATTAGTTTTATTAGTTTAATTATAATTAAATTTATAATAATTAAATATATATTTATTTAAAATTTTATATATTAAAATTTTAATGTAATAAATAAATGTTAATAAATTTTAAATATTTAATTACTAAATCAATATTTTTTAAAATATTTAAAAAGCTATTCTTTAATTGAAAAATAAAAACTACCTATAATTAAAAGTTAAGAATATTTAATGTTATACTTTTAAATTTTTAAATTTCATTAAGCTTCTATTTATCATTAAAAAAAATCAAAAAGCAAATAGCTATTTTGGCTAAACACCTCGACATTTGAGAGAATATTTTTAGAAGATGCAGTGTAATCAATAACAAGTACAAAAAATAACTAAGTATGTGTTTTTTATTTATATTATATTCTTTTTTTTAATTAATTTTTGTTTTAACCTTCTGTTTCTTCTAATGCCTTTTATTTCTAATTTTTTTATATTTATTCAACATAAACAATTCTATTTTATAAGAAAAACCTTTTAAAAAAATTCAATGATTTATTCAATCGATTTTGATTGATTCAGTCAATTTTTGATCAATTCAATCAATTCTTTAACTAACTAATTTTTTGGGCTAATCAAATTAGACAAAAATCCAATTCTTAGTCTAACTAGTTGAATTGGTCAATTCAATCCAATTTTAATTACATTGATGATCACAGACAATGCAAACATTGGGAAATAAAAGACTAGACACCAAATTTATGAGTTTTTTAAAATTATCATGAAAGAATATTTGAAAATGAATATTTCATTGAAATGAAAAAACTATTTGTAATTTTTCTTTTGGTAAATGAGAACACTAAATTAAAAGGAAAAATATACAAACACCAAATGTATTTTGATCTATTTGTAGATAGTATTCATGTACTAAAAAATTTGGATAATAAACTCTTGTTCTTAAGCATACTTAAATTCAAATCCTTCTATCTAGTTTTTGTTAAATATGTACTGGAATATATGTAAAGGGATGAGGAAAATAAAGTGAAAATCACGTAATCTAATAGCTAAGGGCTTTTTTAAAAATCCTTTTTCAATTATTTAAAATATTTTAATTATTTTATTATTTATTTACAAATTACAAGTTATAAATGACATGAATCTAGTTTATATAGGGGCTAACTATAAGCATTGGATTGGACCAACTTGATCTAACTTATTTCTACAAGGTATAAACTACTCGATAGCTACCAAGAAGCCTCATTTAAAGAATTAACATTACAAGTTGTCCAAGTTGCTTTAAACAAAATAACTCTAATATGATAAGACACCTAATCAAATGGCTTCTACGACTTAGTTAAGCAACTTAGCCTACACATTATCATCAATCCACTACCCACTAAAATCATAAGTAGAGATATCTATAATAAAACTTAAGGACATAAGCAATTAGAAGACTCTACAAAGTCTAAGAAATTGGATATTTACTTTGCCTTGCAATTGTATCTCTATCTATCATGACCCTTAAATATAAGTTATTGTCTTTTTACTATCTCTCTCCTTCTCTTTACCACCCTTCCTTGTCCCAAATCGTGATACTTCTAAGACCTCGAAAACATTAGCAAAAAAATCATGTTAAAAGCATTGGTTAATAAAAAATATGTCATGTGTTCTTCTATATATGTGCATATGACATCTTTGTTAAATCTATAACGAAAGGTGGAATGAAGGGTTTGCTTCCAAATATGCTAAAGTAAATGGGTTTATTGTCTAGATTTTAAAGAACATTATAGCTATTTGCAAATGGGCCAAAATACATGGAATGTTTGTACTTTTTTTTTCAATAAATTACAACAAAAGATAGTACATAGAGAATTGGTCCTTTCAAGGAAGGCCCACAAAACCTAAAAACCTACATAAAAGGGCACAAAAACTAAATGCCTAAACAAATCAACCTAAATGAAAAATACAATAAAGGACACCTTGAAGCATTTTTGCAAGCACGATGAGAAGCCAATATTCAAGGAGGCCATGGATTAAAGAGTTTCAAAGACACTTGGCAAAGATCGAGTTTCAAAGACACCAAATTGAAAAGGTTAGTTAACTTGTAAGAGTAAGGAGAATAGGTATTTTTTGGAATGTTTAGTGAATTGGCAAATTTTACACTAAAAGATGAAGTTTTATTAATCAAATGAGGATTCATTTCAAGTAAAGAAAACTAGAGTGGTCTAACCTATAATGCTAGAATATTAAATCATTATAAGTTAATGCAAAAGCATGTAATACTTTCTTCAAAGCCTTCTTGGGCTTGTTAGGTAGTATAATTTGGAACATTTCTTAGTAGTGCCAATCTTCTTCCCTGATGACAAGTCTTGAAAAACACAACCATCAATGTAGAAACTAGTAATGCAATTTAAGTGCTTTGCAAGCTTGCTAATAGAAAGCAAATTGCAAGTCAATTTTGGAACAACTAAATCATTTTTCAATATTAAATCATCTAAAATTTTAACTTCATTGGTTTCACAAACTTTGGATAATGTTTCATCAATAATCCTCATAACTAACTTCTCTTTACAAAGTATAAATTTGTCCATGATTGAGAGATTACCAACCATATGATTCACTGCATCAGAGTTTACAATCCAAGTATTAGATTTTTGCACCCATGTATTAAGTGCTAAAAGGAAAATTACTTATTGTGTAGTATCCATTCTAGCAATAACATTTTATGTGGTATTACTTCCTTGATTTCCAAATACCTTTTGTAGCAACTCTTATTGTTGCTTATTTAAAAAAGAAGGATTAGGTTCAGGTTTCTCATCTCCATTCACCATTAGGCCATAGTTTTCTCTTCTTTGCTTTGGTTTCCAATTTAGTGGTTTGCTATCTAGCTTTTAGCAAACATTTGTAGTGTAGCCAACCTTTTAATAGTGATCACACAATGTGGTCCCTTTCTTTCTCTGATTGGAATTAGAAGCACTAGTTAACATGTTACTAGCAACATGGTTAAGGATTTTGGTATGTGTTAAGTAGCTCATGGAATGAGAGTTAATTAATTTCTATTTTCTTCCCACTTTACTTCAGCAAACACTTCTCTTAGAAAAGGTAATGGATGTGTGGCCATAAGTCGTCCCCTTATCTCTTCAAATAAGGAATTAAGTCCTAAGAGAAAATTATAAATTCTATCTTAGGGGTGTACATGGGCCGCCCCGATAGGGTTTTGGCCTTGCCCGATGTCTTGCCCAATTTTAAAAGGCTTCAAAATTGAAATTTGTTGCCTAGGGCTGAGCTTCACCTAGCTCAGCCCAATCCAATTTAATATTGGGCGGGGTTGAGTTAAACCGGACAGCCCAACACTTTTTATTTTTTTTTATTTATTATAAAAATTGTAAAATAACCTCAAAAAAAAATTTTATATAAATCTTTATAAAATTATATTTTATCTTTAAAAAATTAAAATTTTGATATAAATCTTTATAAAAAATATATTTTTTATTTTTTTAGACTTGATTGAACTAATATATTCTTTAAGGCCAACCTAAATTTATTATTAAAATTATAAAATAATACTTAAAAACTTTTATATAAGTTTTTATAAGATTATATTTTATCTTTAAAAAAATTAAAATTTTAATATAAATCTTTATAATTTTTTTTTTAAAAAAATAAATTTATTTTTTGAGTTAGGTCGGGCCAACATAGTTCTAAGGCTCGCCCCGATGCCCCACCCAGTTTTGTGGCCCCCCTAACTCTAAATTTTTTTTATGCTTGGCCTGATTTAGCCGAGTAGGGCCGAGCCCATCGGGTCCGAATTTTCTCTTTCTCAATAATTTTCTTATAATAAATTAAGTCAATGTTGTAAGACCACTAATGAATTTCATACATATCCAATTAATGCTAGTATTTTAAAAGGGAGTTATAGTATTAGGTCACAATCATCTCACCTTGCTTTAATTCACAAGTACCCTTGACCTAAAATAAAAGCTATTATATATTCTATTAAGAAGTAGGATTCTTTATGGCATCCTACATCTCTTTGGCAATCGTGTAAAGGAAGTTATTCTCGCCTATCTCAAGTATCATAAAGTTTACTAACCATGACATGATCATATTGTTTTCTACCACCTAATTTACATACGCTTGATTTGTAACTTCTTGCTAGATAACTTTGCCTATAAGGAATTTTTCTTCCTTCTTCCCTTTGAGGTGCCTGAGGGCACTTTATGACCATTGTAGGTACTTATTCCCATTGAAAAGTGTGACCTGTGATGACCATAGGTGTGTTTTCGACAAATATTTGTCTTGTTGGAGTGTTTGGGTTGCTATTTGGCAAGGTGGAAGTTGTTGAGACAAAAGTAGACTCCATAAGGCTCTCATGGAGTTGAATGTAATCATCAGAACTTTGTGGCTTTGATACAATGAAGAAATTAAAGATTTAGATGCTCTAAAGTTGTGTATTATTTTAAAATGAAGAAGAACTACAAATAAGAGAATTAAGCACACAAACAGGCTACATCTTTAATCTAATAGCTAAATTAAAATTATCTGAATCAAAAAATAAAAAGATAGATACAAAAGAAAGGTAAAATAACTTAAATACTAATAGCTAGATAAAACCAAATAGAACCCCTAAACTTAACAAGTTAAACAAAATTATGTTAAGCATAGTGTTTCACAGAGAGAGAGAGAGATATATATATATATATACACACACATATACATAAAGGAATGGTATATCATGTGCTCCCATTAAAATGTCACATGCTAACCAATAACATAGTTTTAACCTTCAATTAAGCCATCTCCAGTGGTTATATATATATATATATATTTTTTTTTTCAAATTCAAATACTAGAAAAAAGGCATTAATTAAATCTCTTATCCATTCTATAATTATATTTAATTAAAGACTAAACAATTTTCATTTATTTCCATTCACTCATCTATAGAATTTGATCAAAACTAAAATTTTGAATCATATGATAAAAGATTTAAGAGAAAATTACATTTATCCCTTGAACTAAGACATAATTACCATTTTAGTACATAAATTTTAAAATATAACAAAATACCTCTTGAATTAAAATTTAATTATAACTTTAGTATATCAACTTTAAAATATAACAAAATATCATCTTTCCCCTATTTGAAGTGAGCCTGCTTGATATTAGGCATTTGTAGTTAGACCTTAGTTTTGGGGGAAAAATTTTTTTTTCCCCTGAATTTAAACACATTGGAAGTTAACCTTCACTTAAGGAAACTCCATGGATTATAAAATTTAGAAAAAAATTGTAATTATTCACCTCAATTACAATGTTGGCTTCAATCTATAGAAAGTTATAACTGACACTCTCATCAATTAGTCTCGTTGCAATAATTCTCTTATCCCTTAAATAAGATGTTAGATTTAATTGAATTGAACATGCATGATAAACATGCCTCTTCCTCTGCTTGAGCATCAATTTCCTATCTCAAGTTTATCCATTTCCATTCACTTCCTAATTTCAAACCAATTAAGATGGGCATAAGAAAATATTTGCATGGTCTAATAAAAGGAAAGACATGTGTAGTACATATATACTTGTCTCAATTATATTTTTAATGTCAAATTTCAATAATAGAAAGTCATTACAATAAAATCAATAGACGAAGACTAGATCTTTTTTTTTTTTGGTTAAACATTTTTCTTTAAACTCATTCTTTTTTTTTTCTCCAAAATCAGACCCATTAGACAGAGCTATCTTTCCCACCCATTAAAATTATAATCAAGACATCAATTACTATTTTTGTATAAATTGGAGATGGCGTTATAATTTCTCCTAAAATTTAATGATACGACAAAAATTCTTCAAAGATTGCAACCCCAATGCACAGGTAATCTGAAATTCCCTTATTTGACTTTCGCCTTGTCCCATTAGCATTTGGGGCTTGGTTTCTCCACTTATTTACCATATAGCCATCGCCCCTACAAAGGTCAGAAAAGCTGCCAACCCACAGTCCTCGGTTTCCACTTGGTCAGCACATATTCCTTCCCGCTTCCTCACAAAAAAGATACAAGGAACCATCCCATAAAGAAGCTTGAAACAAAAAGGGCTATCCGCATTCAATGTCTCAGCTTTTAACCTTGCCAATTCATTAAATGCCCAGTAACTCCCTCTCTCAATTCACCCTTCACATTAATCATACTACCTCACTTTAGTTTAACCTAGTAATTTTTTGGTTATAGAGTAATAATATTATAAATTTAAAAATATTATTTAATTATGGTATAATAATTATTAATATATAAAATAAAATTTTATCAAAAAATTATTTAAAATAATAGTTTATTTAATAATTAATGATTGTTAAAAAATTAATTTAATTTTTATATAATTAATGAGTATAATTATAATAATAAATCTATTAAGATAGACAACAATTATTTTATATTTAATCATATTTAATAATAATTGTATGATAACTAGTAAACATAATATTTTTCAGTTTACAGTACAATCATTTATCCCAAAATAATAAATGAATCAAAGTTATTCGTGGGACTATCCTGGCATAATTTATTTATGAAATTAGTAAATTTGAATATCAAGTTAGATTTGTTTTGGTTTGTTACATGAGTTGAGTTTGGGAGATTCATAGCGTTTAACTTAGTATTAAACAATTTGAATTTCAAATGACTAAATTTTAGCTGGATTTGATTCGTTTGTAACTGCCTAGAAAAGATCACAGACTGAACACACTGAAACATACCAGTAGTTTTTGAAGTATTTTTTATTATCATATTTTTTTTTATAAAATTATACTTCATGAAATAATTATGACACAAATTGATTATTTAACGTACAACTTTAACTTAATAAATACACTTAATAATTATTTAATTATTAAACATAGAAAAACTACTTTCGCGTATCTCTATTTATGGTTCTTGCCATTTTGTGTATAATTATAAAAAAGTGCAACAAAGTAGGTCACAACTTTTGAGATGTTTTGCCAACAAAACCCCTTTTTATGAGAAATTAAGGGTAGAAAGTGCAGTACCCTTGCAATGTCCCAATTCATAGGATTGGGATGTTCTGTATTTTTCAAAAAATTGAGAATATTAATTTTGAAAACAAAAATACGTCCCGTAAGAGGCTTATCAAGCCGTACCAAATCAGTGGCTTCTTATGTTTCTTCATGTCACAATGAAATTATTTTTTATTAATTTTTATAGAATTTAAGTCTAAAATTTGATGATTTTTCACATAAATTAAATTTGAAATTCAAATGTGGTCAATTTTATTCCTAAGTGAATGTGTAACATTCTCATGAAATGAAAGCTAATCAATAATCATAGTGTAATAAGATGAGTACACTCAATTTATTAAAGATAAATAAAATAAATATATTAGGAACATTATTCAGTAAAATTTATTTTCAATGAATTTATATGTTCATTAATAATTAATTTAATTTACTTATATTTAATAGATTAGAATAACTTATCTAACTTCTAATTTTTTTAACCTAAAAAGAAAAATCTTTGCGAACACAAGAATTACTTTGGGTCCACATTACTTTTCCCCTGGGTTGCCCTGCAGTCCGAACAGGTCCAAAATAGTCACTCCATTCATGAGACAAAAGTAAAATAGAGTACTTTACTTCTTTACTAGGTTCCCCAACAGAGACCTGAACCTTCTTAGCTTGCTTCAAATGACCCCAATTCTGAAATCGTGGGCCCCAGATGGCTTATCTGTCCATGTGGTTAAACAAGTTTGAAGAAATTACATAAATTTTTTTAAAAACATTTCCTAAAATTATATAATTTTTTATTTTTTAAAGTAAACATAATTTTTTAAATAAAATTTATCTTATATTTTTGTCTAGTTTAAATTTTTTAACTAAAATATTTTTTATTTAAATTTTTCTTGTTAAAAACATATGTTTAAATTAATAAAAATTATTTTAGTTAAAAAATTTAAATTTAAATTAAAATATAAGGTAATTTTTATTTAAAAAATTATATATTTTTTAAAAATAGAAATACAACTTGAGTCATTTTAACAAAATTTTAAAAATATTTAAGTAATTTATTCAAAATTTAAATTGAAGATTAAGGGGTAGGTTTGTCATTCTGGACACTGATTCAAAAAAACAAGCTTATCGACTACACAAGAGGGCGTTACTGAGGCACTTCTGACTTCCGCTTTGCATATAATTTTTTTTTTTATTTTCTTTTTCATTCATTTATTTTTTCATTTTCATGCTTTTGTACGTTCACTTTATAGCTGCACTTTACCTTGTTCTGAATTCGTCTCTTCCACCTTTTTTCTTCCTTTCTGCGTTATTTTTTCACTCTGTTTTCTTCTCGTTTGTGAGCTTTGTCAGAAGCTTCAACAATGGCGGACAATATCCATCCACCTATGGATCAGCTTCAGGACCTTGAGTACTGCATAGACTCAAATCCTCCGTGGGGTATGCCACACTCTTTCCCTTTCTATCACTCATTTTGGTTTTGTCTGTTTGTATTTTCTGCTCATAAAGAAATGTGTTGTGTGGGTCTCTCTGTAGTTTTGGCGTTGCTCACCCTACTCATTATTACTTAAATTTTCTATTGCTTGTAGTGCTCTTTTCATAATCATTTGCCAAATGAAAAAGGAGCTTTTGAAGTATTGATTTGACTGTGAGCTTATAGTCATTTCATTTGAAAAACAGAGGGAGGAAAAATATAAGTCTTTTATGTGAGTTTTTTTATTTTTATTTTTAAAAGCATTACTAACATTTCTGAATTGAAGGAAAAATATAGGACTATTTTTTTTTTACCCTCGAAAAGCATCTACGTATTTTGAGTTTTCTGAGTAACTAAAGTGTGAGATTATGCTATCACTTCCGTTCTGGGTGTGTGGATTAAAAGTTCAAATTTTTATGTTTCTCTCTGCTCACTGAGGTTGATTTTCTTACTTTTGGAAACAAATTTAAATTATGACATTCTGGTTTTAAAATAAGCATGTTGAACTTCCCAGTACTTACATATCATTTTTACTTGTCCTTTAGCTATGAAAGAGTAATAAACATCGCAAAAGAAGGCCATAGATAATAGCATTATGTTTACGAAGTTACCCTTTTACCCTGTCATGCTGGAGCACCTTTCTCCTTCTCGCGTGGCTAGTTCTGGTGAACGAATAATTAATCGCCAACGAAATTAAAGCGGCCCCACATATTTATTTTAGACTAACCCTTTATTTAAGTGGTTACATTAGTAACTCCTGCATAAGCTGGTGTTTCATCTGCAATAGCTATGTTTTATTGATTTACTTATTTGTTTTTCCTGTAGCTTACTCCTACTTTCAAACTATTGGGAAATCAAGTCAATTTGTAAAGTTAAAAGGTCTAAGCCAATGCGCTATCTGGGTTTTCTGGAGTCCTATGTAAATAGCTAAATATGTTTAAGGAATTTAGTAGGAGTAAGAACTGAGAGATGTAGTCATAGCTGTTAAAATGAGACAAATAATTAGTGACCTTATTATCCAGAATTCTCTCTTTAATGCTTGTAGGGAGTCACTTCCTGGGCAGTCTCCAACGAGCTACATTAGTACTAATTACTCAGAGCTATGTTTTAGTTGGACTAGATTTAGGTAAAATTTACTTAGGTGTTTGCTATAAGATTTTTCAATGAAAACATGACATGTGGAAGAAATTTTTTGAAAGACCCAATCATGTGCTTCTGAATTACAAAAGTCATCCACTTGTTATGTTTTTAGTGGACAGCCTTATAGTGAACGCCTACAAATTCTACCTATTATTATTATTATTATTATTATTATTATTTTTTTCCAGTAGAGTATATTCAGGTTTCTTTACATGCTTAGCCGCGAGAAATGCAGATAGAAACTTTATGAAGGTCCCTTGAGGGGTTCTACCATGGAAAATGGATTAGGAGAAACTCACCTGCTTTCATTGACTCTTAGGGTCTATTGTATAGTATTAATAAGTATCATGCAAAAGTCAGTGTCTCTTAAAGGTTTTAAAGTGGTAATTATGAGAAAATTGCCATTTAGGATTTTGAAAAATTATGCCTACATTACTTTTCCTATTGGTATGTAAAGATTCACTTTGATATTTCAATGTGAGTGATCGTGGTGTAGCTCCATTGCATGAAAAACCAATTGTCCAAGTCTAACCAGCTGTGATTTAAGCGTATGAATGCAAGTTGGGTGATATATTGCACGTGCAAGTCAAATGACGAAAGAAAACTATTGTGCTGCTGTCTTGCTTCAAGCTTTCGAGATATTACAAGTCCTAGCTACACTACCATGTAGCTATGTTGAGCATATTTCAACTGAGCCATGATGTGTGCTTATGTATGTGAGTGTGTGTGTGTGAGAGAGAGAGAGAGAGGGGGGGGGAGATCTTTCATTTATTGTTCTGATGTCTTTGCTTCAAGCTTAGGAAATATTAGAAGTGCTAAGCTCCTAGCTATGTTGCTGTGTAGCTATATTAGCTATGTTTCAGTTGAGTGATGATGTGTGCATCTGTGAATGTCTGTGAAAGAGAGAGAGAGAGTCAGGGGATTCTTTTACATGCTATATATCTTGATATCCGAAGTGTTCTAGCTGCCTCAACTTTGAACAAATGTATAATCTAAGTTACAATATAGAACCTCCAATATTTAGAGAGTGAGGAGGTATATGTTTGTGTCTAGTCTTCTACATTATTTTCCCTTTTTTGGTCAAATTTTTCTTTTCCTGCTTATAGCGAATGCCTTGTGTTGCAGCTGAAACTATCCTATTAGCATTTCAAAATTACATATTGATGCTGGGAACAAGTGTGATGATCCCTTCATTGCTCGTTCCAGCCATGGGAGGAAGTGATGTAAGCTGAATTTCTGCTGCCTTGTGTTCTTTCATCTATTCAACTTCTTTTACTGTTGGCTTACATGTTCATGCTCGTTTTAAAAGTCCTCCATTCTTGATTCACAAAAGAGCAACTAACGCATATATAGGTCCTGATTTACTTATCAGGATAATGAAAGCTACTTGACTCACTATTTCTAACTTTTCAATTTTTTGTGCTCTTTAACACACAACTTTTGCTCCCCATCATTTTCATGTGTATCTATGGATTAATAATATGTTTGGTATGCAGAACGGTGATTCCATTCATCCCTTTATTCCGAGGGAATGAGGATTCCTTAGTTTAGTAGGAAGGATGACACAATGATGATTCCCTTCCAAAATTTGATTCTACAGAGATAGGAATCGCCATTCCCTTGTAGAGGGTGGGAATGGTGATTCTTGACAAGCATATATCAGTTTATTTATGCCTTGTATCCATATGTGTCTTCATTTAGTTATAGTATGATTGCTGATTTCATGTATCAAACATAAAATTGGAATGGAATAGGATGAAATATGATTCCTATTCCCATTTCAATTGTGAAAATCAATTAAATTTACCAAACTTTTACGCCCAAGTCTTTCTAACTATATATGGTTCAAATTTGGCCAAGATGTTCTTGGTAGTTGTTGCTTTTGACAGATATGAAGTACTGATATTTGTTAGTGATATGCTTGCATATATAACCAGGGTGACAAGGCAAGAGTTATACAGACTTTACTCTTTGTAGCTGGCATTAACACACTTGTCCAAGCACTTTTTGGAACCAGATTGCCTGCAGTTGTTGGAGGATCTTTTGCTTATTTAATCCCAATCGCTTATATTATCAGTGACTCCTCATTGCATCGAATTAGTAATCCTCATGAAGTAAGTTTCCTCCTTTCATCTCTTCATTGTGGTCAATTAATTTTGGAAGCACATCGGCTTAAGCATTGATTTTCTTTTCTTTCTTGGCATCTGAGAATTGTTCAAGGAGACATTTTAATGCAATAGTATTTATTTTGTCCACAATTGGTTATTCTGGGTATTGTGGAACTAGAGACCTAAATGTTTTGGATCCAGTAGGGAAGCCTTTAGGTTCACAAGCATCGTGAAAGGTCATAGAAGGAATGATTCAATATTCTGGACAAACTTCAATGTTAAGGGAACTTAATGGGATTTTAGTTGCATGATATCATATTGACTTTGTCACTAAGTAAATCACTATTGTCTTTGTTAAATGCATAGTATGAGCGTATCAGTGAATTTGAAGGTGTGCAATTGTATGGTTTTATGTAAAATGGTATTAGTTAAGCTCCAAATCATGAAATTCAATTAGTGTCGAAAGCTTTTCTAACATTATGAATTTAATCGCCTACTGATATGTGAACTTGCTGTTTGGATTGATGGTGTTTCCAACCTCAACTTGTGGATCTACATAGATAATATTATCCTTCTTATTAATATACTTGAATAACTTTCTCCCTTGATAATGTATTTAAAGTGATCTTCCCATGTGATTGGTTTGCAGAGATTTATAGAGTCAATGCGAGCTATACAGGGAGCTCTAATTGTAGCCTCAAGTATTCAGATAATCCTGGGTTTCAGCCAAGTGTGGGGACTATTTTCAAGGTACACAAATTGCATGTGATAATGTCGGTAAAAATGACAAAACTAAAATGTGCAAGCATTTACGATAATATGGATTATGGATCTCCTCCCCAGATTTTTCAGTCCTCTTGGGATGGCACCTGTAGTTGGATTGCTTGGATTAGGATTATTTCAACGAGGATTTCCTGCGGTAGGTGTTGCTCTGAGTAGCTTTATATCTTATACATTTGGATAACCTTTGGACCATTTGGTATACAAAATTGTTAGGATAGAAATGGAAATGAAAAGGAAAAATGTGATTTTGTAGATGAGAAATGATTTTCATGTCCTTACTTTAAAAAGGTAATAAATAGGTATAGATACTGTTGATTAATGATCACATCGACATAATATACATTACACACAGAAATGGAAATGAAGTCTGTTTCCTCCACTTGAACCAAACGGTCAGATTTTGAGAAAAAGTACATTCAAATGGCATGGCTAATTATGTGACCATACCATTTCAACTTATAAAAGAAGTTTTAATCTGAATGGTGTTTAACAATAGCATCTAAGACATTCCTTGAATGTAATACCTGAAGTTGATGCCTGGTTTAAGTGACTCTAAATTTTTTATGCTGAAGATTAGACCTCTGCTTCTATTTCTACACATTTGAAGGCCTAGTCTAGTTTCTATCTTTCTGGATTACTGAATAGTGCATTTGACCTCTGAAATTAGCTGTATTGATGAATTTTTTTTCCAAAAAAATCCTTTAACTCACTGAGCTCACTATACCTTGATGGAAACCTTATTTGCATACTATCTAGGTTAAGTCTACCCAATTTATTTGATTCTTTCTTTCAGTTAGGAAACTGCGTAGAAATTGGCCTACCAATGCTGTTGTTGGTGATTGGATTGTCACAAGTAAGTGCAAAATTACAATTAAAACAGTGCATCAAGCCATCAGATTATTATTTCTTCCTTGTGACAAAACTAATTTTGTATAAATTGCAGTATCTTAAGCATGTAAGACCATTTAGAGAGACCCCTATATTTGAACGTTTCCCAGTGTTGATTTGCATCGCAATTGTTTGGATCTATGCTGTTATATTGACTGCCAGTGGAGCTTACCGGCATAAACCTCCCAGAACTCAGCATAGTTGTCGTACGGATAGAGCAAATCTGATATCTACGGCCCCATGGTACACCAAAATTTTACTATTATTATTGTTATTATTATTATTATTTCAATTCTTCTTATATTTTCAACACTTTTTTGCTGAGGTCTGAGGTTCCTTTTCATGCTAATAGGTTCATGTTCCCATACCCTCTCCAATGGGGCCCACCTACATTTTCTGCAGGTCATGTATTTGCTACAATGTCTGCAGTTATTGTCTCAATGGTTGAGGTATCTATTTTTTATCCTCTTCATTTTATTCATTATTATTAACATTATTTTGTTGTTTCCACTAATCTAGCAAGGAGAATTTTTTTTTTGACGCAGTGTAGCACGTATAAAAGGATAAACACAAATGTGCAAGAAAACAATAACTGATTCTGAATAATTTGTTTATTGATGAAGTAATTCACAAATCACTACATATGGTATTTATAGGGAAATTGAAAATCAACTCTAATAAATTAAAAAATAAAATAATGCCGTAAAATAGAGAAGTTTTTTAAAACAAAAAAATGCGTAGTAATAAGAAAGTCTTTAAAAATAAAAAATCACTAAAAAAAATCTTAGACATCAAGAAATTATAGAAGTTAGGCTTCTGGAAGTCAAGCTGCTCATTTGGGCTTCTGCTTTGATTTCTAACAGTCCAATTGATCCAAGTACTTATCTATTATGCGCTTTGTGTCATTTTTGGCCCCAGGCTCATTATTCAAAACTTTTAGGTGCTGTTCGGTACAAGGGAAATTTAATTTCCAAATAAAATCTATTTATAAGATGTTTGAATAAAACGAACATGGGCCTTTTAATATTTATGTGTCGTATATTTTCTAAGTAATATAGAGATGATATTTTTTCTAATATATGTCATGCTCAATTGTTTTATAAATAAGTTTTCAAGTACCCCCTTAGCAAATGCCATCTAATTGTGTTCAATTATCTGTTCTGTTGACTGTTTCTGTAGCTACAGTATTCATATTTTGAAGCTTGTCTAAGGAGTCAAAAATTTTTTCCCAAAGCAAATGCCACCTAATTGTGTTCAATTATCTGTTCTGTTGACTGTTTCTGTAACTACAGTATTCATATTTTGAAGCTTGTCTAAGGAGTCAAATTTTTTCCCAACATTATAAGGGACATGGTCTTATAAAAGGGGAATTTAGAATAATCATAATGTTAACCTCTGTTTAGTATTTTGGTGAATTCTGCAATGGTGTCTTGATCAAGAATTTCTTGCTGCAGTCAAGTGCTGCTTACAAGGCAGCATCCCGGTTGGCAATCGCAACTCCACCTCCTGCGTATGTGTTGAGTCGAGGCATTGGTTGGCAGGTAAGTTACAACTTACCACAAATCAGTTATTAGTATGGAATTGCCTGAGATCATACTGATTGTTAACTTGGATTATGTTGATTTGTTAGTCCTGTAACTTGAATTGCAAGATTTGCATAATAACATTGTTATAGCTAAGAAAGTTGATGTGTCTGAGAGTTGATCTTGTTAATTTTGCACAGGGTGTCGGTGTCTTGCTTGGTGGTCTTTACGGAACAGGGACAGGTTCTACTGTTTCTGTGTAAGTAACTCCCTTTGGTGAGATGTTACTCAATTTGGATCCTCCTGCTCAGTGCATCATTTTATTAGAAAGAGATAGAAAAAGAATAACACAAGAGTGAGATTGTGTATGGAATTTACTTTCTCTTTTTACCCACTTTCTCCTTTCTCTTTATCTCTTTTTAGCAGGATGGCATCCTGCTTGTACTGAGCAAGAGTTGATTCGGATTCCTGCAAGTTACTTTTTGTATATGGTTTTTTAATCTTTCAATATTAGCTTGATGCCCATCTTGGCTGTTTATTCTAGGGAAAACGTGGGGCTTCTTGGACTAACCCGAGTTGGAAGTCGCAGAGTTGTTCAGATTTCTGCTGGTTTTATGATATTCTTCTCTACTTTAGGTTGGTATAGTCCTTTCAAAACACTAATCTGGACTTCACTAAAAGCAGGCTACTTCTTAATCCTTTAGTTATCATAGCATATAACACAAATGAGATTCTTGCGTCTTTGACTACTGATAAAAACTGGCTGTGGTTTGAAAGATTCTGATGTTTTCTCCTAGTCAAAAATCAACTATTGTGTTTCTTTCACACATAATAATTTTTTGGGGCAAAATGAAAATACGCCCCTTCAACTTTAAACTGAAAATTAACCCCTATACTTTCACCTTTAGAATTTAAAACCTTTTGTCCATTTCCTCGTAATGGATATGCCTTTTCATACCCTTCCTCGTGCCACATGGCATATCCCTATCGGTTTAAAAGTAAATAAGAGTGGTTAAAAAATTATAAAAAGCCTTCTGCGAGAATGAAATGCCTCAACCATAAATTCAAAATTCCCAAATGCTAAAGGATGAAAGTTTAGGGATAATTTCGGGTTTCTTAAAGGCGTTTTTGCAAATGAATTAAAGTGAAAGGTGTATTTATATTCCACCCCCTCTTTTTTTTAAATGTTCTGAGCTTAATAAATCAAAATTGTTTTATCTTTTAAGATTACAAATAGAAATCTGAATAAGAAGACAGCTCATTTACCTGAGGTTTTGGCTTTCTTGTTCTTTTTGTTTTCTGCAGGGAAGTTTGGAGCTGTTTTTGCATCTATACCGTTCCCGATATTTGCTGCGTTGTACTGCATTCTCTTTGGCCTTGTGGGTATGCCACCAGCTCAAGTGAGATTCCATTGCGATAGTAAACTATTATTTCTCTACTCACAGCTACTTGTTCTTGTTCCTTCAGCTTCAGTTGGAATATCATTTCTTCAGTTCACAAACATGAACTCCATGAGAAACCTTATCATCACTGGGCTCACATTGTTCCTCGGATTATCTATTCCTCAATTTTTCAATGACTATTGGTATCCTCCACATCATGGCCTTGCTCATACTAATGCTGGATGGGTGAGTTTACCTCAGTAGTATAATAATATTAGGATGAATTACATTTTGCTTCCTTGTGGTTTGCTTGATTACATTTAACCATCCTGAGGCATTTTACATCAAAATTTCAACAAAAATAATCATGTGAACGTTTAAATAATGAATAGTTTCATTGTTAAATGTCACTTTCACTTTGTCTAGAATATTCAGTGTTTCGAGGCTTTTCATGGGATTAGGTAAACAGTTTCAGCTTCGAAATTTTAGCCTAGTATCAGTAATAGCCTTAAAAGACTATGAGACTGTTTAAGATACAAGTAAAACATACTTTCAATTATAACTTCCACATAGTTATTTCATTTGAAATTAAGAACAAAAATACCAGTGTGGCTGAATGGTACCGTAATGGAGTTGTCTTTAACCACGAGGTAAACTGTAATTTACCTATAATAGTAGCTTGGATGGGTGAGTTTTAAACCTATTATATATGTTGTCATTTGAAAGAAATTTGAACTTTTGAGCTTTGGTCTAGAATAAAGGTCACTAATATTTGATGCTAGTGGCCTATGCTCCCGGATCCTCTATAGTGCTCTCAAATAGGGGGACCATCTCTTTCCAAAAAAAACATTTTATTTTAAACGTCACCTACTACATAGCACGCCATGCTGCATAGTACGTGATCTATTTTTGTGGCTTATTGTAGAAATTTTCAACATCAAAAGCTCAATTCATGTTTGACCATTTTATTTTCTTCTCTAGTAGTACGCTCTTGATGATAGTTTGTCATCTTTGCAGTTCAATGCATTCATAAATACCATATTCTCGTCGCCGACAATGGTGGGTTTGATAGTAGCAGTGTTCCTTGACAACACTATCGAGGTTGAAAGGTCGAAGAAAGATCGAGGGATGACATGGTGGGCAAAGTTTAGAAAGTTCAGAGGAGATAGCAGAAGTGAAGAATTCTATACTTTGCCATTCAATCTCAACAGGTTCTTCCCACCTACTTGATGTTGGTGAGAATGAGAAGCAGGGTAGATAATATTTTCTTGGTTGGTGCACATTCCAGAACTCATGACTGATATGACAAGTGCTATTCTTTCTTCACCATCATCACTCAATTTTTTGTTGTGGACCATGTAATGTAAACCTTGGTCCAACATAGGATTATAAAGCATTTGGATTCATGCTCTGTATATCCAATAAAGAGAACATTTTTGCTGCTCACTTATGACTAATGAGTAGTGATCTGTTTCTAGCTGTACCTTTCTTCTCGAAAACTGAAGTTAATTTTCAACTTGTATAAATTCAGATCTTTTACGATCACAAATTGATTGCATACAGTGCAATTGGCAAGAGATAAAGAAAAAATAAAAATAAGTGTAAAGAGAAGAAGTGGGTTCTATACACATTCACCCTTTTATATTACTCTTTTTTGGACTGTATGATTATATGATTGTAAGATTTAATTTTGGTTTTGTGCTAGTTGACAATCATAAGAAACAATAGGGTTTTTGTTGGGAGACCAATCCACCACAGCCTCCAAACTCCAAAGACTCGGATTTGTAGTTGTATATAGAGCTAATGACTATGGACAATATTTTATTTTTTTATTCTTAGCGTATGATAAATAAATAAGTGAGTAGAAATGTCAGGAAGTTTTGTAATATTGTTTCTATGTTCACCACTGTTCCTCTTAAAAAATTAGAAATGTGGTTTGTTATTTCTCTGCTATTTATTGTCAAATTGAGACACCAAAACCTTCAAAACACTATATATGTATATAGTGATTAATTTGACTCCATCTGAGGTTTAAATTTTGATCTTCCATTATTGAAAATGATTCACGGTGATGGAGTCAAAATTCATTGGTCTTCGAAGACATAAATATTTCAAATGATGAAGCCGTTTAATATTTGTAACCCTAAAGTATACCAATTTTACCTACATAGTATAGAGAAACCATGAAATGTTTTAATTAAGGGTAAATTATTCTCTTTTTTTCTTAAAATATTCAAATTATACAAGTATTCTCTTTTATGATAAAATATATACAAATCTCTTGTAAAGTTTAAAAAAAAAAAGACTAAAATATCTTTAAAGATAATATCAATTTTTTAATTAAAAATATGACTTAACAAAAAAATATTTTTAAAATTTTATTTTAATACTATTTATTGTGTTAAAAATCATAATTTAATTTGTTTTAAATTCAAAAAAGTATTTATTTTGTATTAGTCAAATCATGATTTAAAAAATATATAAGACCAATCGATCAGATCAAAGAATTGACAAATTGATGATGGCTTCAATTTGTTTAACCTTTCAAACCAACTTATCATAAAAAATTGATTGAATTGGTCAAAAATTAATAAAAATTGAGTGGTGAATGTGTCAGCCGATTTTTTTTTTGGTGGATATTTTTATGCCCAAGCGCTTTGAAATAAAAATGAATCAAATAAAAGAGATTACAAAAGAGAAAGTCATATAGAGAATTTTGAGTTACAGTTTCTTGCGAAATATTACCTTTAATTTGTGAACCTGTTCGTTCAGAAGTTGAAAAAGCACAAAACAGGATGAGATGTGCCAGTGTTGGGTACAGCTTCAGCGCCCACAGATGACAGAGAGAGCATGAAAAATTGAGAGGGTTTGAAAGTGACGATGATAAAGCTGTTTCGTAGATGGAAAAAAAAAATTGTTCAATAGTATAGATGGTAGGTGATAGAAATCACGGAAGTGACATGTTGGAAGTCCCAAAAGTTGTTTACTGATTTGATTTTTGAATAAAGAATTTATACAAAGTATTGAATGGAGTCGTTAAATGTTATTGTTTTAGATTGTATTTTCTGTTTTTTTTGGATATAAAAGGAGTGTTTATATTTATTTTAATGATAATAGTGGTGGTTGTTCTTGTGTAAATGCCAACTATGAATTTGACTTTAATAAATATTATGACAATTTATTTTTTTATTTTTTTATTTTGTAATTATAATGTTGTAATATATATTGATTTGTTTGAATTTAAATATTGTGTTTATTTAATCTTATCTTTATACGTAATTAGTGATGAATTGTTTTAAATTTATTAATACATGTTTATTATTATTTATTATATTAGAATTTTAATGCATATAGTTAAAATTTATTTAATTATTATTGATTTGATTATAATTCGATTATAATCAAACTAGTGAATTATAAATTAATATTTTTATTAATTTAATGACAATCTGATTTTAAAAATAGAATCAAATGCATATTTAATACTTGTTATATTATATAAGTAATATATATATATATAAAGATATTTTGGTCAAAAAATATATATAATTGTACTTTATGTTTTGCTAGAGGTGAGTGTAACATATATTGGAAAGGAATGCAATTTTTCAAAATGAAGGAATAGACTATATAACTTGGACATCTCTCAAGAGGAGGAGGGAATAACTTACTCTCTAAATGAAGTTAAATATCAACATTCATAGTTGTTGGCCAAAAAAAAAATACCAACATTAATAGTTATGTTATATTTCAAAGTATTTCACAATCTATGATTATATAATTGGTATTCTGAAATTTAATTGAAATCTAGTTTTGATTCTTCTTTTGACTTGCGTCAACCTCTTACATGATAGTTGATAAGTAATATTGTTTCCTTAAATTTATCATGTTTAGATGGATCCAATTTGTGTTTGAGATGTGATTATTTAATTTGAAATGCGTAATATTACTTGGTGAGTACACTATACATTTTTGGACATGTAAAAAATATGTTATGAATATCAAAATGAATAATTAATTGGTTTAATAGATATTGGATTGTTTATTATATTCAAAATATGTATTAAATTAAAAAATGCTTCAAATATCAAATAAAAGTTTTGATAATTTTGGACAAACATGATTACTTCTATAATTTTTTTGACAAATAATCTACGCAGAGAATTCAAATTATTCCGTAAAGTTTTATAATTAAAATAGTAAATTTGATTATATTGATTTGAAGAGTTTGTCAACGATTTATAAACTGGTATAAATAATAATAACTTGAGTTTTTTGGTGTTTCTACTATGGTCTCCCTCACCTCCATGTTAGTAGATTTTTTTGGGGGGGGGGGGGGGGGGGGTTATTACTGTTAAGATATTTACAGTTTTTGTCCGAATTTTTTTTGTATAATCTTAAAACCATATTTTTTTTTACATTAATTAGCATTTTAATTTTATGATATTTTTCAATAAAATTAAACTCAAATTATTAAAAAAATATTTTTGTAATCAATTGAGCTCGTTTATTTAAGCATGTCACTGGAGTTCATGCTAATTGATATTTCCTCCGATGTGGTTTACTATATTAACATGAATGAAGCTACGACATTGTTCTTCTGTCCACTCTGGTAGATTTAAAGAAGCATGTAACCTGAAAAGCCTTCTACTTGTTTACTTTGTTAAAATAGTTTGAAAAAATTATGAAAGTCAAGTCTAACAAGAATTAGTTAATCGAATCCAAATATTAGTCGATTAGGATAAGGGACAGATCCGAAATTAAATTATGGAATGGTGAAAAGTAAAAGAAATAATAATAATATGTATATAAAAATTTTAAGTTAAAATTTTCATTAATTTCTCTTTCTCATTATAAATTTTTTTTTCTATATTATCATAAAAAATAATACAAGTTAATAGACTTCTCTTTTCCAAAAAAATCATAATAAAATAAAAGAAGAGAATATTAAAACGAATAGTACAAGTTAATTCTCTTCCCTATATCATCAGATTAATTGCAATAAAATTTATAAGAATTCAAATAAAATAAAAGAGAATAAAACTAATAGTCTCCTTTTTTCTATAACTTGGCATATTAAAAAATATTTCACCTAGAACATACCAAATAATTAATATATATATATATATATATATATATAATATTCGGTCTTTTGACACACATATATCAACGAAGAAATCAAAATTCAAATATATGTAACAATTAAAAAATATTCTTCATGTATATAACTATTTTTTTTAACGCAAATGATATTGCTTTGTATTTTAGATATATATATTATTTTTAAATTTGCGGAATGTGAAGCATGTGGTTCTACATCCTTCATTAATATTTTTTGTTTTATTATTTTTATTATAGTCAAAGAATGCAGATCTTGTGGATGTAATCTTGCCACTCTCTCAAATTGTTTGGTAAGAACAAGTGAGTTAAAAATTGCTTTGTTTTTTGACAATTTAACCAAATTTATGACAGTGCCTCAATTGCAATTATGCAAAAAGATAGAATTATATGTATATAACAAATTGCACATGAAGATTATATATTTGATCTCCTTTAAAATTGTTCTATATCTCGTATAGGGCAATTTTTATGGTATCTCAAGACTTAGATATTTTGACTTTAATGTGCACTTGTGTCAGCCCTTGTTTAGAAGTGATGACTAGAGAAATGCACCTTCCACCTCACCAAGGATGAATGTGTAATCACACTCTAAGATGTCACCGTATAGTTGACCCTATCATGCATAGGGGATGTAGTATCTAGACAGACTGATTACAATTGATCGATTGTGTATAATGAATTATTAGGTGTGACACTACTACAAAAGACAATAGATGGACATAGATTGAATGTTTCCTAGCTCTTACAAGTATTCACGAACTTGTTGAGAGGTGATGACTAGAGAGATACACTTTCCACCTTACCAAGAATGAATGAATGATTACACTCCAAGATATTGCCATATAGTCGAGCCTATCATGCACAAGGGATGCAATATTTGGACATACCGACTACAATTGGTCGATTGTGTATAATGAGTTACTAAGTGTGACAACACCACAGGGAATACTAGACGAACATAGATTGAATGTTTCCTGACTCTTACAAACATTCATGAACTTGTCAGATGACGCAAATAATGATACCATTCAACAATTTAAATGGGTATACATCATACACTTGATTGGAGGGCATTTAATACCAAACAAGATTAGACATAAAGTGATGTTGATAGACCTTCCATTGCTCGTTGACTTTGAGGTGGTTGACCATTATAGTTGAGGTTTAATAGTGTTGGCCTACTTATATTAAGAGATCTGTAGTGCCACGCATTATGATGAGATTAACATAAATAGTTTCTTGACCTTATTTCACCTATGGGCATGGGATCAATTCTCTAACCTTACTCCATGAAGACCCTACAACCTGACCTACAAATGGTTATCTATCTCATTAGACCATTGCTAGGTTTTAGGTATGAACTAATATTTTTGTACAAATTTGAGCTTGTTAGTAATATATAAACTAAACATGTGTTCTTACAAGACCTATAGGTGGTAGAATGTACCAAAACATCCTCGATCAACCATAGAGACTTTATGACAGTATAAGATACTACTATATTAGATAAAGGATGATGAGATTTGTGGTTGAAAATTTACCTATTTTTCAATGTTATGATTATAGCATAAAATAACAATGTTTTCATATAGATAATTTGACTCATATGAGTCACTTGACGTCCGCCAACTAATTCCTAAATATTGCTTGGTGATGCTCGATGTATGATGTGCATTTGTCCCCATACTATGCTTCTAGATTGTTGAGTGGTGTCACACTAATTGCGTTATTTGTCAATTTGGTAAAGTGCAGCATATTTTTAAGAAGCCATTCAACATAGGATCATTGCATACACCTCAATTAAAAGGAAAGGTTCACAAAGACTGGGTGGTAATAGCACATGATGTTCATTGCAGCATGGAATTTATGACATTAAGTGGTGGCCTAGAACAACCTTGAGAATAAACCTTTGGATTGCACATTAAACTATATGTGTTGGCATTTGTGACATATGCGATGGTTGATTTATCCTATAAGTGGGTACTAGGGTTTTGTAGTATGATTTTTACTTAGTTTTCATTTTTATATTTTCTCTTCTTTTATATATATTTATGTTATCTAAACATTTAATAATTAATTTTTCATTTTATAAGCTAATGTGTTAAGTGACTTATATTAGCTTATTATCATTAACCCTCAAAAGCTTAGCTTGGCAATTTAAGACAAAAGGAAAATGGTGATATTTAAACAATGTTGCATGCCCTAAGCGAACATCGAAATATGCTTGTCTCCCAACCTAGTCCATTGGCACCTAATCTACCTAGACCACTAAATCCACAAGTTAGACCTAGATAGAAAGGCTATTGGTTTCTTATTTAGAGAATCAATATTTGGTGGCAACATTGATGGAGCTAATGCAAGTGTGCCATCATCGTCTTACATAAATGACCCCATGCAAAGAGACTTCAAATGTGCTAGTCTCTCTTCTGTTCTAGCACAGATAGGCGGTGAAGATATTGGTTCTTCTTCCTTTCCACTGTTTCACGGACATTGGAGGTGCTAGTTCATTTTTCTTTGCACCTTCTTATTATATACCACAAATGCCTCTATCTCTCTATATGGAGTCATCCTCCTTTACATTGATGACTCAGCCAATGTAATCTAGTGGGATATCACTAATGTCATTGTTTATAGATCTATTTACATTCAATGCTAAGTATGTGAGTACTTCTTTTCGGATAATGGGGATCATCTTACTAACCACAACAATACTTAGCTACCATAAATCAACCGATCCCACTTGTGTAGTCTTCTCAATGGAATTTAAATTCTCAACCAATTCATAACTAAGTGAAAAGTGGATCGCCAAAAGAAGAAGAAATGATAATGATGATGATGACAACGATGATGAAAATGACAACAAGAAAGAAGATGAAAAGGAGGATGAAGAAGAAGAGAAAAAAATAGTGAGTACAACATTGATTACAACAAATTAAAAGAATGCCTCAATATGAGACAAGCAGCCATTACAAATGATGACTAATATTATTTTTTTTTCATTTATTTCAATTTGTATTTTTTTATATTTTTACTTTTATGTTATTCAATTATACTTTTAAATCCATTTTGTAATATACTTATTATTCTTTATTAAGCTAATATCAAATTATATTATAATCAATTAATACATTTATTATATATATAAAGTCATAATTTAACTTAAATAAGTAATATTTCTAAAAAAAACTTAATTAGAAAAATTTAATTTACATAAATAACATTTATAAATAATTATATTAAATTAAATTTTTTTATAAATACGAAAAGAATAAATTTTTGTACAAATTGAATTTTAAAAACATTTTTACCTAAAATATTCAAATCAATTTACAATAATTAAATTATATAAATTATTAAAAAATATATGCAATTCTATTATTAAAAATAAAAAATTAAAATAAGGGATGTGGAGCCACCCTTAAGTATAAGAAATAAAAAATAAAAAATTCATTAATGAGGGACACAGAGTCAAGGGCTCCACATCCTTGAGTGATATATTTAAAAAAAATTACAAAATACAAATCAACATGACCTGTATATAAAAAAAAAATTACATATACGAAGAATATGTCTTGATGGTTATATATATTAGAATTTTGTTTTTTTTTCTTTCATATATATGTGTGTGTGTTTGTTTGTCAACAAGCTTAATATATTCACACTAGACTTGGGGTCAAAATTTATAAAATAATATAAAGCACAATCTCTAGCATAATTGATAAACACTTATTTATTGGAAAACAATTTGGATTTTTTAGCATCAACTCTTAAAAACATTTTGCAAGTAACTCTAAATTTTCATTGGGAGACAATTTAACATTTTGATTTTTTAAAATCACTTATATAAAAAATAAGTGTGAGGCCATTTTCATTGATTGGTTTTGTATTTTTTTTATTTTGAATAATTTTTTTATACCCATTGTCATATTATACTTTATTTCTCTGGACAAAAATTCTCTATACAAAATTAACACTTAACATTTGAAGCATTTTTGCAATCAATTGAAATTAGATCAAAAGATTAAGACATAGAAGCAATAGATCATAAACCATATATTTGAAATTACTCAATGCCTCATCCCAAGACAAAACAACCAACTATTGATCCACAACCTCAGAGCTATACATATAAGCAAACAACCTTCGCAAGAATAGCCCGCGGACTTTTCCTTGAGCAATATATAAGAGTATTAATTTTTCTGCTTTTCATCATACAACTATAACCACACATAAGCAGCACCCTTCGATATTTTCAGCCCCAAATCCTCCCTACCCCCTCCTTCGATCCGTCCCTAGCTTGGACAATACAGAATTAGAATTAATAAGTTAAAAGTTTTTGAAGATACTAGTTGATTAGATCTAGAAACAAGTCAATTGGTATAATATAGAGGGGAATGGCTTCCCATAAGTATCAATTGACTGGAATATGAAGCTAGTCTGCAATAAACACAGTTAACTAGTTCTCAACCCAATTGGTTAGTTCATGATGAAGTAACAAAAGATTACCTTTTATATGATAACACTTAGTTGGTTGATTGAAAAAGTTTAAAAAACTTGAAACTTCTTGTTAGCTTTGATATGCTTTGATTCAAATAATCTTGTTTTTTTTTAATACAGAACAATTGATATAAGATTATACTAAATTATTTATATTAAAAAGATTGAATTTAAATTCAAATCTTATGAAAAGGTATAACGATTCATAATCAATTTATAAACAATTGATTCTAAACACAAGTAAATATATATGAAACCATTCTCTTTATCCCATATGCTCTGTAACCCATACAATTAGTTTTGAAGGAAAGAGATCCGTTATTTGTTAAGTTTAACTTTTTGGAATACTTTGGATATCTCTTAGAAATGAATTTACTTTAACCTTACATTAATTAAAATAGGCAAATATTGTTTTAAAAAAATTGTGTTTAATATATATTTTGAAGTCTTCTCTTATGTGTTTCTTATTCCATCACTGATTAAGTTTTTAGCACTAATTTTGTGTTTCTAACTTAATTATAGCCTCAAAAGATTAATGGACGATTGAATCTTGTTATGCTTGATCACTACTTTTTTTTTATATATATACCAACAAAAGCAGACCCAAAATAAATAAATAAATAAATAAGAACAAGAACAAGAAAATCTAAAAAAATATGACAACTACTACTAGTAACATAATTTAGATCCATGATGCACCATTTGATCAACTCTTCTGTGGCAGGTCCCCTCATGACTCATGAAGCTGATTTGGGCTGAAGGAAAAAGCTTTGACAGCTCCTGATTGTCTTCTCCAAGATAATGAAGTTCAATATCCTTTTTGAAACACCAAGAAAGAAGGTTATAGTGGCGATTTTCTAGTGTCGAAACCTGCAAGGTGATGAACCTGCTTCTAATCCGACTATTATTTTGGTGGTTGCCTTGGTTCTCCAGTGGTCAAATCGTTCTGCAAAAGAGGAAATGGTCAAAGTTATAATAGAGTTGGAGGCTTCATCATGAACTTTAATCCTTGTGTTAAGATGGTTGAAAAGAGAGATAAAAACTAGAGATTTGTTAGTTAAACTATCTTAACGACATGTTTAAGTAGTTACAGAAAGGCTCTTTAAGTGTGATTAGATAGTTTTAGTGGACTAGTCAATCCCAACCCAATAGTAGCGGTGGATTAGATGTATATTTATGGCAAAGATATTGCTTGCTCAATAATTAAATTAATAACTTTTCAAGTAAATATGTTTTTCTCATTTTACTTATATCACCATAACCTCATTTCTTAACCAAAATATCATTGAAATTGAATTGAATCGATTGTTGTGCAAAGAACACTGCAGGAGATACCGTGCCTTCCAAATAAGGAGCAGATTTTTTTTTTTGAACTTTAATTTTTTTTTTTAAAATAGCTTGCATCCCAACCCAAGTTGCATTGAAATAGATATAAATTAGAAATTGCCCCAACTAACGACCAGCCTACATTATTAAAGTCAGTCTTCAATATTTCAGTGATATTTTTTTGACTTAGCAGACTCTCAACCATTTTAATACCTGCAAAAGCATCCAGTTTTCTTCCTTTAAAAATTATTCTGTTAAATAACATATAAAGTAAGAACTATTAATTTGGTATAATATTCCATATTTGGGTCTTTTTCCTGACACTTGATTGAATCAGATATTAATCCAATTCAAAATATTTTGCTGCTGAAATTGTTCTACTATAATTGACGTAAGAGAAATAAACTACATGGCTCTGACAAATTGATATTGGATAAAGATACGGTCCATAGTCTCGAAGGGCTGTGATGGCAAAAAGGCCAGATAGAATCTACTTCCATTTGATGATTGATTAATGTCTGTGAAATGAAGTGAACTTGTTAGGACCTTCCACATAAAAAATCAGAATTTCAAGATTATGTTTGGAAGTTTTGTAAATAACAGAATATAACAAAATAGCGTAAAAAGAAATAGAAAGGAAAATAATCGAACGGAATAAACTTCTTGTCTCCATGTTTGGAAGTTTCATACAGAAATGGAGACTTGATTAGAATTCAAAAACCCACATCACTAAAACAAATTTAGTAAAAATACTTGAAAATATAAAATTATTTAAAATTTTAAATATCAAATAGCTACAAATTTTATTAACTGATTTCTAAAAATTTTATATGTATCATCATATATATTAATTTCTCCATTATTCTAAACTTACAAAGAAAAGTACAAATCAACTGAGTTATACAATGTTTGGTGCGACAAGCCCACATATAAAGGCTTATATGACGCTATCCAATTATATCATGTACAGCACACATGCCAAACTTTATGTTTTCTATAATTCAAGTGTGAATCGTAATGATTTCATTGAAAAGCCGATCAACAAAAGAATTATTTTATCTAGCACTGTCAAAATGAGTCAAAACCCGTAAGCCAAACCATTTAATTTACTTATCAAGTGGATTTGATCTTAAAAATATTAACCCCTTTGAAAGTAGACCTTAAAAATATTGCCCGATTCAACCTCCATGCAAATACAAGCCAACTTACCAAAATGAAGAAAATTAAAAAAAAAAACATTTTAAGTGTGTTAAACAAGCCACAAATAGGCCAATACGTAAACTACCCGTTTAAGACTTGTTTAACTCAAATTAACTTTATTAAACCTAAAATTATCTTTTTTATGAAAGAAATTATAATTAAAAAAAAGGTTATAGAAAGAGTTAGCCTATGTAGACCATATTAATACTATTCAAACCGTGTAACCCGGGCTATGGGTAGATATAGACTTCTAATATATAAACTATTTAATAAACAGGCCCATAACAGGCCATTTATATACAGCGACTATTCCGAAAATAATTTTGAAAAGAATTGCAAAATAAGCATAAAACTATATTATAGTCCTAATTTCAACTCAAACAATATTTCTCCGAACTTCATGAATGAAAATGTAATTTTAAACGATAAAACCTCTAGAAAAGAAGAGAACGAAGCCTCAGCTCAGTCTGCATTTTACATCAGTTAACAATTTCAGACGGCACTTGCAGCAAATAAGTTCAATCATCATCGACTTCACTCTCTTATAATCCAAAAAATTAATTAATAAATTAAATAACGACAACTTCGAAAATGTAATCGCACAAATCGGCTCCATAGGATCATTAGATGAGATCCACGGATTCCTATCACTATGCGAAACACCAAATTCTCTCTCGATCCGATCATAGCATCGCCGGTCATCGCTTTTTACAGCTACCGGCGACGTGGCATCGGACCTTAACACCGTGTTTGGGAAGAATAACAAGGCAGAGAAGATCGAAACAGAAATGGATCGTTTATCTCTCCCTTTCACTCTTCTTGTTGTCTCGAGCAACGAACAAGGCCCAGATCTAGAATTAGAATGAAGAAACCTCAAAGAACGGTTTTAAATCGCACACGGGAGACACCATGGAGGCGGCGATTACCAAGAATGGAACAGTAGAGTGGAAATGGAATGAAAGAGAATAGGGAGGGTGCTTATATAGGAGCGAACCCCTATCAATGAATTGAGCACGGAACCCTATCCCATGGGCTTTTTGACATTAATATGGTAAAGAAAAAAAGAAATGACTCAAACGTCCCGCCGTCAAAACGTATTTTTTATACACTTAAAATTTTATTTATTATTATTTTTATTAATAGATCGCGACATCTCTCATTTTTTTTATTTTTTATTTAATTGAGTCGCGGCATCTGAAATGCCGCGACTCAATTTATATTTTTTAATTAATATTTAATTTATTTATATATTTTAATTTATTTAAAAAATAAATTTAAATTTAATATATTTATTATTAAATTCGAAATTATTTATAAAAGTATAAATTAAAATTTTTATTTTTTAATTTTAATTATAATTGAAATTATTTTAATTAATTTTAAAATATATAATTTATTATTATGATTATTTCTTCAACAATTTAAATTTTTTTATTTCAAATAAATTGTTAGATTTATTATTTTTTAAAAAAATTGAATTGAATTATTTTTATTTTTATATTTATTTATCATCTAATTTTTAAAATTAAATTTTCTATATTTATTTCATCCAATTTTTTTAATTTCTTCATTTAAATTAATTACAGAATTTAAATTTTTTTTTACAAAATTTTAAATTTTAATTCTTTATAATTATTATATATATTAATTCGTTAATTTTTTTTAAAATCTTTAATTTTTAATTCTTGAATGTCTATAACGTTACCAATATAAACATATTGTCAATTATTGGTTCTTATGATTTCAATACACATTAATTTGTTAGACTCGTTGTTATCGGCTACATTCAAATAGATTTGAGGTTGAATCATATCATTTTTTTTCATGCTCTTTCAATACGAAGGACGAAGTAAAAAAAAAAGAAATATTGTGTATCCAAAAAATAAAAAAAGAAACCTACAATTGTAATTTTTTTTCATGCCAAAAATATAAACATTTAAGGATTGAAAATTAAAGATTTTGAAAAAGTTAACGAATTAATATATATATATATATATATATAATAACTAAAAAGAATTAAAATTTTAAATTCAAAATTTTGTGAAAAAAATTTAAATTCTATATTGATTTAAATGAAGAAATTAAAAAAATTAGATGAAATAAATATAAAAAATTTAAATTTAAAAATTAGATGATAAATAAATATAAAAATAAAAATAATTCAATTCAATTTTTTTAAAAAATAATAAATATAACAATTTATTTGAAATAAAAAAATTTAAATTGTTAAAGAAATAATCATAATAATAAATTATATATTTTAAAATTAATTAAAATAATTTCAATTATAATTAAAACTGAAAAATAAAAATTTTAATTCATACTTTTATAAATAATTTCGAATTTAATACTAAATATATTAAATTTAAATTTATTTTTTAAATAAATTAAAATATATAAATAAATTAAATATTAATAAAAAAATATAAATTGAGTCGCGGCATCTGAGATGCCGCGACTCAATTAAAAAAAAATAGAAAAAAATGGGTCGCGGCATCTGAGATGCCGCGACCCATTAATAAAAATAATAATAAATAAAATTTTAAGTATATGGGGAATACGTTTTGGCGGCGGAGCGTTTGAGTCTTTTTTTTTTTGCCATATTAATGTCAAAAAGCCCTATCCCCTGTCTATTTGTTTATTTTTGGTTAATCACCTTTTATGAGGAAACTTGGATTTGTTTATTGCTTTCCCCATAATCATTTTGGCCCGCCAATAAATCTTATTTTAGATTCTGCTGTGCAAATATAATAATTTAGAGTAATGGTAAATTATTTTTTTGATAAATGACTTAATTATGTGATATTTCTGGCTTTTTGAATCATGCACTGTAAATAAAAAATCTAACAGCTTAAAAGCTAAATCGCTTAAACTATTTTTGTAAATACTTAACTTTTTTTATTATTAATAAGTTGCGGCATCTCTTGCGGTATTAGAGATGCTGCGACCCATATTTAAAAAAAAAAAATTAAGAGGGTCGTGGCACTCCTAATATCACAATCCTCTTAAAATAATTTTTTTTTTTTTGCTTTTGGTCACCTGTTATAGCTCAAATGTTACAGCTACCTCTCATCCCCTTTTCCTCCCTTCCCTTCCTTTCTGCTCCTTCTTCCTCCTCCTTTATCTTGTTGTAAACTTCCCCTCCCCTTCTCTGTTCCTTCTTTCCCCTTCTTTATCTTCTTCAACCATTCCCCTTTCATTTTTGTTCATTCTCTTTGGTCTCCCGTCCCTCATATTATTTCTTTGTCATTCTTATTTCATTTTTGCTCTATATATTTATAACCTCTTTTTGGTCTCCTCTCTATGTATCTATTATTTTTCTGTATCTATTTTTTTCTTTTCTCTTGTGCTAGTATTTCTCCACATCTTCATTATTCCTCAACATCTCCATTATTCATTTTTTTATTTCTGCCTTCATTATAAAAAAATATCAAACAATCTCTCACTCTATTAGTTAACAAGGGAAAAAACAAAGGTAGAACAAGCAAAATTTCATATCATCATTTTAGAAAAATTCTCCAGTAACTTCAGGTATGAATATTAAGTTTAAATATTATAAAATGAGAAAAATATTATTCTTTTACCGAATAAGTGTTTGTTTAATGTGTGATATGAAAAAAAGAAGTGTAAATTATTTTTATTTAATGTATAATTAATATTTTAATATGTGCGAATAAATTTAGACTTGCATATATTTAGTTTGTATTTTTGATATATGATGTTTTTGTATGTTTAGGGAAAAAAATAATTGCATTATTGGTTGGTTAATAATTTGTTAGAGGAAAGAAACAAATTTTGAGATAATATATCATCTTCAAATTTATGTAGTAAATGTGTTGAGTATATTTTTAATTTGTTGGCATATAGTTAAAAAAATAACTTGAATATATATATATATATATCTATGAGTATTTAGTATTTTGTTTATTATTCTGTAGTTCTGAAGATAAGTTGTAGTTATATCTCTATAATTTGTGAAATAAAACATTTTTATAAGCTAGCTGACCATTAAACTCAATAAAAAAATCATTATATATTTTTGAAAAAATATTGTTGTATGTAGTCAATTAAAAATAGGTATATATATTTTGATATATGTACCTAAATGCTATTGATGGATTTTTTTCACATGTCATTATACTTATGCTATGATAGGAATCATAATGAGTGTGAGAAAAGAAATCATATGCATATATGCAAATGAAAAAAATTATGACAGCGAGAAAGGTGTAACGTTTATATGTGATAGACCAAAAATATTAAAAGTTGACACAAATATTACTCTCAATGGATTAAAAAAGGTGGTAAGTGAAAAGTTGATATTAGTTTCAAATCAAGTTGTGTTTGAATTGGTATATAGGTACCCTCATTTGCGTAATCCTACAAAGTACTTGGCGTGCACTTTAAAAGATGATGATGGTATCCAAACCATGTGAGAAGTCAACTTGGAAATTTTCAAACCAATTAGGCATACCGGATATATATGCGCATATATCAATTAATAGCACAAATTTGAATGTATCCCAAGTTGAAATTCATGTATCGCTATCCCTCTCGTTGATTGACTAGTTCCAAATGATGAATGATTATGCCTCATAATTTGATTTTGACATGACAGATGTTGGCTATTTTGCTGCTCAGCTTGCCCTCGACTCTACATGTCAACTAAGCTTATCACATTAGCCTATTTTTAATGCGAGTCCTCCGTCACCCCCAAAGGAAACGAAAGATGTAATATCTGGTCTCTTCGTAAACGTGAGAAATGCGATGTTTAATTCTCCGTAAACGTCAGAAATGGACCAAATATAAAAGGAAGCCCTTGAAATAGAAGGAATTAGGGCCAACCAAAATTATGATAAAATTTTAAATATTAGAAAATGAGGATTTGATGTTTAAGATGCTCAAAAACTAGAGCCAGAAGAGTTTAGAAAAATTTATCGAAGGAAGTAGGGGCATTTTTGTAATTTTTGAAAAATTGCTTGATTTACTGACTATGTTGCAATTTTATAAACAGTCTTTTTTGTTGTGAACAACAATAATGCCACCATTGAGGTCTTGACTGGTTCAAATTATAAGAGGTGGAAATAAGGCGATGAATTTGCCCTGGGAATAGTAGATATAGATCTGGCACTATATGAAAATGAACCCTTGAAGTCTACTGTGAATAACACTACTGAACAAAAGGAGTACTATGTTAAGTGGAAGAAATCCAACTGCCTCAATCTCATAACTATGAAAAGATCAATTGCTGAACATTTTATGACTGGTTTACCAGAAACCATAAATGTTAAGGAATTCTTCGATGCTGTGGAAAAGAGATACTATATGTATGACAAGGTTGAGGCAGGACAACTCATGGGTGAATTAACAAGTATAAGATATGATAGCACTAAAGGAGTTAAGAAATATATCATAAGGATGGTGCATGCTCAAACTAAGCTTAAGGCTTATGATATTCTAATTCCAGATAGTTTTGTCATCCATCATGCACTTAATTCGCTTCTACAAGAATTCAGTCAAATTAAAATTGCTTACAACACACAAGATCAGGCTTGGGATCTAAATAACTTGATTTCTAAATACGTGGTTGAGGAAGAAAAACTAAAGAAGGAAAAGAATAAGAATGTATACTTAGTTTCCCATAATAGGCCAAATTTCCATAAGGGAAAAGAAAGATTTAAGGACAAGAAAATGCATGCTCTTAAAAAGGATCAGAACTTCAAAAGGTATGGTGAGTATCAAATTGTAGATGATGGAGATAAAATAAAGAATATAAGTTATTATTTTTGTAAGAAGAAAGGTCATAAAAAGGCTAATTATCTTAAATATAAAGATTGGCTAGCAAAGAAGGGCAGAGACCAAAGGAATCAGAATCAACAGGAAACCAAGAGAGAATGAGTCCAAGCTAAAAGTAAGAAATAGTGTTGGCATTGAACTTGAATATATAGGAACCTTTATTTTTCTTTTTATTCTTTATTTTTAGGATATGGTTATCGGCTTTGTTTAGAATTTTTTTTTGGAAGATATTAAGTTTCTCTTTTATTGATTAATAAAGTTAGATATTTTTCAATTTTGGAAATAACGATGTTGAAATTTCTTATGATTCTAATATGATTGTGATGCTCACTGAATAATGACACCACAAGTGTACGAGTCGTAGACATAATACGTGATGAATCAAGGTCGTTCCCTCAGAGAATTAGTACAATTGGCGATTAGGCATTAGAGTCCTCATGTTCATTTTAGTTAAACAATCAATTTGCAATTGGGTTTTATGAAAATTACTTTAAATGTAATTGATAGTAATAAACGATGGTTGTATTTGAAAGTATGCAATTAAAAATACCCTAGGAATTTTAATCTCCTTTATCTCAAATGTCGATCATTCCCCTTTTAATTAAACGGCTTAATGCAAGTTTTAGAGTCAAGGTCTAATTAGGTGCAATTGTCTTTCGATCCAATTGAACCCTTATATCCACTCACTCTTGATGTCTCAAGGAGTAGTTAATACTTAATTAAGTGCAGACCTTATCTCGACTACCTAAGGCCTTTGAGTATATCTCTATCTCAAGTGCAAATCAGATTTTATCCAATCCTAAGTTGTTTAACCAATGGTCTATAAATAATTCCCTTCTTTCAAAGGCTAATTACCCAATCCACAATCAAACTAAAGGAGGCCACCTAATAGAATGAAATATAATTCAGATTAATCACTAAAATTCTCAATAATCTGCATAATCAACAAGGGAAACAATCTCCACAGACTAAAGGTTCATAAAATCCTTAAGGGTTACAAAATCTAGCCGCTCATGGCTTGAAATCCACATACAAATTCAACAAACATATTAACTATCATCAATTAGAAAGGAAGATGGAGTAGAAACACCTAATCGGAAGGATCAATGATAGAATTGAAGGATTTTCGATCAAATTGAAGCTCCTCCAACACCCTTTGTGCGTTTTCTTCTTCTCCTAGTCGGCCAGAACGTTCTCCCTTTGCTGAATGATGCAAACCCTAGCTTCCTTCCATCCATTTTAGCTTGCTAATCTAAACTGTACGTTTTAGGGTCCGATCTCGCTATGGCAAGGAGTACTTCTTGCTATAGCGAGAGCTCATAAGTTCCCAGATTTCTGCTGTTCTCGCTACTGCTGCGCTATGGCGAGCTTTTCCCTGGAATTTGCATGCCTCGTGACCTCACTGTGGCGAAGTACCTCACTCGCTATAGCGAAAGTGCAACCTCGCCATAGCGAGTTGAGTATTAGCTATAGCGAGGGGACTTGTTCCACTTGTACTTTTTCACTTCTCAGCTTCCCTCTTTTTTCTCAAATCTTTCTTCCTTCTTTTATTTTTTCTGAAATTGAAATCAATCATAGAGTGAGGCTCAAACTGATAAAGATATTACAATAAAACACTTTCTTTATTTTGTTTTGTTTGAATTATTTTTAACTCTATTAATCAAGAAGAAAGTACTTTGCCTCCCTAATTTAATATTAAATATATTCCTTTTTTCATCCTAAATTAGGGAGTTATCAAACTCCCTCACAGTTAAATCCTTGCTTATCTTCAAGCAATTTTTAGAAACTATCAAACAATGTGATTATTTATTTATTCTTTTCCACAATCATCACCCAATTAATCAGAATTTCAGCTCCCCCCACACTTAAAATGAAACTAATGTTAGAAACAGAAGTTCAGCAAAACTCAAATTGAATTTCGAAAACAATGCAATCATAGCCACACCCTGATTTCTAAGTGTGTGTGTGCTCTACAGATAGATTTTCAAGAAGCAAGTAAGTAACCTTTAACATATCCTCATTACATTTTCAAGACCAATCCAAATATCCACTTTAACTTTAATCATCAACATTCATTAAAAGAGGTTTTTATTGTTCACCAGAGATTTGTTTTCAACATGATCATTCAGCATTTTTTTTGAATGGCTTTTGCCCTTTTTTTTTATTTCTCCTCGGTTCTCTTAATCCTTTTGACGCGAATGACGACATTGGTTATGAAGCCACCTGGTTACTCAGATTAAGGAAGTCCTCAAAGTTCATACTTTTTAGTGCAAATCCCCGGTTACTAAGTGATTTCAACCATTGGAGTAGATTTTTTTTTTTGGGTGGTGTACTAATGATCTCTCTCAAATGATAGTCAGATATCTATTAGAAGCAGGTAAATTGGAAGGAACTAAAAAAAATAATTGAGAATTAGTTAAAGAGAAAACTTGAAAACTTCAATAATCATCTTGTGGAAGAGTGGTCCTACTATGGGTGCATACTACGACTATATTACTTACTTTGTTCATTTCAAGATTGCTTCACCCCCATATTCATTGTTTAGTATTCATCTAAAGCAAGAGGTTTGATTCTGGTTAAAATTGGAGACATTATGATGGACTATTTATTAATGCTAGATTTTTTTGCCTTATTAACCGAATTTGGGTGTCCATGTCTACTTAGCCTAAGTGTACCTTCCCCCACACTTAAAATTAACATTGTCCGTAATGTGTAAAAGAGAAGAATAGAAGCAGGAGAAAAGAAGCAAAATGGGGTGGAGGGAAAATAAAGTGATGAGACTCCCCTGATGAGAAAAAAAATTTGTGAGGATGAGAGGGGTGTGCTCAAACAACTCTTGCAACTGACAGACTAAAAATAGATAGAATTTAAGCAGCATACAGTGAGTTGGCATGAGAAATAACAGATTAGCCAGCACAAGTATCAAAAGCATAGCGATATACAATCATCCATATACAGTAATCCCAAAAAGCAAAATAAAACAATAAAAAGAGACAACAGTCAAGGGATAGAAGGGTCCTGTGAATCAGAAGGTGCAGGTTGGTCACGCGGTGTAGGGTTCTAGGGAAGAACAATCACTGATGGTGTAGGACCCGTTGGAGGTGAAGGAGAAGGAACAGGCATCAAGTAGTCCATAAGCATTTGTAGTTGGTCCTTCATTGACAGGACATGTCCTTCTAATCTGTCAATGGACTCTCATACCCAACCCTCAAACTCAGCTGAATGTGGCGGGTCCTACTGCATTGGCTTAGGGGTGCTCAGGCGCTGCAGAGGAGGTGGTGGAGAAACCTCAGGCGGTGCCAGGGTAGATGTCTGGTGTCTACGAGGATGCCCCAGCTCATCCTTCATACTATCATATTTAAATGGTCCCTTCGATTTGAATTGCACATCATTCTTTGAGACTCGGCTCCCCCCATAGTGACTAACTCAATAAGCATGTGGGGGTAGGCCAAGCTCGCCGTATCAGACCTCGCCACTTGCTTGAAGTTCAGATACATAAGCCGAGGGATATTCACCCGCTGCTTTGTCATGAAGCACCAAGTTAGTGTGGCACGTTCTTAGATCATATCAGATCCATGAGAGCTCGTCAGAATATTGCTAGTTATGAATTGCAGCTAATATCGGGCAGGTTTGTTCAACTGATTGATCGGGTACACTTTGTTAACCAAACGGGCTCGGCCTTCTAGTGCGATGGTGGTTTCCACCTCCTCCCATGGAACAGATTGCGGATTCTCCAAGTAGGTTTGGAAGGCGCATTCCTCGACGTCCGGTAACTCATAGAAGTCTTGAAAGACTTTCTTGTTGATGCGTACCCAAGTGGCTCGGCAATAATATTCATCTTCTTCCTCTTTAGTGTCCTCAAAGTTTGCATACAACTCTTGGATCATGAGTGGAATCCGATGCACCGGCTTTTTGGTGAAGCCTTGTAATCCATGCCACTGGAAGTCCGGATAGGTGAGGTCTAAGGCATGAGGTTCATAGTATCTGTCCTCAACCACACCCCAGTCGGAGAAGAGCCTCTCAAAATGGAATTTTGCCGGGGCTGAAGCAAACATATCTTTATCATAGGACTTCTTCTTCTGCTTGATGAGGAAGCTTCAGTAGTCTTGGTTTGCTTTTTGGGAGCCATCATTGTGAAAATCAAAGAGGAAATGGAAGAAGATCAGTGCAAGTATTAAGAGAAATCAATTGGATGAACAGGCGAAATGGGGGGTCACATGCATAGCTGAAAAAAATAGAAAGCATGAAATAACTACATGTGCTATGCTTGCAAGAAGGAAATGAGCATTTAAAAGCCTTCAAGGGACTAAGGGAAAAAGGAAGGTGGAAGCAACCGAAGGAGGGAAAGCTCGAAAAAGGAAAAGCATTTTCTGAAAAAAAAATGTTCGAACTCGCTGTAGCGAGTTGATGCTCGCTATAGCGAGCACGAACTGGTGTTCGAAAAACACGATTTCACGTAGTACAATGCCAAATTAAATGAAGTCCCCTGCACAGAAACATGCAACCAACACAGCGCAGGCATACAAAATAAATAATTGACCCTAAACTACACAAATTCATACGAAACGTCATTCAGCCTTAATACCCACAACAATGTCTTAAATCACAACGATGAAGGAGATAAAACGAATAATCAGCTTACTTGATGCAAGGAGAATGGAATGCGAGGGAAATGGGAGCGTTGGTCGTAAGAGATTTGGTCGAAGAACAAGATCTAAGGAAGGAGAGTGCAGAGGCGCTATAGCGAGAATGAGCGTGGGGCTGGTTAAGCGATGTAATGAAGTATTTTAGCGACCTCGCTATTGCTAGGCAATAGCGAGGATGCCTCTGGAAGTAGTATGACAAGCAGGGCTGCTGGCTTCGCAACAGCGAAAGGTACTTCTCACTATGGCGAGAAGACTTGTAAAAACTTAGGCATTGAAGAATATCGCTGTAGCAAGGCTATAGCGAGGAACTCTCTGTTATTTGTACGTGGTTCAGGAGTATGTTGCAATTGCTATAGCGAGTGGACTATCTCGCAATAGCGAGGAAACTTAAAATTATTTGCACATGTCACTCGCTATAGCGCGGCTATAACGATATACTCTCTGGACTTTGTACCAAACTGGACGCAGAGATCTCGCAATGGCAAAAGGGTTGGCTCGCTGTAACGATGACACTTAGTATTGCTCATAGGGCTTGCCATAGCTTAGCCATGGCAAGGGACTCTCTGGTTACTATACCTGATGTAGAATAAGCAGCCTCACTATAGCGAAGTGGGCTTCTCGCTATAGCAAATTTTTTTTTTGAATGAACTATTGAATGTGCAAATAAGCATTCTATGACCCTATTTATATTACCTCTCACATCAACTCATTTTCCTCAAACCATAACCAACGTAGTTAATCAATATGACTAGAATAAAGATGCGCAATGCAAAGAAAGGTTAGAAACTCCCTGAAAATCATGTCAGACGTTGGTCTTTCCTACCAATCACATTATTCCCAGTATCCAGCACTCCAGTACCAACACCCAACCTACAAAACACATAAAGGACACGGAAAATCAAAACAAAAATACAAGAACGATAAACTTAAATATAAGAACAAGAAGAAAACTTGGGTTGCCTTCCAAGGAGCGCTTGGTTTATAGCCCTCAGCCGGACTTTGTCTGCCAATCAAGGAGGTTGAGCCAAGGTATGGACTGTAGTCTGCCAGTCTATTTTGCCACCTAGATAATGCTTAAGCCTTTGACCATTTATTTTAAACTGATCTCCTAATTTCTCATCCTGAACTTCAATGGCTCCATAAGATGTCACAACAATTACCTTGAATGGACCAAACCATTTTGATCGCAACTTACCTGGAAACAACTTTAAATGAGAATTATAAAGTAACATAAGGTCTCCAGGTGCAAATTTCCTTGGTAAGATGTGTCTATCATAAACTCTTTTAGTTCTTTCTTTGTAAATTCTAGAATTTTCAAAAGCTTGCAATCTAAACTCATCCAACTCATTAAATTGCATTAGTCTTTTATCACTCACTTTAGCCATATCATAATTTAGTTTCTTAATAGCCCAAAAGGCTTTATGCTCTAGCTCAATGGGCAGATGACAAGCTTTGCCAAAAATCAATTGATATGGAGATATACCTATTGGAGATTTAAAAGCGGTCCTGTATGCCCATAAAGCATCATCGAGCTTATCGGCCTAATCTTTTCTAGTGGGGTTTACAATCTTTTCTAAAATCCTTTTTATTTCTCTGTTGGAGACTTCACATAAGCCATTGGTTTGAGGGTGATAAGCCAATGCCATTCTATGGGTGACTCCATATTTTTCAAGTAGACCTTTGAACAATCTATTGTCAAAATGAGTCCTCCCATCACTAATGATTGCCCTAGGTGTGCCAAATCGAGTAAAAATATTCTTTTTCATAAATCGCACCATCGTATTGGCATCATTAGAATGGCAAGCTACAGCCTCAATTCACTTACTCACATATTCAATAGCTACTAATATGTATTGATGAGTTCTAGATGAAATAAAAGGCCCCATGAAATCAATGCCCCACACATCAAATAATTCTACCTCAAAAATACCTGATTGGGGCATTTCATGGCTCCTTGAGATGTTACCTGTTCGCTGACATGCATCACATTGACTAACAAACAAATAAGCATCTTTAAACAGTGAAGGCCAATAAAACCCAGATTGCAACACTTTGTAAGCAGTACGTTGGCCGCTAAAATGACCACCATAAGGAGCAGAATGACAAGCATGAAGAATGTCATTTTGTTCAGTTTGAGCCACACATTTTCGCAAAATTTGGTCAGCACATTTCCTATAAAAAATGGTTCATCCCACACAAACCATTTCACATTATGCAAAAAATTTTCTTTTGATAAAAATTTAATTCATTGGGCACAATACCACTGACTAGGTAGTTGGCATAATCAGCATACCAAGGCACAGATATACAATTCACAGCAAATATAGACCCATTAGGAAAACTCTCATTAATCAAGAGATTATCCACACAATCAGAGTTATTCATAAACCTAGATAAATGATCAGCAACTTAATTTTCAATTCCTTTCCTATCAATAATTTGCACATCAAATTCTTGCAATAGTAAAACCCATCTAATCAGCCTAGGTTTAGATTCTTTCTTACACAAAAGATATCTGATAGTAGCATGATCAGTATGAACTATTACTTTAGTACCCATCAAATAGACTCTAAATTTCTCAAAAGCAAAGACAACAGCAAGCATTTCTTTTTCAGTAGTTAAGTAATTTACCTATGCTCCAGCTAAGGTTTTGCTTGCATAGTAAATTAGATGAAAAATCTTACCATATCTTTGGCCAAGCACAGCTCCAACCACATAATCGCTCGTGTCGCACATAACCTCAAATGGTAGTGACCAATCAGGTGCCACTATAATGGGTGCGGTGATAAGTCTCTGCTTAAACTCTTCAAAGGCCTTCAAGCAAGTTGCATCTAACTTGAAAGGGGTATCCTTTTCAAGCAATTGAGAAAGAGATTTCGCTATCTTTGAGAAATCTTTGATAAATCTCTGATAGAACCCAGCATGCCCCAAGAAGCTTCTAATAGCTTTCACATTAGTGGGTGGTGGTAGTTGCTCAATTACTGAAACCTTAGCCTGATCCACTTCCAATCCTCTTTTAGAGACTTTATGCCCAACTACAATACCTTCACAAACCATGTAGTGACACTTTTCCTAATTTAAGACTAAATTGGTGTCCTCACACCTTTGTAAAACTCGTGTCAAATTGTCCAGACACTTTTCAAACGTGATGCCAAATACTGAGAAATCATCCATAAAGACTTCTATGATATACTTAATCATACCAGAGAAAATCGACATCATACATCTTTGAAATGTGGTAGGAGCATTACACAATCCGAAAGGCATGCGTTTGAATGTGAAAGTTCCATATGGACATGTGAAAGTGATCTTTTCTTGATCCTCTGGGGCAATAGCAATTTGATTGTATCCAGAATAGCCATCTAGAAAATAAAAGAATTCTTTTCCTGCTAACCGATCTAATATCTGATCAATGAATGGAAGCGGGAAATGATCCTTTCTTGTAGCCGTATTCAACTTTCTGTAGTCCATACAAACTCTCCAACCTGTGACTGTTCTTGTGGTAATCATTTTATTCTTCTCATTATTTACTATTGTCATACCTCCTTTCTTAGGGACACATTGCACCGGACTCACCCAGTCACTATCCGAGATGGGATAGATAATGCCAGCATCAAGCCACTTAATAATCTCTTTCTTGACCACTTCTTTCATTATAGGATTCAATCTTCTTTAGTTTTTCACTGATTTCTTGTGGTCATCTTCTAAGAGGATTTTGTGCATGCAGATGGCTGGACTGATCCCTTTTATATCAGCTATAGTCTAACCAATAGCTCTTTTGTGCTCTTTTAACACTTTTAACAGCTGCTTCTCTTGGAAAAATGTCAATGCAGATGAGACTATGATTGGCAAGGTCTCTCCTTCCCCCAAATAGGCATATTTTAAATGTGGTGGAAGAGGTTTCAATTCTAATGATGGAGGCTGCTTAATGGAAGGTGGTAGAGCATGGGTTTTTCATGAAGTCTGCTCCAGTGATTCAAAATGCCCATTCTGCTTAGCCATAGGTCTAAATGCATTGAGCTTGTGCTCAACTTCCACTCTCTTCACTTCCTCTATACGTGGCTTACCAACGAGTACTGCTTCAAGAGGATCGGTGAAAGTATAAGATTTCAATTCTTCTTGAATCATCTCTTCAACAATAGACACCCGTGAGCATTCTTCGACACTACCCAGATGCTTCATAGCTTTCTCCACATTAAAAGTGACTCGCTCATCTCTAAGTCGCATTATAATCTCCCCTTTTTCCACATCAAATAGTGTCCTGCTAGTAGCTAGAAATGGCCTTCCCACTATCAATAGGATATCTCTATCCTCTTCAATATCGAGCACAATAAAATCAGCGGGATAGATGAATGGCCCAACTTTCACTAGAATATCTTCAATGATTCCATGCTGATAAGAAAGACTTTTATCGACTAGTTGCAAAGTGACCATCGTTGGGTTGGCCTCTCCCATCTGTAGCTTTCGAAAAATTGATAAGGGCATGAGGTTTACAGCAGATCCTAAATTACAGAGTGCTAAACCTTCAAATTTATCCCCAATCATGCAAGGGATTGAAAAGGAACCAGGGTCTTTGCACTTTGTTGGTAAGTTAGATTTCAGGATATTTGTAGTCTCCTTTGTTAGAGCCATTGTTGCAAATTCAGTAAACCGCTTCTTCTTGCTAAGCATGTCCTTAAGGAACTTAGCATATTTAGGCATTTGCTCTAAAACTTTAGAGAAAGGGATATTAATGTGAAGTTGCTTAAACATGTTCAAGAATTTCTTGTACTAATCATCAAGGACTTTCTTTTGCAATCTCTGTGGAAATGGGGGCAATGGCACCACTTTAGGATGTACCACTGTCTTTTCTTCATACTTTTTCACTTTAGACTCTCCTTCCTTGTCCTCTTCTTTGTTACTCAAACTGGCAGCCTTTTTCTCTTTCTTCTATTAAAGTTCTTCACCTTCTATCTGAATAGTGCCTGATGGACCCTTAGAATTCATCTTAGTTGGTTCCTTCACTTGAACTTGTACTTCAGGGAGTTCTTTATCACCTCTCAAAGTGATAGCTTTACATTCTTCCTTACCATCTCTTCTTGGGTTGGGAATTGTATCGCTTGGTAAACCTCTTTGGTGCAATGCATTCACAGTAGACGCTAGTTGCCCCATCTGTACCTCTATGTTCTTAAGGGAGGAATCTACTCTTGCATTAATACTGGCTTGCTTTTCATTATTTTTCATCTGAGTGGTCATGAACTTAGCCAGTACATCTTCTAAATTCGTTTTGGGTTCTTGAACAGGCACATTCTGCCTTGTCACTTGAGAGAACCCAGGAGGTTGAGTTGGCCTTGCTTCAGAAGATGATGGTTGATTAAGTGATGGACCATTCTTCCAAGAGAAATTCGGATAGTTTCTCCATACAGGATTGTAAGTGTTTGAGTATGGGTTCTGATTCTTTGGGAAATTTCCCACATAATTAACTGATTCTATTGATGCAAAGGGGCTATGTTTTGTTGAGTGCAGATCTCCACAATTCTCACAAGTAGTTGGAGTCACTTGGGTAGAACAAACATTCATATGCTGGCTTCGTTGCACTTGAGATTCCAACATATCAAATCTCTTGTTCAAGGTGGAGAGAATAGTTGCTAGTGGTACGGAAGAGTCTTCTTGAGTGCTAGCAACATTAGCAGTAATCCTTCTATCACATTCTCTTTACACATAGCTCTCAGATAATGTGTCCAAAGCCAAAAAAACATTATCTACCGGCATGTCATCCCAACACCCATTTAAGATAGCATCCAACATATTGTCAATTTGTGGAGTTAGACGTGTGTAGAAATTCTGAACAATGGCACAGTTATCTATTTCATGACTCGGGAAATGGCGGAGTAAATGTTTGTATCTCTGCCATGCAGCATACAAATGCTCATTTGAAACTTGCTTAAAGTTAATGAGCTCACGACAGGCATATGCTATTCTATTATTTAGAATGAAGCGATCTCTGAATCTTGCCTCTAGCTTGTCCCAAGTGTCGATTGAACCCTCTGATAGATTCAACAACCATTCCTTAGCCTTTCCTTGCAGAGAGAGTGGGAATAGTCTCAGTCTTAGCACATCCCTTGGTACCCCATTCTGCTTGAAAGAATCACACACTCCAAAAAATGACAGAATGTGGCGGTTGGGATTTTCATAAGACCTCTTACCAGTGAATTGTCCATTGAGCTACAACATGGAGATCATCACAGGTTTTAGCTCAAAATTAGCAACTTAAAAATTCGGGACCACAATGCTAGGTTGAGTGGTTCTCATGGTTCTTCCCACAAAATCCTTGATAGTGCGATTCTGATTATCTTCGTTCACCATATTTATAGTAGGAATGATTATCTCACTTTTTGCTTGAATTAGTGTAGACCCCTCAGCCAAAATATCCGTTAAACTCCTTGTCTTTCTAGGTGTTTTGTTAGATCTGGATTTAGGTGGCATAAACTATGTACCTGTAAAAACAAAGGAGTGTAGATCAAGAGTCTCACTAAGCTAAGAAAATCAATAGGTAATTATTAAGAACGTAATAATAAAATTACTATAACTAACAACTGAAAGCGTAAATAACCAAAAAGAAGTAAATAAAAGAAACTAAATATTTAAGCTAAAATTACTCAAAGCCCTCTAATTCTCTTCACCAATTGCCTTAATTCCCCGGCAACGGCGCCAAAAACTTGATGCTCACTGAATAATGACACCGCAAGTGTACGGGTCATAGACGTAATACGTGATGAATCGAGGTCGCTCCCTCAGAGAATTAGTATAATTGGCGATTAGGCATTAGAGTTCTCATGTTCATTTTAGTTAAACAATCAATTTACAATTGGGTTTTATGAAAATTACTTTAAATGTAATTGATAGTAATAAACGATGGTTGTATTTGAAAGTATGCAATTAAAAATACCCTAAGAATTTTAATCCCCTTTATCTCAAATGTCGATCATTCCCCTTTTAATTAAACGGTTTAATACAAGTTTTAGAGTCAAGGTCTAATTAGGTACAATTGTCTTTCGATCCAATTGAACCCTTATATCCACTCACTTTTGATGTCTCAAGGAGTGGTTAATACTTAATTAAACGCAGACCTTATCTCGACTACCTAAGGCTCTTGAGTATATCTCTATCTCAAGTGCAAATCAGATTATATCCAATCCTAAATTGTTTAACCAATGGTTTATAAATAATTCCCTTCTTTCAAAGGTTAATTACCCAATTCACAATCAAACTAAAGGAGGCCACCTAATAGAATGAAATATAATTCAGATTAACCACTAAAATTCTCAATAATCTGCATAATCAACAAGGGAAACAATCTCCACAGACTAAAGGTTCATAAAATCCCTAAGAGTTACAAAATCTAGCCGCTCATAGCTTTAAATCCACAAACAAATTTAGCAAACATATTAACTATCATCAACTAGAAGGGAAGATGGAGTAGAAACACCTAATCAGAAGGATCAATGATAGAATTGAAGGATTTTCGATCAAATTGAAGCTCCTTCAACACCCTTTATGCATTTTCTTCTTCTCCTAGTCGATCAAAACATTCTCCCTCTGCTGAATGATGCAAACCCTAGCTTCCTTCCGTCCATTTTAGCTTGCTAATCTAAACTGTGCGTTTCAGGGTCCAATCTCGCTATGGCGAGGAGTACTTCTCGCTATAGCGAGAGCTCATAAGTTCCTAGATTTCTGCTATTCTCGCTACTGCTGTGCTATGGCGAGCTTTTCCTTAGAATTTGCATGCCTCACGACCTCGCTGTGGCAAAGTACCTCACTCGCTATAGTGAAAGTGCAACCTCGCCATAGCGAGTTGAGTACTAGCTGTAGTGAGGGGACTTGTTCCACTTGTACTTTTTCACTTCTCAACTTCCCTCTGTTTTCTCAAATCTTTTTTCCTTCTTTTATTTTTCCTGAAATTGAAATCAATCATAGAGTGAGGCTCAAACTGATAAAGATATTACAATGAAACACTTTCTTTATTTTGTTTTGTTTGAATCATTTTTAACCCTATTAATCAAGAAGAAAGTACTTTGCCTCCCTAATTTAATATCAAATATATTCCTTTTTTCATCCTAAATTAGGGAGTCATCAGATTGGCAAATGCATTTTATCTGACTATATAGATTGTGCTTGAATTCAAAAATTGACAATTTATTTTTCAATACTAAGAACTACTAACCATTGTTGTGGTATAAAGAAATAAACATGTGCAAGGGAAAAATTGACTAAAACTAAGAAGAAGGGTGCAACTCGTAGCAAAAGCTTCTTAGAAATAATACACATAGATATCAATGGACCCTATCTTTTATTGATGATTTTTTTTTGTTATGGATATGTCTTTCTCATAAAAAAAAAGTCTAAGGCTCTTGACATATTGAAAATTTATCAAACTGAGGTTGATAAGCAATTGAGGAGTATCATCAAAATAGTTAGGTTCGATCATGGTGGTAAATATTATGGAAAATATGATGAAAGAAGACATTGTTATAGAATTCATAAACACTAAGTCAATGTTGGCTGATCTTCTAATTGAAATATTAAGGCCTATACAGTTTAATAAACATATTGAGAACATAGGTATCTTAGGGTCTTCTGATCTTTTAAGTTAGTGGGAGTTTATATATTTTGCTGTTTGTTTTATTTTATACGATGATTTTGCATATGTTCTTTATTTATATCGATGAATTTTATGAACTTTCATATATTTGGTATGTTATTGATAATCATCACTTTTAATATTTTACTTGTGTAAGGATTGAAATGCAACATGTACCTTAAGACATGGTGCTGGTTTTAAGAATAACCATTGTATTTGTCATGATATGTCTTTTATAGCACCATATTGTATTTTCGAGGTAAAGGATTTCAGACAAATGGACTTTTTATGAGTCATACAATTTCTCACTGCATTTTAGCATAAGGATACTAAGAAATTGTGATTTTTCATTGAGGTTTAGCATTCAGATGTTGAGAAATCATATGGAGGACTGATAAGAAATAGTGCATTATTGATTACTTTGAGAGTTATTTCTTACCACACTTCTAGACTTAGGATCCATATTAATATAATGTCAATATATGTGAGTATGGATTGGTCTTATGTCATTAAAAGGCATGATGATCACCATTATCCCTTATTGGTAGTTATGTTGGACTGGATTGTGCACGATATGCTTTCTTAAGACCATTGTTTTTTAAATAAAGTGTACATATAAAGTTTTTATTGTTTCGTCAACCCAAGAGTCATTTTATAAAATAAAATGAATTTTATTAAAATCAAATTAATGTGCCCCAAGTAGGAGAATATTGAAAAAATTTTATGTGGGCTCAAATTAATTCTTTTAATGATTTCTAAAATTAGGTTGATCATGATCCATTAAAATTTATCATAAGCCCAATTATTAATTAAGTGGTCATTAGGTTAATAGGTTTTAGTACACATTTAATTAAAAGGGTTTGGTGAGCCAATAATTTTATTGAAACTTATGATGGGAGAACCTAATAAAATATATTTAAAAAGAGCTAGGTCTCCTCTTTGATCTTAATTAAAAATTTTAGTTCTATTGAGAGCCGCTCATTTAAGTATAGGGTGATAGAGAGAAAGATCTAGCTTTTAAATTACTATTATAGCAACCACAGGTATGTTCTTTAATCTAATCTCAAAATTGATATTCTAGTTTCATATAAGATCCGACAATTCTAACATTTAAGAGGAGTATTAGGAACTTTTTGAGACATTCCCGACATTGTACCTTTCTTGTAGAGAAGAATACCACCTTTTTTGGATAAGCTTCATCGCACTCCATTTCTGCATTAGTGCCATTTTTGAACCAAGGAGAAATTAGGTCTGGTAGATTTATGGCTAAAAGTCCCATATGAGTTGAATTTGGTTCTTCCTCGTGGCATGATGTTTTTGATTGATGATTATGTTATGCTGGGAATTTTCTTGCTTTGTATGATTGTAGAGTTTCACGTAATAGAATGGGTAGAATGTATTAGGAAGCAAAAGAAATTTTTGGATATAATAGTGGATTATTGTTTTTAAAATTTCAAGCTTATGAGTATTTGGGTTTAATGGGTTCGTGACTAGTTGAAGAGAATAGGTTTCAAAATAATTGGATTGGAAATTACTTGTCACATACAAGAACCTCTAATTGGAAAAAGACGCTTGATACAATTGAATTTCTCTATAGAAAGGGTTACTCTGCGAAATAGATGCATAATTTCTTTGAGACAAGTCCAGCATTATTTTTGGAAGGTTCTTGGGAAGATTCGTGGACTTACCTTCAATGGATCGCGTCCCATTTTGGCAAAAAACGGATATGAAGAATCGTTGAACCACAAAAGGGTCAGTAGGTATAAATATTGAATGGCCTGTTCAGAGCTTCTGATCCATCCATAATTCTGTTTTGGAGAAATTGTGGACTACTTCTTTAGAGCTTGGATCCATGATAGAAAGTGATAGTGTAGAAATTGAAGGGTCTTCTCTATTTTATAAGGAAAGAGAATGAAGAGAGGAAGCTGACGAGGAGAGAGAAATTAGGTCTACGAAGAGGAAAAGGAAAAGTCAGAAATTTCTAAAAGTCTTGGATACCATTTAAGATGACAGAGATATAAATTTTATATTTTTATGAATAACGATGGGTTTTGATGAAAATGTTAATGAAAGGAGTATATAAAATTAAAAGTTTGAAGTGAAAACTTTAGAATGGATATGCAAATACGTATATGATATTCAAAATCAAAGACAACCACGTACCTCTAATCATTACTCTTGAATTCTAGATTCTTTGGCCTTTATTATGTTTTGATTTTATTATTTTTAAAATAGATTTTTTTAGAATAAATTTTAAAATTAAAAAAAATCTATTTAAATCATTATTTCAAAAAAATTTTATTTTTTATCTTTTTTTAAATTTTATAAAATAAAAGTTAAGAAAACATTTAAAAGATATTCTGATTTTTTTTATTTCTAAAAACATAATTTTATTTTTATTTTTTATAAAACACTTTATTAAATAATTTTTTTTATTTTTTTGTTCTTAAAAACAAAAAAATTATTTTAAAAATAAAAAATCAAGTGGAACTCTGGGTGCTTCCAAGTTTAATACTTCACCTTTTGATGGTGGATGTAATTTATTTTTTTGAGTGTTTTCTAATGATATGAAATCAAACTTGGGACCCATATTTATCGCGTAGGTCTCTTGTCACATTCAGGAGGCTAAAATTGAGAATGATGAAGAAATATTTCTTGGTATAAATTTGAAATTTTCACATATTTTAATCCATTTAAAGAATTGTTGCATGCAACGTTGATATGTTGTTAAGGTTTAGAAAGTAAGCAATGACTAACATAAAGAATCTTTGGTCAACTTTTAAAATTGAATTCATAAATTATATTTTAGAATCATTGTTCAACATTTAAAAAGGTAGGCAAGAACTAACGTGTATAGAAAGAAGACAAGTAATGTTCACATTTGGTTAATTAATAGATTACATATGTTGATATCTTTGAATTTGTGTGATTATTGAATACTAGAATAGAATCAATTAATAAAAGGGTTATAAAGTAACGCATTGCAAATATTGAAAGGCATTGTAAATGCAACAGTTCTAAGGCATTGCTTAAAATTTGTGAAATGTGTTGCTTATACAAAAATTCATTGCCAATGTAAAAGTTAAAAAGTGTTGTCTAAAACTTGTTAAAGACATTGCAATTGTTAATGCAAAAGATGTTGCCTATGGTATGTAAAAAGCGTGGTAGAAACTTCAAATTGTTGCCTATAGTTGAACTACACAGCGATACTAAATTATTAAAATCATTGCCTATAGCATAGGAAACATTGAAAACCATGTCCAAACCTGTTGCTAAAGTAGCTAAAAAAACAAAGTTGCCCAAACCCCACAAAGTAGAACGAAAAGCATTACAAAAAGGCCTAAAAAAATGTTGCATAAAGTCGTTGCAAGTAGAAAGAGCATTAGTCTCCAAAACTGTTGCCTAAAACTATTGGCAAAAACCGAAGCAAATGCAATATCTATGAAACCTTGGTGGAAACAACATTCTGAGACATTTTGCAACCATTTATAGGCGTTGCATATCATGAAAAATGTTATAGTGAATGATCCGTGAACTTATATGGTATTATTAGTAGAATTTTCATGACCAAGCGGTGCTTTCTTGGAGAATATGTTGCACATGTATATTAAATTTATCAACATAGGCCTTCCCTAATAATGAGCTTAGAAGACTTGGAAGAGATTAATAACAAAATCACTTGATAACATTTTTTTTAATTGGTTATACAAGAAATGATATTTAGTACATTAACTTTTAGGGTAAATTATTGTACCCTCATTTGAAAAAAATTCAAATTACATAATTATTTTTTTATTTTAAAAATAAAATATATTTTTTTAAATTAAAAAAATGACCAAAATACTCTTAAAAATATTATTAATTTTTTAATTAAAAATATAGTTTATTGATAAATAATTTATAAAAAATGTACTTTTTTAAACTTATATTTCAATATTATTTATTTCATATTGAAAGTCATAAATTTAATTTAATCTAAAATTTTATTAAATTTATAACAATACTTATTTTAATTAATATATATTTAATACAAATGTTATTAGCAAATATTGGCTATTAACCTCGGTTTAAGTGGGGCTTTCAGTGGGTTAGTATTGACTATTATTCCTTGAAGCTTTATTAGCATCGGCTTAAAAACCTATGAGCCATTGCAGATTGATCAAGATGTGGAAAGCCGATGCTTGAATGCCATTACGCACGGCCACCGTCTCTTTGGCATTAGAGCAGATCATCTGTCATGCTTGCATTATGGATCGTTTAACTTTCTTTTTTTAAATTTGATATTTTTTTTTTATTTTAAAAGAAACAAAATAAAGAATAAAAATAGTTTTTTAATTACTAATTTGAAAAAAATCATGATTGATATTTAAAAACGCTTGAAATCTAAACTGACCAAATTTAGGCAAAAGAGCAGTACATTACTCCTCATAAGGGTGCAAAGAGAATGAGTCCTCAATTGGTATAGAAAATTATCTTTTGATAGAATAGGAATAAGAAATGGAGTAGAAATGAAAAAGAATTTTATATCCTATAATTATGTTTGGTATGATAGAAGAAGAAATAGAAATATTTTTATTTTTTTATATTTAATTAAATAAAAATGACATAAAAATAGAATGAGAAGAGAATTAAAAAAATTAAAATACTTTTAATAATTATAAAATATAATAAAATATTTTTATTTTTAATTACCAATAATAATAAAAAATAAATAAAATAATATTTTAATTTAAAATTTTATTTTTAATTTACCTTTAATAAAAAAATTATTTAAAAAAAATAAAATAGTCTCAATTTTTATTCTTCTACTTAATAAAACTCTTTTTTACACAATAAAATTTTCTCTCACCATAAAGCAATGGAATAGACTCTCCCATATTAATAGAAGATAGCTCACACAGAGAAAGAAATCTCCTGTTTATCAAACATACCTTTCTCTTAATTTTACTCCCTTTCCTTCTCCATTACTCAACTTTTCTATCAACTAAACGAGACTAGAATGCTTTGCCCTATGTATAACTGATTCCGATCTCTTGTCGCACTTCTTACATAGCAAGGAATGCTGTGCTCCGTATAGTAGGAGTACTGCACAACAAGGAATCCAAGCTGATATATAACATTCAAGGAGGCCAAGGGGAGCTTAAGAGGGAGGAAGCAAGGGCTTTTTGTATAATTTGATAAGGGAAGATGAAGATAAATGCTAAAGAATATTCAGAGCTTTTGTAATGGAACAAATAGATTGGGGATGGCTTGCAATTTTTAAATTAGGAAAGACATTTCAATTGGAGATAAAAGTTAAGTTAGATAAATACATCTTTGACATATATAAGCTCTCTTATTTGAATTTGGTGCCGCAAATTTTCAAATAACAAAAACACTTTTTTAATTTCCCTTAACGTTTAAACCAAACGTTAAAATGAAATGCATTACTTAATTTACACCACTCCCTATTATTCACGACTTACCGCAACTATGTCTATTTTTAAAATTGGTCGGGTCATTGTTTTTCTATGAAATTGTACATTTTTAACAGCCCTATCTTTACCTTTTTAAAAATTTTGAACCATTTTAAAGAAAAATCAATAATTTATCATCCATTGAAAACTGAATCGAATTGTTCCAATTTTTTTCATACTCAACACGTATCATTTTTTGATCCTGCAATATAAAATAATTTTAATCCAATCGACCTGAGATCTATTAAGATTTTAAGTTTTAACAAATTTTCGTTCAGCGTGGTCAAAATAAAAATTTATCCATAAATTTTATTTTATTTTATTTTTTTGTATATGATCATTTTATGTAGAAACAACATGCTACTGCAGCAACACTACCCTCACTCACGCGCCGCGCGTCGTCACGGTTCTCCCTCTTCCCAATTTTCTTTTCTTTTCCTCAGAAAATCTTGTTTCCCTCTTCCTGACAAAATAATGACGATCCTGGCGGGAAGCGTTATATCCGCACCCTTCAATTTACCATTCTACCCTCACCACCACCTCGTCTTCAACACCCATAAAAACATTAATGGTTGATACTTGATACTATAAAATACAAACGTCTTCTCTTTTCGTAATTTGAATCTCAAAATATCAGTCATTGACGCATTGAATTGCTACCATATTGACTTTGCTTCCATTTACGCAATCTGGTTATTCTGGTTTGATCTATAAGCACCCCTTTTTGGGTGGTGTAGGCACCCATTCTATTCTTCTATACCACAACACTTTTTGTCTTTTTTTTTTCATGAAGTTCCTCGTTGATCGCTTCATTTTTCGATTTTTATGGAATTCCCATCTCTCAGGTCCTCTTTCCCTTTCTCTCTTATGCATTTATGTTTATGAAGAATTGTCAAATTGTCCGTGGGAGCTGATGGATTTTCTGTGTTTTGGCATTTGAAGCAGAAATTAGAGGCGTGTTTGGAAAATATTCGGGTGATAAGAAGGTCATACAGGGTGGTCTTGATGGGGAAAGGAAACGATGGGTGCTGCATTTTTCCTCTTACCAGTTTGCAAATTGGGTAAATTTTTTTCTTTTTGGTAGAAACAAAATGGATATGTTTTGCAAGTACGAAAATGTTGCTTCAATTAATATAAGCATGCTATTATGCAAGTGTGGGTACATTGAATTTATTTCACAATGCATAATGATTTTTCCTTTTTAAATTATTAGGTAACTTAAAATCCTTTAATTTGCAATAATTGTTCGCTCATATGCTTCGTGTATCTTTTGCCTCTTATTTTTAAATGTGATTTTAGTCCAAGTTCCTTAATGTTGCTTGATCCCTAAGCCGCAAGCGTGTTTATGTAATGCTCTTAACGCTGCCTAGTTTTTGAGCTGCATAGAACAAATTCAATCCAAAGATGATAAGCATAAACATAATTAATTGGTATGTGATTAGCAATTTCACATTGGAATTGACGGAGACTTCTAGTTTCTCAAGATGCAATGAGGGTAACATTGTACACTTTGGTCCCACTTCAGTTTTTTGTTATAGCTCCTGTCAGATTGTCTACTTGCTAGTCTCATTGTTTATTTATTTATTTATTTTTAAATCAGAAACATAGAAACTCCGAGTACAGCTGATGTTGCTTTAGTTAACAGTGGTTTAATGATTTAGCACATATATATATATATATATTATATGTTAAGAATTCTTTTAAAAGGAACTTGAGAAGTTTGATGAAGACAAATCATGAATGAATTTAGAATGCGTCATTATCCATTGTAATCACATTATTCAATGACTCTGGATATCTGGTGTTATTTTTAATTTTCTCTACTTTTCATAATGATCCAAGCATCTTTTGTGATGTATTTTGCAGAGACTTGCAGTCTTACCTCTCAGATATCAGCCTTTTCCTTGCCAATGATAGTAAAATGGTATATATTTTGGTTGACAACCGACCATGGTTGAGAGACCTAGGTTACCAGAGTGCACATTTTTGGCAATTGATGGTTACCAAGGTGACTGAGCACAAGATTTTATATTGATGTTATTTCATCCTTGAAATAAACATACATAATTTTTATCTAAATTCCAGTCAAGGTTATCGCCTTTTGCACATACCAAAGCTCAGGGAGAGAGAAAGGAGGTTTCTGAATCAAGCACTAGTAAACAAAACAAGTTTCTAAGCTGGTTCTCCTTAATTTATGAGTTAATGATATCGAGAAAGAAGGTTTTGCTTCCTGGGAAAAATCTAAGGAGTTCTTTGCCCTTCTGCATTGAATTGCATACGACCTTGTATGGCTTTATTGTATTTGAAGTTGCATGGAACAGTGTATGTGGTATCAACTATTTGAACGAGCTTCAGGTACAGTTTCTTACATGCTCCCCATTCTGTTTGCAGTTTACTGTCTATTCTATCATGTCCTGTGTGTGTGATCATTATTATGTTTATTATTATTATTATTATTTGCAGACTGATACCTTACTGTCTATCCAAGCTAAAGTTATGCAAAGATGGGAATTTGATAGCATAGCTCAAGCTGCAAGCTGCATCTCTTTGTGGTTCTCAGGAAAACTATCTGAGCAAATGCATTTGAAACAGCACCTGGATTCTATCGCAGGTAGTAAGAGGAGTCTTTTCCTAACTGCTGTTTGAGTGAGCAGATCACATGTTCGAACTTTGAACTTAGGATAGTTTGATAATAAAATGTCTTTTTTTTTTTCCTAAAAGGTTTGCATGTTATGCAAGAGCAGGGGTTTTGAGTATGTGGTGCTAAACTTATTAGACATAAGTGCCTTCTGAAGGAAAGCTTTGAATAGCTTCCAAAATGAGGCTTTGTTCAGTGGGAACTTGTCCTTAATAATAACATTGACTATTTGATTTGTTGTAGTTAAGACAGTGGATGGAAATGTAGTTCTATGGTTAATTGGAGCTGAGAATCTGGCATTAAGAAAAGACTTATAGGGAATTTCTCTTTTTCATTTTTGAAGTTGGACTAATTTAAACTGTACCTTATTTCTGGTGGTGGTGGTTTAGATTCATCATACCATAACTTTAACAATGCATTGGCTGCTTGCAGCATTGAGAATACCTGAAGGCCATGTTTGGATGGCCAGAACATAAAGTGGAAATGGGAAAGTTTGTATTTTCGTCACTTGTACCCATGCTTCTTGTTAACTAAATAAGGTTTGGTTGAGGAAAGGGATCTGGTTTTAGAATCTTACTGGGTGCAACAATCCAAAATTCAGAGGACCTTACTAATGCTGCTACCTCCTTTCAACTGTTCCTTTTTATGTATGATGCATCCTAATAAATCATCAATAAACCATGATAAGAAAATATGATTTCTTGCTGGGACTATGTGCATTTTGTAATGATTGGGCCTGCCTATAAATTTTTATTGCATCCCACATGATATCAGTTAAAAAGGCTGCAGTGACCTTTTAACTTGTGAACCAAAATGAGGTTTTGATAAATTTGTTTCATATCTGCAATTTTTTCCAGGGGATCTTTTTTATGATGCTTTTGAAGATCTTTCTGGAACTGGACATATTCATGATGATAATAATATCTGCACTGGTATTCTTACTTTTGAGGATAGTTCCATCCACTGTCTGGATACCAACATTGGAGAATGTTCTGACAACATTGAGCAGACAACAGGCATGGAACTCACAACTCCTCCTCCTTCCGGACCTTATAAGAGAAGAAAAGTAACTAATTTCTCTAGTGCTGGTGCTGAGGTTGAGAGTTACTGCAAGGAAATGCTGTCTGTGACAAATTCTGAGACATCTAGCTGTGTTTCTAAGAATGCAGTTGAAGCCACTCAGTATAGGGATGTTCTAATATCGTTTAGGTTTAATGACCATGACCTCCCTTTTAAATTAGGGGAAGTTATAATATTTGATCTTCGATTGCTTACTTTGTTAGAGGCTGGCCTTCCATCTTGGGTGATCTTCCTTCAGTCATACCCAGTATTCTGCAATCTTTATCGCCCATGGATGTGCCCGCTGGCCCGAGTTTTATATGTGATAATCTCACTTGTCACTGTCCTCATAGGATTATATGATCTATATAAAAATGTTCCAGTCCTTAAGGCTGCTGCATCTCATTTATGTGGGCCTTTTTTTGATTGGATAGAAACTTGGGATATGGTTTCAAGGATCAAATACTTAGGAACAATGCTGTTTCTACACAATTTTCAGAAGGCTTTTGGCTGGTGTCTTGCCTTGGTAGATACAGCACGATCCTTTTTCTCAGTTCTCGTTCAGTCTCTTGCAAAGCCACTGGTGAAGTTCTTTGAATTTCTTCTTCCCAGCTGGAATATATCGTTCAAAGTAGTAGAAAGCATCTTTTATGTTGTTTGGGGTGTGACTAATGCTCTTTGCAAGTTGGTGGGGCTTCTACTGGAGCTTCTCTTCTCACCATTGTGGTTCATTGTCACTGTTGTTTGGAGAATTGGTAAGTCATTATGTGTTTTGGAATGCTGGTACTGTCCATTATTTTTTAAATTAGTCATTTGATGTACAAGATCTAATGTTAATTGCCTGCATGTCTTATTTGCAATGTACTACAGCTATTTCAATCTTATATCCTACCTTTTGGATTTCCCGTGAAATACTTTATGCTCCTATTCGTCTGCTCCTAGCAATATCCAGTTTTGTGGTTTCCATATGTACCTGCATAAGTGATATACTTGGAGCCATATGGAAGTTTGCCAGTAGCATCTTCCAGCTTGCATCATCTTCGGAGGCAACAGTCAGCACCTATGAAGTTTCCATGTGGCACACTCTTTGGAATGACCTTTTTTCCCAGGTTGTTAGATGGTATATTAGTGAATTTGGGAGGTAGTTGTTTTATAAAAGACAATTATCCTGATTGATGTATGTTTATATATATATATAATCCAGATTTTCCGTGCTCTGAAGAGTATACTGAATGGATTTGTTGACTTCTTTGCAGCCTGTAACAGGCACCGACTCAGGTATGCTTATATTCAATTTTACCTGAAGAGAACAAAATGATACATGGTGGTTTGGTGATAGTTGACTCTTCATCTTATGGCTTTAAGAACATGTAGTTTTTAGGTGGAAATTTATTCAGTCCTTGTATTGGTAATTTTGGTCAAATGATTATTCCATTTAGATTAGAACTTAACAGTGAATTATCAGTGGTTTAATGGTGTTTACTAACTAGTTAACTGTCACATCTGACAGAAGTTGAGCAAAATTTCTATTCCATGAGTAGCTTATTATTTTTAAGCAGAAAGAAAAAAATTATTTCTGCAAATAAACCTATTCATTCCTCTTAGGTGTATGAATTTAGTGTCAAACAGATTGTGTGCTTCTGCCTAAGTTGTGATTAACTGAGGAATAATATGTATATATATGTGTGTGTGTGTGTGTAATATGGGTGCCAAAATTTTTTTAAATGAAGAGAATATCAGGTGCTGGCTTAATAGTTGTGTTAATGTCAGTTTTTTCTTTTGATAAATGAAGTTATGAAGATATAACCAGTGAAATTACCTTTTTAGTCTTTCAGATTGTGCTATATAATTTTATTTTATCTTGTTTTGGTTTTTAGTACCTTTTTTATTTTTTAAGGTAACAATAAGTAGTACTAAGCCACTGATGTGATTTTTACTTTCATATCATAGGACTTCCCAATTTGTTCATATTGAAGAGCTGTTGTGGTTGTCACTTAGAATTAGTAGCTCAGCTCTAATGCTCAGTAAATTTTGGGTAGTTCATGTTTGCCTTATGAAATAGTGGTGTTTGCCCTTAAAATTACTAATTGAGTTTGTGAAGCTAAGGCTCTGTTGGTTTCCTAGAGAACAGAAACTGAGATACAGGATATAAGAGAATTAAAACTTAATGTTTGGTGTAAGAGGAAAGAAAAGAAAGTTATAGAATAAAATTTTGTGTTGTTCTACAAAAGGAAGGAAATGAGTTCTCTAACTTTCTTCACAAGAAGTTGAAATCAAACAGCAGAATTGGAAATTATCTTGAGTTTTTCCTTCTGTTCTGCCTACATCCTTCAAACCAAGAAGGCAGGGAAGTTAACTGTGTACGTTGGAGCTCTAGTTGTTCAAGAAAGTGGCTGTGTAAAAAAGGATCTGACATAGTGGAATTGTTTCTGACTGATGAATAGCATCTGCTTCCTACACTTCTCTCTGCTATCTGTCAACCCCTCCTTTTTTTTGGGCCACAAGTATCAGCTCCATTTAAATGCACTTTAACTATTTTATGTTATTTAAAAGGATTAGCTTGTAATTATGGTGATTTTTGTTTAGAACTTTTTACAGTTAAAAGTAATTAATTTCTTGAGGAGCATCTGGACCTGGTTTGTAGACTGTAGAGGTATTCTAGCCTAATGATTTTTTTTTCCTTCTATCAAGTTTTTCCTAACACTCATTTGAAGTTGTACTAAACTACACTTGCATACTTCAATGCTGGCTTCAGCACATGCTTCTTTCTACTTTAGAATTAGCTCCTGTTTTCAAAAAATATGCATCATGGGGTACGATATTAGATGAATCAAATTAACTATTATACAAGGGGCTTCAAAGTTGATCCTGTTTCTATGGCTAGTTGGAAGCTAGATTATAAATAATACTATACTTGAGTGGCACTCATGTATATTACACAACTGATGACATTGATTTTGCATTTCCTCATGACTTTACCATATGATCTTCACAAATCAATGTAGACTCTGTAAAAGGTGGCTTTGTTCTCTCTTTATTCCCCCTTCCTCCATTAGCATTCCATTTCTGACCAAGGTGTACTCCATGGTATACCATCCTAGGGTCAAGTCACTTATTGGCTGAAAATTCATTTTAAGTCTGAATTCTTGTACAGGTACTGGTTTGACATTAATCTAAATATATTTGGGATATAGGCTTTATACTAAGATCTCTTTTGAGGGCCAATTAACACTATCAGTACTTTGGTACAAATTTAAAATTAAAATGTGTGATAATATACGGGAGCTTATATAAATCCTACATTGTCTAAATCAGGTGAATTAGATTATCTCCTTTTCTTGGGATGACATTCCTTATGTAATTTCCTGAAATACGGATTAAATGTTGAACTGTAACTGGCTTCCCATTTATGTCATCCCCTTTGAAGTTGGAGATAGAATTGCATCAGGAAAATATGCTCAAGTGTGCTTATTGTTGAACAAAAACCAAAATCATTCATCTCATTTATGGGTCTGCTCCTAACATCTTTAGCTTTTAGGTTGAATTAGTTCTTGCCACTCGTGTGCTTCAAATGCAATTAATTATTTCTAATAACTTTTTATAGTCTACAATTGCTTAGTGAATGCCAATTGAGCAATATGATAGGCACTAACCTTAATTTGACATGATCATATGCAGCATTTATAATCATCTACAGGAATTTGTCCAAACATTATGTCGCCAGTGCCAAATATCACAGCGAGTACATTTAAGAGATGGTGGAACAACTTGTGTGAAACAAAATCTGGTGAGAACCTTCAAATGTCTTAATTTTGTTATTTTGGCTTCACATAATGTTGAATCTGATTTATTTCCAGAGCCACACTTGACTAAAATGCTGCTTAGGATGGAGAACCTGATGGAACTCTGAGGAATTCCAGTATTATTTATGCAACAAAACTACAATACTCCAGTCCAACAAAAAATTAGATATGGAAATATGTCAGGTTATAGTGAAAACAGTGGACTGAGAAGAAAAGAAAATAGCAGAAAATACACAAGGGACCTCTAGCATTCGAGAGGCTAGATTCCCCACCCTAAAAAACCAATTCTTCCTTTTCCCCCTCTATCAGGACCCTTGCAAGATATCCCTTTTCTAACCACTTTGTCTCTCTTTGTCAGCTCACCCCCCTTCCTACTATGTGCTGCATAGTTAGTTACATGACTCCCTTTTCTTGGTTCTTCTAGGATAGGTTTTGACCCCCTCTAATAATTCACTCCCCTCAGTCCCAAATCTCTTCTTTTCTACTCCCTTTCTTCTGTTATAATTCATTCCCCTCCCCTTCAAATCTCACCTTGTCCTCAAGGTAAAAATTAGATGGTTGGATCATAGCAATGTCAAGCATCATCTCCCAGCTAAGACCATTAAAATTACCCTCTTCATAAGCTTTCGCAAAATTATAGGATAGCTTAAGTTCATCCTATAGTAGAGTTAAAATATAGTGTTGAAGCATCTCGTTTGTATTATTCTTGAACTCCACAGCAATCCTGTGAATCCAATTTTCATTGATGAGCATGCCTTGAGAATCACCAAAACCACCATCAATTCTCTTTGTTTTACAGACTTTCTTTAACGTAAAAAGACCAAAAACTAGGGAAACATACTTTTGGTGCTTCTGAGGGGTTTGAGTAGATAAAATCTTTTGGACTTTATTCCCATTGTCCACTATCTGCATCACCCTATTACGTGGTGCCAAATACAATTGTTCTTGACCTCTTATCTGAATTCTCTCTTCAATTACCTTGTTACACTGACCAGATTGAAAACACTGATCCACATCACCTTTTCTCCAGCTCCTTTCTGTATTGATATGAAAATGTTTAGTATTATTAGAGTCTTATATTGGCCAGATGGGTTGGAACTCTTCATACTCAGCATGGACCTTCCTTGCTGTTAGTTTTGTATTTTCATGAATATTGACAGCAACTCCTATTTCAGAACCAACTATCTTCACCTCATGCAATACATCAGTCAAAATTTGAATAACCAGACACTCTCAGAAGCTCCCCAAGATATGATTCTGCCCTGCAAATTCTTCATTAGAGCCATCAAAGTTCGGAAGCCATATTACTTGATTATCGAAGAAATGTAACCATAACACCAAACGAACTATGTTCCCTTTACACATTGCTGATTGTAGAAATTGTAAAAGTGCAACAACCCCATTGGCCCTTATAACAGTCCTAGTTTCTTCATCATTATATTCAACAAGTGTGAGTGAAGTGATAACCTTGGCAACTGCTAATTGAGTCGGCTGCCATACTCCAAGATACTTAAGAACAACAGCCCCATCTCCCAAACCACATAAAACTGAGCAGATCACAGTAGAAAGGCCAAATTTCTCTTTCCTTTCCTCTCGCAAACTATGAGACCCAAGCCAAGATATCCCCCATGTTACATCAACAATTCCCAGGTCAAAGGGATTGGATGTCTACGCCATTTGCATGTCTTGCAACTCTAAGCTCATCTCTTTACATTCCCTTTTACTAAAAATGCATTTGTTGCCTTCCATAGTTATGGTGTAATTCTTAGTTTCTTGCACAAGTATGCTGGATTTTTCAACTACCAGAATGAAATAAATTGGTGAGTTGCCCCACTATCAATCAACACCCGTACTTTTTCACCACAAGCACTCCCCACTAATTTCACAATTTTATGTCCTGCTATTCCCACAATCAAGTTCAGTAACAGCTCCATAAAGGCCATGGTCTTTTCAGGTTCATTTACTTTTTGACTGGTTAAGATAATATTTTCCAATGCAAGAATTTAAGAGAGCAAATTCCAAACATTTTCTACAATTACCCCTCTTTTTTTCCTCAATTTGAATCTCCTTCTCATAAACTCTATCTCTTTCATCTTCACTCATAGGTTCCTTCCTTATGACCTTCCTTCCCTTAATCAAAGCCTCTATTGCTAGAACTTGGACAATAAGAGTAAGGCCATCACCCAACTTTGGGTGACGTGCATGAAAACCTCGTATGGCTATTTAAGAGGTTTTTATGTCAAGAATAATGCCCTCTAAATTAGAGGTAAACTGGTCATAGCATCTATCTTGAGTTTAACCAAGAGACTTCCCTTTTTTTTTTTTTTAAAAAAATCTTTTTCTGCCATTATGGAAAGTCGGAATTGTTGGTTTTGCCTCCCCTGGTTTGCCTTAGGCATCTTAGCATGATAGAAAATGAATCCTTCCTCCCTTGTTCTCACTAGCTCTGCTTCTTCTAAAATTTCCAGGGCCTTTCATCAATGAAGCAGACTTGCTATTTGGGATTTTAGACTCGCCTCCTTTGATTGCATCACGAATTTTGTTTGATCCTTGGGTAGTATTTTGGGTTGGGTCAAATAAATATATTACCCAAAGCAACTAGGTCTTAGTCCTATGGCATTTTGGGCCAAAAAAACTTTTGGACCCTTTTCCAAATTTGGCCTTAGGGATATTCTCTAGTGCTTCATTCCTTCCTTCAATTATGTGGGCTTTCAATCTTCCTAATTTAGCTCATATATCCTCCCTAAAACCACCTTGGGTTGCTTTGACCAACACACCTCTAGAATCTATTGGTGTTGGTTTCTGAGTATTAACCCTAGCTTTTCCTTCTATACAATCCAGAATTTTGTGCGTCTCCGCATGTGCCTTCTTGTTCATTACCTTTGCACCTAATGGAAGTAGCTTTAGCATTTTAGAATGCACAAGGGAAGAAGAAGGTAGCATCAACAGGTTGCATTGGGTCATATTGCTCCAGTGTTTCATGTCGGATTCAACATTTACCTAGGTATTAGTCTTGGGTTGACAGAATTGAGAGGGTAATTGGGCCACTTTTATTTCGTAATTAGGCCTATAATATTTGCTTCTCCAATTCAGTTTTAGGCTTCTACTGCATGCAATTTCTTTAACCCGATCCATAATCCAATTTCTTTTCTCTTTGTCATCAACTCCTCCCTCCCTTGTCATCAATAACACTACTCGATGTTCACCTTCCAATGATTTTCCCTAATCTTCTCTTTATTGTAGCCTCGCTGCAACTCTTTGCTGATGGTGTTGTTAATGTTGATTGGATGTTGTAGTTCCATGTATCCAATTGGCACCAAAACCATAAAAGAAATTGTCTCTTCTCCATTCACTTGATCTGCCTCCTTGTTTGATAATGAGCTATCCATCTGTATGATCTTCATAGACCCCAAAAATTCAATGGTTAATGGTTTCATCTCTTCTATCGGTTTGTTCTCATTAGTCTCAGTAACCGTAAATCCAATAACTCCATCTTCTGAAAATGAGGGAGGCTTCGATTGCTGGACTTTGGTGGGTTCCTCCTCACTTTCTTCTTCAGGTTCAACCATTGGTGGTCGCTACTCTTTTTTAATTTCTTTCTCTATCTCTTTTTTTGAATTCCACCTTCTCCTTTTTTAGCTTTATCAAAAGAGCCTTCATGCCAATGTTTCTTGTCTTCCTTAATTGCGAAGGATGCTAGATTGGGATTACAGCTTTGTCTCTTTTAAAATTACCAATCATCTTAGCTACTTGATCATGTAGCTCCGTCACCATCGCTTTCATAACCATAAGTTTCCTTTTGTCTCCTCCTGTTCTTTTTGCAACAAACCAAAGTTCTTCTCTAGTGAGTCCATTCACTTATCCATTTTGTTGTCCACATTGCCCTAGATACAATTGCTTTTGTACCAAAATGATAGAACAATGATGAATTCTAGTATTATTTATGCAACAAAACTACAATACTCTAGTCCAACAAAGAATTAGATATGGCAATATGGCAGGTTACAGTGAAAACAATAGACTAAGAAGGAAAGAAAATAGTAGAAAATACATAAGGGACCTCTAGCATTTGAGTGGCTAGACTTTCCACCAAGAAAAAAAAGAAAAAATAAAAAAAGAAGAAACCAATTCTTCCTTGTCCTTCTCTACGAGGACCCCACAATATATCCCCCTTTTAACTACTTCGTCTCTCTTTGCTAGCTCAACCCCCTTCCCATTGTGTGCTGCATAGTTAGTTACATAACTCCCTTTTCTTAGCTCTTCTAGAATAGGTTTTGGTCCCCCTCTAATAATTCACTCCCCTCAGGCCTAAATCTCTTCTTTTCTACTTTCTTTCTTTTGTTATAGATCTTCAATAGCAAATGCCCAATAACTTTGGGTTTATTAGAACCTTACGCTTTGTTGGTAATCACGTGCTATTTGTCACATGATTCACTTATCCTTTTTTATTTTTCATTTATTTTTGTTTCATTTTCTTTCCATGTTTTACACTGTTATTGCACCATTCTTGGGTACTGTTCACTCTATTTTAGGAAGGCTATCTCAGTTTGTTTTATTTCCTTGGTTTGCGAGATTGGAAGTTGACTAGCTGATTTCTCTTATAGCCAGCATCCCTATTTAGTTGGCTTGTATATTTTATTCGAGAATAAGAAAATATTGAGAGCCAATGAATATGTTCTATTTTTTATCATGGTATCAAAGCCAAAACAATTCTAAGCTTAGCCATGATTACTTTTGGATCAATAAGGTCATATAATGTGACCTCTTCCAATGAAGGATCCTCTTTGTCTCAATTGTCATCTTTGCCTCCCTTGTCTTCCTCCATGAGTGATGACAATCAATCTCACACATTAATAATAGGGAATCGATTTGACGAAAGCAATTATCTGGTGTGGTCCTAGAGTGTACTTATTGTCATCCATAGCTGTGGGAAAAAGTAGTATCTTATTGGAGAAGCCAAACAACCAGACATATTAGACCCAAAGTTTAAAATGTGGGTAGCAGAGAATAATTTGATTATGTTATGGATGATAAATTCAATGACAACTAATATTGGGGAGAGATTCGTGATAGCCAAGACTGCCAAAGAGATTTGGGACATGGTGCAGGAGTCTTATTCTAAGGTGGAGAACTCCACTGCTTTATTTAAGATCAAAGGCGTCTTGAAGGATTTGAAATAGGGAGATGCCACAGTAACCCAATACTGCAATACCTTAGTTAATCATTGGCAACAATTTGATCATTATGAAGTGTATGAGTGGACCACTAGTATAGATGCAGTATTGTATAACAATATAATGGAGAAGGAGAGAATCTATAGATTCCTCTGGAGACTTAATACCGCGTATGATGCAGTCAAAGGGAGGATTATGGCTACTCAACCACTTCCCTCACTCAAAGAAGTAAGGTGTAAGGAAAGTAAGAAACAACTCACTCTTGGCATGCACAACTTGCTGCCTACATCTGAGACCTCAGTGGTGGTGGTCAGAAGCAATGCAATAGTTAAGGGCAAGCCTAGGAGAAATGGGAAACCATGGTATGACCATTATAGCAAAACTGGTCACATTAAGGACAATTGTTGGAAATTGCATGGGAAACCTCTAAATTGGAAGCCACGACAGCAAAGGGAAACCCATGGCCTTGTAGCAACTGGATAGAAGAAACCTTCAGGATCATTTAAGCCAGCCATGTTTAGTAAGGAGCAATTGGATATTCTCTAAAAAATGCTCAACTCATGGATTTGAAAAAACTACAGGTGCTGTTGCTATGGCACAAACTGGTAAGTAGTTGACAACTATACAAAATCAAAAATCCAATTCTTGGATTATAGATTCTGGAGCCATTAACCACATGATTGGTAATGCATCACTACTCCTTGATTTCATCCTAAACTCTAACTTCCATATGGTTAGAATAGTTGATGGTTCTCTTGTTGAAGTCAAAGGAATAGGTCTTGTTAAATTGTCAGAGGAGTTGATTTCAAAGGATGTATTATTTGTTCCACAATTAACTTGCAACCTATTATCTGTTAGCAACCTTGCCAAGGATTCTAATTGTGTAACATTCTTTAATATCAGTGGTTATTTTGTTCAGGATTTGGAGTTAGGAAAGAGAATTAGCAATGCTAGGATGTATGCTGGACTTTACTACCTACAAGGACCTTAAAGGGCGAATAATGGTGCCGTGACACATTATGTGTACTCCAATAAACCCAATGATGTATTGCTATGGCATTATAAATTAGGCCATCCCAATTTTTCTTACATGAAACGTTTGTACCTTTCCTTGATCAATAATATATCCATTTCACCTTTTTGTGAAACTTGCCAATTCTCTAAACATATCAAAAAGTCCTATACATCTCATATCTATCAACTATTTGAACCTTTCTCACTTATGCATAGTGATGTTTGGGGACCAACAAATGTCAAAAAAATAAATGGGACAATATGATTTATCACTTTTATAGATGACCATATAAGATTAACTTAGTTGTATCTCTTAAAAGAAAAGTTGGAATTCATTGGTGTATTTAAAATGTTTCACAACCTCATTCAAAATCAATTTCAATCACAAATTTAAATCATAAGAATCGATAATGCAAAGGACTACAACTCCAACCTTAATTCCTACCTTAACCATCGTGGAATTATACACCAAAACTCTTGTGTAAATACTCCTAAACAAAACGAGGTTGCTAAATGGAAAAATAGACATTTACTTGAAGTGGCGAGGTCTCTCCTCCTTGCCTTAAATGTCTTTAGGTCTTATTAGGGTGAAACGGTCCTTACAACAACTTACCTCCTTAATAGGATGCCTTCTAAAATCCTCAAATTTAGATCACCTTATCAAGTGCTTCGTGAAAAGTACTCCAACACTTAAACCATGTCTACTTTTCCTCTCAAAATATTTTGTTGTACCACATATATTGATAATGACCAAGGGGAAAAATTAGATTCTCGTGCAATAAAGTATATTTTTATTGGATACTTATTAACCCAAAAGGGATATAAGTGCTACTCTCCCAATATAAAACATGTGTATATTACCATGAACCTTACTTTGCATGAAACGCAACCGTTTTACACCTAAACAACCCTTTAGGGGGAGATTCCTCAGTACACTAGAAATGAACCAAAATGGTTATTTGGCAGCTCTCACTTCCCTCTCACCTGAGACCACACTTCTGATCCAAGATACCATAACACCCACTAAATCAGAACCCTATCATACACCAGAATCTGATTCTGAACCAGAGCCACATTACTTACAGCTTATATCCACTGTTTCATTTGAACTTGAGCCAGAACCATATCGCCAACATCCCACTGACTAGATTTCTCCTAAACCCATACCCAAAGCTGAGTCTAATACCACACAACAAAAAAAAAGTTATAACTTATACTAGGAGGATGAAACCTCAATTGACAAAATAGCACTTAGCAAAAGAAGATTAAGAAAAACATGTCCTCAATAGAACCAAACCGCTTTCTTTACTCCAAGTTCCAAATCGCAAGAGGAATTAGAGATGCCTATTGCCTTAAGAAAGGGAGTGTGAAGTTGTAGGGTAAGAAGTAGTACAAAACATGCAATAAGCAATTTTGTTGTCTATAACAATCTATCATCTAAGATGTAGGCTTTTGTATACAGTGTTTCACTTGAAAAGCTTCCTAAAAATGTCTATGAGTCCGTTAAGAAGAAGGAGTAGAGAGTTGCTATACAATAAGAGTTAGAAGCCCTTAAGAAAAACAACACATGGGAAATTGTTAAGTTGCCTCCTGGAAAGACTCTGGTGGGATACAAGTGGATCTTTATAGTGAAATACAATTTAGATGGGAGTATCAACCATCACAAGGCTAGACTTGTAACTAAGGGATTTATCCAAATCTATGGGATTGATTATTAAGAAACATTTGTACCAATAGCCAAATTCAATACTATCAAAGTATTATTGTCCTTTGCAGCTAACTTAGATTGGCCTCTTCATCAGTTGGACATAAAAAATGTCTTTTTAAATGGAGATTTGAAGGAGAAAGTCTGCATAGAAATTCCTCTCGGGTATCATTGAAAAACAATTCAACAAGAGTTTGTAAACTCTGTAAATCTTTGTATGGGTTTAAGCAATCACCAAGGGCCTAATTTGAAAGATTCACTACTGCTATTAACAATCAAGGGTTAAGTCAGTGTCAAACTGACTATATTTTGTTTGTTAAAATAGGTCCCAACGGGAAGTTAGCAATTTTGATAGTATATGTAGATGACATTGTGATTATCGGAGATCATAAGGCAGAGATAGAGGAATTGAAAGAGTTCTTGGCTCATGAGTTTGAAGTTAAAAATTTAGGGAACCTGAGATACTTCCAAGGTATGAAGGTAGCAAGAACCAAAGAAGGTATATCTATCTCTTAATTTAAGTACACTTTGGACTTATTCAAAGAGACAGGGATGTTGGGATGTAAGCCTACAGAAACTCCTATGGAAGCTAATTACAAATTAGGTCTAAAACATGATAGTCCACCTATTGAAACAGGGAGGTATCAAAGACTTGTGGGGAAATTGATTTACTTGACTCATACTCGTTCAGACATTAGTTTTCCCCTTAGTGCTGTGAGTCAATTTATGAACAAACTAAATGAGGAGCATTTGAAAGCAATTTACAGAATCTTAAGGTATCTCAAGGTGACTCCCGGTAAGGGATTACTCTTCAAAAAGGGAGATGTTAGAAGTGTGAAAATTTATTCTAACGTAGATTAGGCTAGATCTATGATTGATAGGAGATGTACTACTGGATACTGCATGTTTGTTTGGGGAAACCTATTTAATTGGAGAAGGGAGAAGCAACTCATGGCGGCTAGAAGTAGTGCAGATGTTGAATTCCGTGCTCTAGCCCTTGGCATATGTGAAGGAATGTGAATAGCTAGACTCTTAGAGGAACTATATCTCAAGTGTGTCAAACCTTTGGAGGTATTTTGTGATAATATGGCAGCAAGGGAAATAGCCAAGAATCCTATTCATCATAATAAGACAAAACATGTTTAAATTGATAGGCTCATCACAGAGAGGGTTGAGTCAGGGATGATTGATTTGTGATATGTTCCTTCAAGTTCTCAAGTAGCTGATGTGTTGACCAAAGGATTGCCAAGGGTTAAATTTAAAGATTCGAGCACCAAGTTAGGAATGATAAATATTTATTCTCTAACTTGAGGGGGAGTGTTAGTAATCACGTGCTATTTGTCACATGATTCTCTTATCCTTCTTTAATTTCCATTTATTTTTGTTTCCTTTTCTTTCCTTGTTTTACACTGTTATCACACCATTCTCGGGTACTGTTCACTCTGTTTTAGGAAGGTTATTTTAGTCTGTTTTATTTCTTTATCTTAGTCTGTTTTATTTCCTTGGTTTGTGGGATTGGGAGTTGATTGGCTGATTTCTTTTGTAGCTAGCGTCCCTATTTAGTTGGCTTGTATATTCTATTCGAGAATAAGAAAATACTGAGAGCCAATGAATATGTTCTGTTCTGCTATGTTTTTCGTCACGCTCTATCATGTAAAATGATCTTTGAGAGTTTTGGAAACTAGTTATTCCATGTCATGTGATGTTTACTTTTGAGAGGGAAGTTAGTGAAAACAAGGAGATAAACTGTCTGAATTGAGGAAAAGGAAAGAAAAAACTAGTTTTTGTTGTGGGTGAGTGTTCTCACAGTTGGTTTTAGTAAATAATGAATAAAGGGTTCACTGAACTTCACGTCTCCACCCCTCTATAAATGTTTTGAGTAGGTGGCTTGCTTCTTGGAGGCAGATAAGGAAGAGAACAGGAATAGTTTGATTGACTAGGGATAGAGATTCTGTTGTCTAGCTTGGTAAAGTATTGCATTTGTGCTGAAAGTTATGGAGTTGCCTTTATCTATGGACCCAACTGCTCTAATGGTGAGGGTATCTATATTCAAAGCCTTTTAAGAGTCAACTCATAAATATAATGATGCATAAAAGCACTATATAAATGGGAGAAAATAAAGGTCAGGACCTGCAGCCTGTGTTGAGAGGAGAATAAATGAAGCAGCAGCTGAGCTACACATGTTCCATATGGATCCGGTTACATTTAATCAGTAATAAAGGCCTAGGTAATAGTTTCTACAGATTTCTATTAGTCGGATTGATATAAGAGTACATAGTCTAGAAGAGCGGTAGACTCAAATGAGCAGGAAGCGGTGGTTGCTCATATCCCACTTGCTTGAATTTATCAGAAATGAAGAGTCTAATAATCTGGGCTATGAAAGATCATAATCTAGTCTTAGAGAATTTCTAGTCATGCATGGTCATTCAAACGATTATTCTCTATGTATTATGTAGACTCTTAGCGTTATATAGTATTGCCAAGGAAATTATAGAGTCAAAATAGTAAACAAGGACTATGCTGCTAATTACAAAGTGCCATATTTTAAGGAATTATTAATATTGCCTTGTTTTGTGGATGAGTACCTTAAATTTTGATTCATGGTTCAGGCACCATGTCAAGACATTCTAACTTCTAACAATTTTGTTGTAAGAATATAGTTTGGATACCTGAAATTAAACAAAAAGAGAACATAATGGTAACAGTTCCCCTAGAATTCGAACATTAGAGTTACTTCTAGTTAATTACATCATTGTTCCAGATTAATTACTAGCTTATTTTGAACATATCAAAATGAGAGAATTGTGTATGGGTACTTCAGACATGTGAACGATGGCATTCCGTTGGTGTTTTCAAGTTGTTTTCTTATGTGGTACCAGAATAAGCTATCATCTAAGGCATTTGAGAATCCTTAACCTCAATTCTTGACTTCCATTTGCAGGCAGAGGGCAAGGGTAAAGTTGATTAAAATGAAAGTTGTGTCATTTTGTGGGGATAATGCATGCCCGTTCAAGACTGTTCTATATGTATTGCAAACTAGCTTTTGATAAACCTGACGTCAAGCACAGCGTAGAAACAGAGCATCTCGTCTGTCAGTGCAGATTATTCTTACCCGATGCCATTTACCTATAGGAGCTTGTAGATTCTTTTGTTTTAACACAATTTTTTCATTTCTTGCTTGCGATATTATTTCAGTGGTTTTGTTTTTTTTCCCAGTTTTCTATCTTCTTTTGATTTTCATAGTCGAAAGTTATCAACTGATTATTAAATGTATAGGCAACCTGTAAATTGTGATAGTTCCAATAGTTACTATCTTCCTTGAATGTAAATTCAAAGTTGAATAACGTTAAAATAAATCAATGTTTGTACAGTTCACTGTCTCAAGAAATTTTATCAATCTTTCTTTCTGTTCTGCTTGAATAAAGTGACTTTCACATTTTCACAAGACTCTTGAATCCTGAGATTATTTACCATAAGAGTTTTCCTATTCCCTTATATCAACTAGGAGCTAATTCAGGTCCAAGGGATGTTGTAATCAAAAGTAGCCTTCTGTTACTACAGCTTTATGGATGTGGTGCTCAGTCATTCTTGATCTTCTTTCATGATAAAATTCCCTTTTCCATATTTGCTTTCTTTTAGTTATCTTCACTTCGATTAACAGAAATTTTAGTTTCATATTTTATTCGACTTATCTATCATAATAGTTCTTGAAACATTTCAATAGTACCAATTTAGTCATTGAAAGTTTATTATCCTCAATTTAGTTTTAGCTGAGTTAGGGACAGGATTAAAACAATAGTTAGATTAGGACTAAAGTGTTGACAATAAATGTCATGTTCTGGTATAAAAATGTGACTGGTACGGAATACAAGATAATCTGCATCCATAAGTCTAACTAAACATACAAATTTCTATTCACATATTATATTCCTTTCATATAAGCAATATTATAGAATTAATTCAATCTTAACTTGTTTATAAAAAATCTAACAGAGTACCCTCTATAAATATGACATTTCAAATTACCTGCAATAGTTAGATATCACAGAGAGTTAAGCTCTCAAATTTCAATTAATAACAAAGTATAACCAATAAGGCAGATATTTTGCTTGCAGCCTATAAAGCTAACATCTACAATATAAATATATGTATACATATATAACAGACAATAAAATCTTAATATTGGGTGCACTGACCGTGAACTCATCACTAGCCATACTCTTGCACTAAGTTAAAGGGAGTGATTTAGATACAACCATATTATTTATAATGATAAATAAAAGAATAAACTGTGGTACTCAATGAGTAAAAAAATAAAGTATAGTAATTAAAAGGATTAGGAGTATAGGGTTTTTTTAATAAAAATAAATTTTTGCTAAACTATTATAAAACAAAATTGAGTGAGAATTCAGAAATATTGAACTTAAATAATAATAAAATTATGACATTTAAGATAGAGAAAATTTGTTAAAAAAAGTTATGAAGCTAATTATTGTTATCATTCGAGGAATAAATAAAAGTACATGAACACATTTACAAGCAATTTCAAACTATGATATGCTGATTAATTGATTTATAAAATTTAATATGAGGAAGTTAGCATATATCAAGAAATAAACCAAAAGCATATAAAGAATTTTATTGTTAGGGTTGACAATCCATTATAATGAGATGTGATCATATGACAATAATACCAAATACCTGCATACATATAGCTCATTCAGGATGCTTGATTAATTAAAACAGAAGAAGAAAACTATACATATTAATTTTTACATTAGAAACAATTTGTTAAACAATAATTAGAAACCATTAATTATTAGTTGAAAACCATTTGATATTTTTATGAAAAATAATTTCATATAAATCTTTTATTGAAAGATTTATGCAAATCCAAAGTTCCAACATAAGCACACAATTCATGGGAATAAATAATTAGATCAAACATGGGTACTCTACTCATAAATATTCAAAGAACGTTTAACTCAGTACATACTCAACTTAAAATTCACAAGAAGATATCTTAGGTGCATCGAGAGCTAATAAGATTATTATGAGCAATTAGCATCTTGCATAATTTTACCTTATATAAAGAAAGAAAAATATAGTTCATTTTGGTAAATCTTTCAAACATCATAGTCTACCTTATAACTATTCATATATTGTCCTTACTTTCGCATACATCCCCCATCCAGCTATTTCACACGTCTATCATTGCAAAGATCCATGCATAACTCATAAAATTCCTGCCGACCTTCATAAATCTATATCAGTTTGAGAATTTATAGATATCACTTCAAAAACCCGTATTTCAAAGGGGTAGACATATCATATCACAGCTTGTAGTCAATTTACTATTATGCTCATAGGTCATTTGAACATTTCTCAATTAATTAGACTGAAATACCCTTCTTTAACAATTCCATTTTTTGGATTAGCACTTCAGTCATCATATAATTGTTTAGCATTTCAACTCTGAAATTTAAAAACCCATAATATATCGTACCAGAAAATATTACCTAGGAAATCTGTTCTAACAGATACACAGAAACACAAATAATAAAAAGACAAGAATAGAAAAAGATCATATTTTATAATTTATTCACACTGGAAACTAAACAGTATGGGTGTGGGCCCATTCGTCGCCAAACCACTGTCAATTCCTTTTAATGGAGGAACGGAAAATGTTCCTACATACAATTATAATGATACTTATAATTTAAGAAACAAAGTAAAAACTTCCTTTTACACCGTAGGTCATCAAGCTACCTCATTCTAGATTAACTATTGCCCTCAACAACCAACCAGTCCCTTACACTACTTAACTTAATTTACTTGTTACCATCACCAGTTTTAAATTAGCAGTCAACTTGTTGATTAGTTTGAAAGTTCTAGAATTTATCTTAATATGTTAAGGTTATGGAATTGAATCAATAGGCGCCCCATCCTACTTAATTTACTGCCCCACTTGGTTGAATTGTTTTACATTTCCAAAAAGAAAGCTTCTTTGCTATGCCACAAATGACAATAAGCTAAAATGTTAATTTTGTGCTGAATGATCAGAGCTTGTAAGCCAATGTTTTAATCTTGTAAGTTACTAATGAAAAAATGTTAAGAAAATGGTTTTCATTGTACCATATGTTTGATTAGGTTATCAAATGAGTTGATTTGACATTGATGCTAACCGTATAAAAATATTATTTTCTCCCTTCTATATGATAACTCCAATTTTGGGAGCCTTGAAATATTCTTTTTTTAATTTTTAAAAATTAAAAAATAAGTACTTTAAGTGAAAAGTAAGCATTTTTATCATTATGATAGGATGATGAAATATGACAAACGTTTTTGTTAATACCTATAAGGAAAATTATGAAGTTAAGTATTACTGGACCGAGCGACTAATTTGATATGCACTCAACTCAACACAATGCATGATCTAACCTCTTAGAATGTAATATATTTGTGAAAAATAAGAATGAATTACTAATAACTTATCAACTTTATTTCTATATAAAAATAATTATATTTTTAAATCCCTATGTTCCTTTTCCTTTTGTCTTCATGTGATACAAATGGCTTTAAACTCTCAAGAGATGACCCTAATTTACATTTTGGATTCATGTAGGGTATTTTATCTGTTACGATACCAATAATCTCTCCTCTTTTTTTTCTTTTATTTTTTATTTTGAGGGAGTTAGGCATAACTAAATGAGGGTAGAGATGAATAAAATATCCCTTCTCAATGATTATTTGCAAATTTTAAATGAATATGGATCAAGGCATTTTTTTAACATATATGGTAAAAAGCAACTACGCCAAAAGGTAAAAGTTACATCTTCTCAAAACCAAAACGAGCTACTTTTGAAAACTAATATTGTATCTCTAGGTAACCCTATAAATATTTAAAACTTTGTTCTCATACCTTACAACCACAACATAGGCATCTGGATTTTCTCTCAATTATTTCCACTGCTTCGACATCTTTTTCTAAAAGCTTCGCCCAAGCAGGGATATCTGGCAATTAACGAAACAACATTGTTAATTTTTGTTCCATATTGTTTGGAATTATAAACTTGATGAAATAAATTTATCTCCCCCTTTCCTCCAAAAAATTATGAACTTCAAGAGGCATTCAAGTTGAGTATTGTCATTCAAAGTAACAAGAAATATATGACGCCACTTTATGTCATTTCTCCTACCACCGAAAAACTGTAAAGATCTCACAAACCTTAAAATTTTAATTTTGTTAATTTCAATAAAACATTGATTGTGTCATTTTTATAACAACTTCTAACTGTCATATTAAACATAAAACTTTTAAATATAATGATTTCTTATATATACTTTGGCGTCCTACATACTGAAGAGTGTAGTACAAAAATATGCCAAAGGACCCCTAATTATTTATCAATTTTATTAAATTCATAATTAAGATGAGTTAAAAGTATACAAAATTTCTATTTCATAAATATCTTCCAAAAAAATATATACAAATTTTTAAATTTTTAATTATGTTAATGTTATGGAAGCTTTTAGGAAATTGAATTTTCTGTAGTTATAGAGTCATATAGTCCAAGAGCGAGTGATACAAAAAAGTGAAAATGTATATGAGATCCTCTCTTTACACCCATTTTCTCTTTTCTCTTCTTTTCTTTCTAACAATCAATTTGTGATTGTACAAAATCCAAAATTGGCCTATAGCCTTAAGTATCTAAACTAAATTCCAACCTGCTTCTAAAAGGTCCAAAAACTTAACAATTATAATTCATTAAGTTACATATAATAGATTGACATCAAGTTGCTTTGAATAGAACAACTCTATCATGGCAAGATAGTCTACTCAACTTTTACAATTCCATTATGTTACCCTCAGCAAAAGTCCAAAATAGATTGAAAGTTCCACACATATAGAGCATTCCATTCACAATTCACATACCCGCTCACTAAGCCTAGGGCCATTGACCATCGCTTGCCTTGCTATTGTATTCCTCCCCAAAGCATCCCATTCCACGCCTAATAAAGCACCAGTACTCTTACATCCCATCTTTTGTGCGTCCTTCATAGTCTCTATCATAATCTGTCAAACCGAAACAGTCAACTTTTATATCATTACATTTTTTTTTGGCGATAAATTTTATCTATCATAACAAAAGCAAGTATTTTAATATGATATCTTACATTTAAATTATTGTTTTTGATACCGATCTAAAAATAAAATTAATATATTCTGAATATTATACCTGTAGTTCGCTCAATGTTGCAGTCGTCTCTTTCAAAGCTACAGTGAAATCAGATGCTTTTCCTACTTTTCAATTTTGAGAATACCCTTGTTGTTAATGAACGAAAAGAACGATAGAGATCTGAAGAGAATGAGGAACAAACAAAGGGCCCTGTTAGTGTTACAATCAGTAGAGTGATCAAGACGATCATCAAGAGCGTAATTCTCCCCCTTTGAACTTGTAATACCTAAATATATATATATATATATATATATAAAACAAAAAAAAAAGATAAATAAATAATATATTTTAGGTTATTAAAATAAAGACTAAATTTTTTTTCTTTAAATCTATTTTGGTTTCATAAAAATTTTAAAGGAATTTTCTAATCTTTTTAAATATCAATTAATGCATATTAAGCTTTCTAGGGGACAAAAGTGCAAATTGAGCCAAAGGTATTTAAATAATCCTTAAGCACACACTCCCCATTTTTCCCATATGATGCAATGTCCTTTCCTTGCTTCATCTTTTTCTCTCTCCTGAACTCTACTTTTTCTTGCTTCTTTCGTGACTTTTGCCCAGTTCTTCTTATGCTTGAGTTGTTCCCCCCTTCTCTCATCGTAACACCTCCATTGAAGCGTGAATCTCGGCCAACCACAAGGATCCATCACCTTCTTTTGTTGGATGTTGTTACCCACTCACCTCCGACGGATTTAGTTGTCATAAAACTCTTATTTGGTAAAGATTTCATCTCCTTTCTCCTTCTCTTTCTCTGTTGTTCATCCATGGAAATTTTATGGATTTTGTGAAGATTGGCTATTCCAATCTTTCTTTCATTATCTTCCATCAATTTTCGTCTTTCTCTATGATTTATTGAAGCTTAAAGGATATTTAGTTCTTGTTGCTCAATTTGGCCGTGGGTATGCTTCCAATTTGGGGGTTTCTTGAATTTCAACATTTAAGTATAAATTAACACTTCCAAATTCATCTTTGAAGTTCCAAGAAGTAAGTTTTGGATTTAATTTGAGTTACAGCAGCTTAGATTGAAAAACCCAAAATTTAGGGTTAGTATTTAGGATAAAAAAATGCATAAAAATTTAGGGATTTATGTTTTAAGGAGTATGTTAGGTTATATAAATAATTATGAATACTATTGGAGTGGTCAACATAATTAATTTATATTGGTTATAATTTTATGTGATACCAGGAAAACTCATTCAACTGGGACTTTGCACTAAACAATAGGAATTTGGGACTTATACTATTAGTTCCAACTGATGAGTGTGTAAATAATGGAGTGACATATCTATTTTATCCCATTTTATATTTTTATGATGAAAATTTCAATTGTGTGATTTATGTACTCTATTCCTTGGGGAAACAAATCGGTATTTTCAAAACTTCAAAATGGATATATATATATATATATATATATTCATATGATGATTCAATAAATTTATTAAAGCAAATTGATAATTGAAATATGGTGTGATATATCCTTGTGAAATGCAAAAGAATGAATTGGATGGAAAGATAGTGGTGATGTGTATATGTTTATTTATGAGGAGAGTGTTTTATGTTGTTTTGTGGTCTCATATATTACAGAGATTATATTAAAGGTTAACTTGTCTTATTTAATTAATAAATTATTTCTTTGATTCCTTATTTATTTTTGATAGCTAAATGCTATTTGAAGGGATTTTATTTTAATTATTTTTATTTTATATAATGAATGAGAATCTAGTCCTAGGTGCACTTAGAATAAGTTATGAATTGTGATAGCACTGTGATGTGATATATCCAGTGCTGCGATCTAAGATACTAGATGTATATTGTGAAAGTGATAAGATGGGATGAATCTAAAAAAATGCTATGATACATGATGATGTGGTTTGATGATTTGGTTCCTCTTTATGATACCCATTCCTATAATATTTTTCTTATATTTAGAAAATATAGATTTTTCTAAAAATTTCTTTTTATTTAAATCATTATTTTTCATTTCAACTATAAATTTTATTGCCTAAACTATTTGATAATCATTGATTTCTAAAAACTCTTGTATGCACTTGTTTTTCCCTCTATGCACTTTATTATCTATACACTCACTAGGTTTATCCTTCTTCTTTCCTTATTATTCAGACCAGCAAGTAAAGGAGTGAAGTAATCTGGGAGCTCGTGAGCTACCAGACTCTTAGAGCAGGTGTTTAATTTTGTGAGATTGTGTTAGACTCTATGAAGTGGTGGCACTTAGGTGTAGAGAAAGAATTTTAAAATTGTCCATATTATATGGTTACTTATAAATTGTAATATTGTTTATACTTTCCTAACTAAGCATTTTGGTTATATGTAACTTATTGTTATTGGTGCTGATGCTGGTTTAATTTATTTTTCAAGATGGGATGTCCAATTTTTAAAGGAGACGCTGTCGGATTTTCGATAACCCTTAATAACATAATGAACTGAATATAAAATTTTTTAAAACTTGTGGGTTATATGAGTTAGTTTAAATATATGATATAATAGTTGACTTTAAATTTTGTAAGGTTTGCTAGGCTTACCTAATCTCCAGATTAGTTTAACCTACACGCTGGTCATGGCTCAGAAATTAGGTCGTGACAGAACTCTACTCATATCTACTTTATTTTGCTGCCCTGAGTATGAGTATTTTTATGTTTGGACATCAAAATTTATAAAATCTAGGTTCTTCGTGAAATTAAACATTGGATGAGTTCAAGAGTTTTAAGTAATTAATTTTTTTTTCAAAAAGGTTCAATATGCATCTTAAGTTTTCCTTTCAACAATGAGCTATTATGTTGGCGTGTGTGTGCTTTTTTTTTTTTTTGAAATAATTACAACCAAGTACCTAGATGTTATAAAATTTACAAAAAAGGATTTAAAAAATCAAAATTATTTTTAAGAACTTTCATTACCATCAACTTTTAGGAGATTTTACTCTAGTTTTAGGGAATTTATTACCAAGTGTAGGAAAGTGTTAAACTTTCTTATACCTTGTAATAATTCCTTAAAAATAATAGTAAAATCTTTTAAAATTTGATAATAATAATGGTCCTTAATAGTAATTTTAATTTTTAAAATATTTTCTTATAAATTTTATGGCAACTGAGTCCTTGATTGTAATTTTTTCTTTTTTATTTTCTTTTAACAAAAGGCCACTTCAATTGTAATAAGAGTATTTAACTAATATCTCAAAGGATTAGGCTTAGGCATACAAGTCTCAACAGAACCTAACTTTGAATTCAAGGGATTAGGCAACTATGGCGTCGCGAATATTGGACGGAGGACAGAAGTTTTTAGGTCTTGACCTCTCGTCTCTCTTTGATTATTCTCATGTGCCCCTAATACATGATACAGCAAACAATTTAAGCCGCCTAGAATTTTGGATGGCATATGAAATGACAACATATAGGGTTCAAGAGTAAATTTAGAGTGATTAGGATGAAATGTAGGAAGGTAAAAAATGCCCACAGATCACATGAATTTTTTGTTATTCTTTTACCAACAAAAATTGTTGTGCATTCTACTTCATTATTGAAAGAAATAACCTAAATTCAAGAGTTACAATCATTCATTACAAATCTTGAAAGCATTCGATGGTAAGTTTCAAGAAAGAGAGTTTCTTTGATATACTGTAAATGATACAAGCTAAAACGTTAATTTTGTGCTTAGATAAATGGTGAACCAAGGTTTCCAACTTGTAAGTTACAGATAAAAAGAAGTTTTTAATTTTGATTGCGTATTGTATGTTTGAAGGGGTTACGAAATGAGTTGATTTGACATGGTGGCTAATCCTATAAAAACATCATTTTCTTCTTCTACGTCTACCCACAAAGCCATATTCTTTTCTTTGTCCGAATTAAAGCGTCGTCATCCTTGGTAAATCATGGCACCATCTAAGTATATGTTTGCAATGACGATATTACTTTTTGCGATTGCTACTTTATGGGTCGCACCTGGATTCTCATTGGATGATGGTTTAGACTCCCTTGATGCTCCAACACCCTTTAGTCAATTCTCACCAGAAGAAGGTCCTCAGTTTTATGACTATCTGCTCTGGTGTTCACGAAAATTTATAAAAAACTGTGGTTATCTTACGTTCTCTGCCATAGTTTATCATAATGCAACAGTCACAGAAGAGTGTTGTGGCAACCTAGTTAACGAGTTGGGAAAAAGTTGCTATGACAATTTGATCATACCCGTTCTTCAATCACCTACATTCAAAGGCAATGCTTCCCAAATTGCAGCAAGCAATAAACAAGTATGGAGCAGATGTGCTTCTTTAGCAAATAGTTCACCTCATTCCCATTAGTTTATTTGTACTCGTAAAATCTACAATAATTTATTCGTTGAATAAAAATATATCATATCTCTAATTTTCTTTTTCTCTGAGTCTCAATGTGGGAGGTGGGAATTAGATTGGAGGCACAGTAGTTACAAAACGATAAATCAAAATTTATGAAAAAAAGTAACCAGACAGAATTCGTATATTTTATAAATCTAACAATTAAACAATTATTCTTGATGTCTAAAAATTAAATTTTAATTTCAAACCAGAAACTGGAAAAGTTTTTTAAAAGAAAGTAAACGTATGGAAAAACAATGATTGTTTTATATAAAATAAGAGTAGAACGATGGCAAAGAATTCCGCAAAGATAAGTCGAATATATTTACGGGGAAACGCTCAGTGAATTTGTTTTGTCAGTAACTAATTAATAATTGACCTCAACTTATTCAGTCTGAAGAAAGTGCGCTCATATTTGTTTTTTGGCCAGAGTGTGCTCACATTCAATATATTTTATTATAAGATATTGCATTAAATTTTTTGCATGAAACGTTGATAATATTCTTTTCGTTCAAGGACCTTCAAACACTCATTTTGCTATAATTATCATCCATGATGAGAAGATAATTTCATTTGTATTCTTCAAATTTTAAAATTCACAAGAAATTAAACAACTTGGGAAAAAGCTAAATCATCAAAATGCTATAAAATATATTGCAAAGCTAGTTTTCAAGCTTTATATTCGATAAACAACCGTCAAGCTTTGGAATCGGTATCATTACTATTTGTTTGGACTAGAATTAGCAGCTCGGTCAACATCAGTTCTATTTATAAATGTTTTGGCGGGTCCTTGAAAAAAATTAATTATAATCAAATTACAGAAAAAAATCGCTAACCCACTCCTTTTCTTAGGATCATCGTAAAAGAGGTAAAATCAGATTCAAGAGGGAAAAAATCATTTTATTTAGCTAAACATAACATCTCATCGATCTGTATAGGGCAACTATGGCTTCGCGAATATTGGATGTAGGACAAAGGTTTTTATCTCTTGACCCCTCGCCTCTCTTTGATTGTGCTCACGTGCCTTTAATGCATGATACACCAAATAACTTTTTCTAAGGGCCACCGTGGGTTGATCGAAAAAAATTTTAGCCACCTTGAATTTTAGACGGCATTTGAAATGACGACAGATAGGGTTCAAGAGTAAATTTAGAGTGATCAGGATGAAATGTAAAAAGGTTAAAATTGCCAATGAATCACATGAATTTTTTGTTGTTCTTTTACCTATTAAAATTATTGTGTATTCTACTTCATCATTGAAAAAACAGCCTAATTCTAGAGTTACAATAGTTCATTGCAAAGCTTGAAACTATTTGATGACAAGTTTTGTTAACGCATACATGTCAGCAGACACTTCATCAAATAAGGCCACCTCAAAAAATGGCATTACGTAGACATGTCGATAGATTTTCTATAAATATTTTTTAGATCATTTCTTATAGAATATTTTAGATTTGTGTTGCTTTCTGTAATGCTGACACGTGTTCTATTTTTTGGTTACATTTTCTCCATAAAAGCTATACACTGTAACCACAATTTGATACAGAAGAATGGAAATCAATTTCCTCAATTTTATTCTATTTCTGTTTTGATATGGTATTAGAGCTTGACTTAGCCAAGCTGAGTCAAAATGGCAAATAATTCATCGCCATCACAGTCACAATCTTCAGCTACACATTTGTCAATTTCTCTTCCAACTCCATCACCTACATTTTTTGTAACCTCTTTACCTCACTTTGTCACTGTAAAATTAACCGATGATAACTATCTCATATGGAAAGCTCAAATCACCTCCTATTTTCATGGTCAACAACTTTTTGGCTATATTGACGGCACCATTTCAAAGCCATCAAAATATTTGCTTGATTAAACACCTAACCCAGAATGTCATTGCTGGTTCCAGCAAGATTAACTTATCTTATCTCTAATAATTGCTTCCCTGTCTGACAAATTAATTGCATAAGTTCAAAGGCACAAAATATCTTGTGAAGTCTGGACAACCATTGAAACATTATTTGCCAACAAGACTCAAGCCAAATATGTTCAAATTCATAGTGAATTCACTACACTCAAAAAAGGTGGAGACTCAGTTGCAGAATATTTCAACAAAGCTACACAGCTAGCTGATTCACTTGCTGGCATTGGAGAACCACTACCAGATGCTCAATTTATCACACATATTCTTACTGGTCTTAGTACTAAATTTGACCCTGTGGTGGCATCTTTGACCACCAGAACACCAACTCTCAGTCCTGATGAACTATTGAGCTATCTCTTACTGTTCGAAGCTCATTTAACATATAATTCTCCTTTACCTTCTACAAATGCTAGTGAAATTACTGCTAATGTTGCTGTTAAGAATTTCAATTCCACCATTTGTGGTGGTGGACGATCTCCCTTTTCTTTTAGAGGTCGTGGAAATTGTAACATGTATCGAGGAGGAGGATGTTATGGATGTGGTGGCCGTAACTTCAATTTCAATCATCAGTCTCGAATCACTTGCCAAGTCTGTGAGAAACTAAGTCATAGTGCTTTGACCTGTTATCATAAACTCAATCAAGCATATGAGGCTTCTCCTTCTGCTTCCTTTTTTGTTAATTACTTTGCTCTTGGCATATTAGCCCATTCCAAATGGTATCCTGACTCTGGAGCTACAAATCATATAACCTCTGATTTTTCAAATCTCAACTTATCTGCTGAACCATACACTGGTGCTGATCAAGTTTATATTGGTGATGGAACACTTCTGTCTATCTCTCACCATGGATTCGGCACACTCCCCACTAATCATGGCAACTTTCTTCTTAACAACTTACTTTATGTCCCTAATATTAACAAAAATATGTTATTAGTCTCTCAATTTTGTAAAGATAATAATGTCTTCTTTGAGTTTCACGATTCATTTTTTATTGTGAAGGACAAGGTCATGAAGGCTCCTCTTCTTCACGGACCAAATAATCAACACCTTTACAAAATGCCATCTCCCTTTGCTTCTCGTGCATTTGTTAGTGAACAAGCTTTTTTCCATCGATGGCACCAAAGACTTGGACATCCAGCTTACCAGATTGTTAATCGTGTCCTGTAGTCACACTATCTTCCTTTGTCTCCCTCATCATCCCACTCAGTCTGTTTAGATTGTTGTGTAGCCGAAAGCCACTTCCAGCATCATCCTACTGCTTTACAAAAATCTTCTGCCCCACTTGAATTACTTTTCAATGATGTTTGGGGACCTTCCCCAGTAGCCTTTAGGACTGGTCATCGGTATTATGTTTCCTTTGTAGATGATTATTCCAGATTTACTTGGCTATTTCCTCTCACAAATAAATCTGATGTTCTTTCTGTCTTTCTTAATTTTCAATCTTATGTCGAAAGATTTTTTAACCTTAAAATCAAACAAATCCAATCTGACTGGGGAGGTGAATTTTGATCCTTAAATACTAAATTGAAACAACTTGGCATTGCTCATTGCCTCAGTTGCCCTCATGTTCATTATCAGAATGGTATAGTTGAACGCAAACATCGGCATATTGTTGAAACTGGATTAGCTCTGATGGCTCATGCCTCTGTTCCTCACTGCTACTAGGATTATGCCTTTTCCACAGCCATTTTCTTGATTAACAGAATGCCAAGTCCCATTTTATCCTATAAGTCTCCATACAAACTGCTTTATCATCAACAGCTTGATTACTCTCGTGTATGGGTGTTTAGCTGTGGTTGTTGGCCCCATTTGAGACCTTATTCAGTTCATAAGCTCCAGCCTTATTCTTGTCTGTGTATTTTTTTGGGTTACAGCTCTGCCCATATTGGTTATTTGTGTTTGGATCGGTCCACAGGTAAAATTTTTGTCTCCAATGATGTATATTTTGATGAGTTGCTATTTCCTTTTCAGGCCTCTCCAGTTGAACCTCAACCCACTTCAGTGTCCAGCCCACTTATCTTTCCTGTAAACCTCCATTCCATTGAACCTCAGCTCAATTCAGTGTCCAGCCCAAACTTCCATTCCATCTTGCCACCTATACCTCGTTCACATGATGCCTCTGATACACCTGTATCTCAGCCCACTTCAGTGTCTGCCTCTCCACCTCACATTGATCCCCTTTACCTTTTGAAACCTCATCTTCTTCGATGCCTAACTCCTCATCTCCATCACCTCCACGACACTTGATGATTACTAAAGCTCGCAACAACATTCTTCGCCCAAAAATTCCCTCTGATGGAATCATTTGTTGGCCTTCTGCTCACTGTGCATTTGTATTAGGAGTTCCTGAGGCAATACGCTCTGTTATTGAGGCTCTCCAATACTCAGAATGGAGACAGGCTATGAATGCCGAATTCAATGCCTTACTGGCAACAAAGACTTGGAAACTTGTTCCACCATCCTTTGGTCAAAATCTCATCAGCTCGAAATGTATTTTCAGTGTGAAATGCAATGTCGATGGCACTATTGATCGGTACAAGGCTTGATTGGTTGTGAAGGGCTATCATCAAATGTCGAGGATTGACTTTCATGATACCTTCTCGCTGATTGTGAAGCCTACCACAATCTGAATTGTTCTTGCTCTTGCCATCTCACAGAATTGGCCCATTCGATAAATCGATATACAGAATGCATTTCTCCATGGTTCAGTCGAAGAGGATGTTTTTATGACTTAGCCACTAGGTTTTGTGCACCCGAATCATCCGGACTATGTTTGTCATCTTTAGAAGGCTCTCTATGGTTTAAAATAGGCTCCCCGAGCTTGGTTCTCTTGTCTTAGCTCATGACTTATCAAATTGGGGTTTGTCTCTTCTCAGTTTGATGCATCTCTTTTCATTCTTCAGTCTGCTATTGCCTCTGTTTATGTTTTAATATATGTTGATGATATTATTATAACTGGTTCCTCGCTGGATGCTGTCTTTGATTTAATTGCTGCACTTTCCTCTACTTTTCTTGTCAAAAATATTGGCCTTATCACTTATTTTCTGGGTTTTGAAGTGCATCACACTTCCACTAGTTTATTACTCTCTCAACATAAATATATTCTTGATCTGCTCACTAAAAGCAATATGTTGAATGCTAAACCCGTCTCTACGCCTATGGATGCCTCCACCAAATTATCCATTTCTGATGGCATTCTTTTCCAGAATCTAACCTTATACCGTAGTGTTGTAGGTAGTCTTTAACATCTCTCCTTTACTAGGCCAGATATCTCATATGCTGTTAACAAAGTTTCTCAGTTTATGCACTATCCCAGATATGTTCATTGGCAGTCGTGAAACGTATTTTGTGATATCTCAAGCATACCATTGATATTGGTCTCTCTATTCAATCTTCCTCTGCCTTTTAACTTTTTGCTTACACTGATGTTGATTGGGGAGGCTATCTAGATGATGCTTATTCCACTGGAGCTCATCTTATTTTCTTTGGCTCCAACTTAATCTCCTAGAGCTCTAAGAAACATTCTTCTGTTGCTCGCTCCAGTACTGAGGTAGAGTATAAGTCTCTCACTGTTACTGCCTCTGAACTCATCTGGTTATAGTCTTTATTAAAGAATTGGGTGTTTATCTATCAGAATCTCCAATCATTTTTTGTGACAATGTAGGTGCTACATACTTAGCTGCTAATCCTGTTATGCATGCTCGATCAAAACACATTGCCTTGGATTTCCACTTTGTACGAGAATGACTAGCTTCTAAGCTGTTAAGAGTCTCTGTCATCTCTAGTAAAGATCAACTTGCTGATTGTCTCACTAAGCCTCTGCCATATCCTCATTTTGCCACTCTCAGATCGAGCCTCACTCTGGTTCCCCTCTCGTTTGGCTTGCGGGAGGATGTTAATGCATACATGTCAGTAGACACTTCATCAAATAAGGCCACTTCAGAAAATGGCATTACCTAGACATGTCTATAGATTTTCTGTAAATATTTTCCAAATCATTTCTTATAGAATATTCTAGATTTGTGCTGCTTTTTGTAATGCTGACACGTGTTCTATTTTCGGTTGCATTTTCTCCATAAAAGCTGTACACTGTAACCACAATTTGATACAGAAGACTGGAAATCAATTTGCTCAATTTTATTTCGTTTCTATTTTGATAAGTTTCAAGAAAGAAAGTTTCTTTGCTATGTCGTAAATGACACAAGCTAAAATGTTAATTTTGTTCTTAGCTAAGTGGACATAGAGATGGTAACCCAAGGTTTCCAATTTGTGAGTAACAGATAAAAAGAAGTTTTTTTTTTGGTATTTTATGTTTGAAGGGGTTATTGAATTAGTTGATTTGACCTAGCAGCTAACCCTATAAAATCATCATTTTCTCCTTCTACCTCTACCCATAAAGCCATAATCTTTGTCCAAATTAAAGCATTGTCATCTTAGGTAAATCATGGCACCATCTAAATACATGTTTGCAATGACGATGTTATCTTTTGCAATTGTTACTTTATAGGTCACACCTAGATTCTCATTGGATGAAGGTTCAGAGTCCCCTGATGCTCCAACACCCTCTACTTAATTCTCACTTGAAAAAAGTCCTCAGTTTTATGACTATTTGTATTGGTGTTCATGAAAGTTTATGAAAAAATTGTTACTTTCGTGTTCTATTATAGTTTATCATAATGTAAGTGTTGTGGCAACCTAGTTAACAAGTTGGAAAAGAGTCACTACGATAGCTTGATCATTCTCGTTCTTCAATGACCTACATTCAAAAGCAATGCTTCCTAAATTGTAGTAAGCAGTAAGCAAGTTTGGAGCATATCTTCTCTAGTAAAGAGTTCACCTCTTTCCTATTAGTTTATTTACAATAATTTATTTGTTTAACAAAAATATATCATATATTTGATTTTCTTTTTCTTTGAGTCTCAATGTGGGAGGTGGGAATTAGATTGGAGCAACAATAGTTACAAAATGATAAAATCAAAATTTATGAAAAAATTCACTTGACAAAATTCATATATTTTATAAATCTAACAATTAAACAATTATTCTTGCTATCTAAAAATAAATTTTAATTTCAAGCCAGAAAATGTGAAAGCTTTTAAAAGAAAGTAAACGTATAAAAGAACAATGATTGTTTTATATAAAGCGAGAGTAGAACGAAGGCAAAGAAGTCTGCAAAGATAAGTCATATATATATATATATGAGGGAATGCTCAATGAAATTGTTTTGTCAGTAATTAATTAATACTTGACCTCAACTTATTCAATCTGAAGAAAGTGTGCTTACATTCATTATATTTGATAATTAGATATTCTATTTTTTTTTTACATGAAACATTGATAATATTCTTTTCGTTGAAGGACTTTCATGTTTGCATTTCATTATACTAAAATTCAAGATTAATCAATATAACAATGATACAGATCTAATGCATAATATTTAGACCATTAAAATATAAATAATTAAGGAACGTACTTTGCTTTTCCATTAATGCAGAATTCAGATTTAGTGTGGCATGATCTTTCTCTCACTAGCCCTAGGTTAATAACGGCTTTGATGGAAAAGCTTACCAAAATTAGGGTTGAGAGGGAACCTAGCTTTTGTGTTAAATTATGTCTTAGTGGGGTTTTTTTTTTTTTAAATTATAGGTTTCAGTAAAACCTAACAGCCTATACTTTTAACTTCCAATTAGACTTAACCTCAAATGTGTGTTGGGCCCAATTATTATATAATCACTTTAAACAACTAAACATCTTAATAAACTATTAGTTAACTTGCATTTTAGAAAACAAAATTGTACAATCAATGTGAGCAAATATATATATATATATGTGTTCTAACTTTTTTTCACTTGGACTACATTAATTATGTTTTAAAAGAAATTCATTTTATTTTGTAATTAACTCTTAGGTTAACAAAACAACAAAAACTTTATGTGCGCACCTTTGAAAGAATGGTCCTAAGATAATGCAATGAATATAATTCGATCCAACATAACCATCAATGTGAGATTATAGCAATTACATGCCCTTTATTGATATACTCTCAATCTATAGTCACATATATCAACAATAATGCTGACATGGATCATATGTCTAGAAATGTGATAAGAAATAGCTTTAAAAAGTAATTAATAGTGCATTATTTCTTATTAGTCCTCTATATGATTTCTCAATTCCTTTATACTCAACTAATAGGAGAAATCACACGGCTTTGAATAAGCCTATATGTCTCAAATAACTTTATTTCAAAAATATTTATAGTGCCAACAAAGGCATATAATAACAAATATAGTGGTCATACTTAAGATAGACACTATGTTTTAACATACATATATTCAATCTTTGCATATGCAATATATTAACATAATGAAAATGGTGCAATAATATAACACATCAATTACATGGGAAATTCAAAGTGAATTAAAATATAATAATGTAGTCAAAAGACATCTACAAAGTCAACATAAATAAAAAGCACCAAACTCCCACTAACCTAAAAGATTAAAAGACCCTAAAACACTTATGTTCTTAACATGTTTCTTGAACTATAGGGGTCTTAAATATTTAGTTAGAGAATCAGTTGACATTGACTCTATATTTATAGACTTTATAACAATGTCTTCTTCCTTGACCAAGTTCTTGACTGTAAGATATTTAATTTCCATATGTTGAGACCCACTGCTTATCTTACAGTTCTTGGAGTAGAACACAACTGTATTATTATTATAATAAATAACCAGTGATTTAGTGATATAGTCAACCACATGAAGCTATAACATAAAGTTCTTAAGCTAAATAGCTTGTAAGACTGCTCTATAGTATGTAACAAATTTAGCATACATAGTTGAAGATGAAGTTAAACTTTGTTTCGTGTTTTTCCAAGAAATGGCGCCATAAGTAAGCATGAAGATATAACCAAAAGTGGATTTCAAATCATGTGGACAACTAGCAAAATTAGGGTCTAAAAAGCCTATTAACTTAGTATTATCAACCCTTTTGTAAATAAGCATAAAGTCTCTAGTTTTTTTTGTAAATATCTCATAACTTTCTTGGTTATAACTCAATGATTAGATCTAGGACTTGAAAGATATCGATCGAGAAAATTCATAGCAAAAGCAATACTAGGTTGAATACATACTTGTGCATACATCAAACTATGTACTATACTAGCATATGAGATATCCTTCATAGCTTCCTTCTCAACCTTATTTCTTGGGTATTGATATTTGCTAAGTTTATCACCTTTGACAAAAAGCACATCCCTATGCTTACAATTTTGCAATTTAAATCATTTTAACACATGATCTATATAATCTTTGAGATAATCCTAAAACACCATGAGATCTATCATAATGTATTTCAATACCCAAGACATAAAAAGCTTCCCTAAGGTCTTTCATGTCAAAAGCACTAGAAAAAAAAAGCTTTATTTCATGGAGTAGCCTTAAATCATTGCTCATAAGAAGAATGTTATCCACATAAAGCACAAAAAAAATAAACTTTCTCTCACTAGTCTTCATATATATGCATTGATCAAATTTATTCTCAATGAAACTAAATGAGGTCACTACCTCATCAAACTTCAAATACCATTGGCTAGAAGCTTGTTTAAGACCATAAATTGACTTCCTCAACTTGCACACCATGTGCTTGCAAAACATTTTGGTTTTACCATATAACTTCTTCATTAAGATCTCTATTAAGAAAAGTTGTCTTTACATCCATTTGATAAAGCTCTAAGTCAAAATGAGCCACCAACACTATAATGATTTTGAAGGAGTTTTTAGTGGATACTAGTGAAAAAGTTTCAATGAAATCAATGCCTTCTTTCTGTGAAAAACCCATGGGTACTTGCCTAGTTTTGAATCTTTCAATATGACCTTTAGAGTATTTCTTGGTTTTGAATACCTAGTTGCACCCAATTCACTTACAATCACTAGGAAATTTAACAAGCTCTTAAACTTTATTATTTGACATAGAGGTTATCTCATCTCTTATAGCAAGCCTCCACATCTCTCATAGTCTTGAATCTTTCAATATGACCTTTAGAGTATTTCTTGGTTTTGAATACCTAGTTGCAACCAATTCACTTGCAATCACTAGGCAATTTAACAAGCTCCTAAACTTTATTATTTGACATAGAGGTTATCTCATCTCTCATAGCAACCTTCCACATGTTTGATTGAAGGCTATTAATAACTTTAGTGTAAGTCAAAAGGTCCATAATCTAACCAATGTTAAAATTTGCCTCATCGAGATAAACATAGTAACAACTCAAAATCACTAGTCTTCTTTCTCTATAAGGCTTCCTTAGGGAAGTTTTTAGAACTGTTTCATGTATTTCTAGGATTGGTTCAATTGTTTCTTCAATTAATTCAACTGACTAAGGAATTTCATCTATGATAAGAATCTTTATCTTGATAGGCAAGTCCATAGTCTCTTCCTTTATATTCACCAGTGTAATTACATCATTTGATTGTGGTAAAGGAATAAGGATAGTACTATTCGGCTCATTTACTTTAACAACATCAAATTTTAGGAATATCCCTATCAATGATTCAACAATTCTAGTATCGTGTGAGGGATAGTAAAATCTATATTCTTTCGAGTGCTTTAAGTACCCAATATAAAAATAACGAGAAATTTTGGAATTTATCTCTTCTAAGAAAGATTATAAATCTTCACCTCAGCAAGGCATCTTGAAACTTAAAAATGATTAAGACTTAACTTTCTATTGACCCATAATTCAAAAGGTGTTTTAGGCATAGATTCATTGGGGACATGATTAAGAATGTAGTTGGTAGTTTTTATAGCTTCACCCCAAGGAAAATCAAGCAAACTAGATCTACTTCTCATGCTCCTAACCATATCCATAAGTGTGCGAGTCCATCTCTCTACCACACCATTTTGCTTAGGAATCTCAAGCATGGTATACCGAGCAAGAATTCCATAATCCTCTAAATGCTTGGCAAAAGGTCCCTTATATTGTCCACTTTCATTATATTTCCCATAGTACTCATCATCATAATTGGATCTTACTATTTTGATAACATTCCCTAATCAGTTTGATAAATTTTAAACATGTTTAGGGCATCATACATTTGTTTGATTAAGAAAAAATAGTTGTAATGTGAGAAATCATCGATAAAAGTGATAAAATATCTTTTGTCATAGATAGTAGTATGAATAAGGCTCACTAATATCTATATGAATTATTTCTAAAAGACTATAAGTTACATTTTTCTTCTTAGTGTTGGTTCATTTTCCTTGAACACAATCAACGCATAGCCTTAATTCTCTTAAATCAAGCAAAGGTATAATGTCATCCTTGATCAACCTTTCAACTTTTATTTAAAATGTGACCTTGATGTTTAAGCCACAACATAGAGAATTTCTTCTCAATTAAAGATATTTTAGCCACAGGATTTTCAACACATAAACATTCATCTTTAAGAGACGAGGACAATTTATACAATCTATCAAACAAGATACAATTACAAATTACTTTGGAAACATAAGAAATATTGACTTTTTTATTTCCAAAATTAAAATAATATCTAACTTTATGAAGTAAAAAAAAATTAAATTGTTACTAAAAGAGGGAATGTAAAAAGTGTTCTTTAAACAAAGTTCAAAACTAGAGTCAAATAATAAAATGATAATTCCAATATGTTCAACTTCAACATTAGCGCTATTACCAACTTTAAGCTTGGAGTCCTTTTTACTTGGTCTTTTGCTGCTTCTTAACCCTTGTAAAGTAGATGTAACATGAATCCAAGCACCATTGTCAAGCCACTAAGAGTTTCAAGGAATATTAATAATATTTGACTCAAAACAAACACAAGTCAATAACTCATTTTGTTCCTTATTCTTTTTCTCTAACTAGGCCTTGTACCTGAAATAGTCAGTCTTCTTATGACCTTTCTTCTTGCCCAAAAAAATGCATTTTGAATCATTCATTTTGCCCTTAAGCCTTCCATTACTATTGATTTGAGTTTTACCATGCCTTTTGAAGTCCTAATTTTTCTTAAGAGCATGAACCTTTGTCTTTTTAAACTTCCTTTTTCCCTTATGGAAATTTAGCTTATTGTGGGAAACAAAATAAGTAGTCTCACTCCTTTCCCTCTTCATCTTTTCATTCTTGGCCACATATTGGAAATCAAAACTTAAGCCCTCCATTACTTAAGTCCAGCCTTGTGTGTTTTAAGTGGTTTTCCTATGTAAGCTCTTGTGGAAGAGAATTAAGTTTGTGGTGAATGACAAAACTATCAAGAATGGGAATATCATTAGCCTTAACCTTAGCCTAAGCATACACTACTCTCATGATACATTCCCTAACTCCTTTGGTGCTATTATACCTCATACTTGTTATTTTACTCATCAATTGTCTAGCCTTAGCTTTATCTGATAGATGATATCTCTCCCTCACAGCAAATAAAGGACTCTTTAGCACTAATGGTCTATGGAAAACCACTCATGAGATGTTCAGCAATTGATCTCTTTATACCTATGAGGCTAAGGCGATTAAATTTCTTTCATTTAGCATAGTATTTTTTCAACTTATTCTTGCTACTTTCAATGGGTTTTGGAGGCTCATCCACATGCAGTGCCAAATTTATATCCACTATTCTTAGAGAAAATTCTATGTCTTACTTCCATTTCTTGTAATTAGATACAGTCAGGATCTCTATAGTTATAGTATTGGTGTTTAAAGCAAAAGAGACTGATTCAATAAAAAAAATACTACAAGAATCTGCATATTTTATAATAGAAAATTGTGACAGATGACGATAGATTTATTTATTTATTAATAAAAAATAAAAAAAACAATGCACGACTGATTTATGGTTAAATATTACAACCATAAGCCTATTGCGACAAACAGCAAAGGAATAATGGTTGGATTGCCCAACCAATATTCTGTTGCATGGTTTGAAGAATTATAAAAAATTAATTAATAAGATAAAAATATATAACAAAGTAATTATTATACAAAGATAATTATAAATAATGTTAATTTTTAATTAAAAAATATATATATATATATATTGTTCAAATATAATATAAATAAGATAATATATTCTAACTTCTGATTAGAGATAAATATATAAAGCATATTATAATTTATATTAATGATATTTATTATCAAATAGAAAAAAATAAATATTCTACTGGCTTAAGTTAGCTGAATAGTATTATAATTAAAAGGTTGCATAAAAAATATAAATATTATTAATTAAAATATTCAAATATTATAGATTATTATAAGTTAGATAAATGTAAGTAATATTAATTAATTATATTATAAGTATATAAATAATATTATAATTTCTAAATATTATATTATAATTCATACTTTATATTAATAAAACTATTTATAAAAAAAACTATTGTATAAAAAATATATATAAGTAATATTAATTTTTGATTCAAATTAAAATATATATAACTTTCTAATAAAATATAACATAAATTATATGTTATAAATATAAATATATAAAAATTAAATTTAAATATATTATAATATTATACAAAAACTACTAATAACAAAAAAGTGATTGAATGGTATTCAACCACTTTTCTATCTCTATATTATAATTATATATTTATATAATTTAATCACATGGCAACAAAAGGTGGTTGGACATCTCCAATCAAGTTTATGTTGCCAAAATGTTAAATTATATGTAAATATTAATAATTTAACATTATATAATATTAGATATATAAATTATATATAGACATTAATAGTTTAAATATTTATTAATTATTATAATTTAATAAATATATTATAAATTATATTTATTAAATTATAGTATAATTTATAATAATTATAATTAATGATAAATAAATAAATAAATTATAAATTGTAATTAAATTATAAATTATAATGTAAAGTGGTTGGAACTGCAATATATAAATATTATTTTTTGTTATATATTATAATAATTAAAATATTCAAATATTATTAATAATTATAATTTTAATAAATATACAAATAAGTATAAAGAATATAATAAGTGAATAAAATTACTGTTAGAAATAGTTAGATGTGCTAAAATTTTTTCATATTATATATATAGTTTTTGTATTTTATATGTAAAAAATGATTGCGGGTTACATAAATATATTTTTATAAGAAAATAAAATAAAAGAATTATTGATAGCCATCTAAAAAAATAGCCATTGAAAAAAAAAAGTGACCGTTAGAAATAAAAATAACCATTAAAAAAAAGATTGTTGAAAAAAAGACTGTTAAAAAAAGTCTATTTATACGAGGAAGGATGATCTTTCTTACTCTCCCCTTATAACTGTTTGCTACCATTTTCTTCTTTAGAATTTTGCCATCCTATTTTCTTTCTCAATTTTTTTAAAAAATTCACCACCTTGTTCAAGTTCAAGTGGAGAATTGGTCTAAAATAGAGATTTTATTCATCTCAACCTGTCTAGGTAAGTAAATATTTATATGAAATATATACGCACATTATTTGTTATAACTTTTGATTGTAAATAATTGTTAATTATTTATGATGTGATAATATAGTGGAGATAGATAGATAGGTAATAATGATAAATTAATATACAAAAATTTAATGATAACATTTGTGTTTAAGGAAGTATTATATTTATTTGATAATGTGTTTAAAGGTAGATTTTGTTATCAAAAATTATAAAGTAATATTTAAAATGTTTATTGAAACAGAAAATGAAAATTCCTAATAATCGATGGTGGATGTATAATAGATTAAATCCTGGACGTAAAGGATATACGGATAAATTTTTACAAGGAGTAGAAGAATTTATTACTTTTGTGTAACAACCAGGATTTTAGAAAATTTTCTAAGTTTGCTGGTTAGAGCCAAGACCCCTATTAGCTATAGTGAAAGTACCTATTTACTATAGTGGGCTATAGCGAATGTACCAGTTCACTATAGCAAGAATGCATTTAGCTATAGCGAGTTCGGGCGTTCCATACAAAAAATTAGGTAGTTTCTCATAATAGCGCGTGTCGTAGTGGGAAGAGGGGCTTGGGACTGATACGTGCTCACCGTAGCGAGGGTTATTTCCCGCTATAGTGAGGTTTGTTTTAGAAAAAGCGAAAAAAAAGTAAATTTTTACTTCTTAAAGAGCCTAGAAGCTCCTCTTCTCTTCTAACCGACATATGCTTCGATCAAAATAGAGAAAAGGGCTAGAGAGAGAGAGAGAGAGAAAGACCAAGAGAAGCCAAGAAAGAAGGGGGAAATATCAAAGAAAAGTTGAGAGAAACTTCAAATTTCCATAGCTTTTCTTTTTAGAATTTTGTTCTTCTCTTTTTGCCCTCTCTTTCTATGGTTTTGGTTATTGAATTGATTTTGTTTTGAGCTTGGTTCAGAAGAGGAAGAGTGGAGAATTAAAGGGAAGGTGAAGGCAAGGGAACCACTCTTGAAGAAGGCTAAAATTCAAGGTAGATACTTATGTATCCTTGCTTCTTCTTCTTTGCTTCTTGTGCATGTTAGTTCTACCAACTTGAGAGCTAGTAAAAGGAAGCAAGTTCTAACTTAGAACAAGTATGAAACCCTTGAATTAGAGTATGGAAAGTTAGGAAATGCAAAGGAATTAAAATAAGAGCTAGTGAGATTTAAGAGGGAGCAACTAGGAATTCTTAAACACTTTGTAAAATTTATTTTGATGTAAGAATCCTATAGCATTTATCATTATTTGTTTGAGTTGCAAGAGAGTAATTGAGTGCTATTTGTTATATTTAGGCTAAAGAACTCAAGCTCCATCTAGTTATGGTTGTGAGACCGGGAAAGGAAAAGAAAAATTAAAAGGGAAGGCTTGTGTTGGCTTGCAAAGTAGCTCTTCACTCTTTCTTGTTACATTCTCGGATGTGTGATGGTCATTGTATGCTTGTGTGTGCACAAGTATTATGAAACATGCTATTTGATATTGCCTTGATGTATTGGTACTAATATGCTTATGTTTTGGATTGTAAAAATTGCTCTTAAAGGGTGAGGTAGTGTCAAAAGTCTCTAAGAATGGGTGAGACAAGGCCAAAATCTCGTGGATGAGTGAGGCTAAGTCAAAAGCCTCTAAACCAAGGGTAAGGCCAATCCAAAAGTCTCTAAAATAAGATGAGACTAGACCAAAAGTCCCTAGAGCTTATTCTTGGCATTGATATGATGTTCATGGCATGTAAATCATGAGTTGTATGATTTTTAATGGTTAGATGCCTACTTACATGCTTTGACACGTTTATATTCCTTGATTATTTTCTTGAATGAGTCTATGAGCTATTGAGATTTTATGAATCTCACCCCCTTCCCTCTCCTATCTTAACATATTAGGTGGAGCTTAAGGAGACCAAAGTGGAAGTCAAGGAGCTTGAAAAGCTATTTCTTACCACTTTGTATAGTTGTGTATGGCCTTTGATGTAAAGAAATGTCAATATTCATATGTACATGTTATTTTTGAGATGTAAATATTTGAACAAATGTAGAAGTATGTATAAATGATGTGTAAACCATGTATAGAGCTAAAGCAATGAAAATATGAGATTTGGTCACTTGGTGGCTTGTAGGTAGTAATGCATTCTTGCTTGTAGCATGGTGAGTTTGAGATGTGTGATGGTTTGGACCACTTGGGCAACTCTTATATGTAGTGTTTATGCTTTAAAACTTGTCTAAGAGGTGGTAGAGCATATAAGAAGCCATTTGAACCAACTTTGACCTATATAGGGTGTTAAATTTGTCATATTGGTGGGTTGTATCACTTTTTGTTCAAATGAACTCTCCTTAATCTAAAATTTGGCATGCATTTAGAGCTTGTTAAGAGGTTTTTGGGAAGCTAAAGTGTAGAATATTCAGAAGTCTATGGAATATTTGAAGAATTTTTGAAGTTCAAAAATTTTTTAGTTTTGGTTAGTGTACTGTGCAATTGGTTTGAAATTTGATTTGTGTTATTCATAGAGAAAACGATGTCTAATTGCCATGAAATTTTATAGGCAGAAACTAGATCCTCCCAGTGACTTGTGCCAATTGGAACCACCCCATTTGGATGTCTAGGGAGATATGAATTTTTAAAGTTGCTATCTAGTACTAGGCATCCAGTTAGACCTGTGTCACTGTTTGATTGGTTTTCGTGGTCTGAATGAACCTGGAATAGTCTGGAATGATTTTTCCCCTCTAGTTAACATCATAACTTTCCAAATTGGTATCATTTGCATGGATTGGATTTTTGTAAAAGAAATTTTTGAAGTTCATATTAGAAACCTGTATCAGTACCAGTAGCTAATCAGACATTGGTACCTTTTTCAATATCAAACGTGGTCCAAATGCTATGTTCATGACTTGAAATTATTTTTTGTGTAAAGTTAACACTTAGAGATTTCCACAAAAGTATGATTTGCTTGATTCCTATTTTTTTAGAATTAGTTATGATTTCTCAAAATTGGCACTGAAATCTAACTTTTAGACCCGACAGAAAATTTGCATTTTTCTAGTTTTTGGCTTCATATCCATGGCTCATAGATTGTTTTATGCTATGTATGAGTTGTATGAATGAATTTTGAGTAGAGAATATGATTGATAGGTTCACGAGACCCACGGAGTGAAGTATAACTGTTTAAACCCCAACATAATGCCACAGTTTTACCCTTTTTCTTTGAAATTTCATGGAATCAAGCCTAAGTGGAGATTAGTTGATATTAACATGTTATGGAGTTACATTTTTGCATGTGAAAAAGGATTAAGGTTAGGAGGAAGAGAAAAAATTAGATGCCCCTGTTCTATGCATAAAAATATAGCATATCTTACTCCTGATGAAGTAAAAACCGATCTTTATAAGAGAGGATTTCAACTTGGATATTGGTATTGGACATGTCATGGTGAGATCGAACCATCCCTAATACCTAATATACATGTTGGAACATCTAGTGAAACACCTAACTTATTACGATTAGTAAATGATGATCAGGATAATAGATATAAAAGAATGATTTCTGAAACAACTTGTCCTAAATTTAATGTTGATAGTTATGATGAAGGAGATAATGATGATAATTATGTTGAGGAATCACTAAATTTAAAAGCCCAACAATTTTTTGATTTACTAAATACGTATCAGCAACCACTATAGCCAAGATACAGTAATCAATCTGAGTTATCTGTTGCTATAGAAATGTTAAGCATTAAATCTGATAGTAATATGTCACAGTATAGTTTTAACCAATTTGCAAGTCTATTAAAAAATAGTTACTTGTATGATAATATTGTACTTAATAACTGGTATAAAACAAAGAAGATAGTATCAAAACTTTGTCTATCTGCACAAAAAATTGATGTTTGTGTCAATGGATGTATGTTGTATTATAAAGATGATATAAATGAAATAATATGTAAATTCTGTGAAGCACATAGGTATAAAACTAGTCAACTTGGCCGAAGACAAAGATCAAAGGAGATTCCATATAAAAGAATGCATTATTTACCTATTACCCCTAGATTCCAAAGACTTTATGCTTCAATGAAATCTGTTGAGCTTATGCAATGGCATTAGAATAATAGAAGGCGCGAAGGTATACTATGTCATCCATCTGATGGAGAAGTATGGAAACATTTTGATAGAATATATCTCGATTTTGTAATGGAGCCAAGAAATGTTCATCTTGGTCTTTGCATAGATGGGTTCACTCCTTATAGTCAGCCTGCTTCACCATATTCATGTTGGCTTGTGATAATTACTCCTTATAATCTCCTTCCTGGAGTTTGTATACTATTCCTTACTTATTTTTAATGGCAATTATTCCCAGACCACAAAATCCCAAAATGAAGATTGACGTATTCTTGCAACCAATAATTGATGAGTTAAAATTGTTATGGGAAGAAGGAGTACCCGCATATGATGTCTTAAAAAAGAAAAACTTTTAGATGTGAGCAGCATTGATGTGGACAATAAATGATTTTCTAGCATATGGGATGTTGTTAGGATGGAGTATTGCTAGAAAATTAGCTTGTCCTTATTGTATGGAAAACTCAAAAGCTTTTATCTTGAAGTATAGGGGCAAGAATTCTTGGTTTGATTGCTATTGATAGTTTCTACCAATAACCATGTTTTCAAAAGGAATAAAGATGCTTTAAAAAAAAAGTTGAAAATGATCCCTCTCCACCAAGATTGGATGGAGAAGAGTTATGGCAACATATGAAGATCCATTCAAGAGTAGTTGATTAAGGTGTTTTTAGATTATTAGGCTATGGGCAATATCACTACTGGACAAAACAGAGTATATTTTGGGAACTTTCATATTGGAAACATTTGTTGATTCGGCATAATTTAGATGTCATGCATATTAAAAAAAATGTATTTGATAATCTTTTTAATACTGCTATGGATTTGAGAGGGAAGACTAAGGATAACATAAAAGCCAGAATGGATTTAAAAGAATATTGTAGTCAGAAAGATCAGAGCTGCAAAAAATATGTAATGGAAAAGTGGTAAAACCAAAGGCTAAGTTCACTCTTACACTTGATCAAAGAAGGACGATCTGTCAATGGATAAAAGGATTGAAAATGCCTGATAGGTATTCCTCGAATTTATCAAGATGTGTAGATTCAAAAAAAAGAAAGTTAATTGGCCTTAAAAGTCATGATTGTCACATTTTTATGGAATGCTTATTGCCAATTGCTTTTAGCGCACTTCCTGAGCAAATATGGAAGCCTATAACCAAGTTGAATCTATTTTTCAAGGAATTATGTTCGACAACATTGAAAGTTGATGGCTTAATACAAATGGAACACAATATTCCTATCATTCTTTGCAAACTAAAAAGAACATTTCCACCGAGTTTCTTTGATTCTATGGAGATTTTTCCGATCCATTTACCATTTGAGGTGAGAGTGGGTGGCCCAATCCAATATAGATGGATGTATCCTTTTGAAAGGTAATTGGTACTTAAATTCTATTCATATTTAAATATCATTTGCTTGAAATAATATATTATTATCTTACACTACTTATCATTTGGTTGTGCAGATTTTTAAATAGATTAAAATGCACAGTTAAAAATAAAAGCTCGTGTGGAAGGATCTATTTGTGAAGCGTATTTGTCACAGGAAGTATCACACTTTTGTTCATATTATTTTGAGTCACAAGTATCTGTAGTACGAACAAAAGTTCATCGAAATAAGTGTGCGGATGAACAAGAAACAAGTGAACCAACTTTATCAGTCTTCTCTAAAGTTGGACGGTCGCTTGGAAAATGCTCAACTCATTATTTGAATGATAAAGAAATGGCTACTACTTATCTTCACATCTTATTGAATTGTGATAAAGTCAAGCCTTATATTGAGTAAGATTGAAACTTATCACACTAATAATTCATCATTCATTAATATTCTAACACTTGTATTATAGGATTTTTTAGCAAGAGTTACGGATGTTAAATCCATACATTGGCTTATGAGAAATTGACAACATTGAACATAAATTTGTACAATGGTTTAAATCATATGTATGTAGTGCCATTATTTATTTATTTATTTACACATTTTTTTTACTTATTGACTTGCATGATATTAACTTAATTTTCTTTTCAAATAGGTTCTTAACCAACCTGGATTTAGTGATAATAAATATTTAAAGGACTTAGCTTGGGGACCACTTAAAGAGATGCAAACATGGCTAGGATATTTTATGAGCGGATATAAGTTTCACACCGATAAATGGAGCATTGGTAAGAAAACAATAAATAGTGGACTTTGTGTTAAGGGAATAGGAGAAGATATAGATAATGATTACTTTGATATCCTTAAAGAGGTGGTTCAATTACAATATATAGGAGAACCTGAAAAAAATAGTATTATTTCTTTGTGATTGGTTTGATCATGTTATGAATCGAGGGATACAAATACATAGCGACTATGAAATTATTGAAATAAAACATATTAGACGATATGGAAAATTTGATCCATTTGTATTTGCAGAGCACTGTGTTCAAGTCTATTATGTGTCGTATCCTGTGAGGAACCGAGAAAAAGGTGATTGGTAGGTTGCCATAAAAACTAAAGCAAGGAGTGTGGTGGATGATGATAATTCATTAGAGATTGCTTATCAAGATGACAAAAAGAATAGTGAATAATAAGGTATCATCTAATACCTTATGTGATGAAGGAGAAATGGAAGAGGTAGATCTTCATATCAATTTACAAGTTGAAAATATAAATTTTTATATAGATATGCAAGAAGAGGAACAAGAAGATGGAGATGATAATGACAGTGAGGGGGTGATGAAGATGAGGATGATGAAAAGGTTGACGACGACGACGACGACGACAAAGTACAGAAGATGATGAATAATAATTTATTTTATTTTTAATAATGATAAAAATAATTATTAATATTATTATTAAGTTTTTTTCATTTTATTATTAAATTTTTTATAATAACAATACTTATTAGATTAATTTTTTAATTTTATTTTTGACTTTGATGATAAACAATAATTTATTTCACTATGTTTTTATTTTTTTATTTGTTATTACAAAAAAATTGTATGATATTTTATTTTTTAAAATTTTTATTTTTATTTCATTTATTGTGATGAATAAAATTTTATACCACGCATTTATAATATTAATAATTTATTTAAATATTTAAATTTTTTCTTTTATTTATTATAATATTTGCCTTTATTTATATATTATATATTATGATAAAAATTTTATTTATAGTATTATTTATTATTTTATTTTATTTTTATTATTTTTAAAATAATAAATAAAGTTACTGAAAGATGTTAGAGATCATGTGAAGTGTAAACTATATTGTTATTACTTTATTTTTTAAAGTTCACGTGAAGCATGAATATTATTATTATTATTATTATATTTTATTTTTTTAAATCTTTTGAAATAACAAAGGAAGTTTACATGAAGAAAGATGTCGACCTTCACGTGAACTATAATGTTATTATTTTATTTTATTTTAATTTTTAATCAAATTAAATTAATAAATAAAGTTCATGTGAAGGCTTAGCTTTCACGTGAACTTCCTTTATTATTTTAATTTTCATTTAGATGAATTAAAGTTAAAATAATAATATATATAATATAATAAATTATTTTAATATAATATTTAAATTTTAATATATTTTATTTTATATAATTTTTTTATTTTAGTGATACTTTTTATTTGTTATTTATAATAATTTTAATTATTATTTAAAATATAAATATATGTTATAAATAATGAAATAGGAAATTAAGTTAATAATTAAAGGTGAACCAAATTATTTTCCTTTATTTGTATTTGTTATCGACCTATATATATATTTGGTTCTTTTCTTTTGTTGCACAAAGAGCTTCTTGTTTGAGTGCTTTAGAGAAAATTGATTCTCTCGCTTCTTTTCTCATATACCATATAGAACTATATAGTGTACTCTAGTTAAAGTAAAAACTATGTGCACGAAGCTACAATGAAGTGATTGTTGTTATTAGTAAGGTATGGAATGCATTATTAATTTTAACCTTTTTTTTTGTTTTTCATAGATGTCGACATAGACACAAGGCGCAAAATGCTATTATGAAATTCGTCAAGGTTTGCCGGTGGAACTAAAACTAATTTATCTAGTACATATAGGGTAATATTTATATTTACACTATTTACTCATCACATATACAATTATTTATAAATTAACTCTTATGAATATATTTAATTCATCATTCAGATTTGGACCAAATGGTAATATTGTGGGTGAATGCATTCTTGCCATCATCCAAAACAATTTTGATGGTCCATACAATTCTTTAAAGGAAGTTCCACAACAAGTTAGATTAGCATGGTTTCAAGAGTTTTAGGTATATGATAATTATTAATTTTGTTAGGGAAAATTATTATTAGAATTTTAATGTTACGTATATTATAAGTTTGTAACATTTTTTTTTCTAGAAATGTTTTTGTTGGATTCTAGATGGACAATATTCAATCTATGAAAATTTCTTAGATCAAGTGAGAAATAAGTTAAAAGGCATGATAGGCTATGCACAAGAGAGGAAAAATGGACTAGTCTGGATAAAAGAACAAATTTAGAACTCATTGTGTGCTAGTTTATAATTTCAACAAAGAAGCGAAAGGAATAAAAAAAATAAAGCATCCAGCAATGGCTCCGTTTCTATTGTCAGCTCTTATCTAGCGTGGTTTTATTAGGAGATTTTGAAAAATAATTTTGGGAGGGAACCAACACCGGCTAAACTTCATCGAGTTATGCATTTGAAGAATGGTCATTGGATTGATAAAAAATCAGAAGCTACCTATGTATGTATATATTGATAAATTACTATTGTATTTAACTTATATCTATCATTATAATTTAGGTTGACATATTTTGTCTTCTGTTCAAAATGAATATATCAAACTTAAAGGTGAAGTTACTCTTCCACCACAATAATTATCACAAGAATAATTATCTAAGGAGATAGAGCTTTAGATATAAGCAGTAGGAGGAAGAAAGGCTGGAAGGATGATCAATGGTATTGGAAGTATTTCATATCATATAGTGGGAGATCCAATTTCTGACTATAGATACAAAGATATTTTTAGCCATCAAAGTTCTCATAGTATGCGTGAAGCAATATCTCCTGGAGGTGTATTACATTTAGACATTAAAAGCATCATAAACTCTCAAATCTCGCAATTTCAAGAAAATAGTAGGACTATACAAGCTCTATAAAACCAGCTTAATGTATATAAGAGTTTTTATGAGAGTCATCATAATAAAAATAATCAATAAATTCAAATATTTTGTTTGTATTGAATTATGGTTGTTTATTTAATGATAATTTTCAATTATTTTTTCATATGAAATTATGTCATAAAAATGTGTAAAAAATATTAGCAGAGCACATCACTTATACAAGTGTTAGAAATTTTATTATATTATTATACTTGATTATAGTATAGTACTTGATTATATTATTGTACTAATATCGTTTACAAGTTACTTTTTTATGCTAATTATTTTCTTACCATATAATTTTTTTTACTTTTTTATTTTACCAATTTCATTATAAAGCAATTTGTACAAAATAAAAATTATATTTGCAATAGTTAAATTTAAAATAAAAATTCAATGTTATATTTAATTTATGAAAAAGCTAAAATCAATTAAATAAAGGTTGGATTTTTTTATTTAATTATAATCAATAAATTGTGTAAAAATATATAACAAAAAAAGAGTGTTGTACGAATAATATCACTAATAAGAAACAATATGTCAGAGCCATTATTGTACGTAATTTTATATTTTATTATTTTATTTGCTTTTCTTACATGTTTTTATTTGTTGATGTTACCAATTTCATTTTAAATACAAAATAAAAATTATATTTACAATATTTAAATTTAAAATAAAAATTCAATGTTATATTATTTTAATTTTAAAGTGGTTAGAATTATAATTTTTAATAAATTCATATTTGATTTGTATTGAATTTTTTTTATTTAATTATAATTAATAAATTATGTAATGCAAAATATGTAATAAAAATGAAAAGAAAAGGTGAGTTGCTTAATTTCTTTTAATTCAATTATAATCAATAAATTATGCAATAAAAATTGTGTAAAAAACATATAAAAAAAGCAATGAGTAATTGCAGTTGATGTTATTTGTAAGAAACAAACAAACAAATGTCAGGGCCACTTTTATTATTATTGTCCTTGATTTTGTTATTTAATTATGTAATGAAAATTGTGTAGAAAACATATAAAAAGAAAAAGCAACGAGTAATTGCAGTTGATGTTACTTGTAAGAAACAAACAAACAAATGTGTCAGAGCCACTTTTATTATTATTGTACTTGATTTTGTTTTTTATCATTTTCATTTGTGATTTTACTACATGCCTGGAGTGAAGTTACTGGACAATTACTACACCCTATAGAATTATAATTTTTAATAAATTTATATTTGGTTTGTAGTGAATTTTTTTAATTATAATCAATAAATTATGTGATAAAAAATGTGTAAAAAATATGAAAAGAATTTTTTTCTTTTATTTAATTATAATCAATAAATTATTTAATAAAAATTGTATAAAAAATACAAAAAGAAAAGATGAGTTGTAATTATAGATTATATAATGTCACAACGTAAATGTCAAAATTATTTTTATTATTGTACTACATGTTTGTTGTAATGCTTGGTATGTCGCAAAAATATTGAAACATGATAGTTTGAAAAGCAAGTCCTCTGAATTGAGTGATTTAAGGCTAAATAAAATTTGGATAAAATTTTAAATAATAGAAAATGTAGATTTGAGCCTTGAGTTGCCTAAAAACTTAGCCCAAAGTGATTCAAAAAATTTGCAGAAAGGCCAGTGACATGTTTGTAAATAAGTGCAATTTTAGAAAAAACACCTAAAAGGGTTTTTTAAATGAAAATCTTAAGTTGCTTAGGGTTCTTAAAGGCTCCAAAAACTATGGAAAGTCCTGGGATCGGTAAAGCCCCTCTGGTGTACTTTTTTTTATGTCGGTTTATCCAAACTTTGACCGGTTCGTGCAGGAAGGTTTTAGTTCCGATTTGAGTGATTCCAAAGACATTTTATTAAATTGGAATCCAAATTTTATGATAGAAAAGACGGTTTTAAAAAAGGAGTTAAAATGAAGATAAACTGAAAATGCCATTACGAAAGGGCAAAAAATGGAAATAATTTGCAAAAAGAAGCTTCTAAATGCCACTTTAAAGTCCACGTTCATCCTCTCCCTCCCTAAATTGACTTTTTTCTGCTCATTTTTAAAGGAAACTTATAGCTCCTTAGGTGCACAAAAGAAAGGGATTTGTGGAGGAAGAAAGCAAGGCAACAGGTGAGAAAGTGTAGGATTTTGCTACTTATTCCTTTTGAAACTCTATTCTCCTCTTCTTGCTCTATCTTTCCATGGTTTTAATAAACTTTTTGGTGCTAGTTTGGGGTTAGAATAGAGGTGATAAAGTCAAAATTCAAGGAGAAGGAAGAGGGAAGAGAAAGGACTCTTGAAGGAAGCTTGATTGCAAGGTAGTTTCTCCTCCTTTGTTGCTTCTTTTTCTCCTTCTTCTCTTCCATGGTGAGATGCCTAAAATAGAACCATGAAGAGGGAAGAGTATCTATTTTATAATCCATAAGAATTCATCAAACTAGGCTATAGGAAGAGGGAATATACCAAGAAATTGCATGGAAAACTAGTGAAATGCAAGTAGGAAAAGTGTAGGATTCTTGAATATAATCTAAAATCTGTGTTGATTCAAGAATTTCCTATCATATGTGAGTGCTTGTTTGACTTTGTAAGACTCCTAAGGAGCCTCCTGTAACATCTGATCCCTCCATAAACGTGAGAAATGCGATGTTCAGTTTCTTCGTAAACGTCAGAAATGGCCCAAATATAAAAGAAAGTCTTCGAAATAGAAGGAATTGGGGCCAACAAAAATTATGATAAAATTTTAAATATTAGAAAATGAGGATTTGAGGTTTAAGATGCCCAAAAACCAGAGCCAAAAGAGCTTAGAAAATTTGCTGATGGAAGTAGGGACATTTTTATAATTTTTGTAAAATTTGAAAAACTCACAGGAGGGTTTTTTAAACAAAAAATTTGAGCTTTTTGGGGTTCTTAGAGGCCCTGAATACCATGGGAACCCTTAAAATAGTTGAAACCCCTCCGGTGAGTGATTTTGGTCGTCAGTTGACTAAAACTTTGACTGAATGGTTCAAAATAGTTTTAGATCCTTTTTGAGTGATTCCAAAGGTAATTATGATGATTAAGAGCCTAAGGAATATGATGGGAAAGACAGATTTCAAAAAGGAGTTGATTTGAGCCAAAATGATAAGAACAAAGAATAGGGACTAAAATACAAAATAGAAAAGTGCATAAAGTGGACTCTTCACCTTCTTAAAGCACGTTTTCCTTTGGCCTCTAATTAACTGACCTTCTTTTTGTCCAAAACAGAGCATGAGACCAAGGGAGAGAGATGCACTAAGAGAGCTCAAGAGGGGGAAGAAAAGGCTAACAAAAGGTAGAGATTTCTAAAGTCTTTCTTCTTGAAACCTTTCTCTCCTTTCTTTGCTTCATCTTTCCATATTTTTGGTGAATGAAATGGTTTTGTTTTGGCCTTGAACCAGAGGAGAAAAGTTAGAAATCCAAAGAGGAAGCTAAGGCAAGAAGAAACACTCTTGAAAGAAGGTTGAACCCAAGGTAATTTCTTGCTTTTTGTTGTTTCTTCCTTGTGTATATAACGCCTAAAAATAGAGCCATCTAAGGGAGGAAAGTTCTGACCTAGAACTAATAAGAAACCATGAAATTGGAGTGTGGGAACTTGGAATATGCCAAGAAATTTCAAGCAAAACCAAGGAATTTCAAGTTAGAAAAGTGTAGAGCTCTTGAACACCTTGCAAAAATTGATTTGATATATGAGTTTTCTTGCATGTGTGAGTATTTGATTGAGCTCCTAAGACCTCTAGGAAGCCTTCCAAGTGTGTCTCCCACCAAGGAAAAATCAAGAAGGCCATGAACTCTTCTTTCCCCCATAGTCTCGGCCTAGGCAAGTTCCTATAGCTAGGGAGAGTTTTAAATTTTTCTAAGGCCATTCTTGAGTCATATGTGATGAGTGAAGATGAGTAGACGCCTTGGAAAAAATTTAGAACTCAAAGAAAGTGAATTGGTGCCATAGGTTCCATATTATGACCTAAAGAAGGAACATGATGCTAGGCCCTTTGTTTTAATGATGTGATGACTCCAAGAGGTTTAAAAGGAGTCAAGAATCATATTTGAAAGGAAAGAATGAGGCCTAGAAGTCCCTTGAGGGGTGTTGCTTCATTCGGTGCCTTTATGGACCATAATAGAGTTTATAGAGCAATCTAGAGTTTAAGCAAATTGTGTAGCCTTAGAATATGTTTCATGAACCTAATTGGCTCCCTTAAATCATGTCTAGGCCAAGAGAAACCATCTCCACCAAATTGTGGGTGTATAGCCGAGGCAAAGGAGGGAAATCCAAGGAGAAAAGTGTGTAGATTTGTACAAGGTAGCTCTCTCCACTTTCTCTCATTCATGGATGTGTGTTTAGCTTGTTTTAGAATGTGTGTATGTGCATTTTCAAGTTATGAAAAGTATGCTGGCATGCCTTTATATGCTATGATCCTTGATGCCATGTTATGTTTTCTAATGAGTGTATGATATTTGTATGAGTTTACTTGAGTGTGAAGAGGCCAAGAACTCTTCTCTTTGGTGAGGATGATCCAAGAACCCTTGAACTTGATTGAGACAAAGCAAAGAGTCTCCCAAAAGTAAAATGGGCTCTCAAGAGTATGGTTGAGTCCAAAGTGCTCAAGAAATGGGTGAGGCAAGTCCAAAACCTATGAGGAGAAGTGTGAGGCCAATCCAAATACTTGGTGAGCTCTTGAATGATTTGTATGAGTTGCTCACATGCTAAGGTTGCTTTGAAAATATCTATGGCTTTTATTTTCTCCATGCATGCATTTATAAAGCTTGCTTGCACCTATTATGTATGATTGAATGAGAGATGAGCTATTGGGATTCTTTGAATCTTATCCCCTCCTCTTTAATGATCTAACATGCCAGGTGGACTAAATGGCTATAGTGATGGGAGCCAACATCAATGAAGAAGGAAGAATGACACGTTTATGTCTAGCTTTAGCCATTTTGGAACATAATTGTGTTTCTTGATGTATATGTTGTGGTGAATGTACCATGACCCTTGAGACATGTATAAATATGATATTATATGATGTTTAAATGTATAAATATGATGTATGACCTCTAGCCTACATTTCAAGCATGAGATGCCAAATTATACAATGTAAAAGTATGATGGATATGTGCATAAATATGGGTTGAATGACCAAAATGAGATGTATAAGGTTCGGGACCATTTGGGTAGCTCACTTAAGTCTTAAATATACTTTTAAACTTGCCCAAAAGGTGTCAAGACTAAGGGAAATCCATTTGGCAACTTTGGCACCCTATAAGGAGCAAAAATTGACCATTATGGAATCCTGTGTCACTTTTTGGCCAAATGAGTTAGTTTTGATCTGAGATTTGGCATGCCATTAGATCTCATTGATATATTTCTGAAAAGTTAAAGATCATAATTTTCAAAGGCCTACAGAATATTTGATGATTTTTCAAAATTGGCAAAATTCATGGAAATGGTCTGATGCACTGTTACAATAGTCCGAAATTTTTTTCTATCACATGAGACTCATATGATGTCCAATTGCCATGAAATTTTATACAAAGAAACTAAGAAATCATAGTGACTCGTGAAAACTAGAAGCATCTCATTTGGAGGCCTAGAGAGGAAGATATGAATTTTTTAAGTTTCTGTCTAGTATTAGTAACCTTACCCGACCAGAAGTACTGTTCTATTGAATTTTGAGGTCTGGGCTTGATGAACTGATCTAAAAATATTTTTTTTCTCTAATTTACATCCACAGCTTTCCAGATTGGTATCATTTTCATGGATTGGATTTTTGTGGAATTAATTAGACATTTTGAAATTCATATTAGTAAACTGTGATAGCATCAAGACCTAGTCCAACCTCCAGATTATTTCGCTTGTCAAACGCTCTATGTGTGGGATTTTATAGCTTGTACATATTTTTAGCATAAAGTAGACATCCCAAGATTTCCAAAATGACCATGATTGCATGATTTAAATTTTTCTAGATTTAGTTATGATTTTCCAAAGTTTGCCTAGAAAAGAGGCCAATTCTGGTCGAGAATGAACTTCCATTTTTCATGCCCCATTTTTGTTTCCATGAGTTGTAGGCATGTTTTTGGGATGAAAATGAGTGGTAATTATGTAATTAAATATGAGGAAGTATAGTATGAGCTCACACGGTCCATGTAATAGGGATTAAAATTTTTAGATATAACGCAAAGCGAAATTAATCCCATTCTCCTTCCTTTTTCTATGGAAAGCCTATATAAATTATGATAGAATGCTTAAGAATGACATGAAATGAGTTAGAATTTATGGTGTTACATTTATTGGTATGAGAGCAAAGTTTCAGGCTCTCTCGGATTGAATTTGGCTTGAGGATGTAGCAATAGGGCTATGTAAAAGGCTTGAATGGATATGTAGAACCTTGTATGAGACATTGTGGGTGTGTGAAAGTAGTTTGTAGCTTTATTCATGATAAGTAAGTTGTATGATGGTCTTAAAGTAGTTAACGGACACCAGGAAAGAGTGGCCTCTAGAGTAGTTTGAGCAGAGCTGACAGATCCGACTGCTAGAGCTTGATGGGATATGATAGCTCGCTGGGATCAATGACAAGCCCTAGACATGAACGATGAAAAATAATCTCTTTGATAGGAAGAGGCTTGCTAGAGAGAGTATGTGAGGCCTAATTCTCCTTGGTAGTCACACTCAAGCCATTCCGAGATGTCCTGCTTAATGCAGAGACAAGTAGTGATGCAGTGCGGTATGAGATAAGACTACAGCTGCACAAGACTAGTTCAGAGGGGAATGAGAAAGAGAATTATCCCCTAGCCACAATGCATAAATGGCTAGATAAGTTTCAGAGCCCAAAAGGCTAATTCCCTCAGGCCAGAGGTTTAAGTTACAAGCTACACCCTAGAGCCCGACTGCCCTGAGATGATAAGTAGTTATGTATGAATGAAGCAAGAGGTAGAACCCTCTAGCTTGATGACAGATTGGGTATAGAGGCAATGAGGCTCAGGTTGGTAGTTAAAGATGAAGATCTAATCCCTGGAAAAGTAAGCAATCAGAGGCCGTTAGCCGCGACCAATTATTCAGATAGTAGCGAGGCAATCTAGAGAGTTCCTCACCGCGGCCAATAGAGAAGTTAGCCACGACCAATATTTAGTGTAACACCCCATAATTAATTAAGGTATTAATCATGGATTATATTAATTAGGAATAATTAATATGGGATAATTGGGTAAGTTAAGTAAATGGAGATTTTAGAGAGATAAATTATTAATATGGGTTTAAGATTTAATTGCGAGAAAAATTTTATCTAGGCCCAAACTAATGTAGGAGATCATGATAAGAGGCTAATAGGGGCCTAATAAGCTAGGTGCGGGCCCAATATAATTCAATGTGATAGAGGCCCAAGATCCACCTTATGAAGGCTCTTATAATTGGCCCAATAACCCTTGTGCAGATCCAAAGCCTTTGAGCTCTTAGAACTTGGTCTGGCCCAATTGAATTTTAGCAATCCAACACTTAAAAACTGGCCCAACAAAGCAAAAACTTGAAGCCCATTAGAAGTTGGACTTTGGAGCAACCCATGACCCATATTTGACCTAACTTAAACCCAACTAAAACCTGAAATGCATAAGCCACTATCCTATTTTTCCGAAACACAAAGGAGAAAATCGGAGGTCCAAAGGGGAGGCTAGGGTTCTTGGCATAATTCCACATTTTCCTACTTTTAGAGCAAGATTTAGCCAAGGTAATAGTTATATAACTTAATCCTCTCATCTTTCTCTTCATTTTGGTCAGATTAGTTTTTCATTTGGAGTATTTTCACTATACCCAAAATCTGAAATGTGAGTGTTTGGGGATTTTCTTAATAAAATTCGTAGGTTGAGGCTAGAGCTGTCATTAGATAGGTGTGAACTCTTCTTTTTGAAGTAATTCTGCTGATTTGAGACCCTAATGACTTGATTATAGTGTGGGTGTTAATTATGTACGAATTTGCTTAGGATTTTAGGTGAAATATTGAGGTTTGTAATAAAGGACACTTTAATATGAATTTGGGACTTGTAGTGGTTGGGTAAGTGTTCCCTAAGTGGTCATTAACATTTTAAATTATTTGGGTACTGATTGCAACTGTTAATAATGAATTAGAGTAGTAATTATTTGATGCTATGATTATAGGGAGATTTTATATCGTTGGTGGCTGTTGCAACTGTCTACAAGTGAGGTAATCGAGTTTATATTAATTCCATGTATATATCTGATTTAATTTCATATATTGTTGTACATGAATGATTTGAAATGTTGAATGAATTGGTTGGCTATCTATTAAATTGTGATTGGACCTTGTGAGTCTATGGTAGAGCTGTGGTGCAGCTGCCACTTGTGTATATGCTTCGATCGGACATCGGGTTATGATCAAACCCCAGATGCACTGAGCCCTGGTTGTGTTCAATGGGGAGTAGGTGCCGTGGACGGGCCTCTCCTGATGTTAATGGCCTTTAACATGTGAAAATATGATTGCTAGTATGGGATGATAATTATGATAGCCTACTTGTTTCATTTACTGATATGACTGGTATTTTGCTGTTGCTTATGTAAAATTATGCATGTATGTTAATTAAACTGGAATATATGATGGAATTGACTTAGTTACTAAGATTTATATCTCATCCCATTTTATGGGATTAAACATTTCAAGTGAAGGTTCTTCAGGTAACGATAAGGGCAAGCAAGTGGATAAAAATCCACGAGCTCTAGCCATGTGTGGAGGAAGCTACACTTGGGCTAATCTGAGTAAGGTAGATGCAATTTTGTTATTAGTTTACATATCATCATCGTGTAATCATGTTGCTAAGTGTAGGAATTTATATTTTGCTTGGTTGAAATGTAACCATTAAGGATTTAAGTCTCATTATAGTTGGATATTGATGTATGAACTTATAGCATCATATATATAGCTTTGTTGAATTTGTAATATGGTTTACCATTTGGGAATTGTAGTCATGTGATGCATTGGATGTGGACATAAACTATTGATGAATGAAATCTTTATGGAATGTATATGGGATGTTAATTGTTGCTAATGTATGAGTCCTTGCTATCATTAATCTATGATTTTGTTGATATGAGATAGTTAGGCAAGTAGGATATAGTATCTAAGTTTTGAATTGGTGATGGAGAGTTGATGGGTAAATAAGGTGCATAAACACCATTAGAGTTGCATAATTCAATATAGAGTGACCCTAGAGGGTTATTGGAGGGAGAGTGGAGAGTATGAGATAAGGTTTTAAGAGCAGTAGGATCAGAAGGCATTTGACCGCGGCCAATAGTGGCGAAGTTGCCCAGGGAGAGTTCCAGAGAGTAATTCGCTGGGGCGAATGTGGTGTTGGCCGCGACAAAATGTGAGAGGCTAAACTGAGAGTCATCCAGAGGGGAATTGGCCGCGGTGAAATTTTGTAAAAGTGAGCCAGGCATTCCAGAGAGGAATTGGCAGCGGCGAAAGGAGGTATTGGCCGCAGCCAATAGCGAGAGGTGAGTGGGGGAAGTTTCAGGAGGCTTCTTCGCCGCGATGCCATGTAGGTTGGCCGTGGCGAAGGTCCAACAGCCGCGGTGAAATTAATAACGATACGAGGGGTGAAGCCGAGGGGAATTGGCCACGGCTAAGGGGAAATTGGCCACAGCGAATGTCCTGAAACTCCTATATTGACTAGAAAATCTTGGTTTTCCATATTGTAACCTAAAAGGTGACTTAGAAACATGAATTGAAGATGAATGTGAGTTGGAAATGATAGGTAATAGAATCAAGGCCCATAAATGAATGTTTATTTCCCATGAGGTACGTAAGTGTTTGTAAATTATATAGGTGATGACTTTAATAATATTAAGGTTCAAATTTTCCCATATTCCCATAATGTAACTAGTCTTAATGACATGTAACTTTACTTTATGGTAATTAATAACATATTTAACCTTAATCACAATGATTAGAAGTTAGAGTTGTCACACTTAGATAGAAGAACTAGAGTGAACTTGAGGCTGAATAACACCATCAATGCCTTGTTAGTCATATTCAGGTCAACTTGAGAAAAGATTTGATAAGGGGTCAAACAAACCATAGAGAGCGGGAACCCCTAGTGTAAATAGAGAAAAGAGTAATGAATAGTTACGAAAGATTAGTAAGAAATCCATGGGCCTAGCAAATGAGATTGAGAAAAGAGCTCAACACAGAGAAGTTAGATATAGGGATGATGAGGTTGTTGAGACTTACCTATGAGGTGTTGACTCTAACCTAGGGTGCTACCCTGTGAGACACTGAATGATAGAATGTAGTGTAGCCTCGAAATAACATAAGATAAAATTACTAGTAGCGAGGCACATAGTGAATCTTCTAGAAGGGTGTACCTTATAGGTAACACCTAGAAGTAAGTATGAGTAGCCCAGTAATGGAAGAATCAAATAGGAATTTTCACAAAATTATTTAAGCTAAATTTATGTATTAAAATCCAATAATTTGTAAATTAATTCCTAAAATGTAAAAAATGACTATTAAAACAAAATTCCATTTAATTAGACTCTTAGAACCATATTTTGAACTAAAATGTCTAAATTGAGGAGAATAAAATGTATATAAATTATGCTTATCAAATTCCCCCACACTTAAACCTTTGCACTCCTGGGCAAAGCTCAAAATCCAAGATGAATGAATGGATTGAAATACCCAGCTAGTAGAATGGCAGGTAGAAATTTAAAAATGGAAAAGAGAGTGTAAAAATCACAAGCTAGAGAATGATCACATATTTTCATTACTTCAACAATCTAACTGACTTCACTTGCATCAAGAAATAAGCTCCATGGCAATTTCATTTGAAAAGAATGAATCAAAATGCATAGCCCCTCTCATGGATTGGTGTTTACTCTCAACTCTCAAGTGTTTAGGCAATATGGATCACTCAAATTTCACCTATCAAGCCATCACTACCATAAGCTTGTCAAGCTTCTAAATCTCCACTACCTATGCCAAATGCAAAGCACAAATCAAAGGACTTTATTCAGGGTTGTAATGGGGCTAAGGGAGTTGAAATAAGTGGACATGAAAACAAGGGGAAAACAACTAACAATTAGAATACCTTAGAGATCTCAAGAGCAATAAAATGAGACTTAGGATAAGGAAAATGTTCGTTTTGAAGGCCTTCTTTTCATATAAGCAACTATTCAGAATACTTCTTTCTTTGATTTTCTAATGCTTTTCTTTTTTTTTTTTTTCATTGCTTTCTTGCCTTTTTTCCATCTCTTCTTTTTTTTTTTCGTCTCTATCTCTTCTCTTCTTTGCATTTTTTTTTTCAAGACAATTTCCTCAACTTTTAATAACCATGGCCTAAATGGATGTAAGACACATATTCTCTCATCCCAATTAGATGTAATGCTCCTTAAAAATCCTTAAAGCATCCTAAAACAAGGTGGGAAAATAATTGAATGGCTATAGTTAAATAAGAAAAGAAAATTAAGGTTCAAAGTGGCTAAAACAATGGATAAAATGCATGTAGGTTGGCTTTTTGGCTATGTAGTTATAAAAGAATGAATGCCTCATCATTTTCATGCATGCAAGTGCAAATGTAGTCTCAACAAAGAATCAAGACAAGTTCTAGAGTGAAAACAGAGATAGGTGAATACACACTAGAATTGAATAATTTAGGCTCAAGTTCTCACCAGCTAATGGCTATCAAACAATTCAGAGAAATAGTATCTTCCCTGACCAAAGAGACATCAGTAGGCTCATAGGATTCTAAACAATTATCAATAACAAAATTCAGTGTCTTACTAGTATCAATAATAGTACAAGCATCAATAGGATTTTCAATATAAGCATTATCACTATGCATGCCCTCATCAATACTAGCTTGATCGGGAGAATCAATTTTATTGACAGTTTCAGTGCAAGCAAAGGACTCTATGGATTCAACAGATATATCAGACTCCAGAAACTCATTAATCTCAGCACACACAGGACATGCATGCATATCATCACATAGGCATTCAAGAGTTGGGTTTGAATTATCAATAAGCTGTCCAACAATTTTATCATTATCACATGCTACTTTCATTGTTTCATCAGTCATACCATCATAGGCTAGTGAGGAATCATGTTGATTAGTATATGTGAGGGACTCACTAGACTCCATGAAAGCATTAATTTGAGAGTATCTATAATATATAGTGGATCCAGCACATACACAATCAATAGAATCATTTAAATCATTTATGTCACATGATCCAGATGGTATGCTATCCCTAAACTCAGTAGATGCATCGTCAATAGACTTATCAACCAATTCCACACTAAGAACAGAATGATCATTATATTCTAGATCATCCCCACACTTATCCACTACCCTAGACTCTAAAGATTTATCATTGACAGATTCAGACATGAATTCATAACTACAATCACAGCTAGAAGTAGAATTTCCAAGTGCATCAGTACACAAGGATTCATGAACATCAACAAATGTGTCAATTTTGTTCAATGAGTGACCATAATCAACCAGATCAGGATATTCAACAACAATTTCCTCATGCACTTCAGAATCAACAACATTATATGCATCAGAAGTCACAGTGCTATCAAGCAAATCAGATTTAGTTTCTATCAATTGCAAAGTATTAGAAGATAGAAGGATATTACTCGATGAATAGGACTCCTCCTCCTCTAAACTTTCCCTTCTAATTTGCTCTTCAATTGATTCATTAGCACTTGAAGTAGGTTGATTCATTTGAAATCCTGAATCCATCATGAGGTTGTCCATCATTTGTTGATCTTGGAGTTGCAACCATTCAGTTCCATGTTGGACCATTTTTTCCAATTGTTGGTTTTGAATAATACAAGCTTCTATTAGCTGCTCTTTCCAACTTTGTTCCCTTTGGACCTCTTGTTGCATATATCCCTCATGATAATTGTAATTATCATACTCTGGCTCTTGCCTATGGAAGGTGTGGTATGGCTCATAATTATGGTGGTAATTGGAGTGTACCCCATATGAATTGTGATATGGTTGGTAGCATGGTTGTTGGACTTGTTGGTGTTGTTGTGCTTGCTGTTCTTGTCTTTGTTGTTCAAGAAAACCTTGAAGCATTGACATGGCTTCATCCAACTTCTGAGAAATCCTATGCTCTGCATCATATACACCTTGATTAGAATAATAATATGGATCCATTTAAAGCAAAGAAAAATGAGAAATTCAATTAATTTCAATACAAGAAAAATCACTAATAAATTATAATTAAAATTAATTCTAATTCAAGAAAATAAAATTCAAATGAAGCTAAGACTTACCTAACTATAAAAAACACTCCTAAATAGAAGTTAATGATGTAAAATAAACTCACAAAAATTAAAGAAATTAAATTCGGAAAATTTGAAAAATTCCTAAAAAATTCGAGAAAATACTAAAAAATTCGAAAAAGTGCCTTAAACGTTGGAATTTGGCCAAGAAATGGTGCACCTAATAGCTATGCTATTAATTTTGCTCAAAACACCCAAAAACTTTGGAAAATGAAGTTTGAGAATTTTCTGGGCGTTTGAAACAAAAATTTCAACAAATAGGATATTTGACGCGTAACACCGAAATCAGCCAATTCCAAGTTCAAAACAAAACAAAAATTAAACCAAAATAGAACAAAAATAGAGCTAAAACACCTAGAAAACTTTCTCAAACAATTGAGAATCCAATTCCTAGGCAACGGCGCCAAATTTTGAGTGGATCGTCGCATAACCCTCAAAATAATACTAGGCTGATAGAATATGTAGCAAATGGCACAACCTAGGTCATCTCTCTCGGAATTGGCGTTCAATGTTTAATTGAGTTTTCCAAATGTTAAAAGACTCTAAAAATTTTTAAACTAAAGGGGTTTTGATTTAATTAAACTATCCTAAAACTAAATTGAATTAAATTCCTAATTACTATCTAATTGGATGAATTATGAATGAAAGATGGTCTTGTGACTAGCTTTGGATTCGTCCCTTGGTATCCACTATCCTTATCCTATTCTAATTGTAATTAATCCTGGCCTAAGAGTTCCTAATCGTGTTCATAACAATTTATCTTGAGTAACCACGCAAGATTCAAGAAATTAACTATCTAATGTTGAATTGAAACCTCACATCCAAATTAAATTGTCAATTCTTGTTTTAGGATCAATGAACATCCAATTTGATTGATTAACTAATTGATTATCATCTGAATCATCCTAAATATTTAATTAACCAACTAAACATTAAGAAATCCTCAAATTAAACAATTACGCTCACTCATGTATTTTATCGAATACCTCCAAAGCATACATGGAATTCAGATAATGTTGATGTCTAATGCAATCAATTAATCAACAAAAATTACTTCCTAATTAGTGTCTAACCAGCCACTAATTATAATTACACAAATTCTTTATCAAATACATCTTAACCAAGAAAATAAATGAAAGAGAAAAAGTGTAGGAAAAATATAGAAATTCTTAGCCCAAAATTCTGAATTATGTTTCCATGGATTCAAGCTTCTCCAAGGATTCCTCCTAGCTAGCCTCAAGGTGGATTAGAAAATCATGGAATGTAGATGGAAGATGGATGTAGTGGAATGGATGGAATGGATTGAGTGGTTGTGCTGGACGAAGGAGTGGTTTGGTGGATGGTTCCTTGAATGGTTGGATGGCTTGATATATATAGGCATGAGGGAATGGAGTTTGAGGCGTGAATGAGTTGGATTCTGGAAGACAAATCAGATGCGTGAATATATGAAAGAGGCGTGCAGATTCTGGACTGTGAATGAAGTATGAATCCTCCTTGAAATGCCTCTGGACGCTTCAAACTTGCTGCTGTTCACGTGACTCTTTTAATGAATCATATGCAGCTTCTTCTTCTCCTTCTTCGCGTTATTACTCACGTCTCATTCATTCTTCTTTCTGCTATATATATATACGATGGGCCCCACTTTGAAGCTAAATAAATATAATATTCGAATTCATGTGAGCCGCCTTCTTTTCACGTAGCTTTCTCCTTGTTTCTGCTTCTCTTCATGCATTTTTCTGCTGGACGTTTAACTTTGCTGGAACTTGTGGTTTCGTTTCGTTCTGTACTTCATTTATTTCCACGTAAGCTCCTGCATGCTCTGTACCTTAGCTTCATGCAACTCCTTCATCCATCCAAGCTCGAGTTTGTGACGTGTTTGTTTGCTCATCTCCAGCTCTCAAGCTTCAGCGTCTTCCAGCACGTCATATGCTGCTCCAGCGTTTTATTTTCTTCTCCCAGCTCATTCATCTTGCACTTTACTCCCACGTCAGCTTCCTTAATGCAAAACCACGTCATTTTCCACGTATTTTCTTGCTTGAACTCCAGCTCGTTACTTCGTTCATTTGGTTCTGAGCTTCTTGTTTCTTTGTTCGAGTTTGTGAGCTACTTTCTACGTGGAAACATGGTGCTCTTCACGTGCTTTTTCTCCACGTTCTACCCTCTGCTTCTTCTCCGTCTTTCTCATGTGATCTGTAGTTCTTCTCCAGCCCAGCTCATGCTTCTATAACCAGTAGCTGGAGCTTTCATAACCAACTCGTTTTCCTCGTTCTGCCATCTGCTCTTCATTTATTTCTACGTGAAACTTCTATTCTTCATGCTTTATCCAGTCCACGTAGCTCTTTTACTCAAACTTCTTCTTTCTCAGCTCCCATTCCACGTAAGCTTCTGCAGCTACAGCGTTTTCTTTTTCTCGTTCAGCTCGCGTTGTTCTGCTTCTCAGAACCAGCAGCTCTCAGGTTTCTTCGATCCAGCGTCTTCTGCTCTCGATGCAATCCAGAAGATGAAAGAAGCAGCAGCCCTTGCTCGTGTTTCTCGCTTCAGCTCTTCCTTCCCACGTTAAAACTGCAGCTCAAAGCTCCAGCGTTCAACTTCTTCACGTTGGCTGCCTCTTCTTTGTTCTGGAGCTTCCAACCCAAGCCAAAGTCTCATGTGTTGCTCACTCAAGCTGTAAGCTTCATGTCTCTTTCTTCTTTAAATCAAATTCTCATTCAACTTCAATTTTTGCGTTGAAAATCTGCACAAAAGAGAGGGAAGAATCAAATAGGAATTTTCACAAAATTATTTAAGCTAAATTTATGTATTAAAATCCAATAATTTGTAAATTAATTCCTAAAATGTAAAAAATGACTATTAAAACAAAATTCCATTTAATTAGACTCTTAGAACCATATTTTGAACTAAAATGTCTAAACTGAAGAGAATAAAATGTATATAAATTATGCTTATCAGAAGACCTGAACTGGCAACAGAAACAACCAGTAGTAAAATATCATTTTACTTAAGTAAGAGGATAAGAAAGGTAAAAAGAGAAAGAAAATATAACAGTGTTTAAGCTGAGGACATATTAGATTGAGAATAAATATCCAGTTAATGTGCTCGAGTATTTGAGAAAGCACACGTGTCCTTGGCATAAACGCCCTTCTAGCATGATATTGCCTAAAGTAAAAATAGCCAGGTAATACAGAGAGATCTCGAGATGTAGTAGAGGAAGAATCCTACTTTCCCAGAGTACTTTACGAGAATAGGGATGATAGAAAAGGTAAGAGAGAGGTACTTTAGATTATTGGGAAACTTGTAATATATAGGCGATAGTGGCCTCAAGCTCAGTCATGAGGCGCTTGTGTATTAGTGTTTGATGTTATAGTTTGCTTGCAATAATGGTCACATGATATTAGGCTTGATCAACCTAATAGTAATGTGACATGAGTGCGTAGCAAACGACAATATCAATTGCCAAAGTGTCCCTATAATCGAAAGGTATTCTAGTTAGTTAAAGAATGAGATGAGTTAGAAAAGAAAGGTAAAAGGATTCCAGTAATATCAAAATAATAAGAAAAGCATGCAGAAAGGAATTCATAGTAAAGAATGTTTAGGTCCAGATAGCATTAGTTTAGTATGTATGATCTGAGTCCCTTATAGTACATGTAAATGAAATGAGAAGGGACCAGTACATAGCCTCTCTCCTGCCAGAGATGTTAGCCATAGTCAGTGTGTGAGATGCCCTAGTAAGTTAATAGAGTAAGAAAAGAAAGCCCAAGTAAGAAAGGGGCTAGAGTGGGAATCTGAGGATCCTACGAGGAGTGATGAGTGAACATTCAAATGCTCCATAGTATCAGTATAACGTGATCTTAGAGAATCAGATTACATAGAACCTACTTCGCACAAAGTGCATGATGTATCTCTGAGTTTAACCTTAACTATTATGAGCGATGGTTACCGGACTTAGTAAGTATGTATTTCACCGTCAGATACAGTGATCTTAGGCTTTGATGTCTCCCAGAGATAGATTGCAGTAGATCCCAGTATAGCACAGCGGGTTGCAGTAGACCCTAGCAGGGCTCTGAGAGGTCGCAGTCGAACTAGGGGTCACAGTAGATCCCACAGAGTTACAGAGAGCCCTAGCCATAGCATGATAGATCTCTGGTAGAGATAACAGCCTGAGATAGTTTTATAGAGCAATTAGTCTCAGAGACTAGTACAGTTTTAGCTAACTTTTATTTCAGAGACTACAGACCTCCTGAGTCTGGTAGACCGTTGCCACAGAGACATAAAGGTTTTACTCAGATAGTTAGACCACTAACTAACTCTTTTTAGAGATGAGCATAATGTATGGGATGAGGAAAGCAAAAAATTAGCTTTTTAGAGTTAGAGTTAGATGAACCATTACCTAGCAGATCGTAGCCTTGACTGAGGAATAGAGAGATCCCCATATGCTAGCTTATGTATTTAGAAAAGGGTCAGGTGCAGTTTTATATAAGGTAAGTGGTACAGTATATCTCCAGTGAGTAAAACTGTGAGAATAGCTAGCATCCTAGCAGAACTCAGCAGTAGTTAGTGGTAGTAGTTCTTCAGTGCTAGTATGAGATATATGCTAGGCCAATTAATATTGGAAGAAGGGACTATAAAATGCCACTGTAAGTGAGCAAAGAAAGTGAGAAAAAGTCCCAACCTACAGAGATAGATGTAGTAGTAAACAGAGAAATTAAGATCATTAAAAGTACAAACTCCTCGAAGGAGCTGTAATCTCAGTAAGCAATTGAGAAATGAGGCTTGTGATAGAAAAGAAATGAAAATTGTAATTATGGCATGAGCTAGTAAGAAAGAACGCAGAAGTAAATGGTGGACAGTATATATAAATAAGTAAGTAGACAGACAGAAATCCCCAATGGCTATAATGATTAAAAAAGATGATGAGATTTTATGAGAAGCCATTAGGAGATGATACGGGAGATTTGATATGAAATAAGTTACCTTCCAAGATATGTAAGCGAGTCCACTGAAAAGAATGATAACTCTTACGACGGGTTAAGACTAATTTGTAAGCTCTCCCAAGATAGGCCTCTAGAGTCAGAAATTTCTTTCCCTTATGAGAGGGACTAGCATGTACTCTATAATGATAGAGCCCTCATTAAGAGCTAGCAATGAAAATTCCCTGGCTGAGAGAAAAGCATATGGAGCTAGGAAGAAAGGAAAGAAAGGAACAGTTATCTAAACTATAAAAGAGTAAGAGAAAGTATACCCCTAAATTTTGAGGACAACATTTATTTAAGGGGAAAGGAATGTAACATCCGGTCCCTCTGTAAACGTGAGAAACACGATGTTCAGTTTTTCCGTAAACGTCAGAAATAGGCCAAATATAACAGGAAGTCCTCGAAATAGAAAGAATTAGGGCCAAAAAAAATTATGATAAAATTTTAAATATTAAAAAATGAGGATTTGCTGTTTAGGATGCCTAAAAACCAGAGCCTGAAGAGCTTAGAAAATTTGCCGAAGGAAGTAGGGGAATTTTTGTAATTTTTGGAAAATTTGGAAAACTCACTAGAGGGCTTTTTAAACAAAAAATTTGAGCTTTCTAGGGTTCTCAGAGGCCTTAAATATCATGGGAATCCCTAGAATAGTTGAAACTCCTTCGGTGAGCCAAGAACTCTTGAGCTTGGTTGAGACAAAGCAAAGAGTCTTCCAAAAGCAAAGTGGGTTCCCAAAAGTATGGTTGAGTCTAAAGTACTCAAGAAATAGGTGAGGTAAGTCCAAGACCTATGAGGAGAAGTGTGTGGCCAATCCAAACACTTGGTGAGCTCTTGAATGATTTATATGAGTTGCTCACATGCCAAGGTTGTTTTTAAAATGTTTATGGCTTTTATTTTTTCCATGCATGCATTTGTAAAGCTTGCTTACACCTATTATGTATGATTGAATGGGAGATGAGCTATTGGGATTCTTTGAATCTTATCCCCTCCTCTCCAATGATCTAACATGCTCGGTGCACTAAGTGGCTATGGTGATGGAAGCAAACATCAATGAAGAAGGAAGAATGATAAGTTTATGTTGAGCTTTAGCCATTTTGGAACCATAATTATGTTTCTTGATGTATATGTTGTGGTGACTGTATCATGACCCTTGAGACATGTATAAATATGATATTATATGATGTTTAAATGTATGAATATGATATATGACCTCTAGCCTACATTTCAAGCATGAGATGCCAAATTATGCAATGTAAAAGTATGATGGATATGTGTATAAATGTGGGTTGAATGGCTAAAATGAGATGCATGAGGTTCGGAACCATTTGGGTAGCTCACTTAAGTCTCAAATGTACTTTTAGACTTGCCCAAAAGGTGCCAAGACCAAGGAAAATGCATTTGGCAACTTTGGCACCCTATAAGGAGCAAAAATTGACCATTATGGAATCCTATGTCACTTTTTAGCCAAATGAGTTAGTCTTGATCTGAGATTTGGCATGCAATTAGGTCTCATTGAGAGATTTTTGGGAAGCTAAAGATCATAATTTTCAGAGGTCTACAAAATATTTGATGATTTTTAAAAATTGGCAAAATTCATGGAAATGGTCTGATGCACTATTACAATAGTCCAAAATTTTTTTCTGTCACATGAGACTCATATGATGTCCAATTGCCATGAAATTTTATACAGAGAAACTAGGAAATCACAGTGACTCATGACAACTGGAAGGATCTCATTTGGTGGCCTAGAGAGGAAGATATGCATTTTTTAAGTTTCTGTCTAGTCTTAGTAACCTTACCCGACCAGAAGTACTATTCCATTGAATTTTGAGTTCTGGGCTTGATGAACTGATCTGGAGATATTTTTTTCTCTATTTTACATCCACAGCTTTCCAGATTGATATCATTTGCATGGATTGGATTTTTTTGGAATTAATTGGATATTTTTGAAGTTCATATCAGTAAACTATGACAGCATCAAGACCCAGTCCAACCTCCAGATTATTTCGCCTATTAAATGCTCTGTGTGTGGAATTTTATAACTTGTACATATTTTTAGCATAAAGTAGACATCCCAAGATTTCCAGAATGACCATGATTGCATGATTTAAATTTTTTTAAATTTAGTTATGATTTTCCAAAGTTTGCCCAGAAAAGAGGCTAATTCTGGCCGAGAATGAACTTCCATTTTTCATGCCCCATTTCGGTTTCCATGAGTTGTACGCATGTTTTTGGGATCAAAATGAGTGGTAATTATGTAATTAAATATGAGGAAGTATAGTATGAGCTCACACGGTCCACGTAATAGGGATTAAAATTTTTTGATATAACGCAAAGCGAAATTAATCCCATTCTTCTTACTTTTTTTATGGAAAGCCTATATGAATCATGATAGAATGCTTAAGAATGGCATGAAATGAGCTAGAATTTATGGTGTTACACCTCCCAAGTGCCCCATCCATTAAGGAAAAATTTCAAATTCCATAGGTCCTTAATGAAGGCATATTTTGGCGAAGACCAATAGAGATAGCTAAAGGATGTTTTAAATGATTCCAAGCTTGATTTGGGACTTTATATGATAAAAGAAGATAGGAGAAACCTTTAGGAAAAATTTAGAAGCCTTAGGTTGGGAGATGAGGCAATGGCTTCCATAATGTAACCTTATGAAGCAACATGGGCCTAGGTTTGGGAAAATGAGTGTGTGATAGCTTCAAGGACCTTAAATAAGGTCAAGAGGCCTAAATATGGCAAGAGAATGGAACTAAGAATTTTCATTATGGTAGTTGCTTCATTAGGTCATTAATGGAATCATATTGTGACAAATAGAATAAAGTGTATTCTTAAGAGTGAGTTGGAAGTCCTAGCTTGTTCTAAGAATATAATTAAGTGTTGTTTATTGTGAATAGGCCAAGAAAATCCAACCCTACCTCATTGTGGTTGTGGAACTAGAAAGGAGAAGGAACAAACAAAGTAAAGCTTGAATTTGCGCCAAGGTAGCTCTCCACCTTTTCTTGTTGCATATGTGTCATTGTATGCTTGTGTGTATATGTATATGTTTGAGACATGCTACTTGATGCTATGTTGCTATTTTGGTACCAATATGGTTTCTTGAATTTGTTTGAATTGTGAAAATGGCTCATAAGAGTGAGGTAGTACTAAAAGTCCCTTAATATGGGTGAGGAAATGCCAAAAGTCTCATGGCATAGGTGAAACAAGGCCAAAAGTCCCTTGGATTGGTGAGTATAAGTCAAAAGTCCCTGAACCAAGAGTGAGATAAATCCAAAAGTCCTAAAAATAGGGTGAGGCTAAACCAAAAGTCCCTAGAGCTCATTCTTATGTTTGACATGAGTTTGTGACATAAAAATGTGAGAATTAAATGTTTCTTAGATTGATTGGTTGCATACTTGTACCTTTGACATGTTTTATGCCTTGAAAATGTACTTGAATAGGTGTATGAGCTATTGAGATTCAATGAATCTCACCCCCTCCTTTTTCTCATCTTATATGGTCTAGGTGAAGTTCAAGATCCAAAAGATGGAAGCCAAGGAGCTTAAATCTCCATCTTTTGGAAAATCTTGCTATTTTGATGTATTAGAATATCAAAGTTTATATGTATATGTTATTTTTTAGTCATGACACTTTGAACAAGTGTAAAATTATGTATAGTATATATATCAAGAATAGAGTTAAATGAGTGGAAGTGTGCAATTTGACCCCTTGGGAGCTTACTTGTGCATGTATGTTTATAGAAGTGGCATGATGAATTTGTGTTGCATGATGGTTCAGACCTTATGAGAGACTTATTTATACTATATTTATGCTTTCTAAGTTGCTCAAATGTGTGTGGAGTAATGTAGAGCTCATTTGGACCAAATTTGCCTTTTGTTGGGATCAAAAGTGCCATAATCTTGAACTGTGACAAATTTTGACCAAATGATCTCTTCTTGACTTAAAATTTCGTATGCCATTAGATCTTGCTTAGAGATTTTTGGGAAGCCAAAGATCAGGTCATTTGGAGGTATGTGAAATTTTCTATGATTTTTCAAAGTTGGTATCAGAAATTTGGATTTGCACCAGCACTATTTATTTGGTCAGTTGTGAAATTATGTTATCTGAGGGGTAAACATGGTCCAATGGCTACAAAATTTAATAAGCAAAAACTAGACATTCATAGTGACTTGTAACAATTAGAAGCACCTCATTTGGAGGAATTTTTGAATTTCTAGAACAGTAACAGTAGCGCTGCATGACCTAAGTCATTGTTCCATTGAATTTGAGTGGCTAAACATATTTGTTTTAGTCTGAATCTATTTTTATCATAAAGCTAACATCCATAAATTTTCAAATTGGTATCATTTGTATAGATTATATTTTTTTGGAATTAATTGGATATTTTTGAAATTTATAGCAGACACTTGCATTAGTACCAGTAGATGTGCGAACCTTTGTACCTTTTTGCATGTCAAACATCTCTTGTGTTATATTTCATAGCCTGGACATATTTTTAGCATAAAGTAGACATCTGTAGCTTTCTAGAATGCCATAGTATGCTTGATTTCCATATTTCTAGAATTAATTACGAATTTTCAAAGTTGAGGCTCAAAAGCTGCAGACTGAACCCGAGGCAAAACCATAAAAAACCATGTATGCTTGATGTAAGCTCGGGTTTTTAGTATTGTTTTTAGATGATTTTGAGTTGTATTGGTATAATAAAATGTAAGGATGATATGAAAGAGTCCCCAAGGCCCACGAAGCCAAAATAGAGAAAATGTGAATGACGTAACATCGTTAAATTATATTATTTTCTTTGTTTCCTTAAGGAAATTCATGTATGAGACTTGTATATGTAAAGGGGTTAGTTAAGATAGCTATGGTATTACATTTGTACTAAAAAGGTGAGGTCACTTCACATGTTACATTTTATAGACCTTAGATTATACATATGCTACATGCTTCACATGCTACATTTTTTAGACCTTAGACTATACACATGCTATATGACCACACATGCTACATTATTAGACTATACACATGCTACATGACCCAGACTACGTCAGATAAAGTTATAAAGCTAGTATGATTTACATATTTTATAAATCTATATACACATATTTGCATCTTACCACCATACAACTCTCTACTCATTCCATTGATCTTAATTGTGATTCTGATTTAAAAATTTTCATTTTCTCTTATTGTGTACAGGTATATATATAAATATATCAATATTAAATTGTTACTACTATCTCTATACAAAATTTTAGTTGATGTAATATTTTTATTTCTTCTAATTATTTTACTCAGATGTCTCGATGTGGATCATCATCAAGTAGATCGATCACGACCTCACTTCACTCCCATTTTTGAGCAAAAGAATTTCACTTCTCCTCCTTCTCCTTCTCCTTCTCATGAAGAGTCACTACCTGGAATTATCCAGAAATAACTTATTACACCTGTAGGTGATGACAAGTTATTATACATTTTTTTATTATTTTCACTCTTACTGTCAATTTTTATTTCTTTACACTTACTTTAAATATTTATTTTATATATATTTAAACCAAATAATGATGCAGTTCATACTTGAATCATTAATATTTTTAAAAGTAAATATGAAGGACCTTGAAGTAGCTGGAAAGAAGTTCCACAAGAGTACAAAGATTTATAGTTTCAAGAATTTTAGATATATTTTTTATTAATTTTAATATTTATATTATTATGCATTTTTATAATTAAAACTTGATTTTATTCAGAAATATTATCACTGGTCCCCCAACAACCACAAACAAATTAAATGAAATTGGAAAACTAAAATAATTGAGTGATTAAGGGACAATATTTGGAAAGTACGAAAAAGTGAAAAAAAAAATCTCAATGGATTGGAGACACAATTTGGAATCAACTTTGTGACAAATGGGTTACTCCACAATATCAAACCTTATACGATGAGATGCGAAAATATCGGGCCTCCTCCTCTGAGTATGGCTCATCACAACATACAGGAGGCTCTATTTCTATGCTTGAACATGCTAAAAGATTGGTAAGTCATTTTATTTCTTTATCTATTTAATTGGTATTTTCATTATATTTTTAATTATTTGTAATTATTATTTTAAATATATTTCTAACTAATAATATTTTATTCTTAAGGCAAAAGAATTAGAGAGACTACCTAAATATTTTGAGATTTATCTCAGAACCCATAAAAATAATGATTCTTGGGTAGACAAAAAATCAAAAGCTATATATGTAAGTATCATTTTATATTTATTGTTATACATGCAATTATATCTTGATTTGATTTTGGCTATTTTTAGAATGAGTTTGTTTAGTAGCAAATTTTAAATGTGGGCTCTTTTATTTACTTTTCAGAATGAGTTTCTTCAACGAAAGTTTGAGGCAAAGAGTAGGGGAGAGAATATATCAGAATTAAATTTATGGATGCAAATTGTGGGAGGGGAAAAAAAGGATTAGTATATGGTTTAGGCAGCATGTCCCACAACATATATGGAAATCCAACAATTGGATTCACTGAGTCACAAGAGTCAACCTATGGTCACTCTACCTATATTCAAGAAGTTATAAGAAATGAATGCAAAGCTTTTATGTAAGATGCTCGTAATATGCCGCTTTATGAACAACAAAAACATATTGAAAAAATTGAAGCCGAATTAAGTCAATATAGAAGTTTTTTTTAATGATACTCATAATTACATGATAACGACATTGGGACAAGCTCAGTATATAAGCCAGAAATGCCTATACCTCCTGATCAAGCTTAAAATAATGAGATAGAGGATGAGGATAATGAGATAGAACAAGGGAGTGAGAGATTGTTGAAAAATTTATAAAAATCTAGTGTATTTTTATTTTAATTTATGTAATTGTTGTTATATTATAATTTCATATTTTGTTTAAATTTTAATACTCTTGTGATGTATTATATAATTAATTATAAAGTTAGTTATATATATATATCATTATATATATATATATTGATATATACCATAAGCCAGCGATGAAAAAAAAAAATTAAAGATTAACCTTCTCTAGTAAAATTTGCTCTCCCGCGAGAAAGATTGAAAAAATTAAACCAATCTCTACGTTACCCGCCATCGCGAAAATACAAAACTTTTAAATGTACACTCCTTTTCTCTTGCTATAAATATATATCTTTGTTCCTTCGTTATTTATATCTTCAGACTCTTTGCTTAATCTCTTCCTTATCTTTCTCTTTAGTTTCAGCTTCGTCTCTTTTCAATCTCTATCTCCAATAATTCAAAGTTAGGCTTCTTCATCTTTATCTTCAATTTTTCATTTCATTTTTTTCTTTTCATAACTTCCTCTTTTTTTCTGCACAGGTTTTTTTTTATTTCTTTGCATACATAGGTTTTTTTTTTATTTCTCCATGATGAAGATGATGATAAACAAGATAAGTTGATATTTCTTTTCTCTTCTCCAATTTAATTTATTTATCTAGCTATATCTCTAATTTATTATTTTTTTTCTCTTACAGAAGATGAATTTGTTCAATGATAAAAGATGATACTATGACACCGCAATAATTATCATCTTTGTTTTGTTTTGTTCTTCCTAGTTATTTTTTCTACTATTTTCTTTTACTAATTAATTTTTCTTCATATTTCATTATTTATTCCATGTGCAAAATAAAATTTATATTTGTGGTTGCAATGACAATAACATATTTATATAAAATAATTAACATAACCATATGTTTATAAAACAATTAAGATAATGTGAATTGTTGCCATGACAATAATATATTTATATTAAAAAATTAAGTCACTTAGCTTTTTCAATAAAAATATAAACAATAATTAAATCTACAACAAAATTTTTTTTAATAAAATATATTATTTGAAATATAAATTATTTATTATTATTATATTATTATTATTATTATTCAATTAATTATAATTATTATTAATCAAAAACATTTTTAAAATGTTTTTTGCCTTCAACTACAAAATATTCTGTCATTATACCGTTGTTACTTATAGCGACAGAATATTCCATTGCTATAGTGACAAATTTCATTATTTTATTAATTAATTAATATGATATATTTATTAATATATAATTAATACAATATATTTAATTAAAATATATATTTATTGATATATATATTTTATAATTATTTATATATTTTATATTTAGTTTATATATTTTTTTATAAAGATGGCGACAAAATGGTGGTAGGGTGATATCCTACCACCATTCTGTCGCCATCATTTTTTAACTAAATTTATAATCATTTATTACTAAATATATTAATTATTTAACAATTTATATTTACTTTATTATTTTATTAAATTATTTATTAATAAAATTAATTATTATGATGTTACATCTTATTATAGATTTTTAAATTTAAAAGTTTTGAGTTTTTTAAATTAATTCATTATTATTTATATTTAAATTTAGTCATTTAGCCTTATCTGTGTCAAATAAAAGCCAGCATGGGAAAGGAGAGAGAACAAGAGGTTTTGCGACAGATATATCCATCGCAAATAATAATGACAATAGAAATAACGATAGAATATGTGATAGATTATATTTGTCGTAAACATTAGTTTTGTGATAGAAAATTATAGTTTTGCGACAGATATATCTGTTTTTCTGTAATTGTTCCGTTGTAGTAATACAATGTGGTTAGTATAGTAGGTAATTTCAAAATAGCTTAAAACCTAAATAAGCTATCAATAAAGAGCAATAGGAGCATCATCATGAACTCCTCTTTAAGCAAAGAATATGACATGCAATTGGTTTCTCTTTCATAAAGCAAATCAAAATAAAAGAGAATATACAATACAAAAAAATTCATCCCTTTTGGGTAAAAAAATCATTCACATTATATACCTTAATCCATTAAGGAAATATATGATTTTGAAGGAACTATCCTTTTTAGGTAGATGGGCCTTCTCAGTCATGTACCTTGTAACATTCGATCCCTTTGTAAATGTGAGACACAAGATGTTCGATTTCTCCGTAAACATCAAAAATTGGCCACATATAAAAGGAAGTTCTCAAAATAGAAGGAATTGGGGCCAATTAAAATTATTATAAAATTTTAAATATTAGAAAATGAGGATTTGATATTTAAGATGTCTAAAAACTAGAGCTAGAAGGGCTCAGAAAATTTGCCGAAGAAAGTAGGGGTAATTTTGTAATTTCTAGAAAATTTGGAAAACACACAGGAGGGCTTTTTAAACAAAAGATTTGAGCTTTCCTGGGTTCTCAGAGGTCCTAAAAAATATAGGAACCCCTAGAACAGTTGAAACTCCTCCGGTGAGTGATTTTGGCCATTAGTTGACTGAAACTTTAACTGAACAGTTTGAAATGGTTCTAGATCTTTTTTGAGTGATTCCAAAGGCAATTATTATGATTAAGAGCCTAAGAAATATGATGGAAAAGACGGATTTCAAAAAGGAGTTGATTTGAACAAAATGATAAGAACAAAGAATAAGGACTAAAATGTAAAATAGAAAAGTGCATAAAGTGGACTCTTCACCTTCTTAAAGCATGTTTTCCTTTGGCCTCTGATTAACAGACCTTCTTTCTACCCAAAATAGAGAAAGAGACTAAGGGGGAGAGATGCATTAAGAGAGCTCAAGAGGAGGAAGAAAAGGCTAACAAAAGGTAGGGATTTCCATAATCTTTCTTCTTGAAGCCTTCCTCTCCTCTCTTTGCTTCATCTTTCCATGTTTTTGGTGAGTGAAATGGTCCTGTTTTGGCCTTGAACCAGAGGGGAAAAGTTAAAAATCCAAAGAGGAAGCTAAGGCAAGAAGCAACACTCTTGAAAGAAGGTTAAATCCCAGGTAATTTTTTGCTTTTTGTTGGTTCTTCCTTCTTGTCCTTCCTTATGTGTGTAATGCCTAAAAATAGAACAATCTAGGGGAGGAAAGTTCTGACCTAGAACTAATAAGAAACCATGAAATTGGAGTGTGGGAACTTGGAATATGCCAAGAAATTGCAAGCAAAACCAAGGAATTCAAAGTTAGAAAAGTGTAGAGCTTTTGAACACCTTATAAAAACTAATTTGATATATGAGTTTCCTTGCATGTGTGAGTATTTGATTGAGCTCCTAAGACCTCTAAGAAGCCTCCCAAGTGTGTCTCCCATCAAAGAAAAATCAAGAAGGCCATGAACTCTTCTTCCCCTTCATGTCTTGGCCTAGGCTACTTGAATAGGTTAAGAAGTGTTTTAATTCATTCTAACTTTGGTTTGAGACTTTTTATGATGGTAGGAGGTGGGAGGAACCCTTGGGAAAAATTTAGAAGCCATGGGTTGGGAGATGAGGCAATGGCTTCCATAATGTGACCTTATGAAGCAACTTGTGTCTAGGCTTTTGTAAATGAATATGTAATGGCTCCAAGGACCTTAAATGAGTTCAAGAGGCCTAGAAATGAGAAGAGAATGGAGCCAAGAACTTGAATCATGATAGTTGCTTCAATAGGTCATTTATGGAACCATTATGTGACTTATGGAACCAAGTATGTTCTTAAATATAAGTTTGATGTCCTAGCTTATTTCAAGAGCGTAATTAGCTTCCATATGATGTGTTTAGGCTAAGAGAAATGATCTCCACCCTCTTGGGTGTGTGAGGTCAAGGGAGAGGATTCAAGACTTAAGGAAAAAGTGTGTAAATGTAAGCAAGGTAGCTCTCTCCACCTTCTCTCATGCATGGATGTGTGTTTAGCTTATTTTAGAATATGTGTATGTGTATTTTCAAGCTATGAGAAGTATGCTAGCATACCTTTATATGCCATGATTCTTGATGCCTTATTATGTTTTCCAATGAATACATGCTGTTTGTTTGAGTTTACTTGAGTGTGGAGAGGCCAAGAACTCTTCACTTTAGTGAGGATGAGCTAAGAACCCTTGAACTTGGTTGAGACAAAGTAAAGAATCTCTCAAATACAAAGTGGGCTCCCAAGAGTATGGTTGAGTCCAAAGTGCTTAAAGAATGGGTGAGGCAACTCCAAAATCTATGAGGAGAAGTGTGAGGCCAATCTAAACATTTGTTGAGCTCTTGAATGTCTTGTATGATATGTTCATATGCCAAGCTTGCTTTTTAAATGTCAATAACTTCCATTTTCTCCATGCATGCATTTGTAAAGTTTGCTTTGCATATATTATGTATGATTGAATGGGAGATGAGCTATTGGGATTCTTTGAATCTCATCCCCTCCCCTCCAATGTTCTAACATGCTAGGTGGATCAATTAGTTATGGTGAAGGGAACTAACAACCATGAAAGAAGGAGATTGACAAGCCTAGGCCTAGTTTTCATTCTTTTTGAATCCATAATGAGGCTTCACAAAGTATATGATGTTGTAAATATACCATGACCCTTGAGATATGTATAAATATACCATTATATGATGTTTATATGTATGGATATGATGTATGACCTTTAGCATATGTTTTGAGTATCTAATGCCAAAGTATGAGAATTAAAAGTTTGATGGATATGTGTATAAGTGGGGGTTGAATGGCCAAAATGAGATGCATAAGGTTTGGAACTATATAGGCAGCTCACACAAGTCTTAAATATACTTTTAGATTTGCCCAAAAGGTTCCAAGATCAAGGGAAATCTATTTGGCAACTTTGGTACCCTATATGGAGCCAAAATTGACCATTATGGAACCCTATACTTTTTAGAGGTTTGGAGAATATTTGATAAATTTTCAAAGTTGGGATTTTCTATTGATTCTGGTATTCGCAGTGTTTACACTGGCAGATTTGTATTCTGTGTCATATGATAGGAAAATGGTGCCCAATGGTTGTGAAATTTTATAGACATAAACTAGAGGTCATAAGCTTTCTGTAGCCACTGAGATCACCTCATTTGGAGGTCTGAGCAAAGAGCTATGGATTTTTGAAGTTGGCTATCAGTAGCAGTGGCGTCCCAGGAGTCTAGTCACTGTTCCATAGATTTCCAATGGCTAAATGTATTTTTTACATTCTGGAATTATTTTTAACATAAATTTAACATTTTTATATTTCCATAATGACCAAATGTGTATGATTTTTATTTTTATAGAATTAGTTATAAATTTTAGAAGTTTGTATCAATAATCTGAAACAGTAGCCTAGGTAGTAGCGACCTTTGGACTTTTTTGGATATCAAACGCCCTCTGTGATGAATGTTATGGTTTGGAAATATTTTTACTGTAAAGTATACATCCATAGCTTCCCATAATGACCAAGATTGCATGATTTCAATTTTTCTAAAATTAGTTATGATTTTCCAAAGTTTGACCAGAAAAGAGGCCAAATCTGGCCGAAAATATACTTAATTATTTTGAGCTCCATTTCGGTTTCTATGAGTTGTGGGCATGATTTTGAGATGGAAATGGGTTGTATTGATGTATTTAAATATGAGAATGTATAGAATGAGCTCACACGGTCCACATGACATCGAATGAAATTTTTAAGTACGATGAAACGCAAAGAAAGTCACTATTTTTCCCCTTTTGCCTTATATCTTCATGAATATAGTGATGCGAGGCATGTATATATATAATATGATGAGTTAGAAGTTGTAGTGTTACATACCTCCTCCTACATGTTGCATGTAGTACAGGAATTAATGCACATAATGACCCTTTTTAGGTAGTTTATTATGTATAATAATTCAAAAAATCCATTAACAAAGGAAGTAAACAATTTTGTAAATTTTGATGGGTGAATCACTTTGGTTATAAACATTCATAACAATTCATAAAAGTATATTCCTAAACTAGAGTAAAGTAATTGTCTTAACTCCCATCAGCAAGAGAAGTAAATGATTTTGTTAAACTTTAATGAATGAATCATCTTAATGATAAACATTCACAATAGTTTATAAAATAAAATTTCCAGACTATAAGAAAATCAAATTTGAACCATTAAATATGACACTACACCAAATATACCCTAAAGAATCAAATTATGACCTATAATTGCAATTAAACTAAGAATAAAAAATCCAATTAAGAATTAAATGTTAAATAATGTAGTATTTAATTCCATGGGATCATCATAAAAGAAGTAAAATCATATTCACGAGGGAAAATCATTTTCTTTAGCTAAACATAACATCTCATTGATTTGTATAAGGCAACCATGGCTTCACAAATGTTGGATGTAGGACAAAAGTTTTTAGGTCATGACCCCTCATCTCTCTTTGATTGTTCACACATGCTTCTACTATATAAGACACCAAATAACTTTTAGTTTGTAAATCCCATTGCGGGTTAATTAGAAAAAAAATTCAAGCCATCTTGAATTTTGGATGGCATATGAAATGGAAATAGATAAGGTTCAAGAGCATATTTATAATGATTAGAATGAATTATAAAAAGGCTAAAAACACCAATAGATCACATGAATTTTTTGCTGTACTTTTATCTACTAGAATTTGTGTATTCTATAACACCATAATGTCTTGACCTCAAGTAATCTCTCTCTAGGCTTGATTTCATATGATTTCCAATAAAAGGACCAAAACCGTGGTAGTTTAATACTTTCAGTCGGGGTTTAAACGCTCATATTTTGTCCCGTGGGTCCCGTGAACCCATCATTCACATTCTCTACTCAAACTCCATTTATACAACTCATACATAGCATAAAACAATCCATAAACCATGGATATAGAGCCAAAAACCAAGAAAATGCCATTTTTTAAATGGGCTCAAAAGTCAAATTTTTGGCTCTAACTTTGGAAAATCATAACTAATTATAGAAAAATGGGAATCAAGAAAACCATAGCTTTATGGAAATATTTAGATGTTACCTTTACACTGAAAATAATTCCAAGCCACAGTCTCAGTGTTTAGACCATGTTTGACATCGAAAAAAAGATAGAGGTCTGGCTGTCTCTGCTACTAGTGCAGCTTGCTGTCATGAACTTAAAAAATTCATAACTAATTCCAAAAAAATTTAATCTATGCAAGCTATACCAATTTGGAAAGCTACAGATGTTAAATAGAGGAAAAAAATAAGTTCAGATCATTTCAGTAGCTTTGAACCTTAAAAACTGATGGAACAGTAACGAAAGTCGGATGGCTTCCCTGATACTGACACAAAACTTTAGAAAGTTATTTCTCCCTCTACAGACTCTAATCGAGGTGATTCTAGTTGGTCTAAGTCACTATGGATATCTAGTTTATGTCCATAAAATTTCATGATAATTGGACACCATTTGGTCCTTGAATGACACATATTTATTTTTTGACTAGTTGCACAGTACAATTACCAAAATCATAAAATTCTCCAACTTCAACAATTCTCTAAATAGTCCCTAAACCTCCAAATATTACCCACTTTAGCTTCCCAAGAATCTCTCAACAAGCTCTAGAGGCATGCCAAATCTCATGTCAAGAAGAGCTCATTTGGTCATACTTTGATGTAGCTCACAAATTTGGCAGTTTTGGCACCCAAAATGGTTCAAAGTGGGTCCAAATGGCCTCCTACATGTTCTAGGACCCCTTTGGCAAGTTCTAAAGAATAAAAATAGCATATATAAAACACACAAGTGGTCCATATCATCATGCATCTCAAACTCACTATGCTACGGGCCAAAATACACTACTACATATAAGCCACAAAGGAGCCAAATCTCATAATTTTATTATTTTGGCTCTATAAATGGTTCATACATTGTTTATATGTATTTCTACACTTGCTCAAAAATTTATATCTCAAAAATAATAGTTGCATATTTATTTTGACATATCTTTACATCAAAAGAACTAAAATAGTTATATAACTCCCTAAGCATGCTCTATTAGGCTCCTTGATTTGCACTTTGATCACCTTGAACTCCACCTAACATGTTAAGATGGGAAAGGGAAGGGGGTGAGATTTAGGGAATCTCAATAGCTTATACACTCATTCAAGGAAGCAATCAAGACATATAAATAAGTCAAAGCATGCAAACTATTCACAATGACACAACATATGCTTTTCATACCATGAATATCATATCAATGCCAAGAGTAAGCTCTAGGGACTTTTGGTCTTGCCTCACCTAAGTTTTTGGGACTTTCGGATTGGCCTCACCCTTGGTTTAGGGACTTTTGGCTCCACCTCACCCATCTCAAGGGACTTTTGATACTACTTCACTTGAGCAATTTTCACAACCCATATCATAACCATATTGGTACCAATGCATCAAGGCAACATCAAATGGCATGGCTCACAATACAAGCATCTACACAAGCATACAATGACTTTTACACATTTAAGAATGCAACAAGAAAGAGTGGAAAGCTACCTTATAAGCCAACATAAACCTTCCCTTTCAATTTCTCTTCTCCCTTCTTGGTTTCACAATCACAACTAGATGGAGGTGCTTCTCTTGAGCCTAGACACACAAAGAGCACGGAATTACTCTCTCATAACTTAACAATTATTCAAAAGTTAGGGGGTTCTTTATAGCAAACCCTACAAAGCATATAAGAAACTAGGGGTTCTCTCTCTCTCTAAAATTTCACCAACTCTTCTTTTCTCTCAAGCTCTCAAGTTGGTAGAACCAACATACTCAAGGAAAGCAAAGAAGAAGAAGTAAAGATACATGTGTTCTAGCCTTCTTCAAGAGTGATTTTCCACTTTCCCTCTTCTGAACTAAGCCCAAAACCTAACTAATTCAACAACCAAAACTATAGAAAGAGAGGGCAAAGAGAGAAGAACAAGATTCTAAGAAGAAAAGCTATAGAAATCTCAAGCTTGCTTACCTTTTCCTTGTTCTTGCTTCCTTCTCTTGGTCTCTCTCTCTCCACAGCCCTTTTCTCTCTTTTGGTCGAAGCTTAGGTTGGTTAAAAGAGAAAGGAATGGATTTGGACATTTTAAGAAGTCAAATTCTCTTTTTTCACGCTTTTCCGAACTAACCCTCGCTATAGCGAAGAATAACCCTCGCTACGGTGAGTACGTATCAGTCCTAGACCCCTGTTTTCGCTATGGCGCACGCTATGGCGAGCAGTTCCCTGGTTTTTATATTAGATGCCTGTACTTGCTATAGCTATAAGCATGTTTGCTATAGTCAAAAAGGCATTCTCGCCATAGCTAGACCCTTTCTCGCTATAGGGAACAGGTACATTTGCTATAGCTAGGCCATTTCTCGCTATAGCTAGCAGACTTAGAAAATTTCAGGACTTCGAAAATTTTCAACTTCTTTTTTTTTTTTTTTCTGGTTGTTACATATTCTACTTCATCATTGAAAGAAACAACCTAATTCTAGAGTTATAATCATTCATTGCAAATCTTGAAACCATTTGACGATAAGTTTCGAGAAAGAAAGTTTCTTTGCTATGTTGTAAATGACGCAAGCTAAAATGTTAATTTTGTGCTTGGCTAAATGGACATAAAGATGGTGACCCAAGGTTTCTAATTTGTAAGTTACATATAAAAATAAGTTTTTTTTTGGGTATTGTTAGTTTAAAGGGTTTACCAAATGAGTTGATTTGACGTAGTGGCTAACCCCATTAAAACATCAATTTTCTTCTTATACATCTACCCACAAAAGCCATATTATTTTCTTTGTCCAAATTAAAGCATTGTCATCATACATAAATCACAACTCTATATAAATACATGTTTGCGATGACGATGTTCTTTTTTGCTATTGGTATTGTCATGTCCCCAAATGAAGTCATGATCAGCATGGCATATGAGATGATCTCACATCCATAAGCCTGACTAACATATACCATTTCATTTTCTTATCATGTTAATTAAATCCTATGAAGAGTAAATATATGTTAACTATTTTTATACCATAGTACCTCTCAAATAAATCCTCTTTCTTACTTATATATCAAATTCCATTCTTATATTTGATATCATAGTAATGCTTTATTTGTAATAAGTTTGTAAAAAATTTGATAGTGTCCTATGTAAATAGAACATCAACCAACCAAGTAAAAATAATAGAAGAGAAATTTGCTCTCAAATTCAATTCAACAAACATACCTAACCAACAGGGCAGGGATATTACTTGTAATTTGTGAAGTCAACTTTAGAATATAAACATATACATACTAGAAAAAAAAGGACAATTGACCATCAGTACCTAACGATTCTACCATGGGCTTTCTACTAATAAAACTCTTGATCTGGACCAGAGGATTATTTAGACCTAGCTCTATTATCTACAATGATAAATAATAAAATAAGCCACAATACTTGATAAGTAGAAAATAAAGCATGATAGCTAAAGGGACAAGTGGACATAAATTTTTTTAAATAAAAATAAGTTTTGACATAATAATGATAAATAATGAAAACTTTAAATTTGGAAAGGCATGAAATAATTTTTGTAAAAATTTAAATTATTATTATTAGTTAAATAGAAAGAGATATGAATTTACTAGTATATGTAAAAAGTTAAAAGAATTGAGTTAATGGAAAATTTTGTTCATTATAATATTAATGCAATAATATGCAATGAATATATAGGCATATAATATTTTAATTAAGATATAAAGTTAATAAGAGAAAATTATGATAAATAATAATAACAATAGTAATAATAATACTAAATCAAGTTTAAACATTCAAAAATTTAATGCTACATAGGACATAATTGTTTTATAAAAAATAATTTAATGAAAACATTTCATTTGGAAGGTTTGTGCAGAACTTTAAGTTTTAATATATACTAACATGGGCACACAACTCATAAAAGGAAATAATCACATTAAATTTTAGAGCATTGTAGGCGAGAATAACATGTAGGACTATTACCATCGTTTTTGCTTACCACCATCCTATGGCTCCTAAATAATTCAAAAAACATCCATCTTAGTATTCTCTAGATACTCAGTCACATAAGCCATGTGGTAATATCCACCCTACACCAACAGCTAACAAGACTACTGTTAGTGTTAGCAACCGATGTTCTATACAATCCCACTTTATATGTATATATAATATCATATACTAAGGAGAATTCATATGCTAAAATATTCTAGATAACTAATCTATAATACATTTCTATAATTAATAATATGACATTTCATAGTCATAAAACATTTAAGTACACTCATAAAAACATGTTAAGATATCTTATCGCCTTCGAAAATTCCAAATGTAATAGATTTATTCAATACCAATTCATATCTAATTGATAACACAAGCAAAAATGACATATCATAGTTTGGATGATATAATAATAATAAACACATAAGAAATCACTACCTAAGACGTTCATCCCACTGCATGCAAAGTTCAAACAAAATAGAGGAAGTACAATTGAAGGAAGATTAATATATATATATATATATATGTATTATGCTTTATAGTTTACTTATAGTGCTTGTTGAATGAGCATAAGTTACTCCATCATTGTACTTTTATATATACCTTCACAAAATGTTTGAATCATTCCCTAAGATGGTCATAACAATTATTTCAATTCAAGAACTCATTAAATTTAGGCAATAGGAGCTATCTAAGGTTAACTCATAGTCTTATATCAACCATCAATTCTCTATTTAATTAAACTCTACAAATGATTTCCTTATTCTACTATTATCTTAGTTTAACATTTAATTTATTTAATTAGCTTCTTATTTATTTCCCTTAATTAGATCCTATTTAGTTAGCCACTTACTACTATTTAATCTTACCACTAGTTTTAACCTTATTAATTCATGTTAATTCTTTAATAAAGGGAGTGAATTTAAAGTGTACCTCATTATCTCTTGTTTGTGACATTAGTTTATTTGCTATTCATTTTGGTGCCTACTCTAGCATTTACTTATCTTCCCTCATTTTTCAAGTTAATTAACACTAGAGTTTCTAATTTAAAGTGAGTATATTAAAATAGAAAATGGTGTGGACCTTTTAGTCTAACTAAATGCTACCTATTTGTTGCTCTCTTTTTGAAAGCATATATGCAAGTATACATATTGCAATAGTAATACAATGATGAGAAAAGATCATTCCCTCAAGAATTTATTGTCAAAATTTTTCAAGTACCAAAATTCACACCTTAACTTAAATTAAGCAAATCAATTTCAAGTGTTTGTAGAATAGAATGTGATTAAAGACTATCTACTAAGCAAATCTTATGTTCAAAATTGATGTTTGGATTACCAAGTGAATAATGGCATCTAGGATTGTTAATCCTTCTTGTATTTCATTGTATATTAATTCAATACTCATGACCCTTGCTCATAATGGTGATATATGTTAGCTTAGGGTTTACTTGTTTCTATAAGTAATTTTTCAAATTTCATATAAGATTATCCAATTAATTCCATAATTTCTTATGAAATAAACTAAGATCAATTTAATAGCACAATACCTAATTTGATTATGTGAAGTTAATGAATATATTCCTATCTCATTAACTAAACCATTCACTTGTCTCACCAAGTTGCAAGTACTCACACAACTTAATCAGGACCTAATTTCACTTTCCTTTTTCCAAGTTCAAGCAAAAAATATCAAATTAATCTAATTGTTGGCCAGGCACTCAAAAAGCATGAAGTAAGGAGTTGAATAAACATGTATTCACCAATAATCACAAGGTTAGAGTGAAAAACAACTACTAATCCATACAAAAGTTCATTATAATCCTAGATTAAGGAGTTTACCTATACATTTTATCAAAATTAGTAGCAAAGTCAAAACATGATTCAGATACATATGAATAAGTGCAAAGAAAAGAAGAAAGATAGAGAAAACTAGTAAAGGATACTTGTTTTCTCTTTAGTCTTCAATTTGTAGTACTCCCTCGCTTCAAGATGCCTTCCAAAGCTTCACTTCAACCTCCGCACACCCAAAATAAACCTAGAACGCGAACTCCCTTCATAAGAATGGCTATTTAAAGCAAAAACCCTAAAAACTTTAGCATAAAAACATTGCGTTTTGCAAAAATGAATCTCACTATGGCAATATTGTATACTGGTAGCACCTGCACCACAACTTGTAGAAAACATTCCACGGCATAGTTTTTTTTTTTGACTTGCACCCTAGCATAGCATAGTTTCTCCATGACGTTATTTGGTTCTCTAAGAACTTGCACCATGGGGTGATGTGCTAAGTTATGGCACATGTCTAAAACCCACAATAGCTTGCACTTTGAAGCCTCTTGACATAGATTTTCTATCCATTCCAGTTTAATATGCTTCTAGCTCTATTTTCTTCTTGTGATTACACCCTACAAAAAAAGTAAAGAGTTATCAATTTACAATGTACTCAAAATTAAAGCATAGTTTGTCATTTAAGGTACAAAAGTTGAATATTGAGCTATTCATCCTAAGTGTACATATTTTTCCTATAAAAGTATTATTTACCACATCATTAGAGGATTAAACACATATTTACCAACAGAAAATATGCAAAATAACATGAATATATAAGAGTTAACACAACCCCAAACTTGAACTTTTACTCATTCTCGAGTAAAGCAAATAAAAGACAATACCAAACAGGTTAGCTTAACATTAATGTCTATTAAAGTCCTTACTTGTTGCATCAGAAAATATATTTAATAGGAAGAGCAAGCCATACATTACAGTGGCAAAGTTAAAAAGATAATGCTAAGACTTCCAACCTTTTGATGTGTGTGTGTATGTGTTTGGACAAACATTCATCTCAAAGTAAATATCAAGATCAATGTTTTGTACTCCAACATGTATAAACCAGTCTCACATAGGAATTTCATATGTGATAAATCCCTATTATTCATGTTTTTGTGTATATTTTCTTAAAGTAAATATGGATTTAGCCTCTAACTATAGGGTAAATAATACTTTTATACATGAAATAAGCGTACTTAGGATGAATAGCTCTATACTCAATTTTCACTTTGGAAATGATAGGTTTTGTTTTAATTTTAAGTATATTAAGAACTAATCATACTTTGCCCTTATTGTGGGGTGCATATCTAAGAGAGGAGTGAAATTCTTTATGCCAAAGAGGTTTCAGAGTTCTTGTAGTTGTAGTTTTTAGAAGCTTGCCTTGGCTAGAATTCATCAAGTCGCAGCTGAAAGGGAATAAAAAGAAGAGAAGCTTGTAGGGCAAGTCGCGCCGTGACTCATCCTGCTTACGCCATGCGAAACTTAACATAGAAGATAAACTCGCTGCAGTGCGAGGTGAGGCAAGTTGAATACCACGACGAGAAGAGTGCTTGGCCATGACTCACTTTCACACAGAAGTAAAACTCACCATGACAAGATTGTGTTGTACTGCTGCACTAAGTGTGACCATCCCATCTAATAGCGAATCTCACCGCGGTGTGAATAGGGAGGCTGTGACACATATTCTTCCAGGACCACATTTTGCCACGGCTTAATATGCTGAGCCATAGCGTGATGTGTTTTAGCTAAACACAACATTTTTTCTTGCCAAAATTTTAAGGGTTTCTCACTTCATATGCTTTAGCTGCATGGAAAGCCATCATTTTAGGTTGGTTTTTGTCTATTTCAAGTGTGTAGAGGCTAAGGAGAAGCTAAAGAGATACTTTGAAGCAGAGAAGAGCAAGGGATTGAAGATTGAAGCTAAAATGAGCTCTATTTCTGAGTTTCTTCTTTCCTTCTTTTGTTCTTATCATTTATTCTGATGTATCTGACTTTTGCTTCAACTTCATCTTTGGTTTTCATGAATATGTATAGCTAAACTCCCTAATCTAGGATTATTAGGAACTCTTATATGGATTAGTGGTTGTTCCTCACTCTACTTCTACAATTAATGATGAATATCTATTCATTCAACTCCATGCTTCATGTTATCTGATTGAGTGGCCAACAATTAGATTGATTTGATACTTTGCTTGAACTTAGAAAAAGAAAAGAGAAGTTAGACCAAGAGATGAGTGGTGTGAGTACTTGAAGCTTGCTAGGATAGGCAGATGGTTCAGTTAATGCGATAGGAATATACTCATTAACCTCATATGGTCAATTAGGTATTATGCTAGCAATTTGATCTCAGTTGGTTTTATAAGGAATTATGAAATTGATGGGATAACCTTATATGAGATTTGGAAAAATACTTATAGGAATAATTGAACCCTAAACCAACATGTATCATCATTGAGAGTAATAGTACTGAGTGTCGAGCAAATTGCTATGAAATACAAAAGGGAATAATAATCCTAGATGCTAATATTCATCCATAAATCCAAATACTAACTTTGAACTTTGCATAGTAGTTAATCCATAATCATTTCTTATTTATACAACCATTTTAAATTGATCCATTTAATTTAAATTAGGGTATAAATTTTGGTACATAAAAAGTTTTCACAATAAATTCTCAAGGAAACGACCTTTTCTTATCACTATATTGCTTTTGCGATACGTATACTTACGTGTACGCTTTAAAAAAGAGAGCAACAATAAGCTTTCCTTTTTTCCTTCTCTCCACTAAATTAGGTATCACAAAACCACTAGATAAAAAAGACTTTAGGGCTTATAATGAGGCTAGGGCTATGGCTTAGAATGATAGGTAAGATTAGTGCAAAAATCTTGAGAAAATTTATATGATAGCATACATATACAATGAATAATAAGTTCTCTCAATGCCTTTTCCATTATTCATCCTACTGAACCTTTTTTTTTTTAAAAAAATCTCCCCTAAACGTAAGTCTTTTTAGCCTAAAATAAACTTTGACTTTTTTCTTCTTCAGTTCTGTTTTTTAATAAACATATATTCTTTATAACTTCTAAGTTAGAGAAAGGGAGAATTAACACAAACCATATAACTTCAATTTCAATGACTACATAAGCATCACTTGCTACATATCTTCCTCAATCAACCTCAATGTTCCTTTCTTAATGAATATACCACCATCTTTCTCAAGAAAAGGGACAAGATTATTAGATATTTTTTTTAAAGGTTGATCAGGCTAGGTATTTATGTGGATAAACCATACAAAGCACAATATTATATGGTTTTTCTAAATATGCTTAAATAAGGTTCAAGCATTAATATAATTCAATAAGGGTCAAGTTAGAAAGGCATAACTACAATAAAAGAATGCCTAAATCATCTCTAAAAGTCATGTCATACCTACTAATTCACCTTAAGAAGGTAGAAGACAAATTCTAAAATCCTAGAGTTAAGACTGAACATACAAATTATATTACAAAAACTTTTCTCCTAATGCTAGTAATTGACTCATGTCTAGCCAAATGGTGCACAAATTTTTTTTTTGTAAAAAATATTGGAAGAAAAACTTTACACATTTGAACTAAGTAAAAAATAACACAGATTTTCTACCAAATGTATCTTGACATAATACAACTATTATTAGATGTAGACAAAAATTCCACTAAGCTAACAAATAGACCAATTCAAATGAGGCTTCAAAAAAAGATTGCCAAGTTAAAAGTTCAAATACAAAATTTCATGTTATTAAGGCTACCAAAACTAACCTACTCCTAAACTTAAAATTAACATGTCTTAAATGTTGAGGGACAAAGAAAACCTAAGACAAAATGAGAATGGGTAATATGTACACTACAATATAAATATTTTTTTCCTTTTGTTAAGGGTAAAACTAAAAAAATATGTAATATAAAATAAAATTATAGAAAAAGAACTAGCAAACAAGGCATATTAAAATTATGACATAAATTCAATAACATTTAAAAATAACACACAAAGTTGATAATTATTAGATAAACAACTAAATGAAAAATTAAAAGAAACATGAAAGAAAAATAAGGAATGCCAAGTGGGCAGATCTTGTGGTGGCTCCTGGGATGGCTCTTGTGCAAATGGCTTAGGGGGATTGTGTAAAAAGTCTATTTGAGGTAGAAACTTAGATGGGTCCTATTGTAATTAGCTAGCTAAGTGCCTTTAGCATTGATAGTTCCAATGATCCATGGCAAAGGAATGACACTTTAATTTGATGAATCACCACTCATTTTTAGCTGACTGAAGGAAGAGGTCTTGAACCATAGCAAAGATAGCACCTAATGTCAGCTCTTGAGGAGGAGGTGGTGGTAGAACATGACTAGTAGAGGATGTTGTTGATCTTATTCTACTGGTTACTTAACTGGCTCATCCCCCTCATTCTCATCATCATATCATCTGAATAGAAAATAAATTTTTTAGTGGTAGAAGCTCCTTATGTGGCTCAAATTGAACCCTTGCATTGGTGCATAACTGAGTGATCAGATGATGATAGGCTAATCCTGACGTGGAAGACTTAGATATCTTTATATTTTCATAGATGATATATCCAACATCAATAGGTCTCCTAGTCATAATCAAATAAATTAAGATGGCCCAGTCTTTAGTAATATCCCTCACATGAACACTTAGGAGTAGTATAACCTCTTTATATTCATACCTTTCTAGCATATTTTCCTTGAGTTGTGCATATCTTTTGGTGTATTTTTGTATATAAATCATACTTAAAATAAGAAAATGTGCCTTTTGATAGTTAAGCTTAATTATTTCACTTTTAGAATAATTATGCAATTTTAACCCTATTTTAGGATACTTTTGATACTTTCATAGTTTTATACTTTTGCAGATAACAAGGAATGTTTTGGGTAAACCACTAAAAGCTAAGATGCATGTTGAAAGCCTTAATTGGAAGAAGATATTTCATCACAGCCAATACTTTCATGGAGGAAATAGAACAATCCAAAAAATGCTTTGCCACAGCTAATGAAGATGTTAGTCATAGCCAATACTTAGAAAAGAAGCTGGAAAATGAACTTGAGACTACTTCACCGTGGTGAAGGATATGTTAGTCACAGCAAATTCCATTTTACTAAAACATTGTGTTTTGAGGCTTGACAGATACTAGGGCTCTAAATATCTCTCATTTTGGATTGGCTGGGGTATCTTCCATCTTTTGGGCTACCTTAGGAGCTTGTGTACTGGGGTTTAGGGAACTTGGAAGAGATTTAAAGCTTTTTCCTTCGGTTTTCCTTATCCTTTTCTTCTCCTCCTCTTGTATTCTACTATGGCTTTGACTTCTTTGTATATTGTTAGCTTGTGGCTGATTATGAGTAGTTAGACACTTTGTTCTAGGATTATTTTGAATCCTTGTATGGATTGACACTTGATTCTCCTCCACTTTGATGATTAATGATATATAAGTGTTGATTTCACTCCATTCTTAATGCTTCTAGTTGATTCGCACCAATTAGTTGTTTGTTTACTTGAGTGATGCTTGGGTATAGAACTTAAGTTTAATTGCGCGAGAACTTGAAATTTATGAATTGAATGGATGGTTTTGTTAGTGAGGTAGAGATACACTTATTGACCTTGCAGAGTCACATTAAGGCTTAAACTTAAAATTGAGATTTTATTAATTACAAGAGAGATCAAGCAATTAATAGAATTAAACACTTGTTCTTGACTTAAAAAAGCTTTTTCAAGTACTATTTGACCCCTAGGCTAACAAATATAGTTGTTAGTCATTTTTGTGAGAGGAGGTTGTGTTATGAAGTACAAAGGGGAGAATGATCCTAGGCCCCTTTTCATACTTGAAGTCAAAAGATCTTTTAGCCTCTTTTACAAATTTACTCACAAAGAAATTTTTACTTTTTACATTAAAATTTGATAATCAATTGCTTTGCTCAACCTAGATTAAAGTATGAGTTTAATGACTAACTAATTCCAATTCTAATTCTCATGGGAATGATAATCTTTTTACATTACTTAGTCGCAGCCTGTGCAGTTACGGTGTAAGCCGCCTGGTGAACAAATAGATTAGTACATAGAAAATGAGCCCAATAATGGGCCACTCTATTGAGGTTTCCTTTAAGAAAGGCATTGGGCACCCCTCGTAAAGTTCTCCAATGATTATGACCTAGCAACATCAATTCAGCAGCCACCTCATCCAAATTTGGAGCATCATCACCAAATTTATACAAGTAATACTCATAGTTAGGAATAATGAGGAGATAATAAAGATCTCTGATAACTTGTTCATTGATAGTTACTGTGTACCATCGAACTCTATACAAATGCTTATGACAGAAAGGTGTATTTGCATAAAATTCCTAAACTAATGGCACCACTGCAGTCGCAGGTTGCACACAAAACATACCCCACCTTTGAGTGTATATCTAATCATAAACCTCTGGGCTCTCAGAAGGTAAGATACTAAATGCTCTTCCTAATATTAAGGTCTTCTCAAATATAACTTCATTATAGCACTTTTGAACTACCAGAGAGACAAAATGAGTTCGATTGAAAGAGGTAGAAAATGAGGATGGGGCCTCACCTCTAGCTTTCTTTTTTAGAGCCATTATTTGTATACCTATAAAAGAAAATTTTTCACTTAATTATTGCAAGTAATCTATCAGTTGCTTACATAGATTCCAATAACATGAAATTCAAGCAACTTTTCACCAATTAAGGACCTTTTTAAGAAAAGAACACATCATTCAATATTTGGCCCTTTTTAAGAACATAATGCTCTACTACAAGCAGTAAGGTGCAAATAAATAACTAAGCAATCAGACAAATGAGTTAACAACCTCAAAGACCTAAAAAGGAAAAATTGCCTAAGAAAATGTAATTAACAACCTACACTAATTTAGCCAAATGAAGCTTAACAACCAATAAAAACAAGGGTCTTTAATTTATATCCAAACATATAGGATCCTAACTTTTTTTGGCATTTTATCAAATAGGTGGTGTAAAAAATTAAAGTCCTAATATCTAAGCATTGTAAAACCTATGAATAACCACATTTCAACAATGCACAACTTATAAGGCCTTAGCCCTAGGGTCTCCTACCCGATGTGGGACATTACAAATAGCACCAAGCAAACACAATTATAAAATTGAAAAAATCACAACTCAATTAATAATGGAGTTTATACCTTTAAATTGACATAGATGAAAAGTAAAATGCTTAACACCAATTCAATTCAGAGAGTGGAATCGAAGCAAACTAGATAAGGAGAGGAAGGGAGTACACTGTGATGGAAAACAAATGTGAGAATACAGGAGCTATGGTAGTGCTTGGAATATGTAAAGGAAAACAAATTAAGAGAAATTACAGAGATGAAGACTACGTTGATTGTGCGACTGGATGTAATGTGAGAGGAGATTGAAGCCAAAAATGGTGCAAGAATGTAGAAGAAAATAATTTGTGGTGATAAAGATGACAAAAGTATCGATGGTATTAGTGATGGTTGTGAAAAAAGATGAGGGAAGGGCCATAGCTAGATTGATAGGAGAGTGAATAAAGGATAGGAGTCAAGCAATTTAGGAAATGGGTAACTAATATTTTTTTATTTTTTTATGGAAAAGGTACCACATCACATCATGAGTTGGAAATTCAAGTGATGGCTCAAAGACATTTTGGGCACAAAGAACTTGTGTTGCACCATGGCACTCTTATCCAGGTGGCAGCATCATACAACACTGACTCACACTGCGCTACGACTTATATCATTAAGCTATAGTGCATCTTACTTTTAGACAATAGGTGTGCCTAGCTTACATTTTTGCATCGTGGTGCATCTCATATTTGGACTCTGGGTAAGTTACAATGTAAACTTTCTCCTTGTAGTGTGATTTGGTTCTGATGTACCCAACACAATTTTCTATTGCATCAATAATCCAACACTTATTTCCCATCCTTCAAGCACACAAATATTGTAATTTAAAGAACATGGAGAGTGATAACTTAGTACAATAGGGTTAGAAACACTTCTTTTTTATGACTTGATTATTTGATAAGTTGTCCTTAGCTCCTTTAATGGTTGTGCATTATTCACAATCCTCTTATTTGTCCCTCTGAAATAAAACATGCAATAGTAACTTGCCAAAAAATGAAAACGTTACACTATTGAATATCAAAATTAAAATTAAAAAGAAGCTTGGGTTACCTCCTAAGAAGTGTTAAGTTTATAGTTCTTAACTTGACTCTCTAATAGCTTCACATCAAATTTACCAGAGTAATAGTGGACTTTTAGCAATCCACCTCTCCTCCCTAATAATGCTCTAACCTTTAACCATTCACCTTGAACCTTCAATTTGATTCTTTCTTAATAATTTCTATGGTGCCATATGGAAAGACACTAACCACCATGAATGGCCTTGACCATCTTGATTTCAACTTTTTGAAAATAACTTGAGCCATGAATTATAAAGCAACACTACTTGACTTGGCTTGAACCTCCTTTCTACAATTGCTTAATCTTCTCTTTGTAAAGCTTGGAGCTTTCTTAAGCATAAAGTCAGAATTCATCAAGCTCATTGAATTACAACAACCTCTTCCCACCAACTTTCTTTAAGTCAAAATTCAACTTTTTCATAGCCCAAAAAGTATTATGTTTAAGTTCTACTGGTAGATGACAAGCTTTATTGAAAACAAGCTTATATGAAAACATGCTAGTTGGAGCTTTATATGTTGTATGATAAGCCCATAAAACATCATCAAACTTGTCAGACCAATCCCTTCTAGAGAGATCTACCATCTTCTCTAAAATCCTCTTAATTTCTTTATTAGGCAATTCACATTGGCTATTAGTTTAAGGATAGTATGCCAATGCTATCTTGTGTTGAACTCCATATTTTTTCAAGAGTATTTAGAACTGTTGATTGTTGAAATGAGTTCCCTCATCACTAATGATGACTAGGTGTGCACCGAGTTTGGTGAAAATTTTTCTCTTCAAAAATCTCACCACCACTTTAACATCGTTTGTGTGACAAGCGATAACCTCCACTTATTTGGTTACATAGTCAACAACCACAAGAATATATTGGTTACTTTGAGAGGATACAAAGGGCCTCATAAAATTTATTCCCCAAACATCAAATGCCTCAACTTCTAGAATATGGTTTAAGGGCATCTAATGTCTTTTTCAGATATTACCAGATTTTTGACACTTATCATATATCACCACAAAGCATGAGTATTTTTGCAAAAAGAAGGCCAATAAAAACCTAGTTGGAGAACTTTAGCTACAATTCGTTGCCCATTGAAATGCCCACCATATTTTCATACGTGGCATCTTTGTAGAATGGATTCTTGCTCTTCCACTAGGATACACCTTCTCAATATCTGATTAGCACACGTTTTGAATAAAAGTGGTTCATCCCTAACATAAAGCTTTATATCATCCAATAATCTCTTCCTTTGGTGATAATTCAAGTCCAAAGGCTACACATGGCATATGAGGTAGTTCACATAATTAGCATATCATGGCACTCTATTGCAATCCACATAAAACAAATATTCACCCAAAAAATTCTCATTTATCTACTTCTCTTCACCATTCTAAACTTCAGTACTTAGCCTACATAAGTGATCTATGTAACACCATAGATTTCTAGCTTTGCCTCATGCAGATTTTAAGCCTCATGCTAAGCATTACATAGGGACGTAGGAAAAATGGCATTAAAATATTGAGTTTTCTTGTGTTGCACTATGAATAAATTTTTCTTTCAGAGTCCTGTGGGCTATATGGATTCATGTATCACATTCTCATATTTAATTAAATAGATGCAACTTAAATCCATTACCAAAAGTGGCCTCGAACTCGTGCAAGGTGTAACAACCCGGAAAAGAAAAGAAAAGAAAGAAGAAGAAGAAAAAAAAAAGAAAAAAAAAGGAAAAAAGAAAGAAGAGAAAAGTTAAAAATTTCAAAGGGCTGAAAATTTTCTAAGTCTGCTAGCTACAGCTCGGCTACAGCGAATGTACCTATTCGCTATAGCGATAAATGGTCTAGTTATAGCGAGACTGCTTTCTAGCTATAGCGAGAATGCTTCTAGCTATAGCAAGAATGCTTCTAGCTATAGCGAGTTCGGGCACCCCATACAAAAACCAGGGAGTTGTTCGCCGTAGCGCACGCTGTAGCGAAGGCAGAGGTCTGGGACTTATTCGAGCTCGCCGTAGCGAGGGTTATGGCTCGCTATAGCGAGGGTTAGTCCAGAAAAGTGTGAAAATAGAGAATTTGACTTTTTAAAGCATCCCAACTACTTCTTTCACTCTGTAACCGACTTAAGCTCACTCTAAGAGAGAGTAAAGGGCGGAGGAGAGAGAGAAAAGCTTAGAAGAGGAAAGAAGAACAAGAAAGGTAAGGATTTCCATGGCTTTTCTCTTAGTATGTTACTCTTCTCCCCTTACCCTCTCTTTCCACGGTTTTGATTATTAGAATAGTTAGGTCTTGAGCTTGGTTCAGAAGAGGGAGAGTGGGACATCACTCTTGAGGGAGGTTAGAAGTCATGTAGTCTTCTCTTTCTTGCTTTCCTTTTTAAGAGCTTGAGAGTTTGAGAAAAGAGAGAGGATAGTTAATGGATTCTAGTGAGAGAAAGAAACCTAGTTTGAGAAGCTTAGTACGGTTGTTAGAAAGAGATCCCTAGCTTAAGAATCAAGTGTTAAGGAATTAATTCCATGCTTCTTGTGTAGTTAGGCTCAAGAGAAGTTCTCCCATCTAGAAGTAGTTGTAAAACCCACAAGGAAGGAGACAAGTTGAAAGAGAAAGTTACGACTAGCCAACAAGGTAGCTCTCTCCACCTTCTTTCATGCATAATGGTGTGCTTACATTGTTTTACTTGTGTGTATGTATGATTTGAGCTATGAGGAGTATGTTAGCTTGATGATGCCTTATGTGTTTTAATGATGTTTTATGTGATTTCTTGGGTTTGCTTGAGTATGGAAAAGCCAATAACCCTTTAGCCATGGTGAGGATGAGCTAAACCCTCAAGTTGGTTGAGACAAAGTAAAGAGTCTCCCAAAAGTGAGGTTGACTCCCAAAGAGTAAGGGTTGAGTCCAAGAACCTCTTAAGAATGGGTGAGGCAAGTCAAAAATCCACAAGTGAGTGGGTGAGGCTAATCCATGTACTTGGCAAGCTTCTAAATGTTATGTATGGCCTACTCACATGTTGAGAATGTTTTTCTGTTATGCATGGCCAATTCACATGTTGCAAATGCTTTCATTATGGTTTTATATGCTAACATGCCATACATGCATGATGAGACTTGTTTGCATGCTATATATGTATGATTGAATGAGAGATGAGCTATTGAGATTCTTTGAATCTCACCCTCCCTCTCCACCATCCAAACATGCTAGGTGGACCAAGTGAGGCTAGAGATGGGAGCCACCAAGCATGAAGCTAGGGAGACTAATGAAGACTTGCAAAGAGCTTCTTGTAAATATGTTGTATATGAGACAAGAGATGTAAATTAATAATGTATATGATGTAGCCTCTATGAATGTTTTCAAGTCAATGTATTGATGATGTATATGAGAATGAGATTCATTTTGAATGAAGAGGCAAGCTTTGATTGTGAAAAGCTCAATGTTAGTATAGGCCATATGCGTGCATAAGTGGGCATGAGGTTGTGAGTTTTCCCAATCTAGGTTACGAGACACTTGAGCCAGGATTGATGGCCCCTATAGATGCTTTCTCATGTGCTCAAAGAGTCATAGAGGTAGAAGAGCTAAGATTGGACCCCATGAGCCCCATTTTTAGCCAAGAAAGTGACTTTTTGCATTTGATGTCAACAGTTAACCAAATGACCTCCTCTTGCTTTGAAATTTAACATGTGATTAGATCTTGGTTAGATCTTTTTGGGAAGCTAAAGATCAAGTCATTTGGAGGTCTATAGCATTTCCTATGATTTTTCAAAGTTGACATCAGAAATTCGGATTTCAGAAAATACTGTTCATTTGGTCAGTTTAGAAACCGTGTCATCCGAGAGGCAAACGTAGTCCAATGGCTACGAAATTTTATACACAGAAACTAGATGGTCACAGTGACTTGTAGGAACTGGAAGAACCTCATTTGGAGTCTAGAGAGGAAGATATGTAATTTCGAAGTTCCTGCCCAGCATCAGTCACCCAGCTAGACCAGAAGTACTGTTTCATCGGTTTCCGGGAGTTTGGCTTGATGAACTGATCTGGAGATATTTTTAGTATCTAACTAACATCCACATCTTTCCATAGTGATCTCGTTTGTAAGCATTGGATTTTTTTGGAATTAGTTAGACATTTCCAAAGTCCATATCAGTAAACTGTGACAGTAACAGAACCCCCTCTGACCAGTGGACGATTTCGGATGTCAAACGCATGATATGTGAGATATTGAGACTTCTAAATATTTTTAGCATGAATTAGACGTCTTAAGATTTCTAGAATGACCGAGATCATGTGTTTTCGATTTTTCTGTATTTAGTTCTGAATTTTCAAACTCTGCCCAGAAATGAGGCCAAATCTGTCAAGAACGAATTGCATGTCTCATATCCCTCTTTGCTTTCCATGAGTTTCAAGCATGTTTTGGGGATTGAAATAAGTTGTAATGGTGCAAATAAATATGAGGATGCATAGAAAGAGCTCACCCGGTCCATGTGACATTAAAGTGAATATCTACCCTTGCATGAAGCTATAGAGAAAGAATATGAACTTAGAGAAAATGATCTCCCTTTCATGCTTCCCATATGCATATGAGTACGTAAGGCATGATAGGTATGAGCTAGAGAGTAAGGTGTTACACAAGGCAAGAGACACACAAAATTCCATAAGGTAGCCTCGGCCAAAATTTCATACTTTCTGTCCCAAATTTTGAAACATCATAACTAATTTTAGAAAAATTGAAATCATGCATTCCTTATCATTATGGAAAGCCACAGATGCATCCTATATGCTAAAAATATTTCCAAGTCATGAAATATCATATAGAAAACATTTGATATTAAAAAATGTACAAAGGTCCAACTGGCTACTAGTACTGATGCATATTTTTGTTATAAATTTAAAAAATATCCAATTAATTCCAGAAAAATCCAATCAATGCAATTGATGTCAATCTAAAAAGCTATGGATGTTAACTAGAAGGAAAAAATAACTTTAGGCCAGCCTAAACACGTCTAGATCTTGAAAACCAATCAAATAGTAATATAGGTTTGACTAGACGCCTGATATTAGATAAAAACTTCAAAATTTTATATCTTCATCTCTAGACATCCAAATGGGGTGCTTCCAATTGGCAAGAAAGTCTAGTTTGTCCTTGTAAAATTTCATGGTAATTGGACATCATATGCCTCATAAGTGACAGAGTTTCATTTCGTACCAGAATGAACAGTGCACTGAATCAAAATCAGAAAAATTTTCAACTTTGAAAATTCATCACATATTTCATAGACCTCCAAAAATTCTGCACTTTAACTTTCCAAAAAGTTCTCAACAAGCTCTAGATGCATGCCAAATTTCAGATCAAGAAGAGCTCATTTGGATAAAAAGTAGTATAGCTTTCTAATATGGTCAATTTTGCTCTATATGAGATACCAAATGTGTCCAAATGGCCTCCTTTAATGTTTGACACTTCTTGGGAAAGTTTAAAAGCATGAATATGACTTATATAAACTATCCAAGAGGTTCCAAATCTTACTTATCTTAATTTGGCCATTCCACTTCCATTAATACACTAACACACCAAGCCATCAAGAAGCCAAAGTTTCCATTTCTATTGATTTCATATAACATATAGTCTATACAAGATTCATACATCATTTTACATTCATACATGAGCTTACATCTCAAAAAATATATATACGAAGCCACCTTGCCATTCATATAGCCATAAAGAAGTAAAATTTATGCGCTTTGTTGTCATTTTCTCATCTTCCAAGGTGTGGGCTCCCATTATCTTGTCCACTTGGTCCACCTAGCATATTAGAACATTGGAAAGGAAGGAATAAGAATCAAAGAATCCCAATAGCTCATTTCCCATTTCAACCACACATAAAGTATACAAACCATGTCTTATAAATGCATGCATGGGCATATTAAATAACATGAACATCCAAGAAGCAATCTTGGCATTTGAGTAAGTCATACAAGGCATCCATAGGCTTGCTAAGTAAGTGGATTAGCCTCACCCATTCACTTGTGAATTTTGGACTTGCCTCACCCATTTCTTTAAGAAGTTTTTGACTTAACCTTACTCTTGGGAGTCAGCTTCACTCTTGAGAGATTCTTTACTTTGTCTCAACTAACTTTAAGGGTTTTTGGCTTTTCTACACCCAAACAAACTAAAGCAAGCATAACAAACATCATTTGAAAATATAATGCATTATCATGGTACCATGGAATAAGAGCTCATGCTAAAATACTTTTCATAGCTTAAAGTACACATACACACATTCAAAGATAAGCCAAGCATACATTCATATATGAGAGAAGCAGGAGTAAGCTATCTTGGTTGCAATCACACACTTTTCTTCTTGAATTTTCCCTCCTTTCCTCGGCCTTACATATACAAAGGTGTGGGATTGGTTTCTCTTGGCCTAAACACAATTTACAGAAGCCAATTAAATTCATGGAGTTAATTCTGAGGCCACACGTCTTTCTTAAATACTAACTTGGTTTATTAACCCCTTTATAGTTCCAAGAATGCACCTAATGAAGCAACACCCATCAAATGAGTTTTAGGCCCCATTCTTTCCTTTCATATATGACTCTTGACTCCTTTTAAGCCTTTTGGAGTCATCACACAATTAAAACAAAGAGCCTAACTATATGTTGTTTCTTTAGGTCATATTATAGAACCTAAGATACCAATTCATTCTCTAGGCCTCTTAAATTTTTTTCAAGGTTTCTTCTCATTTTCATTCATCATACATGACTCAAAAATAGGCTTGGAATAATTTAAAACTCTCCCTAGATGTCCCATCCCCTTTAGGCCGTGACTATGTAGCATTTGCCCTCCTTGGATGTTTGCTTTGTTTAATTGACGAAGGATGCATATGGGGAGACTTCTAGGGATCTTAGGAACTCATTTAAACATTCATTTAGGCCTAAGAATAATTACATCAAATCAGATTTTTAAGGGAACCCATGAAATCCTAGATTTGCCACCTTGAAAATTAATGGCCTTTTTTTGAATTTCTTTGCATATTCTTACTCTCCTCCCTTTAATTTATAGAATTTACTTTTGGTTTTGTCCAAAATTCAAGCCTTCTTGTAGCTACATATATGGGGCGAAATAGGGAAAAGGAGAGGGAAGGAGTAGCTATAATACCATAATTTCTAGCTTGCTTCCTATTATTTCTAAGTCTCATGTCATGAATTTCACAAAGGAGTAAAAAAAAAAAGACATTAAAATAATGTATTTCTTTACATTGCGTAGCATATAAATTTCTCATTCGATGCCCCGTGAACCATATGAGCTCATATATCACATTCTCATATTTAATTACATGGATAAAACTCATTTCCATCACCAAAAGTGCCCTACAACTCGTGCAAGGCAAGGGAATGGATAAAATTCATATACATAGCCTTGGCCAGAATTTTCCCTTTTTTGTTACAAATCTTGAAAAATCATAACTAATTTTAGAAAGATCGAAATGATACATTCTTTACCATTCTAGAAAGCTACAAATATCTACTTTATGCTTAAAATATGTCTAGGTCGTGAAACATAACAGAGAAGACATTTGACATTCGAAAAGGTGTAGAGGTCTGACTAGCTACTGGTATTGATACAACTTTTTGCTACAAATTTAAAAAATGTTCAATTAATTCTAAAAAAATCAAATCCATGCAATTGATACCAATTTGGAAAGCTATGGATGTTAGCTAGAGGGAAAAATAACTTTAGACTAGCTTAGGCATATCTAGACCTCGATAATCAATCAAACAATACCTAAGGTCAGTTTAAACACTTGATACTGGGTAGAAATTTTAAAAATTCATATCTCCCTCCCTACACATCCAAATGAAGTGTTTCTAGTTGGCATAAGTCACTGGGAATGCCTAGTTTCTCCTTATAAAATTTCTTGGCAATGGCACATCATTTGCCCCCTAAGTGCAGAATTCAATTTTAGACCAGTGTAAACAGTACTATAAACCAAAATCAGAATTTTTCCCAAATTTGAAAATTCATCAAATATTCCATAGACTTCCAAAAATTTTTCACTTTAGCTTCCCAAAAATCTTTCAACAAGATCTAAATGCATGCCAAAAACTCAAATAAAGAAGAACTCATTTGGATAAAAAGTGGTATAGGTCTCTAATATGGTCAATTTTTGTTCTATATAAGATACCAAAGTGTCCAAATGACTTCCCTTGATGTTTGGCACCTCTTGGATAAGTTTAAAAGTATGAGTATGACTTCTATGAACTGTGCAAATGGTCCCAAACCTCATGCATCTCAATTTGGCCACTTCACTTCCATTTATACATACATTTCTATAATGCTAATTTGCCATTACATGTTCAAAATGCACATTTCCATACATATAACCTTAGCTCTTATTTATTGTACATGATACATCAACATAATTATACATGTTCATAACATCATAGGACATATACAATAATGGATTACAATATTTGCCATTCATATGGCCTTAAAGTAACAAAATCTATGCATCTTGATGTCATATTCTCATAGCATGTTAGAACATTGGAGATGAGGGAATGAGATTTAAAGAATCCCAATAGCTCATCTCCCTTTCAATCACACATAAAGTATGTAAACCAAGTCTTATAAATGTATGCATGAAAATCATAAAGTGTGCAATCATTCAAGAAGTATTCTTGGCATTTGAAAAAGTCATACATGGCATACATAGGCTTGCCAAGTAAGTGGATTAGCCTCACCCATTCATTTGTGAATTTTGGACTTGCCTCACCTATTATTTAAGAGGTTTTTTACTTAACCTTGTTCTTAGGAGTCAACTTCACTCTTGGAAGACTCTTTACTTTGTTCAACCAATCTTATGAGTTATTGGCTTATCCTCACCATGGCTAAGGGTTCTTGGTTTCACCACACTCAAGCAAACCAAAGCAAGCATCATAAATATCATTTAGAAACATAACACATCATCATGGTACCATGGCATATGAAATCATGTTAGAATATTTTTTATGGCTTAAAACACACATACACACATTCAAAGACAAGCCAAGCATACATTCATGCATGAGAGAAGGAGAAGTGAGCTACCTTAAAAGCAACTACACACTTCTCTCCTTAAATCAGTGCTCCCTTCCTTGGCCTCACAAACACAAAGGTGTGGGAATGATTTCTCTTGGCCTAAAGACAATTTATAGAAACTAATTAGGTTCATGGAATTAACTTTAAGGCCACACATCTTCCTTAAATGTTAATTTGACCTATAAAACCTTTTTATGGTTCCAAGAATGCACCTAATAAAGCAATACCCATCAAATAAATTCTAAGCTCCTTTATTTCCTTTCATATATGATTCTTGACTTCTTTTAAACCTTTTGGAGTCATCATATAATTAAAATAAAAAGCCTAACTACATGTTGCTTCTTTAGGTCATATTATGGAACATATAAGGCCAACTCAATTTCTATGGTTTCTAAGTTTTTCTTAAAGCCTCCCTTCATTTTCACTCATCATATATGACTCAAAAATGGACTTAGAACAAATTAAAACTATCCCTAGGTACCTAAACCCCTCTTGGTCGAAACTAGGAAGCATTATGGCATCAATGAACTTTGCTTTGGTTTCTTGATAGAGGAAGCACATGGGGAGACTTCTAGGGGTCTTAGGAGATTATTTAAACTCTCATTTAGGCATAGAAATTAAGGTATCAAATCAGATTTTATAAGGAGCATATGAAACCCTAGAATTTACATCTTGAATTTTTATGGTTATTTGTTAATTCTCTTTACATATTTTTATTCTCCACACCCTTTTTCCTAAAAATCACCCTTGGTTCTACCTAAAATTCAAGCCCTCCTATGACTTCTTGAGTGGGGTGAAAAGAAGAGGAGCAAGAGGTAGCAACCATGGAAGAAGAAATTACCTTATTTTTCCTTGTTTTCTCACTTGAATCTTATCTTCTTTGGCCTCTTCTCTTCAAATTCGAATTTTTTCTTTAATTTCTCCCTTAAAATAGATTCATATACTTCAACATAATCACAAGAAAGAAAGGGAAATGGAGGAGAAGAGGTTTGGAAAGGAAAGAGCATGAAAAACTACCAAATTTTCATACCTTAAGCCTTTGATTTCTCCTCCTCTTTGTCTTCCTCTTATGTGCCACTCTCCTAGGGTTTTTCCTCTGGTTTAGGGCAGAAATATATGAAGCTATGTGAGTGAGGAGGTGGGGCGCCATCTATTTATAGATGAGAGGAAGAAATACTTTTTGAAAATTCTTATTTTGCCCTTTGTCCTTGGCATTTTCGTTTCTAATTCATTTTCACTCCTTTTTGAGAACCTTCTTTTCTATTATAAAATTTAGGTTCCCAATTTAGTAAAATGCCTTTGGAATCACTCAAATCAGAGCTAAAACCTTCCCGAACGAATCTAGTAAAGTTCAAGTACACCAATATTGGAAAACATCCATCGGAGGAGTTTTAACTGTCCTAAGCTTTTAATGGTTTTTAGGGCCTCTGAAAACCTTGAAGAACTCAAAACTTTCATTTAAAAAGCTCTCTTGTGTGAATTCCAAAATTTGCTTAAAATTACAAAAATGCCATTACGTTTCGTAAGTTTTTTGTTAAATTTCGTTTCTTTATTCTAGCTCTATTTTTCTTTCCGTCTGAACCTGGGATTCTCATTTTTAGGATTCTAGAATATTACTCAAATATTTTGGGACCTTAACTAATTCATTTTGGGGGACTTGCTTTGAAAATGCATTTGTTTCCGTCGTTTAACAAAAATCGAACATTACAGTAGCTACCATGGGATGGAGATTTTACCTTGTTTCCTTGGCTTTTCTTGCTTGTTTCTTACTTTTCTTGGCCTCCTCTCTTCAAATCCAAAATTTTCCCTTTGTTTTGCCCTCAAAACAAATCCATATCATAGGAAAGAAAGAGAAATAGAGGAGAAGAGGTTTGCTAAAGAGGAAGCATGAAAAACCAAGAAAATTCATACCTTTCTACCTTGTTTTTCTCCTTCCTTCATCCTCCTCTTCATGTGCTTCATCCCTTAGGGTTTTCTTGTGGTCTAGGGCAGAAACAAGTGTGGCTAAATGAAGGGGAAGATGGGGTGCCTTATATATATAGGGAGGTTTAAGAAAGACTTTTCAAAAATTCTCATTCTGCCTTTCATTCTTAGCATTTTTGTTTTAACTCATTTTAGCTCTTCTTTGAGAACCATCTTTTCCATTATGAAATTTAGGTTCCCAATTAAGTAAAATGCCTTTGGAATCACTCAAATCAAAGCTAAAACCTTTCCGAACGGATCTAGCAAAGTTTTAGTTCACTACTATTGGAAAATATCCACCGGAAGGGCTTTAGATGTCCTAGGGCTTCCCATGGTTTTTAGTGCCCTTGAGAAGCCTGGAGAACTTAAAACTTTCATTTAAAAAGCCTTCTTGTGAGAAGTCCAAAATTTGCTCAAAACGACGAAAATGCCCTTATGTTTCGTCAACCTTTCGTTACATTTCGTTTCTTTATTTTAGCTCTATTTTTCTTTCCATCTGAGCTTGGGATTCTCATTTTTAGGAGTCTAGAATGCTTTCCAAATTTTTTGGGACCTTAACTAATGCTGTGTTTAGAAACGCATTACCTCCCTTTCAAACCACGTTTCACAGGAAGCAACAAATTGTTGCTTTTGTATAAACATGGCTTTTGAATGTGAATCCAAATGGGCATTAAGTCATTTTAGGAGACTTACTTTTGTATCTGATGAATTTCGTATGTTGACAGAGAAATCGTACGTTACGTTTCTCACATTTTCTCTCGTTTTTAGAGAAATGGATATTACAATCTACCACTTGGTTTTCACTTCCCTTCTTGTCAATGATCTCTAAATCAAATTCTTATAAGAGAATAATCAATCAAATGAGTCTTGGTTTAGAGTCCTTCTTCTCAATTAAGTATTTGATGGTAGAATAATCTATGAAAACTATCACCTTGGTGCCCACAAGATATGCTCTAAATTTATCAAAGGCAAGCACCACTGCTAATTGCTCTTTTTCTATGGTAATGTAATTCAATTGAGCATCAAATAGAGTTCTATTTGTATAGTATATTGGGCAAAAATTTTTTCCTTTTCACTACCCCAATACTTCCCCCATAGCATAGTCACTAGTATCACACATTACCTTAAAAGGAATGGTCCAATTAGGAGTCACAATGATTAGAGCAGATCTCATCTCTTCTTTAGCTCTTCAAATGCCATGTGGCATTGATTCTTAAAATTGAATGGTGCATCTTTCTCAAGAAATTGATAAAGTGGCTTAGCAATCTTGGAGAAATCTTTAATAAACTATCTATAAAAGCTCGCATAACCCAAGAAGTTCTAAACTCCTTTAACACTAGTTGGAGGTGGAAGTTGTTCAATAATAGAGATTTTTGCCTTATCTACCTCAAGAGCTTTACTTGAGATTTAATGACCAAGAACTATGCCTTCTTGTACGATAAAATGACATTTTTTTACAATTAAGAACTAGATAAGTCTCCTCTCACCTCTTCAAGACTTGCTCCAAATTAATGAGACATTCTTCAAATGAATTTCCAGAGACTAAGAAGTCATCCATAAAAATCTTCATACTGTTCTCAATAATGTCAGAAAAAATGGACATTATATACTACTGAAATGTAGCCGGCATATTACATAATCCAAATGGCATCCTTCTGAAAGCAAAGGTGACATAGGGCCAAATAAAGGTTGTTTTCTCCTGGTCTTATAAGGCAATAGCAATCTAGTTATATCTCAAATACCCATCGAAGAAGCATAAATAATCCTTCCCTACCAATTTATCTAACATTTGGTCAATAAATGGTAAGGGGAAATAATCTTTTCTTCTGGCATTATTTAATTTCTAATAGTCCATATATACACACCACTCAATCACTGTTCTTGTAAGGATTAGCTCATTGTGAGTGTTAGTAACTATTAGGGACATATTGGATTGGGCTCACTCATGAGCTATCTAAGATGGGATAAATAATTCTTGCATCAATTTATTTCAAAATTTCTTTCTTGACCACCTCTTTCATTTTAAGATTAAGCCTTCTTTGATGTTCAATAGATTTCTTGTGATTTTCTTCTAAGAGTATCTTGTGCATACAAATGTAAGGACTTATCATTTTATGTCTACTATAGACTACCTAATGGCTCTTTTAAAATTTTTTAGCACTTAGAGAAGTTCTCTTTCTTGCTATTCAATGAGAGAAGCAGAAATTATGACTGGTAAGGTACGTTCTTCTCTAAGGTATACATACTTTAAATGAGAGGGCAATGGCTTCAAGTCTAGCTATAGAGCTTATCCACTACTGGTTTCAACATTAATTTTGCTTTGGATGATAAATCAAGTGATTCAAACTGTTGTGAAGCCTTAAAATGATTATGAGTGGCTTCCAACAACTTGATATACTCTTTAACTCCATTTTCCTCCTTTTTAACCACCCTAACCAATAATGCTTCCAAAAAGTCTTTAAGGGTTGATTCATAAAACTCTTTGTGTACTGCATTATCAATTAACTATATAAAATAACATTCTTTCAGATTTTCCAAGCTCTTCAATGCTTTATACATGTTAAAGGTTACTTCTTGTTTATTCACCCTCATAATTAGCTTTTCCTTTTGAACAACAATCACTGTTCTTCCAATAGCCAAGAAGGGTCTATCCAAGATGATAAGGATGTCCTTATCTTCTTTATAATCCAACACTATGAAATCTGTAAAGAAAATTAATTTATCAACCTTCACCAAAGCATCTTCAATGATTCTATTTGGATAAGCTAAAAACTTGTTAGCTAATTACAAAGTCACTATTATTGGTCTAGCCTCCCCTAGCCCAAGTTTCTTGAAAATTGATAGTGGCATTAAATTCACACTTATCTTAAGATCACACAAAGCACTTCCAATAAAGTATTTCCTAATGTTACAAGGAATGGTAAAACTTCCCAGATCTTTCATTTTAGGTGGCAATTTCTTCTGCAAGATGGCACTATGCTTTTGGGTTAAAGCCACTATCTCAAATTCTTTAAACTGCTTTTTACTTGATAGCACATCTTTCATAAATGTGGCATAATTTAGCATTTGTTCCAAGGCTTTGGCAAATGGAATGTTGATGTGAATCTGCTTGAATATCTTTAGAAACTTTTGATACTATTTATCCAAATTTTGCTTCTTAAAGCATTGTAGGAATGGTAATGGAGGAATAATCTTCTCTGGACTCTTCTCTTGATTCTTCTTCTTAATGTTATCTTTCTTTTTCTCAACAACTTTTCTTTTCTCTTTAGAAAATTTTTCCTTCTCATTCTTATCTTTTATCTTGCCTTGATCTTGTCTGAACTCATTATCTTGCATTGAAGTTGACACTTCATGTAACTCCTTGCCACTCCTCAGTATAATAGCCTTGCATTCCTCTTTGCCATCTCTTCTTGGGTTAGGAATGGTATCAATTGGAAGAAACCTTGCTATCTTGAATTTATAGATGAGGCCAATTAATCGACTTGTATTTCTATATTTCTAATTACTAACTCATGCTTCTTTCATTGTTGCTTCTTGTCTAGCTAGAATAGCTTCTTGCTTGGCCATGTATTGCATTAACATTTCCTCCATACTTGGCTTCTTTTCTTATATTGACAATCTAGCTTGAGTAAAAAATCCAAGAGGATTAGAGGGTCTCATTCTAGAAGAAGATGCTTAGGTTCGATTTTGATCTTGACTCTATGAGAAATTTGGATGGTTTTTCCAATTTGGGTTATATGTGTTCTAGTATAGGTTATTTGGATTATTTCCATAATTACACATATAATTGACTGCTTCCACTAAAAAAAGACATTGACCACTAAAATGTTTCTCTTTGCAATGCTCATAACTAATGACTAGAGTTTGAATGGCATTCACACTCATTTGTGCATTGAAACATATTTTAAGATTGTTAAACCTCTTGTTTATCACAACCATTTGAGCTAAGAGTATAGTCAAAGTGTCACACCCCACTATTTAAGTACTCTGACGCAGAAGCGGAAACATAAGAAAATACTTATGGGCATCAATTTGAATCATATAAAACATATAAGCTTCTCTTTAAAGGACATTTGTAGAAATTTTGGCAGAGTCTCCTCTATAAATTAGACCTCCCGATATTTCTACAAATTGTCAGCCAGCACAATACAACAAAAGGGATGACCCATATCCAATCAAATCAAAAGAAATTTTCGGAGAGTGGGGATGAACCATCTATGAGTCAGTGGAGCTAACTATACAAAGTTTTACAAAGTTTCAAACAAAATACACATACAACCAAAATACATCCATATGAGCAACTGCAGGCTCGTCAAAAGAAGTACCCAAGAGATCGACACTAGAAAGCTGTTGGGGGGAGGGTAGGGTTTGTACTGTTCTCTGAAAAAAATAATTTAAAAAAAAAGTGAGTTGGATACTCAATGAATAAGCAATGCCGACCGTTTTTAAAATAAAAGTAGGGTCACGGATATATAGGTACATTTTTATAGATATACCGCGTAAAACATGTTTTATGCAAATTCTTTCGTACAAATGCACTGAAAGTATCTAAGCAGAACCAATTTAAGCAGACGCAGAGCACACAGCTTGCGGGGAAAGGTCACTACAGACGCAAAGCATTTAGCTTGCAGAAATAATATAACTCCATGTGTGGTGGCCTACACACGAGGCTAGCACCACCCCTGCTAGCTGAGGTACAGATCATGGTGCACCAAGGATAACATCCACTGCTGTTAGCTACAGGGTTCTGAACAGATGACTTCATAAACAATGCATTTTTTTTCCTTTTTAACCTCTCAGACAGAATACCTTCCAGATCGGGTTCATCATAAAATTTTCAAATAATTCAAACATCTATCAATTTGAAAAATTTAGGTTCGACCCGATCTTTTGGTAAACATGCATATGACAAAATATTGAAATGTGTATCTCTATAAATAGATAATCAAAATTTTTAAAACACTGCAAGGAAACTTAGTAACAAAATAAGATTTCTCGTGTCTCACGGTCCGCATGACTTACTCACCTTCCAAGATTTTTATAGAAATTTCCTGACCCTTTCTCAGCTATGCCTCAATCTCCTGAATTTCCTACAATACCCGTTCATTAGATTTTTAGAGGGAAATCATTCCAATGATCTCATATAGGACTTATTTGGTTTTAAAAATTATTTCTCTACTAATTTACGCCTTCAATACTTGTACAATATATACCATATACATATATTGTGCTCTCTTTTTCCTAATTCCACTTAGGAGCTAAACCCAAAGTCCAGAAATAGGGAAACACATACCGTCTTTAATCTGCAATCACACGTTAAAGGGGAGTTTATTCTGCACAAATATAATGTGACAAGTAAGAAAAAGCACAGTGGGATTTTGTCTTTAATTAAGAATATATATATGCAGAATTTTGGGAGAAATTAACATATAGGAGAGTGGACATACAATTCAGTATGAATGAAGTTAGAATTTTTTTTTTTTACAATCAAATCATCTTCCTGCACCACCCTTTCTTCTACATAGGACCTTCCTTTGCTGGCCACCACATAAACGTGTCATAGCATTAATAAATAGAGGAGAAAAACGCATGACAAGCTGACCAGAAAAATAACACATACATCAGAAATTTCTAGGCCCAAAATCACTATCCAGCATTGCTCTCCTGCCACACACCCACAGCCATGAGCTCAGCTTAAACCAAGAGGAGGAAGGTTGCACTGAACAGCGAACCAGCAGCACAAAGTAACGTAAACAGAGGGGAGAAGGTGAACCCAGCAAAAGCAATTCATATGGCAGAATTTCAGACCTAGGAATTTAATTTTTCTGGCTTGGTTTCACCAGCAACCAGCAGCAAAAGCTTAACAAAATTCAAGGAGCAAATCTACAACTACAGTTCGAACCAAACCAGCGCTGAATAGGGGAGAAGAAATGGAATTTTCGGTCAGCACCAGTCTTCATCCAGCAGAAGGAGTTATGCGACTGAATGAAGCAGCTCAACTGAAGCAAATTCACAGCGTGAAGAACCAGAAAAACTAGCGTCCAGTAGCTCGAAGAAGCAGAAAAACCCAGCGTCCAGCAGAACAGGGGAGGAAGATGCAGAGTTCTGTGATTGCTTTGCTTGAGGGATATATGTTGCAGAATTCTGGATGAGAGATGACCGAAAAACCAGCTGGAAGGAAGTAAAAGGAGGGGTATATATGTAAAGTTATAGAGGGAAGGAAGCTGGTACGTGGCAGCTGCAAGAATCAGCATGGAAAAAGTCAAACATCCCTCCCTTCCATCTATATGCTCATGCACGTTCGCACGTTGGGTTTTACAATCTCTCCCCCTAAAGAAAATTTGGTCCCTGAATTGATATATATATATATACATACTAACCTTAGTTCTTAAATAAATAGGGGTATTTTGCACGCATTTCACTTTCCATCTCCCATGTAGCTTCCTCTGATGTATGGTGACGCCACAGAACTTTCACTGACATAATCTCTTTAGTGCGTAACTTCTTCATTTGTCTATCCAAGATTGCAACTGGAACTTCTTCGTAAGCTAAATCTTCACCTAAAGAAACATCTTGGTTCTGCAACACGTGAGAAGGATCAGGTAGATATTTCCTTAACATTGAAACATGAAATACTGGGTGGATATTAGATAATTCTGGTGGCAAAGCTAACCGATAGGCTACAGCCCCAACTCGCTCTAAGATCTCAAATGGCCCCACATATCTCAGGGTCAACTTTCCTTTCTTCCCAAACCTCATCACACCTTTCATAGGAGACACCTTGAGAAACACATAGTCCCCAATCATAAACTCCAAATCATGGCATCGACGGTCCACATACGCTTTTTGCCTGCTCTGAGTTGCTACCAATCTCTCCTTGATTACTTTCACCTTTTCTAAGGCATCTTGCACTAACTCAGGTCCTAATGATTTAACTTCTCTAGTTTCAAACCATCCAATGGGAGACCTGCACCGTCTCCTATATAATGCTTCGAAAGGTGCCATCTGTATGCTAGCTTGATAACTATTATTATAAGAAAATTCCACTAATGATAAATAGTTATCCCAGCTACCACCAAAGTCCATAACACACAACCTTAGCATATCTTCTATTATTTGTATCATCCTCTCAGATTGCCCATCAGTCTGAGGATGAAAGGCAGTGCTAAGATCTAATCGGGTATTCATAGCCTCTTGAAAAGCTCTCCAAAACTTAGAAGTAAATTGGGGTCCTCGATCAAAAATTATAGACACTGGTATACCATGAAGCTTCACTATCTCATTCATGTAAAGCTGTGCATATTTTGCCACATTATAGGTTGTCTTCACAGGGAGAAAATGAGCTATTTTAGTGAGTCTATCCACAATCACCCAGATGGAATCATAACCCCTTACTGTTTGAGGTAGTCCCGTTACAAAGTCCATAGTGATCCTTTCCCACTTCCACTCGGGTATTTCCAACCATTGATGTAGCCCTGCAGGTTTCTGATGTTCTGCCTTAACTTGCTGACATGCCAAACAATGAGAAGCAAAATTCGCTATATCTCTCTTCATGCCTTCCCACCAGTATACTTGCTTTAAATCTTAGTACATCTTGGTAGAACCTGGATGGATCGTATACCGAGAACAATGAGCTTCTTCCATAAGTTTCCTCTTCAATTCATCCATATTTGGCACACACAATCGAGTACCAAACCATAAAACGCCATTTGAATCTAAAATGAATTCATTTTTCCTTCCACTTTTGATATCATCCACCAATTTACAAATTTGTGCATCCCTGGCTTGGGCAACTTTCAACCTTTCAAACAAAGATGAATGAAGCTGCACATGAGCCAACAACATTCCTGGCTCTTTAATCTCCAGTTGGATTCTTGAACGCTCAATCTTATGAAGATCAAAAATTAGCGGTCTCCGTGTCTCCGCAATATGGCTCAAGCTCCCCATAGATTTCCTACTCAAAGCATCTGCTACTACATTAGCCTTACCTGGGTGGTATAAAATGGTACAATCATAATCTTTGAGTAGCTTCATCCACCTTCTTTGCCTAAGATTCAGATCTCGCTGTTGGAAGATGTATTTAAGGCTTTTATGATCTGTATAAATTTCACATGTCTCCCCATATAAATAATGTCTCTAGATTTTGAGAGCGAAAACCACTGTCGCCATTTCTAAATCATGGGTTGGGTAATTCTGTTCATGCTTCTTAAGTTGTCTAGAGGCATAAGCAATCACATGACCATGCTGCATCAATACACATCCCAGGCCAATCCTAGAAGCATCACAGTACACAACATAACCTCCCGATCCCGAGGGTAATGCCAAAATTGGTGCAGAAGTCAGACAATCCTTCAATTTCTGAAACCCTTCTTCACACAGCTCAGACCACTAAAATTTCACATTTTTCTGGGTTAGTTTTGTCAGCGGCGCATCTATTTTAGAAAAGTCTTTAACAAATCAACGATAGTAACCTGCCAAGCCCAAGAAACTACGAATCTCTGTAACTGTAGTAGGCCTCGACCATTTTTGAACCTCTTCCACTTTACTAGGATCTACTTGCACCCCATCTCTGGAGATTACATGGCCCAAAAAGGCAATTCTTTCTAGCCAAAACTGGCATTTAGAAAGTTTAGCATATAGTTGGTGTTCTCGTAACACTTGTAATGCCATTCTCAGATGCTGTTCATGCTCTTCATAACCCTTAGAATAAATCAAAATTATCATCAATGAACACGATAACAAATCGATCCAGAAATGGCTTAAACACTTGATTCATCAAGTCCATAAAGGCAGCTGGGGCATTGGTTAACCCAAATGGCATCACTAGAAATTCATAATGACCATACCAGGTTCTAAAAGCAGTTTTTGAAATATCTTCCCTTCTGATTCGTAGCTGATGATAACCCAATCTTAAATCAATTTTTGAGAAGTATTGAGCTCCCTGTAATTGGTCAAATAGGTCATCTATACGAGGCAAAGGGTACTTGTTCTTCACTGTCACTTTATTCAGCTGTCTGTAATCTACACATAAGCGAAGAGAACCATCCTTCTTCTTAACAAAAAGAACAGGTACGCCCCAAGGGGACGTACTAGGGCGAATAAAACCCTTGTCCAACAGGTCTTGCAATTGATTCTTTAGTTCACAAAGCTCCAGAGGTGCCATTCGATAAGGAGGAATAGATATAGGCTGAGTGCCTGATAACACATCAATACAAAATTCGACTTCCCTTTCAGGAGGTAATCCTGGTAATTCATCGGGGAAAATATCAGGGAATTCTTTTACTATAGGAACCTGTTCTAATACTGGGACTTGCAGTTCTATATCCCGAACCATAGCTAAATATCCTTGATACCCCTTTTTTAAGAGCCTCTGAGCTTCTATCACAGATATTAAATTGTTTGGTGCTTCACTTCGATCACCTTGAATGACAAAGGGTGATTTTTCAGGAAAATTACATCTCACCTGCTTAAGATGACAATCCACCACCGCATAGCAGGACGCTAACCAATCCATTCCGAGTATTACATCAAACTCTGCTATCGTAAGCACTATCAAGTCAACTAGCGTCTCGCAATCGGCCAGTGTAATCATACATGCCTTATATACCCATTCAACTTTTACAGATTCCCCCACTGGGGTAGCCACAAGTAACAGGCACTCTAACTCTTCAGAGTCCTTACCAATCTTCTTTGCAAAGTAGGGAGATATATAGGAATGTGTAGAGCCAGGATCAAATAAGGAGTATGCAGCATGTGAACAAACCGTAAGTGTACCTGTTACTATGGCATTTGATGCTTGTGCGTCTTGTCTATTTAGTGCAAAAACCCGAGCCTGACCTCGTTCTGCAGTCGCCTGTCCTCTGCCTACTACTGTCCCACTGCTACTACCTCGGCCACTCTGAACTGTAATCGCACCGGTAGATGGAGTCCTAGTTGAAAATTGCCTAGTGGGTCGAACTGACGCCTGACTAGAGTCAGGGTAACGCTGAGGACAATCTCTCACCAAGTGTCCCACCTGCCCGCAACGAAAACATGCCCCCGTCTCTCTGTGGCAAGTGCCTGAATGTATCTTTCCACAAATAGAACAGGGACCTCTAGATTGACGAGATGGAGCAGTAATTGGGGTAGACATCGTGCTAACCCCTCGGAACGATGCTCTGTGTCGGTCAGTACCGGTAGAAAATGAGGTTGGAGGCCCCATAAAAACGTGAGCAATTCTCTGATAACTTTGAGGTCTGAGACTATAAGAAGGTCCAGCTACAAAGGAACTACCTTCTTGTCTCCCATCACTGTCACGCTTCCTCTTTCTCTGAGAAGTGTCTTCCTCCTTATCTCTCATCTCTATCATACGTACACAATCCACCGCAGCTGAATATGAGGGAAAGAGGTTCATCTATGGAGCAATCACCCTATACAACATACGAGGTAGCCCATTCACAAACCGCTTGATCCTGTCCCTCTCAGTAGGGACTAGGTGTGGGGCGTAGCGAGACAACTGTGTGAACCGAATGTCATAATTAGAAACGCTCACGCCTGGAATTAATTTAAGACCCTCAAATTCTCTGGCCCTAGTATCCCGGACACTCTGTGGCAAAAAGCGATCCATAAAGAGTCCATTAAATTCTTCCCATATCATTGGAGGAGTTCCAATCGGCCTTTCCCCCAGTAAGGTCTGATACCATATGTAAGCCGCATCTTGTAACTGAAACCCGACAAACTCAGCGGATTTTGCACTTGAGCAACTCAAAGCTCTGTATATCTTCTCAATACCATCAATAAATAGTTGGGGATCCTCCTGACTTTCTATCCCGGAATAAGTGGGAGGCTTCAATTTTAAGAACTGGGAGAGGGTTACCAGGACCTCCCTTTCCTCCCTCATCACCTGAGGCCCGACCGGTCTTGGCTGAACTGGTGGTGCAATTTCCTCCACAGGCTGTGGAGGCTCTACCCTGTCCGCAGGTGAGACCTGCCTAGGGGGCCAAATAGTTCCTCGACCCCTACCCTGACCTCGACCACAACCTTGACCTTTGACAGGTGGGGTAGTTTGTTGGGCTAATGCACTTGCAGAAGCCTCATCTATAGCCTCATCCACAGCTGCTAATCTATTAACTGAACGAATTTTGGGAGGCATCTCCACACACTACAAAAAAATATGATCATCATTTAAATCATTCTCCAGATTGGAAGTAACATTTAACAAGACAATATACTTGAAGGAATGACTTAGGACACCCTATTAGGTTTTCAGTGACATCTCAAGTATAGTTACGCCCGGGTTCATAACCATAATTGAGATTCCACTGAAAACTCTTGCTCCACAGGACCACAGAAAGACCTAAGCTCTGATACCAAACTGTCACACCCCACTATTTAAGTACTCTGACGCAGAAGCGGAAACATAAGAAAATACTTATGGGCATCAATTTGACTCATATAAAACATATAAGCTTCTCTTTAAAGGATATTTGTAGAAATTTCGGCAAAGTCTCCTCTATAAATTAGACCTCCCGATATTTCTACAAATTGTCAGCCAGCACAATACAACAAAAGGGATGACCCATATCCAATCAAATCAAAAGAAATTTCCGGGGAGTGAGGATGACCCATCCATGAGTCAGTGGAGCTAACTATACAAAGTTTTACAAAGTTTCAAACAAAATACACATACAACCAAAATACACCTATATGAGCAACTGCAGGCTTGTCAAAAGAAGTACCCAAGAGATCGACACTAGAAAGCTGCTGGGGATAGGGTAGGGTCCGTATTGTTCTTTGAAAAAAATAATTTAAAAAAAAGTGAGTTGGATACTCAATGAATAAGCAATGCCGACCGTTTTTAAAATAAAAGTAGGGTCACGGATATATAGGTACATTTTTATAGATATACCGCGTAAAACATGTTTTATGCAAATTCTTTCGTATAAATGCACTGAAAGTATCTAAGCAGAACCAATTTAAGCAGACGCAGAGCACACAGCTTGCGGGGAAAGGTCACTACAGACGCAAAGCATTCAACTTGCAGAAATAATATAACTCCACGTGTGGTGGCCTACACATGGGGCTAGCACCACCTCTGCTAGCTGAGGTACAGATCATGGTGCACCAGGTTTAACATCCACTGCTGTTAGCTATAGGGTTATGAACAGATGACTTCATAAACAATGCATTTTTTTTTCCTTTTTAACCTCTCAGACAGAATACCTTCCAGATCGGGTTTATTGTAAAATTTCCAAATAATTCAAACATCTATCAATTTGAAAAATTCAGGTTCGACCCGATCTTTTGGTAAACATGCATATGACAAAATATTGAAATGTGTATCTCTATAAATAGATAATCAAATTTTTAAAACATTGCAAGGAAACTTAGTAACAAAATAAGCATTTCCCGTGTCTCACGGTCCGCATTACTTACTCACCTTCCAAGATTTTTATAGAAATTTCCTGACCCTTTCTCAGCTATGCCTCAATCTCCTGAATTTCCTACAATACCTGTTCATTAGATTTTAGAGGGAAATCATTCTAATGATCTCATACAGGACTTATTTGGTTTTAAAAATTATTTCTCTACTAATTTACGCCTTCAATACTTGTACAATATATACCATATACATATATTGTGCTCTCTTTTTCCTAATTCCACTTAGGAGCTAAACCCAAAGTCCAGAAATAAGGAAACACATACCGTCTTTAATATGCAATCATACGTTAAAGGGGAGTTTATTCTGCACAAATATAATGTGACAAGTAAGAAAAAGCACAGTGGGATTTTGTCTTTAATTAAGAATATATATATGCAGAATTTTAGGAGAAATTAACGTATAGGAGAGTGGACATACAATTCAGTATGAATGAAGTCAGAATTTTTTTTTTTTACAATCAAATCATCTTCCTGCACCACCCTTTCTTCTACACAGGACCTTCCTTTGCTAGCCACCACATAAACGTGTCATAGCATTAATAAATAGAGGAGAAAAACGCATGACAAGCTGACCAGAAAAATAACACATACATCAGAAATTTCCAGGCCCAAAATCACTATCCAGCGTTGCTCTCCTGCCACACACCCACAGCCATGAGCTCAGCTTAAACCAAGAGGAGGAAGGCTGCACTGAATAGCGAACCAGCAGCACAAAGTAACGTAAACAGAGGGAAGAAGGTGAACCCAGCAAAAGCAATTCATATAGCAGAATTTCAGACCTGGGAATTTAATTTTTCTGGCTTGGTTCACCAGCAACCAGCAGTAAAAGCTTAACAAAATTCAAGGAGCAAATCTGCAGCTGCAGTTCGAACCAAACCAGCGCTGAACAGGGGAGAAGAAATGGAATTTTTGGTCAGCACTAGTCTTCATCCAGCAGAAGGAGTTATGCGACTGAATGAAGCTGCTCAACTGAAGCAAATTCACAGCGTGAAGAACCAGAAAAACCAGTGTCCAGCAGCTCGAAGAAGCAGAAAAACCCAGCGTCCAATAGAATAGGGGAGGAAGATGCAGAGTTCTGTGATTGCTTTGCTTGAGGGATATATGTTGCAGAATTCTGGATGAGAGATGACCGAAAAACCAGCTGGAAGGAAGTAAAAGGAGGGGTATATATGTAAAGTTACAGAGGGAAGGAAGCTGGTACGTGGCAGCTGCAAGAATTAGCATGGAAAAAGTCAAACCTCCCTCCCTTCCATCTATATGCTCATGCACGTTCGCACGTCGGGTTTTACACAAAGCATCAATTTCATGAACTTTTGCCACTTTTTTCTTTTGAGGTTTAGATGTAAACCATTCAAGCGAGTTAATTGTCATATTTTCTAGCAAATTATATGCAGTGTCAACATTTAGATTAGTTGTGAGACTCCCATTAGATGCTGAGTCAAGGATAGTCTTGGTTTCAAGTAGCAACCTATAGTAGAAAGTCTGCACTTGTATCCATTTAGGAAGCCCATGGTTTAGACATTTTTTCAATAACTCCTTGAATTTCTCCCATGCTTCATACAATAGTTCATCATCTTGTTACATAAAAGAGGTGATATCATTTCTCAACTCCACTGATCTTGCTGATGGAAAGAGCTTGGTTCTAGATTTTGCAACTAGATCATTCCAAGTGGTGATGGACCCATTAGATAATGAGTTAAGCCATACCTTAGCTTTATCCCTTAGTGAAAGTGGGAAAAACCTTAACTAGATTGCATAATTAGATATACCATTCTATTTAAAAGCATTACAAACTTCCAAAAAATTGAAAGGTGAGTGTTAAGGTCTTCCATAAGTGAGCCTCAAAACTGTCTAGCCATTTGAAGCATTTGTAATACCACTTGCTCATTTCAAAATTGTTGGCTTGAATAGCTGGTCTTCTTATGCTTGAATGGTATCTTTGCATATTCAATGTGATCATTCACAGTTCTAACTCGATTTTCATCTTCATGTGCCATATTTCTAATTGATTCAAAAGTTTCAGATTTGTCTCCTAGAGTTTGATTGGAAGCTTCTTCAGGTCCTTCTTGAAATAACATAACTTAAAAACTTTCAATTTCTTGCATAAGAGGTCATGCATAAAAGAAGGGTAGCCACTACAAAATAGAATAGAAAAGGAAATGAGAATAACATAAGCAAAACTATACATAAAGCTTAAGTTCAAACTTAGTATGCTGGTATTAATATTGACAAGAAAATATTTTAGCACCCAAATCCTTGACAATGACACTAAACTTGTTGCTCTCTTTTTAAAAGCATATATGCAAGTATATGTATCACAATAGTAACAGTGATAAGAAAAAATTATTCCCTCAAGAATTTATTGTTAAAATTTGTTAAGTACTAAAATTCACAGCCTAACTTAAATTAAGCAAATTAATTTTAAGAGTTTGTATAATAAAATATGATTAAAGATTATCTACTAAGCAAAACTTATGTTCAAAATTGATGTTTGGATTATCAAGTTAGTAACAGCATCTAAGATTATTAATCCCTCTTGTATTTCATTGTACATTAATTCAACACCCATGATGTTTGCTCATAATGGTAATACATGTTAACCAAGGGTTCATTTGTTCCTATGTATTTTTCTAGATTTTATTTAGGATTATCCAATTAATTTCATAATTCCTTATGAAATTAACCAAGATCAATTTAATAGCATAATACCTAATTTGACGATATCAGGTTCATAAGTATATTCATATCTCTTTAACTAAACCATTCACTTGTCCCACCAAATTGCAAGTAATCACACAACTAAACTCAAGACCTAATTTCACTTTCCTTTTTCCAAGATATGGCAAAAAATATCAAATCAATCTAATTGTTGACTGAGCAATCAAAAAGCATGAAGCAAGGAGTAGAATAAACATGTCTTCACCAATAATCACAAGGCTAGAGTAAAAAACAATCACTAATATATACAAAAAGTTCATTATAATCCTAGATTAAGGGATTTAGCTATACATATTTATCAAAATTAGAAGCAAAGTCAAAATAAGATTCAAAAACATATGAACAAGTGTAAAGGAAAGAAGAAGGATAGAGAAAACTAGTAAAGGATGCTTGTGTTCTCTTCAATCTTCAATCTCTAGCACTTCCTTGCTTCAAGATGCCTTCCAAAGCTTCTCTCTAGCCTCTACACACCCAGAATAAACCTAGAATGCTGGCTTCCTTCTCAAAAATAGCTATTTTGAGCAACAAACTCTCAAATTTTCAACATAAAAAATACTGCATTTTGTAAAAACAAATCACGCCGTGACTTGGACTTCCACGTCGCAACAATATTGTATACTAGTAACACTTGCGGCATGGCTTGCAGAAAATGTGCTATGGCACAGTCTATTTTTTTTTACTTGTGTCGCAGTGTAGCATAGTTCTTCTATAGTGCTCTTTAGTTCCCTATGAACTTGTGCCTTAGGGTGAGGTGTTGAGTTGCAACACAAACTTTCCTAGGCTATTATCTTTTCTTATTTCGAATCTTGTCATGGCTTAATGATTTCTGCCCATGACACATCTTCAAAACCCACAACAGCTTGCACTTTGAAGCCTCTTGACATAGAATTTCTATCCATTCTAGTTTAATATGCTTCTAGCTCCAATTTTTTTCCTTGTGATTTCACCCTACAAAAAGAGCAAAGAGTAATCAATTTACAATGTGCTCAAAATTAAAGCAAAGTTTTTCATTTAAGGTAAGCTATTCATTCTAAGTGTGCATATTTTTCCTATAAAAGTATTACTTACCACATAATTAGATGATTAAACATATATTTACCAAAAGAAAATATGCAAAATAGCATGAATGTATAGGAGTTAACACTATTGAAATTATTTCATCACTTATCCCTATTTAGTCAATTTACCCTCAATTCTAATTTAATTAATTTCTCACTCAACTTGGTCTAGTTAATTCACATTCCCATTAGTTCCTATTCCAAATATTGACTCTAGTTGGGTTTATAAGTCATGCTAATCTTCTAATAAAACACAACTCCCATCAAACCCAAGGTTAAGAAAAATTGAGGCAACATGGAAGACATTCTTACTTACTTTGAATGATGCCCTAATATCCTTCTTTTGAGTAACAGCTTACCAAGGACCTAAGCCTCAATCATGTCTAAAAGAAAATAGAGTTGGAATATAAGTTCAATTTTTTTTTTTAGGATTTAGCACCTTGAGTTATTGGAACCTTAAAAACAGAATTAGGTGGCAATGGATGAAATACAGCCAAAGAATAATAGGGTGAGTTTATGTAAGAAGGGAGGAACTATGCCTAGAAAATGGCTAGGAAAAAAATTGCAACACCTTACCCCCATACTCACACACACAGATGAAAAGGAAAAAAAGACCCAGTTATGTTGAACATGGCTGCTGGCATGACAAGATGCAAATCCCAACGAAGCCTAAGCTCACACGATTTTATTGAGGAAGAAAATGGCAGTCAGCAATAAGGTAAAGACAAGTTGCCTTCACAAGCAACAAAAGCAAAACAAAAAGATTTTTACCCATTAGTTCAATATTCTTATTTGGCCAACACTACAATAAGACAAGTCACTTGCCAAATAATGGTCGTAGATTGAAAATGGTAGGCTCAACGTGGTACAGGGTGAGAAGGGACACTTTGAGTAGAGGAAAGGAAGAAGGAAGAACTGGTCTCGGTCCACATGTTGACCATTAACTTGGACATCAAAGAGAACTTAGAAGAAGAGCAAGAAGTTAAAGGTTGCAGAGGGTCCCTTATCTTACTAACACTCGAAGAGAAAAATAAAGAAAATGAAGGAGAGCCTCTGTTCTTTACTCTAAAATCACTTAGACAGTTAGAATGCAATGGGAGGAGTATAGAAAGACACATGTATTAGTCTGGATGCTTCTAATAAAGAATCCTTAAGTGATTCATAGGCAAATAAAGAAAAGTGAGATGGCTAGAGGGAAATCTTTAAAAAAAAAAATTATGTTTTGGTCCCTACAGCAAGAACACTTTCATGCCCTGAGAAAAAGACAATGGACAAAGGTAGAAAAATGGTAAAATGGTTTCAATTAGTTTGAACTTAAACCCTTTCTTGCCACTAGCTTTATGATCTACTTAAGTTTTATTAATGTCTTTTAATTAAATTTTATGTTATAGTTCATTTAGTTTATTTGACTTAATTTATTATTATTACTCTTTATGATTTGAATTCTTAATTTAGTTTAGTTTAGTTTATTTATTTCTTTTTTGTATCACAACTTAATTATCAATTTTAATTAATTTCTTTTTTATTCCAAATTGCCAATTTATTGGCTTATTACAAGTACTTTATGGGTCACACCTAGATTCTCATTGAACGATGGTTTGGAGTCCCTTTGATGCTCCCACACCTTCTAGTCAATTCTCACTTAAAGAAAGTTTTTGATTTTATGACTAACTATTTACACTAGTGTTCACAAAAATTTTATATGAAATTGTGATTATTTAATGTTCTTTGCTATAATCATAATGCAATGGCCATGAAAGAGTATTGTGGCCACCTAGTTAATAGGTAAGGAAAGAGTTGCTATGACAACTTGATCATACGCATTTTTCAATCACCTTCAGAGGCAATGCTTCCTTACTTACAATAGGTAGTAAGCAAGTTTGGAATATATATGCTTTTCTAGTAAAGAGTTCACCTCCTTCTCACTAGTTTACTTGCACTCAAATCTAAAATAATTTATTCATTGAATAAAAATATATCATATCTCTAATTTTCTTTGTCACACCTCTAAACAGAGATGTGAATAGCAAAAGTACAAGGAGACCCTATATCTGTAAGCTTGACAATCACAAGAATACTTATTTAATTTTGATATATGATTAAATGGAAGTAACATTTTTAGACTATAACATAATCACATTTATTTATTTCATTCATATTAGGTCAAAGTTTTACATTGTACTATAATTCATATCAACATCATATTCAACATTTTGCAAAAGTCTAGCAAAGTTTCCTTTGAAATTGGGACATCCATGATTATTGACAATGAGTCCAACCTATTAAGTATAACAAAGAGAGCTCCACTCGTTAACAAACATCAAAACATAACACAAGGTGTGGGGATCTTGCTAAAGCCAACATCTAGAGTAGACAATACCAAATATGCATACGCATGACCAAAAAACATAGTTTTGGAAATTGGACCAGTTATTAAACTAGTAAAGTCACTGGTTTACAGTTTATTGATTTAATCATGATTGAACTATGGTCAAATCGGTGATAATTAAATATTATATTTTTTATTTTATATATTAAAATTTAGGATAATAAATAATAATCAACAAATATTAATAAATTTTAAAACATGTTATAACTAATATACATAACAATAAATTAAATATAACATAATATTTAATATTTAATTTGTTTAAAATATATTTACATAACTTTAATAAAAAACTATATGAATTTTTATTTTTGTTTCTTATCCATTATATTAAAACTTTGCAATTAAAAGTAAGACAATAAAGATCGTTTAACGATATGATTTGGTTTGCCATATCAATGATTTAGGGTTTGAACAAGTTGTTGAGCATTTTGCTTTGCTAAATGAAATAGAACCATAATAATTATTAAATATTGCATTTACTAACTATGGATGTCTATTAGCTTAATGGGAGAGGCACTTGCATATTGGAGGAGGACAGAGGTTCAAGTCATGGCATGCACAATTTTGCTAAATATTATGAGAGAGTTGCAAACCAGTTCAACCATAAATTTGAAGCCAGTTTTCACCCAAAATCGGTTGGTTCAGCCCATTTCTTGATTGGGTTTGACTGGTTCTAAGCCATACTAGTTTTAAGGCATTTTTGGGATAGATAGATGGCTAGTTGAGATAGATCAACATAGCTTGATTATCTACAATAATAAATAAAAGAATGAGCCATGGTACTTATAGAGTAAAAGATAAAACAAATGCATAATAACTAAAGAAAGGAGCAGGCAAAGAGTTTTTTTTTTCTTTAATGAAAATAAATTTTAACTTAAATATGAAATAACAAGGAAATAAACTAGGAATTTAACAAGAAATAGACATGCATTACGTGAGTATAAAATTCAACTATTATTTAAGATATGTAACTAAGGACATTGATATGTAAGGAATTTAACACAATAGTAGCAAGAAGTAAAGATTTTAAAAATGCAAAATTAAGAAACATGCAAAGTATATAACTTGATCAAGTTGCAAAATTAAGGAAAGGTAATAATGAGAAATAAATGAAATTAAATTCATATATTTAAAATTTAGATACTGAAAAGTAAATAACACAATTATAGGAAACATTTTAATACAATTATTACATTAGGAAGGTTTGTGCAGCTTTAGTTTCTAACATGAGCACATCATTTATAAGGGTAAATCACCACATATTCAAATATGGGCACACAACCCATGAGGGTAAGTAACCAAATCAAACATAAGCACTTGGCCAATGAACAAACAGAGAGTATCTAGATTAGTATTTGTTGGTACTCAAATCACAAAATCACATGGTAATATCTAGGATGCATCAAAGGCTAATAAAATTGTTATTAGTAACCAGCGTTTTGCATAATCCTTACCATACAAAATTTTTGCAATAAAATAAGAGGAAGTAAAATAGAGTAAAATAAAATAAAATAAAATAACTAATTTCATTTCTATAATCCTAATACAATAATCATGATCATATTCACATCCATACATCATTGTAACAAATTGCACATTGATTTTGTTTCAATAACTCATACAAATCCCATATAGTTCATAAAGGTCATTTAAAATCCAATATGTCAAAAAAAAAATCCCTTGAGAGTTCATATTTCCATCAAACACATGATCATATTAGATATTTCATAATATGGAAGGCTTAAGTAATAGCATTCAAATATATTTGAAGGACTACCTAGGATACCTGTCCTAACAAACACAAAGTACAAACATAAAATAGAGGCAATAAAAATGAAAAAGAAGTTCAAAACATACTATGCTTTATAATCTACTCATTATGCTTGTCACATGATTTTCAGTTCTTATATCACTAAACCACAATCACTTCTTCCGATAAGATAATTCAAAACACACACTAGAACACAATCATAAGAACTCATTGGGTTCCTAAGAACCATATTTAAATTTCTTTTTTCCCTATTCCAATTAACTAGTCTTCTTAATTTGGCCTATCTTACATTTTTTTCCTTACCAAGTTTAATTACTCTTACAAATTTCCTAGTTTATTGGCTACTTTAATTTATCATTTGTTTCAAATTTGTCTTTTTAAAATTTCCTAGCTTAACTACTAGTTTACTCTTATTGAATTTTGGCTAATTCACTACTTCAGCTAATTGGTTATTTACCTAGGAAATTCCTACTTTTGTAGTCAAGTTCTACTTGATTAAATTCTACAAAATAGGCTCTTACTATAGTATTGTCTTAGATTAATATTTAACTTATTTTAGTTGATTATTGCCTATTTTCAATTCTTACTGATATTATTAGTGTTAACCTAGATTATTAGTCCATTAATTAATTTTTATTTTTTTATTTGTTTTTTATTGAGATTTGCTCATTTTGTGTGGTTACATTGCAAGTTTGGCAAATGGTGTATAATATCCATTCAAGCAAGTTACTATGCTTGCCAAATTCGCCAAGTTCAACTCAACTCATGTTGTAATTAATTTAATCACTTTATTGCTCCATTTGCCTTAGTCACCTATTATCAATTTAGTTCCTAAATTAGATACTAGCCTGCATTAATCCATACATCCTTTTAATTTACCATGACCTTTCTGAAACATATAGTGGGCATAATAGCAGAGAAAATGGTGTAATTAGTCCTAATCGTAGATGGAAAACATAACCACCAAGAAAGCACTAACCAAGAAATTAAAATCCAAGCTTTGCAATTTATTCAAGTCACCACAACAAAAAAGGCCTCAAGGCTAACCCACTTCTACACAAGCAATTTGAAAGAAATTTTTGCAAGCTCCCAATGGCTTCTACGGATTAGCTATCCATGGACACCTAAAAGAATTAGAATGGCAATAGTAGAACACTTTCTCTCATGGGTAGTTCGTAAGAAGAAAGAGATTAACTTGAAGGTTGGGAACACTGAAAACAAATAAGAAGAATGGCCAATAAGAGAGGAAACCTAAAAGTGCGGAGCAAGGAAGTATGTATCACTAAGAGAAAAACTCAAATGTACTGCTGCATAGGTTAGTTGAGAGAATTGAAGGACTACCAATCGAACAAAATTGAAGCTAGTGGTAGAAGAAGCTTCAGTCATTCCTTCAAGGGAAGAATAGGGAAGGTTAATCAAGCATACAAGAGTTATTTAAAGGGGTCTCAGGGCTAGATAGCAGCAGCAGAAATGAAAAGGAATGACTTGCACACCTTGGAAAAAAAAGTAGGAAACAAGGTTAGAGAGAAGCTAACTAAAAATCTGAGATGGGAAGGTGGACCTCCATTGCTGTTGCAGCTAAATGAAGGAAAAGAATGTTGAAGGAGCAAGAGTGCAAGCACGAAGCAGCTGGAACAAGAGTTGGCTGCAATGGAGAGTTTGGGCCAACCATAAGGAGAATAGAAGGGCTAGAAACACAGAACAAAATTAGGAAGAAAAAGGGTTACATTTATCTCCTTGATACAGTCCATGACTCGTGCAATATGCCCGAACTTAAAGTAGTAGAACAAGGAAAATGAGAAGCTTCAGGTGAGTGAAGTCTAGAAAGCACAGAGTAAAACATGTGGTGGATGAAGATGAAGTTGTTAGATATATAACTACTTTGGAAAACCAAAAGTGATGTGTTTCCACTAAGTCCCATATTGGGTAGGTAATTCTTAAAGCTTTAACACCCATATTGAAGGAAAAATTTAAAGAGCTCAGTGCATATAATAAATATAATTTAAAATTATATTGAAACACTTCTAATGATTCTATTTTAATCTCAACTTTAAATTCAAATATATTTGTATTCAAATTTTAAATGAATATAATATTCAAAGAATCATAACCATTCATTTAAAATTTCAAACGAATATATTTTTATAAAGAAACACAACTTTTCTTAAAAGATTGTGTCACACCCTTAATACATGGGAATGACCAGCACGAAAGATGATTGGCTACTCTTCTGTAAGCCTATCCAAAACAAAATTCTACCAATAATTAGAGAATAGTTCTAAAGTTCAATGTTAGATGATAGAATCAAGTTATTCAATAATGAAGTGTACTTGCATTACATATATTTAGTTATGGGTGATTTTTGTAAAAATTTCAGTAAAGTCTTCCCTATAATTAGGACTTCTTGAAATCTCTATAATCAGCCCAACCAATACAATTACCTTTAAAGAGAGTCTTACTATCAGTCCAGACTAGCATACAACAATATTTAGGGGTGGGGGACCCTATCTACGGTTCAATGGAGCAATATACTAACTACAGTGAAAATTAATTACATAATTACAATCAAAACATGTCCTTGCCAAATTCATGCGAGGCTCACCAAAACAAAGATGTGCTATGATCCTAGGTCGTAGGGGATGGGTCAGAATCAACTCTACTATCTGAAAAATGATGGAAATGAATAGAGTGAGTCAATTGCTCAATGAGCAAATAATGCTAACTATAAAACATAGGAATCATTTCACATTAAAGTACTTTCTAAAATGATAATCCCTTAATTGAAAATTTTAAAACAGTGGTCAGTAAACTTTTTGCCAAAACCATTTATCAATTCTAATCAGTACCAACAAATCAGACGCAAAGCACACAACTTGCGAGGATAAATAACACAAATGCTGAGCAACCTGCTCGTGACAATTAGAATAGATCCGCGTATGGTGGCCGCCACATAGAGCTAGTGACATCCCTGCTAGCTTGGTACATATCACAGTGCACCATGGCTAACCACTATTGTAGTTAGCTGCAGGGTTCCGAAACAAATAGCTCCCACAAGAAATCATCTCATAAATATACACTCGGAGTAAATCAAATTCTACTTTATGTATATTTATATTCTAGACATATAACAGCATATATCAATAAATATTTCCATTAGCAGAGAATCAGAAAGTAAAATTTAGGACTTTCATAGTCAACAGAGGTGATGAATCATTAGCATAATCTATGTTCTCAAGGTCCAAAAATACTTAATAACCATTCAAATGTGTAAATAATCAGAAACACATATAAATAAGTAAATAAATTAATTTAGGAATGTTTGACCACACTTCTTGAAATAAAACTTATAGTCGGTATTATTTACTCACCTCTTAAGATGATATAGAAAAATTTCCTACTGTATCCTCTGTTAATTCCTTAGCAAAGACTAATTTTCCTGAATACCCTACAGTATTAGTTCACAAAATCTTAGGATTTAATTTACTTCAATTGTCAAATTATGGAATTCATTAGCTTTAGCCAAACACTAGTCTCAATAGATTTCTCTGGCTATGATAATCAATTATATCCCTTTTTAACATTGACATAACTTGTTCGTTCAAGTTACATTTATTGATGATACTGAATATCTTATCTACTTCTTTAATCCACCATCATCCTATACAATGCTTTAGATATAAACTCCCTTGGAAATTCTCAATTTATTGTGCTCTAGGAACAATTGAAACACTTCAATTTGTATGACAACATTAACTGTATTAATGTGTAGGTTATTCTCTGTCAATTCAAAATGTATAAAAAAAATTAATCAAGAACCAAAGTTCAGTAATAGCATAAAACATGGTTTTACCTTAGGTCCAAACAGTAACTATTGCTAATTTGGTAGACGTTTGCAACACACCACACATATCTATAAGAGAAAATGTACCTATATTAGAGAAGGAAGAAATTGAATTTAGAGGACAAACCAAAAGGGGGGGCAATTGATAATTACAGATTGTATTGAATTCCACTCATCCATATATATATATATGGCACAGGTAGGAGTCAGTATGCAAAACCAACTAAATATATTGAGGAGCTCATCATAAAGGATTGAACAAGACATTTATTTCAATAGAACCTAGATTGTGAACAATCACATACAATATGGAAGCATTACATCCCACTAACTTGATTAATTTATATAGTGAGAAATAAAATTATATCAGATAGCACCATTCCTGCAGAGAAAGAAAATCCCCAAAAACATATTGTAACACTACTCACCCACAAACATGTTTTCGCATACTCACACACACACAAAGCATGTGCAGCAGGATAACATGGGTTGGAGACATGCGAATACAAGAAAAAGAATGCTACCACAAGGAATACTTACATGAAGAAGGTTAACATAGAGACGTAAGAATGTTGCTGAGTGGTAGTTGCAAAGAAACAAATGAAAGATGGAGAATAGAAGCCACCAACACGGAATGAAATAGAGAGCAGAGGGCTGGATAGAGCTTCGAAAAATTTCAGCATAAGGATGAGGATGGCAACTGAAAATGGAAAGTGTGGTTGAATGGAATCATCTACCAATCTCATTCCACTTCCCCTGCTTCTCCATTTAGCTGTATAACACTTATATGACAACCTCCACCCAACACGATACACAGCCCATCAACATAAGAACTCAACTTTAGATCTAAAGAAAATTAGATCTACACAAGTGTGGCTGCCAAAATGCATCAAAGAGGACGACTTCAGCAGTAGAACCTGTGCAGAAGATGAAGCAAATTTGGGGAACACTACTGCTGGCAGAATAAGACCAAGAAGAAGATGATGTTTGATGGCTCTACTCTGTCCTGGCTATCAGAAAATGTGGCCCAATGAAAGGCAACGTGTAGCAGAAGGATAACATGGGAAATGCCCAAAAAAACTAGCTTCCAATTAGGTAAATGGGAGGTGCTTTTGGTATCATAGAAATAAGCATGTGGCAGAAGAATAAAAAGGCAATAAAAAAATGAAACAGTGGTCTGAGATGTGCTGTACGTAGCCTGTGTGTTTGGTTTACATATACAATTATACATATATATATATATTTACGCGGGTTTAACAGGTTGTGTCAATACAAGTTCTTATTATAAATAAGGACTTGGCAGATTAGAAAATGATAGAACAATCTTCGATTTTCTTTTCCTCGTAAAATTTCTACTTTGAAACATCAAATTGTTCTATAGGGGAAATATATAAAGTTGCTATCTATACATCTATGCGTGATTGGGATTAATCGTAAGTGTGATTTGTTATATATCCAGTAGCAAACATAATGAACACAAATATCACCTTAAAAAAAAAATGTGATTTGCACATATTTTGGAGCACAAATCTTATTTTCCTCATATTTTTCTGCAACAGAATTCATAGTCTTAAGCTTGGGAAAGGACACGTAGGCATCAGGTGGACTCTGCTACAATTAAATCTCCGAAGGGACCTGCTAGCAATTGTAGAAAAGGCAAGGGCTGGGATGAACATTTTGAAAGTTACAGCGGGTCTTCATGCAGAAACTGACGTTGAACTGAGAGAGGAGAGGAATTTGAAGGTGAAAAATAATAAAAATGAGCCCAACCAAATTTGAACTCAAGAACCAAGGCAGACAATGGAGGTTTTATTCACTAGAATATAAGTACAGCAAATTTATATCAACTTGTCCCTCTATTTAATTTTATTCTATACCCCACGAGTTTTTTATTTTAATCATATTATTACTATCATTGTTATTCTTTAAAATTCTTATTATTTAAATTCTTAAATTAGGTGCATTACATTCTTTTTCTGAGTCTCAGTGTGAGAGGTGAGAATTACATTGGAGCCAGTAGTTACAATACGATAAAATCAAAAATTTATGAAAAATTTAACAAGACAAAATTCGTATATTTTATAAATCTAACAATTACACAATTATTCTTAATGTCTAAAAATAAAATTTTAATTTAAAAGCAGAAAATGTAGAAGTTTTTTGAAAGAAAGTAACGGAATAAAATAACAATGACTGTTTTATATAAAACAAGAGTTGAACGAAGCTAAAGAAGTCTGCAAAGATAAGTCATGTATATTTATGAGGGAATGCACAATGAAATTGTTTTGTCAGCAACTATCTAATATTGGCCCTCAACTTATTCTCAGAAGAAAGTGTGCTCACGTTCAATATATTTGATTATGAGATATTATATTAAATTCTTCCAAGAAATGTTGATAATATTCTTTCCCTCCAAGGAGCTTCAAATGCTCATTTGCTATAATTACCATACATATATATATATATATATATATATGATGAGAAGATATTTTCATTTGTATTCTTCAAATTTCAAAATTGACAAGAAATTAAATAACTTGAGAAAAAGATAAATAATCAAAATGCTATAAAATATATTGTAAAACTAGGTTTCAAGCTTTTTTTTTCCATACACAAATGTCATGTTCCGGAATCGGTATCATTAATATTTGATTGGTTTCAAATTAGCAGCTCTATTAACAATCAGTTCTAATAAATTTTTTGGAAGGTTCTTCAAAAATTTTAAAAAGAAATTTTCAGAAATAAAAGTCACTAACCAATCCTTTTCACAGGATCATTGTAGAAGAAGTAAAATCAGATTCAAAGGGGAAAATCATTTTCTTTAGCTATCGATCTGTATAAGCAAAGCGTCGCTAATATTTGATGTAGGACAAAAGTTTTCGCATCTTGACCCTTTATCTCCCTTTGATTATTCTCACAGATGCCTCTAATATACGATACACCAAATAACATTTAGTTTCCAAGTGCCACTTCGGGTTGATCGTAAAAAATTTAAGTCGTATTAAATTTTGGATGGCATACCAAACGATGATAGATGGGCTTCAATAGTAAATCCAGAGTGGCCAGGATGAAAAGTTGGAAGGTTACTTAAAATTGCCAGCAGATCACTTGAATTGTTTGTTGCTCTTTTACCTGCAAAAATTGTTGGGTATTCTACTTCATCTTTGAAAGAAACAACCTAGTTCTGGAGTTACAATCATTTATTGCAAAGCTTGAAAGTTTCGGATGATAAGTTTTGAGAAAGAAAGTTTCTTTGCTATGCAGTAAATGACATCAGCTAGACGTTAATTTTGTGCTTGGCTAAATGGACCCAAGGCTAGACGTTAATTTTGTGCTTGGCTAAATAGACCCAAGGTTTCCAATTTTTAAGTTACAGATAAACAGATGTTTGTTTTTGTTGTATTGTACGTTATAAGGAGTTACGGAATGAGTTGATTTGACATTGTGGCTAACCTTATAAAAACGTCATTTTCTCCTTCTACATCTACCCACAAAGCCATACTCTTTTCTTTATCCAAATCAAAGCATCCTCATCCTAGGTAAATCATGGCACCAGGCAAATACACGTTTGCAATGACAATATTATTTTTTGCCATTGGTACCTTATGGATCACACCTGGATTATCCCATGCTCCAACACCGTCTAATCAGTTCTCACCTGAAGAAAGTCCTCGGTTTTATGACTATTTGCTTTGGTGTTCACGAAAGTTTACAAAAAACTGTGGTTATCTTACATTCTCTGCAATAGTTTATCATAATGCAACAGTCACAAAAGAGTGTTGTGGCAATCTAGTTAACGGGTTGGGAAAGAGTTGCTATGACAATTTGATTATACCCGTTCTTAAATCACCTGCATTTAAAGGCAATGCTTCCCAAATCGCAGCAAGCAATAAGCAAGTTTGGAGCAAATGTGCTTCTATAGGAGAGAGTTCACCCCCTTCTAATTAGTTTATTACTTGTACTCATATAATTTACAATAATTTATTGGTTAAATAAAAATATATCGTATCTCTGATTTTCTTTTATGTTGAGTCTCAATGTGGGAGGCAGAATCAGAATGGGGCAGAGCTATTACAAAAAGATAAAATCAAAATTTATGAAAAAATTCACAAGATAAAATTGATATATCTTATATGTCTAATAATTAAACTATTATTCTTGATGTTTAACATAAAGTTTTGATTTGAAACAAGAAAATGTTAATGACTTTGGAAAGAAAGTAAAGGTGAACAAGAACAAAGATTGTTTTATATTATGCAAGAGTAGAACGAAGCCAAAAAGTTTGCGAAGACAAGTCATATACATTTATGAGTGTCAAACCCCTTGACTACGATGGTGACCGGCCCAAATACGGGGAAACTCATAGCCGTAAGCTTTCATAAAGAAACTGTGGAAATAATGCAATACTGGGAAATCTTCTAATTCACATAAACAGGAGGGGCTTCTATGTAAATTTCAGCAAAATCTCCTCTAAAATATGGTCTGTCCTCAATTTAATATAATAGCCCAAAACCCATAGAATTGTTCTACTTGAGAGTTCCAATCTCAACATCCACAGCACAGTGTAAAGATCAACAGATACACATAGGGAAGTCTGGATCTTACCTGTTGGTCTAAGGTGTTATATACAATATTACAATCCATCCAAAATACATTTCAAGAGAAGACCATTGCCCATGTGGACAAGTGTGAGGCTCATCACCAACTGAAAAGTAACCCACCTACACCTTGACAATTGATCCTGCATCTGTACTACTATTTGGAACATGTAAAAAGTAAAAAGAGTGAGTTTTGGCACTCAATAAGTAAATAATACAAACTAAAGTAAATTATATTAATCTCTTCTAAGTTTTGTTGCAATTACACACATTTTATTTTTAAAATATACAAAAATCTCTTTGAATTAAGAACCTACACTACATTTTACTCTAATTTTAAAATTTTTGACTAAAACACCTTTTATTTTGGGGTGTACATTGGCCCATTACGCCTAACAGGCATGCTTTAACTTAGCCTAATCTAGCCGGGTCAGGCCAGGCAAAAAATATAAATGGGTAGAACTTTAAATATAATTATATTGGGTCAGGTCGGGTCACAGGTGAAGATATATTATGTCCAACCCGTCTTAATAGTTTTTTTTAGTTATTATTATCTTGTCATCTTATATGTATATATATATATATATATATATTATTTTTATTTCATTTAATTTTCTTTGCATGTTGTATCTTTCATTATCTATCTAAACCCTCCCTACTTCCTAATTATTTTCATCAATGATGTGCATACTTACTGATATTTTTTTATTAAATAATGAAAATACACATATTTATTTAAGACTAATTATGTTAATATACTTATATTTTACTTGATAATACTAAGCTATTTTTTATTATTGATAAAAATATGAAGATTCTAAAAACCCATTGTTTTGAAGTATATGCTTGTGAGTTTGTAAAAAAATATTTTATATTACAAATATCAGTTCATAAAAAAAATGGCTTGGGCGGCCCTAACCTGTCCTAACTCAATATAAAATTGGGTTTGTTCGGGTCAGATCGGGTAACGGGCTTAAAAACAAGTTTGATATCTTAATCGGACTGAGCATACTAGATGTTCGAGCTAACCCTGCCCATGAACAATTCTACTTTTATTAATCTATATTTAAAATTGGTTAATGGAAAATATTTTAAAATTAGACTAAAGTTATATTTTAAAAATAAACAATAAGTCTGTATAATTCTAGCAAAATGAAGGAATGTCTCCATAATTTACTCTACAAATTAAGACAAGAAGGGAACAAGCCATAGGAATGGGAGTTTTACTAAATACATGGTTTCACAACAATAATTGAGTAATCGTTGAAAAATTAATATTACCATTACACGATGTCTATAAGAATTACAATTAAATAAAGAATAATGATGCTAAAGTGTGATTAGATCAAAGTTTATGTAACAACTGAAACAGGTAGTTTGAATAAAATCACTAAGAAATCATTCAACAAAATATAATAGGAAACATTTACAAAAAAACCAAATTAGAATACAAACATGAACACTTATAATTAGATGAGAGCATTACGCTCGCAACCAAAAATTAAAAAAACACTGATGGTTAGTGGCAGCCACAATCTCCAATGAAATTAATCCCACAATCAAAGGGTGTAAGGATATTCTTGGTAAAAAAAAAATAGCGGAATGTTTTATTTTAAGTGAATAATGTAACCGTCCTTGCTCACTTATTTTTGGTATTCTGTATTTCTATTTTCAGGAGGTAATATATACTTCAAGTGAACAAAGTTCTCAATTTCATTTTTCTACGCCTTCAACTGCCCTTGCCCACGTATTTTTAATTTAGGAAATTTTTAATTTCAAACGGATGATATTCTCCTCGTCCGGAGATGAGAGCTATGTCCAACCATCCTTTCCCTATTGTTACACTATTATCTGACAAGTTTTGTGCTTTTTAAACAGTACTTTCACACACAGAGGAAAATCATAATTTGAAAAGTTTATTGGTGTTCCTTCCTTTAATTATAATTCTTAAGATATCCGATTCTGATATTAATGAATGTTGGGAGAAATATAGTATGAGTTCACAGGAACAAGTGAACTAACAACACTCTGACCCCTCGCAAGCTTTTTCATTGTCGTGGTAATTTATGCAATTCATTTGTTCATTTTCGTTCACCATTTTTAAGGGACTTTGTTGAACCTTAAAGATTACAAAGATGGCTAAGACCAAATATGAAGGAAAAATATTAAAAGTAAATTACATAAACTTCTCTTAGATTTTTATTTATTTTTAAAATACATATAAATTACCCTTAAAATAAGAAGTTGTATTACATTTTAGTTTAATTTTAATTTTTTTAATTAAAATACTCTTCATTAACTTAAATACATATATATTTTAAAAATTAAAATTGGACAAAATATATATTTTAAAAATAGAAAAGAGGTTCATGTAATTTTAATAAAACTAAGAAAAAAAATGTGTAATTTCAATAAAATTCAAGAAATGTTATTTAATTCACTTAAAAATAAAAAAGAAGCTGAAGATTGGTGTCATTTTTCAGATTTCTGTTTATTTTCATTCCACTGTTGTATTTTCAGTTCAATCATTTGACTGCCGTGAGCAGAGCAAGCAGCAAAACATAGCTAGCGTGCCCGAAGAGGACTTCACCATTGGGGTTGCAAGATTCTTGCAGTGGATGCTTGCAATTATGCAAAGAATTAAGAGTTCCGATGGGTTCCCAGGAAGTCATTATCTTTGTGATTCAATTGCTTTGCCAATTAAGAACAACCATCCAAAGCCTATAATTATCAGTGTATGTAAAGGCGTAATAGAAAGATCTTGGGGTTAATGTTGATTGTGATGGCAAGAACTGTAATTATTTAGCAAAGAGAATTTTTATGTTCATTCGTACATTCATATATATGGTTTGGATTTGAGAAATGAATTCTGTATCAATATCACTAGAGGGACCTAGGCACGTAATGCTTGAATTTGCAGCTTCATTGCTTTATCCTTTAAAAGGTAGAACCAGTACTAATATATGGGACTCACAAGCGTTCTCTGTGCTTGGTGGTTTAATGAATAATGCATCTTGGACGATATTTAGCAATGATCACTTCAAATCTATCTTACAGTAAGATCATCCTCTCTCTCAATTAATTAGTTTGTAATTACTTTTAATATCATAGATCAATTGCAATTTGATGTTTTTGGAGTTTGATGAAGGATATCATGTCAATGTATAAAATAGCTCAGTTTTTATCTTATTCTTTTAAATGGTATAAATTGTTGTTAATAATGAAAATATTCAATGGTAGGTGAATTTGGTTTATTTTTAGAATCGTGAAACAATCCTTTCCTCTTAAGCATCAATGGCAAAGTGTTTGAACATGGTTTGTTTAACAATTTCGATGGAAGAACTTGTAAGTTGTAGTTCTATTAACAGATTTTGTGGTTCAATGGTCAATGTTCATATCATCAACTACTCTTAAGGACTAGTTAAATTATATATTGAGCAATTTCATTCGTCTTTAAAAGATAAAAAGTAGAATGAGGTAGATTTAACTTGAAAATGCACATGCATAATTTAGTTTTATTTTTGGAAGCACGATCCATTTCAGAGCTTCTTTGATCTTTGACGTAAGTCCTCAAGAAAGTACACATGCTTAGCAGAAAAGATGGAATGCCAAAGAAAAGTTGCTACTCAGTCTTGTCTCAGAAACCTCACTTAATGTTCTACGAAGAAGAAAGACTAGAGGCTTAATTAAAAGAAGACTTTTCCTCCACCCTATCATGGTTCAAGAAAGAGTCTGAAGTAAGAGAAAAGATCTGAAGATAAATGTATTATGCTCCAGCATTTAATGGCTTCAATGACTATCGAAGAAAATGCTCCAGCTCTTGCATTTACTGAATATCTCCTAGTCATTGGAAAGCAAGCTGCGTCAAAGAGAGAGAATATTTGAGTATCGGTTATATGCAAATGATTGAGTATTTAAGGAGAAGATCATTGAAAAGAGAAGAAAAGGAGAACACACTTGGCATTTAAAAGGGTTACTTCTTTACCTACTTGCTTGTTGAAATTTTATTGCTCATTAACTCTCAATGTGTGATTTCAACAATTTTTTTATTACTGTGAGTGAACTATTCTAAGTGCTTGAACTCTTACACTTCATCTGTATGCTCATCTTATATTTAACCTCTAGGAACTTATGATAATCCTAGTGGGCTTTCTAAGATTGTAAAAATCTTGGTGGCTAATCTTGTTATATTGGGTTGCCTTGATGATTATGTAGTAAAATCCAAGTGGCTAACGCCAATGTGTAGGGTGTCTTGAGTGTGTAGGTGGTAAAACACTTGTATATGATTCCTTGAGATTTCCTTGATGATTAGTGATGTGAATCTCGAACAAAGAATGCCTCAAACTCACATGAGATTCTCCTCTGATAAAGCTAGTGTTTTTATTACTCCACTTGTGAGACTTCTTCCATCCTTAGCATCGAAAGTTTGAATCCCAAATGGACCGTTGCTTAAACTTTTCTCCTCATTTCGGGCCATTTTATTGCTATACCAAAATTGCCCTCAACTTTATAATTAAAAAGATGAGTTTTTAGTCATTTTCTTGCCTCTATTTTTAGCTACAAACTCCTCTACCTGCTTCCATCTTTTCGATCTGAGTCACATTCAGAAGTTGTTGCCAACGTTTGCCTCTTTCCTCCATCTTTGTGTTTCAACATTACTCTTCTTCTATATTAGTTTCGGTATGCCTCTTCCTTGATGTAAACCTAGTGTCTTGCATGCAAATTTGTCTCTTAAGTTTAAATTTTTCTGTTGTGTGATTGCCCTTCCTTTTTGGCTCAAGATTTTATTCTGTGCACTTTCTTTTCTACTTCTTGGCTAACCAGATTAGGGGTGGCCTTGGGAGGGGGTTGCTTGTATGGGTATCTTAGCTGCTTTGGTGCAAAATTGAGGGAGAATCCATGGTGGTTCCTTGGGTGGTTTGATGAATGCTTTCAAGAAGGGCCAAGGAAAAGGGGGCACCACATTTTAGGGACTCAATTCAAGAGGTGGGAAGTTTCCTCTTGTAGACTTGTTTCTATTCTTATGCTTGCATCTATGATTTCCCTGCTGCCATATATATTTTGTATGGGTTACAGAAGGCATGAAATTAAGGAAGGAAAGTGTGGAGTTAGTCATATGGAAATATATATATATATATTGTATGCTAGAAGGAATGAAGAATAAGAGGCTAATGGAATTTAATAAAATCATAGTTTAAATTTTTTTTATTATTTGAGTTGGTTGCAATATGGTTTGGAAATTGTCTCTTTTGTAAGAATTGTGTTATCTAATATATATAACCTTAGTTTTGATCGTATAATAATGATCATAATAAGTAGAATTCTATCTTACACTCTTTCCCTTTTCCTTTCAAGAATTTCACTCAAATAGATCAGGCTAGATGATATGAGCTACTGATTGTAATTATTCTCTTATTCATAGGGAATAGGGATGTTTAGAGACATGAAGTGCATAATTTATCCTTGCCTATGTTTAGACTATGCTTCAAACCCATAAGATATGGAAACTTTGATGTAAATAAGATAAGTTTACTTATGAGATAAATTGAGGTCATTCAAATTCTAAAATCTTGTGAACGGTTGTTATAGGGTATTCGAGAGATTGAGTTATAGCTAAGGAATAAGTAGAGAATACTATAGAGAAATTTTCTATATCATCTTGTAAGGTGAGTAAGTAATGCTGACCGTGAGTAAATAGTATTAATTATTCTTGTTACTAAGTTTTCTTACAATGCTCAAAATTTTGATAATCTATTTATGGAGTTATGCATTCAAATGCTTTATCATATGTATGTTTACTAAAAACTAGTTTGAACATGAAAATTTACAATTTAAGTCTAATGATTTATCTGGAAACTTTGATATTGAATTTATGTGGAATGTGTTCTGTCTAAAATGATATTTTGAGAAAACATATTGTTTTAAAAGATTATCTATTCAGAACCCTGTACCTAACAGTAGTAGTTGTTAGCCATGGTGCACCATGATTTGTACCCCAGCTAATAAGGGTGTCGCTAGCCTCGTGTGGGTGGCCACCACACATGGATCTATTTTGTTTTCACAAGTGGAATGCTTTGCGTTAGTGGTTATTTTCCCCCGTGAGCTGTGTGCTCTGCATCTACTTCATTTGGTTCTGTTTAGATGCACATGGTGCATTTTAAGAATGATTCATATAAGGCATCTTTCATGCATTATTTACATTTAAATGGGTGATATGGTTCATCCCTACTATTGTGGTTAGCATTATTTATTCACTGAGTGTCAAACTCACATTGTATTTATTTTATGCTTTTTCAGATAATGGTGTGGACCTTGGTCCACCCTCAGCAGTATAGTAGTAGTTGAAATTTTTGTTCATTTCTTTTGGTGAGCCCACAGCTGCTCACGTGGGTGCATTTTGTTCATATAAATGTAATTTATTTTGCCCTAAAAAATGTTGAATGTAGCTCTACTGAATCATAGATAAGGTATCCCCAATCACTAGAAATTTACTTATTGGTCTAGATTAATATCAGGAATTCCTATTGGATGTATTTGTACTGGCTGGCTGATGTGTAGAAATATCGGGAGGTTTAAATCACAAAGGAGACTTTGCCAAAATTTCTACAAAAGCCACCTAGAATTAATATGTTTAATACAAAGATGATCTGAAATTGCTATACGTGGTTTTGTTATATGATATTAAGACTTAGAGATATTCATTAAATTTTGGTTAGGATGGATGTTCATATAGGCTTATGGAAGAGGAATCGGTTGTCTTCTGTGCCATCACACTTTTGACCATGGGGTGTGACAAGTTGGTATCAAAGCTTAGGTCTTTCTATAGTCCAGTGGAGCAAATGTTCTTTAGTGGGATCTAAATTATTCTTATGAACTCGAGCATAATTATAATTAAGATGTCACTGAAGACCTTATAGGGTGTCCTAACATATTCCATCAAGTTTATTGCCTTATTAAATGTGGTAATGGTTCATCTTAAAACTTCAATCTTGAGAGTGATATGAATGTTTGTTATTTTGTTGTAGAGTGAAGATGCCTCCCAAAATTTGTTCAGTTTATAGATTAGTTGTTGTAAATGAGGCTTCTGTAAGTGCATCAGCTCAACAAACTACCCCACCTATCAGAGGCCATGGTCAAGGTCAAGGGACCATTTGACCCCCTAGGCAAGCTTCACCCAAGGATAGAGTAGAGCCTCTGTAGCCCTTAGAGGAAGTTGCACCACTAGGTCAACCAAGGCCAGTGGAGCCTCAAGCAGTAAGAGAGGAGAGAGAGGTTCCAATAACCCTTTCTCAGTTTTTAAAATTAAAACCCCTTTATTCTAGAATAGACAATCAGGAGGATCCTTAGTAATTTATTGATGGCATTGAGAAGATATATAGAGCTTTAAGTTGCTGGAGTGCAAAATTAGCTGAGTTTGCTAGATTTCAGTTATAGGATGCAGCCTATATATGGTATCAAACTTTGTTGGATGAAAGGCCAGTCAGGTCACCCCCAATGTTATGGGAAGAATTTAAGGAGTTTTTTATGGATTGTTTCTTGCCACAGAGTGCCTAAGATGCCAGGGCCAGAGAGGTTGAGGGTTTGAAATTGAATCTAGACATGAGTGTTTTTTATTATGACATTCATTTCACATAGTTGTCTCAGTATGCCCCACATCTAGTTCCTACTGAAAGGGAAAGAATTAAGTGGTTTGTGAATAGGTTGCCTCGAATGTTATATAGGGTGATTGCTCCACAGATGAATCTCTTTCCTTTATATTCGGTTATTGTAGACTGTGTATGTATGATAGAGATAAGGGATAGGGAGAAGGACACTTCTCAGAGAAAAAGAAAGTGTGATAGTGAAGGAAGGCATAGAGGTAGTTCTTTTGCAACTGGATCTTCTCAAAGGCCCAGGCCTCAAAGTCATCAAAGACCCATTCAGGATTTTATAGAATCTCTGACTTCATTTTCTTCTAGTATTGACAGGCACAGAGCATTCTTCCAAGGTGTTAGCACAGTGCCTACCTAGTTTCTACTCAGTCTCACTAGTCTAGGGGTCTTTGTTCTATTTGTGGGAAGTTACATATTGGCACTTGCCACAAGAGATGTGAGCATGTTTTCATTGTAGGAAAGTTAGACATTTGGTAAGGTATTGTCTTTGGCATTACCTTGATTCTAGTTAAGGATCAGTTTACTAGGTAATTCTTGTTAGGGGCTTAATCTGCTGGTATAGTTTCAGTTTAGAGTGATAGAGGTAGCAACAGTAGGGCTGTTATAAGCAAAGGTTAGACGACTGCAGGACATGGTCAAGCTCGGGTTTTTTCGTTGAATAGACAGGATGCATAAGCATCTAATGCCATGGTGACAGGTACACTCATAGTTTGTTCGTATAATGCATATGTATTATTAGACCTTGGTTCTACACATTCCTACAAATCTCTATATTTTTCAAAGAAGATCAATAAAGACTCTAAAAAATTAGATTGTCCATTATAAGTTGCGACCCCAGTAAGGGAATCTGTAGTAGTTGACTAGGTGTGTAAGGCCTGTGTGATTATGATGTCAGATCATAAGACATTAGTTAATTTGATAATACTTACAATAATAGATTTTGATGTGATACTTAGAATGGATTGGTTAGCATCTTGCTATGCAGTCGTAGATTGCTATCTTAAGTTGGTGAGATGTAACTTTCCAGGTGAACCCTCTTTTGTTATCCAAGATGATCGAAGTGAAGTCCCAAACAACTTAATATCCACCATAGAAGCTCAAAGGCCTTTAAGGAAAGGTTGTCAGGGATATTTGGCATTGGTTCAAGATATGATAGTATGGGTTCCAACATTGGAACAAGTCCCAGTGGTGAGAGAATTTTTTGATGTCTTTCTTGAAGAATTGCCAGGATTACCCCCAGAAAGGGAAATTGAATTATGCATTGATGTACTATCAGGTACTCAGTTCATATCCATTCCCCTTTATAGAATGGCACCCATGGAACTCAGAGAGCTAAAGAATCAATTGCAGGACTTATTGCATAAGGGTTTTATTTGCCCTAGCATATCCCTTTGGGGTGCTCATGTACTTTTTGTTAAGAAGAAGGATGGTTCTCTCTGTTTATGTGTGGATTACAGGTAGCTGAATAAAGTGACACTGAAGAATAAATATCATTTGCCTCGTATAAATGATATATCTGACTAGTTTCAGGGAGCTCAATGTTTTTCAAAAATTGACTTGCGATCAAGTTATCATCAGTTGAGGATAAGAGGTGAAGATATACTTAAAACTACTTTTAGAACCCGATATGGCCATTATGAATTTTTAATAATGTCATTTGGGTTAACTAATGCCCCAGTTACATTTATGGATTTGATGAATTGGGTTTGTAAGCCCTTTCTAGATCAATTTGTCATTATCTTCATTGATGACATTTTAGTTTATTCAAAGAGTCTTGAAGACCATGGGTAACATCTAAGAATGGCATTACAAGTGTTAAGGGAATACCAGTTGTATGCTAAATTCTCTAAATGTTAGTTTTGGCTAGAAGAAGTAGCCTTCTTGGGTCATGTGATCTCAAAAGATAGGGTACAAGTAGATCCAAATAAAGTGGAAGCAGTTCAAAAATGGCTGAGACCTGCTACTGTTATAAAGGTCCGTAGTTTCTTGGATTTCCCAGGCTATTATAGTCAATTTGTTAAAGATTTTTCTAAAATAGCTGTGCCATTGATGAGATTAACCTAGAAGAATGTGAAGTTTCAGTGGTTTGAGGCATGTGAAGAGAGTTTTCATAAATTGAAAAATTGTCTGACTTCTGCACCAATTTTGACATTACCCTCAAGGTCTGGAGGTTATGTCATATACCGTGATGCTTCTAGAGTAGGCTTAGAATGTGTATTGATGCAGTTTAGTCATGTAATTGCTTATGCCTCTAGACAACTTAAGAAGCATAAGTAGAATTACCTAACTTATGATTTGGAGATGGCAGTAGTAGTCTTTGCTCTCAAAATTTGGAGGCATTACTTATATGGAGAGACATGTGAGATTTACACCAATCACAAAAGCCTCAAACATATCTTCCAATAGCGGGATTTGAATCTAAGGCAAAGAAGGTGGATGGAGTTACTTAACTATTATGACTGTACTATTTTGTATCATCTGGGTAAGGCTAATTCGGTGGCAGATGCTTTGAGCAAAAAGTCCATGGGAAGCTTAAGCCATATTATTGAGGCAAGAAGGCCAATGATTATAGATCTTCATAAGGTTGAGGGAGTGAGAGTCCAATTTGAGATTAAGGAACCAGGAGTATTTTTAGCTCATGTATAGCTTCATTGTTCCCTATTTGAAAGGTTGAAGACCACACAAGTGGAAGATGCATAGATATGTAAATTGATGGATGATGTCAAAAGTGGAAAAGAAAATGAATTTATTTTAGACTTAGATAAGGTTTTATGGTTCGGTACTCGATTATGTGTACTGAATGTGGGAGATTTAAGGAGAGAACTCATGGAAGAAGCTTATTGTTCCTTGTATACTATTCATCCAGGTTCTACAAAGATGTATCAAGACTGAAGGCAAGTAAATTGGTGGGAAGGTATGAAGAGGGATATAGCAAATTTTGTTTCTTATTGTTTGGTGTGTCAGCAAGTGAGGGCAGAACACTAGAAACTTGCAGGGCTACATCAATGATTGGAGATACTAGAGTGAAAATGGGAAAGAATTACTATGGACTTTATAATAGGATTACCCCAAACAGTGAGGGGTTATGATTCCATTTGGGTGATTGTTGATAGACTCACTAAATTAGTTCATTTCCTTCTTGTAAAGACAACTTACAGTGTTGTGAGATATGGACAACTTTATTTAAATGAGATAGTGAAGCTTCACGGTGTTCTGATGTCTATAATCTTTGATCGAGGACCTTAATTTACTTCTAGATTCTAGAAAGCATTTCAGGAGGCCATAGGTACTCGATTGGATCTTAGAACTTCTTTTCATCCTTAAACCGATAGGCAATCAAAGAGGACCATAAAAACAATTAAGGATATGCTAAGGTCATGTGTTTTAGACTTTGGTGGTAGTTGGGATAATCATTTACCATTGGTGGAATTTGCTTATAATAATAGTTACCAGGCTAGCATTTAGATGGTGCCCTTTAAGGCATTATACTAAAAATGATGTAGATCTCCTGTTGGATGGTTTGAAGTTAGAGAAGATAAGTTTCTAGGGCCTGACATAGTACAAGATGCCTTAGAGAAGGTTCCAATAATTAGAGAGAGATTGGTGGTAGCTTAGAGTAGACAGAAAGCATATGTCAATCGTCTACGTCATGACCTGGAGTTTATGATTAGAGACTATGTGCTTCTCAGGGTGGCTCTTATAAAGGGTGTAATGAGATTTGAGAGGAAAAGGAAGCTAGCTCTGAGATACATTAGTCCATTTGAGATCCTAGAGAGAGTAGGGGCAATAGCTTATCGATTGGCATTATCGCTTGAGTTATCTAACATTCACCCAGTATTTCACGTGTCTATGTTAAGGAAGTATATGTCTGATCCCTCCCATGTGTTACAAAGTCAAGATGTCCTTTTAGGAGAGGATTTATCATATGAAGAGACTCCCGTAGCAATTTTGGAGAGGCAGACTAAGAAGCTACGTTCAAAAGAAATTGCATCTGTGAAGATCCTTTGGTGCCATCACTTACAAGAGGAGGTTATTTGGGAAGCAGAAGATGATATGTGCATAAAGCACCCCCACCTATTCAGAAGTTAAGGTTAGTATATATATTTAAATTAAAGGACTAAATTTCTTTTTAGGAGGGAGAATGTGAGACTTCTTCCAGCCCTAGCATCGAAAGTTTGAATGAATCTCAAATGGACCATTGCTTAAACTTTTCTCCTTATTTTAGGCCATTTTATTGCTATACCAAAATTGCCCTCAACTTTATGATTAAAAAGATGGGCTTTTAATCATTTTCTTGCCTCTATTTTCAGCTATCACTCCTCTACCTACTTCCATCTTTTAGTCTGAGTCATGTTCGAAAGTTGCTGCTAACATCTGCCTCTTTCCTCCATCTCTGTGTTGCAATATTGCTCTTCTTCTATATCAGCTTTAGTATGCCTCTTCCTTGATGTAAACCGAGTGTCTTACATGTAAATTTGTTACTTAAGTCTGAATTTTTCTACTGTGTGATTGCCCTTCCTTTTTGGCTCAAGATTTTACTTTGTGCACTGCCTTTTCTACTTCTTGGCTAAACAAATCAGGGGTGGATTTGGGGGGTTGTTCATGTGGGTATCTTAGTCGATTTGGTGCAAAGCTAAGGGAGAATCCATGGTGGTTCCTTGGGTGGTTTGATGAATGCTTTCAAGAAGAGCTAAGGAAAGGGGGGGACTACGTTTTAGGGACTGAATTCAAGAGGTAGGAAGTTTCCTCTTATAGATTTGTTTCCATTCTGATACTTGCATCTATGATTGCCCTGCTACCATATATATTTTGCATGGGTTACAAAAGGTGTGAAATTGAGGAGGGGAAGTGTAGAGTTAGTCATATGGAAATATATATATATATATATAGTATGCTAGAAGGAATGAAGAATAAGAGGCTAATGGAATTTAATAAAATCATAGTTTCAATTTTTTTTATTATTTAAGTTGGTTGCAATATGGTTTGGAAATATATATAACCCTAGTTTTGACTGTATAATAATGATCATAATAAGTAGAATTCTATCTTACACTCTTTCTCATTTCCTTTCAAGAATTTCACTTAAATAAATCAGGCTAGGTGATGATATGAGCTGCCGATTGTAATTATTCTCTTATTCGAAGGGAAAAGGGATCTTTAGCCATATGAAGTGCATAATTTATCCTTGCCCATTTTTAGTCTGTGCTTCAAAACCATTAGATATGGTAGTTCTGATGTAAATAAGATAAGTTTACTTATGAGATGAATTATGGTCATTCAAACTTTAAAATCTTGTGAACAGGTGTTATAGGGTATTCGGGAGATTGAGTTATAGCTAAGGAGTGAGTAGAGAATACTCATAGTATTAATGTTGACCGTGAGTAAATAGTATTAATTATTCTTGCTACTAAGTTTTCTTACAATGCCTGAAATTTTGGTAATCTATTTATGGAGTTATGTATTCAAATGCTTTATCATACAAATGTTTACTGAAAACTAGTTTGAACATGAAAATTTGCAATTTAGGTCTATTGATTTATCTAGAAACTCTAATATTGAACTTATGTGGAATGTGTTTTATCTAAAATGTTATTTTGAGAAAACGTATTGTTTTAAGAGATAATTTATTCAGAACCCTATAGCTAACAACAGTACTTGTTAGCCATGGTACACCATGATCTGTAGCCCAACTAGCAGGGGTGCTGCTAGCCCTATGTAGGTGGCCACCACAAGTGGATCTGTGTTTTTTTTTGCAAGTGGAATGCTCTGCATCAGTGGTTATTTTTCCCTGTGAGCTGTGTGCTTTGCATCTGCTTCATTTGGTTCTATTTAGATGCTCCTGGTGTATTTTAAGAATGATTCATATAAGGCATATTTCATGCATCATTTATATTTAAATGGGCGATGTGGTTCATCCTTACTGTTGTGGTTAGCATTATTTATTCACTAAGTGTCAAACTCATCTTGTATTTATTTTTCACTTTTTCAAATAGCGGTGCGGACCTTGGTCCACCCTTAGCCGCATAATAGTAGTTGAAATTTTTGTCCATTTCTTTTGGTGAGCCCGCAGCTACTCGTGTGGGTGCATTTTGTTCGTATAAATGTAATTTATTTTGCCCTAAAAAACATTGAATGTAGCTCCACTGAACCATAGATAAGGTATCCCCAATCCCTAGAAATTTACTTATTAGTCTAGATTGATATCAGGAATCCCTATTGGATGTATTTATACTAGTTGGCCGTTGTGTAGAAATATTGGGAGGTCTAAATTACAGAGAAAACTTTGTCAAAATTTCTACAAAAGCAACCTAGAATTAATATGTTTAATATAAAGATGATTTGAAATTGCTATACATGGTTTTGTTATATGATATTAAGACTTAGAGATATTCACTAAATTTTAGTTAGGATGGTAGTTCGGATAGGCTTATGGAAGAGGAATCGGTTGTCTTCTGTGCCATCACACTTTTGATTATGGGGTGTGACACCACTTCTCCTCCCTCTTGCAATTTCATTTCAATTGCTCGATGTCATGTGTGCAAGAAAGGAGTTGTACGTGAAAGAAGGCAACAAGATTTCTCTTCTTTTCATTTCCGTTTCTTCTTTTTTTTTGGTTTTTATCTTTTTGTTTTATTTTGTTTTGTTTTTTTTTAATTCATTGAAATTAATTTAACTTAAAATTAAATTAAAATTAATAATTAAATTTAAATCAAAAGACTTTAAAATTTGAATATTTTTATTTTTATTTTTATTTATTTTCTTATTATTATTTCTTTATTTTATTATCATTTTTTACTTTTTATTTATTTAAAAAGATATTGAGATAAAGTAAGATGCTCACAAATTGTTTTGCCAATTAAGAACAACCATCCAAAGCCTATAATTATCACTGTATGTAAAGGCATAATAGAAAGATCTTAGGATTAATGTTGATTTTGATGACAAGAATTATAATTAATTAGCAAAAAGAATTTTTGTGTTCATTTGTATATTCATATATGGTAATTGGAGAGCATACTATACAACAAGTCACATAGTTTAATTATTTTAGGTCTATTATACAACATGATGGGGAAAAAAAAGATGTAAAACATAAGATTCAAGTAAGGTGGATGAAATGGATGATTGTTTTGGACGTTATTTGTAATAGAAGAGTACTACTTAAGTGTAAGAGTAAAGTTTACCACATAATTAACTATAAGACCTAGAATGTTGTATGAAATTTAATGTTAGGCAATAAAAAACTAACAAGAGAATAAGTTTAATATTGCAGATATGAGAATGTTGCGTTGAATGAGTGGATACTCAAAACAAGATAGAATTAGAAATGAATGCATTAGAGAGGAAATGGAGGTTGCATCTATTATGGAAAAGATTGAAAAATCGAGCTTTAAATGGTTTCGACATGTGTAGAGAAGACCTATAGAAATTCCTATAAGAACAATGGATCAGATGGAGAGTAATCTAATAGTCAAAGGTAGAGTGAGAAACCATTAAGAAGGATTTAGATTTAAATAGTTTGTCTAAAAAATATAATTTACTATAAAACTTTATGATATCGATTGATCCATATAGTTGATCTCACTTAGTGGAAAAAAGCTCGTTGTTGTTGTTGTTATTGTATTCATATATATGGTTTGGATTTGAGAAATCAATTTTATATCAATATCACTAGACGACCTAGGCACATAATGCTTGAATCCACAGCTTCATTGCTTTATCCCTTAAAATATAAGAATAGTACTAATATATGGGACTCACAAGCATTCTCTGTGCTTGGTGGTTTTATGAATAATGCATTTTGGACAATATTTAGCAATCATCACTACAATCTATCTCGCAATAAGATCATCCTCTCTCTCAATTAATTAGTTTGTAATTACTTTTAATATTAGAGATAAATTGCAACAATTTTGATGTTTTGGGAGTTTGATACAGGATGTCATGTCAAAGTATAAAATAGCTAAGTTTTTATCTTATTCTTTTAAATGGTATAAATTGTTTTTATCAATGAAAATGTTCAATGGTAACTTAGCTTGGTTTATTTTTAGAATAGTGAAACAATCCTTTCCTCTTAAACATTAATGGCAAGTGTTTAAGCATGGTTTGTTTAGCATTTTCGATGGAAGAACTTATAAGTCGTAGTTCTATTAATAGATTTTGTGGTTCAATGTTCATATCACCAAACTATTGTCACTTCTTCTAATGCAATAATTCAAAACACACTCTAGAACATAATCACTACAATTCATTTAGTTCCTAAGAACTGCATTTAAATTTCTTTTTTCCCTATTCCACTTAACTAGTCATCTTGGTTTGTCCTATCTTAAATTCTTTTCCCTACCAAGTTTAATTACTCCCTACAAATTTCCTAGTTTATTAGCTGCTTCAAGTTATTGTTTTTCCAAAATTGTTTTTCCAAAATTTCCTAGCTTGACTACTAGTTTACACTTGTTGAATTTGGTTAATTCGCTACTTCATTAAATTAGTTCTTTACCTAGGAAATTCCTACTTTTACAATCAAGTTCTATTTGATTAAATTCTACAAATATATTCCTACTTTAGTATTGTCTTAGATTAATATTTAATTTATTTTAGTTGATTATTGCTTATTTCAATTCCTATTGATATTATTAGTGTTAACCTAGATCACTAGCCATTAATTATTTTTATTTTGATAGTTATTTATTTGTTTCTTATTGAGAGTTGTTCATTTTGTTTGGTTACATTGCAAGTTTGGCATATGGTGTATACAAACATCCATTCAAGCAAGTTACTACGCTTGCCAAATTTCTCAACTTCAATTCAACCCATATCATAATTAATTTAATCACTTTATTGCTTCACTTGCCTTAGTCACCTACTATCAAATTAGTTCCCAATTTGAATATTAGCCTACTATAATTCATGCTTTCTTTTAATTTACCTTAACTTTTTCAAAACATACAGTGGGCGTGATAACATAGAAAATGGTGTAATTAGTCCTAATCATAGATAGAAAACCTAACCACTAAGAAGGCACTTACCAAGTAATTAAAATCCAAGCTTTGCAATTTATTCAGGTCACCACAACGAAAAAGGCCTCAAGCCCAACCCACATTTAACTTAAACAATTTGAAAGAAATTTTTCACAAGCTCCCAATGGCTCCCAAGAATCAACTGCCCATACACACCCAAAAGAAATGCAGTGGTGCTAATAGAACTCTCTTCAGCAGACACTAAGCCAAAAAAATGAATCTCTTATATTAATTGGTAAATGAAAGTACAATTTATAATATTTGCCTAATGTTGTAACAATAACAAATATAGGAAAAATAAGATGAGAAACTAATTTTGTTACTCTAACTAAATAAATAACAAACTTTAGAAAACTATCTAACTATCCATTCTCTTTATTTAACTTTGGTACCCTGCAACAAGCTTGAGAATATATGTCAATCATTCCTAGCTTGGACACTAAAGAATGAAAAGGACTAGACCCAAAAGGTTTGGTACACAAATTTGCAACTTGATGAACACTTCAAACAAGCGACAAATGAAGAACACCAGTTTGCAACATTTCATGAACCAAATGATAGTCTAATTTGATGTGCTTTATGCATTCATGAAAGGTTAGATTGGTTGCTATGTGAAGAGCTGACTGATTATCACAGAATAAAACTGTTGGAGTAGAGTGATCTAAGTGACAATCATGTAAAAGATAGAGTAACCATTATAGTTCACATGCAGCAAAACCTAATGCATAATATTCTGCTTCTCATGAAGATCTAGAAATAATCGATTGCTCCTCAGATTTCTATGAAACTAAAGCTATATCCAGGAAGATGCAATAACTAGACACATAACAGCAAGAATCGAGGCATCTAGCCCAATCAAAATCACTAAAACCTTTAAGTTTGAGACCTGAAGTTGAAAGGAAAAAGAGTCCTTTGAGAACCTTTGATATGCCGAAGAACACGATGGGCAGCTTGCAAATGAATGCTTTAAAGTTGAGACATGAACTGGCTTAGCTGCTAAGCACTATAAGAGAGATGATAAGTTTCTAAATTATCATGTTTTTCTTTGCATTTTACGGGACTTATCATACAAATACAGAAATTATTTATGTTTTTAGTATGTAAAATTAATAAATTTTAGTTAAGTTAGTATTTAATAAGTTTTGGTTTTGTTTCTTTACTTTTGATTCTTTTTTTCCAGTTAAGTTGCATTTTGTGTTTTTATTTATATTTTTATGTTGCTAAATTATTTAATCTTTGTTAGTAGATTATAAATCTTAATTAGATAAATTTTATATTTTTGTAAGGTTACAATTATAAAGAAACAAATTTAGAAGTTTTGAAATGCAAAGCAACAAGTATTGAGAAGACTTGTTGGAAAATGATCAAAAAGAAAAATAAAAAAAAGGAAGAAACAAAGAAGAAAAGATAAAAGAGCAAAGATGGCGCTCAATACCACTGCTAAAAAAAAAAGCAGCATCGCAGCGACAAATTTAAGCATCGCAGTGCATTGAGAAATAGAAGCAAAATGAGTTATGACGTGAATTTTGCACTGCAGAGCTTTTTGTCGCTGCAATAAAAAACCCATCTACATTGTGGCACAGTTTGTAAAAAAAATGTAAAATGCATTGTTTTTAGTTGCGTTTTTTAGGGTTTTAAATGGCTTTCAATACTTCTTTGTCTAGAGGCCACCATTTTGAAGGTTTTGGGAAAGAGAAAGAAGGGTTTGGAGCTTCAAATGCCATGGAAGAAGCTTGGGTTTGAGTAAGATTCACCAATTAAATTAGTTTTTCTCTTCTTCCCTTGCTTTTCCTTGTATTTATTTGCCCATTTAGTTTATGCTTTGCTCTTAATGTTGCTATTTCTTATAGCCATGAGATAAATTTGTTAATTTGGGATTATGATAAACTCTATCTTGTAATATGTTTAATTACTCTCTTTATTTGCAATTAATGATATAATTTAATTACTTAATCTTTGTGCTTTATGCTTCTAAATGTGTGGAAACCATTAGATGATTTGGGTAACCTAAATAAACTTGAAAAATGGATTTTAAAACTTAACCATAGATTGGGTAATGTGAGTTCATGAAATTTGCAATGTTGAGTGGATTGATTTGCTTGTGGGATAGGAATATACCTACCGGCCTCACATAGTCATATTAGGACTTATTCTTGATTAAGCCTCTAAATGAATCACATAAGAAATTATGGATTGGTTAGGGGAATGCCTATATATAATTCGAAAGATACTTATAGGTAAATTAGAGTTCTAGGCTATTAATGACATTAAGAGTAAGATGAGGATAGGTAATTAGTTCATTTGAAATGTTATGGGAAGTGATAATCCCAAATTAATTTGCTTTCCAATTTCATCTAGAATTGTGTCTATTATTTATTTTGTTTATTTTTATGTCTTTAGCTTATTTAAATTTTATATCACCTTTTATTATTGGATTGATTTAGATTAAGGTGCACAATTTTAGTACTTAGCAATAAATCTTCGTGGGAATGATACTCTATTCATCACTTTATTACTGTCGCGATATATATACTTGCGTATATTCTTTCAAAAATAAAGCAACAAGTTTTTGGTGCCATTGCAGGGGATTTGTTCACTAAGTCTTTGCTAATATTAATACCAAGCTCACTTAATCTGAACTCAAGCTTTATTCATTGTGTTTTTGTTCCTTTTGTTTTAAGTCTTTTAGTCTATGTTTTGTTTTTTGGGTTTAAGTCGTTAATATTTGAATTCAATTCTTGTTTTTATTATTTTTGTTTTTAATTATGGATTACCCTTGGATAACAAATAAGGCAACTAATGAGTATAAATTTGATATTATGACTAAATTGATAGCTCAAATGGCAGAACTTGATAGGAGGTTTGATAATTCTAACTTGAACACTAGTTATACTACTCATGTTAGTGATTTTCAATGCTTGTTCATGACTTGTGATAATTGTAAAGAAGGTCACTATGGAGAGCAATGCCCATATTTTATAGAAAATGCATAGACGGAGGATGATTTCAATAGGAATACAAATAATTTTTGTGATAATACATATATTCCTAGATGGAATCATGAACAAAATTGTTTTTGAAACCATGGTCAAGTTTCTTCATCATATGCAATCTACCATTCCTAACCTTCCAATTGCTAATTACAAGATGAAATTTATATTCAAAAGCATAATCCTAGCTTAGAAGAAGTGATTTGGTACTATATGGACAAGCAAGATACTCGTATTGCTAGGCAAGATGCCTACCTAACCAAGCAAGATGACACAATTAGAAACTTGGAAATTCAAATAGACAAACTAGCCAATGTCATCTATAATGGTTCACAAGAGAGTATTCTAAGTGATATGGTAACTACTCCTCAAATAGAAAATGAAGAAAATTATAATGGAATTAATTTGAGGAATGAAAAGGAGTTGCCAAAGGGTTATGTGCAATTTGAGGGGAATTGTGAGTAAAGAGCAGAAGAAGGGAAGAATATTGTGATAATAGATGACTAAAAGGTGACCTTCCAAATGGCCATGGTAGAGGATCCTCTTCATGAATTAGAAAAATGTTGCAATGAGAAGGAAATAAAAAATGTGATTCTAGGCAATCTCTTAATGAGTCCTCCATTGAAGTCCTTGGTTCTTACTGAAGGGAGACAAGAAGATTTTATAGGGTGTATGAAGTATTTGGAAGCTCCTAAAATTGTCCACGAAAAATTAAATTCTAAGCTTCCTATTATGTCAGTCAAAACATGTTTTCCTATGAAACCATTGGATGAGGAATCACAAGTTATCAAATGGAAAGAACACCTATTGTCACTGAAGCCTCCTTATCTAAGGAAGAAAGGGTGCAAGGCAATCATAGTTTTTGACACCTATGATTAGGTTTTGATGCAAAGTCAAGTTGAAGACTATAAAACAAGCGCTTCTTGGGAGGCAACCTATACATAACTAAATAAATAATATATATATATATAAAGTAAAATGTATATAAATTTATTTTTGTTGTTTTTCTACCCCCTAACTTTCATTCTTTTGGAGCCCACTGGCATTGAATCCATAAGATTGTTATTGGTTGAAGTTAGGAAAAAGAGTTAAGTAGCCGAAGCATGTAATTCAGGGAGTGATTTCAAATCAATTTTGCATTCCTTTTATTGGGTTCATAATTGTGTTTGGTGTGCTTACATGTTGAATATTATTCCCTTTGTATGCTCTTCTTTCTTTTCTTTTTTATCCTTGTGCTATTCTGAATGAGTATGATTGTTATGGCATGACTTGAAAAATTTATTGGGGGCAATCAGCTTTAAATTTTGTTATGAATTTCATTTGGCATATTAATTTGGATGTCTTGTTTTAGGCATAAAAATTTTAGAGCAAATTGAATTCATTTGCTATATAAATTTCACATATTTCTAGTCAATGCTCTATTTTACTATATATGTTTGTGACCTGGCTTTACAAATTTACTGGGAATACATCTAATTGAATTTTTTTCATGAAATTTGTATCAAAATTTTCCCTTACTAGTTTAGTTTCTAGAAAAATTTGGTTCATATGATTTAGAGTTCAAATGAGTTATTAATTTGAATTTGAATATACAATACTTTATTTTGATAAGCTATTGGAATTTACTGTATATTATGTCACTTCCTAGATTTTATGGGACTAATTGTGTGGCTATCAACAAGAAATCTAGCTTGATAATATTTATTAGTGTGTTAAGATGTTCCTAAAATTTTTGTTCATGAGCTCAATTGGACGTTTGTTGGGTGGATTTCACCACAATGTCATTACAACTCTTTTTTGGCAAAAATTTGCACTTGCCTTGTTTAATAATATTTTGATGTTATGCTAGTTAAGTTGTACAATGTTAATTTTGGTTATATTATCAAGTTGAGATTGCGAGAATCATTCCACAAGGAGGTGTTTTGTTGTTATTTCCCTTTAGTTTGGAGGACCTTGAAGTAAACAAAGAGCAAAACATATCAAAGGAGTTTTCTTGATTCCTTACTACTCTTATGTTATGTTATGTTTTGAACATTGAGGACAATGTCCATTTAAGTTTGGGGGTAGGGAATCCAAATTAGAAATGCAAATTCTATTGTTTTTAATTATTCATTTTTTTACGTAAAATTTCATTTAGAAACTCCCTATTTTTCAAAATTTTTGAGCTTAAGTTTTGCCTACTTATCTTGTATTTATTTTTTAGTTGATATCAAATGTCATTGAGGAACTCAATTTCTTGATAGTTATAAATGATAAAAAATGTCTATTGATGCAATTTGTGAATGAGATTGATTGTTAATGGCAATGTTTTTCTTACTCATTGACATTTTTTTGTGTATTTACACCATGCTTAGAATAATTGTTACTTTTAAGTAATGTATGTGGGTTAGACTGTGTGATTAATCTTAAACCTAAGACTTTAGAACTTGCTTTATAGTCTCTTGAGGCAAAATCTTTGGCTTTGAATAATTTATTAAAATAATTTAGGCATTCATTAGTTATGTTTGACACTTTAAGCCTATCTTTTTTCAAAGTATATCATTAGTACCTCATTGAGCCTTAAGTGAAATATGCATAAAATTGCATGAAATTTATTCTTTCTAGCCACATTAATGACCTTTAGCCTAAAAAGCAATGATCTTACCCTTTTCAAGAGGATAATTAACATATGATATTATATGAAAAAAAAAAAAAGCTTTAGGGTTGAAATAAGGTATAATGTGGGTTTGATGTGAATAATTGTTGCTTTTTTATGAGAGACATGCAAATTAGAAGTGTAAGAACAATGATTGTATGGTTCTTTGTTTCTAGAGAGAAATGAAAAATATAATGATTAGAAAAATGAACTAAAAAGGAAAGAAAAAAAGGTGGTCAAAGAATTAACCCAAATAAAAATTTGATGGATCAAAATAAGCGAAGTCTGGGGCTGCAAAAATGAAAAAAGAAAAGAAAAGAAAATGAGATGGAACAAAAAAAAAAAGGAAAGGAAAATAAGAGAAAGAGGGAGAATTTTATCTTCTATTATTGTGCTTAATGGTTATTCTCTTGAATCTTGCTCATAGATTTTCCATATATCATTTTTCTTGTAATAGCTATGACCATAAGCCCCATTACAATCTTAAAAGACCTATTGATTAATGGGTTATGCAATGGCCTATGTTAGTGGAGAGAGGATAGAAAAGCAAGCATATGAAGCTTTTAAGGGAGAGGTTTATTATGTAGTTTAATTTACATAAATTATTTTAAGGCTTACAATTAGACTTTAGCATGGTTCTTTCCATACACACATAATGGGTTTGGAAAATTTGTCATTAACTGATAACTCCCTAATTTTGGTAAGTGTAAGGTATATTTTATGATTTATTAGGAAGTCATTTGCCTCTTTCTTGATTGATATTGTATAAATTTTTATTCAATCAAAGTAAATAAATAAAATATAATGTTTACAATGTTTTTTTTTGTAGTTTTGAGCTTCATTTTATTTTGATTTTAATCTAAGGAGAAAGGTAGAGACTTATTATAAAGGAATAAAGAAAAAGAGAAAGCTAGAAGTCAAAAGCAAGCTATTCAAGTCTCCTTGCTATAGCGAGAATGCCAGTTTGTTGTAGCGAGGATGCCAGTTTACTATAGCGAGGTCATGACTCATACAAAATTTAGGGAACTTCTAGCTATAGTGCGTGCTATGGCAAGAACAATAGGGGTCTGGAATTGACCAGCTCTCACAATAATGAGAGATGCTTTTCACAATAGTGAGACTCATTACTGAAACGCACAGTTTTAACTTTTAGGTTTAAAATGTGATGGGTAACCAGAGATTCGGGGTTGTAAACCTGGGGGGAGAACTTCTAAGGAGAAAAATGCACTAAGGAGCTAGAGTTTAAAGGCAAGGAGCTTGGATTTAAGACTGGGGACTGAATCAATGCAATTTCACTGAGTTTTCTAATATTCTTTATCTTTTCTTTCATGAACTCTTGTTTATTCGAATCTTTTGTTTTTTTTTGGCAATGTATAAAGCCATGTGTGGCTATATTTACTATATCCTAGATTTACTTGAACCTATTACCATGTAAAGGAGATTTTGTGAAGTCAAATTGGTTTGATTATTGATTTGAATGCTTAATTTGGTTATTATTAATCATTTAGGAGTTTGGCCACCTCTTTTTATGAATTTGGGGGTTTGAGATTAGCTCTTGAGAAAGGAAAATCTTAATGGAGCATTTGATTGAGCAATTTAGGTTTAGGGTGTCCTAATTTTGTTCTTAGGTATAGAAATATATCTAAGAACTCTAAGTGGTTTGAAAGGATTGAACATAATTAACCTAATTAATTGTGAGAGAAATTTACAATTAAATAGGATAGAAGTTTGAGTGGTTTGAGAGACACTTAAGCTCACTTAATTTCCTTAACTCTCATATCAATAATTGAACTAATTAATTGAGTAATTCAATTTTTGGTAATAAGGGGATAGAAACCTAGGATGCTTCGTAGTACTTATTCTCATTAGAACAATCCTAACACTCGATATTCTTTTAAGTTCATATTTATTTTCTTACATTGGTATTTGGTTGTCTTGACTTAAACAAAAATAAAACTTCTTAGGCCTAATTGGATCTAAACCAATTCCCTGTGGGACAATCTTGATTCACTACACTACCAAAATGATCCATATGCTTGCAGAATCTATTGCAAAAATAGTGGTTATCAAGTTTTCTGGCACCGTTGTTGCTAGATATTTTTGAACTAAGTAGGTTCTCAGCAGTTTTAGTTCAAGATTTGTGTTAGTTTAATTAACTTTTTTTTTATTATTGGGACTTAAATTTTGGACATATTGTTTAGCAAGTACTATAGTTTATGATGCCCAAGACAAAATCTAAAGTGAGAGCTAAGCCAAAGACCAAAAGTGTCGAAGAGATTATAGCTGAGAGTTCACTTATAAAACTCACATTTACTGAAGAAGAAGAGCTAAATCCAATTGAAACTTAAGAGAAAACTCCAGTTGAACCACAAAGGGCAACTTATATTGAAGAAGGAAATTCAATTCTAGGAGAAGGACAGAGAGGAGTTCTAACCATGGCAGAAAAGGAGTATGAGAAGTTAAGAGTTAATGATTTCCTCAGTCCTAACAACCAAGGATATCAATCAGGTATCAAGGTCCCAGAATTTTAAGCCAATAATTTTGAAATCAAACAAATGATGTTGCAAATGTTGCAAATGAACAGACAGTTTAGCGGTTCCTATCATGAGGATCTGAATAGACATCTCTTATCCTTCTTGGAGGTGTGTGACTCGTTCAAGCAAAATGGCATGCCAAAGGATGTGATTCAATTGTGGCTTTTCCCTCTTTCTCTGCAAGGGAAGGCCAAGGAGTGGTTGAATAATTTACCAAAAGGTTTAATAGAGACATAGGAGGATCTAGAAGAAGGATTTTTGGCATAATTTTTCCCTTATGACAAGATGGTCAATGCCAAAGTAGCAATTACTAATTTCAGACAATAGCTAGGTGAGAATTTGTATAAAACACAAGAAAGGTTTAAATAGTTGGCAGACAATGCCTAAGTCATAATCAGGACAAATAGGTCCTAGTTCAAACATTTTGTTCACAGTTAACTCTGGAGTCCAAAACATTGATAGATTCTATGACAAATGGAGGTTTTGGAAGGCAACCAGTAAATAATGTGATAAAATGTCTGGATGATTTAGTAGTAGAGCATGCATAATATTCTAGTGAGCGGAGACGAGTAAAAATAGTAGAGAGGAGTTTCGATGATGCCACTTCTCAAATAATGGCAATGCTTGCATCCATGAACAAGCATTTTGATTAGTTCGAAATCCAAGTTCAGAAAAATAGTAGCTATGCAAAAGTTAATGCAGTACACATGCTGACTAATTCTTATGACTATTGTAGGGAAGCATATCCTTTTGAATTCTGTGTAACAGGGATTACCCTTATAACAAGGGTTACCCTTGTAACAACCAAAATTTCTGAAATTTTTCTAAGTCTGCTGACTATAGCCAGGACCCCTGTTGGCTATGGCGAATGTACTTGTTCGCTATAGCAAGAAGCCAGCTAATTATAGTGAATGTACCAGTTTGCTATAGCAAGAATGTATTTAGCTATAGCAAGTTTGGGCGTCCCATACAAAATCCAAGAAGTTTCTCGCAATAGCGTGTGTTATAGCGGGAACAGGGGCCTGAGATTGATACATACTCGTTGTAGCAAGGGTTATTTTTTGCTATAATGAGGGTTGGTCCATAAAAAGTATGAAAAGGGAGAATTTTACTTCTTAAAGAGTCTAGAAACTCTCTTTTCTTCTAACCAACTTATGCTTAATCTAAAAAAGAGAAAAGGGCTAGAGAGAGAGAGAGAAACCAAGAGAAGCCAAGGAAAAACAAGGAGAAAGATGAGCAAAACTTGAGATTTCCATAGCTTTTCTTCTTAGAATTTGTTCTCCTCTCTTTGCCCTCTCTTCCTTTAGTTTTGGTTGTTGAATTAGCTTTGTTTTGAGTTTGGTTCAAAAGAGGGAGAATGGAGATTTAAAAGGAAGGTGAAGTCAAAGGGAACCACTCTTGAAGAAGGCTAGAATTTAAAGTAGATTCTTATATATCTTTGCTTCTTCTTCTTTGCTTCTTGTGCATGTTGGTTCTACCAACTTGAGAGCTAGTCAAGGGAAGGAAGTTTTGACCTAGAATGAGTATAAAACCCTTGCATTAGAGTGTGGGAAGCTAAGAAATGCAAAGGAATTAGACTTATTATGGAACTAATGGACTAAGTATGCTTCTTATGTGTGTGTGTGGTGTCTTGGCTTGTTCCAAGAGAGTAATTGAGTGCTATTTGTTATGTCTAGGCCAAAGAACTCAAGCTCCATCTAGTTGCAGTTGTGAGACCAAGAAAGGAAAAAAGAAGTTGAAAGGGAAGGATTATGTTTAATTGCTAAGATAGCTCTTCACTCTTTCTTGTTACATTCTTGGATATATGATGGTTATTGTATGTTTATATATGCACTAATATTGTGAGACATGTCATATGATATTGCCTTATTGCATTGGTACCAATATGCTTATATTTTGGGTTGTGAAAAGTCTGATGTGATAATGAGATGAAGCCAAAAGTCCTTAGAAATGGATGAGACAATGCCAAAAGTCTTATAGATGAGTGAGACCAAGTCAAAAGTCCCTGAACCAAGGGTGAGGCTAATCTAAAAGTCCCAAAAATAGGGTGAGACTAGACCAAAAGTCCATAGAGTTTATTCTTGGCATTGATATAGTTTTCATGGCATATAAATCATATGTTGTATGATTTTGAATGGTTGGATGCTTACTTGCATGCTTTGACATGTTTATATTCTTTGATTGCTTCCTTGAATGAGTGCATGAGCTATTGAGATTCCATTAACATGTTACGTGGAGCTTAAGGAGATCAAAGTGAAAGTTAAGGAACTTAAAAAACTATTTCTTGCCACTTTGTATAGTTTTGCATAGCCTTTGATGTAAAGAGATGTCAATATTCATGTGTACATGTTATTTTGTGATATAAATATTTAATCAAGTGTAAAAGCATGTATAAATTATGTGTAAACCATGTATAGAGCCAAAGCAATGGAAGTATGATATTTGGTCACTTAGTGGCTTGTAGGTAGTAGTACATTTTTGCCTGTAGCATGGTGAGTTTGAGATGTATGATAGTTTGGACCACTTGGGTAATTCATATGTGATGTATTAGTGCTTTTAAACATGCCTAAGAGTTGCCAAACACTAAAAGGAGCCATTTGGACTAAAGAGTTGCATTATGGGAAGCAAAAGTGACCATATTGGTTAGCTATGTCACTTTTTGCCCAAATGAGCTACCCTTGATCTAAAATTTGGCATGCATCTAGAGCTTATTAATATTTTTTTGGAAAGCTAAAGTGGGTATTATTTTAAGGTTTGTGGAATGTTTGGTGAATTTTTGAAGTTGGAGAATTTTCTGGTTTGGTTACTATCACTATAGCTTTGGTCTAATAATTGTTCTATGTCCAACATGGTAAAAAAGATGTCCAATTGCTATGAAATGTTATAGACAGAAAGTATATCCTTCTAGTGACTTGTGCTAGTTGGAATCACCCCATTTGGATGTCTAGAGAGGGATATGAATTTTTAACGTTGCTATCTAGTACCAGGCATCCTATCAGACCTGCATCATTGTTTGATCAATTTTCATGGTCTGAACAAAGTTAGAATGGTCTAGAATGATTTTCTCCCTCTAGCTAACATCCATAGATTTCTAGATTGGTATCATTTATATGGATTGGACTTTTTTAGAATTAATTGAACATTTTTGAAATCCATGACAACAAACTATATCAGTACCAAGGACAGCCAGACCTTTATGCCTTTATCAATGTATAATGTGGTCCAACGATGTTATTGTGACTTGAAATTATTTTTAGCATAAAGTTAACATCTATAGCTTTCCAGAAAGTTATGATTTTCTTGATTTTCATTTTTCTAAAATTAGTTATGATTTTCCACAATTGAAGCTAAAAATATGACTTTTTGACCCATTTGAGAAATTACATTTTATGGTTTTTGGCTTCATATTCATGGTTCATGGATTGTTTTATGGAGTTGTATGAATGGAGTTTGAATAGAGAATGTAATTGAAGAGTTCACGAGACCCACAGGATAAAATATGAGCGTTTAAACCCCCCAGCATAGCATAATAAAATGTCACAGTTTATTCTTTTTCTTTGGGAATCATATGAAATCGAGCCTAAGTGGAGACTAGTTTAGGTTAACACATTATCGTGTTACAACCCTTGAGTCTTGCAATTATACTGGAAATCCACAAAAGGGTCCCAACAACCTATACTCCAACATATATAATCCTGGTTGGAGGAATCACCTAAACTTCTCATGGAGCCAAGGTACATCTCTCAATCAGGCATCATCCTCTGGACCCAGACCAGTAGCTCCTATGTGACCACCAAGATTTACACAACAATCAAGGCAGCAAGTACCCATTCAAGAAAAGAAATCAGGGATGGAAGAGATGATGATGTAGTTTATGGCTGAGCAAAAGGTGACAATGAAAAACATGGAAATGCAAATTAAGCAATTGGCATAAGAGTTGAACATAATGAAGTAGGGTGGATTACCTAGTGATATAGTTCCTAATCCTAGAAGAGAAGGGAAGAAGGAATGTAAAGCAATCACCTTGCATAGTGGGGAGCAATTGCCTGAAGTTCACAAGCCCAAGGAAGAATTGTTAGGTGAAAAGGATCAAGTCATTCAGAAGGAAGGTGTAAAGTTGACTAAACTAGAAAAGAAAAAGGAAGAGTTGAGGAAGGAAGAGAAAAATAGAGATGTCGAGAAGGAAGATAAAAGTAAGGATAGGATCGTGGAACCTCAAAGAAGAATGCCTCCATTTCCTTTCCCACAAAGATTTCAAAAGAAAGCCTTAAAAGAGAAATATAAGAAATTTCTCCAAATATTTAAACAATTTCAAATTAACATCCCATTTGCTGAAACTTTAGAGTAGATGCCTCTATACACTAAGTTTTTTAAGGGGATGTTAAGTCATAAGAAGAAGTTGAATGAGTTGGGCACAGTCATGCTTACAAAGAAATGCAGTGCAATAATTCTCAATAAGCTTTCTCTTAAGCTATGGGACCTGAGTACCTTCTCAGTGCCATGTGTCAATGGAGATAAATTTAAAGGGGGAGCTCTTTATGAACTTGGATCAAGTTTGAATTTGATGCCACTTGCAATTTTTGAATAACTTCAACTTGGGGAAGTACAATCCACTTCAGTTACTCTACAACCAACTGATTAGAGCTTGTCTAAGCCAAAAGGTATTATTGAAGATGTTCTAGTCAAGGTGGATAAGTTTATCTTTCCAGTTGACTTTATCATCTTGGACATATTAGTGGACAGAAAGTAACCTCTTTTATTGGGTTAACCTTTCTTGGCAATAGCTTGAGCTCTAATTGATGTAGAGATGGGTGAAATCAAGCTGTGAGTAGGAGATGAAAAGATTTTCTTTAATATGAACAATGCCTTAAAATTCTTTGATCAAACAAATGATTATTTTTGGGTTAAGATTTATGAGGAATGCATTGAAGAAGTGCTGAAACGTATAGAGAAAAAGAATCATTAGAGATATTACTACATGAGATGGACATAGTTAAACAACAAGAGATTAATGAATGTAAGATGATGATACATGAAAATCCCTGATGGTTGAGTTCTTCGAGGAAATTTAAAGTATTGGAATTAGAGTTGAGAGTGGTTCCATCAATAAAGCTGTCTATTGAAGAACCTCCAAGGTTGGATTTGAAACCATTGTTGTCTCATTTAAAGTATGCTTATTTGGGTATGGACAATTCTTTATCGGTTATGATTTTTGCATCTTTGAATGATGAGCAAGAGCAAAGGTTAATTGATGTATTTAGAGCTCACAAATCAGCTATAGGTTGGACATTACAGATATCAAAGGCATTAGTCCAGTAATAATGATGCACAAGATCTTGTTAGAAGATGAGCATAAGATATATATTGAAGGGCAAAGGAGACTAAACCCCATCATAAAGGAAGTGGTTAAAAAGGAAATACTTAAGTGGTTAAATGCAGAGATCATATGCCCTATCTTTGATAGCAATTGGATTTGCCTGGTATAGTGTGTACCCAAAAAGGAAGGAATGACAGTGGTAAAGAATGATTAGAATAAGGTTATTTCCACCAGAACGGTTACTAGGTGCCAAATTTGTATAGATTATAGAAAGTTGAATGCGGTAACTTGGAAAAATCATTTTCCCCTTCCATTCGTTGACCAGATGCTTGATCAGTTGGCTGGGAAGAAATATTTTTGTTTCTTAGATGGATATCCCAGATACAATCAAATAGTAATTACCTAGAAGATCAAGAAAATACAACATTCACTTGCCCTTATGGTACCTTTGCATTTCACATGATGCCTTTTGAGTTATGTAATACTCCTACCACTTTTTAATGTTGTATGATATCTATCTTTGCAGACTTTATTGAACACACCATGGAAGTTTATATGGAAAATTTCTCTATTTTTGGAGAATCACTTGAGGTGTGTTTAGCAAATTTAGAAGAAGTCTTAAAACGATGTGAAGAAACAAATTGGGAGTTGAATCAAGAGAAATGTCATTTCATAGTCACTAAAGGAATTGTCTTAGGCCATAAAATCTCTAAACATAGTCTGGAAATGGATCGTGCCAAAACTACAATGATTGAGCAACTTCCACCACCCACTAATGTAAAAGGAATCTGGAGTTTTCTTGGTCATGACAGCTTCTATCACTAATTTATTAAGGATTTCTCAAAAATTGCAAAGCCTCTTTGCAGGCTTCTGGAGAAGGACATACCCTCTCAGTTTCCTGATGAGTGCCTGAAAGCATTTGAAGAGCTAAAGCAGAGGTTGATCACTGCACCCATTGTGCCCATTATTGTAGCTCTAGATTGGAGTCAACCATTTGAACTCATGTACAACGCAAGTGATTATGTAGTAGGAGCTGGTCTTGGTCAGAAGAAGGGCAAGGTATTTCACCCTATTTACTATGCTAGTCAAACCTTGAACGATGCTCAGGTAAATTATTCCACAATGGAGAAGGAAATGTTAGATATGGTTTTTTCTTTCAATAAATTTCATATGTATTTGATGGGTGCTAATGTAACTGTACATACTGATCATGCAGCCATTAAATACTTATAAAGTAAAAAAGAGTCAAAACCTAGGCTAATTAGATAGGTCCTTCTCTTGCAAGAATTTAATGTGCATATAGTGGATAAGAAAGGGAGTGACAATCAAGTTGCTAATCATTTGTCAGGATTAGTTCAAGAGTTTGAATGTGTGGATGGAGCTGTGATTGATGAACATTTTCCTGATGAGCAAGTATTTCTTGTTGCAAGTTTGATGAAATTCTATGGTGTAATACCATAATTTCTTAGCTCATTCCATGTTGTCTTTATACCTTATATCAATCAATATATATGAGAGGCAAGAAAATGACATTAAAATATTGATTATTTTTACGTTGTGTCACATATAAAAAAATCTGTTTAGTGTCACGTGGACTGTGTGAGCTGATACTATACTTTCTCATATTTAATTACATGTATACAACTCATTTGCATCATAAAATCATGCCCACAACTCATGAAAAACCGAAATGGAACCTAGAATATTGAGGTTTTTGTTCGGCCAGAATTGGCCCTTTTTCTGGACAAATTTTGAAAAATCATAACTAATTCTAAAAAAATCACAATCACATATTCTTAGCTATTTTGGAAATCTACAGATATATACTTCACACGAAAAATATTCCCAGACCATAACCCCCATCACAGAGGGCGTTTGACATCCGAAAATATCCAGAGGTCAAACTGCCTCCTGATCTGTCACAGACTCTGCAGCAAACTTTGAAAATGTCCAATTAATTCCAAAACAATCCAATCCATACAAATGATATCAATCTAGAAAGCTGTGGATGTTAGCTAGAGGGTAAAAATATTTCCATACCAGCTTAAGTATCCCAAATCTCAGAATTCAATAAAAAAGTAACTCATGTCGGGTAAGGGTCCTGATACTAAACAGAATGTTCAGAAATTCATATTTCCCTCTATAGACCTCCAAATGAGGTGCTTCTAGTTGTCACAAGTCTTTGGAAATATATAGTTTATTTGTATAAAATATTGTGGCAATTGGATATCATTTGTCTAATGATTGATGGAATTTAATTTCAGACCAGTGCTACAGTACCAAGGGCCAAAACCAGAAAAATTCTCAACTTCAACAATTTTCCAAATATTCCATAGACCTCCAAAAATTATCAAATTTAGCTTCCCAAAATCTCTCAATAAGCTCTAGATGCATGCTAAATTTCGGACCAAGAAGAGCTCATTTGGACAAAAAGTGGTATAGCCTCCTAAAATGGTAAATTTTTGCTCCATATGGGTAACCAATTTGTCCAAATGACTTTCTTAATTGTTTGGCACCTCTTGGGTAAGTTTCAAAGTACAAATATGACTTGTAGAGACTGTCCAAGTAGTTCCAAACCCTATGCATCTTATTTTGGTCTCTCAACATCTATTTATGCACTAACCACACATGCCATTTAAGGGTCCATTTACATAACTTCTTTGAATTAACACCACATACATTATACATATAGTCTATACATCATGTTACACATGCTCAAGGTTTTACACAACCAAAAATAAAATGTACAATGCTTCTTAACACTCCATTACAATTTACATTACAAATTACACAAAGTGTAGTCATTTAGTGTTCTTGGCTTGTATTTCCTTGGCCTTGGACACCACCTAGACATTTTAAGAATGAAAGGGAAAGGGGGGTGAGATTCCAAGAATCTCAATAGCTCATACACCCATTCACACCACATTTAAGGCATACACACATCAAATATATGAATATGCAAGCATAAAGTGTGCAATAAATCTCATTTCATGCCACATCAACATGTCAAGACCACTTTCATGCCCTAGGAACTTTTGGTTTAGCCTCACCCTATTTCTAGGACTTTTGGATTTGCCTCACTCTTGTCTTAGGGACTTTTGACTTAGCCTCACCCATTCAAGGGACTTTTGGCCTTGTCTTACCCATGCCATGAGACTTTTGGTATCTCCTCACCTTCATCAAGGAACTTTTGGCATCACTTCACTCTTATGAGCTCTCTCCACAACCATAGTCATTTAAGAAGACACATTGGTACCAATGCAATTTCAAGATATCAAGTGGTATGTTCTCAAATCACAATAGCATATACAAGCACATAACATATACATACGCATACAAAAATACAAGAGAATGAGGTGGAGAGCTACCTTTTACTTTATGTGAGCTTACTTTGCCACTTCCTTTCCCTCCTTGGTCTCACAAGAACACTTAGGTGGAGTAGGGTTCTCTTGACCTAGACATCACAAACATCACACAATTACACACTTGAAGCAAGCCAAGACATTAGGTTCACTCTTAAACACACACTTGGTTCTATAATAGGCATATTGGTTCCATAAATGGTCCATTGAAGCAACTCATATCATCCAAGTTCTAGGCTCCGTTCTATTGTTATTTCTAGATTTCTTGGACTCATTTAACGTCCTTAGAGCCATTACATATTCAATTGCACCATTGAAGACCAAGTTGCTTCATAAGGCACACCATTGTCCCATCTCCTAACCTATGGCTCCTAAATTTTTTTCCAATGGTTTCTCCCATCTTCTAACATCATATGGAGTCCTAAACCAAGGCTAGAACAAATTAAAACACTCCTTAGCCCTATAAATCCTTCTTGGCCCCATAATGGAGTTTTTTGGAGTTTCAACATTTTCCTTGATGGGAGAGCCACTTGAGAAGGTTTCTAGGGGCCTTAGGAGCTCAAGGAAACATGCAAATAGTCAAGGAATTACTTATACCAAATCAGATTTTACAAAACCCCAAGAAAGCTTACACTTTTCTATCTTGATTTCCTTTGGTATTTACTTGAATTTCTAGCCATATTCTTAATCCTTGCACTCTTTTTCCTAGGTTTCTCCCTTGATTTTGCCTAAAATTCATCTCCTTCTATCCCCCATAGGCTGGATGAAACTACCACAAAAAGGAGCAACCAAGATGAAGCATCAAGAATGGAAAAATACCTTAGTTTCAAGCTTGTTTTCAAAGTTTTTCTTCTTTAGTTCCCTTATCCTTGAAAATTTTGAATTTTCCCCCTTAGGTTTGGACCAAAAATGAAACCAAATCATTCAAAAAATCCATGGAAAGAAAGGAGGAAAAGAGGAGAACAAGATTGGAGGAAGATGAAGCAAGAAAATCCATGAAATTACCTAGATTCTCTTTAGTTTTCTTCCTCTTTTTCGCCTCCTTCTTGTGCGCCTAAGAGAGAAGAATAACTTCTGTATTTTGGGTAGAAAATTTTGTGCTCAATAAAAGGGAGAAGATGGAAGAAAAGTGTGGAAGTGTTTAGGACATTCTAAAAGCTTTTATTTTCAATTTTGTCCTTCCGTAATGGCAATTTCATTTTGACTTCGTTTTAGCTCCTTTTTGAGAACCGTCTTTTTCATCATAAAATTTAGGTTCCCAATTTAATAAAATTCCTTTGGAATCACTCAATTTGGAGGTAAAACCTTACCAAACAAACCATTCAAAGTTCGGGTCAACTAACATTGAAAAACATACACCGGAGAGGCTTTACTAGTCCTGGGGCTTCTCATAGTTTTTGATGCCTCTGAGAATCTTGGGTTACTCAAAAATTTTATTTAAAAATCCCTTTTATGTGATTTTCCAAAAGTTGCAGTTATTTACAAACATGCCATTATGTTTCATCAGTTTTCGTCACAAATTATTTCTCCATCCTAACTTCATTTTTCTTTCCGTCTGAGCTTAAAATGATCATTTTTAGGAGTCTAGGACTCAACCTAAATTTTTTGGGATATTATCTAGGTCATTTCAGAGGATTTACTTTTATAAGGCTTATTTCGTCGTTTTACAAAAATTACGTTTGTTACATATTGTATGCTGATATTGTGAATTATCTTGTGTGTAATGTTTTACCACCTAATTTTAGTCATTACCAAAAGAGAAATTTTTTGTATGTTGTAACCTACTACTTATGGGATGAATATCTTCTTTTTAAAAGGTGTGCTGATTCTTGATTAGAAAATGTGTGCCTGAAATTGAGCAAGAGGCCATTTTGTATGCTTGTCATTCATTTGCCTATAAGGGTCATTTTGGGGGTCAAAAGACTACATATAAGGTGTTAAAATATGATTTTTATTGGCCTACATTGTTTAAAGAAGCTCACAACTTTGTTGTTAAGTGTGATAGATGCCAAAGAATAGGGAACATTTCAAGGCGGCATGAAATGCCACAGTTTGGGATTTTAGAACTTGAAATCTTTGATGTCTGGGGCATGGACTTCATGGGCCCATTTCCTTCATCCCGGGGTAATCATTACATACTTGTGGCTGTGGAATATGTGAACAGATGGACTAAAGCAATGGCTTGTATAACCAACAATTCTAATATAATGATCAGATTCTTCAAAAGTACATCTTCACTAGGTTTAGGGTGCCTCATGTTATTATTACTAATGAAGGCACTCATTTCCATAATAAGCAGTTGAAAAATCTATTGACTAAATATAAGGTGCATCATCGGATGTCTCTTGCCTACCACTTTCAAACTAATGGCTTGTGTGAACTCACTAATAGGGAAATCAAAAGAATATTGGAAAAAACTATTAATCATTCCAGAAATGATTGGTCTGATAAGTTGGATGATGTATTGTAGGCATATCGAACTACTTATAGGACACCCATAAGGATGTCACCCTATAGGCTTGTTTATGGGAAGACATGTCATTTACCATTGGAACTTGAGTATAGAGCTTGGTGGGCCATTAAATAGCTCAATCTTGATTCTAAACTTGTGAGTACTCAAAGAATGCTTTAATTGGATGAATTAGAAGAATTTTGATTGGAAGCATATGAAAACTCAAAGGTTTATAAAGAAAGAAGTAAAAAATGGCATGATCGACACATTCTCCATCAGACTTTTGCACCAAGACAACAAGTATTATTGTTTAACTCAAGACTCAAGCTGTTTCCTGGAAAACTCAAATCAAGGTGGTCAGGGCCATACACTATGATTGCTGTTGCATCCCATAGAGCAGTAAAAATTAAAGATGAAAAATCAAGGAATCAATTTAAGGTCAATGGGCAAAGACTCAAGTAGTACTTTAGAAGAGAATGGAACTGGCACAAGATGGTCCAAAGCTTCACAACACCTTCTTCAATATTTGGAATAGTTTGGCTTAAGACAATAAACTTAGCGTTCTTGGAAGGCAACCCAAACTCTTTTCCCTTAAAATTTTTGTTTTTGATTTTAATTTCTATTGGTAGGATTTTGAATTTTTAATCCTTCATTTGATTTTGCAGGATTGGAGTGTGCAGGAAGGGCAAAAAGTCTTGAACAATCTCTTTCTGAAGGAAACATTACAATGAAGCATTTACTTGGAACAAGAGTTCTTTCTAACTTAGTAAATGTTTTCATTTCACTTCAATTAATTAGTTTTCTCTTAAGTACAAGGAAGAATGTCAAAGGATTAAATAAAGTAAGGTAGGATTTCTTTTTTAATTTTTTAAATTTAATCATTTTTGCTCCTTGCAATGGCAAGTGGTTCCTTTCACTATTGTGAGTGTCACTTGTTCTGCGTCCGGTACATAAAACAAGGAGTTCCTTACTATGGCTTACGCAGTGGCGAGACAAATTGTGTTTCAATTATGTCAAGTATTCTGGCTTTAGCAACATCACCTTTTTGCCATAATGAGACCCTTGTCTTTTCCAATTTGGTACAAAGTCTAGAGAGTTTCTCGCTATAGTTTAAGCTATTACAAGAAATTTAGCTTTCAAAATGTATGCAAGTGTGTTTGCTATTGCGTACTGGCCTTTTTGCAATAGCGAATTCCTTATGTCTCTGGACCCGTACAAATACCAGAGAGTTTCTCGCTATAACTTAGGCTATAGCGAGACTCTATGGTTGACCAGAACCACAAGTGTTCTCACTATTATGAGGGAACCATTTCGCAATTGCTAGTTATGATAGTTTTGTTTTATGGTACATTTTCCATATATATCCTCATTATTGCTTAAGTAATGGTGAGGGTCTCTAGTTATCTCAGGTGAGTGATTAAAATATATATATATAAATAAAATAAAATAAATAAATAAACAACAGATAAGCAAATCAAACCCTTCTCTCACCATTGCTGCACGTTCTTCTTCACCATTGCGCTACTACTGCCCCTTCACTGACGTTTGATTCATTTAGCCCAATCCCTCCTTTTCATGTCTTCATCTTCATCTTTTACCCTTCATGCCACATCAAGTGTAACACCATAATTTCTAGGTCATATCCATCATCCTTTACATGTTCATGTGATATATAGTAAGAAGGAAGTGAGAAATTCTATTAAAATAACACACTTTCTTGCTCTACGTCATGGTTAAAAATTTATTTCAGTGTCACGTGGACCATGTGAGCTCATGCTATACATCCTCATATTTAATTACCTTATTACAACTCATTTCCATCACAAAAACATGCTTACAACTCATGGAAACTGAATTGGAAGGTGGAACATGGGGTTTCATTTTCGGCCAGAATTGGCCTCTTTTCTGGGCAAACTTTGGAAAATCATAACTAAATCCATAAAAATCAAAATCATGAAATATCAGTCATTTTGGAAATCTTGGGATGTCTACTTTATGCTAAAAATATGTACAAGTCATAACATCCCATACACAGAGCTTTTGACATGTAAAATAGTCTAGAGATCGGACTGGGTCCTAATGCTGTTACAGTTTACTGATATGAATTTCAAAAATATCTAATTAATTTCACAAAAATCCAATCTATACAAATGATACCAATATAGAAATATGTGGGTGTTAAATAGAGAGTAGAAATATCTCTAGATCAGTTCATCAAGCCCAGGCTTCAAAATTTAATGGAACAGTACTTCTGGTTGGGCAAGGTTACTGATACTAGATAGAAATTTCAAAAATTCATATCTTTCTCTTTAGACCTCTAAATGAGGTGATTCTAGTTGGCATGAGTCTTGTGATTGCCTAGTTTCTCTATATAAAATTTCATGGCAATTGGACAACATTTGAGTCTTATGTGACAGAAAACAATTTCGGACCATTGTAACAGTGCATCAGACCATTTCCATAAATTTTGCCAACTTTGAAAAATCATCAAATATTCTATAAACCTCCAAAAATTATGATCTTTAGCTTCCTAGAAAGCTCTCAATGAGACATAATTGTGTGCCAAATCTCAAATCAATACTAACTCATTTGGCCAAAAAGTGACATAGGGTTCCATAATGGTCAATTTTGGCTCCTTATAGGGTGCCAAAGTTGCCAAATGGATTTCCCTTGGTCTTGGCACATCTTGGGCAAGTCTAAAAGTACATTTGAGACTTAAGTGAGCTGCCCAAATGGTCCCAAACCTCATGCATCTCATTTTGGCCATTTAACCCACACTTATGCATACTTTTATCAAAGTTCTGTATTGCACACTTTGGCATTACATACTCAAAATAAGTGCTATGGGTCATATATCATTTTCATACATCTAAACATCACATAATAGTATATTTACATATGTCTTAAGGTTTTTGGTATATATACAACATCATATACATTATGAACCATCATTATGGTTCCAAAATGGATAAAATAATACATAAGCTTATCAATCCTTACTCTTCATGGTTGTTAGTTTCCTTCACCATAATTATTTAGTCCACCTAGCATGTTAGATCATTAAAGAGGAGGGGATGAGATTCAAAGAATCCTAATAGCTCATCTCCTATTCAATCATACATAATATGTATAAAGCAAGCTTTACAAATGCATGCTTGGAAAAATAAAAGCTATGGACATTTTAAAAGCAAACTTGGTATATGAACAATTCATACAAGACATCTAAAAGTTTACCAAGTGCTTGGATTAGCCTCACACTTCTTCTCATTGATTTTGGACTTGCCTCACCTATTCTTTGAGCACTTTGGACTTAACCATACTCTTGGGAGCTCACTTTGTTTTTAGGAGACTCTTCACTTTGTCTTAACCAAGCTCAAGGGTTCTTGGCTCATCCTCACCAAAGGGAAGACTTCTTGGCCTCTCCACACTCAAGTAAACTTATACAAACATCATGCACTCATTAGAAAACATAACATGGCAACAAAGATCATAGCATATAAAGGCATGCTATCATACTTTTCATAACTTGAAAATACACATACACACATTCTAAAACAAGCTAAACACATATCCATGCATAAGAGAAGGTGGAGAGAGCTACCTTGTACAAATTCACACACTTTTCCCATTGAATTTAAGCTCCTCTTTTCGACTACACACCCACAAAGGTGTAGAGAAGGTTCCTCTTGGCCTAGACATGATTTAAGGAAGCTAATTAGGTTTATGAACAAATTTCTAAAGTCACACCACTTGCTAGGACATTAGGTTATCCTATAAACCTCATTATGGTCCATAAAAGCACCTAATGAAGCAATACCCCTCAAATGACTTCTAAGCCTCATCCTTTCCTTTCAAATATGATTCTTGACTCCTTTTAAGCCTCTTGGAGTCATCACATCATTAAAACGAAAGGCCTAACATTATGTTACTTCTTTAGGTCACAATATGGAACCTAAAATACTAACTCATTCTCTAAGCTTCCTAAATTTTTCCCAAAGCTTCCTCTTACATTCATGCATCATTATGACTCAAAAATGAGTTTGGAAAAATTTAAAACTCTCCCTAACTATGCCATCCCTACTTGGCCGAAACCTACAGCATAAATAGGATTTAATGGCTTCTTCATTTTTCCTTAATGGGGGAACCATTTGGAGAGGTTATTAAGAGTTGTAGGGGGTCAAGGAAACACTTAAATAGCCAAGGAAACTTATGGATTAAATCAATTTTTACGATCCCCTTAATTGCTCTACACTTTTCCAACTTCTAAGTTCATGACTTTCTATAGGGTTTTGTTTGTTTTCATGGAGAAAGAGGCATATGGGGGACCTCTTAGGGATCTTAGGAGCACATTTAAACATTCATTTAAGCCTAAGAACATTCATGTTAAATCAGATTTGCAAGGGAGCATTTGGATCCCAAATGGTTCCATCTTGTTTCCTAATGCCCTTTTCTTAATTCTATTGGTTCATTCTTAATCCTTGCCACCTAAAACATCTAATCCCTTCATGAATTGGACAGAAAATAGCCCCTAATAATTAGGCTCATGGTGGCCAAATTCGTGTAAGAGGAAGGGGGAGGAAGAAACTACCAAAGAATGGAAGTTTTGCCTTATTTTTTTACTTTTCTTTGCTTGCTCTTTGCCTTCTTTGGCCTCCTTACTTGATTTTCAAAATTTTCCCTCTTTTCTCCCTTCAAAACAGCCCTCACAACTTTAGAAAAATCATAGAGAAGAAGAAGGAATAAGGGAAGAAGAGGTTAGCCAAGGTGAAGCATGAAAAACCAAGAAATTTCCTTACCTTTGGCTTGAATTTTCTCTCCCTTTTCTTCTTCTCTTAGGGCGCCTAGAAGAGCATAATGTTTTTCTATCTTGAGGCAGCAAGAAGGTTGACCAAATAAAGGAGAAGAAACGTGAGAAATGGATAAGCTTCAAGAATTCTAATAATTCCCATTTTGCCCTTCATTCTTGCATTTTTGTTTCTCCTTCGTTTTAACTCCTTTTTGAGAACCATCTTTTCCATCATAACAAATAGGTTCCCAATTTAATAAAATTCCCTTGGAATCACTCAAATCGGAGCTAAAACCTTTCTGAACAAATCGGTCAAAGTTTGAGTCAATCGACATTAGAAAAGTTACACCGGAGGGTCTTTACCTGTCCCGGGGCTTCCCATGATTTTTAGGGCCTCTGAGAATCCCAGAGAACTCAAAAATTTCATTTAAAAAGCCCTCCTGTATGTTTTCCAAAAAGTCCACTTATTTACGAAAATGCTACTAGCCTTTCAGTAGATTTTTTGAATCACTCTGACCCCGGTTTCTGGGCAATTCAAGCTCAAATCCTCATTTTCTATTATTTAAAATTTTATTCAAATTTTATTTGACCTTGAATCACTTATCTCAGGAGACTTACTTTGAAAATTGACTCATTTCGTATTTTACAAAAAATTGGACGTTACATCAGGTACACTATTTCTTCATCTTTTCTTTCTTTTTTTGCTTGCAATCACATGGTGTGTAGAACTTAGGGCTGAAAGGTTGAATGTCTTTCATTTGGTAAATGTAGGTAACTAGGTTAGCAATATCTAGTTTGGTTCTATTTTTCGAATGTCTCTGTACAGGTTTCTTGTTTTATTCAAGTGTTCTAGGTTTAGAATTGCAATTCTGTAGATGGTGTTCTTCCTTGCTATGGCAAGGATAAACTCGCTATAGCGAGTTTGAATATAGTTTTGAGAATTGCCATTTTCGATTCCCTACACCATTTACCTTGTTGTGTTTCACTTCCTTTGCCTTGAATAACTTGTTTAATCTCAGTTTATCCCTAGCATACTCATTTATACATGGATTATATTTGAAATTCCTTTTCTTTGTCCAAAACATGTTGCCTCTACCATTACTTCATTTTCATTTCATTTGGACACTTTAATGATTAAGCTATTAGTTATTATTTTTCCAAGAATGCTTATATACTTTTATCAACATCTCATTCTCATTAGATTGATTTTATACATCATTTGGTTTGCAGGCTACATAGCTCTTAAAATGCAAATAAAAATAGCTAAGCATCTTCTTTTAAGTAAAAGAAAAAGACCTATGATAAAGATAGATTTGCATCCTCCAGAGCTGAATTCCACTTTGAACATATCTTTTCGAATCGAGGAGTCATTGAAGACAAATACTATGAGCCTCATCCATTAGATCTTACCTTCAATGATTTTGAATGGCATCGCCTATAAGGCTTTACTAAAAAGCCTATGCATTGGATTCCCATGATGATCCAAGAATTTTATGCCAACTTTGAAGACACAGAGGAAGAAGAAGATGAATACTACTGTAGGATTACATGGGTCAAAATTAATGAAAAGGTTATTCAGGACTTTTATGAGTTACCAAATGTGGAACAATGTTCTTTCCAAGCCTATATGGATAGCCAACAATCCATTCCATGAGAAGAAGTTAAGGTGACCATATCCAATGAAGGACGGGCACAATTAACCAATAAGGTGTACACGACAGCCCAACTAAATAAACTTGTGCGGTATTGGCTGCAATTCATTTTGAGTAACATCTTGACTAGTTCCCATGGCTCTGATATGAACCAAGAGAGGGCTTTTCTGACCTACTACTTTATGACAAGGAAGCGAGTGAATATCCCTCACCTTCTCATGCCCACTCCTCCACCACCACCTTCAGAAGTCCCTCAGTCATTTGTTATCATTCTTCCACATGATTCGGCATCACAGGATATGCTTGGTCTATCTGACCTATAGTGCTCATATGTTAATTGCTTTATGTCTCCTTTTTGGATAACTATATATGGATGACTATACTTTCTAATCTAACCTTTAGGATTTTTCATTTATTGGTTATATATTTGAATTCCTTTATCTACCATTCACTTACTCTTTGCCACTTGGGCTTATGTTTATTTTTGTCTCCCACATATAGGTCTTGTTCGAGTCTCTCTTTCTCCTATTAAGTCTTTTTGTCAGGGGAGTTTCTATCTCTCTTTCTCAATCTCTTCCCTTTATTTTATTTCTAATTTTCTTGTGTTGGTTATCTCTTTCTTTCGCATTGAGGACAATGTTCATTCTAAGTGTGGGTGAAGGGTAGGTATACAGATATATAAAAAATTTTGTTGTTTATCATAATATCTCCATAATTTTGACCAATGTTTTTAGATTTAGTTTTCCTATTGCTCTAGATGAATACTAGATAAGGAATTAGGAGGTTGAGTAAACTTGAACTGAATAAATTAATTAATGCAATTTGGAGTAAACTCCCATAATTGAAGCACTTTTTTAGAAAGATGGTTATTATAGTAATTTAGTCTCTTTTTATATAATCTCAATTAATTTTCTTTGATAATTCTAATATATTTACTTATAGATGGATGTCTGATTATTATTTAAGAGAGAAATAATTTGGTGATTAAAAAAAATTTATAAAAAAAGAGAAGAAAGAATCTACTCCAATGGTTAAAGCTACTTAGTAACTAGGAGTTTGCACCAAAAAGTGTGAATATTCACATCAGATAGTGGCAAAAACTAAGAGTAAGCAATTGAGTATTCCAAATCAATCTCTTTAATTTGAGTAACCGGGTGGCTTCATATCCAATGTTGTCATTGGCGTAAAAAGAATTAAGAGAAATGAGTAGGAGATTTTTTAAAAAAGAGAGAAAGAAATCAATAATAAAGAAGAATGGTTATGTTGAGATTGATACGTTGTTAAATAATAAAACCAATGATCTCCCTTAATTAACCTTGATGATTGAAGTTGGAGTAGATAATTGGAATTGGTCTTGAAAATGTATTGTGGTTATTAATAATATCACTCGATTGCTTCAAGATTGTCTGTTGAAACACACACATGCTTTAAAATTAAAAGGGTGTAACTATGATTGCATTATTTATGTAATTCAATATTGGGTTTAGTTGATCCCCTCCTTCTGACGCCGGTTATACTCTAAGTGTGTGGGGGGGAATTCTTAATCTTAGTAGATTAGATTTTAATTGTGGAAGGGAATTAGGTTAGTGATCACTTTAATTGATATTTTTTAGGATTACTTAAGGACAAGCAATAGTACAAGTGCGGGGAAGTTTGATGACTCCCTAATTTTGGTAAGTGTAAGGTATATTTTATGATTGATTAAAGAGTCATTTGCCTCTTTCTTGATTGATTTTATATAAATTTTTATTTAATCAAAGTAAATAAATAAAATATAACATTTGCAATATTTATAGTAGTTTTGAGCTTCATTTTGTTTTTATTTTAATCTCAGGAGAAAGGTAGAGACTTGCTGGAAAGGAATAAAGAAAAGGAGAAAGTTGGAAGTCAAAAGCAAGTTGTTGAAGTCTCCTCACTATAGTGAAGATGCCAGATCGTTATAACAAAGATGCCAGTTCATTATAGCGAGGTTGTGACTCATACAAAATCCAGAAAACTTCTAGCTATAGCATGGGCTATGGCAAGAACAGCAGGGGTCTGGAACTAACAAGCTCTCACAATAGTGAGAGGTACTTCTCGTTATAGTGAGACTTATTACTGAAACACACAACTTCAACTTTTAGGGTTAAAACACGATAGGTAACCAACGATTCAGGATTCTGAGTCTGGGAGGAAAACTTCTGAGGAGAAAAACGCACCAAGGAGCTAGGGTTTGAAGGAAAAGAGCTTGGATTGAAGATTGAAGGCCAAATCAACACAATTTCACTGAGTTTTCTGATATTCTCCATCTTTTCCTCCATGAACTCTTGTTTATTCGAATCTTTGGTTTTGTTTGCAATGTGTAAAGCCATGTGTGGCTAGATTTATTATATCCTAGGTTTACTTGAACCTATTACCATGCAAAGGAGATTTTGTGAAGTTAAATCGGTTTGATTATTGATTTGAATGCTTAATTTGGTTATTATTATTTATTTGGGAGTTTGGGCACCTCTTTTATGGATTTAGGGGTTTAAGATTAGCTCTTAAGAAAGGGAAATCTTAATGGATTAATTGATTGAGCAACTTAGGTTTAGGTTGTCCTAATTTTGTTCCTAGGTATAGAAATATATCTAAAAGTCCTAAGTGGTTTGAAAGGATTGAATATAATTAACCTAATTAATTGTGAGAGAAATTTGCAATTAAATAGGATAGAAGTCCAAGTGGTTTGATAGACACTTAGGCTCACTTAATTTCCTTAACCTTCATATCAGTAATTGAACTAATTAACTGAACAACTTAATTCTTGGCAATTAGGGGATAGAAATCTAGGATGCTTATTAGTGCTTATTCTCATTAGAACAATCCTAACACTTGGTAGTCTTTTAAGTTTATTTTTATTTTCTTACACTGGTATTTTGGTTGTCTTGACTTAAACGAAAGTGAAGCATCTTAGGCCTAATTGGGTCTAAACCAATTCCTTGTGGGATAATCTTGATTCACTATACTACAAAACGTGGTCCGCATGCCTACGAAATCTATTGCAAAAATAGTGGTTATCATTAACTCTTGAATTCTAAAGCTTCTATGCATTACTTTCTTTTCTTTTTAATTGTACTTCTTAATGCATTTGTTGAAGGCGTCTATCTATCATCACTAGAGATGAGAGCTTGAGTAAGTAGGAATTTTGTTGTTTAATATAGCTTTACTTGGGGACAAGTAAAGAGGTAAGTTTAGGGGTGTGATGAGTTCCTAAATTATCATGTAAGGACTTATCATATAAATACAAAAATTATTTATGTTTTTAGTATATAAAATTAATAGATTTTAGTTAAGTTAGTATTTAGTAAGTTTTGGTTTTATTTCTTTACTTTTGATTCTTTTTTCTAAAATTAAGTTGTATTTTGTGTTTTTATTTATATTTTTATGTTGCTAAATTATTTAATCTTTGTTAGTAGATTACAAATATTAATTAAATGAATTTCATGTTTTTGTGGGGTTACAATTATAAAGAAACAAATTTATAAGTTTTGGAATGCAAAGCAACAAGTATTGAGAAAATTTGTTGGAAAATGATCAAAAAGAAAAAGAAAAAAGGGAGAAACAAAGAAGAAAAGACAAAAGAGCAAAGATGGTGGTCAAAACCACTGCAAAAGAAAATGCAGCATCGTAACGACAAATTTAAGCATTGCAGCGCATTGAGAAACAGAAGCAAAATGAGTTGCGGCGTAAAATTTTGTGCCACAATGCATTTGAGCACCATTATAGCTTAGTTCGTAAAAAATGTAAAACACACCATTTTTAGCCGTGTTTTTTAGGGTTCTAAAGGGCTTTCAACACTTCTTCATCCAGAGGCTGCCATTCTGAAGGTTTTGGGGAAGAGAAAAAAGAGTTTAGAGCTTTAAATACCATGGAAAAAGCTTGGGTTTGAGGAAGATTTATTGATTAAATCAGTTTTTTTCTTCTTCCCTTGTTTTTCCTTGTATTTATTTGCCCATTTGGTTTATGCTTTGTTCTTATTGTTGCTATTTATTATAGTTATGAAATAAACTTATTGATTTAGGATTATGATAAACTCTAACTTGTAATATGTTATAATTACTCTCTTTATTTGCAATGAATGACATAATTTAATTACTTAATCCTTGTGTTTCATGCTTCTAAGTATGTGGAAACTATTAGATGATTTGGGTAACCTAAATAAACTTAAAAAAGGGATTTTAGGACTTAACCATAGATTGGGTAGTGTGAGTTCATGAAATTTGCAATGTTGAGTGGATTAATTGCATGTGGGATAGGAATATACCTACCAGCTTCACATAGTCATATTAGGACTTATTCTTGATTATGTCTCTAAATTAATTGCATAAGGAATTATAGATTGGTTAGAAGAATGCCTATATGTAATTGAAAGATGCTTATAGATAAATTAAAGTTCTAGGCTATTAATGACATTAAAAGCAAGATGAGGAAATGTAATTAGTTCATATGAAATGTTAGGGGAAGTCAAAATCCCAAATCATTTTGCTTTCCAATTTCATCTAGAATGGTGTCTGTCATTTATTTTGTTTATTTTTATGTCTTTAACTTATTTAAATTTCATATCACCTTTTATTGTTGGCTTGATTTAGATTAAGGTGCACAATTTTAGTACTTAGCAATTATCCTAGCAACAAATCCTTGTGGGACCGATACTCTATTCATCACTTTATTACTGTGACGATACTATACTTGTATGTACGCTTTCAAAAAAAAGCAACAAGAGATTAGGTTGAATGGTAGTCAAGAATAAAAATTGGCCCATAAGTCTCCTGTATATAGTAGGATCATCCAACAAATCACCACCTTCCTTGGGCCATAAGTCTCCTGTACATAGCAGGATCATCCAACAAATCACCATCTTCCTTACTAAGTCTACAAGACCTGTCCATAGAGGTAGAGGCAAAATTTGCTGCAAGAAAATCAGTGTTAGATAAAATTTTCAGGGAAAATTTCCACTGACAAATAGAAACACTATTCTTTCTATGGGCAATTTCAAGTCCTAAGAGGTATTTAAGGTCACCCATATCCTTAATTTTGAAAGAAGCATCAAGAAAATTCTTGATCCATTGGATTTCATCTTTGTCATTCCTTCCTAGAACTATGTCATCAACATAAACTAACAAGGTAGTAAATGAAGCATTATAAGATTTGACAAATAAAGAAAAATTAGATTTTGACTGTGTGTACCCATATGAAATCAATGCATTGGATAATTTTGCAAACCATTATTGACTAGTTTGCTTTAAGCCATATTGTGACTTTTGCAATTTACAAACTAGATTTGGATTGGGAGAATTAAAACCTAGAGGCATTACCATATAGACCTCCTCATCCAAGTCATAATGTAAGAAAGCACTATTCATATTTAGTTATTCCAAAAACTAGTGTTTAGTAGATGCAATGGCTAATAAAAGCCTAACCGTGGTCATTTTAGCAACTGAAGAAAAAGTATAAAAAAAATCTACACCCTTAATTTGAGTATAACCTTTTGCTACTAAATGAACTTTGTATCGTTCAATAGAACCATCAACATGATACTTGATTCTATAAACCCATTTACAAACTATGAGAGTCTTACCAAAGGGTAATTCTATCAAAACCCATGTGTTATTCTGTTCTAATGCCTTAATCTCATATTGTAAGAACCGACGTGCATGAATATATATGTATATGAGAAGTTTGACTTTTCAAATGAGTGTTGTGAAGCTGCCACGTACCAGTTTTCTTCCTTCTACAATTTCCTGATATACCTCTTCTCCCATCCACTTTAAGCTGGGCCTCACGTCATTTGCTTCTCACAATCTCTGTAGCACAGAACCTACATCTGCTTCTATCATTTTGGTTAAGAAAAGTAGCAAAATTTGGCTAGGAAGAACTACATCTCCTCTCCCCTGTTTAGCGCCATTTTTGCTGTCTTTGGTTCGAGTTTCTGCTGTTGTTGTTTGCTCCTTGGATTTGCTGAGTTGTGCTGCTGGTTACTGGTGAAATCACGCCAGAAAAATCCTCTCCCTAGGTCTGGAATTTCTGTCGTGTGAATTGTTTCTGCTAGTCTCATCTTCACAGCGCCTCCTCTCCCCTATTCACCGTCACTTTGCTTTTTCTGGTTCGATCTTTTTGCTGCTTGCTTTCTCTTTGTTTTATACTGAGATCCACGGCTGTTTTACTAGTAGATTAACACCATATAAATTCTTTCCCTAGGTCTGGAGTTTCCATTGTGTGTACTGCTTCTTCTAATTCCATTTTAAAGGTGTCTCCCTCCCCTATTTTTTCGAGTTCTAAATGCGTTTTCTGGTGTGGCCAGCCGAGGGAAGTGCTGCGCAGAAGACAAAAATTGGTGTAGAAGGATGATTTTGGTTGGAGCAATATTGACTTCCTTCATGCTAAAATGTATTTCCACTTTCCTATACGCTGATTCCTCCCATTTTCTGTATATACTTCCTAATTTAAGACCAAATTCCATTGTGCTTCTTCTTACTTGCCAATTTCTATTTATGCAGAACAAGCTTCCCTTTAACGTGTTTTGCTGCAGAGTGGATATGGTATGCATTTTCTTTATTTCTTGATTTTGAGTCTAGCTCCTTAGTGGAATTAGGGAGGAAATGGCACAAGATTGTCATGGTTCTGTTTTTCTTTCCTCCCTTGAGCGAATTTGAGCCTTTGAATGAAAAATCCAAAATGCCCTGCTACCATATATGGACATATATATATACATATCTATATCCCTATATATGTATATTGTGTATATTGTATAGGTATGGAGGGCATGAAATTGAGTAGAGGATGGTGGATTTAGTTACTTGGAAGCATATACATATCTATAGCATGCTAGAGAAATGAAGAATAGATACCCATGTTTTTTTTCTTTTCTTAGAATTTTGTTCAAATAGACTAAGCTAATGAGTTTAAGAGCAGTAACCATAACTATTCTCCTATTCGTAAGAAGAGGAATTTTTAACCATGTGAAGTGCATATTTTATTCTTATTCGTTTTCATTTATGCTCTGACCTTACGAGATGAGGAATAATTTTTAAAATAAGATAAGTTCTGTACGAGATAAATTGGAGTGATTCACCTTCTAAAATCTGGTGAACAGGTATTGTAGGGTATTTAGGAGATTGAGTTATAGCTGAGGAATGGACAGAGAATTTCTGTAATATCTTGGAAGGTGAGTAAGTAATACGGACCTTGAGTAACGAGTAATTATTATTTTGTTACTAAGTTTCGTTGCAGTGTTCTAAAATTTGATAATCTATTTATGGAGATACATATTTAAATGTTTTGTCATATGCATGTTTACCAAAAATCGATTTGAACATGAAATTTTGCAAATTGACAGATGTTTGAGTTATTTGAAAACTTTGCTATGAAACCGATCTAGAAGGTACTCTATCTGAAATGCTAATTTGAGAAAATTATTATTTTAAGAGGTTATCTGATCAGAACCCTGTAGCTAACAGTAGTAGTTGTTAGCCATGGTGCACCATGATCTGTACCTCAGCTAGCAGGGGTGGTGCTAGCCCCGTGTGTAGGCCACCACACGCGGAGTCATTTTATTTTTGCAAGCTGAATGCTTTGCGTCTGTAGTTATTTTTTCCCGCGAGCTGTGTGCTCTGCGTCTATTTCAATTGGTTCTGCTTAGATGCTTTCAGTGCATTGTAAGAAAGAATTTACATAAAGCATGTTTCATGCTATATATATATATATTAGGCCCTATCCCTATTTTAAAAGGGTTGGCATTGCTTATTCATTGAGTATCAAACTCACTTTTTAAAATTTTTTTTTTCAGATAGCAGTGCAGACCCTAGTCTACCTTCAGTAGCCTACTAGTTGTCGATCTTTTGTTTATTTCTTTTGGCAAGCCTGCAGTTGCTCATGTGGGTGTATTTTGTTTGTATATGTGTAATCTATTTTGTTCTGAACATTGTAAAGTTGGCTCTACTAAATCATAGATAGGTTATCCCCACTCCCTAGAACTTTATTTTTGGTCTGAATGAATACGGGTTGCCCTTTTTAGGTGTATTGTTTTGGGCTGACAAATTGTAGAAATATTGGGAGGTCTGAATTATAGAGGAGACTCTGCCAAAATTTCTACAAAAGTCACTCAAAAGAAAAAACTTATATATTCTATATGATTCGAAAATGATACCCATAATTTATTATATGAAGTTATACTCTCTTTATTTTTCTTCTGCGCCAACGTACTAAAATTTGAGGGGTGTGACACATATACCATGGCTTTTTTTCAAGTTTTATGTTTGATTGCTTGGTGATAATGTTTAGGTTTAGGTTGCGAAGAAATAGAACAAACAAAATTATGATGGGTGGAAGACAAACGATCATAAGATAAAATAGAAGTAAAGGGAAGAGAAATATTTGATAAAGTGGAAAAAGATGGTGCTAAAGAAATAGTGAGAAAACAATGATAGTCATGCAAATAAGAAGGTATTTTTCTGTTCTATTAGATGTTCGTGTCATAATAGAAGGTTCTGTTTGTAGGGGCTGAATATGTTCAAATTTAGAAGTTAGAAAAATTGGGTTAGGTTCAGAGATAGAAGAATTTGGTGCAGGTGCAAGTTTGGATGAAATAGAAACTGTGGAATCATGGCAATATGGCTGAATAGGGTTTGGATAATCAAGGAAATCAAGTGCTTGAGGCATTGTTAATCATTTGTGTCTTGATAGTTAAGAAATGATCATTGAGCCTTTTAGAAACCTTATGACATAATCTTGTTGTTGATACTCACAAGCTCTCTGAATCACACCACAAGAACAACTTGGATTATAGGAGCAATGAAGTGGATGAAAATTTAGAAGTTCATCCCACACAATTTTTATCTTTATAAACTACTCCATAACTAAAAGATCTCCTTGCTAAAACTGATAAATTTCTTCCTGAAGGTAAACTTGAGGGATATCTCCCTAGTTAAATCAGTCTCTGAGATCAGTCCAAGCATCACATGCCTTCTCAATCCAGAGTATGCTACTAGCTATTGTAAGTGACAATGATCTAGTCAACCATGACACAACTAGAGTGTTGCATTGTTGCCATTGAAGGTAGAACAGATCGTGAATCATCAGAGCCCTAATCGGGCCATCAACAAACTGAAATTTGGATGTCAATGCAACCTTTATTACATAAGCCCATGGGTGATAGTTAGCACTTGTTAGTTTTGGTGAGACCAAGACTAAGGCTAGACTTTCATTGGGATAAATGTACCAATAACTAGATGGATCTTGAAGAGGATCTTGTGGCTGAGGCAAATTAGTTATCTCGCCTACCTCTGAGGTAGCCATGGAGCTTGCCATTGACTAAACATATGAAGGTAGTGATTAGGGTTAGGAAAGATTATTTCAGTAAGGTGAAGGGTTTGAGAGAGAGAGTGAAAGTGAGAAAGAAGCATATTGTGTCTAGCTCTGATACCATAACACATGCTGAGCCAAAAAATGAATCTCTTATATTAATTGGTAAATGAAAGTACAATAATATTTGCCCAATGTTATAACAATAACAAAAATAGGAAAAATACAATGAGAAACTAATTTTGTTACTCTAACTAAATAAATAACAGACTCTAGAAAACTATCTAACTATTAATTCCCTTTATTTAACTCTAATGCTCTTTCTCTTGGGTAGTTAGTAAGAAGAAAGAGATTAACTTGTGTAATGAACGGTGAATTCCGTAAAATGATTAAATGAGCCGTATAATAGTAAGTATCTTGAAATGAGCTAGATAATGTCCTAAAAAATTTGGGTAGTGTCCTAAACTCCTAAAAATAATAATCCTAGGCTCAGACAGAAAGAAAAATGGAGCTAGGATGGAGAAACAAAATTGTTACGAAATTTGACAAAATATAATGGCATTTTTGTAAATAAGTGTAATTTTTGAAAAAACACATAGGAGGACTTCTTAAATGGAAAATTTAAGTTGCCTAGGATTTTCAGAGGCCCCAAAAACTATGGGAAGCCTCGGAATTGATAAAACCCTCTGGTGTACGTTTTTCAATAGCGGTGAATTCGAACTTTAACGAATCTATTCAAAAAGGTTTTAACTCCAATTTGAGTGATTCCAAAGCCATTTTATTAAATTGGGAACCTAAAATTTTATAATAGAAAAGACGATTCTAAAAAAAGAGCTAAAATGAAGCCGGAACAAAATTGTCATTACCGAAGGACGAAATAAGAATTTTTGAAAAAGTTTATTTCTTGAACCTTCTACCATCTTCACGCCACTTCTTCTTATTTCCTTGGCCAACCTTCTTTGCCCAAAATACAGAAAAATAAATAGCTCCTTAAGGAGCACCAAGAGTGGGAGAAAAGGAAGAAGAAAATCAAGGAAAAGGTAAGGAAATTTGAGAAATTTCATGCTCTTCCTTCTTCCAAACTTGCTCCTCTCTTTCCATGCTTCCTTCTCATGGTTATTTGATGATTGGATCTGTTTTTGGTCCAGAACCTAGGGGAGGGATTCGAATTGCTTGAGAGATAGCAAACCAAGGAGAAAAAGTCTTGGAAGGAAGCTAGAATCCAAAGAAACTTTTGCCTCTTGTTGCTCCCCTTCTCTTGCTCTTCCCTTGATGCATTTTCGGCCAAACCAAAACCATGAGAGGGGAGGAAGTTCTGTCCAAAAACAAGGGAGGAACTAAGGTTTTAGACTATAAAGAAATAGAATATGGCAAGAAATTTAAAAAAAAAAAACTAATAGAAATCAAGCTAGGAAAGTGTAGGATCCTTTAGGATTTTGTGAAATCTGATTTTATACATGAACTTCCTTGGCTATTTAAGTGTTCCCTTGAGCTCCTAAGACACCTAGAAACCTCCCCAAGTGGCTCTCTCATCAAGGAAAAAATTAAAACTCCTAGAACCCTATTATTGCCCTATGTCTTGGCCAAACAACGTTAGATAGGCTAGGGAGTGTTTTAATTTGTTCTGACCTTAATTTAAGACTCCATATGATGTTAGAAGATGAGAGGAACCATTGAGAAAAATTTTGGAGCCATGGATTGGGAGATAGGACAATGGTGTCCATAATGGTGCCTTATGAAGTAACTTAGTTTTTTAATTGTGCAAATGAATGTATGAGAGCTCCAAGGACCTTGAATGAGTTCAAGAGGTCTAGAAATGAAAAAACAATGGATCCTAGAGCTTGAATGATGAAAGTTGCTTCAATGGGCCATTTATGGAATTATTATGCCACTTATAGAACTAAGTGTGTGTTTAAGAATATAATTGGTATCTTGGCTTGCTTCAAGTGCATGATTATATGCTATTTGTGATGTTTAGGTCTAGAGAACCCTACTCCACCTAAGTGCTCATGTGTAATCGAAAAGAGGAAGAAATAAGCAAAGTAAGACTTGCATAAGATTCAAGGTAGCTATCCACCTCATTCTCCTTACATTCTTGTGTGTATACATGTCTTTGTGTGCATGTATGTGTCTATATGATTGGAGAACATGCCACTTGATGCTTTGAGATTGTATTGGTACCAATGTATGTTCTTGAATGACTTTGCTTGTGGAAATTGCTCACAAGGGTGAGGTGATGCCAAAAGATCCTTAATGTGGGTGAGGAGATGCCAAAAGTCTCAAGGTAAGGGTGAGACTAGGCTAAAAGTCCCTTAAATGTGTGAGGCTAAATCAAAAGTCTTTAGGCCAAGGGTGAGGCATATCCAAAAGTCCTAGAAATAGGGTGAGGCAAAACCAAAAGTCTCTAGAACATATTCTTGAGTTGATATGTAATGGTGGCATGGAAATGAACTTCTAGTATGTTTTATGTTCATATCATCCTTGTATTTATGCACTTGATGTATGCATGCCTTGAATGTCTGTGTAAATGGGTGTGTGAGCTATTGAGATTCTAAAAATCTCACTCCCCTTCCCTCCTTTGCCCCTATGGCTTTAGGTGGCTCTCAAGAACTAAGGAATATAAGCCAAGTATCTTAAAGAGACCATAATTTGATTATCATGTAGTTCCTCTTGTACCTAATAGTTAAAATGATTATGTAAATGTTATTTTTGAATTATGAATCATTGAATAATTGTAATATCAAATGTAAATGGTGTATGAACATTGTATGGTACCAAGACAATGAGAATATGAATTTTGAACACTTGGATGTGTGTATTATTAAGTGTGGTGTAACATCCAGAAAAAGAAAAGAAAAGAGAAAAGAAAAGGGAAAGAAAAGAAAAGCTGAAAATTTTCGAAGGCTGAAAATTTTCTAAGTCTGCTAGCTACAGCCTAGCTATAGCGAATGTACCTGTTCGCTATAGCGAGAAATGGGCTAGCTATAGCGAGAGAGCCTTCTCGCTATAGCAAAAATGCTTCTAGCTATAGCGAGTGCGGGCATTCCATACAAAATCCAGGGAGTTGCTCGCCGTAGCGATAGCTATAGCGAAGGCCAAGGTCTGAGACTTGCACGAGCTCGCCGTAGCGAGGGTTATGACTCGCTATAGCGAGGGTGAGTCCGGAAAAGCGTAAAAAGAGAGATTTTGACTTTTTAAAGAGTCTAAACTCTTCCTTTCTCTCAGAACCGACCTGAGCTTCGACCAAAGAGTGAGAAAAGAGCTGTGGAGAGAGAGAGAGAGACCAAGAAGCAAGGAGATCAAGCAAAGAGGTGAGTAATCTTTAGATTTCCCTAGCTTTTCTCCTTAGCATGTTGTCTCCTCCTTTAGCTTTCTCTTTCTACGGTTTTAGAAGCTGAGTTAGGTTAGGTTCAGAAGAGGGAAGTAGGAAAACTACTCTAGAAGGAGGGTAGAACTCATTTATCCTCAATTCTTCTTCCTTGCTTTCTTCTTGGAGAGCTTGAGAGAGGAAGGAGAGTGAGTAGAGTTCTAGAGAGAGAATCCCTAGATCTGTGAGGGTAGTGAGGGTTTAATTTGATGAAGAGTCTCTTTTAGCTTTGTAAGAGTTATTTAAGCTATGAGAGAATGATTTGATGCTCTTGTTATGCCTAGGCTCAAAGGAAGCAACTCCACCTAGTTGTGAGTGTGAAATCAAGAAGGGAGAAAAGGAATTAAAAGGGAAGACTTGTGTAATCCGATAAGGTAGCTCTCTACTCTTTTCTTGTTGCATTCTTGGTTGTGTAATAGTCATTATATGTTGTGTATGTGCTTGTATGATGAGATATGCCATTGATTTTGCCTAGATGCATCGGTACCAATATGCTTATGATGTGATTGTGGAAATTGCTCGGGTGAGGTGGTGCCGAAAGTCCCTTGAGACGGGTGAGGAGGAGCCAAAAGTCCCTAAACCAAGGGTGAGGCCGATCCAAAAGTCCTAAAGCTCGGGTGAGGCTAGACCGAAAGTCCCTAGAGCCTATTCTTGGCATTGGTTTGATATTATGGCATGAAACACATATGTGGTGTTTGTGACTTGTATGCATGCTTGACTAGTTATATGCCTTGATTGCATCTTGAATGAGTATGAGCTATTGAGATTCTCCCGAATCTCACCCCCCTTCCCCTCCCATCTTACTATCCAGGTGGTGTTCAAGGAGAGTCAAGCACACCTCAGGGAGCCTAGTAGAGCATAATTAAGAAATGTATAGTTTCTTTTGGTCATTTTGTTGTATAAGGTGCCAAAATGCAGATGCACCTCTTATTTTTGAGATGTAACTATATGAGCACATGTAAATGTATGTACAAATGATGTATGGATAGTGTAAAGAGTTAAAGTAATGAGAATGTAGAAATTGGCCCTTTTGAGGCTTATATGAAATAGTATATTCTCTTCCATAGCATAGTGAATTTAGAATGTATGATGATTTGGATTACTTAGACAATTCATAGATGCTATGTTTGTACTTTTAAACTTTCCCAATAGAGGTTAGAGCATGTGGGAGGTCATTTAGACCCATTTTGAACCATATGGGGTGCCAAAACTGCTAAATGGGTGAGCTCCGTCAAAGTATGACCGGATGAGCTCTTCTTGTTATGGAATTTGGCATGCCTCTAGAGTCTATTGAGAGCTTCTTGAGAAGCTAGAGTGGGTAATATTTGGAGGTCTAGAGAATATTTGGTGAATTGTTGAAATTGGGAAAATTCAATGGTTTGGTCATGGTATTGTACATTGGGTCCGAAAATGAAACCATGTCATTCATAGACCAAATGGTGTCCGATTGTCATGAAATTTTATGAGCATAAACTAGATATCCACAGTGTCCTATACCAACTGGAAGCACCTTAATTGGAGGTCTGTAGAGAGAGAAACGACTTTCTGAAGTTCTGTATCAGCATCAGGGAAGTTTCTGACCTTCGTTACTGTTCCATCGGTTTTCGAGGTCCAAGAGCTCCTGAACTGATCTGGACTTATTTTTTCTCCTCTATTTAACGTCTGTATCTTTCGAAATTGGTATAGATTGCCCAGATTGGATTTTTGTGGAATTAATATCGAATTTTCAAAGTTCATGACAGTAAACTGCACCAGTATCAGGGACAGCCGGACCTCTGTGTCTTTTTCGATGTCAATGATGGTCCAAACGTGGAGATTGTGCTTGGGAGTTATTTTTAGTGTGACTTTAACATCCAAAGCTTTCCAGAGAGCTATGATTTGCTTGATTTCCATTTTTATATAATTAGTTATGATTTTCCCAAGTTAGAGCCAAAAATCTGACTTATGGGCCCGATTCAGAAATTGTATTTTCTGGGTTTTGGCTTCTTACTCGTGGTTTGTGAGATGTTTGAGACTATGTACAAGTCTTATAAATGGTGTTTGAGTAAGGAATGTGGATGATGGGTTCACAGGACCCATGGGGCAAAATATGACCGGTTAAACCCCGACTTTAAGTAGTGAAACACCACGGTTTCGGTCATTTTCCGGGGAAATCATATGGAATCAAGCCTAGAGGGAGGTTAATTGGAATGAAGTTAGTAAGGTGTTACATTTTTGGTATCAGAGCAAAGGTTCAGGCACTTTTGCTTGATGTTAGGCTCTTGAATGATATGAATTACTTGTGTTTGGTGTGAATTGCCATGGAAGTGGTAACATTCATATGCATATGTGCTTGTGCTATGATTGTAAACTGAAGCTTGCTACTTCTTTTCAGATATGGTTGAGACTAGACGGGGCAGGGTTAGAGGCAGGCCGCCTAGGGCTCAGAGAGTTGAGCCAGAGGTTCCTGTTGGGCCTGGGGATCCTTTGCGAACCATCATGGAAAGATTGGATCGGTATGAGGCCATGATGGGCCAGCATCAGGAGATGTTGGAGCAACAGAGGTACATTGCCCAACAACAACATGATATGATCATGCACCTGCAAGATACCCTGGCCATGCAGGAAGAAGCTAGGAGGGAAGCCCCTGTACCTCAGCCATCCACATCTGGTATTCCACCTGCACATCCCCAAGAGCCTATAGTAGCTCAAACCCAGACGCCTATCCAGAAACTGTTGAAGCAGTTCAGGCAAAACAATCCACCCACATTTGATGGGGAGTTGGATGCGGATAAGGCGGAGGCTTGGGTCAGGGAGCTAGAGAAGATATTTTCGGTGATGGATTGCACCACAGAGCAAAAAGCTCAGCTAGCCACTTTCATGCTTAAAAAGGAAGCTGATAGATGGTGGTGTAGCACGCAACCTTTGATGGAGACCAAGGATATACCGATAAACTGGGAAAGTTTCTTGGTTGAGTTTTATGAGAAATATTTCCCTAGTTCGGTGAGGAAGAATAAAGAAATGGAGTTTATGAGTTTGAGACAGATGGATGAGATGACTGTAGACCAGTATGTGGCTAAGTTCATGGAGTTGTCTCGGTATTCCTCTTACCTCCAGAGGTATGATGATGAACCCTGGAGATGTGAGCAGTTCGAGACCGGCCTGAAACCTCTGATTAGCGACAGAGTTACCCCACAACGGATCAGAAAGTTTAATACCATTGTGGAGGTCAGCAGGGTGATTGAGACTAACCTGCGGGTTATTATGCCGGTTACGGCCATAGCTAGTCAGAAGGAGGTTTCAGAATTGAAAAGGCTAAGACCGGAAGAGGGTTCTAGTGTGACACCCAGTGCCAAGAAGAGAGGCAAGGGGCCATGGAACCGAAGGCCACAGCGGGGTAAGCCGATGCGGCCTCCTCGGGGCCAGTCATCCTTCCAGCAGTCTCCGGTGACTTGCTTCAAGTGTGGGAAGCTGGGACACATTGCGAGACACTGTCCTCAGATGGACACAGCGCCTCCTCCTAGGCCACAGACCCAGGGTCGAGTGTTCGCCCTCACTCAACAAGAAGCTAGCGCGTCCCCCAGTATGATCCGAGGTACGCTGATAGTGAATGGCTTTCCTGTAGTTGCTATGTTTGATTCGGGTGCTAGTCACTCGTTTATATCCTATGATTGTGTGAGGCGATTGGGTCTGACTGTGAGTGTCTTGCCATTTGACTTGTCTGTCACTATACCCACTAGAGGTCCCGTAATTACTTCCCATACTTGCTTAAATGTCACTGTTCAGTTTAACCACTGTCATACCACTATTGATTTGATTTGTATGCCTTTCCATGATATTGATATGATTGTTGGTATGAACTGGTTGGTTACAAATAATGCAGTACTTGATTGTGAACACTGAACCATTTCCTTACCTGCTTGTGGGACCATACCTAGGGTAGGAGTTGAGTTATCCTTTATGACTACTGCCCAGGCTGAGAGGCATTTAGAGTGTGGATGTCAAGGGTTTCTAGTCTTTTTCTCTATTCAGGCTGAGGTAGAGGAAGGGATAGAGGAGATCCCAGTTGTCAGGGAATTCCCAGAAGTTTTCCCTAACGAGTTTGACTTTAGTGGTCTACCCCCTGAGAGAGAGCTAGAGTTCCCTATAGACATAGTGCCTGGGGCTGGACCGGTGTCCAAGGCTCCTTACAGGATGCCTCCTACCGAGCTTGCAGAGTTGAAAAGGCAGATAGAGGAATTATTAGAGAAAGGGTTTATCCGCCCTAGTGTATCACCTTGGGGAGCTCCGGTGTTATTTGTGAGAAAGAAGGATGGTAGCTTGCGTTTGTGCATAGATTACAGAGAGTTAAATAAAGTTACTATCAAGAATAAATATCCTCTCCCTAGAATTGATGATCTGTTAGATCAGTTGGCTGGGGCATCTGTGTTTTCCAAAATAGATCTTAGATCTGGGTATCACCAGTTGAGAGTGAAAGTTGAAGACGTCTCCAAGACGGCCTTCAGAACGCGATATGGGCACTATGAGTTCCTTGTGATGCCATTCGGATTGACGAATGCTCCTGCTGTGTTCATGGATTACATGAACAGGGTATTCAGACCGTATCTAGATCAGTTTGTGGTAGTTTTCATTGATGATATCCTCGTGTACTCTAGATCCTTTGAAGAGCACGAGAGGCATTTGAGATTAGTCCTAGAAACCTTGAGAGAGAAAAGGTTGTACGCCAAACTTAGTAAATGTGAGTTTTGGCTGACCAAGGTGAGATTCTTAGGTCATGTGATCTCACGAGATGGGGTTGCGGTTGATCCCCATAAAGTTGAGGCTGTGTTACAGTGGGATAGACCTAGAACGATCACCGAGGTCAGGAGTTTTCTAGGTTTGGCAGGGTATTATAGACGATTTATTCAGGGCTTTTCTCAGATGGCCTTACCACTGACGAGGCTAACTAGGAAAGAGACACCGTTCATGTGGGATGATAGTTGTGAGAGAAGTTTCCAGGAGTTGAAACTTCGGCTGACCACTGCCCCTGTACTGATTATCCCTGACCCTAGTGAACCATTTGTGGTTTATTGTGATGCCTCGGGCAAATGGTTAGGATGTGTGTTGATGCAACAGGGTAGAGTAGTGGCATATGCCTCGAGGCAGTTGAGGCCTTATGAGGAGAGTTATCCCACACATGACCTGGAGTTAGCCGTCGTAGTGTTTGCTCTTAAAATCTGGAGACATTATTTGTATGGTGCTACCATAGAGATCTACAGTGACCATAAGAGTCTGAAATACCTATTTGACCAGAGGGACCTCAATATGAGACAGAGAAGATGGATGGAGTTTCTGAAAGATTATGATTATGTGTTGAAATATCATCCAGGCAAGGCCAATGTGGTGGCAGATGCCCTGAGTAGGAAATCCATCCATGTGGCCCATATGATGATTAGGGAGCAAGAGCTCCTAGAGAAGTTCAGAAACTTGAACCTCTCTTGTCAGGTGGTCTCGGGTAGATTGTATCTGAGTGAAACCCGAATTGAGAATGTATTGAGAACTCAGATCTTAGATGCCCAGAGAGAGGATGAGTTCCTGAGACGGATCAGGAATGAGATCTCCCAAGGTAGGACCTCAGATTTCAAGGTGTCTGAGGATGGTATGATAGTATACCGAGATAGAATCTATGTGCCTAGTCAGAATGAGTTGAGAGAAAGCATCTTAGAAGAGGCACATAAGAGTAAGTATACTATCCACCTAGGTGCCACCAAGATGTATCAGGATTTGAAACGGATTTTCTGGTGGCCGGGAATGAAAAATGAGGTGACAGCCTATATGGCTAGGTGTCTAGTGTGTCAGAGGGTAAAAATAGAACATCAAAGACCGGCTGGGTTGTTGCAACCTCTAGATATCCCTGAGTGGAAGTGGGATAGTATAGCCATGGACTTTGTTATGGGGTTACCCAGGACATCCTCTGGACACGATGCTATTTGGGTAGTTGTGGATAGACTGATGAAGTCTGCACACTTTTTAGCTATCAAGGCTACTCATACACTGGAGAGGTTAGCCCAGTTGTATATCAAAGAGATAGTGCGACTTCATGGAGTACCCAGTAGCATAGTTTCGGATAGAGACCCCAGGTTCACATCGAACTTTTGGAGGTCGTTGCAGCGTGCCTTAGGGACCAGGTTGCGGTTTAGTACTGCATATCACCCCCAGACAGATAGTCAGACTGAGAGGACCATCCAGACCTTAGAAGACATGTTGAGGGCGTGTGTGTTAGAAATGAAGGGTAACTGGGATGTGTATTTACCATTAGCAGAGTTTGCTTACAATAATAGTTACCATTCCAGTATCCAGATGGCCCCTTATAAGGCTTTGTATGGGAGAAAGTGCAGATCCCCTCTGTGTTAGGTTGAGTTAGGTGAGAGGAGTATGATAGGACCTGAGATTGTAGAACAGACCACCCGGCAGATAGAATTGATTAGAAAAAGACTCCTCACGGCCCAAAGTAGGCAGAAAAGCTATGCCGATAAGAGAAGGAGGCCGTTAGAGTTTGAGATTGGAGACCATGTGTTCATTCGAGTGTCTCCAGTGACGGGAGTAGGTCGGTCAATGAGGGTAAGAAAGCTCAGTCCTAGGTATATTGGTCCGTTTGAAATCTTTGAGAAAATTGGACCCGTGGCTTACCGAATAGCCTTGCCTCCTAACCTAGCCCAAATCCACGGTGTTTTTCATGTCTTCCAATTGAAAAAGTATTTGCCTGACCCCTCACATATCATAGAATATGAGCATGTGCAATTGCAGGAAGATCTTTCCTATGTAGTGAAACCGGAGAGAATTGTGGATGCTCAACTGAAACAGTTGAGAAGCAAGAACATTCCTCTGGTGAAAGTGATCTGGAGAGGTCTGACATCTGAGGAAGCAACCTGGGAATTAGAGGATGAAATGAGGCAAAAACATCCAGAATTATTCCCTTAAGGTATGTATTTAAATTTCGAGGACGAAATTTCTTTTAAGGGGGGTGGAAATGTAACATCCAGAAAAAGAAAAGAAAAGAGAAAAGAAAAGGGAAAGAAAAGAAAAGCTGAAAATTTTCGAAGGCTGAAAATTTTCTAAGTCTGCTAGCTACAGCCTAGCTATAGCGAATGTACCTGTTCGCTATAGCGAGAAATGGGCTAGCTATAGCGAGAGAGCCTTCTCGCTATAGCGAAAATGCTTCTAGCTATAGCGAGTGCGGGCATTCCATACAAAATCCAGGGAGTTGCTCACCGTAGCGATAGCTATAGCGAAGGCCAAGGTCTGAGACTTGCACGAGCTCGCTGTAGCGAGGGTTATGACTTGCTATAGCGAGGGTGAGTCCGGAAAAGCATAAAAAAAGAGATTTTGACTTTTTAAAGAGTCTAAACTCTTCCTTTCTCTCAGAACCGACCTGAGCTTCGACCAAAGAGTGAGAAAAGAGCTGTGGAGAGAGAGAGAGAGACCAAGAAGCAAGGAGATCAAGCAAAGAGGTGAGTAATCTTTAGATTTCCCTAGCTTTTCTCCTTAGCATGTTGTCTCCTCCTTTAGCTTTCTCTTTCTACGGTTTTAGAAGCTGAGTTAGGTTAGGTTCAGAAGAGGGAAGTAGGAAAACTACTCTAGAAGGAGGGTAGAACTCATTTATCCTCAATTCTTCTTCCTTGCTTTCTTCTTGGAGAGCTTGAGAGAGGAAGGAGAGTGAGTAGAGTTCTAGAGAGAGAATCCCTAGATCTGTGAGGGTAGTGAGGGTTTAATTTGATAAAGAGTCTCTTTTAGCTTTGTAAGAGTTATTTAAGCTATGAGAGAATGATTTGATGCTCTTGTTATGCCTAGGCTCAAAGGAAGCAACTCCACCTAGTTGTGAGTGTGAAATCAAGAAGGGAGAAAAGGAATTAAAAGGGAAGACTTGTGTAATCCGATAAGGTAGCTCTCTACTCTTTTCTTGTTGCATTCTTGGTTGTGTAATAGTCATTATATGTTGTGTATGTGCTTGTATGATGAGATATGCCATTGATTTTGCCTAGATGCATCGGTACCAATATGCTTATGATGTGATTGTGGAAATTGCTCGGGTGAGGTGGTGCCGAAAGTCCCTTGAGACGGGTGAGGAGGAGCCAAAAGTCCCTAAACCAAGGGTGAGGCCGATCCAAAAGTCCTAAAGCTCGGGTGAGGCTAGACCGAAAGTCCCTAGAGCCTATTCTTGGCATTGGTTTGATATTATGGCATGAAACACATATGTGGTGTTTGTGACTTGTATGCATGCTTGACTAGTTATATGCCTTGATTGCATCTTGAATGAGTATGAGCTATTGAGATTCTCCCGAATCTCACCCCCCTTCCCCTCCCATCTTACTATCCAGGTGGTGTTCAAGGAGAGTCAAGCACACCTCAGGGAGCCTAGTAGAGCATAATTAAGAAATGTATAGTTTCTTTTGGTCATTTTGTTGTATAAGGTACCAAAATGCAGATGCACCTCTTATTTTTGAGATGTAACTATATGAGCACATGTAAATGTATGTACAAATGATGTATGGATAGTGTAAAGAGTTAAAGTAATGAGAATGTAGAAATTGGCCCTTTTGAGGCTTATATGAAATAGTGTATTCTCTTCCATAGCATAGTGAATTTAGAATGTATGATGATTTGGATTACTTAGACAATTCATAGATGCTATGTTTGTACTTTTAAACTTTCCCAATAGAGGTTAGAGCATGTGGGAGGTCATTTAGACCCATTTTGAACCACATGGGGTGCCAAAACTGCTAAATAGGTGAGCTCCGTCAAAGTATGACTAGATGAGCTCTTCTTGTTATGGAATTTGGCATGCCTCTAGAGTCTATTGAGAGATTCTTGAGAAGCTAGAGTGGGTAATATTTGGAGGTCTAGAGAATATTTGGTGAATTGTTGAAATTGGGAAAATTCAATGGTTTGGTCATGGTACTGTACATTGGGTCCGAAAATGAAACCATGTCATTCATAGACCAAATGGTGTCCGATTGTCATGAAATTTTATGAGCATAAACTAGATATCTACAGTGTCCTATAGCAACTGGAAGCACCTTAATTGGAGGTCTGTAGAGAGAGAAACGACTTTCTGAAGTTCTGTATCAGCATCAGGGAAGTTTCTGACCTTCGTTACTGTTCCATCGGTTTTCGAGGTCCAAGAGCTCCTGAACTGATCTGGACTTATTTTTCTCCTCTATTTAACGTCTGTAGCTTTCGAAATTGGTATAGATTGCCCAGATTGGATTTTTGTGGAATTAATATCGAATTTTCAAAGTTGATGACAGTAAACTGCACCAGTATCAAGGACAGCCGGACCTCTGTGTCTTTTTCGATGTCAATGATGGTCCAAACGTGGAGATTGTGCTTGGGAGTTATTTTTAGTGTGACTTTAACATCCAAAGCTTTCCAGAGAGCTATGATTTGCTTGATTTCCATTTTTATAGAATTAGTTATGATTTTCCCAAGTTAGAGCCAAAAATCTGACTTATGGGCCCGATTCAGAAATTGTATTTTCTGGGTTTTGGCTTCTTACTCGTGGTTTGTGAGATGTTTGAGACTATGTACAAGTCTTATAAATGGTGTTTGAGTAAGGAATATGGATGATGGGTTCACAAGACCCATGGGGCAAAATATGACCGGTTAAACCCTGACTTTAAGTAGTGAAACACCACGGTTTCGGTCATTTTCCGGGGAAATCATATGGAATCAAGCCTAGAGGGAGGTTAATTGAAATGAAGTCAGTAAGGTGTTACATGTGGGATGGTCAAAATGAGATGTATGGTGTTTGGGATCACTTGGACAACTTACACAAGTCATATTTATACTTTTAAACTTGTCCAGGGGTGCTAAACATTAAAGGAAGCCATTTGGACAAAATTGGTGCCTCATATGAAGCAAAATGTACCAAATTAGTGAGCTATACCACTTTCTATCCAAATGAGCTCTTCTTAGTGTAAAATTTGGCATGCATCTAAATTTTGTTGAGAGCTTTTTATAAAGCTAAAGTACAGAATATTTGGAGGTCTATGAAATTTTTGGTGAATTTTCGAAGTTGGAAAATTTTTTAGTTTTGGTTCAGTGTACTGTACAAATGGTCCAAAATGAATCTCTATCACTCATAGTGCAAATGATGTTCAAATGCCATGAAATTTTAAAGACAGAAACTAGAACTTCTCATAGACCTGTGCCAATTAGAAGCACCTCAATTAGATGTCTAGAGAGGGAGATATAAATTTTTGAAGCTACTATTCTGTTCTAGGTGCACCTCCAGACCCTTCGTACTATTCTATCGATTTCTGGGCTCTGAATGCTCTTGTATTGGTTGGAAACTATTTTTTACTTTTATTTAACATATGTAGCTTTCTAAATTAGTATATATTGTATGGATTGGAATTTTTCAGAATTAATTATGAATTTTCAAAATTTGTATCAGTAAGTTGTATTAGATTTCTATATAGCTCGACCTCCCTACATTTTTTGATGTCAAGCATGGTCTAGATGAGATTTTTCATGGCTGAAAATTATTTTTACTGTAGATTTAACATTTAGAGCTTTCTAATAAGCTATGGTTTGTATGATTTTGATTTTTCTAAATTTAGTTATGATTTTTTAAAGTTACCCCTGAAATCTACCATATGCTATTCATGGGATTAAGTGAAAATTTTGGGGTTTTTAACTTGAAACCCATGGATGGTGTGATGTTTTGGTTTATTTGTGATTTGTACAAATGGAAAATGACTAGGGAATGTTGTTGGAACATCCATGGGGCCCACGTAACACAAATTGAAAATTTTCCCCCCGATGAAACCCAATAAAAATGCTTGGATTGTGGTCTTTTGTTGGTCTTGTACTAAAAACATGTATTTAATTACTTGAATGGAAGAGTATAATAATAGAAAATATATGGTATGACAACTTGGACATTGGGAACATTGAAATCAAATAAGAAGAATGGCCAACAAGAGAGGAAACCCTAAAGTGCAGAACATGGAAGTATGTATCACAAAGAAAAACTCAAATGTACTACTGCATGGGTTAGCTGAGAGAATTGAAGGACTGCCAATCAAACAAAATTGAAGCCGATGGTAGAAGAAGCTTTGGTTATTCCTTCAAGGGAAGAACAGGGGAGGTTAATCAAGCATCTAAGAGCTATTTGAAGGAGTCTCAGGGCTGGACAGCAGCAGCAGAAGTGAAAAAGGAATGACTTCCATACCGGGAAAAAAAAAAGTAGGAGACAAGGTGAGAGAGAAGCTAACCTAAAATCTGAGATGGGGCGATGGACCTCCATTGCTGTTGCTGCTAAACGAAGGAAAAGAATGTTGAAGGAGCAGGAGTGCAGGCACGTAGTAGCTGGAAACAAGAGTTGACTGCGATGGAGAGTTTGGGCCAACCACAAGGAGAATAGGAAGGCTGGAAACTCAGAATAAAATCAGGAAGAAAAAGGGTTACATTCAATCTCCCTCACCCAATCCACGGTTAACGCAAGATGCCCGAACTCAAAGCAGTAGAACGAGGAAAATGAGGAGAAGCTTCAGGTAAGTCAAGTGCAAAAAGAACAGAGCAAAACGTGTGGTGGATGGAGATAAGTTGTTAGATATATATAGCTCGTTTGGAAAACCAAGAGTGATTTGTTTCCACTATGTCACATATTGGGTGGGTACTTCTCAAAGCTTTAAAGCTCGTATTGAAGGGAAAATCCAAAGAGCTTAGTGCATTTAATAAATATAATTCAAAAATTATATTGAAACAGTTTCAATGATTCTATTTTCATCTGACTTTTAAATTTAAATATATTTTTATTTAAATTTTAAATAAATATAATATTCAAAAAATTATAACTGCTCATTTAAAATTTTAAACGAATATATTTTTACAGAGAAACACAATTTTTCATGAAAGACTGTGTCAACACAAATTCTTATTATACATAAGAGTTTAACAGATTAGATTTTTCTCCTAAAATTCTTATTCTGAAACTTCATATTGTCCTATAGGAGAAATATTAGAAATTGCTATCTATCCAGCAACAAATATAGTGGAGACAAATATTACTTTGAAAAAATGTGATTTGCTCACATTTCTGGGCACAAGTCTTATCTTTCTCAAATTTTTCTGGAAGTCTTGAGCTTGGAAAAGGGCACGTAGGCATCAGTTGGGCTCGGCTACAGTTAAATCTCCAAAGGGACCTGTCAGCAATAGTAGAAAAGGCAAGGGCTGGGAAGAACATTTTCAAAGTTACAGCGGGTCCTCATGCAGAAACTGACATCGAACTGGGAGAGGAGAGGAATTTGAAGGTGAAAAATAATAAAAATGAGCCCAACCAAATTTGAACTCAAGACCCAAGGCAGACAATGGAAGGTTTTATTCACTAGAATAAAACTATAGCAGGTTTATATCAACTTATCCCTCCATTTAATTTTATTCTATAAACAACGAATTTTTTTTAATCATATTATTATTATCATTGTTAATCTTTAAAATTCTTATCGTTTAAGTTCTTAAATTAGGCGCATTTCATTCTTTTTCTGAGTTTCAATGAGGAAGGTGAGAATTAGATTGGAGCCAGTAGTTACAAAACGATAAAATCAAAACTTTATGAAAAAGATTAATAAGACATATGTCTTATAAATCAAACAATTAAACAATTATTCTTGATGTCTAAAAATAAGATTTTAATTTAAAAGCAGAAAATGTAAAAGTTTTTTGAAAGAAAGTAACGGAATAAAAGAATAATGATTGTTTTATATAAAACAAGAGTTGAACGAAGCCAAAGAAGTCTGCAAAGATGAGGGAATGCACGATGAAATTGTTTTGTTAGCAACTAATTAATACTGGCCTTCAACTTATTCTCTGAAGAAAGTGTGCTCACCTTCAATATATTTGATTATGAGATATTATATTAAATTGTTGCATGAAATGTTGATAATATTCTTTCCGTCCAAGGAGTTTCAAATGCTAATTTGCTATAATTAGCATACGCGCGCGCGCACATATATATATATATATATATACACGATGAGAAGATATTTTTATATGTATTCTTCAAATTTTAAATTGACAAGAAATTAAATAACTTGAGAAAAAACTAAATCTCCAAAATGCTATAAAATATATTGTAAAGCAAGGTTTCAAGCTTTATTTTCCATACACAAATGTCATGCTCCGGAATCGGTATCATTAATATTGATCGATTCAAATTAGCAGCTCTATTAACGATCAGTTCTAATAAATTTTTTGGAAGGTTCTTCAAAAATTTTAAAAAGAAATTGACAGAAATAAAAAATCACTACCCAATCCTTTTCACAGGATCATTGTAGAAGAAGGAAAATCAGATTCAAGGAGGAAAATCATTTTCTTTAGCTAAACATAACATCTTATCGACCTGTATAAGGCAAAGCGTCGCTAACATTTGATTTAGGACAAAAGTTCTCACATCCTGACCCCTCGTCTCGCTTTGATTATTCTCACACATGCCCCTAATACATGATACACCAAATAACATGTAGTTTCCAAGTGTCACTTCGGGTTGATCGTAAAAAATTTAAGTCGTATTAAATTTTGGATGGCATGCCAAACGATGATAGGTGGGTTTCAATAGTAAATCCAGAGTGGCCGGGATGAAAAGTTGGAAGGTTAAAATTGCCAGCAGATCACTTGAATTTTTTGTTGCTCTTTTACCTGCAAAAATTGTTGGGTATTCTACTTCATCTTTGAAAGAAACTACCTAGTTCTGGAGTTACAATCATTCATTGCAAAGCTTGAAAGTATCGGATGATAAGTTTTGAGAAAGAAACTTTCTTTGCTATGCCGTAAATGAGACCAGCTAGACGTTAATTTTGTGCTTGGCTAAATGGACATAGAGATGGTGACCCAAGGTTTCCAATTTGTAAGTTACAGATAAACGGAAGTTTGTTTTTGTTGTATTGTACGTTAGAAGGAGTTACCGAATGAGTTGATTTGACATTGTAGTTAACCTTATAAAAACATCATTTTCTCCTTCTACATCTACCCACAAAGCCATACTCTTTTTTTTATCCAAATAAAAGCATCGTGATCCTAGGTAAATCATGGCACCAGGCAAATACATTTTTGCAATGACAGTATTATTTTTTGCCATTGGTACCTTTGGATCACACCTGGATTATCCTATGCTCCAACACCGTCTAATCAATTCTCACCTGAAGAAAGTCCTCGGTTTTATGACTATTTACGTTGGTGTTCTCGAAAGTTTATAAAAAACTGTGGTTATCTTACATTCTCTGCAATAGTTTATCATAATGCAACAGTCACAAAAGAGTGTTGTGGCAACCTAGTTAATGGGTTGGGAAAGAGTTGCTATGACAACTTGATTATCCCTGTTCTTAAATCACCTGCGTTTAAAGGCAATGCTTCCCAAATCGCGGCAAGCAATAAGCAAGTTTGGAGCAAATGTGCTTCTCTAGCAGAGAGTTCACCCCCTTCTAATTAGTTTATTACTTGTACTCATATAATTTACAGTAATTTACTGGTTAAATAAAAATATATCGTATCTCTGATTTTCTTTTATATTGAGTCTCAACGCGGGAGGCAGAATTAGAATGGGGCAGAGCTATTACAAAAAAGATAAAATCAAAATTTATGAAAAAAAAGTCACAAGATAAAATTTGTATATTTTATATATCTAATAGTTAAACTATTATTCTTGATGTCTAAAAATAAAATTTTAATTTGAAACAAGAAAATGTTAATGATTTTGGAAAGAAAGTAAAATGACCAAGAACAAAGATTGTTTTATATAATGCAAGAGTAGAATGAATCCAAAAAGTTTGGAAGATAAGTCATATATTTATGAGTATCCCGCCTCTTGACTAGGATGGTGACCGGCCCAAATACTGGGAAACTCATGCTGTAAGCTTTCATAAAGGAACTCTGGAAATAATGCAATATTGGGAAATCTTCTCATTCACATAAGCAGGAGGGTTTTCTATGTAAATTTTTGCAAAATCTCCTCTAAAATATGGTCTGTCCCAATTTAATATAATAGCCCAGAACCTATAGAATTGTTCTACTTGAGAGTTCCTATTAAACCCGTCTAAATATATATATATATATGTACTCTCAAGCAGACACAGAGGCAGCGTGTGGCTCACACCTCAAACCACTATTTCATTTTTTATTACCCATTTATTTTTCTGCCACATGCTTGTCTCTGCGATGCCAAAAACACCCCTCACTTTCTCATTTGAAACTTGGTCTTTCGGTAAATTCCGATGCCATTCTGCTACAGACGTTGCTTCCATCAGATTCCTCCTCTTTTGGTCAGCTATGACAGACCTAAGTCCACCAACCATTGTCCTGTTATTGGCTCTGTTCTTGCGGTAATACAGCTTCTTGGATTAGGTTCATTTTCTGTAAATTTGGTTCAACTGCAACCAAGCTTCAACGTCCCATTTTGACAGCCACACACTCGCGCATCTCTTTCCTCCCCAGTTTCGTGAGTTTCGGCCTCTTGCTTACTTGAGGTGGCTGTACCTTCTTTGGCTTTCCTAGCTATTCTTGTGCATTATCCTTGTTTTCTTTTTCGGCCTTGAAGCTCACTTGGCATTCTTATTTTCACACCCCACAATTTGAGTACTCTGACGCGGAAGCCGAAACATAGAGAAAGTACTGATAGGCATAAATTTGAATAGTATAAAACATATAAACTTTTCCTTTGAGGACATTTGTAGAAATTTCGGCAGAGTCTCCTCTATAACGTAGACCTCCCAAAATTTCTACAAAGTCTCAGACAGTACAATATAGCCCGAAAGGGCGCAATCATACCAAAAGAAACATCTGGAGTGTGGGGATACCCTAACTATGATTCATTGGAGCTACATTTACAAGGTTTTACAAAATTTCAAACAAAATGTATATACAATCAAAATACACCCACAGAAGCTCCGCAGGCTCGCCAAAGGACGTATCTAGAAGTCAGCCACTAGAAGGCGGCTGGGGGCAGACTAGAGTCCCTACTGCTCTCTGAAAAATATATATATATAAAAAATGAGTCGAATACTCAGTGAATAAGCACACCGACCCTTCTTAAAATAAATGTAAGTCAAATAGGTTTACACACATATATATATACAGATAGAGACCATATGAAACAGATTTTAAACCAACTCCTTTTTCAAAATACACCGAACGCATCTAAACAGAACCAATCGGAACACAGACGCAGAGCACATAGCTCGCGGGGAAAAATCACTACAGACGCAAAGCTTTCAGCTTGCGAAAATAAAATAACTCCGCGTGTGGTGGCCTGCACACGGGGCTAGCACCACCCCTGCTAGCTGAGGTTCAGATCATGGTGCACCAGGGCTAACATCTACTGCTGTTAGCTACAGGGTTCTGAGCAGATAACTTCCTAAAATCATGCCATTTTTCAGACAGAATACCTTCCAGATCGAGTTCATCATAAAATTTCCAAATAATTGAAACATCTATCTATTTTAAACATATTCATGTTCGAACCGATTTTGGAGAAATATGCATATGACCAAGCATTGAAATATATATCTCTATAAATAAATAATCAGATTGTTGAAACACTGCAAGGAAACTTAGTATCGAAACAAGAAATTTTTGAGTCTTTGGTCCGCATACTTACTCACCTTCCAAGAATTTATAGAGATCCCCAGACCCGTTCCTCGGCTACACCTCAACCTTCAGAATCTCCTACAATACCCGTTCACCAGAGTTTAGAAACTGAATCACCCTAATTAATTTCATACAGAACTCGGACTTATCAAAATTTAATATTTAATCCTCTACTACTTTTACGCCTTCCTTCCATACGCGTACAGTATGTTTCTCATACATATTTTGTACCTCCACTTCCTTGGTTCCATTTAAGAGCTAAACCCAATTTCAAAAATTAAAAGAAATGCCTACCATCTTTAATCGGAAAATTTATTCTAATTTAAAAATTAAGAAAGGAGCACAGGGGGTTTTGGTCCTTAATTAAAATGGTATATATCTATATATAAATGTACAATTTTTAGGGGGTTACTGTACCAAAAATGCGTGTATAATTTAGCATGAAAGCATTTGAGATTACTCCAACTGAAATTAGCTTCCTTGAGCAATTTTTTTTTTCCCTATGCTAAGCTTAGCTAGCTGACCACACCCAACACATGCAAAACTCGTGCAAAACAGGGAAGAAAATGCTTGGAAAATTGACCAGAAAAAGGCAAGACATATTTCGAAAATTCCAAGCTTACAATTACTAAGCAACGTTGCTCTCTTACTCCACACACATAGTCCTGAAGCTCCGCTTGAACAGAGAGCAGAAGGCTGTACCGAAAAGAAAACACAGCAAGTCATATGGCGTGAAAAAGGAGAAGGAAGATGAACCCAACCAAAGGAATCTGTGCAGCAGAATTTCAGACCTGGAAGGTGTCTTTCTGGCGTGATTTCTCCAGTCTCCAGCAGCCAAAAATGGAGCAAATTCAAGGAGCAACATCCAGCTTAAATTTCGGACCAAATAGCGCTGAAACAGAGGAGGAAAAATCAATTTTTTTTTCGGTCAGCTTTAGTCTTCATTCAACCAGAGGAGACATGCGACTGGAATGAAGCTTTTCTACCAGATGGGAACAGCTCGCACAACATAAAGGAACTGAAGGACCAACTTACAGTAACAGCAAAGACGCTGAACAGGGCAGCACAACGCTAGACAGAGAAGCAAGAATTCAGTGTTTATGCAGCAGTACAATTCATCCAGCCAAGAGCCTCCATGCGACGGATGAAGCAGCAGTTCTGGAGTAGGTTTACAGCATGAAGAAACAGCCACAGCAGCGTACAGCAGCTTGAAGAAGCAGAGAAGCCAGCAACCAGCGAAAATAGGGGATGAAGATGGCGGTTCTGTGCCTGCTGTGCTGGAGGATATATCTTGCAAAAATTATGGATGAGCAATGACCAAAACAACCCAGCTGAAGGAAAAGGAGAGGAGGGGTACATCTGTAAAATGGCAGAGGATCAATTGGTGCATGGCAGCTGTCCGATTTTTGCATGGGAAGTCAACTTCATGCATTCTTCTTCACGTCGTTGGTTTTTTTTTTCCCTTCCTGCATCCACGTCGGGGTCTCACAATCTCTCCCCCCTAAAAAAATTCGGTCCCCGAATTTATATATACATATACATACTAACCTTAGTTCTCGAAGAAATAGGGGTATTTTGTACGCATTTCGCTTTCCATTTCCCATGTAGCTTCCTCTGGTGTATGGTGACGCCACAGAACTTTCACTGACATAATCTCCTTAGAACGTAGCTTTTTCGTTTGTCTATCCAGAATTGCAACAGGAACTTCTTCATAAGCTAAATCTTCACCTAAAGAAACATCTTGGTTCTATAACACATGAGAAGGATCAGGTAGATATTTCCTTAACATTGAAACATGAAATACTGGGTGAATACTAGATAATTCCGGTGGCAATGCTAACCGATAGGCTACAGCCCCAACTCGCTCTAAGATTTCAAATGGTCCCATATATCTCGGGGTCAACTTTCCCTTTTTCCCAAACCTCATCACACCTTTCATAGGTGATATCCTGAGAAACACATAATCCCCAATCATAAACTCCAAATCACGGCGTCGATGGTCCACATACGCCTTTTGCCTGCTCTGAGCTGCTACCAACCTCTCCTTGATTACTTTCACCTTTTCTAAGGCATCTTGCACCAACTCAGGCCCTAATGATTTAACTTCTCCAGTTTCAAACCATCCAATGGGAGATCTGCACCGTCTCCCATATAATGCCTCGAAGGGTGCCATCTGAATGCTAGCCTGATAACTGTTATTATAAGCAAATTCCGCTAATGATAAATAGTTATCCCAGCTACCACCAAAGTCCATCACACACAACCTTAGCATATCTTCTATTATTTGTACAGTCCTCTCAGATTGCCCATTAGTCTGAGGATGAAAGGCAGTGCTAAGATCTAATCGGGTACCCATAGCCTCTTGAAAGGCTCTCCAAAACTTAGAAGTAAATTGGGGTCCCCGATCAGAAATTATAGACACTGGTATACCATGAAGCTTCACTATCTCATTCATGTAAAGCTGTGCATACTTTGCCACATTATAGGTTGTCTTCACAGGGAGAAAATGAGCTGTTTTAGTAAGTCTGTCCACAATCACCCAAATGGAATCATAACCCCTTACTGTTCGAGGTAATCCTGTTACAAAGTCCATAGTGATTCTTTCCCACTTCCACTCGGGTATTTCAAGCCGTTGATGTAGCCCTGCAGGTTTCTGATGTTCTGCCTTAACTTGCTGACATGCCAAACAATGGGAAACAAAATTTGCTATGTCTCTCTTCATTCCTTCCCACCAGTATACTTGCTTTAAATCTTGGTACATCTTGGTAGAACCGGGATGGATCGTATACCGAGAACAATGAGCTTCTTCCATAAGTGCCCTCTACAATTCATCCACATTTGGCACACATAATCGAGTACCGAACCATAAAACACCATTTGAATCTAAAATAAACTCATTTTTCCTTCCACTTTTGACGTCCTCTACCAATTTACCAATTTGTGCATCCCTGACTTGGGCAACTTTCAACCTTTCAAACAAGGATGAATGAAGTTGCACATGAGCCAACAACATTCCTGGCTCTCTAATCTCCAATTGGATTCCTGAACTTTCAATCTTATGCAGATCTAAAATTAGTGGTCTCCGTATCTCCGCAATATGGCTCAAGCTCCCCATAGATTTCCTGCTCAGAGCATCTGCGACTACATTCGCCTTACCTGGATGATATAAAATGGTACAATCATAATCCTTGAGTAGTTCCATCCACCTTCTTTGCCTCAGATTCAGATCCCGCTGTTGGAAAATGTATTTAAGGCTTTTATGATCTGTATAAATCTCACATGTCTCCCCATACAAATAGTGTCTCCAGATTTTGAGAGCGAAAACCACTGCCGCCATTTCTAAATCATGGGTAGGGTAATTCTGTTCATGCTTCTTAAGTTGTCTAGAGGCATAAGCAATCACATGACCATGTTGCATCAATACACATCCCAGACCAATCCCAGAAGCATCACAATACACCACATAACCTCCCGATCCCGAGGGTAATGCCAAAACTGGTGCAGAAGTCAGACAATCCTTTAATTTCTGAAACCCTTCTTCACACAGCTCAGACCACTGAAATTTCACATTTTTCTGGGTTAGTTTTGTCAGTGGGGCAGCTATCTTAGAAAAGTCTTTAACAAACCGACAATAATAGCCTGCTAAGCCCAAGAAACTGCGAATCTTGATAACGGTAGTAGGCCTCGGCCATTTTTGAACTGCTTCCACTTTACTAGGATCAACTTGCACCCCCTCTCTTGAGATTACATGGCCCAAGAAGGCAATTCTTTCTAGCCAAAACTGGCATTTAGAAAGTTTAGCATACAGTTGATGTTCCCGTAATACTTGTAATGCCAATCTCAGATGCTGTTCATGTTCTTCATAACCCTTAGAATAAATCAAAATATCATCAATGAACACGATCACAAATCGATCCAGAAATGGCTTAAACACTCGATTCATTAAGTCCATAAAGGCAGCCGGGGCATTGGTTAACCCAAATGGCATCACTAGAAATTCATAGTGACCATACCGAGTTCTAAAAGCAGTTTTTGAAATATCTCCCCTTCTTATTCGTAGCTGATGATAACCTGATCTTAAATCAATCTTGGAGAAGTATTGAGCCCCCTGTAATTGGTCAAATAGATCATCTATACAAGGCAAAGGGTACTTATTCTTCACTGTCACTTTATTCAGCTGTCTGTAATCCACACATAAGCGAAGAGAACCATCCTTCTTCTTAACAAAAAGGACTGGTGCGCCCCAAGGAGACGTACTAGGGTGAATAAAACCCTTATCCAACAGATCTTGCAATTGATTCTTTAGTTCACCAAGCTCCAGAGGTGCCATTCGATAGGGAGGAATAGATATAGGCTGAGTGCCTGATAACACATCAATACAAAATTCAATGTCCCTATCCGGAGGCAATCCTGGTAATTCCTTAGGAAAAATATCAGGGAATTCTTTTACCACAGGAACCTGTTCCATTACTGGGACTTGTACTTCCAGATCCCGAACCATCGCCAAATATCCTTGGTACCCCTTCTTTAAGAGCCTTTGAGCTTCTATCACAGATATTAAGTTGTTTGGTGCTTCACTTCGGTCACCTTGAATGACAAAGGATGATTTTTCAGGAAAATTACATCTCACTTGCTTAAGATGACAATCCACCACTGCATAGCAGGACGCTAACCAATCCATCCCCAGTATTACATCGAACTCCGCTATCGAAAGCACGATCAAATCAACCAACGTCTCACAATCAGCCAGTGCAATTACACACGCCTTATATACCCGATCTACCTCTACAGATTCCCCCACTGGGGTTGCCACAAGCAACGGGCACTCTAACTTTTCAGAATCCTTACCAATCTTCTTTGCAAAATAAGGAGATATATAGGAATGTGTAGAACCAGGATCAAATAAGGAGTAAGCAGCATGTGAACAAACCGTAAGTGTACCTGTCACCACGGCATTTGAAGCTTATGCGTCTTGTCTATTTAGGGCAAAAACCCGAGCCTGACCTCGTCCTGCAATCGCCTGTCCTCTGCCCACTACTGTCCTACTGCTACTACCTCGGCCACTCTGAACCGTAGCTATGCCGGTAGATGGAGTCCCCGTTGAAAATTGCCTGGCAGGTCGAACTGATGCCTGACTCGAATCAGGGTAGCGCTGAGGACAGTTTCTCACCATGTGTCCCATCTGCCCACAACGGAAACATGCCCCCGTCTCTCTGTGGCAAATGCCTGAATGTATCTTTCCACAAAGGGAACAGGGACCTCTGGACTGACGGGATGGAGCAGTAACTGGGGTAGACATCGTGCTAACCCCTCGGAAAGATGCTCTGGACTGGTCAATACCGGTGGAAAATGAGGTCGCAGGCCCCATAAAAGCTGGAATGAATCTCTGATAACTCTGAGGCCTGGGACCATAAGAAGGTCCAGCTACAAAGGAACTACCTCCCTGTCTCCCATCACCATCCCGCTTCCTTTTTCTCTGAGCAGTGTCCTCCTCCCTATCTCTCATCTCTATCATGCGTACACAATCCACCGCAGCTGAGTATGAAGGGAAGAGATTCATCTGTGGAGCAATCACCCTATACAACATGCGAGGTAGCCCATTCACAAACCGCTTGATCCTATCCCTCTCAGTAGGGACTAGGTGTGGGGCATAGCGAGACAACTGGGTGAACCGGATGTCATAATCAGAAACGCTCATGCCTGGAATTAACTTGAGACCTTCAAATTCTCTGGCCCGAGCATCCCGAACACTCTGTGGTAAGAAGCGATCCATAAAGAGTCCCTTAAACTCTTCCCATAACATTGGAGGAGCTCCAATCGGCCTTTCCCCCAGTAAAGTTTGATACCACACATAAGCCGCATCTTGTAACTGAAACCCGGCAAACTCAGCGGATTTTGCACTTGTGCAACTCAGAGCTCGGCATATCTTCTCAATGCCATCCATGAACAACTGGGGATCCTCCTGACTTTCTGTCCCAGAATAAGTGGGAGGCTTCAATATTAAGAACTAGGAGAGGGTTACTGGGACCTCTCTCTCCTCCCTCATCACCCAAGGCCCGGCCAGTCTTGGCTGAACGGGTGGTGCAAGTTCCTCCACAGGCTGTGGAGGCTTTGCCCTATTCGCAGGTGAGGCCTGTCTAGGGGGCCGAATGGTTCCTCGACCCCTACCCCGACCTCGACCACGGCCTCTGACAGGTGGAGTAGTTTGTTGGGCTGAGGCACTTGCAGAAGCCTCATCTACAGCCTCATCCACGGCTGCTAATCTGTTAACCGAACGAACTTTGAGAGGCATCTCCACACACTACAAAAGAATATGAACATAATTCAAATCATTGTCCAATTTGGAAGTAACATGTAACAAGGCAATAGACGCAAAGGAAGGACTTAGAATACCCTATAAGGTTTTCAATGACATCTCAAGTATAGTTACGCCCGGGTTCATAACCATAAGTGAGATTCCATTGAAAACTCTTGCTCCACAGGACCATAGAAAAACCAGGCTCTGATACCAAACTTTCACACCCCACAATTTGAGTACTCTGACGCGGAAGCCGAAACATAAAGAAAGTACTGATAGGCATAAATTTGAATAGTATAAAACATATAAACTTTTCCTTTGAGGACATTTGTAGAAATTTCGGCAGAGTCTCCTCTATAACGTAGACCTCCCGAAATTTCTACAAAGTCTCAGACAGTACAATATAGCCCGAAAGGGCGCAATCAGACCAAAAGAAAACATCTGGGGTGTGGGGATACCCTAACTATGATTCATTGGAGCTACATTTACAAGGTTTTACAAAATTTCAAACAAAATGTATATACAATCAAAATACACCCACAGAAGCTCCGCAGGCTCGCCAAAGGACGTCTCCAGAAGTCAGCCACTAGAAGGCGGCTGGGGGCAGACTAGAGTCCCTACTGCTCTCTGAAAAATATATATATATAAAAAATGAGTCGAATACTCAGTGAATAAGCACATCGACCCTTCTTAAAAGAAATGTAAGTCAAATAGGTTTACACACATATATATATACAGATAGAGACCATATGAAACAGATTTTAAACTAACTCCTTTTTCAAAATACACCGAACGCATCTAAACAGAACCAATCGGAACACAGACGCAGAGCACACAGCTCGCGGGGAAAAATCACTACAGACGCAAAGCTTTCAGCTTGCGAAAATAAAATAACTCCGCGTGTGGTGGCCTGCACACGGGGCTAGCACCACCCCTGCTAGCTGAGGTTCAGATCATGGTGCACCAGGGCTAACATCTACTGTTGTTAGCTACAGGGTTTTGAGCAGATAACTTCCTAAAATCATGCCATTTTTCAGACAGAATACCTTCCAGATCGAGTTCATCATAAAATTTCCAAATAATTGAAACATCTATCTATTTTAAACATATTCATGTTCGAACCGATTTTGGAGAAATATGCATATGACCAAGCATTGAAATATATATCTCTATAAATAAATAATCAGATTGTTGAAACACTGCAAGGAAACTTAGTATCGAAACAAGAAATTTTTGAGTCTTTGGTCCGCATACTTACTCACCTTCCAAGAATTTATAGAGATCCCCAGACCCGTTCCTCGGCTACACCTCAACCTTCAGAATCTCCTACAATACCCGTTCACCAGAGTTTAGAAACTGAATCACCCTAATTAATTTCATACAGAACTCGGACTTATCAAAATTTAATATTTAATCCTCTACTACTTTTACGCCTTCCTTCCATACGCGTACAGTATGTTTCTCATACATATTTTGTACCTCCACTTCCTTGGTTCCATTTAAGAGCTAAACCCAATTTCAAAAATTAAAAGAAATGCCTACCATCTTTAATCGGAAAATTTATTCTAATTTAAAAATTAAGAAAGGAGCACAGGGGGTTTTGGTCCTTAATTAAAATGGTATATATCTATATATAAATGTACAATTTTTAGGGGGTTACTGTACCAAAAATGCGTGTATAATTTAGCATGAAAGCATTTGAGATTACTCCAACCGAAATTAGCTTCCTTGAGCAATTTTTTTTTCCCTATGCTAAGCTTAGCTAGCTGACCACACCCAACACATGCAAAACTCGTGCAAAACAGGGAAGAAAATGCTTGGAAAATTGACCAGAAAAAGGCAAGACATATTTCGAAAATTCCAAGCTTACAATTACTAAGCAACGTTGCTCTCTTACTCCACACACATAGTCCTGAAGCTCCGCTTGAACAGAGAGCAGAAGGCTGTACCGAAAAGAAAACACAGCAAGTCATATGGCGTGAAAAAGGAGAAGGAAGATGAACCCAACCAAAGGAATCTGTGCAGCAGAATTTCGGACCTGGAAGGTGTCTTTCTGGCGTGATTTCTCCAGTCTCCAGCAGCCAAAAATGGAGCAAATTCAAGGAGCAACTTCCAGCTTAAATTTCGGACCAAATAGCGCTGAAACAGATGAGGAAAAATCAATTTTTTTTCGGTCAGCTTTAGTCTTCATTCAACCAGAGGAGACATGCGACTGGAATGAAGATTTTCTACCAGATGGGAACAGCTCGCACAGCATAAAGGAACTGAAGGAGCAACTTACAGTAACAGCAAAGACACTGAACAGGGCAGCACAACGCTGGACAGAGAAGCAAGAATTCAGTGTTTATGCAGCAGTACAATTCATCCAGCCAAGAGCCTCCATGCGACGGATGAAGCAGCAGTTCTGGAGCAGGTTTACAGCATGAAGAAACAGCCACAACAGCGTACAGCAGCTTGAAGAAGCAGAGAAGCCAGCAACCAGCGAAAACAGGGGATGAAGATGGCGGTTCTGTGCCTGCTGTGCTGGAGGATATATCTTGCAAAAATTATGGATGAGCAATGACCAAAACAACCCAGCTGAAGGAAAAGGAGAGGAGGGGTACATCTGTAAAATGGCAGAGGATCAATTGGTGCATGGCAGCTGTCCGATTTTTGCATGGGAAGTCAACTTCATGCATTCTTCTTCACGTCGTTGTTTTTTTTTTCCCTTCCTGCATCCACGTTGGGGTCTCACACTTATTCCCCTCTGATGCAGTTCTTGATGGGGCTAACATGTGCTGCTTGGTGATTAAGGGTTTTATTAGATGGAGGATTGTAAAACCTGACGTGCGAACGTGCATGAGAATATATGGAAGGGAGGGAGGTTTGACTTTTCCTTGCTGATTCTTGCAGCTGCCACGTACCAGCTTCCTTCATTTTGTAACTTTACATATATATCCCTCCTTTTACTTCCTTCCAGCTGGTTTTTCGGTCATCTCTCATCCAGAATTTTGCAACATATATCCTTCCAACAAAGCAATCACAGAACCGACAGAACTCTGCATCTTCCTCCCCTGTTTTGCTGGACGCTGGTTTTCCTGCTTCTTCGAGCTGCTGGACGCTGGTTTTTTTCTGCTTCTTCGAGCTGTGAGTTACTCGTTACTGCTTCTCCAGTAAGTGGCTGCATCCAAGTCGCATAACTCCTTCTGCTGGATGAAGACTGGTGCTGACCGAAAATTCCATTTCTTCTCCCCTGTTCAGCGCTGGTTTGGTTCGAACTGCAGTTGCAGATTTGCTCCTTGAATTTTGTTAAGCTTTTGCTGCTGGTTGCTGGTGAAACCAAGCCAGAAAAATTAAATTCCTAGGTCTGAAATTCTGCCATATGAATTGCTTTTGCTGGGTTCATCTTCTCCCCTCTGTTTACGCTACTTTGTTCTGCTAGTTTGCTTTTCAGTGCAGCCTTCCTCTTTTTTGTTTAAGCTGAGCTCATGGCTGTGGGTGTGTGGCAAGAGAGCAACGCTGTATAGTGATTTTGGGCTTGGAAATTTCTAATGTATGTGTTGCTTTTCTGGTCAACTTTTCATGCGTCCCTCCTCTGTTTCTTAACTTGGTGATGCGTTTCTGTAGTGGCCAACTTAGAGAGGTCCTGCGCAGGAGAAAAGGTGGTGCAGGAAGTGATTTTTGTTGGATTAAATTCTGACTTCATTCATGCTTAATTGTACGTCCATTCTCCCATACGTTAATTCCTCCCAAAATTCTGCATATATATTCTTAATTAAAGACAAAATCCCCACTGTGCTTTTTCTTACCTGTCAACTTATATTTATGCAGAATAAGTTTCCCTTTTTCGTGTGGCTGCAGATTAAAGATGGTATGCATTTCCTTTATTTCTGAGTTTTAGGTTTAACTCATAAGTGGAATTAGGGAAAAGAGAGCACAATATATGTATATGGTATACATTGTACGAATATGGAAGGCGTGAAATTGAGTAGAGGAATCAATTTTAAATTAAGATAAGTCCTGTATGAAAATAATTGGAGTGATTCATCTTCTAAAATCTGGTGAACGGGTCTTGTAGGGTATTGAAGAGACTGAGTTATAGCCGAGGAAAGGGGCAGGGAATTTTTGTAGTATCTCGGAAGGTGAGTAAGTAATGCGGACCGTGAGTAAACAAGAAACTATTATTTTATTATTAAGTTTCCTTGCAGTGTTCTAAAATTGGGTAATCTATTTATGGAGATACCTATTTAAATGTTTTGTAATATATATGTTTACCAAAAATCGATTCGAACATGAAATTTTGCAAATTGACGGATCTTTGAGTTAATTGGAAATCTTACTATGAAACCGATCTGAATGGTACTTTGTCTGAAATGTTACTTGGAGAAAATGTATTGTTTATGAAGTTATTTGCTCAGAACCCTGTAGCTAACAGCAGTAGATGTTAGCCCTGGTGCACCATGATCTGTACCTCAGCTAGCAGGGGTGGTGCTAGCCCCGTGTGTAGGCCACCACACGTGGAGTTATATTATTTCCGCAAGCTGAATGCCTTGCGTCTGTAGTGATTTTTCCCCGCGAGCTGTATGCTTTGCGTCTGTTTAAATTGGTTCTGCTTAGATACTTTTAGTGCATTTGTACGAAAGAATTTGCATAAAACATGTTTTACGCGATATATCTATAAATATGTACGTATACATTCGTGACCCTGCCTTTATTTTAAAAAAGGGTCAGCAATGCTTATTCATTGAGTATCAAACTCACTTTTCTTTTAAATTTTTTTTCAGAGAGCAGTAGGGACCCTAATCTACCTCCAGCCGCCTTCTAGTGGTCGATATTTCGATTACTTCTTTGATGAGCCTGCAGTGGCTCATGTGGGTGTATTTTGTCTGTATGTGTATTTTGTTTTGAATCTTGTAAAGTTGGCTCCACTGAATCATAGTTAGGGCATCCCCACTCCCCGGATGTTTCTTTTGGTCTGAATGGATGTATTGTATTGTCTGACACTTTGTAGAAATATCGGGAGGTCTACATTATTGAGGGGACTCTGCCGAAATTTCTACAAATGTCCTCTAAAGAAAAGCTTATATATTTTATATGAATCAAAATTGATACCCATAATTATTTTCTTTATTTTTCTGCTTCTGCGTCGTTGTACTTAAATTGTGGGGTGTGACAGTTTGGTATCAGAGCTTAGGTCTTTCTGTAGTCCTGTAGAGCAAGAGTTTTCGGTGGAATCTCAATTATGGTTATGAACCCAGGCGTAACTATACTTAAGGTGTCACTGAAAACCTTATAGGGTGTCCTAAGATATTCCTTCAAGTATATTGTCTTGTTAAATGTTATTTCCAATCTGGAGAATGATTTGAATGATGATCATATTTTTTTTGTAGTGTGTGGAGATGCCTCCCAAAATTCGTTCAGTTAATAGATTAGCAGCTGTAGATGAGGCTTCTGCAAGTGCATCAGCCCAACAAACGACCCCACCTATCAGAGGCCGTGGTCGAGGAACTATTCAGCCCGCTAGGCAGGTCTCACCTGCGGACAGGGTAGAACCTCCACAGCCTGTGGAGGAAATTGCACCACCAGTTCAGCCAAGACCGGTCAGGCCTCAGGTGATGAGGGAGGTCCCGGTAACCCTCTCCCAGTTCTTAAAATTAAAGCCTCCCACCTATTCCGAGACAAAAAGTCAGGAGGATCCCCAGCTATTTATTGATGGTATTGAGAAGATATGCAGAGCTTTGAGTTGCTCAAGTGCAAAATCCGCTGAGTTTGCCAAGTTTCAGTTACAAGATGCGGCTTACGTGTGGTATCAGACTTTACTGGGGGACAGGCCGATTGGAGCTCCTCCAATGTTATGGGAAGAATTTAAGGGACTCTTTATGGATCGCTTCTTGCCACAGAGTGTCCGGGATGCTAAGGCCAGAGAATTTGAGGGTCTTAAGTTAATTCCAGGCATGAGCGTTTCTGATTATGATATCCAGTTCACACAGTTGTCTCGCTATGCCCCACATCTAGTTCCTACTGAGAGGGATAGGATCAAGCGAATTGTGAATGGGCTACCTCGTACGTTGTATAGGGTGATTACTCCACAGATGAACCTCTTTCCTTCATATTCACCTGCGGTGGATTGTGTACGTATGATAGAGATGAGAGATAAGGAGGAGGACATTTCTCAGAGAAAAAGGAAGCATGACAGTGATGGGAGACAGGGAGGTAGTTCCTTTGCAGCTGGACCTTCTTATGGTCTCAGACCTCAGAGTCACCAGAGATTTACTCAAGCTTTTACGGGGCCTCTGACCTCATTTTCTACCGGTACTGACCGGCACAGAGCTCCGTTCTGAGGGGTTAGCACGATGTCTGCCCCAGTTACTGCTCCATCTCGTCAATCTAGAGGTCCCTGTTCCATTTGTGGAAAGATACATTCAGGCACTTGCCATAGAGAGACGGCGACATGTTTTCATTGCGGGCAAGTGGGACACTTGGTGAGAGATTGTCCTCTGTGTTACCCTGATTCTAGTCAGGCATCAGTTTGACCCACTAGACAGTTTTCAACAGGGACTCCATCTACCGGTGCAGTCACAGTTCAAAGTGGCTGAGGTAGTAGTAGTGGGACAATAGTAGGCAGAGGACAGGCGACTGCAGGACGAGGTCAGGCTCGGGTTTTTGCATTAAATAGACAAGACGCACAAGCATCTAATGTCGTAGTAACAGGTACACTTACGATTTGTTCACATGCTGCTTACTCCTTATTTGATCCTAACTCTACACATTCCTATATATCTCCCTACTTTGCAAAGAAGATTGGCAAGGACTCTGAAAAGTTAGAGTGTCCGTTACTTGTGGCAACCCTAGTGGGGGAATCTGTAATGGTTGAACGGGTATATAAGGCATGTATGATTACACTGGCCGATTGCGAGACGCTAGTTGACTTGATAGTGCTTGCGATAGCGAAGTTTGATGTAATACTCGAAATGGATTGGTTAGCGTCCTGCTATGCAGTGGTGGATTGTCATCTTAAGCAGGTGAGATGTAATTTTCCTGGAAAATCACCCTTTGTTATTCAAGGTGATCGAAGTGAAGCACTAAACAATTTAATATCTGTGATAGAAGCTTAGAGGCTCTTAAAAAAGAGGTATCAAGGATATTTAGCGATGGTTCGGGATATAGAACTACAAGTCCCAGCATTGGAACAGGTTCCTGTAGTAAAAGAATTCCCTGATCTTTTCCTCGAGAAATTACCAGGATTACCTCCTGAAAGGGAAATTGAATTTTGCATTGATGTGTTATCAGGCACTCAGCCTATATCTGTTCCTCCTTATCGAATGGCACCTTTGGAGCTTAGTGAACTAAAGAATCAATTGCAAGACCTATTGGACAAGGGTTTTATTTGCCCTAGTACATCTCCTTAGGGCGCACCTGTCCTTTTTGTTAAGAAGAAGGATGGTTCTCTTCGCTTATGTGTAGATTACAGACAGCTGAATAAAGTGACAGTGAAGAATAAGTACCCTTTACCTCGTATAGATGACCTATTTGACCAATTACAGGGAGCTCAATACTTCTCAAAAATTGATTTAAGATCGGGTTACCATCAGCTGCGAATCAGAAGGGAAGATATCTCAAAAACTATTTTTAGAACCCGGCATGGTCATTATGAATTTCTAGTGATGCCATTTGGGTTAACCAATACCCTAGCTGCCTTTATGGACTTGATGAATTGAGTGTTTAAGCCATTTTTGGATCGATTTGTTATCATGTTCATTGATGATATTTTGATTTATTCTAAGGGTTATGAAGAGCATGAACAGCATCTGAGAATGGCATTACAAGTGTTACGGGAACATCAACTATATGCTAAACTTTCTAAATGCCAATTTTGGCTAGAAAGAATTGCCTTTTTGGGCCATGTAATCTCGAGAGATGGGGTGCAAGTAGATCCTAGTAAAGTGGAAGCGATTCAAAAATGGTCGAGGCCTACTACAGTTACAGAGATTCGTAGTTTCTTGGGCTTGGCAGGTTATTATCATTGGTTTGTTAAAGGCTTTTCTAAGATAGCTGCGCCGCTGACAAAACTAACCCAAAAAAATGTGAAATTTCAGTGGTCTGAGCTATGTGAAAAAGGGTTTCAGAAATTGAAGGATTGTCTGACTTCTGCACCAATTTTGGCATTACCCTTGGGATCGGGAGGTTATGTTGTGTACTGTGATGCTTCTAGGATTGGCCTGAGATGTGTATTGATGCAGCATGGTCATGTGATTGCTTATGCCTCTAGACAACTTAAGAAACATGAATAGAATTACCCAACCCATGATTTAGAAATGGCGGTAGTGGTTTTCGCTCTCAAAATCTGGAGACATTATTTATATGGGGAGACATGTGAAATTTATACCGATCATAAAAGCCTTAAATATATCTTCCAACAATGGGATCTGAATCTAAGGCAAAGGCGGTGGATGGAGCTACTCAAAGATTATGATTGTACCATTTTATACCATCCAGGTAGGGCTAATGTAGTAGCAGATACTCTGAGCAGGATATCCATGGGGAGCTTGAGCCATATTGCGGAGACACGGAGACCACTAATTTTAGATCTTCATAAGGTTGAGCGTTCAGGAATCCAATTGGAGATTAAAGAGCCAGGAATGTTTTTGGCTCATGTGCAGCTCCATTCATCTTTGTTTGAAAGGTTGAAAACTGCTCAAGCCAGGGATGCACAAATTTGTAATTTGGTGGATGACATCAAAAGTGGAAGGAAAAATGAATTCATTTTAGATTCAAATGGCATTTTATGGTTCGGTACTCGATTGTGTGTGCTAAATGTGGATGAATTGAGGAGAGAACTTATGGAAGAAGCTTATTGTTCTTGGTATACGATCCATCCATATTCTACAAAGATGTATCAAGATTTAAAGCAAGTATACTGGTGGGAAGGCATGAAGAGAGATATAGCGAATTTTGCTTCGCATTGTTTGGCATGTCAGCAAGTTAAGGCAGAACATCAAAAACCTGCAGGGCTACATCAATGGCTGGAAATACCTGAGTGGAAGTGGGAAAGGATCACTATGGACTTTGTAACAAGATTACCTCGAACAGTAAGGGGTTATGATTCCATTTGGGTGCTTGTGGACAGACTCACTAAAACAGCTCATTTTCTCCCTATGAAGACAACGTATAATGTGGCAAAATATGCACAGCTTTACATGAATGAGATAGTGAAGCTTCATGGTATTAAAGAAATTAAATTCGGAAAATTTGAAAAATTCCTAAAAAATTCGAGAAAATACTAAAAAATTCAAAAAAGTGCCTTAAACGTTGGAATTTGGCCAAAAAATGGTGCACCTAATAGCTTTGCTATTTTTTTTGCTTAAAACACCCAAAAACCTTGGAAAATGAAGTTTGAGAATTTTCTGGGCACTTGAAACAAAAATTTCAGCAAGCAGGACACTTGACGCGTAACACCGAAATCAGCCAATTCCAAGTTCAAAACAAAACAAAAATTAAACCAAAATAGAACCAAAATAGAGCTAAAACAAAACAAAAACACTTGGAAAACTTTCTTAAACAATTGAGAATCCAATTCCCCGGCAACGGCGCCAAATTTTGAGTGTTCCAAAGCTAGTCACAAGACCATAATTCACCCAATTAGATAGCAATTAAGAATTTTAATTCAATTTAGTTTTTGCTTAGTTTAATTAAATCAAAACCCCCTTTAGTTTATAAATTTTAGAGTCTTTTAATATTTGGAAAACTCAATTAAACATTGAACGCCAATTCCAAGGGAGATGACCTAGGTTGTGCCATTCGCTACATATTTTATCAGCCTAGTATTATTTTGAGGGTTATGCGACGAGCCACTCAAAATTTGGTGCCGACATTGGAATTTGGCCAAAAAATGGTGCACCTAATAGCTTTGCTATTACTTCTGCTCAAAACACCCAAAAACCTTGGAAAACAAAGTTTGAGAATTTTCTGGGCACTTGAAACAAAAATTTCAGCAAACAGGACACTTGACGCGTAACACCGAAATCAGCCAATTCCAAGTTCAAAACAAAACAAAAATAGAACAAAAATAGAGCTAAAACACCTAGAAAACTTGTTCAAACAATTGAGAATCCAATTCCCCGGCAACGGTGCCAAATTTTGAGTGGCTCGTCGCACAACTCTCAAAATAATACTAGGTTGATAAAATATGTAGCTAATGGCACAACCTAGGTCATCTCCCTTGGAATTGACATTCAATGTCTAATTGATTTTTCTAAATATTAAAAGACTCTAAAAATTCATAAACTAAGGGGGTTTCAATTTAATTAAACTAAGCAAAAACTAAATTGAATTAAAATTCCTAATTGCTATCTAATTTGGTGAATTATGGTCTTGTGACTAGCTTTGGATTTGTCCCTTGGTATCCACTATCCTTATCCTAATCCAATTATGATTAATTCTAGTCTAAGAGTTCCTAAATGTGTTCATAACAAATTATCTTGGGTAACTACTCAAGATTCAAGAGATTAACGATCTAATGTTGAATTGAAACCTTAATCCCTCATTAAATTGTCAATTCTTGTTTCTAAGATCAATGAACACCCAATTTAATTGATTAATTGATTGATTAGCCTCTGAATCATCCTAAATATTTAATTAACTAACTAAACATTAAGGAATCTTCAAATTAAACAATTAAGCACATAATTTCACTCATGTATTTTATCGAACACCTTCGAAGCATACATGGGAAATTCAGATAATATTGGAATTAATCAGATCAATTAATCAACAAAAAGGTTCCCTAATTAGTGTCTAACCAGCCACTAATTATAATTACACAAATTCCCTTATCAAATACAACTTAACCAAGACAATAAATGAAAGAGAAAAAGTGTAGGAAAAATAGAGAAATCATTAGCCAAAATTCTATGTCTTCTCCATGGATTCAAGCTTCTCCAAGGCTTCCTCCTAGCTAGCCTCAAGATGGAGATTAGAACTTCATGAGATGTGGAGATGGATGATGGAATCAATGGGAATGAGCATGGAGTGGAAGAATGGTTGGATGGAATGGATTGAATGGTTTGGTTCCCCCTTGAACGAATGAATGGCTTGATATATATAGGCATGAGTTTTCGGAAATATAGAGACGTGGGATGGGTGGATTGTGAATGGATTAAGATATCCGAATGGATGAAGGAAGCGTGCAGACTTGTAGAGATGTGAATGAATCAAAGGCGTGAATGGAATGGATGTTTGCTCCCTCTCACGTGAATTTTTAATGACTCTACGTGCTGTTCATGTGCTTCTCTCTATGTGCTCAGCTTCTTCTTTTAATACAAGCTTGCATTGTAGATAGTGTGTATGAGAGTGGGCCCTACTGAATATAATAATCCACTTGCTTCTTCACGTTATCCATGCAGCTCTTCTTCGCGTTATTATTCACGTGTTTTCCTTCGTATCATGCAGCTTCATCATTCTCTGCTCAGCTTCTTCACTTTACTTCCTTTCATTTAATCCTTCATCCACGTGTTCCTTTGTTTTGCTCGAGTTCAACTCGAGTTCAGCTCGTTTTTAACGTGTTAAAGGCATAGCTTTTGCATGCAGCTGCTTCTTCACTTGTTCTGCATGTTCTCCACGTTCTGCACTACATGCTTTTTTAATGCGTTGTCCTCTCCATCAGCTCATGCTCTGTTATTTCATGCTCAACCTCCATCTCATTCTGCCCACGTTTAAGCTGTAGCCTATCACTAATGCAACCTGTAGCTTTTGCTCTATTCTGTGTGCGTCTGAACAGAATGAATCCAGTAGCTAGTCACCTCCAGTGTTTCTTTGCATTCACTATATTTCCAGGTCTGATTCTTTCTTCTTCATGCACCATTCAGCTTGTGCAGTTCGAACCTGCTTCTTTTCTACCCTTAACATCTTCTCAGCTCGCACAAGCTTCGTGAGTTCATAAATAACGTGGCTTTGTCTTCCATTAACTTAACTCCAGCTCTTGCATGTTCTCTACGTGAACATGCTCTGTTTTCCACGTTGGCTGCTATCTGCTTTAAGCTCCAGCTTACGCTTCTTCCCAGGTTAACATCTCACAGGTTCTGCACCTCAATGAATTACATGCTGCCACCCACGTGTTTGTTTATTTCTTTCTTCCTACATATAGAGCTTTCCTCGGCTATTGCTTCTTCTTTACTCAGAACCCATAGCTCATTCGATTTTTCCCCCAGCTCTCCTCGTGTTGTTCGCTCCTACCTTATTGCTACATTGTTCTGCCCAAGAAAACCAAGCCAAAATATAAAAATATAATATATTATTAATAAAAACCGAATTATCATCCACTCTTTTTTTCTTAATTCATTTTAATTTTTCAATTCATTTGTCCAAAAGAAAATTCTGCCCAAAATTAAAAAGTGTTTTAAGGATAAAAAAATATTTAATCATCAAAGAATTTTGGAGAATAAAATCTTAGTAATTTAAATCCAAAAATTCTCCTAATTAATTCAAAATTGTATTATTTTCTAAAATTAACCACAAATTCAAATATTGCATAATAAATCCATTTAATGCTCAAATTAATCATTAAAAATAATAATAAATGTGGATAAAATATATGAAAATTAGCACTTATCAGTATACCAATGTCTATAATTTCTGATCGAGGACCCCAATTTACTTCTAAATTTTGGAGAGCTTTTCAAGAGGCTATGGGTACCAGATTAGATCTTAGCACTGCCTTCCATCCTCAGACTAATGGGCAATCTGAGAGGACGGTACAAATAATAGAAGAGATGCTAAGGTTGTGTGTTATGGACTTTGGTGGTAGCTGGGATAACTATTTATCATTGGTGGAATTTGCTTATAATAATAGTTATCAAGCTAGCATACAGATGGCACCCTTCGAGGCATTATATGGAAGACGGTGCAGGTCTCCCATTGGATGGTTTGAAATTGGAGAAGTTAAATCATTAGGACCTGAATTAGTGCAAGATGCCTTAGAAAAGGTAAAAGTAATCAAGGAGAGATTGATAGCAGCTCAGAGCAGGCAAAAAGCGTATGTGGACCGTCAACGCCGTGATTTGGAGTTTATGATTAGAGACTACGTGTTTCTCAGGGTGTCTCTTATGAAAGGTGTGATGAGATTTGGGAAAAAAGGAAAGTTGACCTCGAGATATGTGGGACCATTTGAGATCTTAGAGCGAATTGGGGCTGTAGCCTATCAGTTAGCATTGCCACCGGAATTATCTAATATCCACCCAGTATTTCATGTTTCAATGTTAAGGAAATATCTACCTGATCCTTTTCACGTGTTGCAGAACCAAGATGTTTCATTAGGTGAAGGTTTAGCTTATGAAGAAGTTCCAGTTGCAATCTTGGATAGACAAACGAAGAAGTTACATTCTAAGGAGATTATGTCAGTGAAAGTTCTGTGGCGTCACCATACACTAGAGGAGGCTACATGGGAGATGGGAAGCGAAATGCGTGCAAAATACCCCTATTTATTTGAGAACTAAGGTTAGTATGTATATGTATATATAAATTCGATGACCGAATTTTCTTTAGGGGGAGAGATTGTAAAACCCGACGTGCGAACGTGCATGAGAATATATATGGAAGGGAGGGAGGTTTGACTTTTCCATGCTGATTCTTGCAGCTACCACGTACCAGCTTCCTTCATTTTGTAACTTTACATATATATCCCTCCTTTTACTTCCTTCCAGCTGGTTTTTTGGTCATCTCTCATCCAGAATTCTGCAACATATATCCTTCCAGCAAAGCAATCACAGAACCGACAGAACTCCGCATCTTCCTCCCCTGTTTTGCTGGACGCTGGTTTTCCTGCTTCTTCGAGCTGCTGGATGCTGGTTTTTTTCTGCTTCTTCGAGCTGTGAATTACTTGTTACTGCTTCTCCAGTAAGTGGCTGCATCCAAGTCGCATAACTCCTTCTGTTGGATGAAGACTGGTGCTGACCGAAAATTCCATTTCTTCTCCCCTGTTCAGCGCTGGTTTGGTTCGAACTGCAGCTGCAGATTTGCTCCTTGAATTTTGTTAAGCTTTTGCTGCTGGTCGCTGGTGAAACCAAGCCAGAAAAATTAAATTCCCAGGTCTAAAATTCTGCCATATGAATTGCTTTTGCTAGGTTCATCTTCTCCCCTCTGTTTACGCTACTTTGTTCTGCTGGTTCGCTTTTCAGTACAGCCTTCCTCCTTTTTGTTTAAGCTAAGCTCATGGCTGTGGGTGTTTGGCAGGAGAGCAATGCTGTATAGTGATTTTGGGCCTGGAAATTTCTGATGTATGTGTTGCTTTTCTGGTCAACTTTTCATGCGTCCCTCCTCTGTTTCTTAACTTGGTGATGCGTTTCTGTAGTGGCCAACTTAGAGAGGTCCTGCACAGGAGAAAAGGTGGTGCAGGAAGTGATTTTAGTTGGATTAAATTTTGACTTCATTCATGCTTAATTGTATGTCCATTCTCCCATACATTAATTCCTCCCAAAATTCTGCATATATATTCTTAATTAAAGACAAAATCCCCACTGTGCTTTTTCTTACCTGTCAACTTATATTTATGCAGAATAAGTTTCCCTTTTTTGTGTGGCTGCAGATTAAAGACGGTATGCATTTCCTTTATTTCTGGGTTTTGGGGTTAACTCCTAAGTGGAATTAGGGAAAAGAGAGCACAATATATGTATATGGTATACATTGTACGAATATGGAAGGCGTGAAATTGAGTAGAGGAATAAATTTTAAATTAAGATAAGTCCTGTATGAAATTAATTGGAGTGATTCATCTTCTAAAATCTGGTGAACGGGTCTTGTAGGGTATTCAAGAGACTGAGTTATAGCCGAGGAAAGGGGCAGGGAATTTCTGTAGTATCTCGGAAGGTGAGTAAGTAATGCGGACCGTGAGTAAATGAGAAACTATTATTTTATTATTAAGTTTCCTTGCAGTGTTCTAAAATTGGGTAATCTATTTATGGAGATACCTATTTAAATGTTTTGTAATATATATGTTTACCAAAAATCAATTCGAACATGAAATTTTGCAAATTGACGGATGTTTGAGTTAATTGGAAATCTTACTATGAAACCGATCTGAATGGTACTTTGTCTGAAATGTTACTTGGAGAAAATGTATTGTTTATGAAGTTATTTGCTCAGAACCCTGTAGCTAACAGTAGTAGATGTTAGCCCTAGTGCACCATGATCTGTACCTCAGCTAGCAGGGGTGGTGCTAGCCCCGTGTGTAGGCCACCACACGTGGAGTTATATTATTTCCGTAAGCTGAATGCCTTGCGTCTGTAGTGATTTTTCCCCGCGAGCTGTATGCTTTGCGTCTGTTTAAATTGGTTCTGCTTAGATACTTTCAGTGCATTTGTACGAAAGAATTTGCATAAAACATGTTTTACGCGATATATCTATAAATATGTACCTATACATTCGTGACCCTGCCTTTATTTTAAAAAAGGGTCAGCAATGCTTATTCATTGAGTATCAAACTCACTTTTCTTTTAAATTTTTTTTCAGAGAGCAATAGGGACCCTAATCTACCTCCAGCCGCCTTCTAGTGGTCGATATTTCGATTACTTCTTTGACGAGCCTGCAATGGCTCATGTGGGTGTATTTTGTCTATATGTGTATTTTGTTTTGAATCTTGTAAAGTTGGCTCCACTGAATCATAGTTAGGGCATCCCCACTCCCCGGATGTTTCTTTTGGTATGAATGGATGTATTGTATTGTTTGACACTTTGTAGAAATATCGGGAGGTCTACATTATAGAGGGGACTCTGCCGAAATTTCTACAAATATCCTTTAAAGAAAAGCTTATATATTTTATATGAATCAAAATTGATACCCATAATTATTTTCTTTATTTTTCCGCTTCTGCGTCGTCATACTTAAATTGTGGGGTATGACAAGGATTGAGAGAGATTTGAAGGAGCATTCATGACTGTTACTGGCTTCTTCTTTTCTTTCCCCTTGAGCCGAGACCAGCAAAGCAGTAAGGGGTACAATTATTTCATTTTATTTTATTTTATTTTCTGCCTCGTGGGTTCTGGATTCTCTGGTTGAAGAGCCAAAAAAAAATTGAAAAAAATTGAGCCACGTTTTGTGATAGCTTTGCTCATGTAAGTCAGTACTTTTTCTATGGTTCTATATCCTCACATGTCTCTACCTATGGTTTGGGAATTGTCTTTTATAGGAGTTGTGTCATTTTAATCAATTGGTTTTGTATACTGAATCCTACTATGCTATATATATATATATATGTGGAGGTGTTGGAATTCAATACGAGCCATAATCATCAATTGCCTCTCCTTTTGGTTTGTCAACTAAATTTTGTTTATTCCCTCCCTCATATAGGTATACTTTCTTTTATAGTTCATATCTAAAGCATAATGGTGGGTTGAAGAAGTAGATTGGATATTGAATACCATAATAATTGTAACTGGAACAAATTAGTTACGTCAATGTTGTGATAGGGATGTAGCTGATTATCATAGTCGAAGAAAAATTTGTTAACATTAGGTGTTGGATAAAGATGAGACATTTTATAATTGACAATTGGAATTGTTCAAATATTGAGAATTCGTGAATTGGTATATAAGGCATTGGGAGAGTTAAGCGCAGCCGAGAGTTAATGGAGAATATAATAGGGGAACTTTTGATGTTATCTTATCAGGTGAGTAAGCAATCCCAACTATGAGCATCATATAATTCCTACTTACTTTTTTTGTTTTCAAAGTTGATTATACATTTATGTGGTTAACATTATTTATTTATTAATTATTCAAATATCTATATAAACTTCATTGTATCATAAGAACAAACCATTCTTTGATCCTATTTCTATCTGAATGTAAAGATTTTGGTTGATATGTTCTAATTTTCTATATATTAGGCATCTAATGAATTATTCGGATCTCATTCTTCGACTAAAAATGGACATGATTATGAGTTTTGATTTTTTAAAGGTATATTTTGAAAAACATCTCAATGGGAATTGTCCATGATGGAACCTTGCTGCTAACAGTAGTAGGTGTTAGCATGGTACACCATGATCAGTACTCTAACTAGCAAGGGTGTTGCTAGCCTTGTGTGGTTGGCCATCATATGTGGATCTATTCTAGTCTTTTGTGAGCATGTTGCTCAGCGTCTGTGTGACTTACCCTCGCAGGCTATGTGCTCTACGTCTGATTTTTTGGTACCAACTAGACATTTCTATTATAATTCAAAACCATTTATTGAGAGAATCTACTGATTTTTGTATTAAATATCCAATTATTGAATTATAGGTTGGAATAGAACTTTTGTATGAAATTGTGCTTATTCTTTATAGTTAGCCTTGTTTACTCATTGAACATTTATCTCACTTTTTTTATTTCAATTTGTTTCAGATAATAGGCCTAAACCCAATTCCTCTTCACTAACTTAGGATTGGTCATCTTCCTTCATTCTTAGTGAGCTCCACATCTATTTGCGTGGGCATATTTTGTTGATGCATTTTAAATTTATTTTGTATTGTAGAATGTTGTATATAGGTCCATTGAACCACAGATAGGGTCCCCCACCCTTAAATATTGATGTATATTGATATGGGCTGATATTAGAACTTCTTTTGATGTATCTATGTCGGTTGACTGATTGTAGAATTTCAGAAGGTCCAAATTTTAGGGGAGACTCTATTGAAATTTTTATAGAAATCTATGTAATTGATAATGGTTAATATAAGTATTAATTGCAGTTGTTCTGATTAGTATATCATTAGGAATTGAAATATCATGAATTTCTAATGAATTTTGGTTTGGATCTCAATTTTATTAGGTTTATAAAGGGTAGGCTGTTTACCTTCCGTGTTTGTCACACTCTTATTTTCAGGATGTGACAGTTCCACTTTCAACATCCACAACACAATAAAAAAGTCAACAAATAGAGATAGGGAAATTTGGATCTTGCCTCTTGGTCCAAGGTGTTATATACAATATTACAATTCATCCAAAATACATTTTAAGAGAAGACTATTGCCCATGTGGACAAGTGTGAGGCACTGCCATTTGGAACTTGTAAAAATTAAAAAGAGTGAGTTTTGACTTTTAGTAAATAATACAAATTAGAGTACATTACATCAATATCTCTTGAATTTTGCTGCAATTACACATATCTCTCTTCTATTTTTAAAATATATACAAATATCCTTGAATCAAAAAGTTACATCACATTTTATTCTAATTTTAAAATTTTTTACTAAAATACCATTTATTAATCTAAATTTAAAATTGGTTTATAGAAAATATTTTAGTAAAAAAACTTAAAATTAGACTAAAATTATATTTTAAAAATAAAGAATATGTTTGTGTAATTCCAACAAAGTTCAAGGGATGTCGCTATAATTTACTCTACATACTAAGAAGGGAACAAGCGATAGGAACGAGAGTTTTACTAAATAGATGGTTTCACAACAATAATTGAGTAATGTTGAAAAATTAATATTACCATTATACAATTTCTATAAGAGTAACAATTAAATAAAGAGTAATGATGCCAAAGTGTGATTAGATCAAAGCGTATGTAACAATTGAAACGGGTAGTTTGAATAAAATCACTAAGAAATCATTCAACCAAATAGAGTAGGAGACATCCATGTAAAACCCAATCAGAATACAAACCTGAACACATGTAATTAGATGAGAGCATCACGCTCGTAATAAAAAAATAAAAAATAAAAAAATACTGGTGGTTGTGGGGAGAGGCAGCCACAATCTCGAATGAAATTAATCCCACAATCAAAGGGTGGATATTTATGGCCAAAAAAACTATAGAGGAATGTTTAATTTTAAGTGAACAATGCAACCGTCCTTTCCCACTTGTTTTAGGTATTTTGTATTTCTGTTTTTAGGAGGTAATATATACTTCAAGTGAATAAAAATCTCAATTTTTTTTTGACTCCAACTGCCCTTGTTCACGTATTTTAATTTAGGAAAATTTTAATTTCAAATGGATGATATTCTCCTCGCCCGCAGATGAGAGCTATGTCCAACCGTCTTCCCCTATTGTTTTGCCCATTCACCACACTCAGTTTTCTTTTATGCCTCCAAATTAACCATCTGCTTCCTCTAACAGTCAATATTGTTACACTATTACCTGACAAGTTTTGTGTTTTTTAAACAGTACTTTCACACAGATGAAAATTCCTTCCTTTAATTATAATTCTTATGATATCCGTTGCTGATATTAATGAATGCTGGGAGAAATAGAGTATGAGTTTACTGGAACAAGTTAACTAACAACACTCTGCCCCCTCGCAAGCTTTTTCATTGTCGTGGTAATTTATGCAATTCATTTGTTCATTTTCATTTACCATTTTAAGGGACTTCGTTGAATCTTAAAGATTACAAGGATGGTTAAGACCAAATACCAAGGGAGAATATTAAAAGTAAATTACGTACATTTCTATTAAATTTGTTGAAATTACACAGCTGGCTTATTTATTTTCAAAATATATATAAATTTTTCTTAAAACAAAAGTTGCATTATATTTTAGCTTAATTTTAATTTTTTTAACTAAATTACTCTCAATTAATTTAAATACATATTTTTTTATAAAGTGTATTATAGTCAAAAAAATTAAAATTGGACAAAATATATATTTTAAAAATAAAGAAAAAGTTTATCTAATTTTAGTAAAACTTAAAAGAGATATTTATAATTTCAATAAAACTCAAAAATGCCATTAATTTACCTAAAAAAAAAGGATAAAGATTGGTGTCATTTTTCAGATTTCTGTTTATTTTCATTCCACTATTGTATTTTCAGTTCAATCATTTGATAGAGCAAGCAAAGCAAGCGGCAGAACATAGCTAGCGTACCAGAAGAGGACTTCACTATTGGAGTTGCAAGATCCTCGAAGCGGATGCTTGCAATTATGCAAAGAACTAAGATTTCCGATGGGTTCTCAAAAAGCCATTATCCTTGTGATTCAATTATTTTGCCAATTAAGAGCAACCATCCAAAGCCTATAATTGTCACTGTATCTAAAGGCATAATAGAAAGATCTTGGGGTCGATGTTGATTGTGATGGCAAGAACTGTAATTATTTAGCGAAAAGGATTTTTATGTTCATTCGTATATTCATATATATGGTTTGGATTTGAGAAATCAATACTATATCAATATCACTGGAGGGACCTAGGCATGTAATGCTTGAATTCGCAGCTTCATTGCTTTATCCTTCAAAATATAGGAACAGTACTGATATATGGGACTCACAAGCATTCTTCGTGCTTGGTGGTTTTATGAATAATGCATCTTGGACAATATTTAGCAATCATCACTACAATCTACCTTGCAGTAAGATTATCCTCTCTCTCAATTAATTAGTTTGTAATTACTTTTAATATCAGAGATAAATTGCAACAAATTTGATGTTTTGGGAGTTTGATGAAGGATATCATGTCAAAGTATAAAATAGCTCAGTGTTTATTTTATTCTTTTAAATGTTATAAATTGTTCTTATTAATGAAAATGTTCAATGGTAACTTAGTTCGGTTTATTTTTAGAATAGTGAAACAATCCTTTCCTCTTGAACATCAATGGCAAGTGTTTGAAGATGGTTTGTTTAGCAATTTTGATGGAAGAACTCATAAATTGTAGTTCTATTAACAGATTTTGTGGTTCAATATTCAATGTCCATATCACCAAACTATTGTCACTTCTTCCAACACGATAATTCAAAACACACCCTAGAATATAATCACAACAATTCATTTAGTTCCTAAGAACCACATTTAAATTTCTTTTTTCTCTATTCGACTTTGCTAGTTATTTTGGTTTGTCCTATCTTAAGTTCTTTTCCCTACTAAGTTTAATTACTCTCTACAAATTTCCTAGTTTATTAGCTGCTTTAATTTATTGTTTTTCCAAAATTTCCTAGCTTAACTACTAGTTTACTCTTGTTGAATTTTGGTTAATTCACTACTTCAGCTAATTAGTTCTTTACTTGGGAAATTCCTACTTTTAGAATCAAGTTCTATTTGATTAAATTTGACTAATATATTCCTACTCTAGTATTGTCTTAGATTAATATTTAATTTATTTTAGTTGATTATTGCCTATTTCAATTCCTACTAATAGTATTAGCGTTAACCTAGATTACTAGCCATTAATTATTTTTATTTGTGCAGTTACTTATTTGTTTTCGATTAAGATTTGCTCATTTTGTTTGGTTACATTGCAAGTTTGGCATATGGTGTATACAAACATCCATTCAAGCAAGTTACTACGCTTGTCAAATTTCCCAATTCCCAATTCGAATATTAGCCTACTGTAATTCATGCTTCCTTTTAATTTACCTTAACTTTTCCTAAACATACAGTAGGCACAATAGCATAGAAAATGGTATAAATTAGTCCTAACTCCTAATCATAGATGGAAAACCCAACCACCAAGAAGGCACTTACCAAGCAATTAAAATCCAAGCTTTGCAATTTATTCAAGTCACCGCAACAAAAAGGGCCTCAACGCCAACCCACATTCAACACAAGCAATTTGAAAGAAATTTTTCACAAGCTCCCACGAATCAGCTGCCCATACACACCCAAAAGAAATACCGTGGCAACAATAGAAGTCTCTCTCTCTTGGGTAGTTAGTAAGAAGAAAGAGATTAACTTGGATGTTGGGAACGATGAAATCAAATAAGAAGAATGGCCAACAAGAGAGGAAACCCAAAATTGCAGAGCAAGGAAGTATGTATCACAGAGAAAAACTCAAATGCACTGTTGCATGGGTTAGCTGAGAGAATTGAAGGACTACCAATCGAACAAAATTGAAGCTGATGGTAGAAGAAGCTTCGGTCATTCCTTCAAGGGAAGAACAAGGGAGGTTAATCAAGCATACAAGAGCTATTTGAAGGAGTCTCAGGGCTGGACAGCAGCAACAGAAGTGAAAAGGAACGAGTTGCGCACCAGAAAAAAAAAAAAGGTTACGAGGCAAGGTGAGAGAGAAGCTAACCGAAAATCAAAGATGGGAAGATGGACCTCCATTGCTGTTGCTGCTAAACGAAGGAAAAAAATGTTGAAGGAGCAAGAATGCATGTACGAAGAAGCTGGAACAAGAATTGGCTGCGATGGAGAGTATAGCCGACCACAAGGAGAATAGGAAGGCTGGAAACGCAGAGCAAAATCTCCCTCACCCAGTCCACTGCCCGAACTCAAAGGGTGGGACGAGGAAAATGAGGAGAAGCTTCAGGTGAGTGAAGTGTAGAAAGAACAGAGCAAAACGTGTGGTGGATGGAGATAAGTTGTTAGATATATAGCTGTTTGGAAAACCAAGAGCGATTTGTTTCCACTATGTCCCATATGGTGGGTACTTCTCAAAGCCTTAAAGCCCATATTGAAGGGAAAATCTGAAGAGCTTAGGGCATTTGATAAAATATAATTTAAAATTATATTGAAACAGTTCCAACGATTCTATTTTAATCTGACTTCTAAATTTAAATATATTTCTATTTAAATTTTAATATAATATTCAAAAAATCATAACTGTTCATTTAAAATTTCAAACCACTATATTTTTACAGAGAAACACAGTTTTTCATGAAAGACTGTGCCAACACAAATTCTTGTTATACATAGCAGTTTGACAGACTAGAAAAGTATAGAACAATTATTGATTTTCTTTTCCTCCTAAAATTCTTATTCTGAAACTTCGTATTGTTCTATACGAGAGATATTAGAAATTGCTATCTATACATCTCTGAGTGCTTGGGATTCAACTTAAGAGTGATTTACCGTATATCCAGCAACAAATATAGTGGAGACAAACATCACCTTAAAAAAATGTGATTTGCACACATTTCTGGGCACAAGTCTTTTCTTTCTTATATTTTTTTCTGGAAGTTTTAAGCTTGGAAAGGGGCACGTAGGCATCAGTTGGACTCTGCTACAATTAAATCTCCACAGGAACCTGTTAGAAATTCTAGAAAAGGCAAGGGCTGGGAAGAACATTTCGAAAGTTACAGCGGGTCCTCATGCTGAAACTTAAATTTTCTTAAGTTAGGTGCATTACATTCTTTTCCTAAGTTTCAATTGGGAGGTGAGAATTAGATTGGAGCCAGTATTTACAAAACGATCAAATAAAAAATTTATGAAAAAATTCACAAGACAAAATTCGTATGTTTTATAAATCTAATAATTAAACAATTATTCTTGATGTCTAAAAATAAAATTTTAATTTAAAGCAGAAAATGTAAAAGTTTTTGAAAGAAAGTAACGGAATAAAAGAACAATGATTGTTTTATATAAAACAAGAGTTGAACGAAGCCAAAGAAGTCTGCAAAGATAAGTCATGTATATTTAAGGGGCAATGCTCGTTGAAATTGTTTTGTCAGTAAGCAATTAATATTGGCCTTCAACTTATTCTCTGAAGAAAGTGCGCTCACATTCAACATATTTGATTATGAGATGTTATATTAAATTCTTGCATGAAATGTTGATAATATTCTTTCCGTTCAAGGAGCTTCAAATGCTCATTTTCTATAATTACCGTACATATATAGATGAGAAGATACTTTCATTTGTATTCTTCAAATTTTAAAATTGACAAGAAATTAAATAACCTGAGAAAAAGCTAAATCATCAAAATGCTATAAAATATATTGTAAAGCTAGGTTTCAAGTTTTATTTTCCATACACAAATGTCATGCTCCGGAATCGGCATTATTAATATTTGATTGGATTCTAATTAGCAGCTCTATCAACGATCAGTTCTAATAATTTTTTTGGAGGGTTCTTGAAAAATTTTAAAAAGAAATTTACAGGAAAAAAAAAAAAGAATCACTAACCCAATCCTTTTCACATGATTGTAAAAGAAGTAAAATCAGATTCAAGGAGGAAAATCATTTTCTGTAGGTAAACATAACATCTTATCGATCTGTGTAAGGCAAAGCGTCGCTAATATTTGATGTAGAACAAAGTATAGTTCTAAATTGCGGTTCGCATCATGTGATGCGGCTACAATATTGCTTTTGCGGCACTGGCAAAATTTTCACTTCTTGACCTTCGTCTCCCCTTGATTATTCTCACACATGCCTCTAATACACGATACACTAAATAACTTTTAGTTTCTAAGTGCCACTTCGGGTTGATCGTAAAAATTTAAGTTTCATTAAATTTTGGATGGCATACCAAACGATGATAGATGGGTTTCAAGAGTAAATCCAGAGTGATCAGGATGAAAAGTTGGAAGGTCAAAATTGCCAACAGATCACTTGAATTTTTTGTTGTTCTTTTACCTGCAATAATTGTTGGGTATTCTACTTCATCTTTGAAAGAAAGAACCTAATTCTAGAGTTACAATCATTCATAGCAAAGCTTGAAAGTATCGGATGATAAGTTTCGAGAAAGAAAGTTTCTTTGCTATGCAGTAAATGACAACAGCTAGACGTTAATTTTATGCTTGGCTAAATGGACATAGAGATGGTGACCGAAGGTTTCCAATTTTTAAGTTACAGATAAACAGAAGTTTGTTTTTGTTGTATTGTACGTTATAAGGAGTTACCGAATGAGTTGATTTGACATTGTGGTTAACCTTATAAAAACATCATTTTCTCCTTCTACATCTATCCACAAAGCCACACTCATTTATTTATCCAAATCAAAGCATCGTCATCCTAGATAAATCATGGCACCAGGCAAATGCATGTTTGCAATGACAATATTACTTTTTGCCATTGTTACTTTATGGGTCACACCTGGATTATCCCATGCTCCAACACCGTCTAATCAGTTCTCACCTGAACAAAGTCCTCAGTTTTATGACTATTTGCTTTGGTGTTCACGGAAGTTTATAAAAAACTGTGGTTATCTTACATTCTCTGCAATAGTTTATCGTAATGCAACAGTCACAAAAGAGTGTTGTGGCAATCTAGTTAGTGGGCTGGGAAAGAGTTGCTATGACAACTTGATTATCCCTGTTCTTAAATCACGTGCGTTTAAAGGCAATGCTTCCCAAATCGCAGCAAGCAATAAACAAGTTTGGAGCAAATGTGCTTCTATAGCAGAGAGTTCACCCCCTCCTCGTTAGTTTATTACTTGTACTCATAAAATTTACCATAATTTATTGCTTAAATAAAAATATATCGTATCTCTGATTTGCTTTTATATTGAATCTGAATGTGGGAGGCAGAATTAGAATGGGGCAGGGCTATTACAAAAAGATAAAATCAAAATTTATGACAAAATTCATAAGATAAAATTTGTATATTTTATATATCTAATAGTTAAACTATTATTCTTCATGTCTAAAAATAAAGTTTTAATTTGAAACAAGAAAATGTTAATGATTTTGGAAAGAAAGTAAAGGTGAACAAGAACAAAGATTGTTTTATATAATACATATACTTAATAATGCTTTTATTGTTATTACTTAAGTTTGCGAAGTTAAAAAGTTTGTGAAGACAAGTCATATACATTTATGAGTGTCAGACCCAAGACCAGGATGGTGACCGGCCCAAATATAGGGAAACTCATGCTTGTAAGCTTTCATAAAGGAACTATGGAAATAATGCAATATTGGGAAATCTTCTCATTCACATAAACAGGAGGGGTTTATTTGTAAATGTCAGCAAAATCTCCTCTAAAATATGGTCGTTCCCAATTTAATATAATAGCCCAAAATCTATAGAATTGTTCTACTTGAGAGTTTCACTCTCAACATCCACAACACAGTATAAAAATCAACAAATAGACATAGGGAAATCTGAATCTTGCTTGTAGGTCTAAGGTGTTATATACAATATTACAATTCATCTAATGACTCCCTAATTTTGGATGAGAAAGAGATATATTTTATGATATATTAGAGAGTCAAAGTACTTTTCTCTTGATTAATATAGCTTAACTTTCTATTCAATCAAACAAAATGAAGAAAATATCTCAATTGTGATATCTTTATCAGTTTTAAGCCTCATTTGATGATTGATTTTTATCTCAGGAGAAAGGTAAAAGATTGTATAAAAGAATGAGAAAAGGGAGAAAAGCTGAAAAGTCAAAAGGCAAGTTTAACAAGCCCTTTTGCTACAGCAATAACACAATTCGTTATAGCTAGGATACACGTTCGCTATGGCAAAGTCACTTTGCCATAGCGAAGTCGTGATACATACAAATTTTAGGGAGCTTCTAGCTATAGCACAGGCAATAGCAAGATCAGCAAAAATCTGGACGCCTATAAGCTCTCGCTCGCCATAGCGAGATCGGCTACTGAAATGCACAACTTTGATTTGCAAGCTAAAAAAGCAAGAAAGAGTGAGGGCTTTGGCATTCTGAGCAGAGGGGAGAAACTTTGAAGGGGAAAAACACACCAAAGAGTTAGGGTTTGAGGAGGAGAAGCTTGGGTTGAAGATTGGAGACCGAATCAACATGATTGCACTGAGTTTCCTTCGATCCTCCATCTTCTTCTTTATGATTCTTTGTCTCTTTGAATTTCTGAATCTGATTTCAATGTGTAGAGCTATGTGTAGCTAAATTTCTTTGATCTTAAGTTTACTTGAACCTATTGCTATGTACTAAGGATTTTGCACGGTTAAATTAAGTTGATTAATGATTTGAATGCTTGATTTGTCCTTATTGTTTGATAAGGAGTTTGGCCATCTCTTGTTGAATTGGGGGTTTTGAGGTTTGCTCTTGAAAAAGAGAAATCTCAATAGACCAATTGATCAAGCAACCTAGGATTGAAATTAGGTAACACTAGTTTTGTTCTTAGGTATACAAATATGTTCAAGAATCCTAAGTGGTGAAAGGGGCTGAACGTATTATATCTGATTAATTGTGAGAGAAGTCTACAATTAATTCGAATAGAAGTCTAAGTGGTTCGAGAGACATTTGATCTCAATTAATCTCCCCAACCTTTAGATTGTTGATTAATTAATTAATCGGGCACCTTAAGTTGTGGCAATTAGGGGATAGGAACCTATGATACTCTTAAGTGGTTTATTTCATCAAAACTATCTTGACACTCAGTATTTGTTTACTTTCATTTTATATTAACTCATTGCATTAGTAGTTGCGCATCTTGACTTAAACAAAAGTGAATTTCTTTAGACTTAATTGAATTTAATTCGATTCTCTATGGGACCGCCTTGATTCACTATATTACAAAATCGATCCGTACCCTTATGAAATTATTTGCAAAAATAGTGGCTATCATCATCCAAAATACATTTCAAGAGAAGACTATTGCCCATGTGGACAAGTGCAAGGCACCACTATTTGGAACGTGTAAAAATTAAAAAAAGTGAGTTTTGACACTTAGTAAATAATACAAATTAGAGTACCTTACATCTATATCTCCTTAGTTTTGTTGTAATTACACATAACCCTCTTCTATTTTCAAAATATATACAAATATTCTTGAATTAAAAAGTTATATTGCACTTTATTTTTATTTTAAATTTTTTTACTAAAATACCCTTTATTAATCTAAATTTAAAATTAGTTAATAGAAAGTATTTTAGTAAAAAAAACACTTAAAATTAGATTAAAATTATATTTTAAAAATAGAGAATAGATCTATGTAATTCTAGCAAAATTCAAACGATGTCACTATAATTTACTCTACAAACTAAGAAGGGAACAAGCCATAGGAATGAGAGTTTTACTAAATAGATGGTTTCACAACAATAATTGAGTAATGTTGAAAAATTAATATTACCATTACACAATTTCTATAAGAGTAACAATTAAATAAAGAGTAATGATGCCAAAGTGTGATTAGATCAAAGCATATGTAACAATTGGAACAGGTAGTTTGAATAAAATCACTAAGAAATAATTCAACCAAGCAGAGTAGGAAACATCCATGTAAAACCCAATCAGAATACAAACCTGAACACATGTAATTAGATGAGAGCATTACGCTCGTAATAAAAAAATTAAAAAAAATACTGGTGGTTGTGGGGAGAGGCAGCCACAATCTTGAATGAAATTAATCCCACAATCAAATTAAGGATGTAAGGATACTCATGGCCAAAAAAAAAAAAAATTAGAGAAATGTTTTATTTTAAGTGCATAATGCAACCGTCCTTGCCCATTTATTTTAGGTATTTTGTATTCCTTTTTTTAGGAGGTAATGTATACTTCAAGTGAATAAAGATATCAATTTTTTTTTTAATGCCTCCAACTGCCCTTGCCCACATATTTTTAATTTAGGAAAATTTTAATTTCAAATGGATGATATTCTCCTCGTCCGCAGATGAGAGCCTTGTCCAACCGTCTTCCCCTATTGTTTTGCCCATGCACCACACCCAACCGTCTTCTATGCCTTAAACAGTACTTTTACACACAGACGAAAGTCATAATTTGAAAAGTTTATTGGTGTTCCTTCCTTTAATTATAATTCTTATGATTTCCCTTGCTGATATTAATGAATGCTGGGAGAAATATAGTATGAGTTTACTGGAACAAGTTAGCTAACAACACTCTGACCCCTCGCAAGCTTTTCATTGTCGTGGTAATTTATGCAATTCATTTGTTCACTTCGTTCACCATTTTTAAGTGACTACGTTGAATCTTAAAGATTACAAAGATGGTTAAGACCAAATAAGAAGAGAAAATAGTAAAAGTATATTATATAATTTTTTTTAATTTTTGTTGAAATTACATAGACTTCCTATTTATTTTTATAATATATATAAATTTTCTTTAAAATAAAAAGTTACATTATATTTTAATCTAATTTTTTTAACTAAAATATCCTCCGTTAACTTAAATAGATATTTTTTTAATAAAGAGTATTATACTAAAAAAATAAAAATTGGACAAAATATATATTTTAAAAATAGAGAAAAATTCATTTAATATTAATAAAACTTAAAAGAAATATGTGTAATTTTAATAAAACTCAAGAAATGTCGGTTAATTTACTTAAAAATAAAAATGAAGCTGAAGATTGGGGTCATTTTTCATATTTCTGTTTATTTTCATTCCACTGTTGTATTTTCAGTTCAATCATTTGATTGGAAGCAAGCAGCAAAACATAGCTAGCGTACCCGACGAGGACTTCACCATTGGAGTTGCAAGATTCTCACAGTTGATGCTTGCAATTATGCAAAGAACTAAGAGTTCCGATGGGTTCTCAAAAAGGCATTATCTTTGTGATTCAATTGGGTCGCACCTACAGTATAACTGTATGGTGTAAGAAAAATTTTAAAATTTGATTTTTAAAAATAAAAACTAAATAATGTAGGGTGACCATCAAAATTTTTATTTTAAAAAGAAAATAGAAAAAATTTTTTATAAGAAAAAAATAATTATGAACAAGAAACAAATTCAAGAGTTGGTTATTCGTGAATAAAATATTAGTTATCCTACAACACTTACTTTTAAAAAGTGATTGTCCTAAGTTAATTATTCAAAATTAATACAACCTTAATTTTGTTTTAATTTCTCTAACAACTACATACAAAAATTTAAAAAAAAAAGTTGAAAAAAGGAAAGGAAAATAAAATATTTATTTATAAAGATGAACTTAACCTAAGATAAAAGTCTAAATCTTACGTATCTTATGAAAATGATCAAAGTCCAAGTAATTCGACTAGATAAAAAATTGTATATATTAGTTGGTGTTTTTTTAATTTTTGTTAAAAGTAAGAAAAAGTAGAAATCATTTTAACTTTCACGTAGAAATCATTTTATATTTCACAAATAAAATGGCTTTTCAAATTGGTTTGTGTTTTAATTTACAAAAATTGAGTGAATTTCACTTCTTTAATCTTTTCATGTTTCATTTTTCTATTTTTTTAATTCTTGACAATAAGATTTTTATTTGAATAGAAAGAACTTTTTTTGGCTTTTCTTGGAAAGCATTTAATTCTTACTTTTTTATGATTTTGTGTAAAAAAAATTTGAAAAAAATTCCTAAATTTATGAAAAAGAAACTTAATTCTGTTTTTGGAATGAAATCCTTAACATGTGTTTACTTTAAAGTTTAAAACATTAACCTTTGAATTTGAAAAGTTATATAATCTTTTTATTTTTAAGAAATTAACATTGAACTCAAAGATATTTTTTTTATTTTTTAAAGAGAAAACTTGAAAAAAAGATTTTAAACAAACTAATTTTTATATTTTTACTTTTGGAAACATTAATTTTTGAATTTAGAAAATCTTTAAAGAAAGTATATTTATTTGTTTTTTTCTCTTGGCTTTAAAAGATTTATTCTTGAACTTTTAAATTTCTTTTTTTCTTTTTTTAATTTTTGACTTATTTGATTTTTCTTTTATTTCATGTTCTTCTTTTAAATCTTAATAAAATCCAACTTTATTTTTTTTGGGGCAAATTTTTATAATTTTTCAAAAGAAAATTTGAAGAAATGTTTTGATATAAGAAACGTTTATATAGTTTTTATTAAAACCTAACCTTTGAACCTATTTTGATTTTTTTCCTATCTTTCACTTAATTTGAAAAGAAATTCATTTGATTTTTTGAAAACTATTTTTTTGGAACCCCTTTTTAATTTTAAAAGAAATGCATTTTATTTTTTAAAAACTATATATTTTTTAGTCTTCTTTTCTTTCTAACATTTTTCATTTTTTTGCTTAAATTTTTTTTAAAAAATGAAATCAATTACATATGGCCCATTAAAATCTAAAATTTATTAAAACGTAAATACAAACTCAATAAATACGAGACTTATTATCACACATAATATTCTAATTGACTCTTCTATGCTTGAGAAGACAAAGAACCCTACATGACAACTCTAAAGAGAAAATAAATATAAAGATAAAACCAAAATAAAAATATGAATATTCATGTGCACTCAAAAATTTGTGATTGTGTGCCTTGTATAAAATTATAAGTCATTGTATCATATTTAAGCATATTTAAAAGAGAGAAGGGAGGAATTGCACAAGTAAAACTCGATTGTATCTTATCCTTTCCTTCATCTGATCAAATAATCTATCTCCATATGTTGTGCCAATAAGGGCTTTCCATTGCATTGCTCCATCATCATATTTGAGCACCAAACAAACATTTTAAACAATTATGCAAGTTGGCTAGCATCGCATAGTCTTTCTAGGGAGGTTGGTTTTGAATTTCTTGAAGAACCTTCTCATGAGCTATCTCTATTAATTTTGGGAGACAAAGTGGGAGCAGTATCATCTAGCCTAATCCCTATATAATTTTCTCTTTGTTTTTTCCTTGTTTGGGTCTGTAGACCTCGTATTTTGATAAAAAAAAGTCCCATTAATATAGTATAGCAAAGCTTATTATTGGGTAAGATGTATTGAAAAGAACACACATTCTAATTCTAAATTCCCACACATACCTATAGTTTAGGAATCATACTGTAAACAAGGACCAAATATGTCACACCTCACAAATTTAAGTACGTTGGCGCAGAAGAAAAAAGAAAAAAGAGTATAACTTCATATAATAAATTATGGGTATCATTTTCGAATCATATAAGACATATAAGTTTTTCTTTTAGGTGACTTTTGTAAAAATTTCGGCAGAGTCTCCTCTATAATTTAGACCTCCCGATATTTCTACAATCTGTCAGCTAACACAATACATCCAAAAGGAACAACCCGTATTCATTCAGACCAAAAATAAACTTCTAGGGAGTGGGGATACCTTATCCATGATTCAGTGGAGCCAACTTTATATTATTTAAAACAAAATAGATTACACACATATTAACAAAATGCACCCACATGACCAACTGCAGGCTTGGCAAAAGAAATAGACGAAAGATCAGACTAGGGTCTGCACTGCTATCTGAAAAATTAAAAAAACAAAAAGAAGTGAGTTTGATACTCAATGAATAAGCAATGCCAACCCTTGAAAATAGGGAGAGGGCCTAAAAACAAACATATATATATTTATATATATAACGCATGAAACATGCTTTATGCAATTTCTTTCTTAAAATGCACTGATAGTATCTAAGCAGAACCAATTGAAACAGACACAGAGCACACAGCTCGCGAGGGAAATAACTACAGACGCAAAGCATTTAACTTGCAAAAATAAAACGACTCTACGTGTGGTGGCCTACACACGGGGCTAGCACCACCCCTGCTAGCTGAGGTACAGATCATGGTGCACCAGGGCTAACATCTACTGCTGTTAGCTACAGGGTTCTAAGCAGATAACTTCATAAAACAATACGTTTTCTCTAATTAACATTTCAGACAGAGCATAATTCACTTAAGTTTAATACCAGAGTTTCCCGATAATTCAAACAGTCTTAAATTTACAAAATTTCATGTTCAAATCAATTTTTTTTTTGGTAAACATGCATATGACAAAACATTTTAATATATATGTCTCCATAAATAGATTTTTAAATTTTAGAATACTACAAGGAAACTTAATAACAAAATGGTTGATAATATTCATACAGGGTCCGCATTACTTACTCACCTTCCAAGATAGTACAGAAATTCCCTGCCCATTCCTCCGCTATGACTCAATCTCCTAAATACCCTACAATACCTGTTTACCAGATTTTAGAGTGTGAATAACTAAAATTTATCTCATATGCTTAGCCTATTTGAACAAGATTCTAGGAAAAAGGAAAGAACATTAGTATTTATTCTTCATTCCCTTAGCATGCTATAGTTATGTATATGATTTCAAGGAACTAAATCTACCATCCTCTCCTCAATTCCATGCCCTCGATACCCATACATTACACACAATATATGTGTCCGTATATGGCAGCAGAGCATTTTTAGCTTCTTCATTCAAAGACTAAAATTTGTTCAAGGGAGGAAGAAAAATAGAACCATGTCAATTTTATGTCATTTCTTCCCTAATTCCATTAAGCAGCTAAACTCAACAACCAAGCAATAACAGAAAATTCATACCACACAAGGTTATCTTTTCTGCAGCAAAACACGCTAGAGAGGAGCATCTTTTGCACAAACAAGAATTGGCAAGTAAGAAGCACAATGGAATTTGGTTTTAGATTAGGAAGTATATGCAGAAAATGGGAGTAGTCACCGTAGGAAAGTTGAAATACATTTTAGCATGAAGGAAGTCAAGATTGCTCCAACCAAAATCATCCTCCTACCCCAATTTTTTTTTTCTACGCAACACTTCCCTCTGCTGGCCACACACCAGAAAACGCATTACAGAACTAGAAAAACAGGGGAGGGAGATGCTGTGAAATTGAGACCAGAAGAAACGATACACACAGCAGAAACTCCAGACCTGGGGAAAGGATTTTTCTTGACCAGCACCACACTTCCTCCAGCACGCTTCTTACAGGAAAAAGAAAACACATAGTAGCGTCGAACTAGAGAAGGGGGAAAAGTATCAAAACAAAACTCAAATGAGCAAATATCATGCAGCAGGTCTGAGGAATGAGCTTACATGATTTTAATGCAGCTGAAATGGAGCAACTCAAATGGACATGGCAACAAGGAATGACTCGCACAGCAACAAAGAACCAGAAGGAAGCAACATATAGTGAACGGAGATGGAGATACAGAGCCTCTGGTATGCTTCTGCGGTTTTCTCTGATTGAAAGGATGTGTGCTGCAGAAGCTTGAGTGGTAAATGACGTAAAAACCAAGCTTAAAGTAGGTACAAGGGGGCATATATGGGAGATCAGAAAATTGCAAAAAGGAAGAAAAGTAGTGCTACATGGCAGCTTGAATATTCAACTATGGGTAAGGAAAAATGGACGTCCGATCTTTACAAAATATCACAAAACAAGAACGAAGTCAATGAAATATTGCGAGAAATTGATCAAAAGTTATCAAGTCCCCATGAAATAACAAATGCATTCCATTAATCTTTCATGTAAGCAAAAATGATAGGAATTAAGATCCATTCAAACTTGGAGCAAGCTATTCACAAAACAGCATCAGTTACATCCCTTTCATTCTTATACTTCTATAGAACATATGAAAAAATGCAGAGTAAACATATAATTGTTCCCAACAACTCACCTAAAGTCAACCCCTAGACATCATTTCGCTTTTACGTTAGAAATTGACATAACCACTTCAAATGTTATGCATCCCAAAAGAAAAAAAAAAGTGTCCCAGTTATCTAGATAGGAATTGCTCACATGCCAATCAGTTTAGAAACAATCTTCACCACCAATGTGAATGAATGGACAATTAATGAAAAGAAAATCATTAGAACTTCATCGAATGAGCGGCAAAACATCATTATAGTATGAACAACATGCGAGAAACTCATAGAATCTCTTTGTGCCATTGGGGGTGTATTTACACCGAGATTGTGCAAGAGTGCTATATTCAATCAGATAAATACACAAACCTTATTTCCACCCTCTCATTCTTTGTCTCAACCCACCAGTCAAAGGCAATATTCACATACTAGCAATATGCAATAGTAACACAAACTAACAAGAAATGAATTAGATCCATCATCTTTTAATTCAAGAACTGGTTAAAAAGAAGTGATAAATCTAGTTTTCATCTATAAAGCAAGCCTACTCAGGTGGAAAATTAGATTTCACTATGAGCTATAAGTCTAAATTAATACTTGTCTGGCAATGTTCCTAAAATCTAGAACACTTTGTCTCTCTTGGACTCAATCCTTTGCTCTTCCCCTTTTTTTTTCTGTTGCAACTTTGCCAAGTCCCACGATCTCTGACCTCCATTATCTCTTTCCTCGGCACTTTACTTCCTCAGCAAGATCCCTTTCCAAAACTTCCCTTAAAAGACCAAGCCATACCAAAGCTCTTAGCCTTGAAATCCATAGACATTTCTTCCCCAAAACTCCTTCACTCACCAATAGAAACACTCTCAGCCAAAAAATAAGACCTGAATCACTTTTCACCAAAAATTCCTTTCCATGAATCTCCCCGTCTATTCCAGATTTGAAGCCAATTTATAGGAAACACGAGAGTGATTCTCACTCGCCCTCATGCACATCCCTCGAATCTTACTCTTACTGGGCCATTGGAGAGGAGCATTTGGAACGGACTGATCACTTATGCCTCCCTGCCTCTCCTCTGCTTCATTACTTCCACTTTTCCATGCTCCTTCTTTTTCCGCATCCACCGAGAGCATATGCCAATAGATTTGTAAGGATTTACTCATTCTCCTCTGCAAAAGCTAGTGCTTTCGTTGATCCACTTCTCCTCCCCCTTGCAATTTCATTTCAGTTGCTAGATTTCATGCGTGTAGTAGGGAAGCCGTACGTGAAGGAGGGCACTAGGATTTTGTCTTCTTTTCATTTCCGTTTCTTCTTTATTTCCTTTTCTTTTTTTTTAATAATTTTTGTTCTGTTTTATTTTGTTTTTTTTAATTCATTGAAATTAACCTAACTTATACTTAATTTAAAATTGACAATTAAATTTAATTCAAAAGATTTTAAAATCTAAACATTTTTATTTTTATTATTAGTATTAGTATTATTTTTTATTTTATTATTATCTTTTATTTTTTAAGAAAATATCAAGACAAAATATGATATTCACATATTGTTTTGCCAATTAAGAGCAACCATCCAAAGCCCATAATTGTCGTTGTATGTAAAGGTATAATAGAAAGATCTTGGGGTTGATGTTGATTTTGATGACAAGAACTGTAATTAATTAGCAAAAAGAATTTTTATGTTTATTCGTATATTCATATGTATGGTTTGGACTTGAGGAATCAATTTTATATCAATATCACCCGATAAACCTAGGCACATAATGCTTGAGTTTGCAGTTCATTGCTTTATCCTTTAAAATGTAGGAATAGTACTGATATATGGGACTTACAAGCATTCTCTGTGCTTGGTGGTTTTATGAATAATGCATCTTGGACAATATTTGGCAATCATGAGTACAATCTATCTTGCAATAAGATCATCCTCTCTCTCAATTAATTAGTTTGTAATTACTTTTAATAGTAAAGATAAATTGCAATAAATTTGATGTTTTGGGAGTTTGATGAAAGATATCATGCCATAATATAAAATAGCTCAGTTTTTATCTTATTCTTTTAAATGCTATAAATTGTTCTTAATAATGAAAATGTTCAACGGTAACTTAGTTTGGTTTATTTTTAGGATAGTGAAACAATCCTTTCCTCTTAAACATCAATGGCAAGTGTTTGAACATGGTTTGTTTAGCACTTTTGATGGAAGAACTTCTAAATTATAGTTCTATTAACAAATTTTGTGGTTCAATGTTCAATGCTCATATCACCAAAATATTGTCACTTTTTCCAACACGATAATTCAAAACGCACCTTAGAACATAATCATAAACATTCATTTAGTTCCTAAGAATGGCATTTAAATTTCTTTTTTCCCTATTCCACTTAGCTAGTCATCTTAGTTTGTCCTATCATAAATTATTTTCCCTACCAAGTTTAATTGCTACCTACAAATTTCCTAGTTTATTAGCTGCTTTAATTATTGTTTTTTCAAAATTGTTTTTCCAAAATTTCCTAGCCTAACTACTAGTTTACACTTGTTGAATTTTTGTTAATTCACTACTTTAGCTAAATAGTTCTTTACCTGGGAAATTCCTACTTTTACAATCAAGTTCTATTTGATTAAATTCTACAAATATGTTCCTACTCTAGTATTGCCTTAGATTAATATTTAATTTATTTTAGTTGATTATTTCCTATTTTCAATTCCTACTCATATTATTAGCGTTAAGCTATATTCCTAGCCATTAATTATTTTCATTTTTATAGTTATTTATTCGTTTTTGATTGAGATTTGCTCATTTTGTTTAGTTACATTGCAAGTTTGGCATATGGTGTATACAAACATCCATTCAAGCGAGTTACTATGCTTGCCAAATTTCCCAACTTCAACTCATCCAATGTCATAATCAATTTACTCAATTTATTGCTCCACTTGCCTTAGTCACCTACTATCAAATTAGTTCCCAATTCAAATATTAGCCTATTGTAATCCATGCTTCCTTTCATTTACCTTAACATTTTTGAAACATACAATGGCCGCAATAGCATAGAAAATGGTGTAATTAGTCCTAATCATAAATGGAAAACCCAACCACCAAGAAGGCACTTACCAAGTAATTAAAATCCAAGCTTTGCAATTTATTCAAGTCACCACAACAAAAAAGGCCTCAAGGCCAACCCACATTCAACATAAGCAATTTGAAAGAAATTTTTCACAAGCTCTCAATGGCTCCCATGAATCAACTACCCATGCACACCTAAAGGAAATACAGTGGCACTAATAGAACTCTCTTCATCACACGCTGAGCCAAAAAATGAATCGCATATATTAATTGGTAAATGAAAGTATAATTTACAATATTTTCCTAATGTTGTAAGAATAACAGAAATAGGAAAAATGCAATGAGAAACTAATTTTGTTACTCTAACTAAATAAGTACTAGACTTTAGAAAACTATCTAATTATCCATTCTCTTTATTTAACTCTAATACCTCTTGCAAGCTAAAGAATGTATGTCAATCATTCCTAGCTTGGACACTAAAGAATGAAAAGGACTACACCCAAGAGGTTTGGTTCACAAATCTACAACTTGATTAACACTTCAAACAGGCAATAAATGAAGAACACCAATCTGTAACTTTTCACGACCAAATGACAATCCAATTCGATGTGGTTTGTGCATTCGTGAAAGGTTAGATTGGTTGCTATGTGAAGAATTGATTGATTATCACAAAATAAAATTATTGGAGTAGAGTGATCTAAGTGCAAATCATGTAAAAGATAGAGTAACCATTATAGTTCACATGCAGTAGAACCTAATGCATGATATTCTACTTCTAATGAGGATCTGGGAATAATCAATTGCTTCTTGGATTTCCATGAAACCAGAGTTGTATCTAGGAAGATGCAATAACCAGATACAAAACAGCGAGAATCGGGGCATCTAGCCTAATCAGAATCACAAAAACCTTTAAGTTTGAGATTTGAAGTTGAAAGGAAATGGTTCAAAACTCAAAGGAAGAGAGGAAAAACACTCTCAAATGAAAAAGAAATCTTTTAGATTATTGCTTCTCCATCCTTAAGCAATGTGAAGCCTATTTATACTAATCATATAAGAGCATTTTCAAATGAAATCTTAAACAAAGCATTTAACATAGAAAAAGGAGGTTATGGTTATTACTAGCTATTAATCATGGCCATTATCGAAAAGTTGCAAATTGCTTATTATGGCCATTATTATTTGGGCATTAAAGCTTTATAACAATAGGAATTTAGGCTTGTAATAGTAGGATTAATTCATGACTCCATTTCATCCTCCCCGGGTTGGACAAGACTTGACCTTAAGTCAAACTTAGTATCAAAGTATGGCGACAGATCAGTAACATTGAACGTAGCTGAAATGCCGTAAGCATGGGGCAACTTTACTTTGTAGGCATTGTTGTTGATCTTCTACATAATCTTGAATGGACTATCGACTCTAGGTGACAACTTGGCATTCGGTTGGTTCAGAAATCGTTCCTTTCACAAGTGTATCCATACTAAGTCTCCCACTTTTAAAGTCTACTATTTCTTATGATTGTCACGTGGAGTCTTGTACCTCAAGTTTTGTTTTTGAATCCTTTCTCAGACTTGCTCGTGCAGCTTCTTGATTTCCTTGGCCCTTTGATCAGTGTCACTGTTGTAATGTCGATTATCAAGTGATGGCATCAAATCCAATGGGCTAAATGGGTGTGCACCATAAACCATATCAAACGAGCACTTTTTTGATAGCTTGATTAGTTAAGTTGTTATAGGTGAACTCAACCTGTACAAGTATAAGGTCCCATTGCTTCAAATTTTTTTGACAAAGCTTTGGAGTAAATTTTCCAATACTTTGTTGACAGCTTCGGTTTGACTGTCTGTTTAAGAGTGACTAGCACTACTAAACTGAAGTCTAGTTCCTATTTTCTTCCACAGCTTTCTCCAAAAATGACTAAGAAACTTGACATCACGATCAAAGGTGATAGTCTTGGGAATACCATAGAGATGAACAATGTCTTTGAAGTATAAATCCGTAACTTGAATAGCATATATCGTCTTCTGACATGGAATAAAGTGTGCCATCTTTGAAAATCAATCAACAACAACCATGATGGAATCTTCTATCACTAGGTATGAGGTAGCCCAAGGAAAAAATCTAGTACTCACATCTTCCTAAGGAGCTTCCGGAACAAGAAGAGACATATATAATCACGTGTTTTGGCTTTTGGACTTAGCCAAATGACAGGTCCTACATCTTTGTATATGTCTGTTAATGTCCCGTTCAAACCTTGACCAATAGAAATTCTCCTTCACTAAGGCCATGGTTTTGTCACGACCAAAGTGTCAAGCTAATCCACCATCATGAGCTTCATAAATTATAGCCTTTCACAAAAAGCATCGAGGAATACACAAGGTGTTCACTTGGAATAAGAATCCATCTTGCCTATAGTATTGTTGGGAAGCTTAAACTTTGATGACACTCTATGATTCACTGAAATTAGGGTCATCCTCGTACAACTCCTTGATGGTCTCAAAATCGACAACTTTAGTTTGAATAGTAGATAGTAAGGCTTGAAGACGGCTAAGTGCATTGGCTACTGAGTTCAAAATCCCAGCCTTATGCTTGAGCAGGAATGGATAAGACTACAAAGACTCACTCCAAGCAGTATGTCTATGATTGATTTTCTGTTGGGAATTCAAATACTTGAGTGACTCATGATCAGAATAAAGGATAAATTCCTTATTTAGTAGATAGTGGCTCTAGTGTTGCAAAGCTCGAACAATCACATAAAATTTCTTATCATAGATGGAATACTTCACCTTAGCGTCATTGAGTTTTTCACTAAAGAAGGTAATAGGATGTCCTTCTTAACTTAGCATAACACCAATCCCAATGTTGGAGCATCACAACTGACCTCGAACACTTGATCAAAATTTGGAAGGGTTAACACAGGTGCTTCTGTCAGATACTTTTTTAATTCTTCAAAACTTTTTTGGGCTTGCTCAGTCCATTGGAATTTATCGCCTTTGATGCAATTAGTAAGTGGTGTAATAACGGAACTGAAGTTTCTAATAAACCTCCTATAGAAAGAAGCCAATCCATGGAAGCTTCAAACATCTTGGATAGACTTGGGAATTAGCCAATTGTTGATGGCTTTAATTTTGCTAGGATTAACTCGAACACCTTTAGCTATGATGATGTAACCCAAAAAAATAACTTCATCGGTTAGAAAGGTGCACTTATTCAAGTTGGCATAAAGTTTTTGCTCATGAAAGGCTTGTAAAACTTGCCATAGATGCTCTAGATGTTCTTCTCTATTTTGATTGTAGATAAGAATATCATCAAAGTAAATAACAACAAATTTACCAATGAAAGGCCAAAGTACTTGATTCATCAAGCGCATAAAAGTACTAGGGGCATTTGACAACCTAAAAGGCATCACAACCCATTCGTATAGGCTATCCCTTGTCTTGAACGGGGTCTTCCATTCATCTCCTGGCTAAATTCGGATTTGATGGTATCCGCTATGGAGATCAATCTTAGAGAAGGTAGTGGCACCATGTAACTGGTCTAAACATGTTATCAAGTCCAAGAATTAGAAATCAGTACTTGATGGTAATCCTATTGACTTCTCTGCTATCAATACACATTCTCTAACTTCCATCTTTCTTGGGCACCAATAGTATGAGCACAGCACAAGGACTGACACTTTTATGGACCATTCCCTTCTTCAGCAACTTTTCAACCTGTCGTTGAGCTTCAGCATGTTCTTATGGACTCATCCTGTAAGCAGGCTTATTAGGAATGATTGCTCTTAGAATGAGGTCAATTGTATACTGGATATTTTGCATGGGCAGTAATCCAGATGGAATCTCGTCCGAAATCACATCAAAAAATTCAGCTAACAACTGCTTGACTTCTGGCGGAATGGTGGATCCATCGTTTGTCTTAAGCAACAAAATAAAACTCATAACTTGGGCCTCGTATCTTTTCACTTTGAATGGCTCCTTGTCAATCAAAGTCACCAATGACTCAGGTTCCTTCTGGCCTTTGTTGTATTCACAAGGCAGCAATGGCACTAGCTTGATCTTCACATCATCTTTCACAAATGAATAAGTGTTGGCATGACCATCATATAGAGCACAACGATCATATTGCCAAGGCCTCCCCAAAAGTAGATGGCAAGCATCCATAGGAACAACATCACACCATATCTCATCTTGATACTTCTTCCCAATTGAAAAAGAAACAAGGCAACATTTGGAAACCTTTACCTCGCTCCCCTTGTTGAGCCATTGTAGCTTGTATGGATGTGGATGAGCTTGGCTAGGCAAGTTTAGCTTTTCCACCATGTAGTTAGATACTACATTCTCACAACTTCCATTATCAATAATTACATCACACACCTTACCTTGCGTAGTGCAGTGGGTATGGAAGATGTTGTGTTGTAGCCATGGCTCCTCCTTTGCTTGAGCCATATGCAAACTCTTGATCACCAACGTCTCACCATGATCAAGGGGTGATCTCTTCATCAAATATTGGTCCCTTATCAAAGACTAGACCTTTTTCATGTATGGACTCATCTTTTTCTTTAAACTCTTCATGAATCTCTCCTTCAATAATGGTAACAACCCACGATTAGGACAATCCACAACAATGTGGCCAATACCTTGGCATTTGAAGCACTTGGGTACTTTAGAACTGGACTCCCTAGCAGCCTTAGGTGGAGGCTTACTTGAAGAGCTAGGTTGATCTTGTGGTTTAGGACCACTAAAAAGAATCCTCGTAGATGAAGGTAGTTGATATGACAACTTCTTTGATGATTGCTTCTCGATCCAGATAGCTAGTTGGATGACGTCATCTAAAGTCCAGTATTGCTGAAGCTGGACTGGATGGGCAATGTTGGAATTTAGTCCTCTAATATACCGAGCTATTGTCTGCTCTTCCTTCTCTTGGATATCATACTTTATCATAAGCTTTTCAAATTCCCTGGTGTATTCTTCAACAGGAAAAGTCTTCTAGCAAAGATTATGTAGCTAAATGAAACCATCTTGATAATAGTGTTTAGGTAAGAACTTACATGAAAGCTCGTGTTGCATCTTGTCCCACGTTCGAATCTTACTTTTCCCTTCTCATTCATGCCTTTTCTTAAGATTTTTCCACCAAATTGAGGTATTTCTTGAGTTTGATGGTTACAATCTTCACCTTCTAATCGTCTAGTACTTCTTTTACTCAAATACTCGTTCAACATTTTGTAGCCAATCAACGAACTCATCTGGCTACAACTTTCCTTCAAAATCAGGGATTTTTACTTTGATATCGCTGTAGCAGACTATTGGTCTCCATTGATGGCGATTGCCAGCTAATAGAGTGTTGTTGTTATTTGACCCTTCTTCTCTTTGCATTTTGTGTTCTTCCAACTCGACTCTTGCTCGTTGGACATTCATCATCTCTTATAATAGGTGAACTTAGTGTCTCACCTATTCTATCTCGACATCTCGTACTTCTTTCGCAGGCCTACGTCTTGGAGGCATTATGTAGGATTTGGAAGTCTAGGTCTTACTTTAAGGGTGAGAAGATATAGAATGAAATTGGAAATTAAGGTCAAAAGTTAGGGCAAAAACATAATTTTCAAAAATTATGGGTTAATCTATAATTTCAAAAAATTTAGGGCCAAATCTCCAATTTCAAAAAATATAGGGGGTAAAATTGCAATTTAGGAAAAATTAAGGGCTAACTTGTAATTTTTGAAAAGTAAAAGGGTCAAAATGCAATTTTAGAAAGTTTAGGAGTTGAAATGAAATTTTAGAAACTTGAGTTACTGAAATGCAATTTAGAAAGTTGTTGACATGGATTATGACATGGCAACCTGACACATGACAGACACTGACTAGACAACGTGGCAGGAACAGGATGACGTGGCGCTGACGTGGTCTTCTTTAACCTTTAGAAGGTGTGTAGAGGCACGTGAAAGCGGTGGCAGTGCGTGGTTCTCCGATGATGGCACATGGTGGCTCGTGATGCTATTTTCGATGGTGATGTCAATTTGGCTAAAAAAAATGACGGGAAGTGGTGCTTTTCGATGGTGACAGTGGCAATCGACACCGGTGGAAAAATCTCACTTTTAGGCCAATTTTTGACTCTCCTCCCTTACCTCTCACGTCCCAAACTCTCAAAACCTAGCTCTAATACCAAAATGGTTCAGAACTCAAAGGAAGAGAGGAAAAACGCTCTCAAATGAAAAAGAAATCTCTTAGATTATTGCTTCTCCATCCTTGAACAACATGAAGCCTATTTATACTAATCATACAAGGGCATTTTCGTATGAAATCTTAAACAAAGGATTTAACATAGAAAAAGGAGTTTACAGTTGTTACTAGTTATTAATCATGGCCATTATTGGAGAGTTGCAAATTGCTTATTATGGCCATTATTATTTAGGCATTAAAGCTTCATAACAGTAGGAATTTAGGCTTGTAACAATAGGATTAATTCGTGACTCCATTTCAAGAAAAAGAGTCCTTTGCTAGAAGTACCTTTGATATAGCGAAGAACACGGTGGGCAACTTGCAAATGAATGCTTCTAAGCTGAGACATGAACTAGCTTAGTTGCTGAACACGATAAGAAAGATTAGGCCAAGTGGTAGTTAAGAATAAGAGTTGGCCTACAAGTCTCTTATACATAGCAAGATCATCTAGTAAATCACCATCTTCCTTACTAAGTTTGCAAGACCTGTCCATAGGAGTAGAGGCAAATTTTACTGCAAGAAAACTAATGTCAGATAAAATTTTTAGGGCAAATTTCCATTGACAAACAAAAATGCCATTCTTGCTGCGAGCAATTTCAAGTTCCAAGAAGTATTTAAAGTCACCTAAATCCTTAATTTTCAAAGAGGCATCAAGAAAATCTTGATGCATTGGATTTCAGCTTTGTCATTCCTTACTAGGACTAGATTTTGATTGTGTGTACCCATAAGAAATCAGTGCATTGGATAATTTTGCAAACTATTGTTGACTGGCTTGCTTTAAGCCATATAGTGACTTTTGCAATGTACAAACCTAATTTGGATTGGAAGAATTAAAACCTAAAGGCTGTACCATATAGACCTCCTCATCCAAGTCACCATGTAAGAAAGCATTATTCACATTTAGTTATTCCAAAAACCAGTGTTTAGTAGATGCAATGAGCTTTGTATAAAAAAAATCTACATCCTCAATTTAAGTATAACCTTTTGCTACTAAATGATCTTTGTATCATTCAATAGAACCATTAACACAATACTTGATTCTATAAACCCATTTACAACCTATAGGAGTCTTACTAAGGGGTAATTTTATGAAAAACCATGTGTTATTCTATTCTAATGCCTTAATCTCATCTACCATGGCTCTTTTCCAAGTTTCATGTTTGATTGCTTGATGATAATGTTTAGGTTTAGGTTGGGAAGAAATAGAACAAACAAAATTGTGATGGGTGGAAGGCAAACAATCATAAGATAAAACAGAAGAAAAAGGATGAGAAATACCTAATGAAGTGAAAAAAGATGGTGCTAAAGAAGTGGTGAGAAAACAATGATAGTCATGCAAATAAGAAGGTATTTTTCTAATTCTATTATATGCTTGTGTCATAATAGAAGGTTTTGTTTGTGGTGGCTGAATATGTTCAAGTTCAAAAGTTGGATGAATTGGGCTAGGTTCAGAGATGGAAGAATTTGGTACAGGTGCAAGTTCAAATGAAACAGAAACTATGAAATCATGGTAATGTGGTAGAATAGGGTTTAGATAATCAAGGAAATCAACTGCTTGAGGCATTGTTACATGATTTGCATTTTCGCAACTAAGAAATAATCATTAAGCCCTTTCAAAAACCTTATGACATTATCTTGTTGTAGATACTCACTAGCTTTCTAAATCACACCACAAGAAGAACTTGGATTATAAGAGCAATAAGGAAGCAGATGAAATTGAGAAGTTCACACAATTTTCATCTTCGTAAAACACTCGGTAACTGAAATATCTTCCTGAAGGTTAGAAACTTGAAAGATATCTCTCTGGCTACATTGGTCTCTGAGATCAGTTTAGACATCATATGCCTTCTCAATTTATAGTTTGCTTCTAGCTATGGTACATGACAACGATCTAGTCAACCACAACACAACCAGAGTGTTGCATTGTTGCTAGGGAAGGTAGAGCGAATTGTGAATTGCCAGAGCCCTAATTGAGCCATCAACAAACTAAAACTTGTCTTTGGACATTAACACAACCTTCATTGCATGAGTCCATAGGTGATAGTTAGCACCTATCAGTTCTGGTAAGACCAAGACTAAGATTGGACTTTCATTGGGATTAAATGTACTAGCAACTAGATGGATTTTTAAGAGGATCTTATGGCTAAGGCGGATTAGTTGTCTTGCCTACCTCTGAGGTAGCCATGGAGCTCATCATTGATTGAACGGATGAAGGTAGTGATTAGGGTTAGGAAAGATTGTTTCATAAAGGCAAAGGGTTCAAGAGAGATGAAAGAGAGAGAGAGAAAGTGAGAGAGAAGCGTATTGTGTCTAGCTCTAATACCATAACACGCATTGAGTCAGAAAATGAATCTCTTATATTAATTGGTAAATGAAAGTAAAATTTATAATATTTGCCTAATGCTGTAACAATAACAGGAATAGGAAAAATACAATGAGAAACTAATTTTGTTACTCTAACTAAATAAATAACAGACTATAGAAAACTATCTAACTATTGATTTTCTTTATTTAACTCTCTTGGGTAGTTAGTAAGAAGAAAGAGATTAACTTGGACGTTGGGAACATTGATATCAAATAAGAAAAATGGCCAACAAGAGAGGAAACCCTAAAGTGCAGAACAAGGAAGTATGTATCACAAAGAAAAACTCAAATGTACTACTGTATGGGTTAGTTGAGAGAATTGAAGGACTGCCAATCGAACAAAATTGAAGTTGATGGTAGAAGAAGCTTCGGTCATTCCTTTAAGGGAAGAATAGGATAGGTTAATCAAGCATACAAAAGCTATTTGAAGGAGTATCAGGGCTAGACAGTAACATCAAAAGTGAAAAGGAATGACCTCCACACCAAAAAAAAAATGTAGGTGTCACCCCCCTTAACTAAAGGTGTGACTGGTGATGGAAGTAAACATCCATAAACCAAAACCAAACAAAATTACCTACCCAACATTAATGAATAATTCTAAGATTCAATGCCAAATAGCATAACTAAATGGAATGATTGTGAATTATATATGCATTACTTAAATTTAGTTTTAATTGACTCTTGTAGAAATTTCAGCAGAGACTCTCCTGAAAATTGGACCTCTCGATATTTCTACAAACAACCAGCCAACACAAATACATCCAACAAAAGTTTTACTAACAATCCATACTAGTATAAGTCAGTTGTAGGGGTGGGGGACCCTATCAGTGGTTCTGTAGAACTATATACAACATTCTACAATACAAAATAGATTCCAACTACATCACAAAATATACCCACATGAATAGATGTGGGGCTCACCCAAAAAAAAATAAAAGAAAGCGACCAATTCTAAGCTGCTGAAGAGGGATCAGGCTTAGGCCTACTATCTAAAAAAATGAAAATAAAAGAGGGTGAGACAAGTGCTCAGTGAGTAAAAAAGAAAATGCTAACTATACAAAATAAGAGCTATTCCATCATAAGGTTATGTTTAAAATAGAAATCCCATTATTCCAATCAAATATAGTGATTAATAGTCCTTTTTTGACCAAAACCATTCATCAATTTTAGGAAGAGCATCAAATCAATACCAACAAATCAAACGCAGAGGACACAACTCCTTAAGGTAATGCTAAGCAATCAGCAAGTAAAAATATAAATAGATCCTCGTATGGTGGCCAACCACACGGGGCTAGCAACACCCCTGCTAGCTGGAGTACATATCACAGTGTATTGTGGCTAACCACAACTACGAGTAGCTGCAGAGTCCTAAATAGATGGCTCCCACTAGAATCAACTTATATACATGCTCAAAGTAAATCAAGATCTATAACTTTGTATATAAATTGTCAGAAAAGATATCAGAGTGCCTTATTAGTATTCCAATTTTGAAGGACATTAAGAAGGTTGTTTTAAATTTTTTTTTTCCATAGTAAAACAAAGAAGATTTCCAATACCAATATCCAAATATATATGATTAATCTACAGTCAGCATTCTTTACTCACCTCTTGAGATGACCCTAATAATTCTCTTTTATATTCCTCGTCAATCCTCTAGTTGCTACTAAATCCCTGATTATCTTATACACCAATTTACAATATTTCAATATTTGCATAATTTCTGCAACCAATCATAAAATTCTTCATCTTTAACTTAACATCTAGTATAATCCTACTTGCTCTAGTAACAATTTCATCCCTTTATATACAATTTATTTCCTAACGACTATTAACCTGCACAAAACTTACTTTATGAGTTCTTCATTCTCATTGCCTCCATCTAACAAGATATAGTCTTATCACCAATTCAATTTCACTACTTGAATGGTGATTTGCCCACCAAGTTGCTTACTAAATACCTTAGTTCTTGTGTCCATATAAATCCTTAAATTTTACGTAGTTAACCAATATAATTTCCAAAACTTTAAATACTCATTTCACCTATCAAAGCTGAAAAAGTAAGGAAAGGAATTGACAGAAAAAACCAACTTGTTAGACATAAAGTGAAGGGCATTTTCGAGTATCAAAAGTAGCAACAGAGAAGGAAAATTTTAAGCTCTTACAGTAGGAGACAAGGTGAGAGAGAAGCTAAATGAAAATCTGAGATGGGGCGATGGACCTCCATTGCTGTTGCTGCTAAACGAAGGAAAAGAATGTTGAAGGAGCGAGAGTGCAAGCACGAAACAGCTGGAACAAGAGTTAGCTACAATGGAGAGTTTGGGCTAACCATCAAGAGAATAGGAGGGCTGGAAACGCATAACAAAATCTGGATGAAAAAGGGCTACATTCAACCTCCCTCACACAGTCCATGGGTCGCATAAGATGCCCTAGCTCAAAGCAGTAGAACGAGGAAAATGAGGAGAAACTTCAGGTGAGTGAAGTGTAGAAAGAACAGAGCAAAACGTGTGGATGGAGATAAGTTGTTAGATATATAGCTCGTTTGGAAAACCAAGAGTGATTTGTTTCCACTATGTCCCATGTTGGGTGGGTACTTCTCAAAGCTTTAAAGCCCTTATTGAAGGGAAAATCTAAAGAGCTTAGTGCATTTAATAAATATAATTTAAAATTATATTGAAGCAGTTCCAATGATTCTATTTTAATCTGACTTTTAAATTTAAATATATTTTTATTTAAATTTTAAATGAATATAATATTCAAAAATTCATAACTATTCATTTAAAATTTTAAACGAATATATTTTGATAGAGAAACACAATTTTTCATGAAAGACTGTGTCAACACAAATTCTTATTATACATAAGAGTTTGACAGATTAGAAAAGTATAGAACAATCATCGATTTTCTTTTCCTCCTAAAATTCTTATTCTGAAACTTCATATTGTTTTATAGGAGAGATATTAGAAATTGCTATCTGTACATCTCTGAGTGCTTGGGATTAATTTTAAGAGCGATTTATCGTATATCGAGCAACAAATATAAGGGAAACAAATATCACCTTATTTGCACACATTTTTGGGCACAAGTCTTATCTTTCTCATGTTTTTCTGGAAGTTTTAAGAAAGAGCACGTAGGCATCAGTTGGACTCTGCAACAATTAACAAAGGGACCTGTTAGCAATTGTAGAAAAGGCAAGGGCTGGGAAGAACATTTTGAAAGTTACAGTGGGTCCTCATGCAGAAACTGACGAGAACTGAAAGAGGAGAGGAATTTGAAGGTGAAAAATAACAAAAATGAGCCCAACCAAATTTGAACTCAAGACCCAAGGCAGACAATGGAAGGTTTTATTCACTAGAATAAAATTATAGCAGGTTTATATCAACTTATCCCTTCATTTAATTTTTTTTTATACCCCACGAACTTTTTATTTTAATCATATTATTATTGTGAGAACCCGACGTGATGCAGGAAGGAAAGAAAACCGACGTGAAGAAGAAGGCATGCAGAAGCTGACTTTTCCATGCAAAAAATCGGACAGCTGCCATGCACCAAGTGTTCCTCTGCCATTTTACAGATGTACCCCTCCTCTCCTTCTTCCTTCAACTGGTTTTTCAGTCATTACCTCCTCTAATTTCTGCAGCTCATATCCTCCAGCGAAGCACTTGCAGAATCAACCAGAAACTCTGTAACTTCCACTCTGTTCTGCTGGACGCTGTTTTCCCAGATCCTTCGAGCTGCTGAAACGTTGTGCTGGCTTCTTCTTTATGCTGAGAATTTGTTCCAGCTTTGTTGCTTCACTCAAACGCATGGAAAGCTCCTTACTGGGTGAGCTGTACTGCTGCATAACCACTACAATCTCCTCCTCTGTTTAGTGTTTCTGCTCCCCTGTTTCAGCGCTGGTTGTTGGAACTGTAGCTGCTGATGGTTGCTCCCTGAAGTTGTTAAGTTTCTCTGCTAGTTTTAGGGTGAGAGCAAGCCAGAAAATTCCATTTCCTCCTCTGTTCAGCGCTGATGCTGCCCCTGTTCAGCGTCCTTGCTGTCGCTGTGAGTGCTCCTTCAGTCTCTTCATGCTGTGCAGCGCTGTTTTGGGTTAATTCTTGCTGTTGATGCTACTCCTTGAAGTTGCTAAGCCTTGCTACTGATTTCTGGTGAAACCAAGCCAGAAAAACTGAATCCTCAGGTCTGAAACTCTATTGTACAGATTGCTTGTGTTGGGTTCCTCTTTCTTCCCTATTATTCACGCCATGTGCTTCTGCTGGTTCGCAATTCTTGCAACTCACTTCCTCTTTGTTTAAGGCTGAGTCACGTGGCTGGGTGAGGGTGGCAAGAGAGTGACGATGTACTGTGTTTGTTTTTAGCTTGGAACTTTCTGATGTAAGTGTTATTTTCTGGTCAGCTTGTTATGCATTTTTCTCCCCTGTTTATTAAGGCTGGAATACGTTTTGTGTGGTGGCAGTTTGGAGAGGTTCTGCGCAGGAGAACAGTGGTGCAGAAAGTGATTGCAGTTAGATTGAATTTGATTTTCTTCATACTAAATTGTATACCCACTTTTCTATACATTAAATTCCTTCAATTTCTACATATACCTTTCTTAAATTAAGACACAATTTTGTGGTACTCCTTTTTACTTGTTAAAGTATAATTATGCAGAATAAATTCCCGATTAAAGATGGTATATATTTCTTTTAGTTTTCAAATTTTGGTTTAACTCCTAAGTTGAACCAAGAAAAAGAAAGCATAAAAATGGGAATATGGAATATACTGTACTAGTTGGAAGGCGTAAAATTGGTAGAGGATTAAATTTTAAATTTTGATAAGTCCAAGTCAGTATGAAATTCATTGGGCTGGTTCATTTTCTAAAATTTGATGAACGGGTATTGTAGGAAATTCCAGAGATTGAGGTATAGCCGAGGAACGGGTCAGAGAATTTCTGTAGTATCTCGGAAGGTGAGCAAGTAATACGGACCAAAGACTCAGGAAATTCTTATTTCTGTTCCTAAGTTTCCTTGCAGTGTTTTAAAATTTTGATTCTCCAATTATAGAGATACATATTTCAAAATGTAATCATCTGCATGTTTACCAAAATTTGATTTCAATCGGGAATTTTGCAAGTTTACGGATGTTGAGTTAATTGGAAATCCTACTGTGAAACTGATCTGAACGATACTTTGTCTGAAATGTTAATTGGAAATTTTATGGAGTTATCTGCTCAAAACCCTGTAGCTAACAACAGTAGATGTTAGCCCTGGTGCACCATGATCTGAACCTTAGCTAGCAGGGGTGGTGCTAGCCCCGTGTGCAGGCCACCACACGCGGAGTCATTTTATTTTCGCAAGCTGAAAGCTTTGCGTCTGTAGTGATTTTCCCCGCGAGCTGTGTGCTCTGCGTCTGTTCCAATTGGTTCTGTTTAGATGCGTTCGGTATATTTTGAAAAAAGAGTTTATTTAAAATCTGTTTCATATGGTCTATATCTGTATATATATATATATATATATGTAAACCTATTTGACCTACATTTATTTTAAAAAGGGTCGATGTGCTTATTCACTGAGTATTCGACTCATTTTTTTTATATATATATATTTTTCAGAGAGCAGTAGGGACTCTAGTGTTTCCCCCAGCCGCCTTCTAGTGGCCGACCTCTTGAGACGTCCTTTGACGAGCCTGCGGAGCTTCTGTGGGTGTATTTTGATTGTATGTGTATTTTGTTTGAAACTTTGTAAAACCTTATAAACTTAGCTCCAAACTTTGTAAAACCTTATAAAGTTAGCTCCACTGAATCGTAGTTAGGGCATCCCCACACCCCAGATGTTTTCTTTGGTCATTCCTTTTGTTGTATTGTGCTGGCTGAGTTCATCCCTTGGGATGTATTGCTTTGTCTGAGACTTTGTAGAAATTTCGGGAGGTCTACGTTATAGGGGAGACTCTGCCGAAATTTCTACAAATGTCCTCTAAAGAAAAGCTTATATGTTTTATATGATTCAAATTAATGCCATAAGTATTTTCTCTATAATTCCGCTTCCGCGCATGTGTACTTAAATTGTGGGGTGTGACAATTATTATCATTTTTATTCTTTAAAATTCTTCTTATTTAAGTTCTTAAATTAGGTGCATTACATTCTTTTCCTGAGTTTCAATGCGGGAGATGAGAATTGGATTGGAGCCAGTAGTTACAAAATGATAAAATAAAAAATTTATGAAAAAATTAACAAGACAAAATTCGTATATTTATAAATCTAACAATTAAACAATTATTCTTTATGTCTAAAAATAAAATTTTCATTTAAAAGCAGAAAATGTAAAAGTTTTTTGAAAGAAAGTAACGGAATAAAAGAACAATGATTGTTTTATATAAAACAAGAGTTGAACGAAGCCAAAGAAGTCTGCAAAGATAAGTCATGTATATTTATGAGGGAATGCACAATAAAATTGTTTTGTCAGTATCTAATTAATATTGGCCCTCAACTTATTCTCTGAAGAAAGTGTGCTCACATTCAATATATTTGATTATGAGATATTATATTAAATTCTTGCGTGAAATGTTGATAATATTATTTCCGTCCATGGAGCTTCAAATGCTCATTTGCTATAATTACCATACATATATATATATATTGAGAAGATATTTTCATTTGTATTCTTCAAATTTTAAAATTGACAAGAAATGAAATAACTTGAGAAAAAGCTAAATCATCAAAATGCTATAAAATATATTGTAAAGCCAGGTTTCAAGCTTTATTTTCCGTACACAAATGTCATGTTCCAGAATCGGGATCATTAATATTTGATTGGATTCAAATTTGCAGCTCTATTAACGATCAGTTCCAATAAATTTTTTGGAGGGTTCTCAAAAAATTTTAAAAAGAAATTTACCGAAATAAAAAATCACTACCTCATCTTTTTCTGAGGATCATTGTAGAAGAAGTGAAATCAGATTCAAGGAGGAAAATCATTTTCTTAAGCTAAACATAACATCTTATCTATCTGTATAAGGCAAAGCGTCGCTAATATTTGATGTAGGACAAAAGTTTTCACATCTTGACCCTTCATCTCCCTTTGATTATTCTCACAGATGCCTCTAATACAAGATACACCAAATAACATTTAGTTTCCAAGTGTCACTTCGGGTTGATCCTAAAAAATTTAAGTCGTATTAAATTTTGGATGGCATACCAAACGATGATAGATGGGTTTCAATAGTAAATCCAGAGTGATCAGGATGAAAAGTTGGAAGGTTAAAATTGCCAGCAGATCACTTGAATTTTTTGTTGCTCTTTCACCTGCAAAAATTGTTGGGTATTCTACTTCATCTTTGAAAGAAACAACCTCGTTCTGGAGTTACAATCATTTATTGCAAAGCTTGAAAGTATCGGATGATAAGTTTTGAGAACGGAAGTTTCTTTGCTACGCCGTAAATGATACCAGCTAGACGTTAATTTTGTGCTTGGCTAAATGGACATAGAGATGGTGACCCAAACGTTTCCAATTTGTAAGTTACAGATAAACAGAAGTTTGTTTTTGTTGTATGGTACGTTAGAAGGAGTTACCGAATGAGTTGATTTAACATTGTGGTTAACCTTATAAAAACATCATTTTTCTCCTTCAACATCTACCCACAAAGCCATACACTTTTCTTTATCCAAATCAAGCATCGTCATCCTGGGTAAATCATGGCACCAGGCAAATACATGTTTGCAATGACAATATTATTTTTTGCCATTGGTACTTTATTTGTCACACCTGGATTATCTCATGCTCCAACACCTTCTAACCAATTCTCACCTGAAGAAAGTCCTCGGTTTTATGACTATTTGCGTTGGTGTTCGCGAAAGTTTATAAAAAATTGTGGTTATCTTACATTCTCTGCAATAGTTTATCATAATGCAACAGTCACAAAAGAGTGTTGTGGCAATCTAGTTAATGGGTTGGGAAAGAGTTGCTACGACAATTTGATTATACCCGTTCTTAAATCACCTGCGTTTAAAGGCAATGCTTCCCAAATCGCAGCAAGCAATAAGCAGGTTTGGAGCAAATGTGCTTCTATAGTAGAGAGTCCACCCCCTTCTAATTAGTTTATTACTTGTACTCATAATTTACAATAATTTATTGATTAAATAAAAATATATCATATCTCTGATTTTCTTTTATATTGAGTCTCAATGTGGGAGGCAGAATTAGAATGGGGCAGAGCTATTACAAAAGGATAAAATCAAAATTTTTGAAAAAATTCACAAGATAAAATTTGTATATTTTATATGTCTAATAATTAAACTATTATTCTTGATGTTTAAAATAAAGTCTTAATTTGAAACCAAAAAATGTTGATGATTTTGGAAAGAAAGTACAGGTGAACAAGAACAAAGATGATTTTATATAATACAAGAGTAGAACGAAGCCAAAAAGTTTGCAAGACAAGTCATATATTTTTAGTGTCCCACCCCTTGACCAGGATGGTGACCGGCCCAAATACGGGGAAACTCATACCTGCAAGCTTTCATAAAGGAACTGTGGAAATGATGCAATATTGAGAAATCTTCTTATTCACATAAACAGGAGGGGCTTCTATGTAAATTTCAGCAAAATCTCCTCTAAAATATGGTCTGTTCCCAATTTGATATAATAGCCCAAAACCTAAAGAATTGTTCTACTTGAGATTTCCACTCTCAACATCCACAGCACAGTATAAAGATCAACAAATAGACATAGGGAAATCCGAATCTTGCTTGTTGGTCTAAGGTGTTACATACAATATTGCAATTTATCCAAAATACATTTCAAGAGAAGACCATTACCCACGTGGACAAGTGTGAGGCTCATCACCGACTGAATGCTAACCCACCTACACCTTGACAATTGATCCTGCATCTGCACTACTATTTTGGAGCTAGAGTGAGTTTTGACACTCAGTAAATAATGCAAACTAGAGTACATTACATCAATATTTTTTGGAATTTTGCAGCAATTACACATATCTCTATCCTATTTTCAAAATATATACAAATATTTTTGAATTAAAAAGTTACATTACACCCTGTTCTAATTTTAAAATTTTTCACTAAAATACTTTTTATTAACCTAAATTTAAAATTGCTTAATAGAAAGTATTTTAGTAAAAAAAAACTTAAAATTAGACTAAAATTATATATTAAAAATAGGGAATAGGTTTGTGTAATTTCAACAAAATTCAAGGGATATCACTGTAATTTACTCTACAAACTAGGATAAGAAGGAACGAGCCATAGGAATGAGATTTTTACTAAATACATGGTTTCACAACAATAATTGAGTAATCGTTGAAAAACTAATATTACCATTACACAATTTCTATAAGAATTACAATTAAATAAAAAGTAATGATGCTAAAGTGTGATTAGATCAAAGTTTATGTAACAATTGAAACGGCTAGTTTGAATAAAATCACCAAGAAATCATTCAACCAAATAGGGTAGGAAACATTTACGTAAAACCAAATCAGAATACAAACCTGAACACATATAATTAGATGAGAGCATTACGCTCGCAATAAATAAAATAAAATTAAAAAAATACTGGTGGTTGTGGGGAGTGACAGCCACAATCTCGAATGAAATTAATCCCACAATCAAAGGGTGTAAGGATATTCTTCATGACCCAAAAAAAAAAAATAGAGGAATGTTTTATTTTAAGCGAATAATGCAACCGTCCTTGCCCACTTATTTTAGGTATTTTGTATTTCTTTTTTTTAGGAGGTAATATATGCTTCAAGTGAATATAGATCTCAATTTTTTTTTATGCCTCCAATTGCCCTTGCCCCCGTATTTTTAATTTAGGAAATTTTTAATTTCAAATGGATGATATTCTCCTCTTCCGCAGATGAGAGCTATGTCCAACCGTCCTTCCCCTATTGTTTTGCCAATGCACCACACTAAGTTTTCTTTTATGCCTCCAAATTAACCATCTGCTTCCTCCAACAGTCAGTATTGTACACTATTATCTGACAAGTTTTGTGTTTTTTAAACACTACTTTCACACACAGATGAAAATCATAATTTGAAAAGTTTATTGGTGCTCCTTCCTTTAATTATAATTCTTACGATATCCCTCGCTGATATTAATGAATGCTCGGAGAAATAGAGTATGAGTTTACTGGAACAAGTTAACTAACAACACTCTGCCCCCTCGCAAGCATTTTCATTGTCGTGGTAATTTATGCAATTCATTTGTTCATTTTCGTTTACCATTTTAAGAGAATTCGTTGAACCTTAAAGATTATAAAGATGGTTAAGACCAAATAAGAAGGGAAAATATTAAAAATAAATTACATAAACTTCTCTTGCTTTTTGTTAAAATTACATGTCTTTCCTATTTGTTTTTAAAATACGTGTAAACTTCTCTTAAAATAAAAAGGTATATTGCATTTTAGTCTACTTTTGATATTTTTAACTAAAATATCCTCTGTTAACTTAAATACATATTTTTTTTTTCTATAAAGAATATTATACTAAAAAATTTTAAAATTGGACAAAATATATATTTTGAAAATAGAGAAGAGAATCATATAATTTTAATAAAACTAAGAAGAAATATGTGTAATTTCAATAAAACTCAAGAAATGTTGTTTAATTTACTTAAAAATAAAAACTGAAGCTGAAGATTGGGGATATTTTTCATATTTCTGTTTACTTTCATTCCACTGTTGTTTTTTCAGTTCAATCATTTGATTGGAGTACGCGAAGCAAGCAGCAAAACATAGCTAGCGTACTCGAAGAGGACCTCACCATTGGAGTTTGCAAGATTCTCACAGTGGATTCCTTCAATTATGCAAAGAACTAAGAGTTACGATGGGTTCTTAAAAAGTCTTTATCTTTGTGATACAATAATGTCACACCTACAATATAATTATATGGTGCTAGAAAAAATTTAAAATTTGATTTTTGAAAACAAAAACTAAATGATATAGAGTCGCTATCAAAATTTTTAATTTTAAGAAGTAAAATTTTAGAGAAACCTTTTTATAAGAAAAATGGTTATGAACAAGAAACGAATTTGAAAGTTAGTTATGCGTGGTGAAAATGTTAAGCATTCTATAGCACTTATTCTTACAAATGATTATTCTAAATTAATTGTGCAAAATTAATATGGTCTTAATTTTATTTTAATTTTCCTAACAACCACATACAAAAATAAAGAAAAGAAGTTAAGAAAATAAAAATAAAATAAAATATTTATTTACAACGATGAATTTGATCTAAGATAAAAGTTTAGAATCTATGTACCTTATGAAAACAATCAAAGTTCACATAATTCGACTAAATAAAAAATTATGTATATATTAATTGGTATTTTTTAATTTTTGTAAAAAAAGAAAGAAAATATAAATCACTTTTGTCTTTTGCAAATGAAATAGCTTTTGAAATTGGTTTATATGTTTTATTTTGAAAAAATTGAGTGAATTTCATTTCTTTAATCTTTTCATTTTTTATTTTTCTATTTTTTTAATTCTTGACAATAAGATTTTTATTTGAATAGCAAGGAATTTTTTTGGTTTTTCTTGGAAAGCATTTAATTCTTACTCTTTTTTATGATTTTTTGTAAAAAGAAAATTTGAGAAAAATTCCTAAATTTATGAAAAAGAAACTTAATTCTATTTTTGGAATGAAATTCTTAACATGTGTTTACTTAAAAATTTAAAACATTAACCTTTGAATTTGAAAATTTATTTAATTTTTTTTAAGAAATTAACATTGAACTCAAAGATATTATTTTATTTTTTATTTTTTTCATTTTTTATTAATTTTTTAAAGAGAAAACTTGAATAAAAGTTTTTAAACAAACTAATTTTTATATTTTTACTTTTTGAAACATTAATTTTTGAATTTAGAAAATCTTTAAAGAAAGAAGATTTATTTGTTTTTCTCTTGGCTTTAAAAGATTTATTCTTGAACTTTTAAATAGTTTTTTTCTTTTTTTTTTTTTAAATTTTTGACTTGTTTGATTTTTCTTTTATTTTGGGTTCTTCTTTCAAATCTTAATAAAATCCAAATTTATTTTTTTGGCAACTTTTTATAATTTTTCAAAAGAAAATTTGAAGAAATGTTCTTATATAAGAAAAGTTTATATAATTTTTATTAAAACCTAAACTTTGAACCTCTTTTGAATTTTTTCTATCTTTCACTTAATTTTAAAAGAAATTCATTTGATTTTTTGGAAACTATTTTTTTTGAAACCCCTTTTTTATTTTAAAATAAATACATTTTATTTTCTAATAACTATATATTTTTTAGTCTTCTTTTCTTTTGAACATTTTTCATTTCGTTTTGCTTAAATTTTTTTAAATGAAATCAAGTACATAAGGACCATTAAAATCTAAAAATTTATTAAAACGTAAATACAAATCCAATAAATACTACAGTGACTTATTATTACATATGATATTCTAATTGACTCTTGTATGCTTGAGAAGACAAAGAGCCCTACATGACTACTCTAAAGAGAAAATAAATATAAAGATAAAACCAAAATAAAAATAAGAATATTCATGTGCACTAAAAAATTTGTGATTGTGCGCCTTGTATAAAATTATGAGTCATTGTATCATATTTAAGCACATTTAAAAGAGAGAAGGGAGGAATTGCACAGGTAAAACTCGATTGTATCTTATCCTTTCCTTCATTTGATCAAATAATATGTCTCCATATGTTGTGCCAATAAGGGCTTTCCATGCATTGCTCAATCATCATCATATTTGAGCACCAAACAAGCATTTTAAACAATTATGCAAGTTGGCTAGCATCGCATAGTCTTTCAAGGGAGGTTGGTTTTGAATTTCTTGAAGAGCCTTCTCATGAGTTATCTCTATTAATTTTGGGAGACAAAGTGGGAGCAGTACCATCTTACTTGATCCCTGTAACAACCAGCAAAAAAAAAAAAAAAAAGAAGAAGAAGAAGAAAAGAAGAAGCTGAAAAATTTTTGAAGTCCTGAAATTTTCTAAATCTGCTAATTATAACGAGGAATGGCCTAGTTATAGCGAATGTACCTGTTCGCTATAGCGAAAAAAAGTCTAGCTATAGTGATAGTGCCTTTAAGCTATAGCGAGAATGCTTCTAGCTATAGCGAGTGCGGGCATCCCATACAAAAATCAGGGGGTTCCTTGCCATAGCGCGCGCCGTAGCGAAAACAAGGGTATGGGACTGATACGTGCTCGCCGTAGCGAGGGTTATTCTTCGCTATAGAGAGGGTTAGTCCGAAAAATTGTAAAAAAAGAGAATTTGACTTCTTAAAGCATCCCAATTCATTCCTTTTCCTTTTAACCAACTTAGGCTTCATCCAAGGCAGCGAAAAGGGCGGAGGAGAGAGAATGATACCTAGAGAAGGAAGGAGAACAAGAAAAAGGTAAGCATAACTTGAGATCTCCATAGCTTTTCTTCTTAGAGTTTTGTTCTTCTCTCTTTGCCCTCTTTTGCTATAGTTTTGGGATGTTGAAGTAGCTATGTTTTAGGCATGGTTCAGAAGAGAGAGAGTGGAAAACCACTCTTGAATAAGGCTAAAACTCATGTATCTTCACTTTTTCTTCTTTGCTTTCCTTTCTTGAGACCTTGAGAGAGAAAGGAGAGTTAGTAGAATTCTAGAGAGAGAATCCCTAGTTTCTTACATATTTAGTGGGGTTTGCCTTGATGAAGAGCCCCTAGCTTTGTGAATAAGTGTTGAGTTATGATAGAGTAATTTCATGCTCTTTGTGTGTCTAGGCTCAAGAGAAGCACTTCCATCTAGTTGTGATTGTGAAATCAACAAGGGAGAAGACAAATTGAAAGGGAAGGCTTATGTTAGCCTATAAGGTAGCTCTCTCCACCTTCTCTCATGCATAGATGTGTGCTTATGTTGTCTTGAATGTGTGTGTGTGTATGTTTCAAGCCATGAAAAGTATTCTAGCATGATTCTATATGTCATGGTACCATGATGATGCATTATGTATCTAAATGATGTTTTATGTGCTTGTTTTGGTTTGTTTGAGTATAGAAAAGCCAACAACCCTTTAGCCATGGTGAGGATGAGCCAAGAACCCTTAAAGTTGGTTGAGACAAAGTAAAGAGTCTCCTAAAAGTGAGGTTGACTTCTAAGAGTAAGGTTGAGTCTAAGAACCTCTTAAAGAACGGGTAAGGCAAGTCCAAAATCCACAAGTGAACGGATGAGGTTAATCTACTTGCTTGGCAAGCCTTTGTATGCTATGTATGACCTACTCAAATGTTGAAAATACTTTTTCAATGATTGCACATGCTAATATGCCCATGCATACATTTGTTAGACTTGTATTGCATGCTTTATGTGTGATTGAATGAGAGATGAACTATTGAGATTCTTTGAATCTCACTCCCTTCTCTCCACTATCCTAATATGCTAGGTGGACTAAGTGAACAAAGACATGGGAGCCACCAAGCTTGAAGCTAGGGAAATTGACAAAGGATTTGTGATATAGTCATTTTGTCACCACTTTGTTGTTAAGAGATGTAATCTAATGATGTACAAGGGGTATGCACTCATGAATACTTGTAATGGATGTACTTATTGTATATGTATGAGAATTAGAACTATAGTGCATGATGTAGCAAGTTTTTGGTATGAATAATAAGATCTTGGCATTATGTACATGGTGTATGTATGGGTGTGGGAGAGTGAGCTTTGCAAATCTGGGTTGTTAGATATTTGAGCCATGTTTGATAGCCTATGTTGATGGTTTCCCATGTGATCATAGAGCCTTAAGAGTAGGAGAAGCAAATTTGAACCCTTGGAGCCCTCTTTTAACACAAAAAACTTGTCACTTTGCCCCATTATGTTAAAGTCTGACTAAAAGACCTCTTCTTGCCATAAAATTTGTCATGTGATTAGATCTTACTTAGAGCTTTCTAGGAAGCTAAAGATCAGGTCATTTGGAGGTCTGTGTAACTTTCTATGATTTTTCAAAGTTGGTATCAGAATTTCGGATTTGCATCAGTACTGTTCATTTGGTCAGTTGTGTAATTGTGTCATCTGAGGGGTAAACATGGTCCAATGGCTACGAAATTTTATAAGAAGAAACTAGACTTTCACAGTGACTTGTAGCAACTAGAAGCACCTCATTTGGAGGTCTAGAGAGGCAGATATGAATTTTCGAAGTTTCTGCCCAGTATCAATCATCTTGCCTGACCAGAAGTACTGTTCCATCGATTTGTGAGAGCTGGGCTTAATGAACTGATCTAGAGATATTTTTTCTCTCTATTTAACATCCATATCTTTCCATATTAGTATCATTTTCATGTATTGTATTTTTGTAGAATTAATTGGATATTTTTGAAGTTCATATCAGTAAACTGTGATAGTATCAGGACCTAATCCGACGTCCAGACCAATTCGCATGTCAAACGTCCTGTGTATGGGATATTATCACTTGTACATATTTTACCATGAATTAGACATCCAAAGCTTTCCAAAATGACCAAGATTTCATGTTTTCAAATTTTTTAGATTTAGTTATAATTTTTCAAAGTTTGCCCAGAAATGGGGCCAAGTCTGGCCGAGAATGAATAGGCATGTCCTATGTCTCTTTTCAGTTTCCATGAGTTGTAGGCAAGTTTTTATAATACAAATGAGTTGAAATAATGCAATTAAATATGAGGAGTCAAGTATGAGCACTCACGGTCCATGTGACATCGAAATGAATTTCTAGATACGACGCAACGCAAAAATAGTCATTATCTTCCCATGCTCTTTTATGAGAAACCTACATCCTCTATAATAGTAAGTCATTGAAAGGCATGAGATGAGCTAGAAATTATGGTGTTACAATCCCCATGTAATTTTCTTTGTTTTTTCCTTGTTTAGGTCTGTAGAACCCATATTTTGACCCAAAAAAAAACCCCATTAATATAGTATAGCAGGGCTTATTATTGGGCAAGATGTATTGAAAAGAACACACATTTTAATTCTAAATTCCCACCCATACCTATAGTTTAGGAAAATATCATAACTATGCATGGATTACTATCAATAAAATGATATATTGTAAACAAGGACCAAATATCAAAAAACAAGAATGAAGTCAATGAAATACTAAGAGAAATTGATCAAAAGTTAGCAAGTCCCCATGAAATAACAAATGCATTCCATTAATCTTTCAAGTAAGCAAAAAATGATAGGAATCAAGATCCATTCAAAATTGAGCGAGCTATTCACAAAACAGCATCAGTTGCATCCCTTTCATTCATATACTTCTATACAACATATGAAAAAATGTAGAGTAAACATATAATTATTCCCAACAACTCACCCAAAGTTGACCCCTAGTCATCATTTCCCTTTTACTTTAGAAACTAACATAACCACTTCAAATGTTGTGCATCCTAAAAGAAAAAAAAATGTCCCAATTATCCAAATAGGAATTGCTCACATGCCAATCAATTTAGAAACAATCTTCACCACCAATGTGAATGAATGGACAATGAATGAAAGGAAAATCATCAGAACTCTAAATGAGGGGTAGAACATCATCATAGTATGAACAAGATGCAAGAAACTCATAGAATCTCTTTGTGCCACTAGGGGTGTATTTACACAGAGATTGTGCAAGAGTGCTATATTCAATCAAATAAATACACAAACCTTATTTCCACCGTCCCATTCTTTATCTCGACCCACTAGTCAAACACAATATTCACACACTAGCAACGCACAAGAACAACACAAACTAACAAGAAATGAAGATGAAACTAAGAAGATATTCACACAAACTAACAATAATGATCTCAACGTATTTTATATCCATCATCTTTCAATTCAAGAACTGGTTAAATAGAAGTGATAAATCTAGTTTTCATCTACAAAGCAAGCCTACTCAGGTGGAAAATTAGATGTCACTATAAGCTATAAGTCTAAATTAATACCTATCCAACAATGTTCCTAAAATCTGGAACACTTTGCCTCTCTCAGACTCAATCCTTTGTTCTTTCCCTTTTTTCTCTGCTGCAACTTTACCAAGTCCCATGGTCTCTGACCTCCAATATCTCTATCCTCGGCACTTCAATTCCTCAGCAAGATCGCTTTCCAAAACTTCCCTTAAAAAACTGAGCCTTACCAAAACTCTTAACCCTGAAATCCATAGACATTTGTACCCCAAAACTCCCTCAATCACTGATAGAAACACTCTTAAACAAAAAAGGAGACCTAAATCACTTTCCATCAAAAATTCCTCTGCACTGAATCCCCCCTCTATTACAGATTAGAAGCCAATTATAGGGGACCCAAGAGTGATTCTCACTCTCCCTTATGTGCATCCCTTGAATTTTACTCGTACTAGGCCATTGGAGAGGAGCATTTGAAATAGACTAATCACTTATGCCTCCCTGCCTCTCCTCTACTCCATTACTTCCACTTTTCAGTGCTCATTCTTTTTCTATAACCACGGAGAGCATATGCCAATAGATTTACAAGGATTTACTCATTCTCCTCAGCAAAAACTAAAGTTTTCATAGCCCCATTTCTCTGTAAAGACTTGAAAGTGCATATATATATTTATTAGTTCATATCCATAGCAGAGGTTGGGCCTTAGGTCTAATGGCAGTCAAGTAGAGTCTAATTTTACATCTCCTGTGTTTGAGCCCTGAGGCATGCCAACATTCATATTTTTTTGGGTCTCTTATGTCATCTTTCTGTTATCCCATGTATACCCTCATGTGTTTAACTAAAGTCTGGGTGTTTGGTCATTTTATACCTCCAATTTCAGTAGCATGTAGCTCACCTGCCCCCATCTTTTTGGTCAGAGCAAGTAGCAGAAAACACATACCAGAAATGCTTACATCTTCCCTCATTTGTTCACTGTAACTTTTCTCTTCTGGTTTCCATTTTTTCTACTCACCTTTTCCCCTATTGTAAGCTAAGTCTGGTTGCTCCATTTTGGTACTATAATTTCATGCAAGTCTGCCTCTCTGGCTGAGAAGTGTTGCTGGTGTGTGCTACCTCATTTTTTGTTCTATTTTGATCACATCTTCATCCTCTAGTTCTTAGTTTCTGTTGCGTGCTTTACTTGTAACAAACATGCTAGTGGGAGTGATGTATAGATTGAAAGCGTCAAGTAAGATTCATGTTTTCTGGTTTGAAAATTTTGGTTTATGTTGCTGGAATATATTTTCAATTTCTTTCCCTTAAATTTCATTGCTTTTTAATGCATTATTCCCTTCTTCTTTGCTCCTGAACCAATCCTTTATTTCTTCCCCTTTTCTATAGTGGTTTTCGACCAACAAGGATGGTTAGTGTGATGTAGGAGTTACACTTGAATTACATTTTGCATGGAAAGTAAATTATGAGCTTAAGAACTTATTTGAATAAACTAACACAATTTTAGGCTTTTCCTTATTAATAAATTTAATTTTTTTAAAATCTAATCATGTCAAATTTGCTTATTTTAGGGGGATTTGGTTAATAAGCTAATGAAATGAGGAACAAGTGTATTAATAGAAGGCATAAAGTGGAATTATAATACATGTTCGGTGATTAGAGTTTTTGATTAGAAATTACTTTGAAAAAAAGAAAATTGACCTTAGTTATTCTAATAAGAAGCATTGATGTTAGAGGACCATCAATTATATTGTTATCAAGACTATGTACTTATTTGTTTGGATTTAAGCTTCAATTAATTAGGTACTTGTAATATTAGATTGTTTAGGTGCAAAACCAAAATAAATAAATAAATGAAATGAAATATTAGGAGAAATAAATTAACATTAGTACAAGATCACTTGAGACCATTCTAACATTTAAGATTCGTGAATCAGCGTTATAGGGTGTCCAAGAGAATTAGTTGTGCATAAGGATTTAGCAAAAAACATGATCGGGGATTTTCCTATACCATCTTAAGAGGTGAGTAGATAATGTTGACTATACATTTTATTTCAAGGTTTGTGGGTACATACTCCTCAATTATTGCATTTGCTTGATTGAATGCGTTTTTTATTATTTATGTTAATGAATTTACTTTATTAAATATATTTTTGGATTATCTACGCATGTCCAAATGCTTATTGAGTACTTATGGGCTTTGGGAATAATTACTGATGTACTAGAATTTGATTTTTCTCTAAACATATATTTCTGAGATTATTTCTAGTGGGAACTATCTGTTTCAAGACCCTATAGCTAATAGTAGTAGAGGTTAGCCATGGTGTACTGTGATAAGTACCTCAGCTAGCAGGGGTGTTGCTAGCCCTGTGTGGTTGGCCACCATACGTGGATCTGTTCTCATTTTTGCAAGCAAGTTGCTCAGCCTTTGTGTTATTAATCCTCATGAGTTGTATGCTCTGTGTCTAGCTAAATTGGTACTGATTAGATGCTTCCCACTGCTTTTGAGGCATGAATTACTTAGAAATTTCTTTATATATATATATATATATATTATATAATCACTTTTATAGTTTCACTTGTAAATTATTGTTTTGAATAAGATCTTAATGTTCTTACACTGTATAGTTAGCCTTGTTTACTCATTGAGCATTGTCTCACTCCTTTTATTTTCTATCTGTCTCAGATAGTATGTTTGAGCCTGATCTTCCCTCAACAACTTAGTATTGGCACTTTCCTGCACTCTTGGTGAGTCCCGCATTTGTTCATGTGGGCATGTTTTGTTATTCTATTAGAATTCATTTTGTATTATAAACTATGGTATGTAGCTCCACTGAGTCATAGATAGGATTCCCTCACCCTTAGAAATTGATGTATTATGGTCTGGATTGATAGATGAATTTCCTTTTAATGTTTTAGAACTAGCTAACTTATTTGTAGAAATTTCGAGATGTCCAATTTATAGGGAAGACTCTGTCGAAATTTCTACAAGAGTCTTTGAAACTATAATTATATAATGCTTATATGATTTGTCATTGTTGTATTCGATTATGATCTTTGGTGTTAAATCCTAGGGATATTCTTTAGTGATGGGTAGAATTTTGTTTAGCGTTGGCTTATTGAAGAAAGTTTGGCTATCTTTTATGCCGGTCACACCATTATTCGCGAGTTGTGACAAGTTAGTATCAGAGCTTAGGTCTTTTGTGGTCCTGTGGAGCAAGTGTTCTTCAGTGGAATCTCAATTATTGTTATGAACCCAGGCATAACCATAATTGAGATGTCGCTGAAGACCTTATAGGGTGTCCTGACTTATTCCTTGAAGTTTATCGCCTTGTTGAATGCGATGATGGTTCATCTTAAAACTTCAATATGGAGAAGGATTTGAATGTTTATTTATTTATATATTTTTTTTGTAGAGTGGAGATGCCTCCTAGAATTCATTCAATTAATAGATTAGCTGTTGTAGATGAGGCTTCTGCAAGTGCATCAGCTCAACAAGCTACCCTGCCTATTAGAGGCCATGGTCGAGGTCAGGGTAAAGGTCATGGGACTATTCAACCCCCCAAACAGGCTTCACTTGAGAATAGAGTAGAGCCTTTGCAACCCTTAAAGGAAGTTACACCACCAGTTCAACCAAGATCATTAAAGCCTCAAGTTGAGAGAGATGAGAGAGAGGTTCCAGTAACCCTTTCTGAATTTGTGAAGTTGAAGCCTCCCTCTTATTCTAGAACAAATAGTCAAAAGGATCCCTAACAATTGATTGATGGCATCGAGAAGATATGCAGAGCTTTGAGTTGCCAGAGTGCGAAATTAGTCAAGTTTGTTGGGTTTTTGTTGCAAGATGCAACATACATATGGTATCAAACTTTGTTGGGAGGGAGGCCAGTCGGGTCACCATTAATGTTATGGGAAAAATTTAAAGGACTATTTATGGATTGTTTCTTACCACAGAGTGTCCTGGATGCTAGGGTCAGAGAATTTAAGGGTTTGAAATTGATTCTAGGTATGAGTGTTTATGATTATGACATCCATTTTACACAGTTGTCTCGGTATATCCCATATCTAGTCCCTACTGAGAGGGACAGGATCAAGTAGTTTGTGAATAGGTTACCTCGAATGTTGTATAGGGTGATTGCTCCACAGATGAATCTTTTTCCTTCATATTTAGCTATAGTAGATTGTGTACATATGATAGAGATAAGGGATAGGGAGGAGGACACTTCTCAGATCAAAAGGAAGTGTGATAGTGAAGGGAGGAGTGGAGGTAGTTCATTTGCAGCTGGATCTTCTCATGGGCCTAGTCCTTATAGTCATCAGAGACCTACTCAGGCCTTTACAGGATCTCCGACTTCATTTTTTGCTGGTACTGACAGGCACAGAGCATTGTTCCGAGGTGTTAGCACAGTGCCTACCTCAGTTTCTACTTACTCCTACTAGTCTAGGGGTCCTTGTTCTATTTGTGGGAAGATACATACTGGCACTTACCATAGAGAGATGGGAGCATGCTTTCATTGTGGGCAAGTTGGACATTTAGTGAGAGATTTCCCTTAGCATTATCCTAATTCTAGTCAGGGATTGGTTTGACCTACTATGCAATTCTCAACATGGCCTCAATCTATTGGTACAGCTACAGTTCAAAGTGGTAGAGGTAATAGTAGTAGGGTAGCTATAGGCAGAGGTCAGATGACTACAAGACATGGTCAAGCTTGGGTTTTTGCATTAAATAGACAAGATGCATAGGCATCCAATGCCATGGTAAAAGGTACACTTACAGTTTGTTCATATCTACTTATTTATTATTTGATCCTAGCTCTATGTATTCCTATATATCTCTATATTTTACAAAGAAGATTAGTAAAGACTCTGAAAAATTAGATTACCTGTTACAAGTTACGACCCCAGTAAGGGAACCTATAATAGTTGATCAGGTGTATAAGGCTAGCATGATTACAATGGCCAATCATGAGACATTAGCTTATTTGATAATACTTGCAATAGTAGAGTTTGATGTGATACTCGAAATGGATTGGTTAGCATCTTGCTATGTAGTCATGTATTGCCATCTTAAGTTAGTGAGATGTAACTTTCCAGGTAAACCTCCCCTCGTTATACAAAGTGATCGAAGTGAAGTACCAAACAACTTAATATTTTTTATAGAAGCTCGAAGGCTCTTGAAAAAGGGGTGCCAGGGATACTTAACGATGGTTCAAGATATGGAAGTGCAAATCCCAACATTGGAACAAGTCCCAATGGTAAAAGAATTTCTTAATATTTTTTTTGAGCAATTACCAGGGTTACCCCCAAAGCGGGAAATTGTATTTTGTATTGAGGTACTATCAGGTACTCAGCCTATATCCATTCCTCTTATAGAATGGTGCCCATGGAATTTAGTGAATTAAAGAATCAATTGCAGGACTTGTGGGATAAAGGTTTTATTCGCCCTAGCACATCCCCTTACGGTGCTCCTATACTTTTTGTTAAGAAAAAGGATGGTTCTCTCCGTTTATATGTAGATTACAGATAGCTGAACATAGTGATAGTGAAGAATAAATATCCCTTGCCTCATATAGACAATCTATTTGACAAATTGTAGAGAGCTCAATATTTTTCAAAAATTGACTTGCGATCAAGTTATCATCAGTTGAGAATAAGAGGCGAAGATATCCCTAAAACTGCTTTTAGAACCCGATATGGTCACTATGAATTTTTAGTAATGTCGTTTGGGTAAACTAATGCCCGAGCTGCATTTATAGACGTGATGAATTAGGTTTTCAAGCCATTCCTGGATCAATTTGTCGTTGTCTTTATTGATGACATTTTAGTTTATTCTAAGAGTCATGAAGACAATGCGCAACACCTAGGAATGACATTACAAGTGTTAAGAGAGAATCAGTTGTATGCTAAATTTTCTAAATGTCAGTTCTGGCTAGAAGAAATAGCCTTCTTAGGTCATGTAATCTCAAAAGATGGGATACAAGTAGATCCAAGTAAAGTGGAAGTAGTTTAAAAATGGTCGAGATCCACTACTGTTATAGAGGTCCATATTTTCTTGGGTTTAGCATGCTATTATCATCAGTTTGTTAAAGAACTTTCTAAAATAGCTACACCATTAACATGATTAACCCAAAAGAATTTGAAATTTCAGTGGTCTGAAGCTTGGGAAGAAGGTTTCTAGAAATTGAAAGATTGTTTGACTTTTACACCGATTTTGACATTACTCTGAAGGTTCGGAGGTTATGTTATATACTATGATGCTTCTAAGGTAGGCTTGGGATGTGTATTGATGCAACATAGTCATGTGATTGCTTATGCCTCTAGACAACTTAAGAAGCATGAGCAGAATTATCTGACTTATGATTTGGAAAAGGCGGCAGTGGTCTTTGCTCTCAAAATGTAGAGGCATTATTTATATGGTGAGACGTGAGATTTACACGAATAATAAAAGCCTCAAATATATCTTTCAACAATGGGATCTGAATCTAAGGCAAAGGCAAAGGCAATGGATGGAGTTACATAAAGATTATGACTACACTATTTTATATCATCCTGGTAAGGCTAACATGGTAGCAAATGCTTTAAATAGGAAATCCATAGGAAGTTTAAGCCATATTGCTGAGACAAGAAGGCCATTGATTGTAGATCTCCATAAGATTGAGGGTTCAAGAGTCTAATTTGAGATTAAAGAGCTAGGAGTATTTTTAGCTCATGTACAGCTTCATTCTACTCTATTTGAAAGGTTGAAGACTATGCAGGTTGAGGATGCACAGATATGCAAATTGATGGATGATGTCAAAAGTGGAAAGAAAAATGAATTTACTTTAAATTTAGATGGAGTTTTATGGTTTGGCACTCAATTGTGTGTATCGAATATGGGAGATTTAAGGAGAGAACTCATGGAAAAAGCTCATTGTTCCCTGTATACGATCCATCCAAGATCTATAAAGATGTATCAAGATTTGAAGCAAGTATACTGGTGGGAAGGTATGAAGAAGGATATAACAAATTTTGTTTCTTGTTGTTTGGTGTGTCAGCAAGTGAAGGCAAAATGCCAAAAACCTATAAGGTTATATCAACAATTAGAGATACCAGAGTGGAAATAAGAAAGAATTACTATGGACTTTATAACAGGATTACCCCGAATAGTTAGGGGTTATGATTCCATTTGGGTGATTGTTGATAGACTCAATAAAATAGCTCATTTTCTTCCTATAAAAACAACTTATAGTGTTGCAAGATATGCGCAACTTTACATAAATGAGATAGTAAAGCTTCACAGTGTTCCAATGTCTATAATTTCTGATCGAGTACCGTAATTTACTTCTAAGTTCTGGAGAGCCTTTCAAGAGGCCGTGGGTACCTGATTAGATTTTTGTACTGCCTTTCATCCTCATACTAATAGGCAATTAGAGAGGACCATACAGATAATAGAAGATATGCTGAGGTTGTGTGTTATGGACTTTGATGGTAGCTGAGATAATTATTTACCGTTGGTAGAATTTGCTTATAATAACAGTTACCAAGCTAGCATACAAATGGCACCCTTTGAGGCATTTATACGGGAGACAATGTAGATCTCCTGTTGGATGGTTTAAAGTTGGAGAAGCTAAATTACTAAGGCCTGATATAGTACAAGATGCCTTAGAAAAGGTGAAAATAATCAGGGAGAGATTGGTGGTAGCTCAAAGCAGACAGAAAGCGTATGTGGACTGTCGACGCCGTGACTTAGAGTTTATGATTGGGGACTATATATTTCTCAAGGTGTCTCCTATAAGGGGTGTAATGAGATTTGGGAGGAAAGGAAAGTTGGCCCTAAGATACATTAGTCCATTTGAGATTTTAGAAAGAGTTAGTTTAGTTGCCTACCGGCTAGCATTGCCACCTAAGTTATCTAATATTCACCTAGTATTTCATGTCCCAATGTTGAGGAAGTATCTACCTGATCCCTCCCATGTGTTACAAAATCAAGATGTTTCTTTAGGTGAAGGTTTAACTTATGTAGAAACTCCTATGGCAATCTTGGATAGACAAACAAAGAAGTTATGTTTTAAGGAGATTACGTCAGTAAAGGTTTTACAGTGCCACCATTCACTAGAGGAGGCTACATGAGAAATAGAAAGTGCAATGCGTGCAAAGTACCCTTACTTATTTGAGAATTAAGGTTAGTACATATATGAATTTAGAGGCTGAATTTTTTTAAAGGGGGGAGAATGTAAAGACCTGAATTTGCATATATATATTTATTGGTTCATATCCGTAGCAAAGGTTGGGCCTTAGGTTTGGTGGTAGTCAAATGGAGTCTGATTCAAGATGTCCTATGTTCAAGTCCTAAGGCATGCCAATGTTCACTTTTTTTTTTTGGTTTCTTCTGTCATTTTTCGATTATCCCACATATACCCCTCATGTGTTTAACTAAAGTCGAGGTGTTTAGTCATTTTACACCTCTAATTTTAGTAGCACCTAGGTCTCCTACCCCCATCTATTCGATCAAAGGAAGCAGTAGAAAACACACGCTAGAAACGTCTGCATCTTCCCTCCTTTGTTCACCGTAACTTTTCTCTTCTGGTTTCCATTTTTTCTACTCACCTCTTTCCCTATTGTAAGCTAAGTTTGGTTGCTTTATTTTGGTAGTATAATTTCGTGCAAGTCTATCTCTTTGGCAGGGAAGTGCTACTGGTGTGTGCTGCCTCATTTTTTGTACTATTTTGATCACATCTTCATCCTCTGGTTCTTGGTTTCTACTGCGAGCTTTACTTGTAAGAAATGTGCTAGTTGGAGTGTTGTATAGACCAAAAGCTTCAAGTAAGATTCATGTTTTCTAGTTTGAAAATTTTGGTTTTTGTTACTGGAACATATTTTCAATTTCTTTCCCGTAAATTTTGTTGCTTTATAATGCATTATTCCCTTCTTCTTTGCTCCTAAACCGGTTCTTTATTTTTTTCCCCTTTTCCATTGTGGTTTTCGACCAACAAGGATAGTTAGTGTGATCTAGGAGCTGCACTTGAATTACATTTTGCATGGAAAGTAAATTATGAGCTTAAGAACTTATTTGCATAAACTAACACAATTTTAGGCTTTTCCTTATCAATAAATTTAATTTTTTTAAAAAAATCTAGTCATGTCAAACTTGCTTATTTTTGGGAGCTTTAGTTAAGAAGCTAATGAAATGAGGAACAAGTGTATTAATAGAAGGCATCAAGTGGAATTATAATATATGTTCGATGATTAGAGTTTTTTATTAGAAATTATTTTGAAGAAAAGAAGATTGACCTTAGTTATTCTAATAAGAAGCATTGATGTTAAGGGACCATTAATTATACTGGTATCAAGACTATGTACTTATCTATTTGGATTTAATCTTCAATTGATTGGGTACTTGTAATATTAGATTATTTAGGTGCAAAACCAAAATAAATAAATAAATGAAATATTAGGAGAAATAAATTAACGTTAGTACAAGATCAACGTTATAGGGTGTCCAAGAGAATTAGTTACGCATAAGGATTTAGCAAAGGACACGATAGGGGATTTTCTAGTACCATCTTAGGAGGTGAGTAGATAATGCTGACTATACATTTTATTTCAAGGTTTATGGGTAAATACTCCTCGATTATTGCATTTCCTTTATTGAATATGTTTTTAATTATTTACGTTAATGAATTCACTTTCTTAAATATGTTTTTGGATTATCTACACATCCGAATGCTTATTGAGTACTTCTAGGCTATAGGAATAATTACTTATGCACTCTGTCAGATGTTGGGACTATAAGTATATATATATATATATAAGTAAGAATTTGATTTTTCTCTGAACATATATTTCTAAAATTATTTCTAGTGGGAACTATCTATTTCAGGACCTTGCAGCAGTAGAGGTTAGCCATGGTGCAATGTGATAAGTCCCTCAGCTAGCAGGGGTGTTGCTAGCTTCGTGTGGTTAGCCACCATACATAGATCTGTTCTCATTTTCGCGAGCAAGTTGTTCAGTGTTTATGCTACTTACTCTCGCGGGCTGTGTGCTCTATGTTTGGCTAAATTGGTACTAATTAGATGCTTCCCGTTGTTTTTAAGGCATCAATTACTCAGAAATTTCTTCATATATATATATATATATATTATATAATCACTTTTATAGTTTCACTTGTAAATTATTGTTTTGAATAAGATCTTAATGTTCATACACTGTATAGTTAGCCTTGTTTACTCACTGAGCATTGTCTCACTCCTTTTATTTTCTATCTATCTCAGATAGTAGGTTTGAGCCTAATCTTCCCTCAACAACTTAGCATTGGCACTTTCCTGCACTCTTGGTGAGTCCCGCATTTGTTCATGTGGGCATGTTTTGTTATTCTATTAGAATTCATTTTGTATTATAAACTATGGTATGTAGCTCCACTAAGTCATAGATAGGATTCCCTCACCCTTAGAAATTAATGTATTTTGGTCTGGATTGATAACTGAATTTCCTTTTAATGTTTTGGAACTAGCTAACTAATTTGTAGAAATTTCAAAAGGTCCAATTAACAAGGGAAGACTCTACCAAAATTTCTACAAGAGTCTTTGGAACTATACTTATATAATGCTTATATGATTTGTAATTGTTGTATTCAATTATGATCTTTGGTGTTAAATCCTAGGGATATTCTTCAGTGATGGGTAGAATTTTGTTTAGTGCTAGCTTACAGAAGAAAGTTTGGCTATCTTCCATGTCAATCACACCGTGTAACACCACAATGTGTTAACCTCAACTAACTTCCTCTTATGCTTGATTCCATATGATTTCCAAAGAAAAGAGTAAAACGTGGCTTTTTATTACGCTATGTTGGGGGTTTAAACACTCATATTTCATCCTGTGGATCTTGTGAACCCATCAATCATATTCTCTACTTAAAATCCATTCATACAACTCATACATAGTATAAAACATCCCATGAACCACGGATATGAAACCAAAAACCAGAAAATGCAATTTCTTAAAATGGGCCCAAAAGTCAAATTTTTGGCTCTAATTTTAGAAAATCATAACTAATTTTACAAAATTGGGAATCAAGCAAACCATATCTTTCTAGAAAGCTCTAAATGTTAAATTCTCACTAAAAATAATTCCAGGACATGAATATAGACTTTGGACCATGTTTGACAATGAAAAATACACAAAGGTCTAGCTATCCTTGGTACTAATATAGTTTGCTGTCATGAACTTCAAAAATTCATAACTAATTCCAAAAAATCCAATCTAGGAAAAATATGCCAATTTGGAAAGCTACAATTGTTAACTAGAGGAAAAAATAAGTTTGGATCATTTCAGTAGCTTTGAAGCTCAAAAACTGATGGAACAGTAACGAAGGTCGACTGGCATCCCTGATGCTAACATAGAAATTCAGAAAATTATTTCTCCCTCTACAAACCTTCGATTGAGGTGCTTCTAGTTGGTATAAGTCACTGTGGATGTCTAATTTATGCCCAAAAAATTTCATAGTAATTAGACTCCATTGGGTCCATAAATGACACGATTTTATTTCAGACCAGTTGTAATAATGCACTAACCAAAATCAGAAAATTCTTCAACTTCAAAAATTCACCAAATATTCCCTAGACCTCCAAATATTCTGTACTTTATCTTCTCAAAAAGCTATTAAAAATCTCTAGATGCATGCCAAATTTCATATCAAGAAGAACTCATTTGGTCATATCTTGACATAACTCACGAATTTGGCAAATGTGACCCTATATATGGTTCAAAATTGAGGTAAATGGTTTTCTACATGTTCTAGCACCTCTTGGGCAAGTTTTAAAGCATAAACACAACATATGTGAATTTTCCAAGTAGTCCAAACCATCACACATATCAAACTCACTATGCTATACACAAGAATACACTACTGCATACAAGTCATCAAGGGGCTAAATCTTATATTTTCATTACTTTGGCTCCATACATGGTTCACACATCATTTATATATATTTATACACTTGCTCAAATATTTACATCTGAAAAATAAAAGTACATATCCATTTTATCACTTCTTTACATCAAAAGAACCTAAAACAAATTATACAACTAGCTAAGCATGCTCAACTAGGCTCCTTGACTTGCACTTTGGTCTCCTTGAGCTCCACTTAACATGTTAAGATGGGAGAGGGAAGGGGGTGAGATACATGGAATCTCAATAGCTCATATACTCATTCAAGGAAGCAAGCAAGGCATATAAATATGTCAAAGTATGCAAGTAGGCATTCAACCATTTAAAATCATACAACACATTATTTACATGTCATGATAATCATATCAATGCCAAGAATAAGCTCTAGGGACTTTTGGTCTACCCTCACCTTATTTTGGGAACTTTTGGATTGGCTTTATCCTTTGTCTAGGGACTTTTGACTTGGCCTCACTCATCCATGAGACTTTTGGCCTTATCTCACCCATTCTTAGGGACTTTTGGCTCTACGTCACCCATCACAAGGGACTTTTGGCACCACCTCACCTTTTGAGAGCAATTTTCACAATCCACAACATAAGCATATTGGTACCAATACATCAAGGTAACATCAAATGGCATGTCTTACAATACAAGTGCATACACAAGCATACAATGACCATCATACATCCAAGAATGCAATAAGAAAGAGTGAAGAACTATCTAACAAGCCAACACAAGCCTTCCCTTTCAACTTCTCTTCTCCCTTTTTGGTCTCATAATCACAACTAGATGGAGCTTGATCTCTTGGGCCTAGACACAACAAATAGCATGCAATTTCTCTCTTATAACTTAAATAACCACTCACAAGGTTAGGGGGTTCTTATATCAAAGCAAACTCTACAAAGTATTTAAGAATCCTTGGTTTCTTCCTCTTGAATTTCACTAACTCTTCTTCTAATTCCTTTGCATTTCCTAGCTTTCCACACTCTAATTTAAGGGTCTCATGTAACACCATAATTCTAGCTCATCTCATGCCTTTGAATAGCATAATTATCATGAAACATACACATAATTCTCATAAAGGAGGCATGAAGATTTGGACTTCTATTTGCAAGTCATCATATCCAAAAACCCATTCGGTGTCACGTGGACTGTGTGAGCTCATTCTATGCATCATCATATTTATTTTCATGATTAGAACTCATTTCAATCACAAAAACTAGCTTTAAACCCATGGAAACCAAAAAGGGATATGAGACATGTAGATTCATTTTCGGCAGACTTGGCCTCATTTCTAGGAAAAGTTTGAAAATTCACAACTAAATCTAGAAAAATTGAAAACATATAATCTCAGTCATTCTGGAAATATTAAGATGTATAATTCATGCTAAAAATATGTATAAGTCTTAAAATCTCATATATAATGCGTTTGACACGCGAAATCATCAACTGGTTAGAGGGGTTCCTGATACTGTCACAGTTTACTGATATGGACTTCAAAAATGTCTAACTAATTCTACAAAAATCAAATGCTTGAAAATAATATCACTGTGGAAATATGTAGATGTTAACTAGATAGAAAAAATATTTTCAAATCAGTTCATCAAGCCAAACGCCCGGAAATCGATGAAACAGTACCTCGGGTCTGGCAAGATGTCTGATACTAGGCAAAACCTTCGAAAATGTATATCTTCCTCTCTAGACCTCCAAATGAGGTGATCTCGGTGGCCACAGAAATCTTATGACCTCTAGTTTATGCATATAGAATTTCATAACCATTGGATACCATTTGGCCATCGGGTGACACAGAATTCAAAACTACCAGTATGAACAATACCCATACCAGAATCCATGAAAAATCCCAACTTTGAAAATTCATCAAATATTCTCTAGGTCTCCGAAAATTATGATCTTTAGCTTCCCAAAAATCTCTTAATGAGACCTAATTGCATGCCAAGTTTCAGGGCAAGACTAACTCATTTGGCCAAAAAATGGCATAGGGTTGCATTATGGTCAATTTTGGCTCCATATTGGGTACCAAAATTGCCAAATGGATTTCCCTTGGTCTTGGCACCTTTTGGGCAAGTTTAAAAGCATATTTAAGACTTGTGGGAGCTACTCAAATGGTCACAAACCATTTTCATCTCATTTTGGCCTCCTCACCCTCACTCATACACATTACACCAAGCTTTTCTCAATTGCATACATTGGCATAAACACTTACTTTATGATCTAGAATACATACACCATACTCATTCATTTATCTATCACGTAATACTATTTTTACATTTGTCCAAGGGGTCATAGACTATTTACAATCATAATATACATCATGAAGTCTCATTATGAGTCAAAAACACAAAAATCAAGCATAAGGATGGCCATCTTCTTCCTTCAATGTGATTGGCTCCCATTGCCATGTCCACTTGGTCCACCTAGCATATTAGGACATTTAAGAGGAGGGAGTGAGATTCAAGAATCTCAATAGCTCATCTCCCATTCCATCACACATAATATATGCAAGCAAGTTCTATGAATGCATGTGTGGAAAAAATGGAAGTCATGAACATTTAAAATCAAGCTTGGCATAAAAACACATCATACAAGGCATTCAAGAGCTCACCAAGTATTTGGATTGGCCTCACACTTCTCTCCATGGTATTTGGACTTGCCTCACCCATTCTTTGAAATCTTTAGACTCAACCACACTCTTTAGGAGTCTACTTTGCTTTTGGGAGACTCTTTACTTTGTCTCAACCAAACTCAAGGGTTTTTGGCTCATCCTCACCATGGGGAAGAGTTCTTGGCCTCTCTACACTCAAGCAAGCTCAATCACACATCATATGTTCATTTGAAAGCATAATGTGGCATCAAGAGTCATGGTATATAAGAGCATGCTAGCATACTTTTCATAGCTAAAAATACATATACACACATCATAAAACAAGCTAAACACACATCCATGCATGAGAGAAGGTGGAGAGAGCTACCTTGTACAAATTCACACACTTTTCCCTTTGAATTTAAGCTCCTCTTTTCGACTACACACCCACAAAAGTGTGAGGAAGGTTCCTCTTGGCCTAGACATGATTTAAGGAAGCTAATTAGGTTCATGAAACAATTTCTAAGGTCACACTACTTGCTTAGACACTAGGTTATCCTATAAACCTCATTATGGTCCATACAAGTACCTAATGAAGCAATACCCCTGAAATGACTTCTAGGCCTCATCCTTTACTTTCAAATATGATTCTTGACTCCTTTTAAGCCTCTTGGACTCATCACATCATTAAAACAAAGGGCCTAACATCATGTTGCTTCTTTAGGTGACAATATGGAACCTAAAGCACTAACTCATTATCTAAGCTTCCTAAATTTTTTCCAAAGCTTCCTCTCACATTCATGCATCATATATGACTCAAAAATGGGCTTGAAAAAATTTAAAACTCTCCCTAACTATGCCATCCCTACTTGGCCGAAACCTAGAGCATAAATGGGATTTAATGGCTTCTTGATTTTTCCTTGATGGAGGAACCATTTAGGGAGGTTGTTAAGAGTTGTAGGAGGTCAAGGGAACACTTAAATAGCCAAGGGAACTTATAGATTAAATCATTTTTTACAATCCCCTTAAGTGCTATACACTTTTCCAACTTCTAGGTTTGTGAACACCGTATTTTGGCCGGACAAATTACAAAAATAATAACGAAATCAAATTAATAAAAATAAAAAAAAAGAAAGAAAATAGAAAATTAGGAGAAAATGAAAAAAATATATATAAAAATATAGAAAAATATATAATAAAAAAATCTAAATCAAACGCTCTAGAAAACAAAAATAAAAAAAACCCCAAAGAAAAATCAAAAAAAAGAGAAAAGAGAAAAAGAAAACTAAAAAAAAATAATAATAATAAATTTTAAGGATTAGGAGAAAAAAAAGAGCCCAAATCTTCTAAAAAAACGAGAGAGAAATTGTAAGGGCCTGAAACCCCTAAAGAAAAAATCAAAAAAAAAGAGAAAAGAGAAAAAGAAAACAAAATAATAATAATAATAATAATAATAATAATAATAATAATAAATTTTAAGGATTAGGAGAAAAGAAAAAAAGAGAGAGCCCAAGTCTTCTTAAAAAAAAAACAAGAGAGAAATTGTAAGGGCTTGAAACAAAAAAAAAAATTTCTCCTGCAATCCAACATTTAATTCAGCCCAGTAAAAATGGGCCGAGGAAAAATGGGTGGACCAGATTTTCATTGGGCCTGCTTCAAATCGAACCCGGATCCATTTTCTATAACCCTACCCGCATCTCTAGCCTGGACTCTCTCTGGCAACAAACAAACAGCACGACTCTAGAGTTCAGCGCAGCAGATGGATGAGAGTAGGACTGAGACGAGAAGGCGAGCAGGCGTGTCTCAGAAACTGGAAAGAGACAGATGAGAGAGGAGTTTTCGAAGAAAAGGAGAAGGAGGAAGGGATCCGAGGGAAAGAGGGGAGAAAAAAGGCGAGGGAGAGATTTTGGGGGATTTAGGGATTCGAATCGGAGGAGAGGATCGAAGAAAAAAAATGGAGGAAGAAGCGCATCTGGGTTCTGAAAAAAATGGAAGAGAAGAGGCAGGAGATTCGAGACAGTAGAAGTTGGTTTTCGGGTTAGCAAAAGGAGAGTGACAGAAAGGAAGACTGGGTTGGAATTCGAGAGGCCGAGATTCGAACGGGGACCCGGAAGGAGAGATTTTCGGATTCGAGGGGGACTCGAACAGAGGGGAACGATTTCTAGAGAGCAGGAAGGAATCGGAGGAATCAGAGGAGAAGAAGAAAAATGGAGGAGAGGATCTGACAAAAATGAAGGAGATCGATCTGAAAAATTGAAGACAGAGAGAGGGTGAGATCGAATGGAGAAAGCTCGAGGGGGTAGGTCTTCGGATTTGGGGATTCTGATCGATGAGACTCTAGAAGGATTCTAGCCTAGAGGAAAGCGGGAGAAACAGAGAGTAAGGAAGGGAAGGCACGCTTTCCTGGTAATGTCCCTTTTTCATTTTCTTTTGAGTTTTAGAAATAATCTAATTTGAACCCTGAGTCAATGGGAAGCTTATTCCGTTGTGATTGTGGATTGTTGGCTGGAAAATTTGGATAGGATAGATAATCTTGTACAGTATTGTATGTGTCTGGAATAGCTGTGTATTGATGATTTCTAATCTGACCTGATAGTTTCGTTTAGCCCTATGAAAAGCTTGATATAGAACTTGGCATGTTCCTTAGTTTATAATTGTACATTCGGTTTCTATCCTATGATTAGTAAAGAGCTGTTCTTCATGTTTGAGTCATGGTGCTAAGTTTATGTGAATAAGCTTGATTCTGCTCAATTGTCTCATGTTATTACAAATTGTCTGATAATTTTCCTGGGCATATTAATGTTCTTTGTTGCGCAGTGGGGGGCAATGTTAAGTTCTAATGGTTTGTTCCATTACTTTGGTCATGCATTGCGTAATAAGGAGCTGTTCAAAAGTGTCCTGAGTTTTGCTTGTATTTTGTGATGCAGAAATGATGTTGATCATAAGTGTTATTTTATGTATATATATATGTATATAACCTATGTCACCTTTGATTCCATTTCCATTGTCAAGAATGAAATGATCAAGTAGCTATTAATATGTTGTTATTTTGCATTTGAAATCAGTTTAAGCTTCCACATAAGCAATGCCAATCGTTTCTTGGGTTCGTGATACCTAATGAGTTTGGTATACGGAGGCCACTGTTCCAGTGACTCTTTTGTGAATTGGGACATGGTGGAACTTCATTTGAAATGATTTCCTCACAAAATCATATTTTATGGCTGTGACTAATTGCTTTGCTTTTGTTCCTTTTGCATTGAGCTTCACCGGGAAGGAGGAACTGGACTAAGGAGGCTTATTAGAGGCTGTTCAAAGGCTGAGGAAGAAACCAGGGAGAAAACGTCACTGGCTTTGGTTTTGGAAGTCTATTTTCCTTCTTAGGATTCAACAGGGTGGAGCAATATATGGAGCATGACTCGCTTAGGGAAGCCTCTCACCAGTTCAACAAGAGGAATGAGAGGATAGAGCCACATAAAGTTTGGCAAAACGTACAGAGTTCACCATCAATCCAACCCAGATGACAAAAGGCGACTAAGTCATGGTTGTATAATTTCCGCTCTTACTATTGTAAACATGCTAAAAAGTGATGTAGTGAATCTAGTTGAGCACTTAGCACACACTTGCTAATTACCATTTTGGTTTGTAAATATTTGCCTTATTCTTTTTTATTTATCCCGTCAATTTTCGCGTTAGAATGACCGTGTGGGATTTTATATCCCCTCCGTCACATAGAAGTCTAAGGATCATGTGAGGTAATAAACCTCCTTGTTATCTTATTAGGTATTAAATTTGTATCCTAATAAGTCTTAGGTTTTGGTGGTCTACGCATAATTTTATTTTCAAAAGAATTTCAAGAAAAAAAAGAAAATCAAATTTCTATTTATGAGTTAAGTTTAAATCTTTTGAAACAAAAAAAACAAGACAAAAGAAGGGTTTTTTTTCTTTTTTTTCCATAAATAATAAAAAAGTTTTCAAAATTAAAATTAAGCTTTCTCTCTTTAAAAGTTTGCCAACACCAAAAGCAAATATTAAAAAAAAAACAACAACAAAACAAAACAAAAAGAAGGAAAAAATAAAAAGTATATGTAATAAGAAAACAAAAAAAATGATAAAAAATGAAAGAAAGTGTTAAGACGTGAGAAGGATTTATGGTTTTGCAAATTAGAACACACACTAATTTAAAAATCGTCTTCGGTTGTAAATAGTCCAAAAGGTTCTCACTTCTTTTCTTTTTTAGCAAAAATATGACGATAAAAAAAGAAGCATAAAAGTGTTAAATCATAATAAAAGCCAAAACCAAAACTCAAAAAGAAAAGAAGAAAAGAAAGAGACAAAAACAAGGAAGGAAAAAGTGAAAACAAAGAAAAAAAAACAAAAAAACAAAAAAAATAAAATGAAAATGATTTGAAAATTTTGCACTTAAGTGAGAATATCATCTCAAGAACTAAAATAAAAATCCAACGTAGGAAAGATGAAAAAATATATCTTTTAATTTAAATAAAATAATAAAAAAATTTAATTCAAAAATTAATCAATTAAAAGAGGCCACAACAAAACCAAAAAATTATAACGAATCAGATAAAACTAAAAAAGGATGCAGAAAGAAAACATCGAAAAAGAGAAAATACAAAAATCGAAAATACAAAGAAAGTAAAATTAAATTTACTCCTGACAAATCAAAACATGCCAATCAACTTCTAACTTCGTTTGATTTGTTAAAGGGGAAATTAAGTTTTATTTTCTTTATCTTTTCACCAAAAAGTAACAATAAAAGCATGGTCCCTTGAAATAGAAAACAAAAAAATAAATAAAAATAAAAATCACAAAACCTAAACAAAAAAAAAACACAAAATCACAAAACCTAAAGAAAACAAAAAACAAAAACAAAAACAAAAAGAGAAGAGGAAAGAGTAAAATTAGTTCTGCCTTTTGCAAATAAAAACACCTCAACTAACCTCAAATTTGTTTTGTTTGCAAGGACTCAAATGATTTTTTTTAATCTTTCTCTCTCTAAAAAAATCAAAAATAAAAAATCAAACAAAAAACAAAAAAAACAACAAAACAATAAAAACAAAAAAAAACAAAAAAACACTGAACACCTTCTGAATCGAACTACATGGACTTTGATCCACTTCAGAGGGTACGTAGGCCCTAGGCTTTTATCCTAGGTCAAGTCCGCCCTTGTAAATAAAATTTTTGTTCAATTTTCATTTTCTTAATTTCTTTTATTTGATTTTGTTTTCTAATTTCATTTCCTAATTTCCTTTTTCCTTTTTAACTTCATTCATGTTATTTCTATTTCTTATTTTTGCACGTGATTTGTTAAGGGGAATTAAAATAGGATAGAGGCCATATTGATCTTGCACGACTAACTTTGGGTAACTGTTCTTGGTAACGGGTGTTGTGGGGTGCCTAACACCTTCCCCACTCACAATTGACTCCCGAATCCGAATCTAGTTCACAGACCACATTTTTTTGATATTCTAAATTAAAAGGTTTTTTCCAAAATTTTGCCTTTTCAAAAAATAAAAATTTGGTGATGACTCTACTGTTTTCTATTTTAAAAATTTATCTTAATTTGATTTCGATTTGGCGCCGCGCGGTCGCATTTTCGGGTGTGACAAAGTTCATGACTTTCAATGGGGTTTTGTTTGATTTCATGGAGAAAGAAGCATATGGGGGACCTCTTAGGGATCTTATGAGCACATTTAAGCATTCATTTAAGCCTAAGAACATTCATGTTAAATCAGATTTGCAAAGGAGCATTTGGATCCCTAATGGTTCCATCTTGTTTCCCAATGCCCCTTTCTTGATTCTCTTGGTTCATTCTTAATCTTTGTGCCACCTAAAACATCTAATCCCTCCATGAATTGGACAGAAAAAAGCCCCTAAGACTTGGGCTCATGGTGGCTAAATTCGTGCAAGAGGGAGAGGGAGGAAGAAACTACCAAAGAATGGAAGTTTTTCCTTATTTTCTTGCTTTTCTTTGCTTGCTCTTCCACTTGGTTAGCTTGCTCCCTCAAATTTCGAAATTTCCCTCTCTGTTCCGCCCTCAAAACAGCACCAAACTCTCCATTAAAACCATAGAAAGAAAGCTTGAGAGGAGGGGAGCAAGTTTCAAGAAGGAAGGATATGGAATTTCTTAAAGTTTCTTACATTTTTCTTGAATTTCTTCCTCCAAAATCCTCCTTCTCTTGTGTGCCTAAGAAGCTGGAGTTTCTCTCTGAAAATGGGCAGAAGCAAGTCGGTTTAATGAAGGAGAGGAAGAACGTGACTTATAAAAAGAGTTTGGAAGCTTCCTTTAACACTTAAATTCCATTTTTGCCCTTTCATACTTTGCATTTTCGTTTCTTCTTCGTTTTAGCTCCTTTTTGAGAACCGTCTTTTCCATCATAACAAATAAGTTCCCAATTTAATAAAATGCCTTTGGAATCACTAAAATCGGAGCTAAAACCTTTCCGAACGAATCGGTCAAAGTTTGGGTCAACTGATGTCGGAAAGAGTACACCGGAGGGGCTTTACCGGTCCCAGGGCTTCCCATGGTTTTTGGGGCCTCTGAGAACCCTGGGAAACTCAAAATTTCCATTTAAAAAGCCCTCCTAGGTGCTTTTCTAAAATTACACTTATTTACGAAAATGCCACTAGCCTTTCGGCAATTTGTTCGAATCACTCTGACCCCGGTTTCTGGGCAACCCAAGGCTCAAATTCTCATTTTCTATTATTTAAAATTTTCTCCCAATTTTATTTGGCCTTGAATCACTCATCTCAGGGGACTTGCTTTGAAAACAGACTCATTTCGGTGTTTTACGAAAAATCAGACGTTACATCTCATACTTGTTCTAGGTCAAAACTTTCTTCCTCTTATGTTTTTGTACTCAAGAAAAAGCAATGGGAGAAGATGTAACAAAAATGGACAAAGTTACCTTAAATCAAGCTCTTTCTAAGAGGCTCTTCCTTTGCTTAAATCTCCTCCTTAAATCCTTACATTTCCCCCTCTAAATTAAGCCCAAAACAAAACCACATAAGTACCCAAAACTATAGAAAGAGAGAGGAATTGATTTTCTAAAGGAAGAAACCATGAATTCTTACAATCTTCTCACCTTTTTCCTTGATGTTCTCCCTTCTTCTTGGCTTCTCTTGGTCTCTCTCTCTCTCTCTCTCTCTCTCTCTCTCTCTCTCCAGCCCTTTTCTCTGCTTTTGAACGAAGCATAAGTCGATTAAAGGGAGAGATAAAAGTTTGGACTTTTTAAAAAGCAAAATTCTTCTTTTTCACGCTTTTTTGGACCAACCCTTGTTATAGCGAAAAATAACCCTCGCTATGGCAAGCACGTATCAGTCCCAGGCCTTTGTTCTTGCTACGGCATGCACTATTACGAGGAACTTCCTGGTTTTTGTATGGAACGCCCGAACTCGCATAGCTACAAGCATTCTCGCTATAGCGAACTGGTACATTCGCTATAACTAGCTACATTCTCGCTATAGCGAATATAGCCAGCAGACTTAGAAAAATTTCAAAAATTATAATTATTACACACCATTGGTCGTGGGTTGTGACATTCTCCCTCTTGCGATTTCATTTTGAGGTTGCTAGATGTCACGTGTGTAGCAGAGGAGCCGTACATGAAGGAGGGCACTAGGATTGTCTTCTATTCATTTTTGTTTCTCCTTTTATTTTTTTTGTTTTTATCGTGTTTTTTTTAATTCATTGAAATTAACCTAACTTAAAATTAATAATTAAATTTGGTTCATAAGATTTTAAAATTTAAATTTTTTTATTTTTATTATTAGTATTATTTTTTATTTTACTTTATTTTTTTTTATTTTTTTATTCTATTATTTTTTTAAGAAAATATTAAGACAAAATACGATGTTTACAAATTGTTTTGCCAATTAAGAACAACCATCCAAATCCTATAATTGTCATTGTAAGTAAAGGCATAATAGAAAGATCTTGGGGTTGATGTTGATTTTGATGGCAAGCATGTGTAATTAATTAGCAAAAGAATTTTTATGATCATTCGTGTATTCATATGTATGGTTTGGATTTGAGAAATCAATTCTATATCAATATCACTGGAGGGACCTAGGCACGTAATGCATGAATTTGCAGCTTCATTGCTTTGTACTTTAAAATATAGGGACAGCGCTGATATATGGGATTCACAAGCATTCTTTGTGCTTGGTGGTTTTATGAATAATGCGTCTTGGACAATATTTTTCAATCATCACTTCAATCTATCTCGCAGTAAGATCTCCTATCTCTCAATTAATTAATTTGTAATTACTCTCAATGTCAGAGATAAATTGCACCAAATTTGACGTTTCGGGAGTTTGGTGAAGGATATCATGTCAAAGTATAAAATAGCTCAGTTTTTATCTTATTCTTTTAAATGTTTTAAATTGTTCTTAACAATGAAAATGTTCAATGGTAACTTAGTTCGGTTTATTTTTAGAATCGTGAAACAATCCTTTCTCTTAAGCATCAATGGCAAGTGTTTGAACATGGTTTGCTTAGCAATTTCAATGGAGGAACTTATAAGTTGTGGTTCTATTAACAGATTTTGTAGTTCATTCATATCACCAAACTATTGTCACTTCTTCCAACACGATAATTCAAAACACACCCTAGAACATAATCACAATAATTCATTTAGTTCCTAAGAACCGCATTTAAATTTCTTTTTTCCCTATTCCACTTTAGCTAGTCATCTTGGTTTGTCCTATCTTAAATTCTTTTCCCTAATTACTCCCTACAAATTTCCTAGTTTATTAGCTATTTTAATTTATTGTTTTGTCAAAATTGTTTTTTGAAAATTTCCTGGCTTAACTACTAGTTTACTCTTGTTGAGTTTTGGTTAATTCACTACTTCAGCTAATTAGTTCTTTACATGGGAAATTCCTACTTTTACAATCAAGTTCTTCTTGATTAAATTCTACAAAATATGTTCCTACTCTAGTATTGTCTCATATTAATATTTAATTTATTTTAGTTGATTATTGCCTATTTTCAATTCCTACTGATATTATTAACGTTAACCTCGATTACTAGCCATTAATTATTTTCATTTTTATAGTTATTTATTTGTTTTTAATTGAGATTTGCGCTTTTTTTTTGTTACATTGCAAATGTGGCATATGGTGTATAAAAGCATCCATTTAAGCAAGTTACTACACTTGCCAAATTTCCCAACTTCAATTCAACCCATGTCATAATTAATTTAATCACTTTATTGCTTCACTTGCCTTAGTCACCTACTATCAAATTAGTTCCCAATTCGAATACTAGCCTACTATAATTCATGCTTCCTTTTAATTTACCTTAACTTTTTTCAAAACATTCAATGCGCACAATAGCATAGAAAATGGTGTAATTAGTCCTAATCATAGATGGAAAACCCGACCACCAAGAAGGCACTTACCAAGCAATTAAAAACCAAGCTTTGCAATTTATTCAAGTCACCACAACAAGAAGGGCCTCAAGGCCAACCCACGTTCAACACAAGCAATTTCAAAGAAATTTTTCACAAACTCCCACGAATCAGCTGCCCATACACACCCACAAGAAATACGGTGGCAACAAATAGAAGTCTCTCTCTCTTGGGCAGTTAGTAAGAAGAAAGAGATTAACTTGGACGTTGGGAACACTGCAATCAAATAAGAAGAATGGCCAACAAGAGAGGAAACCCAAAAGTGCAGAGCAATGAAGTATGTATCACAGAGAGAAAAACTCAAATGTACTGTTGCATGGGTTAGCTGAGAGAATTGAAGGACTACCAATCGAACAAAATTGAAGTTGATGGTAGAAGAAGCTTCTGTCATTCCTTCAACAGAAGAACAGGGGAGGTTAATCAAGCATACAAGAGCTATTTGAAGGAGTTTCAGGGCTAGACAGCAGCAGCAGAAGTGAAAAGGAACGACCAATGTTCTAAATTGCGGGCCGCAATATAACAGATGCAGCCCAAGCCGCATCCGCATCAGCCCGCAACTATAACGAGCATAGACATCACACTAATGGGCCGCAACAGAACGGTGTTGCAGCCACAACGGAATGGTATTGCGATTCCGTTGCAGCGCATCATATAAATCAAGCTCTAAACAGAGCGGCCAGCCCTAGATCTACATTTTACTTTCTCAAACAACAAAAGAAAGCAGAGACTGAGAGAGCTTCAATCTAGCAGAGACTGAGAGAGCTTCAATCTGAAGAGTAGAGTTCTAAGATTTAAAACCAATAACCATACCTGAAGGCTAAACTGAAGCACAGTGATTTAAGATCTGAATCTAAAGTCTTGAAGCTGCGAAGCAGAGCAAACGGTATGATGCGCACGTGAATCTGAAGAGAGAATCGCCTAGAGGTATGCAGAATATCTTCTTCTTGATCTGCTTCTACTTTGCTATTTTGGGTTTTGGGTCTCTTGCACTGTTAGAGGAAACTGATGCGTTGAATCAGAAGTTTATATATGTGTAATATATATATATATATGTATATATATTTCTGATCCACACACACTGCATAATATATATGTATAATATAATATATATATATATATATATATGTATAATCAGAGGTTCAGCCACGCAATACCTTCTGATCTTTCTAATATATATCCATCCACCGCACTGCATGATATATATGTATAATATATATATATATATATAATCAATGCTTCTGCCACACTATGCATAATATATATGTATAATATATATATATATATAATATAATCAATGCTTCTGCCACGCTATGCATAATATATATGTATAATATATATATATATATATATGTATAATCAAAGGTTCTGTACGCAATGCATAGATGATACCAGATTTATTTGCAATAATGTAATCTTAAATTAGTATTAATCATTAGCTTCTGCCACGCAATGCATAAATTCTGATTATATGTAACTTGATTTTACTTGGAATTGACCCCTCTTTCCCATAAGGCAGCAGCATCAGTCCCTTTTTTGGGCCCCAAAGTATGTTTTCTTTCCATGGGTTGAAAAACTACTTCACTAGCAAGTGTGAGTTCCTTGTCTGAGTCTAGGATTTCCCTGATGGCTTGTGATGCATCCACGTATAACTCTCAAAACTACCTAGTGAATAGCTTATTAAAGTAAGAACATACACACATATATATGTCTACTCAATGCTAGCTGTCTTACAGATCATTCGTGCTTTGCTTTCTAATATTATATATATATATATATATATATATATATTATGGGGTTCATATACATCCAACATGACAACTTTCAAGTTTTCTTGCAAATTTACTCTCGAAATTAATGATACGCACCATGATTTATAGTGTTTATGAAAAATTATAATTAAAAATTTTAAATTAAGGATATTTATATTAAATAATTTTAAATTTTAAAATTATTTTAAAAAATATAAAAACTAAAAATTTTAATTTAAAATCATAAATTGTAAAATTTTTTTATACAATTCAAATCTTTGATTCATGGGTTCTTTAGAAAAATTTTAAAATTTAAACTCCTCTAATATAAATATTTTTAATTTAGAGTCTGTAACTATAATTTTCCTTAATATTTATGTGTAGTATGGCAATCTAATAAAATAAACACATATTGGTTAATCAATGAATATTACTAAAAGGATAAGCCACCAGTATCAACAAAAATAAATGTAAAAATTTTTTAAATTTTTTTATTATAAAATTTTTATAAATTTTGAAAAATAAATAACACAAAAAATAAAAATGTATATGGGGTTTACTTCCTCTCTTTTCTTTCTAAAAACCTTATAATAAGAAACTTTAGAAGATTCAAATCTTCAAAATAACCACTTCTCATGAAATGAGTTATCTATTATTTTTCATGGAACAAATTTGAATCATTTATATTTTTGAATAGTCTAAATTTTAAATTATTTTTTTACATTTTTATTTTGGTATTTTTTAATTAAATAAATTAAGGTACAAGATAAAGATTGGAATAAGCTAAATTAAGGTACAAGATAATATATTTTTTTACCATATATTATGTAATTGTAAATTATATTTTTGAAATATTGTAGCTAATGAGCTAATATATTTATGAGAATTATTAATTATATATTGGCTTAATTAATCATTTTTCAATCATTTTATTGTTTTTTCTATAAATAATATAATATATTCACAAGTTTGATTTAGAAGAGTAGATAAAGTAAGTTGCTAATACCATATATAAAATAAAATAGATTTAAAACTCATGGCTATTACGCTTTGAATATGGATTTAATCATGGATAAAATTTATAATTGATAATCAATCTTTCAAATATAATAAAATTAATTAAAAATATTACATGAAATATAAGAGAATTTTATAGTGTTTTGACTATTTTGTATCAATTTATATTCATTTGTATAAGTAAACCATTCATATATAAGTGATTATTGTATACATGAAATTATATGTTTTCCATTAATAACTCTTAAGGTTTAGAATGGTACTAGCAAAGCATAACTCTTACATTAGAATTTAGTTTACTAGATTTTGCATATAATACATATTCATACATTAATTTCTTTTAAATCACCTCTTTATATCCAATGTATAGCTAATTCCTCTTCATGTGAAGTTTTAATTTTATCCAACACAACATTGTTAAATTTACAAGTAATGATAGATTGATTGTAGTGATAGTAATAAAAGAGAATTGAACATGAGATGGGAATCAAGAAAATGAGATACATATATATATTCATGATTTGTGAAATTAATTTAAATTGTGCTTTTAGTTTTGCTATATTATATTATATTACTAACTTCATTTGATCACTAGGTACGATAAAATATAAACAATGCCGCCAAGAGAGGAATTTCCAACAGAAAGATTAGAAGGTGCTCCTAGTGATGATATTGGTTGGCATTTTGGAACACCTGTAACTGGAAATCGAAACAATATAACTTGCAAACTCTGTGGAAAAGTAATAAAGGGTGGAATTACTCGATTGAAGCAGCATATTGCTCATTTTAAAGGATAAGTAGCTGGATGTCCTAGAGTTACAACTACTATTCGAGAGGGTATGATGAAACTCCTTTTAGATAATAAAGAAAAAAAAATTGATTCAAAAAAAAGAAAAGAAGAATTTGAAGCAAGGTTGAGAGGAGATGAAGATGATGAAATTGAAACATTTGTTGATGAGGAAATGCAAATGAGGCGTGCAACACAAGAAAGTATTAGATCACATCGTGAATGGGAAGATAGACAACAATTTAGACAGCAAACCAGAGGAGGGCAAAATGTGTATGAAGAGGGTGGAAGTTCTCATGCAAGGGCAAGATGTGACACCTTAACCTCTAACTCATACCCAACGTGCCCCTTTAGCCCATATGGGTGGTGCGGAACTCATAAGGGAGACACTTTCTCTACCTTATGCTTACTCTTTCTATGGCACTATGTGTGGGTAGAGATCCACTTAGAAGTAATATGGACCGGTTGAGCTCTCTCTCTGATTCCTCATGCTCAATTCCTCTATTGAGACTTGTTTCAATCCCCACTATATGCTTAAAACTCATGGAAAGCAAAAAGGGATTGGAGACATGCATTTTCGCTATGGGCAGATTTTGCTTCATTTCTGGGCTAACTTTGGAAATTCATAACTAAATGCAGAAAAATAGTATCTGCATGATCTGGGTCATTCTAGAGATCTTGAGACGTCTACTTCATGCTAAAAATACTTATAAGTCTCAATCTCTCACTCATTCGGCGTTTGACATCGAAATAGTTCACTGGTCAGAGGGGGCTTCTTTACTGTCACAGTTTACTAATATGGCCTTTGAAAATGTCTAACTAATTCCAAAAAAATCCAATGCTCATAAACTCTATCTCTATGGAAAGATGTGGATGTTAGCTAGAGGAGAAAAATATCTCCAGATCAGTCCACCAAGCCAATTCCCCGGAAACCGATGAAACAGTACCTCGGGTCTGGTTGGGGGTCTGATTCTGGGCAGGAACTTCGAAATTGCATAACTCACTCTCTAGACCTCTAAATGAGGTGCTTCCAGTTCCTACAAGTCACTGTGACCATCTAGTTTCTGTGTATAAAATTTCGTAGCCATTGGACTACGTTTGCCCCTCGGATGACATGATTTCAAAACTGACCAAATGAACAGTGATTTTCTGAAATCCGAATTTCTGATGTCAACTTTGAATGCTCATAGAAAATGCTATAGACCTCTAAATGACATGAACTCTACTTCCCAGAAAGCTCTAAACATAATCTAGCTACATGTCAAATCTCATAGCTAGAAGAGGTCATATGGCTATTCTATGACATCATGTGCAAAATGGCCCTTTCTTGGCCAAAAGTGTGGCTAATGGGGTCCAATCTTAAGTTTTCTACTTCTATGACTCTTTGAGCACATGAGAAAGCATCTATAGGAGCTATCAATCATGCCTCAAGTGTCTCATAACTTAGATTGGAGAATCTCACTACCCCATGCCCACTTATGCACCCATATTTACTAGACTATCATTGGTTCTATCTCATTCAAGCATAGCTTTTCATTCACCATAAACCTTATTCCCATACATACATCATTACTACATACATTGTCTTACAACATTTGTACATGCTACATCATATACATCATGTACATCTCATGTACAATTCTATTACAATTACAACATGTGGCTAAAAGCCTTTACATTCTTCTTCATTTCTATCTCTAGCCTCATGCTTGTTGGTGGTTGCTCCCATCCCTTATCTCACTTGGGCCACCTGACATGGTTGGATGGTGGAGAGGAGGGTGAGATTCGGAGAATCTCAGTAGTTCAACTCTCATTCAAACATACATATATTGCATGCCACAAGTCTCATTATGCATGTATGGCATGTTAGCATATAAAACATGATGAAAAACATTTAAAACATGTGAAATGGCCATGGATAACATTCGTGAGTTCGCTGAGTACTTGGATCGGCCTCACCCCTTCCCTTATGGCTTTTGGATTCGTCTTCCCATACTTTTAGAGGTACTTAGACTCACCCTTGCTCTTTGGGAGTCACCCTCACTTTTGGGAGACATGGCTCAACCAACTTAGGGCTTCGGCTCATCCTCACCTTGGCTGTAGGGTTATTGGCTTTTCCATTTCCTCAAGCAAACCAAACAATCATTTAAAACATCATCTCAATCATATCATATAATCATGCTAACACACTTCTCATAGCTCATATCATTCATACACACAAGCAAGACAATGTAAGCACACAATTATGCATGAGAGAAAGTGGAAAGAACTACCTTTGCTAACTATTCTCAATTTGCTCTGACACTTGACTCCTCCCTTGTTGGTTTTCACAACAACTTCTAGATGGGAGAGTTCCTCTTGAGCCTAACCACACAAAAGCATGGAATTAATACTTTACTACTCAATTCTTAAGCTAGGGATCACTTCTAAGCAGCTCTACTGAGCTTCTCACTCTAGGTTTCTTCCTCACTCTAGGGTCCATGAACTATCCCTCTCTTTCTCAACTCATAAGAAAGGGGAAAAGCAAGAAAGAGAAGACTATCTACTTCTAATCTCTCTCAAGAATGGTTTCCCACTCTATCTCCTCTGAACCAGACTCAACCCTAACTATTTTCTACCATTTGAACCGTGAAAAGGAGGGAAAAAGGGGAGAAGGCAACTTACTAAGAGGGAGCCATGAAATTCATACCTTTCTTGTGCTTTCCTCTTCTCTTCAGCTTCTCTCTCTCTCCTCCGCCCTTTTCTCTCTCCTAAGACGAGTTAGAGTCGGTTAGAAGAAGAAAGAAGAGATTTGGAAGCTTTTAAAAAGTCAAATTCTCTTTTTCTCGCTTTTCTGGACCGCTCTCGCTATAGCGAGTTAGTGCCCTCGCTACGACGAGCTCGTGTCTGTTCCAGACCTCTGCCTTCGCTATGGAGTCGCTACGGCGAGATCGGGTCTATTCCATATCTCGCTATGGCGAGAAGACTTAGAAAATTCTCAGCTCTTCGAAAATTTTCCAGCTTCTCTTTTCTTTTCCTCTTTTCTCATTTCTTTCTATTTTCTTTTTTCTGGGTTGTGACACAAGAGGATCAGAAGATATTGCCTTTAGTTTAAGATCTACAAATATTGATTTTGTGAGGAGCAAAAGCATGAAACAACCAAAAATTTCTGGTGGTTTGATGAAAACACTGAGGAAGAAATTAGGAGAAGCAGTATCAAAGCTTATTATATATGAGCGTCTTCCAATGAATTTATCTAATTCTCCTTGGTTGCATAATTTAATTACTGCAGCTGCTGAAATAGATACAATAGGGGTTAAATTTCCTACTCCTTACGAGATTTCATATGTGTATTTGGAAGCTGAATACCAATCGATGAGGGAATGGATAAATGGGTTGAAAGGTGCGTGGAAGGAAATAGGTGTTACAATAATGTGTGATGGCTGGACTAATAGCATTAGTCACATGCACATAATGAATTTTCTTGTCTATTGCAGTAGGGGAACTGTTTTTCTAAAATCAATTGATGTTTCTTCTGTTGCTAGTAGAAATACTGATTGCTACCTTCAGTTACTTGATCAAGTAGTAGAAGATGTTGGAGAAGAATATGTAGTCCAAGTGGTTACAGATAACGAGGGAGCATTAAAGGTAGCTAGAAAAAAATTGATGGAAAAAAGACCACATCTCTATTGGTCACCTTGTGCAGCTCATTGTTTAGATCTGTGTTTAGAAGACATTGGAAAAAAGAGCAATGTACAAAAGGTGTTAGAAGATGCAAAGATGATAACATCCTTTATATATAACCATATTTGGACTGTAAATTTGATGAAAGAATATACTGGAGGTAGAGAAATTATTCGTCCAGCCATTACTCGCTTTGCTACACAATTCTTACAACTACAATCTCTTGTGAAGCAAAAGCAGGATTTGAAGAATATGTTCAACTCTGAAAAGTTGAAAAAGTCTAAATTTGGCAAGGAAAAATCTGGACCAGCACATGATGCAAGAAAAAAAAAATTTGGATAATGACTTTTGGATCAAAGCCAATGAAATACTAAAAGTATTTGAGCCAATTGTCAAGGTGTTAAGACTGGTCGATGGTGATGAAAAACCAACCATGGGTTTTATCTATGAAGCTATAGATAGAGCAAAGCTATCTATACAACAAAATTGTCATTATCACTCAACTTATAACGACATGATAGATAAAAGATGGAAATTTCTACATACTGATTTACATTCTGCAGGTAAGTTTATATATATATATATATATATTATGTTGTCACAAAAAGAGAAATGTTTGTATATTAACTAATTAAGTTTATTTTTTTTTCTAGGTTATTTTCTTAATCCTCAGTTTCAATTTGGAGTTGAGCATGGTCATTTAGTTTATAAAGAAACATTTCATGGAACTAAAAGTGCAATTACTAAATTAGAAAGAAATATGGATGTTACAATTAGAGCATTAAATCAGGTTAGTTATTTTTTATATAATGAATATTCAGAATATATTATTATATATTTACATTAAATTTAATATGATGTTGTATTTTTTTTTATACATAATATGATGTTATATAGTTAATACTTTTTCGAGAAAAGAGAGAGAACTTTGGAACGCCACAAGCTCAGAGAGCATGGTCTCAAATGGATCCAGGTAAGATATAATTTATTTTTTATTTACAAGTATATATGGTAGAATATGTAACTCAATCAAAATGATTGATTATATTTATAATTCAAAGTTGACTAAATTTGTGTATTGTTTATTTAAATAGCTAAATGGTGAATGATATATGGTTCATGTGCTCCTGAACTTCAAGGCATTGTGATAAAATTTTGAGCCAAACAACTTCAGCTTCAAATTGTGAAAGGAATTGGAGCACATTTAGTTATATTCATACAAAGACAAGAAATAGACTCAAGTATAAAAAATTACAAAAACTTGTCTTTACCTTTTACAATATGAAGCTAAAAATGAGGGAGAAGAAGAGGCGTAGTCAAGAAGAAATAGAAAATAGTTTTAATTCAATCAATCTTGATTACATATTTCAAGAAGATGATCCCTTGTCTCCATGGATTGAGGAGAGAGAAGGCCCATTATTGGATGGACTTCAAAATTCAAAATGGCTCCCAAGAATGGATACTGATGACGAAGAGGTAGAGGCTGATGATGATTCAAGTTCCCATGAAGGTCATAGTCAGGGCAATGATGGTGGTTTGAGTCCACAAAGAAATAATAGTGGTGGTGATGGTGGTGATGCAGTAGAAAGTGATCATGGCATAGATGAAGATAGGGAACAAGATCCATATCAAGACATTCCATATACTATGCATGATTTGGGTTTTGTTGTTGATATGACATCTTTTCAGGATAGAGACTCTAGTGATAATAGAAGAGGTGGTTATCAATCTACAAGAAGTGGAAGGCAGCAAAGTGGGGTACGAGAAGATAGTTCTTCCTCTAGTTTTTCACAAAGTTTTAGTGATTTTGGAATTGGTGGCTCGTCTCAAAGTAGTCAAAGTTACTATCCTCCATTTTATCAACAACCTCCCTATATGTCACATGGTCATTATCCAATAATTCAAGCACCACCAAATTATCAACCTTTAATAAATTATCAAGAGCCTCATTATTACCATGCACCAAATTTTCCTTATCAGCAAATGGAGAATACAGGTGGAGGATTTTTTTATTATGTTTTTGGACAGGGATCAAGACAAGATGATAATGAAAGTGAAAGTGGAAACTATGACCCTCCACGACATTCTACAATGTGGTGATTCTAATTCTCTCTTTGTAATAAGTATGTAAGTATATTTTTATATTATCTGATTTTTCTTTTTAGTTTTCTCAATTAATATTGATATGTTTGTTCAAAATCAGGATTTATTTAATTAATATTGATGTTAGGCATGATATATTTATGTATATGAGAGTTATAATGATTATATATATTTTTAAAATGATTTGTGCAACTTAAAAAAAAAAATCACAGCCGCAGTGACCGCAACCCGCATTATAGCACCCGCAATACCCGCAACCGCAGTAACCGCAATGCAACTGCAACCGCAACCGCAACCGCAACCGCAATTTAAAACCATTGGAATGACTTCCATACCAGGAAAAAAAAAAGTGGGAGACAAGGTGAGAGAGAAGCTACCCGAAAATGGGAGATGGGAAGATGGACCTCCATTGCTGTTGCTGTTAAATGAAGGAAAAGAATGTTGAAGGAGCAAGAGTGCAAGCACGAAGCAGCTGGAACAAAAGCTGGCTGCAATGGAGAGTTTGGACCAACCACAAGGAGAATAGGAAGGCTGGAAACGCAGAACAAAATCGTGAAAAAAAAAGGTTACATTCAATCTCCCTCACCCACTCCACGGCTCGCGCAAGATGCCCGAACTCAAAGCAGTAGAACGAGGAAAATGAGGAGAAGCTTCAGGTGAGTGAAGTCCAGAAAGTAAAACGTGAGGTGAGTAGTTCTCAAAGCTTTAAAGCCCACATTGAAGGAAAAATCTAAAGAGCTTGGTGCATATAATAATGAATATAATAATGATTCTATTTTAATCTCAACTTTAAATTCAAATGTATTTGTATTTAAATTTTAAATGAATATAATACTCAAAGAACCATAACTGTTCATTTAAAATTTCAAACCAATATATTTTCTAGAGAAACACAACTTTTCTTGAAAGATTGCGTCAATACAAATTCTTATTATAAATAAAGATTTGACAGATTAGAAAATTATAGAACAATTGTCAATTTTCTTTTCTTCCTAAAATTTTTATTTTGAAACTTTAAATTGCTCTATAGGAGAAATATATAAAATTGCTATCTATACATCTATGAGTGATTGGGATTAATCTTAAAGGTGATTTGCTATATATTCAGTAGTAAATATAACGAAGACAAATATCGCCTTATAAAAAAAAGTGATTTGCGCATATTTCAGAGCACAAATCTTATTTTCCTCATATTTTTCTGTAACAGAATTCAGAGTCTTAAGCTTGGGAAAGGACACGTAGGCATCAGTTGGACTCTGCTACAATTAAATCTCCAAAGGGACCTGTTAGCAATTGTAGAAAAGGCAAGGGCTGGGATGAACATTTTGAAAGTTACAGCGGGTCCTCATGCTGAAACTGGCGTTGAACTGAGAGAGGAGAGGAATTTGAAGGTGAAAAATAATAAAAATGAGTCCAACCAAATTTGACCACAAAACCCTAGGCAGACAATGAAGGTTTTATTCACTAGAATATAATTATAGCAAGTTTATATCAACTTATCCCTCTATTTAATTTTATTCTATACCCCACGAGTTTTTTATTTTAATCATATTATTATTATCTTTGTTATTCTTTAAAATTCTTATTATTTAAATTCTTAAATTAGTGGGCATTACATTCTTTTTCTGAGTCTCAATGTGAGAGGTGAGAATTACATTGGAGCCAGTAGTTACAATACGATAAAATAAAAAATTTATGAAAAAATTAACAAGACAAAATTCGTATATTTTATAAATCTAACAATTACACAATTATTCTTGATGTCTAAAAATAAAATTTTAATTTCAAACCTGAAATTGTAAAAGTTTTTTGAAAGAAAATAACGGAATAAAAAAACAAAGATTGTTTTATATAAAACAGGAGTTGAATGAAGCCAAAGAAGTCTGCAAAGATAAGTCATGTATATTTATGAGGGAATGCTCAATGAAATTTTTTTGTCAGTAACTAATTAATATTGGCCCTCAACTTATGTTCTGAAGAAAGTGTGCTCACATTCAATATATTAGATTATGAGATATTATATTAAATTCTTGCATGAAATGTTGATAATATATTCTTTCCGTTCAAGAAGCTTAAATGCTCATTTGCTATAATTACCATGTGTGTGTGTGTGTGTGTGTGTGTGTGTGTGTGTGATGAGAAGATATTTTCATTTGTATTCTTCAAATTTTAAAATTGACAAGAACTTAAATAATTTGAGAGCTCAATCATCAAAATGCTATAAAATATATCGTAAAGCTAGGTTTCAAACCTTATGTTCCATACACAAATGTCATGCTCCGGAATCGGTATCATTAATATTTGATTGGATTCAAACTAGCAGCTCTATCAACAATCAGTTCTATCTATATATTTTTTGGAGGGTTCTTGAAAAATTTTAAAAAGAAATTTAAAGAAAAAAGTCACTAACCCAATCCTTTTCACAGGATCATTGTAAAAGAAGTAAAATCAGATTCAATGGAGAAAATCATTTCCTTTATCTAAACATAACATCTTATCGATCTATATAAGGCAAAGGGTCGCTAATATTTGATCTAGGACAAAAGTTTTCACATCTTGACCCCTCGTCTCCCTTTGATTATTCTCACTCGTGCCTCTAATACATGATACACCAAATAACTTGAAGTTTCTAAGTGCCACTTCGGGTTGATCGAAAGAAATTTAAGTCCCATTAAATTTTAGATGGTATAGCAAACGATGATAGATGGGTTTCAAGAGTAAATCCAGAGTGATCAGGACGAAAAGTTGGAAGGTTAAAATTGCCAAAAGATCGCTTGAATTTTTTGTTGTTCTTTTACCTGCAATAATTGTTGGGTATTCTACTTCATCTTTGAAAGAAACAACCCAATTCTAGAGTTACAATCATTCATTGTTGCAATCCTTGAAAGTATCGGATGATTAGTTTTGAGAAAGAAAGTTTCTTTGCTATGCCGTAAATGACACCAGCTAGACGTTAATTTTGTGCTTGGCTAAATGGACATAGAGATGGTGACCCAACGTTTCCAATTTGTAAGTTACAGACAAACAGAAGTTTGTTTTTGTCGTATTTTACGTTAGAAGGAGTTACCGAATGAGTTGATTTGACATTGTGGTTAACCTTATAAAAACATCATTTTGTCCTTCTACACCTACCCACAAAGCCATACTCTTTTCTTTATTCAAATCAAAGCATCGTCATCCTAGATAAATCATGGCACCAGGCAAATACATGTCTGCAATGCCAATGTTATTTTTGGCCATTGGTACTTTATGGATCACACCTGGATTATCCCATGCTCCAACACCGTCTAATCAGTTCTCACCTGAAGAAAGTCCTCGGTTTTATGACTATTTGCTTTGGTGTTCACGGAAGTTTATAAAAAACTGTGGTTATCTTACATTCTCTGCAATAGTTTTTCATAATGCAACAGTCACAAAAGAGTGTTGTGGCAATCTAGTTAACGGGTTGGGAAAGAGTTGCTATGACAACTTGATTATCCCTGTTCTTAAATCTCCTGCGTTTAAAGGCAATGCTTCCCAAATCGCAGCAAGCAATAAGCAAGTTTGGAGCAAATGTGCTTCTATAGCAGAGAGTTCACCCCCTCCTCATTAGTGTATTACTTGTACTCATAAAATTTACAATAATTTATTGGTTAAATAAAAATATATCGTATCTCTGATTTTCTTTTATATTGAATCTCAATGTGGGAGGCAGAATTAGAATGGGGCAAAGCTATTACAAAAAAAGATAAAATCAAAATTTATGAAAAAAAAGGTCACAAGATAAAATTAGTATATTTTATATATCTAATAATTAAACTATTATGCTTGATGTCTAAAAATAAAATTTTAATTTGAAACAAGAAAATGTTAATGATTTTGCAAAGAAAGTAAAATGAACAAGAACAAAGATTGTTTTATATAATGCAAGAGTAGAATGAAGCCAAAAAGTTTGCAAGACAAGTCATATATTTATGAGTGTCTCACCTCTTGACCAGGATGGTGACCGGTCCAAATACGGGGAAACTCATGCCTCTAAGCTTTCATAAAAGAACTATGGAAATAATACAATATTGGGAAATCTTCTCATTCACATAAACAGGAGGGGTTTCTATGTAAATTTCTGCAAAATCTCCTCTAAAATATGGTCAGTCCCCAATTTAATATAATAGCCCAGAACCTAAAGAATTGTTCTACTTGAGAGTTCCTGTTAAACTCGTCTAAATATATATATATATATATATATGTACTCTCAAGCAGACACAGAAGCAGCGTGTGGCTCACACCTCAAACCACAATTTCATTTTTTATTACCCATTTATTTTTCTGCCACATGCTTGTTTCTGCGATGCCAAAAACACCCCTCACTTTCTCATTAGAAACTTGGTCTTTCGATAAATTCATATGCCATTCTGCTACAGACGTTGCTTCCATCAGATTCCTCCTCTTTTGGTCAGCTATGACAGACCTAAGTCCACCAACCATTGTCCTGTTATTGGCTCTGTTCTTGCAGTAATACAGCTTCTTGGATTAGCTTCATTTTCTGTAAATTTGGTTCAACTGCAACCGAGCTTCAACGTCCCATTTTGACAGCCACACACTCGCGCATCTCTTTCCTCCCCAGGTTCGTGAGTTTCGGCCTCTTGCTTACTTGAGGTGGCTGTAACTTCTTTGGCTTTCCTAGCTATTATTGTGCATTATCCTTGTTTTTTTTTCGGCCTTGAAGCTCACTTGGCATTCTCATTCCCCTCTGATGCAGTTCTTGATGGGGCTAACATGTGCTGCTTGGGGATTATGGTTTTTATTAGATGGAGGATTGAGAGAGATTTGAAGTAGCATTCAAGACTGTTACTGGCTTCTTCTTTTCTTTCCCCTTGAGCCGAGACCAGCAAAGCAATAAGGGGTACAAGTATTTTATGTTATTTTATTTTTTGCCTCGTGGGTTCTGGATTCTCTGGTTGAAAAGCCAAAAAAAATTGAAAAAAATTGAGCCACGTTTTGTGATGGCTTTGCTCATGTAAGTCAGTACTTTTTCTATGGTTCTATATCCTCACACGTCTCTTCCTATGGTTTGGGAATTGTCTTTTATCGGAGTTGTGTCATTTTAATCAATTGGTTTTGTATAATGAATCCTACCATGCTATATATATATATATATATATATATATGGAGGAGTTGGAATTCAATAAGATCCATAATCATCAATTGCCTCTCTTTTTGGTTTGTCAACTAAATTTTGTTTCTTCCCTCCCTAATATAGGTATACTTTCTTTTATAGTTCTTATCTAAAGCACTGCATAGGATAATAGTGGGTTGAAGAAGTAGATTGGATATTGAGTACCATAATAATTGTAACTGGAACAAACTAGTTATGTCAATATCGTGATAAGGATGTAGCTAATTATCATAGCCGAAGGAAAATTTGCTAACATTAGGTGTTGGGTAAAGATGAAACATTTTATAATTGACCATTGGAATTGTTCAAATATTGAGAATTTGTGAATTGGTGTATAAGGCAGTCGGAGAGTTAAGCGTACTCAAGAGTTACTGGAGAATATAATAGGGGAACTTTTGATGTTATCTTATCAAGTGAGTAAGCAATCCCAACTATGAGCATTGTATAATTCTTGTTTACTTTTTTCATTTTCAAAGTTGATTATACATTTATGTGGTTAACATTATTTATTTATTCATTATTCATTTAATTATTTAAATATCTATATAAACTTCATTGTATCATAGGGACAAACTATTCTTTGATCCTATTTCTGTCTAAATGTAAAGATTTTGGTTGATATGTTCTAATTTTCTATATATTAGGCATCTAATGAATTATTCGGATCCCATTCTTCGACTGAAAGTGGGCATGATTATGAGTTTTAATATTTTTAAAGGTATATTTTGAAAAACATCTCTACAGGAATTGTCTATGATGGAACCCTGCAGCTAACAGTAGTAGATGTTAGCATGGTCCACCATGATCTGTACCCCAACTAGCAGGAGTGTTGCTAGCCTCGTGTGGTCGGCCACCATATGTGGATCTATTCTGATCTTTTGTGAGCATGTTGCTCAGCATCTATGTGACTTACCCTTACGGCTGTGTGCTCTATGTCTGATTTTTTGTACCAACTAGATGTTCCTATTATAATTTAGAACAATTTATTGAGAGAATTTACTAATTTTTGTATTAAATATTCCAATTATTGAATTAGAGGTTGGAATGGAACTTTTGTATGAAATTGTGCTTATTCCTTATAGTTAGCCTTGTTTACTCATTGAGCATTTGCCTCACACCTTTTATTTTCAATTTGTTTTAGATAATAGGCCTGAACCCGATCCCTCTTCAATAACTTAGGATTGGTCATCTTCCTTCATTCTTAGTGAGCCCAGCATCTATTTGTGTGGGCATATTTTGTTGATGCATTTTAAATTTATTTTGTATTGTAGAATGCTATATGTAGCTCCATTGAATCACAGATAGAGTCCCCCATCCTTAAATATTGATGTATATTGATCTGGGTTGATATTAGAACTTCTTTTGATGTATCTGTATCGGTTGACCAATTATAGGAATTTCAGGAGGTCCACATTTTAGGGGAGACTCTGTTGAAATTTTTACAGAAATCTATGTCATTGATAATGGTTAATATAAGTATTAATTACAGTTGTTCTGATTAGTATATCATTAGGAATTGAAATATCATGAATTTCTAGTGAATTTTGGTTTGGATCTCAATTTTATTAGGTTTACGGAAGGTAGGGTGTTTACCTTCCATGTTAGTCACACTCTTATTTTCAAGATGTGACAATTCCACTCTCAACATCCACAGCACAGTATAAAAATCAACAAATAGATATAGGGAAATATGGATCTTGCTTGTAGGTCCAAGGTGTTATATACAATATTACAATTCATCCAAAATACATTTCAAGAGAAGATTATTGCCTATGTGGACAAGTGTGAGGCACCACTATTTGGAACTTGTAAAAATTAAAAACAGTAAGTTTTGACATTTAGTAAATAATACAAATTAGAGTACGTGACATCAATATCTCTTGAATTTGCCTCACTCCTTTTATTTTCAATTTGTTTTAGATAATAGGCCTGAACTCGATCCCTCTTTAGTAACTTCGGATTAGTCATCTTCCTTCATTCTTGATTAGCCCTGCATCTATTTGCGTGGGCATATTTTGTTGATACATTTTAAATTTATTTTATATTGTAAAATGCTATATGTAGCTCCATTGAACCACAGATAGGATCTCCCATCCCTAAATATTGATGTATATTGATCTGGGTTGATATTAGAACTTCTTTTGATGTATCTGTGTCAATTGACTGACTGTAGAAATTTTGGGAGATCCAAATTTCAGGGGAGACTCTATCAAAATTTTTACAGAAATCTATGTGATTGATAATGGTTAATATAAGTATTAATTGCAGCTATTCTGATTAGTATATCATTAGGAATTGAAATATCATGAATTTCTAATGAATTTTGGTCTGGATCTCAATTTTATTAGGTTTACTGAGGGTAGGGTGTTTACCTTCCATGCCTGCCACACTCCTATTTTCAGGATGTGCTAGTTCCACTCTCAACATCCACAACACAATATAAAAATCAACAAATAGACAAAGGGAAATCTGGATCTTGCTTGTAGGTCCAAGGGGTTATATACAATATTACAATTCATCCAGAATACATTTCAAGAGAAGACTATTGCCCATGTAGACAAGTGCGAGGCACCACTATTTGGAACTTTTAAAATTAAAAAGAGTGAGTTTTGAAATTTAGTAAATAATACAAGTTAGAGTACATTACATCAATATCTCTTGAATTTTGTTGCAATTACACATATCTCTCTTCTATTTTCAAAATATATATAAATATCCTTGAATTAAAAAGTTACATCACATTTTATTCTAATTTTAAATTTTTTACTAAAATACCATTTATTAATCTAAATTTAAAATTGGTTAATAGAAAGTATTTTAGTAAAAAAACTTAAAATTAGACTAAAATTATATTTTAAAAATAAAGAATATGTTTGTGTCATTCCAACAAAATTCAAGGGATGTCGCTATAATTTACTCTACAAACTAAGAAGGGAACAAGCCATAGGTACGAGAGTTTACTAAATAGATGGTTTCACAACAATAATTGAGTAATGTTGAAAAATTAATTTTACCATTATACAATTTCTATAAGAGTAACAATTAAATAAAGAGTAATGATGCCAAGGTGTGATTAGATCAAAGCGTGTGTAACAATTGAAACGGGTAGTTTGAATAAAATCACTAAGAAATCATTCAACCAAATAGAGTAGGAAACATCCATGTAAAACCCAATCAAAATACAAACCTGAACACATGTAATTAGATGAGAGCATTACGCTCGCAATAAAAAATAAAAAATACAGGTGGTTGTGGGGAGTGGCAGCCACAATCTCAAATGAAATTAATCCCACAATCAAAGGGTGTAAGGATATTCATGGCCAAAACGGAAAATTAGAGGAATGTTTTATTTTAAGTGCATAATGCAACCCTCCTTGCCCATTTATTTTAGGTATTTTGTATTCCCTTTTTCTGGAGGTAATGTATACTTCAAGTGAATAAAGATCTCAAATTTTTTTTAATGCCTCCAGCTGCCCTTGCCCACGTATTTTTAATTTCAAATGGATGATATTCTCCTCGTCCGCAGATGAGAGCTATGTCCAACCGTCTTCCCCTTTTGTTTTGCCCATGCACCACACTCGGTTTTCTTTTATGCCTCCAAATTAACCATCCGTTTCCTCCAACAGTAAGCATTGTTACACTACTATCTGACAAGGTTTGTGCTTTAAACAGTACTTTTACACGCAGATGAAAGTCATAATTTGAAAAGTTTATTGGTGTTCCTTCCTTTAATTATAATTGTTATGATATCCCTTGCTGATATTAATGAATGCTGGGAGAAATATGGTATGAGTTTACAGGAACAAGTTAACTAACAACACCTGCCCCCTCGCAAGCTTTTTCATTGTCGTGGTAATTTATGCAATTCATTTGTACATATTCGTTTACCATTTTAAGGGACTTCGTTGAATCTTAAAGATTACAAGGATGGTTAAGACCAAATACCAAGGGAAAATATTAAAAGTAAATGACGTACATTTCTATTAAATTTGTTGAAATTACACAGCTGGCTTATTTATTTTTAAAATATATATAATTTTTTCTTAAAATAAAAGTTACATTACATTTTAGTCTAATTTTAATTTTTTTAACTAAAATACTCTCAATTAATTTAAATACATATTTTTTTTATAAAGGGTATTATAGTCAAAAAAATTAAAATTGGACAAAATATATATTTTAAAAATAGAGAAAAATTTTATGTAATTTTTGTAAGACTTAAAAAAAATATTTATAATTTCAATAAAACTCAAAAATGCCATTTAATTTACCTAAAAAAAAGATAAAGATTGGTGTCATTTTTCAGAATTCTGTTTATTTTCATTCTACTATTGTATTTTCAGTTCAATCATTTGATTAGGGCAAGCAAAGCAAGCAGCAGAACATAGCTAGCGTACCAGAAGAGGGCTTCACTATTCGAGTTGCAAGATCCTCGAAGCGGATGCTTGCAATTATGCAAAGAACTAGGAGTTCCGTTGGGTTCTCAAAAAGTCATTATCCTTGTGATTCAATTATTTTGCCAACTAAGAGCAACCATCCAAAGCCTATAATTGCAACTGTATCTAAATGCATAATAGAAAGATCTTGGGGTCGATGTTGATTGTGATGGCAAGAACTCTAATTATTTAGCGAAAAGGATTTTTATGTTCATTCGTATATTCATATATATGGTTTGGATTTGAGAAATCAATTCTATATCAATATCACTAGAGGGACCTAGGCATGTAATGTTTGAATTCTCAGCTTCATTGCTTTATCCTTTAAAATATAGGAACAGTACTGATATATGGGACTCAGAAGCATTCTCTGTGCTTGGTGGTTTTATGAATAATGCATCTTGGACAATATTTAGCAATCATCACTACAATCTATCTTGCAGTAAGATTATCCTCTCTCTCAATTAATTAGTTTGTAATTACTTTTAATATCAGAGATAAATTGCAACAAATTTGATGTTTTGGGAGTTTGATGAAGGATATCATGTCAAAGTATAAAATAGCTGAGTTTTTATCTTATTCTTTTAAATGTTATAAATTGTTCTTTTTAATGAAAAATGTTCAATGGTAACTTAGTTCGGTTTAATTTTAGAATAGTGAAACAATCCTTTCCTCTTAAACATCAATGGCAAGTGTTTGAAGATGGTTTGTTTAGCAATTTTGATGGAAGAACTCATAAGTTGTAGTTCTATTAACAGATTTTGTGGTTCAATATTCAATGTTCATATCACCAAACTCTTGTCACTTCTTCCAACACGATAATTCAAAACACACCCTAGAATATAATCACAACAATTCATTTAGTTCCTAAGAACCACATTTAAATTTCTTTTTTCCCTATTCCACTTTGCTAGTCATCTTGGTTTGTCCTATCTTTAAGTTCTTTTCCCAACCAAGTTTAATTACTCTCTACAAATTTCCTAGTTTATTAGCTGCTTTAATTTATTGTTTTTCCAAAATTTCCTAGCTTAACTACTAGTTTACTCTTGTTGAATTTTGGTTAATTCACTACTTCAACTAATTAGTTCTTTACTTGGAAAATTCCTACTTTTACAATCAAGTTCTATTTGATTAAATTTGACAAATATGTTCCTACTCTAGTATTGTCTTAGTTTAATATTTAATTTTTTTTTAGTTGATTATTGCCTATTTCAATTCCTACTAATATTATTAGTGTTAGCCTAGATTACTAGCCATTAATTATTTTCATTTGTATAGTTACTTATTTGTTTTCGATTGAGATTTGCTCATTTTGTTTGGTTACATTGCAAGTTTGGTATATGGTGTATACAAACATCCATTCAAGCAAGTTACTACGCTTGTCACTTTCCCAACTTCAATTCAACCCATGTCATAATTAATTCAATCACTTTATTGCTCCACTTGCCTTTGTCACCTACTATCAAATTAGTTCCCAATTCGAATATTACCCTACTGTAATTCATGCTTCCTTTTAATTTACCTTAACTTTTTCTAAACATACAGTGGGCACAATAGCATAGAAAATGGTGTAATTAGGCCTAATCATAGATGGAAAACCTGACCATCAAGAAGGCACTTACCAAGCAATTAAAATCCAAGCTTTGCAATTTATTCAAGTCACCACAACAAAAAGGGCCTCAAGGCCAACCCACGTTCAACACAAGCAATTTGAAAGAAATTTTTCACAAGCTCCCACGAATCAGCTGCCCATACACACCCACAAGAAATACCGTGGCAACAATAGAACTCTCTCTCTCTTGGGTGGTTAGTAAGAAGCAAGAGATTAACTTGGACATTGGGAACAATGAAATCAAATAAGAAGAATGGCCAACAAGAGAGGAAACCCAAAATTGCAGAGCAAGGAAGTATGTATCACAGAGAGAAAAACTCAAATGTACTGCTGCATGGGTTAGCTCAGAGAATTGATGGACTACCAATCGAACAAAATTGAAGCTTTGGTCATTCTTTCAAGGGAAAAACAGGGGAGGTTAATCAAGCATACAAGAGCTATTTGAAGGAGTCTTAAGGGCTGGACAGCAGAAGCAGAAGTGAAAAGGAACGAGTTGCGCAGCAGAAGAAAAAAGGTTACGAGACAAGGTGAGAGAGAAGCTAACCAAAAATCTGAGATGGGAAGACGGACCTCCATTGCTGTTTTTGCTAAACGAAGGGAAAGAATGTTGAAGGAGCAAGAATGCATGTACGAAGCAGCTGGAACAAGAATTAGCTGCGATGGAGAGTATGGGCCAACCACAAGGAGAATAGGAAGGCTGGAAACACAGAACAACATCTCCCTCACCCGGTCCATTGCCCGAAGTCAAAGAGTGGAACGAGGAAAATGAGGAGAAGCTTCAGGTGAGTGAAGTGTAGAAAGAACAGAGCAAAACATGTGGTGGATGGAGTCATGGAGATAAGTTGTTAGATATATAGCTCGTTTGGAAAGCCAAGAGCGATTTGTTTCCACTATGTCCCATATTGGGTGGGTACTTCTCAAAGCTTTAAAGCCCATATTGAAGGGAAAATCTAAAGAGCTTAGTGCATTTGATAAAATATTATTTAAAATTATATTGAAACAGTTCCAACGATTCTATTTTAATCTGACTTCTAAATTTAAATATATTTCTCTTTAAATTTTAATATAATATTCAAAAAATCATAACTGTTCATTTACAATTTCAAACCACTATATTTTTACAGAGTAACACAGTTTTTCATGAAAGACTGTGCCAACACAAATTCTTGTCATACATAGCAATTTGACAGAATAGAAAAGTATAGAACAATTATCGATTTTCTTTTCCTCCTAAAATTCTTATTCTGAAACTTCATATTGTTCTGTAAGAGAGATATTAGAAATTGCTATCTATACATCTCTGAGTGGTTGGGATTCATCTTAAGAGTGATTTGCCGTATATCCAGCAACAAATATAGTGGAGACAAATATCACCTTAAAAAAATGTGATTTGCACACATTTCTGGGCACAAGTCTTATCTTTCTCATATTTTTCTGGAAGTCTTAAGCTTGGAAAAGGGCACGTAGGCATCAAGTGGACTCTGCTACAATTAAATCTCCAAAGGAGCCTGTTAGAAATTGTAGTAAAGGCAAGGGCTGGGAAGAACATTTTGAAAGTTAGAGCGGGTCCTCATGCTGAAACTTAAATTTTCTTAAATTAGGTGCATTACATTCTTTTCCTGAGTTTCAATTGGGAGGTGAGAATTAGATTGGAGCCAGTATTTACAAAACGATCAAATAAAAAATTTATGAAAAAATTAACAAGGAAAAATTCGTATGTTTTATAAATCTAATAATCAAACAATTATTCTTGATGTCTAAAAATAAAATTTTAATTTAAAAGCAGAAAATGTAAAATTTTTTGAAAGAAAGTAACGGAATAAAAGAACAATGATTGTTTTATATAAATTATAACACTATATTTATCTAGCTTGTCTCATACTATTTCTAGATCTTATGCCATGTATTTCACAAGGAAGCAAAACGGTTGGCATTAGGACAATGAATATACTTGCATCTTGTCAAGGAAAAATTTTTCTTTCGGAGTCTCGTGGGCCATATGGACTCATCCATCTCATACTCATATTTAAATACACAAATACAACTCATAACAAGCTCGAAAAGTGGCCCATACCTCGAGCAAAGGGAGCAGATACACTAAACACAAGACTGCAGCCTTAGACTGGTTTTCTAGATTCAATGCCTGAATTTTGTAAAATCATAACTAATTCTAGAAAAATCAAAATTAGGAAAACTATACTATTATAGAAAGATACAGATGTCTACTTTATGTGAAAAATAAATCTAGACCATAATAGAGGTTTCTAGTTAATAGAAATCGATGGAATAGTACCAGAGGTTGACTATCATTATTGGTACTGACCTCCAACTTCAAAAATTTATATCACCCTGCTCAAAGGTCCAATTAGGGTCATCTCAGTGGACAGGAAATCTTATCACGTCTAGTTTATTCCTATAAAATTTTATGAGCATTGGATATCATTTGGCCCATGAATGATGCAGCCCAAGTTTCTGATCATATAAATAGTACCTATATCAGTTTAGCAGAAAAATGCCAACTTTAGAAATTTATAATTAATTCCACAAAGCTCCAAATAATCTAGTCTTTAGCTTCCCAAAAAGCTTCGGATAAGATCTATATGTGTGCCAAATTTCATTGGCAAATTCATTCATTTGGTCAAATCTTGACATTAAGTTGCAAAATGACTCATTTTATGTCATCAAAGGGGTCCAAATGGTCCATTTCAAGTTCTAAGGCAACAATGACCACTTGAGCACGTGGGAATGCACCAAAATGGTCCTCTAAACTTGTCTCAAAGGTACATAAATCCAGAAATAAAAAACTCACTCTCTCACCCCATGCCATACATAAGCATGCATACACTTTCTCTTGCCATTCAATACCCAAAAACAACATTATCATTTATTTGGCATCAAACTTCATTCATACATCAAATATACAGGTATTTACATATGTTTATATGATTACATAACAATTTTATCATGGGATTATATCATATGCCATATGTATAGCTACAAAAGAGATGAAACAAGGCATTTTTATACACTTGGTTGTCAATCTTCTTCTTCCCCATCATATGCCATATGTATGGCTACAAAAGAGATAAAACTAGCCATTTTATACAATTGGTTGTCAATCTTCTTCTTCTTGACTTGGTGGCTTCCATTACCTCGCTCAATTGCTTCACCTAGCATGTTAAGACATTGGAGAGGAGGGGATGAGATTCAAATAATCCCAATAGCTTATCTCCCTTTCAATCACACATAAAATATGCAATACAAGCCTTAAAAATGCATGCATAGGCATATTGATATATGTAAGCATTCAAGAAACATCTTTGGTATTTGAACAAGTCATACATAGCATACATAGACTTGCCAAGTAAGTGGATTAGCCTCATCCATTCACTTATAAATTTTGGACATGCCTCACCTATTTTCTCTAAGAGGTTTTGACTCAACCTTACTCTTGGGAGTCAACCTCATTCTTGGGTGACTCTTTACTTTGTTTCTACCAAGTTCAAGGGTTCTTGGCTCATCTTCACCACGATTAGAGGGTTCTTGGCTTCTCCACACTCAAGCAAACTAAGACAAGTATATAAAACGTCATTTGAGTGCATAAAATATCATCATGGTTCCATGGCATATGAAATCATACTAGAATACTTCTCATAGCTTAAAACATACATACACACATCCAAAGATAATGTAAGCACACATTCATACATGAAGAAGGTGGAAAGAGCTACCTTTGCCACACAAACACACTCTTTCCTTAAGTCTTGAGTCTTCTCCCTTGACCTCACACACACAAGGAGGTGGAAATCATTCCTCTTGGCCTAGACACATCATATGGAAGCTAATTATACTCTTGAATCACATTCTAAGACTATACATTCACTAGAAAAACTAGGTGGTTCATATAACCCTTTTATGGTTCCATAATGCACATAATGAAGCAACCTTAAGAAAACATCATCTTGGCTCCATTCTCTTCATTTATTTATAATTCTTGACTCCATTTAAACCTCTTGGAGTCATTACACAATCAAATTAAGGAACCTAGCTAGGTGTTGCTTCTTTAAGCCATAATATGGAATCTATGATACCATCTCACTATCTATGGCCTTTAAAATTTTTCTAAGGCTTTCTCTCATACTCTCCCATCATACATGATGCAAAACTAAGTTTGGAGGAAATTAAAACACTCCCTAGGTGCATGAACCTTCCTTGGCCAAAGCTATTCTTCCATATGGCACCAATAGAGTTGTTTTAATTTCTTTGATGGGAGAAGCATATGGGGACCTCATATCAATACTTAAACATCATAAAATATGGCCAGGGTTTATGGTAAAGTTCAAGGTGCAATCAAAACCCTAGCCTCCCTATCTTGAAAATCAATAACTTTTACTTGATTTTCTTTATATATTCTTATTCTCCTCCCTTAAATTCCTAGAATTCACCCTTAGTTCTACCCAAAATTCAAGCCCTCTTACAACTACATACATGGGGCAAAATAGGGAGAAGAAGGGGGAAGGAGTAGTTACCATGGGATGAAGATTTTACCTTATTTCCTTGGCTTTTCTTGCTTGTTTCTCACTTTCTTTGGCCTCCTCTCTCCAAAATCCGAATTTTTTCCTTTGTTCTACCCTCAAAGTAGATTCATGAACTTCAATAAAACCATGGGAAAGAAGAGGAAATGGAGGAGAATAAGTTTGCTAAAGAAAAAGCATGAAAAAGCCAAGAAAATCCATACCTCTTCCTTGTTTTTCTCCTTCCTTTCTCCTCCTTCTTGTGTGCCTCACCCCTTAGGGTTTTTCTCTGGTTTAGGGCAGAAGTAAAGGTGGCTAAATGAAGGAGAAGATGGGGCGCTTCATATATATAGAAGGGTTTAAGAACCACTTTTCAAAAATTCTAATTTTGCCCCTTCGTCTTGACATTTTAGTTTTCAGTTCGGTCTAGCTCCTTTTTTAGAACCGTCTTTTTTCATTATGAAATTTAGGTTCCCAATTTAGTAAAATGATTTTGGAATCACTCAAATTGGAGATAAAATCTTCTTGAACGGATTTGTCAAAGTTCATGCTCACCACTGTTGGAAAATGTCCATTAAATGGGCTTTAGCTGTCCCAGGACTTTTCATAGTTTTTAGGGCCTCTAAGACCCCTAGAAAATTTAAAACTTTCATTTGAAAAGCCCTCTATGTAAATTCCAAATTTTGCTCAAAATTACAAAAATGACATTATGTTTCGTCAGTCTTTCATTCAAATTTGTTTCTTCATTCTAGCTCCGTTTTTCTTCTCGTCTGAGCCTGGGATTCTCATTTTTAAAAGTCTAGAATATCACTTAAATTTTTTGGGACCTTAACTAAGTCATTTCAAGGGACTTCCTTTTGTATCTGATGAATTTCATAAGTTTATAGAGAAAACATACGTTACGTTTCTTGCATTTTCTTTCGTTTTTAGAGAACCGAATATTACATAAAACAAGAGTTGAATGAAGCCAAAGACGTCTGCAAAGATAAGTCATGTATATTTAAGAGGGAATGCTCATTGAAATTGTTTTGTCAATAAGCAATTAATATTGGCCTTCAACTTATTCTCTGAAGAAAGTGCGCTCACATTCAATATATTTGATTATGAGATATTATATTAAATTCTTGCATGAAATGTTGATAATATTCTTTCCGTTCAAGGAGCTTCAAAAGCTCATTTTCTATAATTACCATATATATATATATATATAATGAGAAGATACTTTCATTTGTATTCTTCAAATTTTAAAATTGACAAGAAATTAAATAACTTGGGAAAAGGCTAAATCATCAAAATGTTATAAAATATATTGTAAAGCTAGGTTTCAAGCAATATTTTCCATACACCAATGTCATGCTCCGGAATCGGTATTATTAATATTTGATTGGATTCTAATTAGCAGCTCTATCAACGATCAGTTCTAATAATTTTTTTGGAGGGTTCTTGAAAAATTTTAAAAAGAAATTTACAGGAAAAAAAAAAAAGAATCACTAACCCAATCCTTTTCACATGATTGTAAAAGAAGTAAAATCAGATTCAAGTAGGAAAATCATTTTCTTTAGCTAAACATAGCATCTTATCGATCTGTGTAAGGCAAAGCGTTGCTAATATTTGATGTAGGACAAAGTTTTCACATCTTGACCCTTCGTCTCCCTTTGATTATTCTCACACATGCCTCTAATACATGATACACTAAATAACTTTTAGTTTCTAAGTGCCACTTCGGGTTGATAGTAAAAAATTTAAGTTGCGTTAAATTTTGGATGGCATACCAAACGATGATAGATGGATTTCAAGAGTAAATCCAGAGTGATCAGGATGAAAAGTTGGAAGGTCAAAATTGCCAACAGATCACTTAAATTTTTTGTTGTTCTTTTACCTGCAATAATTGTTGGGTATTCTACTTCATCTTTGAAAGAAAGAACCTAATTCTAGAGTTACAATCATTCATTGCAAAGCTTGAAAGTATCGGATGATAAGTTTCGAGAATGAAAGTTTCTTTGCTATGCAGTAAATGACATCAGCTAGACGTTAATTTTATGCTTGGCTAAATGGACATAGAGATGGTGACCCAAGGTTTCCAATTTTTAAGTTACAGTAAACAGAAGTTTGTTTTTGTTGTATTGTACGTTAGAAGGAGTTACCGAATGAGTTGATTTGACATTGTGGCTAACCTTATAAAAACGTCATTTTCTCCTTCTACGTCTACCCACAACGCCATACTCTTTTCTTTATCCAAAGTAAAGCATCGTCATCCCAGGTAAATCATGGCACCGGGCAAATACACGTTTGCAATGACAATAGTATTTTTTGCCATTGGTACTTTATGGGTCACACCTGGATTATCCCATGCTCCAACACCGTCTAATCAGTTCTCACCTGAAGAAAGTCCTCGGTTTTATGACTATTTGCTTTGGTGTTCACGGAAGTTTATAAAAAACTGTGGTTATCTTACATTCTCTGCAATAGTTTTTCATAATGCAACAGTCACAAAAGAGTGTTGTGGCAATCTAGTTAACGGGTTGGGAAAGAGTTGCTATGACAACTTGATTATCCCTGTTCTTAAATCACCTGCGTTTAAAGGCAATGCTTCCCAAATCGCAGCAAGCAATAAGCAAGTTTGGAGCAAATGTGCTTCTATAGCAGAGAGTTCACCCCCTCCTCATTAGTGTATTACTTGTACTCATAAAATTTACAATAATTTATTGATTAAATAAAAATATATCGTATCTCTGATTTTCTTATATATTGAATCTCAATGTGGGAGGCAGAATTAGAATGGGGCAGGGCTATTACAAAAAGATAAAATCAAAATTTATGAAAAAATTCACAAGATAAAATTTGTATATTTTATATATCTAATAGTTAAACTATTATTCTTGATGTCTAAAAATAAAGTTTTAATTTGAAACAAGAAAATGTTAATGATTTTGGAAAGAAAGTAAAGGTGAACAAGAACAAAGATTGCTTTATATAATACAAGAGCAGAACGAAGCCAAAAGGTTTGTGAAGACAAGCCATATACATTTATGAGTGTCACACCCCAAGACCAGGATGGTGACCGGCCCAAATACAGGGAAACTCATGCCTGTAAGCTTTCATAAAGGTACCATGGAAATCATGCAATATTGGGAAATCTTCTCATTCACATAAACAGCAGGGGTTTATTTGTAAATGTCAGCAAAATCTCCTCTAAAATATGGTCTGTTCCCAATTTAATATAATAGCCCAAAACCTATAGAATTGTTCTACTTGACAGTTTCACTCTCAACATCCACAGCACAGTATAAAAATAAACAAATAGACATAGGGAAATCTGAATCTTGCTTGTAGGTCTAAGGTATTATATACAATATTACAATTCATCTAAAATACATTTCAAGAGAAGACTACTGCCCATGTGGACAAGTATGAGGCACCACTATTTGGAACGTGTAAAAAATAAAAAAAAAAAGTGAGTTTTGATACTTAGTAAATAATACAAATTAGAGTACATTACATCTATATCTCCTTAATTTTGTTGTAATTACACATAACTCTCTTCTATTTTCAAAATATATACAAATATTCTTGAATTAAAAAGTTATATTGCATTTTATTTAAATTTTAAATTTTTCTACTAAAATACCCTTTATTAATCTAAATTTAAAATTAGTTAATAGAAAGTATTTAGTAAAAAAAAAACACTTAAAATTAGATTAAAATTATATTTTAAAAATAGAGAATAGATCTATGTAATTCCAGCGTAATTGAAAGGATGTCACTATAATTTACTCTACAAACTAAGAAGGGAACAAGCCATGGGAATGAGAGTTTTACTAAATAAGCCATAGGAATAAGAGTTTTACTAAATAGATGGTTTCACAACAATAATTGAGAATGTTGAAAAATTAATATTACCATTACACAATTTCTATAAGAGTAACAATTAAATAAAGAGTAATGATGCCAAAGTGTGATTAGATCAAAGCGTATGTAACAATTGAAATGGGTAGTTTGAATAAAATCACTAAGAAATAATTCAACCAAGTAGAGTAGGAAACATCCATGTAAAACCCAATCAGAATACAAACCTGAACACATGTAATTAGATGAGAGCATTACGATCGTGATATAAAATAAAAAATAAAAAAATATTGGCGGTTGCGGGGAGTGGCAGCCACAATCTCGAATGAAATTAATCCCACAATCAAAAGGTGTAAGGATACTCATAGCCAAAAAAAAAAAGGGGGAATGTTTTACGTGCATAATGCAACCGTCCTTGCCCATTTATTTTAGGTATTTTGTATTCCTTTTTTTAGGAGGTAATGTATACTTCAAGTGAATAAAGATCTCAATTTTTTTTTAATTCCTTCAACTGCCCTTGCCCACATATTTTTAATTTAGGAAAATTTTAATTTCAAATGGATGATATTCTCCTCATCCGCAGATGAGAGCTTTGTCCAACCGTCTTCCCCTATTGTTTTGCCCATGCACCACACTAGGTTTTCTTTTATGCCTCCAAATTAACCATCCGTTTCCTCCAACAGTCAGTATTGTTACACTACTATCTGACAAGTTTTGTGCCTTAAACAGTACTTTTTCACACAGACGAAAGTCATAATTTGAAAAGTTTATTGGTGTTCCTTCCTTTAATTATAATTCTTATGATATCCGTTGCTGATATTAATGAATGCTGGGAGAAATATAGTATGAGTTTACTAGAACAAGTTAGCTAACAACACTCTGACCCCTCGCAAGCTTTTTCATTGTCGTGGTAATTTATGCAATTCATTTGTTCACTTCGTTCACCATTTTTAAGTGACTTTGTTGAATCTTAAAGATTACAAAGATGGTTAAGACCAAATAAGAAGAGAAAATAGTAAAAGTAAATTATATAATTTTTTTTTTTATTTTTGTTGAAATTACATAAACTTCCTATTTATTTTTATAATATATATAAATTTTCTTTAAAATAAAAAGTTACATTATATTTCAATCTAATTTTAATTTTTGTAACTAAAATATCCTCCGCTAACTTAAATACATGTTTTTTTTATAAAAAAGTATTATACTAAAAAAATAAAAATTGGCCAAAATATATATTTTAAAAATAGAGAAAAAAATCATTTAATATTAATAAAACTTAAAAGAAATATGTCTAATTTTAATAAAAATAAAGAAATGTCATTTAATTTATTTAAAAATAAAAATGAAGCTGAAGATTGGGGTCATTTTTCATATTTCTATTTATTTTCATTCCACTGTTGTATTTTCAATTCAATCATTTGATTAGAAGCAATCAGCAAAACATAGCTAGCGTACCCGACGAGGACCTCACCATTGGAGTTGCAAGATTCTCACAGTTGATGCTTGCAATTATGCAAAGAACTAAGAGTTCCGATGGGTTCTCGAAAAGGCATTATCTTTGTGATTCAATTGTGTCACACCTACAATATAACTGCATGGTATAAGAAAAATTTTAAAATTTGATTTTTGAAAATAAAAACTAAATGTAGTGTCACCATCAAAATTTTTATTTTAAAAGCAAATAGATAAACCTTTTTATGAGAAAAAATGATTATGAACAAGAAACAAATTCGAGAGTCAGTTATGTGTGAATAAGGTATTAGTTACTCCACAACACTTATTTTTTAAAATCGACTACCCTAATTTAATTATGCAAAATTAATATGGCTTTAATGTTATTTTAATTTCTCTAACAACTACATACAAATATTTAAAAAAAAAAGAAGTTGAAAAAAGAAAAGGAAAATAAAATATTTATTTACAAAGACGAACTTAACCTAAGATGAGAGTCTAGATCTTACGTATCTTATGAAAACGATCAAAGTCCAAGTAATTCAACTAGATAAAAAATTGTGTATATTAGTTGGCGTTTTTTAATTTTTGTTAAAAGTAAAAAAGAAAAAGTAGAAATCATTTTAGCTTTCGTGTAGAAATCATTTTATCTTTTGCAAATAAAATGGCTTTTAAAATTGGTTTGTGTTTTAATTTACAAAAATTAAGTGAATTTCACTTCTATAATCTTTTCATTTTTCATTTTTCTATTTTTTTAATTCTTGACAATAAGATTTTTATTTGAATAGAAAGGAATTTTTTTTTGTTTTTCTTGGAAAGCATTTAATTCTTACTTTTTTTTATGATTTTTTTGTAAAAATAAAATTTTAGAAAAATTCCTAAATTTTTGAAAAATAAACTTAATTCTATTTTTGGAATGAAATTTTTAACATGTGTTTACTTAAAATTTTAAAACATTAACCTTTGAATTTGAAAAGTTATTTAATCTTTTTTTTAAGAAATTAACATTGAACTCAATGAAATTATTTTTATTTTTTTATTTTTTTTAATTTTTCTTAATTTTTTAAAGAGAAAACTTGAATAAAAGTTTTTAAACAAACTAATTTTTATATTTTTACTTTTTGAAACATTAATTTTTGAATTTAGAAAATCTGTAAAGAAAGTAGATTTATTTGTTTTTTCTCTTGGCTATAAAAGATTTATTCTTGAACTTTTAAATATCTTTTTTTTTAATTTTTGACTTGTTTGATTTTTCTTTTATTTCATGTTCTTCTTTTGAATCTTAATAAAATCCAACTTTATTTTTTTTGGCAATTTTTATAATTTTTCAAAAGAAAATTTGAAGAAATTTTCTTATATAAGAAAAGTTTATATAATTTTTATTAAAACCTAAACTTTGAACCTCTTTTGAATTTTTTTCCTATCTTTCACTTAATTTTAAAAGAAATTCATTTGATTTTTTGAAAACTATTTTTTTGGAACCCCTTTCTTATTTTAAAAGAAATACATTTTATTTTCTAAAAACTATATATTTTTTAGTCTTCTTTTCTTTTGAACATTTTTTGTTTCTTTTTGCTTAAATTTTTTTAAATGAAATCGATTACATATGGACCATTAAAATCTAAAATTTATTAAAACGTAAATACAAATCCAATAAATACTACAGAGACTTATTATAACACATAATATTCTAATTGACTCTTGTGTGCTTGAGAAGACAAAGAGCCCTACATGACTACTCTAAAGAGAAAATAAATACAAAGATAAAACCAAAATAAAAATAAGACTATTCATGTGCACTCAAAAAATCTGTGATTGTTGCCTTGTATAAAATTATAAGTCATTGTATCATATTTAAGCACATTTAAAAGAGAGAAGGGAGGAATTGCACAAGTAAAACTGAGTTTTATCTTATCCTTTCCTTCATCTGATCAAATAATCTGTCCCCATATGTTGTGCCAATAAGGGCTTTCCATGCGTTGCTCCATCATCATATTTGAGCACCAAACAAGCATTTTAAACAATTGCACAAGTTGGCTAGCATCATATAGTCTTTCTAGGGAGGTTTGTTTTGAATTTCTTAAAGAACCTTCTCATGCGCTATCTTTATTAATTTTGGGAGACAAAGTGGGAGCAATATCATCTCGCTTGGTCCCCATGTAATTTTCTCTTTGTTTTTTCCTTGTTTGGGTCTGTAGACCACATATTTTGACCAAAAAAAAAGTCCCAATAATATAGTATAGCAGAGTTTGTTATTGGGCAAGATGTATTGAAAAGAATACACATTCTAATTCTAAATTCCCACACATACCTATAGTTTAGGAAAATATCATAACTATGCACGGATGACTATCAATAAAACGATATATTGTAAACAAGGACCAAATATCAAAAAACAAGAACAAAGTCAATAAAATACTGCAAGAAATTGATCAAAAGTTAGCAAGTCCCCATGAAATAACAAACACATTCCATTAATATTTTATGTAAGCAAAAAATTATATGAATCAAGATCCATTCAAAATTGGAGCAAGCTATTCACAAAACAGCATCAGTTGCATCCCTTTCATTCATATGCTTCTATACAACATATGAAAAAATGCAGAGTAAACATATAATTATTCCCAACAACTCACCCAAAGTCGACCCCTGGACATCATTTCCCTTTTACTTTAGAAACTGACATAACCACTTCAGATGTTGTGCATCCTAAAAGAAAAAAATGTCCCAGTTATCCAGATAGGAATTGCTCACATGCCAATCAGTTTAAAAACAATCTTCACCACCAATGTGAATGAATGGACAATGAATGAAAAGAAAATCATCAAAACCTCACCCAATGAGGGCCAGAACATCATCATAGTATGAACAAGATGCAAGAAACTCATAATCTCTTTGTGCCACTAGGGGTGTATTTACACAGAGATTGTGCAAGAGTGCTATATTCAATTAGATAAATTCCACCCTCTCATTCTTTATCTCAACCCACCAATCAAATGCAACATTCACACACTAACAATACACAACAACAGCATAAACTGACAAGAAATGAAGATGAAACTAAGATGATATTCACATACTAACTAACAACAATGATCCCAACGTATTTTAGATCCATCATCTTTCAATTCAAGAACCGGTTAAATAGAAGTGATAAATCCAGTTTTCATCAACAAAGCAAGCCTACTCAGGTGGAAAATTAGATTTCACTATGAGTTATAAGTCTAAATTAATACCTATTCGGCAATGTTCTTAAAATCTGGAACACTTTGTCTCTCTCGGACTCAATCCTTTGTTCTTTCCCGTTTTTCTCTGCTGCAACTTTGCCAAGTCCTATGGTCTCTGACCTCCAATATCTCTATCATCGTGTGAGAACCTGACATGAAGAAAAATAAATTCATGCATGGGAAGGGAGTTGACTTGTCAAAGCATATTGTGCAGCTGCCACGTATTAAATTTGCTCTTCCAGAATTTACATATATCTCCTTTCTTCCATTTCCTTTCAGCTCGAGTTTTCGGTCATTACCTCCTAAACATCTGCAGCACATATCACTTTTAGCTGAGGGAAAACACAGAGACAGATCAGAAACTCTGCACCTTCATTTCTGATGTGCTGGACGTCGCTGGATGTTGCTTCCTCTTCCCCTTCAAACTGTGAATTATTCTCTACTCCATCTTCAGCCAGTTACCCCATTCAAGTCGCATAGAAACTCTCTGATGGACAAAGTGTATGCTGACTGAACGCTGTAAAGTTTCCCCCTCTGTTCAGCGCCATGTTTCTGCTCTGTTTAGCGTTGCTTTCCCTGCATCTTCAAGCTACTGAACCGTTGGCTTGGGTGCTTCTTAAGCTGTGAAATTTCTTCAGTTGAGTGCTTCCTTTAGTCGCATACTCTTCCCAGCTGAACGAAACTGGTATGGATTAATTTTGCAGCTTATCTCCTCCTCTGTTTAGCGTTTCTGCTCCCCTGTTTCAGTATTGATTCTTGTTCGAATTCCAGCTGCAGCTTCTCCTTGAATTGGTTCTGTTTTGCTGCTGATTTTTGGGTGAGAGCACGCTAGAAAATTCTGATTCTTCTCCTCTGTCCAGCGCCTCCCATATTCACCTGTTTCAGCGCCTTTTTACTGTCCCTGTGTAGCGCTAATTTTTCTGGTTCTGGGTCGAATTTCAGCTGCAGAAATCTGGCCCGTTTTGCTGTTGGTGGCTAGTGAAATCACGCTAGAAGCTCCTCTCCTCAAGCTGCCCGTTCTGCTATGCGTATTCCTTCAGCTGAATAACGCCTTAGCTCCCTTGGTTTTGCTGAACAGCGCCTCATCTCCCTATACGACCTCCACTTCATTTTTCGGGTTTAATTCTTGTTCCTTTGCTTTCTCCTCATTTAAGCTGAGTTGTGGCTGTGTGGGACTAGTGTTTAGGCGTGGAAAAAGTATGTTACATGTGCTGTTTTTTTTTTTGTTATCCCAATGATTGATGTTTCCCTCCTCCATTTCTCATTATTGTAACGTGAATTTTATGGAAGCCAGTAAAAGGGGGGTTCTGCGCAGGAGAAGTTTTAGTTGGATAAAATTCTGATTTCAATTATGCTAAACTATACGCCCATTTCCCTATACATTAATTCCCCCAAAATTCTGCATATAGGTATATATATACCTATTTTAATTAAAGACCAAACCCAACTGTGCTCTTTTCTTACTTGTTAAAATATATGTATGCAGAATAAATGTCCCGATTAAACATGGTATATATTTCTTTTGGTTTTTGAAGTTGGGTTTAGCTCCTAAGTGGAACCAAGGAAAAAGAAGCATAAAAATGGGAATATGGAATATACTGTACTAGTTGGAAGGCGTAAAATTCGTAGAGGATTAAATATTAAATTTTGATAAGTCTGAGTCCTGTATGAAACTAATTGGGGTGATTCAGTTTCTAAACTCTGGTGAACGGGTATTGTAGGAGATTCTGAAGGTTGAGGTGTAGCCGAGGAACGGGTCAGGGGACCTCTATAAATTCTTGGAAGGTGAGTAAGTAACGCGGACCAAAGACTCAGGAAATTCTTATTTCTGTTCTTAAGTTTCCTTGCAGTGTTTTAAGAATTTGATTCTCTATTTATGGAGATATATATTTCAAAATGTAGTCATAAGCATATTTACCAAAATTTGATTTCAATCGGGAATTTTGCAAGTTTACAGATGTTGAGTTAATTGGAAATCCTACTGTGAAACTGATCTAAACATACTTTGTCTGAAATGCTATTTGGTAATTTTATGGAGTTATCTGCTCAGAACCCTGTAGCTAACAGCAGTAGATGTTAGCCCTGGTGCACCATGATCTGAACCTCAGCTAGCAGGGGTGGTGCTAGCCCCGTGTGCAGGCCACCACACGCGGAGTCATTTTATTTTCGCAAGCTGAAAGCTTTGCGTCTGTAGTGATTTTCCCCGCGAGCTGTGTGCTCTGCGTCTGTTCCAATTGGTTCTGTTTAGATGCGTTCGGTGTATTTTGAAAAAGGAGTTTGTTTAAAATCTGTTTCATATGGTCTATATCTGTATATATATATATGTAAACCTATTTGACCCACATTTATTTTAAAAAGGGTCGGTGTGCTTATTCACTGAGTATTCGACTCATTTTTTTTTATATATATATATTTTTCAGAGAGCAGTAGGGACTCTAATCTGCCCCCAGCCGCCTTCTAGTGGCCGACCTCTTGAGACGTCCTTTGACGAGCCTGTAGTAGCTCATGTGGGTGTATTTTGGTTGTATATGCATTTTGTTTGAAACTTTGTAAAACCTTGTAAAGCTAGCTCCACTGAATCATAGTTAGGGTATCCCCACACCCCAGATGTCTTCTTTTGGTCTGATTGTGCCCTTTTGGGATATATTGTACTGGCTGATCATTTGTAGAAATTTCGGGAGGTCTACGTTATAGAGGAGACTCTGCCGAAATTTCTACAAATGTCCTCTAAGTAAAAGCTTATATGTTTATATTATTCAAATTAATGCCTATCAGTATTTTCTCTATGTTTTCGCTTCCGCGTCAGAGTACTCAAATTGTGGGGTGTGACACATCGGCACTCCACTTCCTCAGTAAGATCCCCCTCCAAAACTTCCCTTAAAAAACTAAGCCTTAACAAAACTCTCAACCCTAAAATCCGTAGACATTTTTTCCCCAAAACTCCCTTACTCACCAGTAGAAACACTTTTAGCCAAAAAAGGAGACCTGAATCACTTTCCACAAAAAATTCATCTGCACCGAATCTCCCCTTCTATTACAGATTAAAAGCCAATTTATAGGGGACCCAAGAGTGATTCTCACTCTCCCTTATGCATGTCCCTTGAATCTTACTCGTACTAAGCTATTAGAGAGGAGCATTTGGAATGGACTAATCACTTGTGCCTCCCTGCCTCTCCTCTGCTCCATTGCTTCCACTTTTCAGTGCTCATTCTTTTCCGCGGCCATGGAAAGCATATGCCAATAGATTTGCAAGGATTTACTCATTCTCCTCAGCAAAAACTAGGGTTTTCGTAGCGCCACTTCTCTGTAAAGACCTGAAAGTGCATATATATATCTGTTAGTTCATATCCATAGCAAAGGTTGGGCCTTAGGTTTGGTGGCAGTCAAGTGGAGTCTGATTCTACATCTCCTGTGTTCGAGTCCTAAGGCATGCCAACGTTCATATTTTTTTGGGTCTCATATGTCATTTTTCTGTTATCCCATGTATACGCCATATGTGTCTAACTAAGTTTGGATGTTTGGTCATTTTACACCTCCAATTTCAGTAGCACGTAGCTTACCTACCCCCATCTTTTTGGTTGGAGGAAGCATAAAACACACACCAGAAACGTCTGCATCTTCCCTCTTTTGTTCACCGTAACTTTTCTCTTCTAGTTTCAATTTTTTCTACTCACCTCTATCCCTATTGTAAGCTAAGTTTGGTTGCTCCATTTTGGTAGTATAATTTCGTGCAAGTCTGTCTCTCTGGCCAGGAAGTGTTGTTGGTGTGTGCTGCCTTGTTTTTAGTTCTATTCTGATCGCATCTTCATCCTCTGGTTCTTAGTTTTTGCTGTGTGCTTTACTTGTAAAAACGTGCTAGTGGGAGTGATGTATAGACCGAAAGCTTCAAGTAAGATTCATGTTTTTTGGTTTGAAAACTTTAGTTTCTGTTGCTGGAACATATTTTCAATTTCTTTCCCTTAAATTTCATTGCTTTTTAATGCATTATTCCCTTCTTCTTTGCTCCTGAACCGGTCCTTTATTTCTTCCCCTTTTTCTATTATGGTTTTTGACCAACAAGGATAGTTATGTGATGTAGGAGCTACACTTGAATTACATTTTGCATGGAAAGTAAATTGTGAGCTTAAGAACTTATTTGAATAAACTAACACAATTTTAGGCTTTTCCTTATCAATAAATTTAATTTTTTTAAAAAATCTAGTCATGTCAAACTTGCTTATTTTTTGGGGCTTTGGTTAAGAAGCCAATGAAACAAGGAACAAGTGTATTAATAGAAGGCATCAAGTGGAATTATAATATATGTTCGGTGATTAGAGTTTTTGATTAGAAATTATTTTGAAAAAAAGAAAATTGACCTTAGTTATTCTAATAAGAAGCATTGATGTTGGAGGAAGATCAATTATACTGGTATCAAGACTATGTACTTATCTATTTGGATTTAATCTTCAATTAATTAGGTACTTGTAATATTAGATTGTTTAGGTGTAGAACCAAAATAAATAAATAAATAAACGAAATAAACTATTAGGAGAAATAAATTAACGTTAGTACAAGATCACTTAAGACCATTATAACATTTAAGATTTGTGAATCGGTGTTATAGGGTGTCCAAGAGAATTAGTTATGCATAAGGATTTAGCAAAGGACACAATAGGGGATTTTCCAGTACCATCTTAGGAAGTGAGTAGATAATGCCAACTATACATTTTATTTCAAGGTTTGTGGGTACATACTCCTCAATTATTGCATTTGCTTGATTGAATACGTTTCTGATTATTTACGTTGATGAATTTACTTTCTTAAATATGTTTTTGGATTATCTACGCATCTGAATGCTTATTGAGTACTTCTGGGCTATGGGAATAATGATCGATGTACTCTATCAGATGTTGGGACTATAAGTATATATATAAGTTAGAATTTGATTTTTCTTTGAACATATATTTCTAAGATTATTTCTAACAACTAGCAAGGGTGTTGCTAGCCCCATGTGGTTGGCCACTATATGTGGATCTGTTCTCATTTTCACGAGCAAGTTGCTTAGCATTTGTGTTACTTACCCTCGTAGGTTGTGTGCTCTTTGTCTGGCTAAATTGGTATTGATTATATGCTTCCCACTGCTTTTGAGGCATGAATTACTTAAAAATTTCTTTATATATATATATATATATATTATGATCACTTTTATAGTTTCACTTGTAAATTGCTATTTTGAATAAGATCTTAATGTTCTTACACTGTATAGTTAGCCTTGTTTACTCACTGAGCATTGTCTCACTCCTTTTATTTTCTATCTGTCTCAGATAGTAGGTTTGAGCTTGATCTTCCCTCGGCGGCTTAGCATTGGAACTTTCCTGGGTGAGCCCCACATTTGTTCATGTGAGCATGTTTTGTTATTGTATTGAAATTCATTTTGTATTGTAAACTATGGTATGTAGCTCCACTGAGTCATAGATAGGATTCCTTTATCCCTAGAAACTAATGTATTTTGGTCTAAATTGATAGCTGAATTTCCTTTTGATGTTTTAGAACTAGCTAACTGATTTGTAGAAATTTCAGGAGGTCCAATTTATAGGGGAGACTCTGTCAAAATTTCTACAAGAGTCTTTAGAACTATAATTATATAATGCTTATATGATTTGTAATTGTTGTATTTGGTTATGATCTTTGGTGTTAAATCCTAAGGATATTCTTTAGTGATGGGTAGAATTTTGTTTAGTGCTGGCTTACAAAAGAAAGTTTGGCTATCTTCCATGTCAGTCACGCCATTGGTCGCAAGTTATGACAAGTTAGTATCAAAGCTTAAGTCTTTCTGTGGTCCTATAGAGCAAGTGTTCTTCGATGGGATCTCAATTATTATTATGAACCCAAGCATAACCATAATTGAGATGTCACTAAAGGCCTTATAGGGTGTCCTGACTTATTCCTTCAAGTTTATTGTCTTGTTGAATGTGATAATGGTTCATCTTTAAAATTCAATATGGAGAAGAATCTGAATGTTTGTTATTTTTGTTGCAGAGTAGAGATGCCTCACAAAATTCGTTTAGTTAATAGATTAGCGACTATAGATAAGGCTTCTACAAGTGCATCAGCTCAACAAGCTACCCCGCTTATCAGAGGTCATGGTCGAGGTCGGGGTAGGGGTAGAGGTCATGGGACTATTCAACCTCTTAGGCAGGCTTCAACTAAGGATAGTGTAGAGACTCCATAGCCCTTAGAGGAAGTTGCACCACCAGTTTAGCCAAGACCAGTAGAGCCTCAAGTTGTGAGAGAGGAGAGAGAGGTTCCAGTAACCCTTTCTCAATTTTTGAAGTTGAAGCCTCCCTCTTATCCTAGAACAAACAGTCAAGAGGATCCCCAACAATTTATTGATGGCATCGAGAAGATATGTAGAGCTTTGAGTTGCCAAAGTGCGAAATCAGTCGAGTTTGCTGGGTTTCAGTTACAGGATGTAGCCTACATATGGTATCAGACTTTGTTGGGAGGGAGGCTAATTGGGTCATGCCCAATGTTATAGGAAGAATTTAAGGGACTCTTTATGAATCATTTCTTGCCACAAAGTGTCTGGGATGCTAGGGCCAGAGAGTTTAAGGGTTTGAAACCAATTCCAAGCATGAGTGTTTATGATTATGACATTCATTTCACATAGTTGTCTCTGTTTGCCCCACATCTAGTCCACATTGAGAGGGATAGGATCAAGCAGTTTGTGAATGGGCTACCTCGAATGTTGTATAGGGTGATTGCTCCACAGATGAATCTTTTTCCTTCACATTCAACTGTAGTAGATTGTGTACGTATGATAGAGATGAGGGATAGGGAGGAGGACACTTCTCAGAGAAAGAGGAAGTGTGATAGTGAAGGGAGGTGTGGAGTTAGTTCATTTGCAACTGGATCTTCTCATAGGCCTAGTCCTCATAGTCATCAGAGACCTACTCAGGCCTTTACAAGATCTTCTACTTCATTTTCTGCTGGTACTAACAGGCACAGAGCATTGTTCCAAGGTGTTAGCACAATGCCTACCTTAGTTTCTACTTAGTCCTACCACTCTAGGGGTCCTTGTTCTATTTGTGGGAAGATACATATTGGCACTTGCCACAGGGAGATAAGAGCATGCTTTCATTGTGGGCAAGTTAGACATTTGGTGAGAGATTCCCTTAGCATTATCCTGATTCTAGTTAGGGATTAGTTCAACCTACTAGGTAATTCTCAACAAGGGCTCAATCTACTGGTACAACTATAGTTTAGAGTAGTAGAGGTAGCAGTAGTAGGGTTGCTATAGGTAGAGGTCAAACAACTACAAGATGTCATTAGGCTCGGGTTTTTGCATTAAATAGACAGAATGCATAGGCATCCAATGCCATGGTAACAAGTACACTTATAGTTTGTTCGCATCTATTTATTCATTATTTGATCTTAGCTCTACGTATTCCTATATATCTCCATATTTTGCAAAGAAGACTATGAAAAATTAGATTATCCGTTACAAGTTGTGACCCCAGTGGGGGAATCTGTAATAATTGATCAGGTGTATAAGGCTTGCATGATTACAATGGCCAATCATAAGACATTAGTTGATTTGATAATACTTGCAATAACAGAGTTTGATGTGATACTCAAAATGGATTGGTTAGCATCTTGCTATGCAGTCATGGATTACCATCTTAAGTTAGTGAGACATAACTTTACAAGTGAACCTCCCCTGGTTATGCAAGGTGATCGAAGTGAAGTACCAAACAACTTAATATTTTTTATAGAAGCTCGAAGGCTCTTGAAGAAGGGGTGCCAAGATATTTAGTGATGGTTCAAGATATGGAAGCGTAGATCCCAACATTGGAACAAGTCTCGGTGGTAAAAAAATTTCTTGATATTTTTCCTAAGGAATTACCAGGGTTGCCCCTAGAGAGGGAAATTGAATTTTGTATTGATGTACTACCGGGTACTTAGCCTATATCCATTCCTCTTATAGAATGGTGCCCATGGAACTCAGTGAATTAAATAATCAATTGCAAGACTTGTTGGATAAGGGTTTTATTCGGCCTAGCACATCCCCTTAGGGTGCTCTTATACTTTTGGTTAAGAAGAAGGATGGTTCTCTCCGTTTATGTGTAGATCACAAGTAGCTGAACAAAGTGAGAGTGAAGAATAAATATCCCTTGCCTCGTATAGACGATTTATTTGACCAATTACAGGGAGCTCAATGTTTTTCAAAAATTGACTTGCGATCAGGTTGAAAATAAGAGGCGAAGATATCCTTGAAACTGCTTTTAGAACCTGATATAGTCACTATGAATTTTTGGTAATGTCATTTAGGTTAACTAATGCCCTAGCTGCATTTATGGACTTGATGAATCAGGTTTTCAAGCCATTCCTGGATCAATTTGTCATTGTCTTTATTGATGACATTTTAGTTTATTCTAAGAGTCATGAAGAGCATGAGTAACACCTGAGAATGACATTACAAGTGTTAAGGGAGAACTAGTTGTATGCTAAATTTTCTAAATGTCAATTCTGACTAGAAGAAATAGCCTTCTTAGGTCATGTAATCTCAAAAGATGTAATACAAGTAGATCCAAGTAAAGTGGAAGCGGTTCAAAAATGGCCGAAGCCCATTACAGTTACAGAGGTCTGTAGTTTCTTGGGTTTAGTAGGCTATTATTGTTAGTTTGTTAAAGAACTTTCTAAAATAGCTACACCATTAACATGATTAACCCAGAAGAATGTAAAATTTCAATGGTATGAGGCTTGTGAAGAAGGCTTCCAGAAATTGAAAGATTGTCTGACTTCTACACCAGTTTTGACATTACCCTTGGGATCTGAAGGTTATGTTATATACTATGATGTTTCTAGGGTAGGCTTGGATGTGTATTGATGCATCATGGTCATGTGATTGCTTATGCCTCTAAACAACTTAAGAAGCATGAGCAAAATTACCCAACTTATAATTTAGAGATGGCGGCAATGGTCTTTTCTCTCAAAATTTGGAGGCATTATTTATATGGTGAGACATGTGAGATTTACACGGATCACAAAAACCTCAAATATATCTTCCAACAATGAGATCTAAATCTAAGTAAAGGCAATGGATGGAGTTATTTAAAGATTATGACTGCACTATTTTATATCATCTGGGTAAGGCTAATACGGTGGTAGATGCTTTGAGTAAGAAATCCATGGGAAGTTTAACCATATTGCTGAGACAAGAAGGCCATTGATTGTAGATCTCCATAAGATCGAGGGTTTAGGATTCTAATTTAAGATTAAAGAGCTAAGAGTATTTTTAGCTCATGTACAGCTTCATTCTACTCTATTTGAAAGGTTAAAGTCTACGCAAGTTAAGGATGCACAGATATGCAAATTGATGGATGATGTCAAAAGTGGAAAGGAAAATGAATTTACTTTAAATTTAGATGGAGTTTTATGGTTCGATACTCGATTATGTGTATCGAATGTGGGAGATTTGAGGAGAAAACTCATGGAAAAAGCTCATTATTCCCTGTATACCACCCATCCACGATCTACACAGATGTATCAAGATTTGAAACAAGTATACTGGTGGGAAGGTATGAAGAAGGATATAGCAAATTTTGTTTCTCGTTGTTTTGTGTGTACGCAAGTGAAGGCAAAATACCAGAAACCTATAGGGCTACATCAACAATTGGAGACACCAAAGTGGAAATGGGAAAGAATTACTATGGACTTTATAACAGGATTACCCCGAACAATTAGGGGTTATGATTCCATTTAGGTGATTGTTGATAGACTCACTAAAATAGCTCATTTTCTTCTTGTAAAAACAACTTACAGTGTTGCAAGATATGCACAACTTTACATAAATGAGATAGTAAAGCTTCACAGTGTTCTAATGCCTATAATTTCTGATCGAGGACCGTAATTTACTTCTAAGTTCTAGAGAACCTTTTAGGAGGCCATGGGTACCCCGATTGGATCTTAGTATTGCCTTTCATCCTCAGACTGATAGGCAATCAGAGAGGACCATACAAATAATAAAAGATATGATAAGGTCGTGTGTTATGGACTTTGGTGGTAGCTGGGATAATTATTTACCAATGGTGGAATTTGCTTATAATAACAACTACCAAGCTAGCATACAAATGGCACCCTTTAAGGTATTATAAGGGAGATTATCCAAATCTCCTGTTGAATGGTTTGAAGTTGGAGAAGCTAAATTGCTAAGGCTTAATATAGTACAAGATGCCTTAGAAAAGGTGAAAATAATCAAGGAGAGATTGGTGACAGTTCAAAGCATACATAAAGCGTATGTAGACCGTCAATGCCTGTGACTTAGAGTTTATGATTGGGGACTATGTATTTCTCAAGGTATCTCTAATGAAGGGTGTAATTAGATTTGAGAGGAAAGGGAAGTTGGCCCTGAGATATATGGGTCCATTTGAAATTTTAGAGAGAGTTGGTTTAGTAGCCTACCAGCTAGTGTTGCCACCTGAGTTATCTAGTATTCACCTAGTATTTCATGTCTCAATGTTAAGGAAGTATCTACTTGATCCCTCCCATGTGTTACAGAATCAAGATGTTTCTTTGGGTGAAGGTTTAACTTATGAAGAAACTTCTGTGGCAATCTTAGATAGATAAACAAAGAAGTTACATTCTAAGGAGATTACATCAGTAAAGGTTTTATGGCACCACTATTCACCAGAGGAGGCTACATGGGAAATAGAAAGTGCAATGTGCACAAAGTACCCCTACTTATTTGAGAATTAAGGTTAGTACATATAGAATTTGGGGGCTAAATTTTTTTAAAAGGGGGAGAATGTAAGGACCTGAATGTGCATATATATATATATATATATATTAGTTCATATCCATAGCAAAGGTTAGGCCTTAGGTCTAGTGGCAATCAAATGGAGTTTGATTCTACATGTTCTGTGTTCGAGTCCTAAGGCATGCTAATGTTCTTTTTTTTTTGGTTTCTTCTATCATTTTTCTGTTATCCTATGTATACTCCTTATGTGTCTAACTAAAGTCTGGGTGTTTCGTCATTTTACACCTCCAATTTTAGTAGCATGTAGCTCACCTAGCTCCATCTTTTTGGTCAAAGGAAGTAGCAAAAAACACATACCAAAAACATTTGCATCTTCCTTCCTTTGTTCACCGTAACTTTTCTCTTCTGGTTTCAATTTTTTCTACTCGCCTCTTTCCCTATTGTAAGCTAAGTTTGGTTGCTCTATTTTGGTAGTATAATTTTGTGCAAGTTTGTCTCTCTGGCTAGGAAGTGTTGCTCGTGTGTCCTACCCCATTTTTTATTCTGTTTTGATCGCATCTTCATCCTCTGGTTCTTGGTTTCTGCTGCGTGCTTTACTTGTAAGAAACGTGCTAGTGGGAGTGTTGTATAGACCGAAAGCTTCAAGTAAGATTCATGTTTTCTGGTTTGAAAATTTTGGTTTCTATTGCTGGACATATTTTCAATTTCTTTTTCTTAAATTTCATTATTTTCTAATGCATTATTCCCTTCTTCTTTGCTCCTGAACTGGTCCTTTATTTTTTTCCCCTTTTCTATTGTGGTTTTTGGCCAACAAGGATAGTTATGTGATGTAGGAGATACACTTGAATTACGTTTTGCACGGAAAGTAAACTATGAGCTTAAGAACTTATTTGAATAAACTAACACAATTTTAGGCTTTTCCTTATCAATAAATTTAATTTTTTAAAAAATCTAGTCATGTCAAACTTGCTTATTTTTTAGGGCTTTGGTTAAGTAGCTAATGAAATGAGGAACAAGTGTATTAATAGAGGGCATCAAGTGGAATTATAATATATGTTTGGTGATTAAAGTTTTTTATTAGAAATTATTTTGAAAAAAAGAAGATTGACATTAGTTATTCTAATAAGAAGCATTGAAGTTGAAGGACCATCAATTATACTGGTATCAAGACTATGTACTTATCTGTTTGGATTTAATCTTCAATTAATTGGGTACTTGTAATATTAGATTGTTTGGGTGCAAAACCAAAATAAATCAAATAAAATATTAGGAGAAATAAATTAACATTAGTACAAGATCACTTGAGACCATTCTAACACTTAAGATTCATGAATCAGTGTTATAGGGTGTCCAAGAGAATTAGTTACGCATAAGGATTTAGCAAAGGAAATGATAGGGGATTTTCCAGTACCATCTTAGGAGGTGAGTAGATAATGCCAACTATACATTTTATTTCAAGGTTTGTGGGTACATACTTCTCAATTATTGTATTTGCTTGATTGAATACGTTTCTGATTATTTACGTTGATGAATTTACTTTCTTAAATATGTTTTTGGATTATCTACACGTCCAAATGCTTATTAAGTACTTCTGGGCTATGGGAATAATTACTAATGTACTCTATCAGATGTTGGGATATATATATATATAAATTAGAATTTGATTTTTCTATGAACATATATTTTTGAGATTATTTCTAGTGGAAACTATTTGTTTCGGGACCCTGCAACTAACAACAGTAGAGGTTAGCCATGGTGCACTGTGATAAGTACCTTAGCTAGTAAGGGTGTTGCTAGCCCCATGTGATTGGCCACCATTCGTGGATCTATTCTCATTTTCACAAGCAAGCTGCTCAACATTTGTGTTACTTACCCTCATAGGCTGTGTGCTCTGTGTCTGGCTAAATTGATGCTGATTAGATGCTTCCCACTGCTTTTGAGGCATGAATTACTTAAAAATTTCTTTATATATATATATATATATAATCACTTTTATAGTTTCACTTGTGAGTTGCTATTTTGAATAAGATCTTAAGATTCTTACATCGTATAGTTAGCTTTGTTGACTCACTGAGCATCGTCTCACTCTTTTTATTTTCTATATATCTCAGATAGTAGGTTTGAGCCTAATCTTTCCTCAGCAGCTCAAGGTTGGCACTTTCTGCACTCTTGGTGAGCCCCACATTTGTTCGTGTGGGCATGTTTTGTTATTCTATTAAAATTCATTTTGTATTGTAAACTATGGTATGTAGCTCCACTGAGTCACAAATAGGATTCCCTCATCCCTAAAATCTGACGTATTTTGGTCTAGATTGATAGCTGAATTTCCTTTTGATGTTTTAAAACTAGCTGATTGATTTGTGGAAATTTTGGGAGGTCCAATTTACGGGGAAGACTTTGTCGAAATTTCTACAAGAGTCTTTGGAACTATACTTATATATTGCTTATATGAGTATGGTCTTTGGTGTTAAATCCTAAGGATATTCTTTAGTGATGGGTAGAATTTTGTTTAGTGCTGCCTTACGAAAGAAAGTTTGGCTATCTTCCATGCTAGTCACACCGTTGGTCGCGAGTTGTGACATTCTCCCTCTTGCAATTTCATTTCAAGGTTGCTAGATGTCACGTGTTAGCAGAGGAGCCGTGCGTGAAGGAGGGCACTAGGATTTTGTCTCCTATTCAATTCTGTTTGTCCTTTTCTTTTTTTTTTCTTTTTTTTTATTAGGGTTTTTTTTAATTCATTGAAATTAACCTAACTTAAAATTAATAATTAAATTTGGTTTAAAAGATTTTTAAGTTTAAAATTTTTTATTTTTATTATTTATTTTATTATTAGTATTTTTTATTTTATTTTATTATTAATTTTTATTTTATTATGTTTTTAAGAGAATATTAAGACAAAATACAATATTTACAAATTGTTTTGCCGGTTAAGAACAACCATCCAAATCCTATGATTGTCATTGTAAGTAAAGGCATAATAGAAAGATCTTGGGGTTGATGTTGATTTTGATGGCAAGCATGTGTAATTAATTAGCGAAAAGAATTTTTATGTTCATTCGTGTATTCATATGTATGGTTTGGATTTGAGAAATCAATTCTATATTAATATCACTAGAGGGACCTAGGCACGTAATGCTTGAATTTGCAGCTTCCTTGCTTTATCCTTTAAAATATAGGGATAGTGCTTATATATGGGATTCACAAGCATTCTCTGTGCTTGGTAGTTTTATGAATAATGCATCTTGGACAATATTTTTCAATCATCACTTCAATCTATCTTGCAGTAAGATCTCTTTTCTCTCAATTAATTAGTCTGTAATTACTCTCAATGTCAGAGATAAATTGCACCAAATTTGATGTTTTGGGAGTTTGGTGAAGGATATCATGTCAAAGTATAAAATAGCTCAGTTTTTATCTTATTCTTTTAAATGTTATAAATTGTTCTCAATAATGAAAATGTTCAATGGTAACTTAGTTCGGTTTATTTTTAGAATCATGAAACAATCCTTCCTCTTAAGCATCAATGGCGAGTGTTTGAACGCGGTTGGTTTAGCAATTTCAATGGAAGAACTTATAAGTTGTGGTTCTATTAACAGATTTTGCAGTTCATTCATATCACCAAACTATTGTCACTTCTTCCAACACGATAATTCAAAACACACCCTAGAACATAATCACAATAATTCATTTAGTTCCTAAGAACGACATTCAAATTTCTTTTTTCCCTGGTCCACTTTAGTTAGTCATCCTGGTTTGTCCTATCTTAAATTCTTTTCCCTACCAAGTTTAATTACTCCCTACAAATTTCCTAGTTTATTATCTACTTTAATTTATTGTTTTTCCAAAATTTCCTAGCTTAACTACTAGTTTACTCTTGTTGAATTTTGGTTAATTCACTACTTCAGCTAATTAGATCTCTACCTGGGAAATTCCTACTTTTACAATCAAGTTCTTTTTTATTAAATTCTACAAAATATGGTCCCACTCTAGTATTGTCTCAGATTAATATTTAATTTATTTTAGTTAATTATTGCCTATTTTCAATTCCTACTGATATTATTAGCGTTAACCTCGATTACTAGCCATTAATTATTTTTATTTTTATAGTTATTTATTTGTTTTCAATTGAGATTTGCTCATTTTGTTTGGTTACATTGCAAATGTGGCATATGGTGTATACAAACATCCATTCAAGCAAGTTACTACACTTGCCAAATTTCCCAACTTCAATTCAACCCATGTCATAATTAATTTAATCACTTTATTGCTCCCCTTGCCTTAGTCACCTACTATCAAATTAGTTCCCAATTCGAATACTAGCCTACTATAATTCATTCTTCCTTTTAATTTACCTTAATTTTTCTGAAACATACAGTGCGCACAATAGCATAGAAAATGGTGTAATTAGTCCTAATCATAGATGGAAAACCCAACCACCAAGAAGGCACTTACCAAGCAATTAAAATCCAAGCTTTGCAATTTATTCAAGTCACCACAACAAGAAGGGCCTCAAGGCCAACCCACGTTCAACACAAGCAATTTGAAAGAAATTTTTCACAAACTCCCACAAATCAGCTGCCCATACACACCCAAAAGAAATACCGTGGCAACAAATAGAAGTCTCTCTCTCTTGGGTAGTTAGTCTGAAGAAAGAGATTAACTTGGACATTGGGAACACTGAAATCAAATAAGAAGAATGGCCAACAAGAGAGGAAACCCAAAAGTGCAGAGCAATGAAGTATGTATCACAGAGAGAAAAACTCAAATGTACTGTTGCATGGGTTAGCTGAGAGAATTAAAGGACTACCAATTGAATAAAATTGAAGCTGATGGTAGAAGAAGCTTCTGTCATTCCTCTAAGGGAAGAACAGGGGAGGTTAATCAAGCATACAAGAGCTATTTAACGGAGTTTCAGGGCTAGACATGTAAAGACCAGACGTCCATATATATAGGAAGTTTGACTTTTTCCTTACCTAGAGTTCGAATATTGGAGCTGCCACGTAACACTTCTTTTCTTCCTTTTGCAATTTTCTGATATCCTACATATACCCTCTTGTATCTACTTTAAGCTTGGGTTTTACATCATTTACCACTCAAACTTCTGCAGCACACATCCTTTCAATCAGAGAAAATAACAGAAGCACACCAGAGGCTCTGTATCTCCATTTCTGTTCACCGTAAGTTGCTTCCTTCTGGTTCTTTGTTGCTGTTCGAATCACTCCTTGCTGCCATGTCTGTTTTTGTTGCTCCATTTCAGCTGCATTAAATCGTGTAAGCTCATTCCTCAGATCTGCTAGGTGATGCTTCCTCATTTGAGTTCTGGTTTGATACTTTCCCTCATTCTCTGGTTTCGGCGCTACTGTATGTTTTTCCTGTAAGAAGTGTGCTGGAGGAAGTGTGGTGCTGGTTAAGAAAACTTTCATGTAAGATTATGATTCCTAGTTAGAGCAATTGTGGTTTATATTATACAGGAGTTTATTTTATCCTTCCTTAGCGTTATTGCTCTTAGTTTCTACATGAATCTTCTGCTACAAAACTAAATTCCCTCGTGCTTCTCACTGGCTTACTTCACTTATGCAGAATAAACTCCTCTTCATCATGCTCTGCTAATAGGATTGACAGCCATGGTGTAGTGTGAGCCTTCCCCATTTTTGTTGGCTTTTACTTTGAGCTTCTTTGTGGATTAGGGGAGGTAAGGGCTCAAGACTGTTGTGGTTTCATTTTTCTTTCCTCCCTTAAGTGAATTTTGATCTTTGAATGTAGAATCCAAAATGCTCTGCTACCATATACGGACATATATGTATATATATACCTATCTATATCTCTACATATGCATATTGTGTGTATTGGATGGGTATGGAGGGCATGAAATTCAGGAGAGGATGGTGGATTTAGTTACTTGAAATTAGATACATATCTATAGTATGCTAAAGGAATGAAGAATAAATACCAATGTTCTTTTCTTTTCCTAGAATTTAGTTCAAATAGACCAAGCTAATGAGGTTATGAGCGGCAACCATAGCTATTCTCCTCTTCATAGGAAGAGGAATTTTTATCCATGTGAAGTGCGTATCTTATTCTTATTCATTCTTATTTATGCACTAACCTCGCGAGATAAGGAACTTTAAAAAAAAAATAAGATAAGTTCTGTATGAGATAAATTGTAATTATTCACACTCTAAAATCTAGTGAACGGGTATTATAAGGTATTCAGGAGATTGAGTCCTAGCTGAGGAGTGGACAAGGAACTTCTGTATCATCTTAGAAGCTGAATAAGTAATGCGAACCGTGAGTAACTAGTATTTATTATTTTGTTACTAAGTTTCCTTGCAGTGTTCAAAAATTTGAGAATCTATTTATGGAGATATATATTTAAATGTTTTGTCATATGCATGTTTACCAAAAAAAAATTTATTTGAACATGAAATTTTGTAAATTGACGTCTGTTTGAGTTATCTGGAAACTTTGATATTGAACTGATATGGAAGGTACTCTGTCTAAAATGCTAATTTGCGAAAAGTATTATTTTAAGAGGTTATTTGTTCAGAACCCTGTAGCTAACAACAGTAGTTGTTAGCCATGGTGTTCCATGATCTGTACCCCAGCAAGTAGGGGTGTTGCAAGCCCCGTGTGGGTGGCCACTACACGTGAATTGGTTTTGTTTTCGCAAAATGCTTTGCGTCTGTGGTGATTTTCCCCGCGAGCTATGTGCTCTGCGTCTGTTTCAATTGGTTCCACTTAGATGCTTCCGATGCATTTTAAGAAATGATTCACATAAGGCATGCTTCAGGTGTTACATTTTCTTTCACATGCCTTGACCCTTTTCTTTTTGGGTTAGTATTACTTATTCATTGGGTATCAAACTCACTTTTTAAAAAAAAAAAAATTTTCAGATAGCGATGCAGACCCTAATTTACCCTGAGCAGCCTACTAATAGTTGATCTACCGTTTATTCCTTTTGGTGAGCCCACAGTTGTTCATGTGGGTGTATTTTGTTCATATGCATGTAATCTATTTTGTTTTGAACGGAGTAGAGTGTGGCTCCACTGAATCATAAATAGGATATCCCCAATCCCTAAAAATTTATTTTTGGTCTGAATGAATATGGGTTGTTCCTTTTGGGTGTATTGTTTTAGTTGACTGATTGTAGAAATATCAGGAGGTCTAAATTACAGAGGAGACTCTACTGAAATTTCTACAAAAGTCACCTAAAGAAAAAATTTATATATTTTGTATAAAAAAAATGATTCAGAAATGATACCTATAGTTTTATTATATAAAGTCACACATTAGAGATGTTCTCTAAATTTGAAGAGATTGTCAATACAAATAGACTTGTGTTAGGGGGAATTGTTTGTCTTCTGCATCAACGTACTTAAATTTAAGGGGTGTGACAAGACAGCAGCAGCAGAAGTGAAAAGGAATGACTTCCATAGCAGGACAAAAAAAAAGTAGGAGACAAGGTGAGAGGGAAGCTAACCAAAAATGTGAGATGGGAAGATGGACCTCCATTGCTGTTGCTGTTAAATGAAGGAAAAGAATGTTGAAGGAGCAAGAGTGCAAGCAGAAGCAGCTGGAACAAGAGTTGGCTGCAATGGAGAGTTTGGGCCAACCACAAGGAGAATAGGAAGGCTGGAAACGCAGAACAAAATCGGTAAAAAAAAAAGGGTTACATTCAATCTCCCTCACCCACTCCACGGCTCGCGCAAGATGCCCGAACTCAAAGCAGTAAAACGAGGAAAATGAGGAGAAGCTTCAGGTGAGTGAAGTCCAGAAAGAACAGAGTAAAACGTGTGGTGAGTAGTTCTCAAAGCTTTAAAGCCCACATTGAAGGAAAAATCTAAAGAGCTCGGTGCATATAATAATGAATATAATAATGATTCTATTTTAATCTCAACTTTAAATTTAAATGTATTTGTATTTAAATTTTAAATGAATATAATATTCAAAGAACCTCATTTAAAATTTTAAACCAATATATTTTTATAGAGAAGCACAGCTTTTCATGAAAGATTGCGTCAATACAAATTCTTATTATAAATAAGGATTTGACATTAGAAAAGTATAGTACAATTGTCAATTTTCTTTTCATCCTAAAATGTTTATTTTGAAACTTTAAATTGCCCTATAGAAGAAATATATAAAATTGCTATCTATACATCTATGAGTGATTGGGATTAATCTTAAAGGTGATTTGCTATATATTCAGTTGTAAATATAATGAAGACAAATATCACCTTAAAAAAAAAGTGATTTGCGCATATTTCAGAGCAAAAATCTTATTTTCCTCATATTTTTCTGTAACAGAATTCATAGTCTTGAGCATGGGAAAGGACACGTTAGCAATTGTAGAAAAGGCAAAGGCTGGGATGAACATTTTGAAAGTTACAGCGGGTCCTCATGCTGAAACTGGCGCTGAACTAAGAGAGGAGAGGAATTTGAAGGTGAAAAATAATAAAAATGAGCCCAACCAAATTTGACCACAAAACCCTAGGCAGACAATGAAGGTTTTATTCACTAGAATATAATTATAGCAAGTTTATATCAACTTATCCCTCTATTTAATTTTATTCGACTTTTTAACATTCGTGCTTAAAAATTTAAAAGTATTGCCTGATGCACTCCACCACAAAAATCATTATCCCATATATTTAAATTTTTTTTTTATAATTTATAGGTTGCGCCATTACAGATGCTGCAACCCATATTTTAATAAAAAATATGTGGAGGGTCGCGGCATCCCTAATGCTGTAACCCTCCTTTTGACTTTTGGTCACAGCAGCTTTGCTGCAAAGGACTTCGTTTATACTCATTTTCAATGTTCATTGAACTCCCAGCATATGAAGGTGGTTGACGAGAAAAATAATCCTGAGATTCTTCTTGCATTGACTCTGCATTCCCCATTGTAAAAAGCCTTCTTTTACCTATATCAAAATAAAAATAAATAAATAAAATAAAAAAAGTAGGAAGAAAGGATAAAACTAAAACGAATTAAAAAAGTGAATAATACAATACAGGAGTTCAATCTCATTTGGAGGAAAAATAATAGGAAATTAACCTTTCAGTGAGATCACCATGTTTAGTATATTTCGAAAACATTCATGGTAGCTTATGCAGAAAAATTCATGTAACACTTTTTTCTTTTGTTAGCTTGTTTTTCAAAAGCAAACTATTCTTCCTTCAACTTGTTCGCAAGGAAGAGCCTAATTCTGGTCAGAATTCTTTATGAAGACTCATTTCTGCTCAGAGGAACCACATGTGGAACTATGAACTAATTTGTTTCAGAACTGAAATTGAAACGTAACATAGTTCTTTCAGCAAAAAATTCTCTTTAAGCTAGCTTCCATGGCAGGCAGAACGAAGAAGAAAAATAGCAAACGTTAAACTTGAGAAGTTTATAACAGGTCATTGGCTACGGTATATATAGGTGGCTATCGTTACTTGTTTGAACTCTGGTATTTTAAAAAGGAAATGTAGTTTCATGTTTAAAGGTAGATTTTCGAAATGATCCGAACAACTTTTCTGACCAACTAAAAATCCCCCCCCCCCCCCTCAACAAAAAAAAGAAAAAAAAATTCCACACGAAACACTCTCGTATTTAACACACACACTCTACTACAGACAATTCTTCATCGCAATTGTGTCCAATTCAAACTCACACAAGTTGCTTAGAGCAGGATATTGTAAATCACAACATCAAAACTTCATCGAGTTTACTGTGACGCCAATTCAAACTCAAGATATCGTAAATCACTACCTCAAAAACTTGATCAAAACTACTGTGACGCCAAAATCACATGTATCGGCGATCATTGCGGTACGTGCCAGTTCGACTCAATCATTAGAAAACAGATAAACGGAGAGAGAGAGAGAGTAAGTTACCTGCAAATGGAAGAGGAAGGAACAATTAGAGAGAGCAGAAAGAAAGGTCAAGATGATAGAGGTGCTTCTGGTCTTCTAGAGCTTTTGTTGAGTTGTTGCTTCCACTAAGGTTGCTGAGTCTTGGAGAGAATATAAATTATTACTTATATATTAAATGTAAAATAATAAAATATAATAAAATCTATCAAATATAAATTATATAACAAATTATATACAATATATATATGGGTCGCGGCATTGCAAATGCCGTGGTCCATTAAAATATACAAAATAATTAAAAAAAGTCGCGGTATATGTTATATTGTGACTCTTCTTTTTAAAAAAATAAAAATATTTTTGTGGCGGAGCATTTGGGTTTTTTATTTTTTTTCTTTTACATATTGCTGTCAAAATCCCAATTTTATTCTATACCCCATGAGTTTTTTATTTTAATCATATTATTATTGTCTTTGTTATTCTTTAAAATTCTTATTATTTAAATTCTTAAATTAGTAGGCATTACATTCTTTTTCTGAGTCTCAATGTGAGAGGTGAGAATTACATTGGAGCCAGTAGTTACAATACGATAAAATCAAAAATTTATGAAAAAATTAACAAGAAAAAATTCGTATATTTTATAAATCTAACAATTACACAATTATTCTTGATGTCTAAAAATAAAATTTTAATTTCAAACCTGAAATTGTAAAATTTTTTTGAAAGAAAATAACGGAATAAAAAAACAATGATTGTTTTATATAAAACAGGAGTTGAATGAAGCCAAAGAAGTCTGCAAAGATAAGTCATGTATATTTATGAGGGAATGCTCAATGAAATTGTTTTGTCAGTAACTAATTAATATTGGCCCTCAACTTATTTTCTGAAGAAAGTGTGCTCACATTCAATATATTAGATTAGGAGATATTATATTAAATTTTTGCATGAAATGTTGATAATATATTCTTTCCGTTCAAGAAGCTTAAATGCTCATTTGCTATAATTACCATGTGTGTGTGTGTGTGTGATGAGAAGATATTTTCATTTGTATTCTTCAAATTTTAAAATTGACAAGAACTTAAATAACTTGAGAGCTAAATCATCAAAATGCTATAAAATATATCGTAAAGCTAGGTTTCAAACCTTATGTTCCATACACAAATGTCATGCTCCGGAATCGGTATCATTAATATTTACTTGGATTCAAATTAGCAGCTCTATCAACAATCAGTTCTATCTATATATTTTTTGGAGGGTTCTTGAAAAATTTTAAAAAGAAATTTATAGAAAAAAGTCACTAACCCAATCCTTTTCACAGGATCATTGTAAAAGAACTAAAATCAGATTCAAGGGAGAAAATCATTTCCTTTATCTAAACATAACATCTTATCGATCTATATAAGGCAAAGCGTCGCTAATATTTGATCTAGGACAAAAGTTTTCACATCTTGACCCCTCGTCTCCCTTTGATTATTCTCACTCGTGCCTCTAATACATGATACACCAAATAACTTGAAGTTTCTAAGTGCCACTTCGGGTTGATCGAAAGAAATTTTAGTCCCATTAAATTTTAGATGGAATAGCAAACGATGATAGATGGGTTTCAAGAGTAAATCCAGAGTGATCAAGACGAAAAGTTGGAAGGTTAAAATTGCCAAAAGATCGCTTGAATTTTTTGTTGTTCTTTTACCTGCAATAATTGTTGGGTATTCTACTTCATCTTTGAAAGAAACAACCTAATTCTAGAGTTACAATCATTCATTGCAATCCTTGAAAGTATCGGATGATAAGTTTTGAGAAAGAAAGTTTCTTTGCTATGCCGCAGCTAGACGTTAATTTTGTGCTTGGCTAAATGGACATAGAGATGGTGACCCAACGTTTCCAATTTGTAAGTTACAGATAAACAGAAGTTTGTTTTTGTCGTATTGTACGTTAGAAGGAGTTACCGAATGAGTTGATTTGACATTGTGGTTAACCTTATAAAAACATCATTTTGTCCTTCTACACCTACCTACAAAGCCATACTCTTTTTTTTATCCAAATCAAAGCATCATCATCCTAGATAAATCATGGCACCAGCCAAATACATGTCTGCAATGACAATGTTATTTTTTGCCATTGGTACTTTATGGGTCACACCTGGATTATCCTATGCTCCAACACCGTCTAATCAATTCTCACCTGAAGAAAGTCCTCGATTTTATGACTATTTGCGTTGGTGTTCGCGAAAGTTTATAAAAAACTGTGGTTATCTTACATTCTCTGCAATAGTTTATCATAATGCAACAGTCACAAAAGAGTGTTGTGACAATCTAGTTTACGGGTTGGGAAAGAGTTGCTACGACAACTTGATTATACCCGTTCTTGAATCACCAGCGTTTAAAGGTAACGCTTCCCAAATCGCAGCAAGCAATAAGCAAGTTTGGAGCAAATGTGTTTCGCTAGCAGAGAGTTCACCCCCTTCTTATTAGTTCATAACTTCTACACAAAATAATTTGCAATAATTTATTGGTTAAATAAAAATATATCGTATTTTGATTTTCTTTTATATTGAGTCCCAATGTGGGAGGGAGAATTAGAATGGGGCAGAGTTATTACAATACCATAAAATCAAAATTTATGAAAAAATGCACAAGATAAAATTTGTATATTTTATATATCTAATAATTAAACTATTGTTCTTGATGTCTAAAAATAAAGTTTTAATTTGAAACAAGAAAATGTTAATGATTTTGGAAAGAAAGTAAAGGTGAACAAGAACAAAGATTGTTTTATATAATACAAGATCAGAACGAAGCCAAAAAGTTTGCGAAGACAAGTCATATACATTTATGAGTGTCACACGCCTTGACCAGGATGGTGACCTGCCCAAATACGGGGAAACTCATACCTGTAAGCTTTCATAAAGAACTATGGAATAATAATGCAATATGGGGAAACCTTCTCATTCACATAAACAGGAGGGGTTTCTATGTAAATTTCAGAAAAATCTCCTCTAAAATATGGTCTGTCCCCAATCTAATATAACAACCCAAAACCTATAGAATTGTTCCGCTCGAGAGTTCCACTCTCAACATCCACAGCACTGTATAAAATCAACAAATAGACATATGGAAATCTGGATCTTGCTTGTAGGTCTAAGGTGTTATATACGATATTACAATTCATCCAAAATAAATTTCAAGAGAAGACCATTGCCCATGGGGACAAGTGTGAGGCTCATCACGAACTGAATGCTAACCCACCTACACCTTGACAATTGATCTTGCATCTGCACTACTATTTGGAAAACGGAAAAATTAAAAAGAGCGAGTTTTGACACTCAGTAAATAATGCGAACTAGAGTACATTACATCAATATCTTTTGAATTTTGTGGCAATTACACATATCACTCTTCTATTTTCAAAATATATATAAATATGTTTGAATTAAAAAATTACGTTACACTTTATTCTAATTTTAAAATTTTTCATTAAAATAACTTTTATTAACCTAAATTTAAAATTGCTTAATAGAAAGTATTTTAGTAAAAAAACTTAATATTAGACTAAAATTTTATTTTGAAAATAGAGAATAGGTCTGCATAATTTCAGCAAAATTCAAGGGATGCCATTGTAATTTACTCTACTGACTAAGATAAGAAGTAACAAGCCATAGGAATGAGAGTTTTACTAAATACATGGTTTCACAACAATAATTGAGTAATCGTTGAAATATTAATATTAACATTACACAATTTCTATAAGAATTACAATTAAATAAAGAGTAATGATGCCAAAGTGTGATTAGATCAAAGTTTATGTAACAATTGAAACGGGTAGTTTGAATAAAATCACCAAGAAATCATTCAACCAAATAGAGTAGGAAACATTCGCATAAAACCAAATCAGAATACAAACCTGAACACATAAAATTAGATGAGAGCATTACACTCGCAATAAAAATTAAAATAAAAAAATATTGGTAGCTGTAGGGAGTGGCAGCCACAATCTGGAATGAAATTAATCCCACAATCAAAGGGTGTAGGGATATTCATGGCCCCAAAAAACAAATTAGAGGAATATTTTATTTTAAGTGAATAATGCAACCGTCCTTGCCCACTTATCTTAGGTATTTTGTATTTCTTTTTTTTAGGAGGTAATATATGCTTCAAGTGAATATAGATCTCAATCTTTTTTATGCCTCCAACTGCCCTTGCCCACGTATTTTTAATTTAGGAATTTCTAATTTCAAATGGATGATCTCCTCGTCCGCTTATGAGAGCTATGTCCAACCATCCTTCCCCTATTGTTTTGCCCATGCACCGCACTCGGTTTTCTTTTATGCCTCTAAATTAACCATCCGCTTCCTTCAACAGTTAGTATTGTTACAGTACTATCTGACAAATTTTGTGCTTTAAACAGTACTTTTACACATAGACGAAAGTCATAATTTGAAAAGTTTTGTCACACCCCATGACTAAAAGTGTGACTGATATGGAAGATGAACAATTTCTCTTCTGCAAGCCTGTCCAAACTAAAATCCTATCAAGTATTAGTGAATATCCCAAAATTCAATATCAAATAGTAGAACCAAATAAAACAATTGTGAATTATATTTGCATTAAACATATTTCATTCCCAGTGGCTTTTATAAAAATTTCAGCTCAGTCTTCCTTGTAATTTGAACTTCTCAATATTTCTACAAATTAACCATCCAGCATAATATATCAAAAGAGAGTCTTACTACCAATCCAAATGTCACACCCCAAATTTTAAGTACACATGCGCGGAAGCGGAAATTATATAGAGGAAATACTTATGGCATTGATTTGAATCATATGAAACATGCAATCTTTTCTTTGAAGGGCATTTGTAGAAATTTCGGCAGAGTCTCCTCTATAATGTAGACCTCCCGAAATTTCTACAAACGCTCAGCCAGTACAGTATATCCCAATAGGGGTACAATCAGACCAAAGGAAAACATCTGGGGTATGGGGATGCCCTAACTACGATTCAGTGGAGCAACATTTACAAGGTTTTACAAAAATTTCAGACAAAATACATATAAAATCTAAATACACCCACAGGAGCTCCGCAGACTCGCCAAAGGACGTCTCAAGGGGTCGGTCACTAGAAAGCGGCTGGGGGCAGGCTAGAGTCCCTACTGCTCTCTGAAAATATATATATATAAAAAAAATGAGTCGAATACTCAGTGAATAAGCACACCGACCCTTTTGAAAATAATCATAAATCAAATAGGTTTACATATATATATATCCAGATACAGACCATATGAAACAGATTTTAAACAAACTCTTTTCTCAAAATACACCGAACGCATCCAAACAGAACCAATTGGAACACAGACGCAGAGCACATAGCTCGCGGGGAAAATCACTACAGACGCAAAGCTTTCAGCTTGCGAAAATAAACTGACTCCGCGTGTGGTGGCCTGCACACGGGGCTAGCACCACCCCTGCTAGCTGAGGTTCAGATCATGGTGCACCAGGGCTAACATCTACTGTTGTTAGCTACAGGGTTCTGAGCAGATAGCTCCAGAAAATTACCAAATAGCGTTTCAGACAAAATATGTTTAGATCAGTTTCACAGTAGGATTTCCAATTTAACTCAACATCCGTAAACTTGCAAAATTCCCGATTGAAATCAAATTTTGGTAAATGTGCTTATGACTACATTTTTGAAATATATATCTCCATAGATAGAGAATCCAATCCTTAAAATAGATAGAGAATCCAATCCTTAAAACACTGCAAGGAAACTTAAGAACAGAAATAAGAATTTTCTGAATCTTTGGTCCGCGTTACTTACTCACCTTCCGAGATACCATAGAAATTTCACTGACCCGTTCCTCGGCTATATCTCAATCTCCTGAATACCCTACAAGACCCATTTACCAGAGTTTAGAAGACGAAGCATTCCAATTAATTCCATAAAGAACTTGGACTTATTCGACTCGTTTTCTTGGTTCAACTTTGGAGTTTACCCGAATCCAAAAACTAAAAGGAAGCTATACCATTTTAATCGAAACATGTATTCTGCACACATATAATTGAATAATTAAGAAGAAGTATAACAATCAATTTTTTTGAGGAAGGTATATGCAGAAATTGAAGGAATTTAGTATATAGAAAAATTGGTATATAATTTAGCATGAGGAAAATCAAATTCAAACCAATTAAAGTCACTTTTTGCATCACTTTTTTTTTTTTTTTTTTTGGCTTGGTTTCACCAAAATTCAGCAGCAAACACTTTTTCTCCTGTACGAGGCTTCCCTTCCAACTGCCACAACAGAAACGTTTTATTGCATTATGTTACAGGGGAGAAAACGTTGGAAAATTTGACCTCAAACTCACCCAAAAACAGCAGCAAAACTGAATTAAATTCAAGGAAAACTTGCAGCTGGAATTCAACCTCAAACTCACCCAAAAACAGCAGCAAACTGAATCAACTTCAAGGAAAACTTGCAGCTGGAATTCAACCTCAAACTCACCCAAAAACAGCAGCAAACTGAATCAACTTCAAGGAAAGGCTGCAGCTGAAATTTTGAACAGAATTCACGCTGAACAGGGCAGCAAGAGGCGCTGGAATTTAGCAACACAGGGAGAGAAAATTTTCTGCAGCAAAGATTCAACCCAGAACCAAAACAAATCAGTAGCAAAACCGAACCAAAAGCAAGAAGAATCTGCAGCTGGAACTCGAACAGAATTAACATTGAAACAGAGTAGCAGAACGCTGAACAGAGGAAGACAAACTGCAGAATTAACTCCATACCAGTTTCGTTTAGCAAGGAGCTTCCATGCGTTTGAGTGGAGCAACAAAGCTGGAGCAAGTCAGCAGGAAGAAGCAGCCACACAGCGTCCAGCAACTTGAAGAAGATGAAGAGCCAGCGTCCAGCGAAACAGAGGAGGAGAATGGCGGTTCTGTGATGCTGCGCTGGAGGATATGAGCTGCAGGAATTAGAGGAGGAAATGACCAAAACAAACCAGCTGAAGGAAGAAGGAGATGAGGGCACATACGTAAACTCACAGAGGAAAAAACCCATGCGTGGCAGCTGTCCGATTTTTTTTTGCATGGAATAGTCAAACCTTGCATGGCATTCTTCACGTCGAATTTTTTCTTCTCCTGCCTGCATCACGTCGGTTTTATTTTCTTCCCCTCCTGCATTCACGTCGGGGTCTCACACCAAATCAGTATATAACAATTTCTAAGGATGGAGGACTCTATTTATAGTTCAATGGAGCTACATACAAATTATATTAAAGAACAAAATAAATTTTAAGTGAATCATCAAAATAGGCCCACGTAAACATATGCGAGGCTCACCAAAAACAAAAAGGGATGACAAATCCTAAGCCATTGAAGAAGGATCAAGTTTAGATCTACTATATAAAAAAAATTTGAAATTAGAAAGAGTGAGTTAAACGCTCAGTGAGTAAATAAAACTAATTATAAGGTATAAGAATACTTTCACATTAAAACTCTATTCAAAACAACATTTCAACAATTGGAACTGTAAAAATGGTAATTAATGAATCCTTCTAATAAAATCATTCATGAGATACAATAGGAAGCATCTAATCAATACCAAATGGATCAAACACATAGCACACAGCTTACGAGGGTAAATAACACAAATGTTGAGCAATCTGCTCGTGAAAATCAGAATAGATTTATATGTGGCGGCCAACCACACAAGGCTAGCAACACCATTGCTAGCTGGGGTACATATTACAGTACATTATGACTAACCACTACTGTAGTTAGCTGCAAGGTTCCAAAATAGATAGCTCCCATAAGAAATCATCTCATAAATACATGCTTGAAGTAAATCAAAATTCATAAGTTTACATGCATATGATTAGAACATATATCAGTGTGCCTCATTAGCATTCCATATTACAAAGATATCAAGAAGGTTGAATTAAACTTCTCACAATAGAATAAAGGCAATTTTCAATATTGGTACATATATCCTCAAAGTCCAAAATTTCTTAAATAACTCTTTAGATAACTAAATAATTAGAAACACAATTAGTAAAATAAATACATTTAATTAAGAATTTCTTAATCACAAGTCTTGAAATGGAGTTGCATGGTATATAAATATACATGGATGGCATATAGTCGGTATTATTTACTCACCTCTTAATATGACATAGAAAAGTTCCCTATTGTATCCACTAATAACTCCTTAGTCGTAACTAATTCTCCTAAACACTCTATAACGTCGATTTATAAGGTCTTAGTATTTAGATGACCTCAAAATGCCTCATAAGGAAATTTATCTTATTTTCCTAAACATCTAGTCTTAATATGTTTCCTTAAATATAATAATTAATTATATCCTTTTCACAACACCAACCTAATTTATTTATTCAAGTTACAATGTTGTTAATACTTAAATATCCTATCTATTCCTTCTAGCCACTACCATCTCATACTTTATTTATTTAGGAGCTTTCCTTCCTAATTTCTATAACTCGATCAATTTATGTTTATGAAATTTTTATCTTGGGGGAGTTAAGGTTTCTTAAAGTTGATGAACCCCTTATAAATTTCCAACTTTAAGTTCTTGAATTCTATTCCTTAATTACCATGGAAAGTTGACAGTAACTCAAGGTCATAAACATGAACTAAAATAAACAAAAGTCAAGTATTCACTTTATATGGTTTAGGACCACTTACCCCAAAGATTTAAAGATTAGCACCATAACTACCAAACCCACCAAGCTTCAAAATTGTCTCCTTATTCATTCATTTATTTGTTTATTTGTTGTTGTTGTTGTTGTTGTTATTATTATTGCCTTAAATGTCCATTACATCAAGGAACTTTGTCAACGACAAAAATCAAGAAGGAAAATCCCATTGATAATCCATTTCCATAAGAATAATGGCATGGTGAAAGACTTACATGGGAGGACCAAGAGAAAATGGAGCTAGTTAAGCCTTTAAATTATTTCTCCTTCATACACCATGGCATTCCCTCCCCCGAACCAGCTGAGGCGCACACACTCACACCTCTGTTCTACTTGACCGAGAAACAGGAAGAAAGAACATGCAGAATAGACTTTTGAGGTAAAAAGAATAGCAACCACACACCAGAGAGTAAGGAGAAACTAAAGGATATTAAGGGCACCTAACCAACAACAAATAAGCTGAAATTTTAGACCAAAAACCATGACAAAAGAGAGGGAATATGCAGAAAATTTTAAAGCCAAACGGAAAACAGAAGAATGCACCAGAACAGCAAGGAAGAACAAAAAGATACGAACAAGTTCTAGCAACCAAGAACTGAGTTTCAAAGCTGAAGGGAGGTGATTCCGCTCAAAAGGGAATGATGGCCAAAAAGCAACAATGGAGCACGATTTCTGCAGCAGAATACCATGCCAAAAACAGAAGCAAGGGAGGAGCACAAGTGATAGCAAAACAGGGATGATACCCATCAATTCTGGTTGTCCTAACTCCTAGCTTTTCTATTTGATAAGATTGGTCTAATGGTGAAAACGTGAAGCATAAGAACAAGATGGGAAATGACCAAAAAATGCAACCCTCCAATACAATAGGCATGGGTAATCTTAGCATAAATGAAACAAAGAAGTGGCGGAAGAAAAATAAAAATAAGGCAATGGTCTGGGGTTCGAAACTTGGTACGCTGCCTCTGTGTTTGTTTATGAGTATATATATATCTATATATATATATATTCATTCAGGTTTTAAAAGTTTATTGGTGTTCCTTCCTTAAATTATAATTCTTATGATATCCCTTGCTGATATTAATGAATGCTGGGAGAAACATAGTATGGGTTTACAGGAACAAGTTAACTAACAACACTCTACCCCCTCGCATGCCTTTTAATTGTCGGGGTAATTTATGCAATTCATTTGTTCATTTTCATTCACCATTTTTAAGGGACTTTGTTGAACCTTAAAGATTACAAAGATGGTTAAGACCAAATAGGAAGGGAAAATATTAAAAGTAAATTACATAAATTTTTCTTGAATTTTAGTAAAATTACACAAATTTCTTATTTATTTTTAAAATATATACTAATTTCTTTTAAAATAAAAAATTGCATTTAGTTTAATTTTAATTTTTTGAATTAAACTACTCTCTGTTAATTTAAATATATATATTTTAATAAAGGGTATTATAGTCAAAAAAATTAAAATTAGACAAAATATATATTTTAAAATAGAAAAGTGGTTCATATAATTTTAGTAAAACCTAAAAGAAATACGTGTAATTTCACTAAGAACTCAAGAAATGCCATTTAATTTACTTAGAAAAACAAAACAAGGCTGAAGATTCGTGTCATTTTTCAGATTTCTGTTTATTTTCATTCCACTGTTGTATTTTCAGTTCAATCATTTGATTGGAGTAAGCAAAGCAAGCAGCAAAACATAGCTAGCGTACACGAAGAGGACTTGACCAACGGAGTTGCAAGATTCTCGCAATGGATGCTTGCAACTATGCAAAGAACTAAGAGTTCCGATAGGTTCTCAAAAAGAATTATCTATGTGATTCAATTGTTTTGCCAATTAAGAACAACCATCCGAAGCCTGTAATTGTCAATGTTTGCAAAGGCATAATAGAAAGATCTTGGGGTTGATGTTGATTGTGATGGCAAGAACTGTAATTATTTAGCAATAGAATTTTTATGTTCATTCGTATATTCATATATATGGTTTGGATTTGAGCAGTCAATTCTGTATCAATAACACTAGAGGGACCTAGGCACGTAATGCTTGAATATGCAGCTTCATTGCTTTATCCTTTAAAAGTTAGGACCAGTACTGGTAAATGGGACTCACAGGCATTCGCTATGCTTGGTGGTTTTATGAATAATGCATCTTGGACAATATTTAGCAATCATCACTACACTCTATCTTGCAGTAAGATCATCCTCTCTCTCAATTAATTAGTTTGTAATTACTTTTAATATCAGAGATAAATTTCAACAGATTTGATATTTTGGGAGTTTGATGAAGGATATTATGTCAAAGTATAAAATAGCTCAGTTCTTCTCTTATTCTTTTAAATGGTATATATCGTTGTTAATAATGAAAATATTCAATGGTTAGTTAGTTCGGTTTATTTCCTCTTAAGCGTCAATGGCAAGTGTTTGAACACGGTTTGTTTAGCAATTTCGATGGAAGAACTTATAAGTTGTAGTTCTATTAACAGATTTTGTGGTTCAATGGTCAATGTTCATATCATCAACTAGCTCCTAAGGACTAGTTAAATTATATCATTGAGCAATTTCATTTGTCTTAAAAAGATAGAAATGTAGAATGAGGTAGATTTAACTTGAAAATGCACATGCATAATTTATTTTTATTTTTGGAAGCACGATCAATTTCAGAGCTTCTTTGATCTTTGATGTCTTCTTCAAGCGAAGTCCTCAAGAAAACTTCTATATCTCTTGGATGGCATACAAATAACCACAGATAGGGTTCAAGAGTATATCCTAGAGTAAAGAGGATAAAAGGTTAGAAAGTTAAAAATGCCAACAAATCGCACATTTTCTGTTGTTCTTTTACCTACAAAAATTATTTTGTGTATTCTACTTTTTATTGAAAGAAAAAGCCTAATTCTCGAGTTACAATCGTTCAATGCTAAGTTTATATAGTATTCGATCACAGGTTTAGAGAAAGAAAGTTCCTAAGCTATGCGGTAAATGAAACAAGCTGAAAACGTAAGTTTTGTGCTTGCCAATGGACATGGAGATGGCAACCCACGGATTCCAACTTGTAAGTTACAAATAAAAAGAAGTTAGGGAAATTCTTGTCATTGTATGTTATATTTGATTAGGTTGCCAAATAAGTTGATTTGACATTTTTGCTAGCCCTATAAAAACATCATTTTTGCTAACACGCCCTAATCAATTCTCACTAAAAAAAAGGATTGAGTTTTATGGCTATTTGCACCAGTGTTCACAAAAGTTTATAAAAAAATTTTGGTTATTTCATTCTTTGGAATAGTTTATCATAATGCAATGGTCACAAAAGTGCGTTGCAGCAACCAAGTTAATCAGTGAGAAAAAGTTGCTACGACAACTTGATCATACCCATTCTTGAATCACCTGCGATCGAAGGCAATGTATTCCAAATTGAAGCAAGCAATAAGCGAGTTTGGAAGAGATGTGTTTCTCTAATAAAGAGTTGAACCCCTTCTCATTAGTTTAGTTTGCTTGTCCTCATAAAGTCTATAATTATTTAATAGTGGAATAAAAATACATCACATCTCTGATTTGATTTTTCATTTCAAAATGGGAGACAAGAATTAGATTGGGCCAGAGAAGTTACAAAATATAAAATCAAAATTTATGTAAAAATTCACAAGATATAATTCTTATGTTTTATTAATCTAACAATTAAACAATTATTCTTGATGCCTGAAAATAAAATTTTAATTTCAAACAAGCAAATATCAAAGTTTTCAGAAAGAAAGTAAAGGTAAACATGAATAATGATTATTTTATATAAAAATGAAAACCAATAAGTCTGCAAAGATGAGTCATATAAATTTATGAGGGAATGAACAAATAAATTGTTTTGCCTATAACTAATCAATATTTGCCCTTAATGTAATACCTAAATATACATATATATAATAATAAAAATAAATAAATAAATAATATATATTTGGTTATTAAAATAAAAACTAAATATTTTTTTTTTTTGAATTTATTTTGGAGTATATAAAAATTTTAAAAGACTTTTCCAATCATTTTAAATCTCAATTAAAGCATATTAGACTTGTTGGGGCGGCAAAAGTGCAATATTGGCCAAAGATACTTTTATATTCATAAACATCTTCTCTCTCCAACTTTTTCATTAGAAGCAGCGTCCCATTTTCTTCTTCTTCATTTCATTCCCGAAAAAGCTGGCTTCTCTTCGCTGCATCATATATCTCCATCTCCCAAAAAATTTCTCTTCTATTTTGGTTACCTCCATTTGCGCATCTACTGTTCCGGCGTGCTTCAAGTGCTTCTTCCCATCATTACAACTCCATTATTCTCATCTTCTTCCCATTTTCTCTTCACCGTCCAGCTGCCATTTTTGGAACTTTGAGGTAGTTTTTTTTTTCTTTTCTCTCTTTCCCCTTTATCTTTCTTCTCCATTAATATTGATCCTTTCACATGCTTTATTGAAGCAAAGAGAAAGAAAATTTCCCTTCATGTAGCTCTCTTCATTCTTGGTGCCGTGGGTGAGCTCCATAATTGGGGTTTTTTGAATTTCAATATTTAAATGTAAATTAACCCTTCTAAAGTTATCTTTGGAGTTCCTAGAAGTAAGTTTTGAACTTAATTTGAGTTATGGAAGCTTAGATTGAAAAACCCCAAATTTAGGGTTAGTATTTAGAATAGAAATGTACATAAGAATTTAGGGATTTATGTTTTAGGGAGTATATTAGGTTATATAAATAATTATAGATATTATTGGAGTGGTTAATATAATTAATTTATTTTGGTTATAATTTTAGGTGATACCAGGGAAACTCATTCAACTGAGACTCAGCATTAAACAATAGGAAATAGGGACTTATACTATTAGTCCCAATTGGTGAGTGTGTAAATAATGGAGTAGTATACCTACTTCATTTCATTTTGTATTTTTTTTTATGGTGAAATTTTTGTTATGTGATTTATGGGCTCTATCCGGAAGTAAATCGGTGTTTTTAAGACCTCAAGCGGGATATATATATATATATATATATGATGATTTAATAAATTTATTAATACAAATTGATAGTTGAAATGTGGCATGATATATTCTTGTGGAACGCAAAAGAAATGAAGTGGATGAAAAGAAAGTGATGGTGGATATATATTTATTTATGAGGAGAGTATTTTATGTTGTCTTATGGTTTCATATGTTATAAAGATTTTATTGAAGGTTAACTTGCCGTATTAAATTATTTATTTACTTCTTGATTTCCTTATTTATTTTTGATAGTTAAATTCCATTTGAAGGAATTTTATTTTAATTATCTTTATTTTATAGAATGAATGGGAGTCTAGTTAGGATCCCGTAGCCGTTAGAGGGGATAACGGCCTAGGTGCACCTAGAATAAATTGTGAACTGTGATGGCACTATGATGTGATGTATCCAGTGCTGAAATCTGAGATATTAGATATATTGTGAAAGTAATAAGATGGGATGAGTTCAAAGAAGCGCCATGATATATGATGATGTGGTTTGATGATTTGGTTCCTCTCTATGGTACCCATTCTTACAATATTTTTTTTATATATTTAGAAAATATAGATTTATCTAAAAGTTTCTTCTTATTTAAATAATTGTTTTTCATCTCATCTAATAATTTATTGCCAAAATTATTCGATGATCATTTTTTTTTATTTCTGTGTGCACTTTATTATTTATACACTCACTAAGCCAGTGGTAGGCTTATCCCTCTTCTTTCATTATTTTTCAGACCAACAAGTTAAGAAGTGAAGTGATATGGGAGCTTGAGAGAGCTACCAGACCCTTAGAGTAGGTGTTTAATTTTTGTGAAATTGTATCAGACTCCATGATGTGGTGGCATTTAGGTGTAGAAAAGAAATTTTGGAATTGTATGATCACTTATAATGTGTAAATATTGTCTTTGCTTCCTAACTAGACATTTTGGGTTATATGAAACTTGTTATTGCTGGTGCTGGTGCTGGTTTAAAGTATTTTTTCAGGTTGGGATGTCAAATTTTTAGGGGAGGTGCTGCCGAATTTTCGGTAGCCTCTAATGATGTAATAGTTGATTGTAGATTTTGTAAGGCTTGCTAGGCTAACTAAATCTTCAGATTAGTTTAGCCTATGCGCCGGTCATGCCCTAGAAATTGGGTCGTGACACTTAACTTAATCAATATGAAGAAAGAGTACTCGCATTAATTGAGTGTATTGGATTATGAAAAGACTATTTTTCTTTTATTCATATATTTTGTATCGCATTACATACACAAACACATATGTATACACGTAAATATACCAGACTCTGCTAAACAATTGGCATTCTGATAACTATGTTTTAACTACTTGACGTGTGACCTTGGCTGACTTCCTAATATACACCCTTTTCATATTATTGCTAACCAACAGATATTATACTTATCCATAAACTTATCTTAAACATCAAGCCAGATTTATCACTTCCCCTTAAGTTGGCGCATAAAGATCGATAATGGCCAACTTGCCTAATAGTAGTTTGAATCTGTCCTTGCCTAATGCCTTGGTAAAGATGTCCCCCAGTTGGGATTTTGTCCAAATTTTCTCTAGTCTTATCTCTCCTGATTGCACCCTTTCCCAGACAAAGTAACAATCCATCTCAACATGCTTCGTTCTTTCATGGAATACCAGATTCATGGCTATGTGTAGTTGTTGCTTTCTTTGAAGCGTACACACAAGTATACATATCGCGAAGGCAATATAATGATAAGAAAAGATCATTCCCTCAAGGATTTGTTGTCAAAACAATGCCAAGTATTGAAATTCACACCCTAATTTAAATCAAGTGAATCAATTCTTAAATGTTGGTATTAAAAATAAATTGTTTATGGATTCTAAGCTATATAGAAGTCAAGGTTAGTATTTGGATTTCTGGGTAAATATTAGCATCTAGGATTATTAGTCCTCTTGTATTTCATAGCAATTAGCTCAACATTCAGTATTTTTGCTCTCAATGGTAATGCATGTTGGTCTAGGGTTTTGTTGTTCCTATATATATTTTTCCAAATCTTATATAGGGTTACCCAATTAATTTTATAATTCCTTACAAAATCTACTCAGATCAAACTATTATCACAATACCTAGTTGGACCATGTGAGATTATTTGGTATATTCCTATCTTATTAACTAAACCATCCACTTACCCTAGCAAGTTTCAAGCACCCACACCACCCAACTTTTGATCTAACCTCCCTTTCCCTTTCCCAAGTTCAAGTGAGGTATCAAATCAATCTAATTGTTAGCCAATCAATCAGAAAGCATGAAGCATGAAGTTGAATGAATAAACATTAACCATTGATTGCAAAGTTAGAATGAAGAACAACCACTAATCCATACAAGAGTTCCTAATAATCCTAGATTAGAGAGGGTTTAGCTCTACATGATCATAAAAACCAAAGACAAAGTTGAAGCAACAACCAGATACATCAGTAAAAATGATAAAGACAGAAGAAAGGAAGAAGAAACTCAGAAATGAAATGGTTTCAGCTTCAATCCTCAATCTCCAGCTTTACTTTGCTTCAAAATGCCTTCTTAGCTCTTCCCTTGGCCTCTACACCCTTGGAACAACACAAAAACAACTCAGAATGATGGTTGCTTCATCTCCCACTCGCATATGAAGCCTCAAACCCTCAGAAATTCTGAAAACAAAATGTTGCGTTCAGTTAATTCATATTGCGCCACGGCGAGATTGCTTTCTGGGAGACTAAGCATCGCGGCCTAATTATGATGCGCCGTGGCGAGGTTTGCTTTTGAGTGAATCTGAGTGGCATGCACGTTCCTCACCTCGACGCATATATTTTCTGCCGCAGTGATTTTTGGTTCTATGTGACTTCTCATCGTGGCTCAACACACACATGCCGAGGATTTGGCTTCACTCGATTAACGCCGCAGCTCCTCAAGATCTCGTCGCGGCAAAAATTTGCTTCTGACTGAATTCTCACCACGGCGATAACATGATCCTCTATGGCGTAAGTTGCATAGCACGCTTTCCCTTAGATTTTGCATTTTTAGCCATAGCATAAAGGAACTTGGCGGTGGCGAGATTTGCAAAACCAACACTTTGCAGCCTCTTTTTGCTGAAATTGCTCAATACTCTTCAAAACATGCATCCTATAAGAAAAACAAAGTGTGATTAGTTATCAATATACTCAAAAATTAAGGTAGAGATGATGATTTTTCAAGTAGGTATTGAGTATAGAGCTATTCATCCTAAGTATGTTCATTTTCTTTTATGGAAGTATTATTTACCCTATAAGTGGAGGCTAACATCATATTTACTGAGAGAAAATATGTACAATAACATGAATAGTTGGGAGTTATCACACCCCCAAACTTGAACTTTTACTCGTCCTCGAGTAAAACAAACCAAAAACACTATTAGAGTGATCATTGCCTTGGAAACATTAGCGACTGCTATGGTCCTCACTTGCTGCATCAGAGAGCGTATTCAATAGGAAGAACAAACCATATATACTAGAAACAAAGTTCAAATGATAAAATTAAGGCTTCCAACCATTTTGAAGTATGTGTGTGAATTTGGCCAAACACTCATCTCAAACAAGCATCAGAATTAATTTTTCTACACTCCAACAAGTATAACCAGCCTCAAAAATAGAAACTTCATAAGCTCACATTTTTCCCTCTCTCCACTAAATTAGGTACCACAAAACCACTAAATCAAAAGGACTTTTAGGCTTGTAATGGGGCTAGGGCTGTGGCTACCAAGGATAGGCAAGGTCAGTACAAAAGGTCTTGAGAAAATCTATGTGATAGTCTATATAAACCAAAGGTCCTCTCAATGCACCTTCAGTAATGATTTAAAGGGATCCCCATCTCCAATATATTTTTTTTTGTTTTGTGTTTTTTTTTTTTTGAACAAGATCAACCATACTGCTTGTTTCTTCATCCTCATGAATGCACTATTATCTTTTTCTCAAGACAAGGGCAGGATTATAGACTTTTATAAGGCCAGTCAAGTTAGGTACTCCTGTTAGTAACTTTGAGACAACAGAATGAAATACCATCTCCTACGATTTCTCTCTTTTTTTTTTTTTGAATGCAAGAGGCTCAAATAAGGTTCAAGCGTTTATGTAATTACAATAGGGTCAGGCTAGAAAGGCACAATCTCAACCAAGGAATGCCTGAAGCATCTCTAAAGGTTATGCCATACCTATTGATTTGCCTCAAGAGGGTAGGAGATAAGTTCTAAATCCCTGGATTTGAGACTAGCCATACAAATTAGATTATAGAGAATTTTCTCCTAGAACTAACAATTGATTTGTCGATTGGCCAATGGTGCATGTTAAGGTTTTCAAATTGGAAGAATTCCTAATTTATGCATTTGAACTAAGATCAAAACATAGATAGCTGATGACTCCCAATATTTTGTATTACTTATAGTCAATTTGATTGAATTTGGGAGTTATCCATTAAAGTTTTAATGGGATTTATTCATTATTTTTAAGCAATTTAGGGAATCAAAAGTGAAAAAGAGAAATAAAGTTAATTGTGATTTATTATGATTGAGTAGATGTTGCATTAATGGAAAATATTTCTTATTTCAGAATTATCATTTATGAGGATTTAGAAGTCATTATATTGTTCTTAAGTTCTAGGCAAAGATGCGATCGCTTTATCTAAAGATGCGGCCGCGAAAATTGGCATCAAGACTCTGCATTTTGATTAATAAGGATAGAAAACACAGATGCAGCTAGGTTTTCGAGGATTCTGCAGCAGAGGAGGTTTTTGAACGACCAGGAGGCATTTTTGGGTGGTTTTAGTAGTTCATTAAGCTTGGAGGAGTGAAGGAAGAGGAAGAATCCAAGGGGGAGCTCAATTTTCTACATATCTCTCCTTCCTTTGTTTGCTTTCTCTACTTTTCTTCATCTTCTCTATGTATTTGATTGGGATTCATTGTTAAATTTAGCTATGTGTAGCTAAACTTCTCTTTACCTAGAGCACTATGAACTTGATGTGAACTAGATCCTTGTTTTTCTTGTTTATTGTAATGATTGGAGCTTTGTGTATCCTTCTCTTTGCTTAATGCTTACTTAGGGATTGGCCACCTCTTGGATTTGATTTGGGTAATTGGAATTTACCTTGAAAAAGGAGTTCTAATTGGACCTAAGAGTTAGATAGATTAAGTTTAGATTTATCTAATTTGTAATTAGGATAGAAATATACCTAATTGCCTTAATTGGTTTGTAGAAGGTTATAGTATTTAATGCACTCTAACCTAATTCTAAGGACACTTAGATTTTATGGAAGAGTAGGGCTATAATTATATCGACGGACGGTTACAGCTTATGAATCCCTTAACCCATAAGGTGATAATTAATTACAATTGAACAAATAATTAAGTTCTAGTAAGCATCAAGGGAATAGTGACTCTAGGTGATTTCAAAACCTTGGATTTTTGTCTAAATTTTCTTTGCCAACCAAGTTTTCTTTAAATTGTTTTGTTTGAAAATTAGTTCTAAGTCATGAATTGCTTAATTGGTTACTTAACGTGGATGAAAGTGGGTTGTGCATTGCCTAATTGCATTTAAGTCATTTCTCATGGGAACGATACTCATACTTGTCACTGAACTACTTGATCCGACCTGTGCACTAGAATTCCTACTAAATATCTCTGGACACAAAACACTATCATTGGAAGGAGGCAAAAACAAAACCAGCAGGCCAACAAACAAACTAATTTGAAACGAATTTCAAAAATTTTCTTGACAAGAAAAAGTTTAAGAACAAAATTTCATGTTATTCCCATCAATTATGCTTGTTGTCTAAACTGTCCTACCCCCAAACTTAAAATCAACATTGTCTCCAATGTTGAAGAACAAGGAAAACCTAAGAGAGTTAAGGCAGATAGACTGTGCATAAGGAGATTTTTTGTTTTTTTTTTTAACAAATATTGAACAAAATGAGAAATGAAATATAAGACAATCACATGAACAAAAGAAAAAAAAAAAGAAAACATTAAAACAACTCCTACTGATAACAAAATAAAATAGTCAAAGTTCATAATGCCAAAAAACTAAATTGATGCAATTGACATAAAGCAAAAAGAAGCAGAGAAGGGTGTCAGATGTCAAAGTCCAGTGGTGGCTACTCAGATGGCTCGGGAGGTGGCTCCTGAGGTGGGGAGCCAGCAGGACTGAGTACAAAGCTAGGAGGAGGTGGAAGCTCAGATGGGTCCCACTGTAGACGACTGGCTAAATGTCTCCAACATTGGTATTGCCAGCGGTCCATAGCTTGAGCTCAGAAGAAAAGATCCTGCATCATCTCAAACAGAGCCTCCAAGGAATATGTCTACGCCGGAGCTGGTGGCAAATCCTGAGCTGGCAAATGGGGTGGCTGATCGGGCTCAACTGGAAACTCCACTGGCTCCTCAACAGGTTGCTCCATCGGCTCGTCCATAGGTTCCTCTATCTGCTCATTTCCCTCAGCCTCTAGATCACCAATTATCAAAATAGAAAATGGCTTCCTCGAGGGAAGGAGCTCCTCATGCGGCTCAAACGACACCCTTGCATCGATGCACAACTCCGTGATCAAATGAGGATGTGCCAGGCTAGAAACTATAGACTAGGAAATCTTCTTAATGCTTTCAAGGATAATATAACCGACATCTATCGGACTCCCAGTCATGATCAAGTAAATCAGAATCGCCCAGTCAATGGTTAGATCACTCAAATGGCCACTCGAAAGCAAGTTGGTGCAGAAGAAGTGGGCCCAATAGCGGGCCACTGGATTCAAATTACCCGTAAAATGCCTTTGGGCACCTCTCTTGACATCTTCCAAAAGTTCCGCCCCGGAAGAGTCAGTTCTACAACAACGTCATCCAAATCAAGGGTCTCTCCACTCATTCGGTACATGCAGAACTCACAGTCAGCCACCAAAGAAAGGTGGTATTTGTCTCAAATCACTTGTTCATTGATAGTAATTGTGTCCCTCAAACTCTATACAAGTGTTCGCGACAAAAAGGGGCGTTGGCGTGGAATTCACGGACGATGGGCACCACAGCGGCTACTGGATCATAACAGAATGTTCCCCATTATCTGGCAGATATTTGATCCGCTACTTCCTAATTCTCAGTAGGCGTAGTATTGAATTTTCTCCCTAGAATCAAAGCTCGATGGAAAATGACTTCATTATATCCCTCCTGAGCTGCCAAGGGCACAAAGCGAGAGCGATCAAAGGAAGCAGCAGATGATGATGATGCTTCACCCCGGGCTTTCTTTTTAGGAGCCATTCAGAAGAAACCTGCTAAGAGAATTTATAAAAAGTTAACATGGGCAACTAAGCAACAAAGATGAAGCAAAAGCCCTAGGCTCATGCAATTCCATTTTTTTTTTACAATTAGAATCCCTCTCTAAACTTGGCACAAAGGTGGACCTACAGATGACTTCTCTAATGCAAACAGGGATGCAAACAATATGCAAGTACCATCAACCATGATCTATAATCGGATAATTGAACAATTGAACAAACTATGATCTATATAATCTATAATCCCAACAGCCACACCATGGAGTAAAATGATTGTCTAGACAATTCTAACCGGAGGAGACACATGGAGAAGCCACTGTTGCACACAAACAAAAGCAAATCAACAAACAACTTTCTTTTAAGCATTTTATCAAACAGTTGGTGTGCATGGAGGCAATTCCAAAATTTGAAGAATTCAAGACATCTTTGAGGCATCATCTATCATCTATGTGCAAATAAGGAGGGAAAAAATAGACAAAGGCATGCAAAAAAGAGCCAAACACATTTACAAGTTCATTCAGGCATTTTAACAAACAAGTGGTGTGCACAAAGTTACTTCACCATTGCAATGTTCAATTCAGATCAAAAGACTTCCATCCATTCGTACAAACTAATCCAATAAATAGAAAAGCATACAGCAGCTAGAGAATTAACCAATGCACTATCAATTAGAGACATACCTGTAATGTCAAACTGAAGAAACGATGAAGAGGGAGAAGGGAAAAAATGAAACAGAGACATGGTAGAGGAGCAGCAACATGAAGCAATTGGGGGAAGGGGAAGGAATTCGACGCAGTTGATCGTGGAGGGGAGAATGGAGGTGGAGAAAATATAATGGCAGAGGGAGTGGAGGAGGTGTGCCGAATGAGGAGAAACTGCCGGATGTTTTAAATGTTTCAAAAACCTCTTCTTTTTTTATTTGATTTACGACTCACGTCGCGGAGAGAAAGAGTGAGCCGCGGCTAAAATCGCCTCTGCCACTAGTAGAAACAAATTAACTCGACACACGCCGTGGCCTGATAAATCACACCGCGGTGACTTTTGCTGCCGAGCCTAAACATGTCACGGCTGTGTTAATTGAGCTGCAGCGAAATTTGACACTGATTCCCAACGTCAAAATTTCCTCATACGATTCACGTCGCGGCTATATTTTCCAAGCCACGGCTAATTTTGCTACTGTCCTCATACATGCCGCGGTGATAATTTTTGAGCTGCGACGAGTTTTGCCACTGACTTCGAGTATGCCTGGTGCAGAAAAGTGAGCTGTGGCGCAATTCAACCCTGATGCCTCTTTTTCTCTTCTTTTTTTTCTTAGCCTAATCTTACAGTTGCAGCATTATTTTCTTACTTTGAACACATCAAGTTTGAAATTTAAAACACAGAACATGCAATAAATCGATTTCATAAAGTAAAAAATACTCTCTCTTCTTTATTTTGGTGATCTTGGCCTCACTACTGCACAAATTGTTTGGAACTTTTCCCACGGCTCCACATGATTAGCACCCTTCACTAGATTCTCCTGAAACCAAAAACATGTAGCCAAAAGTTACCCACATGAAATTCTGACACTCTTTAATCTCAAAAATAAAAACAAGGAAAGGAACTTGGGTTGCCTCCCAAGAAGCGCTAAGTTTATAGTCCTTAGCCCGACTTTCAATGACTTCACATGCAATCCTCCAGGGTGATCGTGGACTTTTGATGGTCCACCTCTCCTCCTTGATAGTGTTTGAGTCTCTGACCATTGACTTTGAATTTTCTGTTCGACTCTTTTTCCATGATCTCCATAGCACCGAGCGGAGAGACATCAACTACTTCAAAGGGTCCTGACCACCGCGACTTGAGCTTGCCAAAAAAGAGCTTAAGCCTTGAGTTATACAACAATACCAATTGACCAGGCTCAAACTTCCTCGGTAAAATTTTTCTGTCATGCCATTACTTTGTCCTTTCATTGTAAAGCTTGGAACTTTCATAAGCATGAAGTCTGAATTCATCCAGCTCGTTAAGTTGTAACAGTCTTTTCCCACCAGCTCTTCTCAAGTCAAAATTCCATTTCTTCACAGCCCAAAAAGCATTATGCTCAATTTTAATTGGTAGTGACAAGCTTTACCAAAGACAAGCCTGTAAGGAGACATGCCAATTGGAGTTTTGAATGTTGTACGATAGGCCCACAAAACATCATCTAACTTCTCAGCCCAATCCTTTCTTGAGGGGCCTACCGTTTTCTCCAAAATCCTCTTTATCTCTCGGTTAGAAACTTTACATTGGCCATTAGTCTGAGGATGATATGCCAAGGCCATCTTGTGTTGCACTTCATATTTCTTTAGAAATGCTTTGAGCTGGCAATTGTTAAAGTGAGTCCCTTCATCACTAATGATTGCTTTAGGGGCCCCAAATCTGGTAAAAATGTTATTCTTTAGAAATTTCACTACCACCCTCGCATCATTAACGTGACAGGCCACTACCTCAACCCACTTTGTCACATAATCCATAGCAACTAGTATGTATTGGTTGTTTTGAGAAGAGGTGAAAGGCCCCATGAAGTCTATCCCCCAAACATCAAATGCTTCTACTTCCAAAATATTATTCAGAGGCATCTCATGTCTTTTAGATATGTTACCAGCTCTTTGGCACTTGTCACATCTCCCTACAAAAGTATGAGCATCCTTGAACAGTGAAGGCAATAAAAGCCTAATTGGAGGATTTTGGCTACAATTCGTTGCCCATTAAAATGTCCTCCATACTTAGCCGTATGACATCTTAGTAGGATAGATTCTTGCTCCTCATTTGGGACACACCTTCACAATATTTGATCCACACACATTCTAAATAGGAAGGGCTCGTCCCAGACATACAACTTTACATTATGTAGAAATATCTTCCTCTGGTGTGAGCTTAAATCTAGAGGCAATACATGGCACACCAGATAATTCACATAATCTGCGTACCATGGCATTTTGTTTTGCTCCATAAAAAATAAGCTCTCATCCGGAAAGGTCTCACTGATCTATTTCTCTTGGTCATCCTGAGCTTTAGTACTCAGTCTAGACAAATGATCGGCTACATGGTTCTCACTACCCTTTTTATCAACTATCTCCAGATCAAATTCTTGTAGAAGTAGAACCCACAGAACAAGCCTTGGTTTGAAGTCCTTCTTCTTAATCAAATACTTAATGGCTAAATGGTCTATGAAAACCATAACCTTGGTGCCTACCAAATAAGATCTGAACTTCTCAAATGCATATACTACTGCCAACAACTCTTTTTCAGTGGTGGTATAATTCAGTTGAACATCAGATAGAGTTTTACTAGCATAGTATATTGGATGAAAGAGCCTCCCTTTCCTTTACCCTAGTATAGCCCCCACAGCATAGTTGCTGGCATCACACATCACTTCAAAGGGTTTGGTCTAGTCAAGTGCCACAATAATAGGGGCAGACACTAATTTCTTCTTCAACTCTTCAAAAGCAATAAGACATTGATGGTCAAACTTGAATGGAGTGTCTTTCTCAAGTAGTTGACAAAGGGGTTTGGCAATTTTTGAAAAATCTTGAATAAACCTCCTGTAAAAGCCCGCATGACCCAAGAAACTCCGAACTCCTTTTACACTGGTCGGAGGTGGAAGTTGCTCAATTAGAGAAATTTTAGCCTTATCCACATCAAGGCCTTTACTTGAGACTTGATGACCAAGTACTACACCCTCTTACACCATAAAATGGCACTTTTTTTAATTCAAGACTAAATGAGTTTCCTTACATCTTTTCAGAACTTGCTCTAAATTAGCGAGGCATTCACCAAATGAGTCACCAAAAACTGAGAAATCATCCATAAAGATTTCCATGGTCTGCTCAATCATATCCAAGAAAATTGACATCATGCATCTCTGGAATGTAGCGGGTCATTGCATAATCCAAATGGCATCCTTCTAAAAGCGAATGTGCCATAAGGACATATGAAGGTTGTCTTCTCCTGGTCTTTAGGGGTAATAGCAATCTGATTATATCTCAAATACCCATCCAAGAAGCAAAAGTAGGCCTTCCCAGCTAATCTATCTAGCATCTGGTCAATGAAGGGTAATGGAAAATGATCTTTTTTAGTGGTAGTGTTGAGTTTTCGATAGTCCATACATACCTACCACCCCGCCACTGTCCTTGTGGGAATCAATTCATTGTGGGTGTTAGCCACTACAGTCATGCCTCCTTTCTTGGGAACGCATTGGACTGGGCTCACCCATGAGCTATCTGAAATTGGATAAATAATCCCCGCATCTAGCCATTTCAAAATTTCCTTCTTCACCACCTCCTTCATTATTAGGTTAAGCCTTCTTTGATGCTCAACAGATTTCTTGTGGTTGTCCTCCAATAAGATTTTATGCATTCAGATGGAGGGACTTATCTCTTTTATGTCTGCTATTGACCATCCAATGGCTTTCTTAAAACTACCAAGCACTCGAAGAAGCTCCCTTTCTTGTTGTTCAGAGAGAGCAACAAAGATTGTTACTAGCAATGTACATTCTTCCCCTAGGTAAGCATATTTCAAATGAGGAGGTAATGGCTTCAACTCTAAAGATGGAGGTTCCTCCATAGATGGCTTCAACACAGACTTAACTCCAATTGATACATCTAGTGGTTCAAACTGTTGAGAAGCCTTAGAATGCTTTTGAGTAGCTTCCAATAGCTTAATACATTCTCTCGCTCCATTATGCTTCTTCCTAGCCATTCCAACTAATGATGCTTCTAGAGGATCCTTAAGTGTTGATTCAATGAACTCATCATGTACTGCATGGGTGATTAGATGCACAAAGCAACATTCTCTGGTTCATTCGGGCTCTTCATTTCCTTGTACATGTTGAATGTCAACTCCTAGTCATTCACTCTCATAGTAAGTCCTCCTTTTTGTACATTAATCAATGTTCTGCCTGTAGCCAAAAAAGGTCTTCCCAAAATGATAGGAATATCCTTATCTTCTTCATAATCCAAGACTATGAAATCTGCTGGAAAAATTAGCTTATCCACCTTCACCAGAACATCTTCAATGACTCCATTTGGATAGGCTAAAGATCAGTCAGCCAGTTGCAAGGTGACGGTTGTTGGCCTTGCCTTTCCTAATCTAAGCTTCTTGAAAGTTGACAGTGGCATTAGGTTCACACTTGCCCCTAGGTCACACAAAGCATTTCTAGCGAAATGTTTCCCAATGTTGTAGGGAATGGTAAAACTTCTAGTTCTTTCATCTTAGGTGATAATTTCTTTTGCAGAATAGCACTGCATTCTTGAGTTAGGGCCACCGTCTCAAATTCTCTGAACCACCTCTTATTAGACAGCACATCTTTCATAAACTTAGCATAACTTGGCATTTTCTCCAAAGCTTCTGCAAATGGAATATTAATGTGGAGCTGCTTGAAGATTTCTAAGAATTTCTGATATTGCTTGTCCAGATTTTCTTCCTGAAACGCTGAGGAAATGGTAGTGGGGAAATGATTCTCTCTTGACCTTTCTCTTGACTATTCTTCTCAACATTGTCTTTCCTCTTCTCACCCACTTCATTCTTCTCTTCCACTAAATTCTTCTCTTCCACAGGTTTCTCCTTCTCCACCTTCTCTTCCACCTTGCCTTGATCTTAGCTAGACTTATTAACTTGCTTTGATAGTAATACTTCTAGCAACTCTTTGCCACTTCTCAATGCAATAGCCTTACATTCCTCTTTGCCCTCTCTTCTGGGGTTAGGAACAGTGTCACTTGGTAGCACCCTAAGCTGTCTTGAATTTATAGAAGAAGCCAATTGACCAATTTGGACTTCTATATTCCAGATTGCGGCCTCATGTTTTGTCATTGTTGCATCTTGTCTAGCTAAGATGGCATCTTGCTTAGCCATATATTGCATGAACATTTCTTCCATGTTTGGCTTCTTTTCTGGCATTTGTGGTCTTCCTTGAGTAGAAAATCCCAGGGAATGAGAAAGTCTCATACCAGAAGAGGATGACTGGGGCTGATTTTGTCCCTGGCTCCATGAGAAATTTGAATGATTCCTCCATCCTGGGTTATAGGTGTTGGAATAGGGATTGTTTTAGTTTTTCCCATAGTTGCCCATATAGTTGACTACTTCTACTAAGGAAGGGCATTGATCACTATAGTGTTCTTCTCCACAATGCTCACAAGTGATGACCGAAACTTGAATAGCATTAACCCCCATTGGTGCACTGAAACGTGTTTTAAGACTATCAAATCTCTTATTTATTGCAGCCACCTGAGCCGAGAGTGTAGTTAGAGCATCGATTTCATGTATCCTCGCTACCTTTTTCTTATGAGGCCTAGATGCAGACCATTGGAGGGAGTTAACTGCCATATTCTCTAGCAAATTATATGCCTCTTCAACATTCAAGTTGCCTGTGATACTCCCATTTGAAGCTCAGTCAAGGATGGCTTTTGTTTCAAGTAACAGTCGATTGTAGAAGGTTTGCACCTGCACCCATTTAGGAAATCCATGATTAGGGCACTTTTTCAACAATTCCTTGAATCTTTCCCAGGCTTCATATAATGGCTCATCATCTTGTTGCATGAAGGAGGTGATTTTATTTCTCAACTCTACTGATCGAGCTAGTGAAAAAAATCTGGCTCTAAATCTTGTAACTAGATCATCCCAAGTAGTTATGGACCCATCTGTCAATGAGTTAAGCCATACCTTAGCCTTGTCCCTTAATGAGAGTGGGAAGAGCCTCAGCCGAATTGCATCATCTATCACTCCATTCTACTTAAAGGAATCACACACCTCTAAAAAGTTGGAGAGGTGAGTGTTCGGATCTTCTAGAGGGGAGCCACTGAATTGTCTAGCCATTTGAAGCATCTGCAGCACCACTTGCTTCATTTCAAAATTATTTGCTTGAATGGCTGGTCTTCTTATACTGGAGTGGTATCCTTGCATATTCAAAGTAGCAAAATCATTTACTGGGCAGACACGATTTTCATCCTCTTGCGCCATATTTGTGGTTGAGTCAGAAGTTTCACTATCATCTCTCTGGGCGCGATTAGATGCTTGATCAGATTCTTCTTGAAACAAAACCACTTCGAGACTTATAATTTCTTGCATATGAGGTTGTGCACGCACAAAAGGTAGTCACTACAAGATAGAACAGAAAAGAAATTGAAAATAGATAAAGTAAAAATATGTACAGTGCTTAAGTTCAAACTAGATATACTAGTATCAATATTGACAAGAAAATATTTTGGCACACAAATCCCCGGCAACAGCGCCAAAAACTTGTTACTTTCTTTGAAGCGTACACGTAAGTATACATATCGCGAAGGCAATATAGTGATAAGAAAAGATCATTCCCTCGAGGATTTGTTGTCAAAACAATGCCAAGTACTGAAATTCACACCCTAATTTAAATCAAGCAAATCAATTCTTAAATGTTGGTGTTAAAAAGAAATTGTTTATGGATTCTAAACTATATAGAAGTCGAGGTTAGTATTTGGATTTCCGAGTGAATATTAGCATCTAGGATTATTAGTCCTCTTGTACTTCATAGCAATTAGCTCAACATTCAGTACGTTTGCTCTTAATGGTAATGCATGTTGGTCTAGAGTTCTGTTATTCCTATATATATTTTTTCAAATCTTATATAGGGTTACCCAATTAATTTTATAATTCCTTACAAAATTAACTCAGATCAAACTATCATCACAATACCTAGTTGGACCATGTGAGATTATTGAGTATATTCCTATCTCATTAACTAAACTATCCACTTACCTTAGCAAGTTTCAAGCACCCACACCACCTAACTTTTGATCTAACCTCCCTTTCCCTTTCCCAAGTTCAAGTGAGGTATCAAATCAATCTAATTGTTGGCCAATCAATCAGAAAGCATGAAGCATGAAGTTGAATGAACAAACATTAACTATTGATTGCAAAGTTAGAATGAAGAACAACCACTAATCTATACAAGAGTTCCTAATAATCCTAGATTAGAGAGGGTTTAGCTATACATGATCATAAAAACCAAAGACAAAGTTGAAGCAACAACCAGATACATCAGTAAAAATGATAAAGACAGAAGAAAGGAAGAAGAAACTCAGAAATGAAATGGTTTCAGCTTCAATCCTCAATCTCCAGCTTCACTTTGCTTCAAAATGCCTTCTTAGCTCTTCCCCTGGCCTCTACACCCTTGGAACAACACAAAAATAACCCAGAATGATGGTTGCTTTTTCTCCCACTCACATATGAAGCCTCAAACCCTCAGAAATTCTGAAAAAAAAAAATGCTACGTTCAGTTAATTCATATTGCGCCGCGGCGAGATTGCATTCTGGGAGACTAAGCACCACAGCCTGATTATGATGCACCACGGCGAGGTTTACTTCTGAGTGAATCTTAGTGGCATGCACGTTCCTCGCCTCGGCGCATATATTTTCTACTGCAGTGATTTTTGGTTCTGTGTGACTTCTTGTCGCAGCTCAACACATACACGCCAAGGATTTGGCTTCACTCGATTAGCGCTGCAGCTCCTCAAGATCTCACCACAGAAAAATTTTCTTCTGATTGAATTCTCACCGCGACGTTAACATGATCCGCCACAGTGCAAGTTGCATAGCATGCTTTCCCTTGGATTTTGCATTTTCAGCCACGGCGTGAAGGAACTTAGCCATGACAAGATTTGCAAAACTAACACTTTGTAGCTTCTTTCTGCTGAAATTGTTCAATACTCTTCAAAACATGCATCCTATAAGGAAAATAAAGTGTAATTAGTTATCAATATACTTAAAAATTAAAGTAGAGATGATGATTTTTCAAGTAGGTATTGAGTATAGAGCTATTAATCTTAAGTATGTTCATTTTCTTTTATGAAAGTATTATTTTCCTTATAAGTGGAGGCTAACATCATATTTACTGAGAGAAAATATGTACAATAACATGAATAGTTAGGAATTATCAGTAGTGTTGCTTGATTGTCATAAAACAAAGTAGTTGCCTTCTTTTGGGGTGCTTCCAGCTCATCCAACAACCATCTCAACCGTAATACTTCACTTACTGTTGTAGCCATTGCTCTGTATTCCGCCTCTACTGAAGACTTTGCTACTACTGTCTACTTCTTTGTTCTCCACAAAACTAGTGATCCTTTTATTTTGATGAAATATCCCATATAAGACCTTCAAGTTATCTGGCATCCATCCCAATCCACATCGCAATATGCTTCCAAGTTGAGATTTCCTGAGGTTGTCAATAAGATCCCTTGTCTAGGTGATGACTTCAAATATCATAAAACTCATTCCACAGTGTCCATATGTGTCTGTTGTGGTGAGGCAACAAACTGACTAAGTACATTAACTGCATATACTATGTCTGGTCTCGTGACTATTAGGTATAACAAGCAACCTATCAGTCTCCTGTAACTCGTTGCATTAACTTTTGGTTCATCGTGATCTGCCCTCAGTTTGCAATTATGTTCCATTGGAGATAAGGCAGGTCTACATGCTTGGATTCCTATTTCTTCTAAAATATCCAGCACATATTTTCATTGGCTAAGAACAAAACCTTCTGATGACCTTGCAACTTCAATTCCCAAAAAATATTTGAATGGCCCAAAATCTTTGATTCTGAAGTTCTCATTTAAGTGCTCCTTTACCTCTTGCATTTTTGTTTTGTCATTTCCTGCTAGTATAACATTGTCGACATAGATTAATGCCATAATAAAGACTTTCTCCTTTTTATACACAAACATGGAGTGATCTGCCCTGGATTACCTGAACCTCATGTTGATCAATGCACTTGTGAATTTTTGGTACCAATTTCTTGATGCCTGTCGTAGCCCATATAGTGATTTCTTTAATCTACATACTTTTGTTTCTCCCTTTTGTGCAAAGCCTTGAGGTATGCACATGTAAACTTCCTCCTTCAAATCTCCATGGAGGAAGGCCTTATTTACGTCAAGTTAGTGAACTTCCCATCCTTTCTTGTCTGCTACTGCCAGTAAGCACCTAACTATACCAAGTTTTGCTATTGGTGCGAATGTCTCGTGGAAATCAACTCCCTCCACCTATGTGAATCCTCTCGCCACTAATCGTGCTTGATAACATTCAACTTCTCCATTTGATTTAAACTTTATCTTATACACCCATTTGGAATCTACAGCATTCTTTCCTAGTGGCAGTGGCTCCAATGTCCAGGTCTCATTTTTCTTTAATGCTTCTATCTCCTTCTTCATTGCTTCTCTCCATTGCTCATGCTTTATAGCCTCTAAGAAGTTCTTGAGCTCATCATATGTAGTGATGGCCACCAAAAAGGCTTTATGTAAGGGCATAAATTTATTATAAGAGACATAATGTGTTAGAGGGTATACCATGAAGTTCCTTGATGGAGGTTTAGGCTGTGACTATGCTATAAAGGGTGGTAAATCAATTTTGTATGCATCAAGGTACTTTGGTTGTCATCTAACCCATTGGCTATGTCGTATTTCAACTTGAATGATGTCACTGTTACAATCATCTCGTGTTTCTACTTCATTATTTTGGCCTTCCAACTCTAATTCTTTACCCTCTTCCAAATCTCTTTCATTTGTCTGCAAGACTTGTTGCTCGATGGATTCTCATCTATGATTTGAGTAAGTTGATTCAGTCTTAAACATTATCTTCCTTCCTCATGTTCCATTATCTTGTACTCCTCATATTTGAAAGGATACATCTTTTCGAAGAATACCATATCCCTAGATATGTGCACCTTTTAATCCTTCAAATCATAGACCTGATATCGCATTTGTCCATTTGGATATCTAATGAAAATTCATGGTCTCCGCCTTTCACTGAACTTATCTTCCCTTCTTATGTTGTGAACATAGACTAGACATCTAAATGTTTTCAAGTGTTTATACTTTAGCTTTCTCCCTATCAAAATTTCATATGGTATCTTATTCCCTATAACTTTGGAAGGCAGTCTATTAATGAGGTATACAGTAGTGAGAACACATTCCCCCCAAAAATTAATTGGTAATCCTGCATGAAACCTCAAGGCTCATGCCATCTCCAAGATGTGCCTATGCTTCCTTTCCATTACCCCATTTTGCTAGGGTGTATGCGTGCATGTCATTTGCAGCAGTATACCACATTTTTCATAGTATTTTAGCATAAAATTTGATTGAAATCCTAATCCATTGTCTACTCTTATTTGTTTGACCCTCTTTCTAAATTGTGCTTCAACCATATTTAGAAACATTGGCAAATAGTAACTTACATCAAACTTTTATTTCATTAGATACACCTAAACCCCTCCACTAAAGTCATCCACAATTGAAAGGAAATAATGAGCTCCTGATAGAGATGCTATTTTATAGCCTCCCCAGATATCATAATGAATTAAGTCAAAACATAAGTTAGATTTTATTAAACTATTGGAAAAAGGCAGCCTAGTTTGCTTAGCCTTCATACATAAATCACAATGTTCAATTTCCTTATTTTTAACATTGCTAGAACTAAACTAGATCTGCTTTATTTTTTCATTTGACATGTGACCTAACCTCCAGTGCCAAAGGTCTGAGTTTCCTGATCCATTGATAGTCATTTCCATATCTCTATTTTACACTGGTTCAAGGAGATATAGACCCTCACATTGCCTACCCACTCCAATCAGTTTCCTTGTAGGTAAGTCCTACATCACATAAAAGTCCACAAGAAAGATCAATGCACAATTGAAGTCTCTTGTTAGCTTGCTAATAGAAAGTAAATTACATTTGAAATTAGGAATATTTAAAACATTATTAATTCTCATCCCATTTGGTAGATTGATCTTTCCAGTGCCTTTGACAAGTATACTCTACTTATTTAGTATCTTAACTGGTTACTGTTTGATGACCTCTTCCTTCTCTTCCAATATTTTACCATTACATGTTATGTATTCAATTGCACCAGAATCTATTATCCAAGGTTCCTTGCAACTAACTTTACCTGCCATGTTGGCAATGGGTGGAGTCTGTTCATTGGTTAGTCCTGTTGTCTCCCCTTCATGGCCCAAGTACTGCATCAAATGCTTGTACTATGTTTGTGTTAACCCAAGAATGGGGCTACTATCTGAACTGACTTGTGCTGCTCTTGGTTCACTCTTCTTCTCAGTCCATGGTCCAGCTCTTTCCCTTCTGTCACAACTATTTTTATGTCATTCTGATGGATAGCCTATTATTTTGAAGCATTGGTTTTCTGTGTGGCCCAATTTTTGGCAATTTTCACACTTTGGTTTCTCCTTCCTCCCTGTCCTTTGATCTGTCCCATCCTTGTTATTCTGAAAGCTTTGTGTTTGAAACATTGTCGCTTTAACCGCTGGCTTGTGCATGGTAGAAATCTATTTCTATTTTTCATCCTCTGCTACAAGGTGATAGGCATTATCCAAGCTAGGTGTCGGCTTAGTACTAAGTATTTGTGTCTTGACTGTCCCAAATGTGTCATCTAGTCCCATGAGAAAGTCATAAAGTTGATCTCTCTCCTTTATCTCCACCAGCTACTTCTGTATGTCACAAGTGCAACCACCGCAAGTACACTTTGGCCATGGTGCAATTGACTGCATTCATCCCATAGACCCTTAAGTTTCATATAGTATGATGATATAGTAAGCTTTTCTTGCCTTAAAAAAGTTATAGCTCGCCTTAGCTCGTAAGCTTTCAACGCACTCCCTTTTCTAAATCTTTCTTTGAGATCAACCCAAATTTCTCATGCTGTTTGATAACCTCTCTAAATTCATGTCTTTTCAGCACATTTTCCTTGAGCTATGCATACCTTTTAGTGTATTTTTGTATATAAATTATACTCAAAATAGGAAAATGTGCATTTTTTTATAGCTAAACTTAACTGACTCACTTTTAGTTTAATTATGCAAATTTCAATCTTAATTTAGGATATTTTAGTGCATTTACAGCTTCATACTTTTGCATATACTATTGGACTTCAAAGTTAATTACTGGAATTCATATGCTGGAAGTTTTGCTAAATTCGCCACGACCAATTCCTGCATAAAGCAGAGAGCAAACAGAGAGTAATTCACCACGGCCAATTCACATGTTCGTCACGGCCAATTGTTGAATAGAGACATTAGTGAGAACTCGAGGCCATTTCGCCGCGACGAAGAATATGTTGGACGCGGCGAACCAAGGTTTACTGAAACACTGCATTTTGAGGCTTGGCAGACTCTAGGGCTTCATATATCCTACATTTTTGACCAAAAAGGGGATTCTCCTTCTTCTGGGTAGCTTGGGGAGCTTGTGTGCTAGGGTTTAGAGTTTGGAGAAGTGGTTGGAGCCAAGGATTAAAGTTTTAAAGAGATTTGAAGCTATTTCCATCGATTTTTCTGATACTCTCCTTCTTCTTCTCTTGTATTCTGCTATGGCTTCGACTTCTTGGTGTTTTGTAAGCTTATGGCTGATTATGAGTAGCTAGACATTTGTTCTATAATTATTTTGAACCCTTGTATGGATTGACACTTGATTCTCCTCCACTTCCATTGATTAATGACATATATGTGTTGATTTTACTCCATTCTTAATGCTTCCGATTGGGCACCAATTAGTTATTTTTTGGCTTGAGTGATGCTTGAGAGAGCTAGCTTAAGTATTGAACTTGAGTTAAATCATGCAAGAACTTGAAATTTATGTATTGAATGGATGATTTTGTTGGTGAGGTAGAGATACACTCACTAACCTTGTGTAATCATATTTGGGTCTAAGCTTAAAATTGGGACTTATTTGGTTGTGAGAGAGATTGAGCAACTAATAGAATTAAACACTTGTTCTTGACTTGAGAAAGCTTTTTCAAGTAGTATTTGATCCCCATACTAGCACATATAGTTGTTGGTCATTTTTGTAAGAGGAGATTATTCTTGTACTGTGAAATACAAGGGGGAGAAATAATCCCAGATCCCCTGTATGCTTGAAGTCAAAAAGGATCTCTTAACTCCCTTTATAAATTAATTTGCAAAGTCATTTTTACACTCAACTTCGATAAACAATTGTTCTGCTCAACCTAATTTAAAGCATAAGTTTAATTATTCACTAAATTCAACTCTAATCCTCGTGGGAACGATAATCTTTTTATACTACTTTGTCACGGCCCGTGCACTTGCGGTGTAAGCCATTTGGCAAACACTGTTCTGGCGTACCTGACACTACTTCGAACGTCTTTATCCATAACACTCTTCAGCCATCCCTTAACCATTGCATTACAACACATCCAATGTGCTAGATTCGATGAATCCATGGCTGGGATTTGGATTGTTCCATCAACAAATCCGATTTTGTTCTTGGCAAATAGTGTGTTGCTTATATCATTTACCCATTCTCCATAATTTCCGTCATGGAGAAGCTCACTAACATAGATTTGGCCCAAGTTGTTCAAGGCATGTATGTAGTATGGGGACGTCACATCCACACTATTCGTCTATGCTTTAACAGGTATTCTTCTCCTTATGTCGCTTCCTTCATCAACAGAGCTTGACATGCTTAGGTGTTCTGATTACAGCAATGAATGGGTTTTTATCTCTACAGGGCTTGGGTACCAAGCTTTCAACTCTAATACCATGAAAAGACTATTTTTCTTTTATTCATATATTTTGTATCGCATTATACACACACACACATATATATATACACATAAATATACTAGACTCTGCTAAACAATCGGCATTCTGATAACTATGTTTTAACTACGTGACGTGTGACCTTGGCTGACTTCCTGATATACACCCTTTTCATATCACTGCTAACCAACAAATATTATACTTATCCATAAACTTATCTTAAACATCAAGCCAGATTCACCAAAATTATGAGATATTTTATATTGAATTAAATTTTGCATGAATTGTCCACAATATTCTTTTCATCCTTGGAGCTTCAAACACTCATTTGCGATAATTACTATATATGATGGGATTCATTTGTCTGGCCCAAATTTTAAAATTGACAAGAAATTAAATAACTTGACAAAAAGCTATATAAATCAACAAAGATGCTACTACATGCCCGTTTCCGGCGCTAATTTCCATATAAATTGACGGATCAATAAACTTGAGGTTAAAATAGTATGTTGGTCTCCCAATTTTATTTATCATTTTAAATTAGTTCCTTAAATTTAAAAAACTTCAAATGAAAATAATTTTTTAAATTTTAAATTCATCTTATAAAAATCCTATTTAATGAAACGCTTTTTATGACTATGTTGACCTGTCCATGTGTCTTTCTTCTTCTTTTTTCAAATAATGAAGTGGCAATTCAATCCGCATTTATATTATCTTAATAAAAAAAATTAGAAACATAAAATAAAAATTAAAAAAAAACTGAAGAAAAAATAGAATGAAACGCAGCGTCTGCACTTTCTCTTCATTCTTTTCAAGCTAGAGCAGGAAATGCAGGAAATACAACTGAGCAAGCACTGTCTATAAGACATCTGAGATCTCCAATACACATTCAAGCTAGGGAATGAAACGCAGAAACCGGACCCATTTCTCCGTATCCTCAATGGTGTGCACATTCCATTTAGACTATCTAGATATAACCTAGATGATTTAGATTTTAAGGTTTTTATTTTTATTTTTTTTAATTTAAATTAGTATTTTTAAAAAAAGTATAATTAAAATATTATTTTTGTTCTATATTCTGCATCTTTTAAAATTAAAAAAAATTAAGGAATGTGACCCGTTTATATTAATCTAGACAGTCCACGAGAGAGGTGCACGCCCTGTAGGGATTTGCACACAGCAGAAACCATACCATTCCATCCCCAAAGCTCAATAGATAATGCATCTGAGATCTCCCAAGGAGGTTCCTAAAGCCCGTGTGTTTCTAATGCTCAAAAGGTGGCTCTTGTATTGGAAACCCGTGTATGAAAACCATCAATTCTTTACCCTAAATCGATCGCTAGATAAAAAGGAAAAATCAAAGCTCTTAGTAATACAATATTAACACTGAATCTAGGTTCTGCGTGGTGGCTAATAAATAATCAAGCAAAAATTTTATGATGTCATTATTCAATGGAAGGTTTTATGGGAGCCTCATTCAACTGTACAGAAAAGCTAGCGTATTGTCTTCCCACAAGTTTTGGCTACTGTCCTGATTCGTGTTAAGCGGGATTGGCCTGAGGTCATTTTTCTCACGTTATTTCTCCTATCCCAGGAGGTCTGAGATGTATTATAGGCAGTAATTGCTCTGCTATGTTTCCTGCGCTTGAAAACTCAAATTGGGCTTCATTCTATTTTGCTTCAATATATTTTCCTTTGTTTTTTTATGTGTCTAATTTTTTTAATTGAGATAATATAAATGCTGATTGGATTACCGCCTCATCATTTAAAAAATAAGATGAAAGACACGTAAGGTAAGGGATTTCGTTAAATTTATGAAACAAATTGAAAACTTAAGAACAATTTTAAAATCCTTCAAACTTAATTAGATTAATTTAAAATAATAAATAAAATCAAAAGACCAACATACTATTTTAACCTAGCTTTAATTAAATTCAATTTAGTAGGCATATCCACGATCAACTCTATTTATAAATTTTTGTTGATGGGTTTTCGGAAAAATTTACCAAAGAAATTTATAGGGAAAAAACAAAGTATTACTAACCTAGTCCTTTTTAGAAGATCAATGTAAAAGAAATAAAATTAGGGTCGACATTCCTGACGTGATACTCACAATCTTAGAAAAGTGATTGCTTTACAAATATACGTATCCCATAATATCGATCATGATCTTGATCACGATCAGATTGATAACTTTCTTTTCATAGCTATAGAGTAGTTACTGGAGTTCTTTACTATTATACTCATATATATACACATCCTAAATCTCCAAGGTTTATGATGGTGTCTAAGAAAAAACTACCATGAGGGAAAGAATTTAAAATATGGTGTTGATGTAAAAATCTCCAAATTAATGAATTTTAAATAAGTTTTAATTATGTTGAACCATATTATGTGAAAATGTGTTTTTAAAAGGAAATTAATTTTCATATGCTTGGGGCAAATTTGCCTCTTTGATGCAAATCCTAAATCTGGGCCTCGAAAGTTTTTAAAGAACCCAAGTGTTTTATTTGGGCCGAAGCTTTTTTTATGGAAATATTAATTGGGCCAAACAAGTGTTAAAGAAAATCATGTGCTCACTTGGTTATTCAAGTACCGGGCCGAAATAGAAACTAAGTAACTTGGGCCTACATCTCACGTTCATTAGAAGTTGACTTTTAGCTCTTTTTCTCAATTGCAAAAAATCATTGGACAAAAACCAAAAGGTAAAACGTGAAGAGGCAGTGCAGCAGGGAGCACAAGAGGAATGTCAGGATTTATATTCCTTAAAATCAAAAGAAAGTACGCATGCTTCGTCGAAAAGAAGGAATGTCAAAGAAAAGTTGCTACTCAGTCTTGTCTCACCAAATCTCGTTCTACAAAGAAGAAAGACAAGAGGCTTAATTAGAGAAGACTTTTCCTCCATTGTATCATGCTTCAAGAAAGAGTCCGAAGTAAAAGAAAAGATCTGAAGATAAATGTGAAACGCTCCAGCATTTAATGGCTTCAATAAGCGTTGAAGGAAATGCTCCAGCTCTTGCACTTATTGAATATCTCCTAGCCAGTGGAAATCAAGCTGCGTCAAAGAGAACGAATTCTCTGAGTATCGGTTATATACAAATAATTGAGAATTTCAGGAGAAGAGTATTGAAGAGAAAAGAAAGGGAGAACATACTCTACATTTAAAAGAGTTCAACCATTCATATCAAAGTTAAATGGTCCAAATTTGATGCTTTTAATTTTTCATATTTTTTACGTTTTATTTATTTCAAAAAATAAAAAATAAAAATAATCTTTTAATTATTAATTTTAAAAATAATAATAATTTAAATTAAATAAATTAAAAATATTAAATATTAAATTTAGGTCATTCAAATCAAATCCGGACAATTCATATTTAAAGAAGTACTTACTCATCCTCAAGGATGAGCAAGGGATCCAAATCCCTTCTTCACCTACTTGCTTATTGAAATTTTATTACTCATTAACTCTTAGTAATGTAAGTAAGTATTTTCTAAGTAATGTAAGTGAGCTATTCTAAGTACTCTTACTAAACTTACACTTCATCAGGATGCTCATTTTATATTTCACCTTTGTTGCTACGAACCCATAATAATCTTAGTGGGCTTTCTCAAAATGTAAAAAGCCTAGTGACTAATCTTGTTATATATGGTTACCTTGACGATTATATTGTAAAATTCTAGTGCCAGTGTGTAGGTTGTCTTGAGTGTTTAAACACTTATGTGTGATCTCTTGAAGTTTCTTTGATAATTAGTGATGTGAAGCCTCAAACAATAAATACCTTAAACCTACACAAGATTGAATCAAACTTCAAAAAAACTAGAAAATCAAATTTTTAAAGAAGATTAAAACCCTTAAAAAAATAATTTCCAAGAACCCAACCATAGTAATCGAATTGCAATTCAAATCATAAATCAAAAAGCTAATTTTTGAATTGTAAATTATAAATCAAATCGAATCATATAATTCATAGATATGTTAAAAAATAATTTAAAATATATTAGATGAATTATGTGTATCATAAGAAAAGATGTTCATAATATTAACTTTAAATAAGATTGACAAAAGATTTAATTGTAAGTTTCACAAAACAAAATTATAATTTATAAATCATAACTTAGTAACAATCTAATTAATAACTTTAATAAATAAAAAGTAAGTTGAAATTAAATTTGATATTTATAATTGTAGAAGTAGTAATATTAATATTTAAATGACAAACTATAGGTTGTTTCAATTAAGTTGAATAATGATATGAAGTTTTGTGTGCAAGTGAGACACTACTACTAGTATTGGGAACCTGCTAAACACATTATCTAATGAAAAGAAGGGTAGTTATAGGCAACAAGAAAAAAAAAAGTAATAAGTGAAAGGAAGGGTAGCTTAGCAAAACAACACCATTATTAATAAGGAGAACTTAAAAAAAAAAAAAAGCATGTCATCTTCTCTAGGAAAACAATTCACGTCAGGTCATGAAGGATCCAACTTTGTGACCCGATGTTGCTACTCACTTTCGAATTACTAGATTATTGTGAATCACCAGTTCAAATGCAACTTGCATAATTCTAACAATTCAGAGTGTGATTCTGGCTATTTTTTTAATTCATTCCACAATTTGTAGTGCTTTGAAGATGAATCAAGTTGGCTTGTGTGATATAAATCAAGAATCAAACAATTTCTACTACCATGAACCCAACCTTATGAAAGAATATTAAAACCCTTGAAGAATAAGCTTTAAGAACCCTAATCCTATGATTGAATACCACAAAGATGAAGATATTTGATAAGTTTAATAGCAATTCATGCAAGAACTAAGAAAAGCAACTTGCTCTTTAGAATTCACTTTTTATTCATTATAATCCAATTCAAAAATAATGTTCAAGCACCTATTAAAAAACACTAAATATGGATTCCTATCCCAAATACGATTGGTAATATATTTACATTAAAAACACCAATTAAAAGGAAAACTAATATGGATTCCTAATCCAAATATGATTAGCATTCCATTTACAATTAAGAAAAAAACCAATTAAAAAGGAAAATAATTTCCTAATCCAAGTAAGATTAGTATTCCATTTACAATAAAAAATCCTAATCTTACCAAAAAAAACACAAAACATAAAACTAAATACATTAATAAATTCCAGCCTTAATCTTGACCATGGTCCTATATTTGAATCATGTTTACAACACTTTGATTCTAATCCAAATCCATTGCCAAGTTAATTACATTATAAAAATCTTATTTGGCCTAGGCTTCTATAAGCAATCCTTAAAGTTCATTCATTCCTTTATCTCTTGGCCTTGTAATTGGACATCCATGAATAGACAATAGATCCTTTGATGTTTGTAGGCAACCTTCTAGATTCCCATTAATTATGAAGTAAAAGTCAAGTGGTTAAGCCTTTGGAAACAATTGGGTAACTGTAATTGATTATGATTATCCTGATATAAATATATATAATTCTTTTGCTTTGTACTTAGAGAGTGGATATAGGACCACCTTAATCTAAAACAATATAAACTTTAGGCTATGATTTTCTTTCTACCATACACTAATAAGTTTTCAATTCTTACAATTTTTGTTACTTGAAAGAAAACTTTTTATTCCTACTCACTACTCTATTTTGAAAGTTCACATAGCTTTTCAATAAGCTAAGTTTCATATAACTTTATAGGAACCTAAAACGTTTTCCTTAAAATTTTAATTTACAAATTTATTTATTTAAAAATCTAATTCACCCCCTCTTGGACTCTTCTAAAGCCAATAATAAGAGAGGCTAATATTTTAAAGAGAAGTCATATTCAATACATGAGCCTAATATATTTAAAGATAGGATCTAGTTGAGTAAGTGACAATTCCTAAAAGCCACTTTATTAATTATAAAGGTTGGCTATAATTAATTTTAATGTCCTTTTTTCCATTTAAGTTTGGTTTTCAAAAACTTGGGTTATTTGTGGTACTTATTATTGGTTATTGGGATGGACATGGACTACACTGAAGTATAAGATTTCATTAGTTGGTAGAAAGATTACTTTTACCTTGTGGCAATGCATGATTCAATATTATTTGGTGCATCAAGACTTTTATTTTGTAATATTGCATGATGAAAAGCCAAATGAGATTAAAGATTCATATTAGAGTATAACCTAAAAGATGGAAAATTGTACAATTCAGTTGGCAATGACCTTATAAATAAAAATCATCTTCAATCATTTGATGATGAAGATGGATTTGTACTTACAAAAGATGGAGGAATGAGGTAATATTATTAACCATTCAAATAAAGTTAATGAATTAGTATTTCGAATATTAAATGCAGGAGAGACAATCAGGAAAAAGAATATGCACTGCTCTTGTTGGTTTCACTACTCAAATCCTACAAACCATATTGGTGCAGTCAATGCTAATAGGAAAAAACACACTACAATTAAATGACATGATGAAGATTTAGAGTGCAAATCATTGGCTGACAGAAAATGAAGATTGCCTTGAGAGAGTTGACTACAGTTGTAAAGAATTCTAAGAGAGGTTGGAACAAAAGAAGTGATGAACATGGTAGATGATCAAGGTCTCAGTTGAGAGATTTTAGCACCGTTGAATGTCATTATCATAGAGAGTTAGATCACATTTAGATTTGTTACTCAAAGTTTATAAAAGATGTGAAAAGCCTAAAAGAGTTTAAGGGTAAATTAAATGTTGATTCTTCTTTAAATGTGGTCAATGTTGATACTGAATTTTACCTCTCAAATACATTTGTTATTAAAAGTAATTCTAATTTGGTGATTAATTTTATTGCCAATATCCATGTATACACTGACCAAAAAAATTTTCACACTTTACGCACTGAGGGAGAATTTGATTATGTCAATATGGGAAAGAATCTAAGGCAAAAGATTGAAAGTGTTTGGAAAGTTTGCCTGAAGCTCTATAATAACAAAATCAAAGATATTCCTAATTAAATTATATGCCTATTAGTAGAACTAATATTATTTTATTGGGTGAGTTTACTTTACATAGATACAAGCATGTTGGCTTTAGGAATTAGTGTAGAGTGTATAAAGGTGGAAACTTAAATATACAAGAAAGGAAGAGGAAAGCATTTACTACTTAGATGGACAAGCCTTTTTAGCAAAGACAAAACATAACCAAAGGAAAAACATTCAAAAGACTAAGAAGAGAGTTTGGTTTCCTAACAAGATAGAGATATGTGGGATTTTGGGAAAGGAAGATTTATTTTAATAGCTTTCAAAATCCCACGTCAGTAGGAAAGAACAAGGATGTGCCTAGTACTCTTATAACTAGGCCCTTTTAGTTCTTATTTAGATATGACAACAAGCCAAGCCTTAAGATCAATTACAAGGGTGTAATTAGGGTCTTGGGAAATTATGCATAATAGAAGGTTTTCCATTTTGTCCATTCAATAATTGTAACAATATGGAAATATCCCATTTTGAGATCATGGATGTAAGTCTATTTGAGAAACTAAACCATATAAAATTAGTATGTTTAACTTTCTCGTTTTTTTTTCTTTTTCTTTATTATTTGTTTAAGTTCTTTCATTGCTAGTCTCAATATTTTCTTCTATAACAAGACCATATGATTCTTCAAGAGAGCACTAAATAAGGCATTAAAAGATGGTAAGACATGATGATGACAGTTATAGTATCACTCTAGATCCCAAGTATACTAGTCAATTAAGTAATATAGTGACTCAAGTAAACAAGGTTAATCTTATAGAGATTGTTACATATTATTCTAGAGGATTTTATAGGTGTTAAGAGGTTACTTCTCACGTACTTACATATTATAGAAATATTTACATACTAGTGTCCTAAGTTCCTTAGTTACTAGCCATCCAAACATTTCTACAAACACAAAAAATGCAGTAAAATAAAAAACTAAGACTCGATAAAAAATACACAAAGACTTAAAAACAATATTGGATATGATTTATTAACATTAAAGACATTGGATTATCTTGTGATCAATTATTTCCATCAAGCATTCCTAGTTCATACAATGTTGTCTTTCAACACACAATTATAATTCCTACAGGTAGCTACACACTTTGTTGTCTTTCAACATATAGAAATGATATATATATTGTGTATTAAGTATCTTTCTCCTAATTTCATCTTTCAACACATCATTAGGTTCAAGATTAAATTAGCAAGAATTTTAAAATTAGCTAAAATGTCATCTTTTAATACATAATCGTTTCCTTCATCATTCTCACTAATTGCAAGTAGATCACAACATATATTCATGATTAGGTAATCAAATACAAAATCATTACATAACACCAAAATTAATCCTCATTCATCAATGTACACAAAAAAAATTCTAATCTAAAATACAAATAAGAAAAGAAAACCTAATCTAAGAAAATAGAGACTTCAAGAAATTAAAAGAGAGGAGAAGGCAAAATAATCAATCAATACAACGTCTTGAGTGATTTTACCAAAGGAATAAAAGAATGAGAAATTTGATGCATAATCTCCTTGATCTTCCTCCTTTTCCTCTTCCTTAAGCTCTAAAAATCATAGAGAAACAGAGAAAAAGTTGTACAAATTTTCAGAAAAATGAGATCTGGATCTAATTTCTTACTTAAAAACTAAATACATACATACATAAATATATATATATATATATATATATATATAAGTCACAACTCTTACTCATCGCAAATAGCAAGATCTCGATCATGAACAAGAAATGACCAATAATTTCACAATTCTAGCTTCTGCTGGTCATGACCAATAGGGTCGTTTATCACAATAAGCTTGCTATCTTAGCTATCCAAATATTTATTTGTGGTTTAGTCCCTCTACTTCATGGATCTTCATTTCTTGGCCCAAATCTTTATTTATTTATAAGTAACCCCTACAACAAAGACAATTAAACAAAATCACCAAAAATACTAATAAAAAGGAATTAAAGAACTGAACTTGACTTAGTTAAGTCTAATTACAAAGGCTTTTACATGCAACAACATAAATCATCACTTTATCAAAAAAGAAACTATTTGAGAATCAAGGTAAAAGCTAAGAATTAATAAATATTACAATTTAATCCTAATTTTAAAAGATCTAATCGAATGATCTTGTAGTTACACCATTAATCCATAAAAATTAAAAATAAAGAAAATTAGTGTAAGAAAGACTAAAAACACTCAAAAAGCTATTATAAGTCTCTAGAAAACCCTAGAAAAAGTCATACAAATTAGAAACTTATCACACAAAGCTAAATCACCATAAAATTAGAAACTTTTATGAAGGACTGGTAAAATATAAACCTCATATGCAAAATTTTTCCCTTCAATTATAGGTATAAAAATGAAAAATGAGTTTGGGTCTTGAGATTCTTCTAATATTTATACTTATATTTATATATAGTAATCAATTCAATATATTAGAAAATAGTAAAAAAATTATTACCACACATAATGAATTTGTTAAGGGTCAAGGGATGGCGTCTTAGATCAAAAAGGATAGTAATGAGAGCAAGAGACAATAACTTGTATTAAAGGATTTTGAGAAATATATATAATGGCAAGACAAAGTAAAGACTATGATTCTTAAGCTTAGTGGAATATGAATGTCACATTTCTTGCTTGTGATTGATGAACTCTGTTTGTTGTCCTTTTATAGTTTGCTTGTATGAGTGTTAATTGCTAAAGGTGTTTGTTGTCCTTTTAAGTTTAGTGAAGTATGAATGTCACATTTCTTGCTATGTGATTGATGAACTCTATTTGTTGTCCTTTTTATAGTTTGGTTGTAAGGGTGTTAATTGCTAATTTTACAAGGTTTTGTGAATATTTTCTTTGGCATATTTTTATAAAGTTTTGATTTTACTTGCCTAAAGTAGTTAGTTTAGTGTTAGTTTTTAATTATTGCATTAACTTGGTTTAATCTCATTTTGGTGTAGGTAGTGAATTATGACTTATTTATCATTGAGCTGATCAGGAGAACGTACTCTGATGCCTTTTTGCAAAGATTAAATTACTTTAGAAGTCAAGTTTTGGGATTAGCTAACATCTAGACCATGAAAAATGAAGTCTTAGTTTAAATTTTGTACCAAATCAATGATTGAATAATCCAAGCCATAGGCTTAAGCCATGACTTATCTTGCTAATATAACAGAACAATAGATATGAAGTTGAGGTCGCAACCTCAACTCCATGACAACAAGAAGACAATGATGCAATAATTGAGGCTGTGGCCTTACTATGCATAAATGTGCATGTGTCCAATAGTTTGACCTAACTTTAAAGAGGAATAAAAAGGGAAAACATAGGTGACAATAGAGAGAGTGTTTTGGGTAATTTTTCAGAGGGTTTAAGGTGTTCTACACCATTAATGAGTAAGGGAAAGCATTAGATTAAAGAGAAGAAATAGATTTGCACTATTTTTCTCTTCTTCTTACCTTTTCTTTATATTCTTGTTGATGTTACTAGTATCTTTTCTGACTTTGTTAATGTTTTATTTGACTATAAGTAGCTAAATTCTTTTGCTGGGGAAATTATGAACCCTAATAGAGACTAGGGATTGTTTATATTATGGGTCTATTAATTAATGAAATTTATTTGTTTATTCAATTCTAGTCATAATGTTTTTTGAACCAATTGAGTTATTTGGTTTTCTTATTGAACTATGAATAGGGATATTAGGAATTGCCTTTGAATTGGATAGTGTGGATACATGATACCTATTAGGTGGGATTGATTGTTATGTTGATAGGATAAGAATATACCTATTAATCTCGTATAGCTCATTAGGGTCTATGCATATTGTTGTGATTAGGCTCAACTCATAAGGAATTAAGGGTTTAGTCTAATTAAAACTTGCATGTAATTTGGGAAAATTCTTATAAGTAATAAAGAACCTTGAGTTGATAGATGTTTCCATTATTGATAGGTTCAAAGAAGATAAGTTTAATTCTTAAAAAGTATTTGGGAGATTATTATTCTTAGACTCATTATCAATTGATTGTTTTTACTCAAAAAACTCTAGTTAGCCAGTCCACCTTTGACATTTAATTAGTTGCTTGATTTAAATTGAGGTGTTAGTTTTAATACTTGGAACATTTGTCTTTGACCAAGTTCTCATCTGAACAACATCTTACTTATTAGTATATTACTTGAATAATACATATACTTTGCGTGCAAATGTCATGTTCGTCACCAACAAAAGGTCTTTATTTATAAGCTTCATAAGCAATGAGTTGATAATAATGGTCAACCCAAGCTATCTAATGGAATCATATAAGCCATTTGACCAGATGGCTTGTCATGCTGGAGTTATTATATTAAGAGAAACTTAAGCAATTTATTATGTCAATTCTTTGAATAAGACTCAATAAATAATAACCATTGAGTGATTTAGGCCATTCTAAAATTAGGCTGAACTAAATTGGGTTAATTCAAATATTTATAACTAAATGGCCTCATAAAAAACTTATATGTTTTTAATTATATTAAATGTTTATGAGTCATTTTATTCTTTGTTGTAATTTTAAATGAAAATATCTCATGTAAACAAATCTCCACTAGAATAAAACTTATCAATTTGAAAAATTTACACCTAAATAGATTTGGACCTAAAAATTTAAAGATTTAATGAGAAAGGAAATAGAACTTAATCATGTTATCTATTGAAGTCTAGAAATTAAAAACGAATATGTAACTTTGGAAATAAAAGTTATAGTACCTTATACATAATCATTCTTACTTATACAATCAACATATTCCTTGAAATTTCAATAATGACACATTTAGACTTGTAAGGAGGTCTTGGGCTAAAGTCTACATAAATATTACTTAAATTGACATGGACAGTATAGATTAATTGAGAGTTTGCCGTCAATATGATCATTCAAAATGAAAATATCTTTAAGATTCCCTTTGTTTTAAGCTTATTTAAATAAAAAATTCTCCTAAATTGTAAACTGTATATTCTATTTTCCATGAAAATAATAACAGATATCAAGAATACCAAACGTGTTCTTCTTTTTCTTGTTTTGGAACAATAAATTCCAAAAACCAATCAGGTTCTTTTAGAAAGTACTTTTGGTTTCCTCTGAACAAATTCCGGGCTTCTTATCATCCTGGGCTAACCATTAGTCAAGCGAATACATAGAGCCTGTCATTGATGTTTCACGGAGATAATTTGATCAAATTATCATCCTACGAGTGTTCAAAACAGGACAAAACTAAAAACAGAACCCTCTTACAAGGTCTGAAGAAGGAAAAATAAAACAACAAAATAAGAGAGAGAACAAAAAAAAAAAAGATACAAGAGGCTAAGACCAAACAAAATACAAGTGTTTAATGAGCAGAGTGGCTTGCGGATGTTTTCTTAAAATCAATCTTGTCAACCTTAACCTCTCCATCGATGAGTTCATATACATAGACAACAACACGCAGGCCATCGATGTCCATGAGGACAAAACTTGGGTTAACATCATAAGTGATGCTGCTATAGGCACCTGTTGCAGAACCTGGATTTATAACCACACCGCCCTCATGTTTGTATGCAGTAAACTGATGGGTGTGACCTGTGACAAGGATGTCTACATCAAGCTGCCTCTGAAGCATTGCTAGTGAGTCTAGGTCTCCCCATGGAATAACCTTCCCAAACAATAAGAACAAAAATAATCATCCTGTAGCTGTACATAAGCTGGCACTAAATTTTTAGTTTTTACTTGACTGAACCAACAAGAATTCCATAAAAATCCTATAACATGTGGGAGACGGTTGAATGGAAAATAAGAAACAATTGCCGCCGGTGCAATAAAACATATGGATGCAAATTGCACCCTTTAATACAAATGTGAAACACTTTCAACTGGAAGACATAACGAGATAACCATTGCACGTATGTGCAACAAGAAGTGGAACAATGAATAAATGGCCCAGCTTAGGTTGAAGCTGTTGCAGGGTATGCTACAGAAATGGCTTCAAAATACTCCCCCAATTCCAAAATCATTTCCCCTTTGTCTTAAAATATAGAACTTTGATTATGAAAACCGAAAACCTGATGCGCAATGCCCTCTTATGGCCACAGAACTCCTAAACTGTACAATTTCTGGAACCTAGATATATAAAGAAATGAAATGGGGGAAATAACAGCAGTGTCCAAGAAAAAAGAAAAAAATCCAGACCTGATGACCATGGCACAATCCCAGCTTAAATTGACCAATAGTTAGTGTTTTGGTCTCTGGATATCTTGTCTCTTCATCATACTCACCGCGAGTTATATGCAAGTCAGGACAAAGAGTCTTCAAGTAGTCATGAACTTCCTGAACATAATTGATATAAAATTTAGCTTAGGAATCCAAGATTATATTATCTAATTCAACACCATAGTGGCGACAAATTGCAATTCTAAGCAATTATCAAATAATCTTTGCTTTGAAAACCAATTCCCATAGCCTAGATGATTGTTAATAACTTAGTCTTAATATTTACAGCAGAAACTATTTCTGAAAATGAAAGTCTGATTAGAATTAGCGATTAGCATAACTAAATATCCAACCAAACCAAAAATAGAACAGAAGAATTTATAATGTAGCATCTATTAAGTCTCTTTTTAAAAGAACAGGTCAAGAGCCAAATTTTTATTCAGATAATCTCATTCTCATTGCAATTAGAATAATACAGCCATTATGTTGTCTTACATCTGAGAGAACAAGGCTGCTGGAAGGACTTGTGATGTAAATCTTCAAGTTGACAAACAAGTATTTAATGAAAACTGATAGTAAGAACCAAACGTATTCCAAACTTCAAAAGAAACTAACAGCAGTCTTTTAAATACATTGACAGTTTAACCTTCTGGGTTGACTGGTTCTTTGAAGTGATATCAAAGCTAGGTTGATAGAGCAGTAGACTTTGATCCTGGCCATCCCTAGTCTTATTATTAAACTCTCTATTTAAGATCTCAGTATCTCTATAAATTAGTATGTAGTTTCGAAATTTCAATACAATGTAATTGTGAATTAATACTCCATCCAACTCTCAAGCCAATGTAATTTCTTGTGAGCATTTTCCCTGGACTTATAAGAGCTCCTACTCTGCTCCTTCATAATAGCTTCAACTTTTAGGTTGAGTGGGTAGTGATATAGATCAGCAAAAGCTGAAACTGGAATCCAACCCAGATTAGAATCATATGGGGTTCAAAAAGATATTAACTACACTGGAGATTCAAAATCCAGAACCAGAACTGAAAATTCTAAAAGGCAGAAAGTTTATAATATCCTTCTGAATATTTGTTAACATCTACCAAAAGAAGTCAAAGGATCATACGGTTTTGGTAACTAAATCCAGACCAAATCTCTGAACCAAGACAGATAGCCCACGTGCAAAACCCATATATAAACACTGGGAGAATGAATTGGAAAATTTATAACAGTATGAGTTGAACTCAAAAAAGCTCGATCTCATTCTTAAAATAACACCAGCTGTAATGAAATCATGCTCTATACTAGAACAACCCCTCGTATGATATATGGCAAACCACAAACTGTTGAACTGACTAATTGCAACTTTCTAGCCTACTCTAACTTGTCCGGTCAAACAAAGTTTCAAACAATCTCATTTCAGAATTATCTAAGAACATTTAGGACTACAGAAATAGCATTATTTGATAACCAAAAATAAATGAAAATGAAGACTAAGAATATGCAGCTTATTAAATATGAGGTTTCTCAACCCAAATGAAACCTAAATATGAGTCTACACCTGGTCCCTAAGAATATTATTGACTTATTTATCAAATGACTAGCATAGGGCAAAAGACAGAGTTCATCAGTCATCATAATCACTGGTAACAGGGGCATAATTTAGGGGAGGACGTCAGGGCAGAGTCTATCAAATTTTGATATACATATATCATGTATGAATGCAAGTATTTTAAGCAATCCACGAGTAAATTTGAATGTTTTATTTAATATGAACTTGACAACAATCACGGCTGCTTTTAGAAAACCTATAAGAAGTCAATTAAATCACAAAGTTATACAGTCTTGTTTAGAAAGGAACGGGCATGCCTTTACTAACTATGATTGTAAGTTTGTAACAATTGGTACTTCGTGCAATTATGCAGCTTTGATACAGCATTGGTGAAGAATAACTACAGTATTTAAAAAGAGAAGCAAGAACTGAAAAAGGGAAAGCCCAAAATTAAATAGGCAAAAAATCATCTGTTATATCCATGAATACTCTAGCATGCCAAGCCACTAGCAAATGGACAAAAAGGGTGTTTCATTGAAATAAGGCAAAGTAGCAAGTAGGCAGTGTTTATGATGAACTTTCATGTAAATTATTTTTCATAGCCGGTCCCAAGCCCGGGAAAAAGAGGAGGGTTGTGTTAGGCAGTCGACAGCCAACGTAAAACTTTGTCGAATCATTATGACATGGACAATCGATATATTAAACGTAAAGCTAGGTCGTTGCCTGTAAGTAACGCGCTGTATAGCTCGGGTACAGTGAGAAGTGAGCAAGAGCCGCTGCATCGACGCCTGGATGTAGTGAAAAATAAGCAAAGGTTCCCACATTTTCGTGAACGAATGTGGCTAAAGAAGCTAGTTCATGAGAGTAGGATTCGTTTTGGCACTTGGAATATAGGTACACTTACGGGTAAGTCTATGGAAATAGTAGATACTATGATTAGGAGGAGGATTAATTTTATGTGTTTACAAGAAACTAAATGGGTAGGAGAAAAAGCGAAAGAATTAGACACTTCAGGTTTTAAACTTTGGTATACTGGTAAGGCTAAATTTAGAAATGGAGTAGGTATAATTGTAGATAAGTTTTGGAAAAATGCGATAGTGGATGTAAAAAGGTTAGGAGATAGAATCATTGCATTAAAGTTTGTAGTAGAAAAGGAAATCTTTAATGTTATTAGTGCTTATGCACCACAAGTAGGGTTAGAAGAATATCACAAGGTAAAGTTTTGGGAGGATTTAGAATGTTTAGTTCAAGAAATACCATTCGGAGAAAAGATTCTTTTAGGAGGAGATTTAAATGGTCATGTGGGAAGGGTATCTTCAGGGTACGAGGGTGTTCATGGAGGACATGGCATAGGGGAAGCAAATGCAGAGGGTAAAACTATTCTAGATTTCTCATTAGCGTTCGATCTTATACTAGCTAACACTTGTTTTAGAAAGTGTGAGGAACACCTTATCACGTATAAAAGTGGAAGGGTATGTTCTCAAATTGATTTCTTTCTTATAAAGAAATCAGATAGAAAACTTTGTATAAATTGCAAAGTTATCCCTGGAGAGAGTTTAACTACTCAGCATAGAGTTTTGGTTATGGATGTAAGAGTTAAAAGGAGAGTAAAAAACAAAGGCGAAGATAGGGTGTTAAGAACTAAGTGGTGGCAACTAAAGGGGGATAAAGAAAGGAATTTGCAGAGACGGATTGCGGAGGAAGGATCTTGGGAAATACAAGGAAGTGCTAATGATATGTGGAATGGAATGGCTAAAGAAATTAGGAAGATAGCAAGGGAAATATTAGGTGAATCAAAGGGTTTTGGACCTAGGGATAAAGAATCTTGGTGGTGGGATGCGAGTGTACAAAATAAGATTAAAGTTAAAAGAGAGTGTTACAAAGTGTGGTCATTATGCAAGAGTAATGAAAATTGGGAAAAATATAAAGTAGCAAGAAAAGACACTAAGAAGGCAGTGAGTGAAGCGAAAGCAAGGGCATTTGATGGATTATACCAATCTTTAGGTACTAAAGTTGGAGAAAGAAGTATTTATAAGCTAGCTAAAAGTAGGGAAAGGAAAACAAGAGATGTGGACCAAGTGAAATGCATCAAGGATGAAGAAGGGAAAGTGTTAGTAACGGAACAAGATATCAGAGAACGGTGGAAGGATTATTTTCATAAGCTTTTTAATGAAGGGCATGAGATTTTATTGCAATCGGATAGACTAGACATTAGAGAAGATGATTAAAATTATACTTTTTATCGTAGGATTCGTGAGGTAGAGGTAAAAGAAGCATTACAACGAATGGAGAATGGCAGAGCAATTGGACCGGATAATATACCCATTGAGGTATGGAAGAGTTTAGGAGTGAAAGGCATAAGTTGGCTCACAAAGTTATTTAATGAAATTATGAGATCTAAAAGAATGCCAGACGAGTGGAGGAAAAGTACTTTAATCCCTATTTATAAGAGTAAAGGGGACATTCAAAATTGTGCAAATTATAGAGGAATTAAACTCATGAGCCACACTATGAAATTATGGGAAAGAGTAATTGAGAGAAGGTTAAGGAAAGAGACTCAAGTGATGGAGAATCAATTTGGTTTTATGCCAGGAAGGTCAACTATGGAAGCAATATACTTGTTGCGAAGATTAATGGAGAGATATCGAGAGAATCAAAGAGATTTACACATGGTATTTATCGATTTAGAAAAAGCATATGATAGAGTGCCAAGAAAGGTTCTATGGAAGGCTTTGGAGAAAAAAGGAGTTCGTATAGCTTATATTCGAGCAATCCAAGACATGTATGATAAGGTTACAACTAGCGTAGTAACAAAAGGTGGACTTACGGAAGATTTTCCGATAACTGTTGGTTTACATCAAGGGTCAACTCTGAGCCCTTATCTTTTTACTTTAGTCTTGGATGTGCTTACTGAACATATCCAAGAGCCGGTGCCACAGTGCATGCTTTTTGCAGATGATATTGTCCTAGTTGGAGAATCGAGAGAGGAAATGAATGAGAAGTTAGAGAGGTGGAGACTAGCTTTGGAAGCTTATGGATTTCGTTTAAGTAGAAGTAAAACGGAGTATATGGAGTGTAAGTTTAGTAAGAGGCACACCATTTCTAGCGTAGAAGTAAAAATTGGAGAACATATCCTACCACAAGTCACACGATTTAAGTATCTTGGATCTATCATACAACATAACGGAGAAATAGAAGAAGATGTAAAGCATAGGATTCAAGCGGGGTGGATGAAATGGAGGAGTGCCTCGGGTGTTATTTGTGATAGAAGAGTACCACTCAAACTTAAGGGTAAATTCTACCGCACAGTTATAAGACCTGCAATGTTGTATGGAACTGAGTGTTGGGCAATAAAAAGTCAACAAGAAAATAAGTTAAATGTTGCAGAGATGAGAATGTTGCGTTGGATGAGTAGACACACTAGAAGAGATAGAATTAGAAATGAATGCATTAGAGAGAAGGTGGAAGTCGCTCCTATTGTGGAAAAGATGGTAGAATCGAGACTTAGATGGTTTGGTCATGTGGGGAGGAGACCTATAGAAGCCCCAGTTAGGAGAGTAGATGAGATGGAAAATAGTCCAATAATTAGAGGTAGAGGAAGACCAAGAAAAACTATAGGAGAAATTATTAAGAGAGATTTAGATTTAAATGGTCTATCTAAAAATATGATTTATGATAGATGTTTATGGCGTCGATTGATCCATGTAGCCGACCCCACTTAGTGGGAAAAGGCTTTGTTGTTGTTGTTGTTGTTGTTGTAGCAAGTAGGCAGTGTTATTTGTAGCAACATTCTAATTTAAAATGACATCCAAACACCATTATTCAACACCTAGTACAAATAATGAAGAGAATAAGTAATTACAATTTAAAAGTAAATAGGAGGCAATAAATTGATTAATTAGATCAACAAGTGGGACAACTACATAATTGAGAAAGACAAGATTTTCCATCAAAACATAAATCCAATCCCTTCATATCCAATTGTGATGCTCGAATATATTTTGAGGATCTATATTAGTGAGTGATCAAGTTTGTTGTATGGCAATTACAAGGAGGACACTGTTAAGGTCACAAGCAGAGGTAATGAAGGATCCCCACTAACAGGGAGCAAAATGTTGAAGCCACACAGACAAACATACAACAAAAACAATAAAGCCTTTTCCTACTAAGGGGGTCGGTTACATAGATCAATCGACGTCATAAACACCTATCATAAATCATATTTTTAAACAAACCATTTAAATCTAAATCTCTCTTAATAATTTCTCCTATAGTTTTTTTTTGTCTTTCTCTACCTCTAATTATTGGATTATTATCTATCTCATCTACTCTCCTAACTGGGACTTCTATAAGTCTCCTCCCCACATGACCAAGCTATCTAAATCTCAATTCTACAATCTTTTCCACAATAAATGCAACTTCCACCTTCTCTCTAATGCATTTATTTCTAATCCTATCTCATCTAGTGTGTCCACTCATCCAATGCAACATCCTCATGTCTGCAACATTGTGCACTCAGCCACACAAACACACATACTAAGTCTAAAATGGATAGACCAAAAAATTCTATATAGTGGTAATTGATCTAAATCATGAAATCCATCGACAATACAATTAGGATTCAGTACTAAACTTCTCAACAACTTCTCTTTCAATGTACAGTTGTACACAATCACATTCATGAGAAATCCATACCTATAAATTATTAAACTCGTTTTAAAAAAAAAAATCTCTTCCACTGGAATGATTTGCTTTGATTAGTGGTAGAATGAATCAATGTAATGTAAAAAGAGAAGTGAGAAATAGCTAAATAGGATTAATTCTAAAGTTACAATCTTAAATTCTTAGAACATAGTCTTCCCATATTGAAATAGAATTTGACTACTCTCTATCATAACTATCAAAAACTAATTGAATTCAAATGTTAAATGGCAGTTATGTTTTAACATGCAAAAGTTTTAATTCACACATATGCGCACGCGCGCGCGCACACACATCTTAAGGGAGGTGGTGAACCCAATTTAACAGCATAAAAGAAAAAATAAGATGTATTCTATTACATAAGAGCAGAACTTAGGGCCAGGCCAGTCAATTAGTAGTTTTCAACCTGGTGTAAGGAAGTTGGGGCAATGCAAATGAAAGCTAAATCCAGAGGCATCCTCCAGCCCCTGCCCCAACTTAGCTTCAACAATTGTCCCAAGCATCTTGACAAACCTTCACTAATTAACCAGGATTTTCCTACTTTACTAGTTATTCAGCAATCATGCTACACCTAATGAGTAACCAACAATAAGTATAAAGGGCACAGCATTTTATACAAATTAAATGTTCTAGTAAGGGCTCACATTCCATTGGGAGTTAGCCTCCCATAGTCAACTCATATCTTACAAGATTTTGGAGATAAGTATAAACACTCAAACTGACAGTAATGCTTATCACATAATGGATAAGGCCAATAACATAAACTTAATTCGTTTTTTAAAAAAAGAAAAGATAGACATACTTTAATACATAAATTTCCAGTGCAAATTATGTGCTGGATCTTGCCAGGAACTAGCATGGATTTGAACTTTGCTGGCAGATCAGGTGCCCTGTGGGGTATGTGCAAATCCCCCAGGGCCAAGACCAGTACCATCCTCAACAATCAAGAACTGAAAGCCAAGTTAGGGAACCTGCAGAAACAGAGTATTGCACAAAAACAGAAACAATGACTTATTTCTAATAGTGTTTATCCAAAGCAATGTATACTCAGATTACAGATATATAAAACAGAATATACAGTACCAAGTGTTGTCATCAGATAAAAGATGTTTGTTGACAACCATTAATACATGAACTAAAATCCATGGTTTCTCTAAAGATATTATTTAATTAAGCTTTTGATAGAACCTCCACCAAAATATTATTTAATAAACACAAATAAGAAGAGAATTAATATTTAGAGTATAAAGGCAGAATTCTCATACAAACTCTTTCCTTTGTATCAAAAAAAAAAAAAGAATTCTCATACAAAGCAATTAGCACCAGCCAAACAACAGAAAAGAGGAAAATAACAGCAAACAACAGTAGCAGGAAAAACAGCAGAAATCAAGAAGAACCAAAACACTCCCTAACTTTCGAAAGGCTAGAGTCTCTCCCACAATTCCTCTAGATTTCTCCTTACATCACCCCCTCAAAGATCACCCCTAAATATTCCCCTGCTAACCATCTTCTTCTCACTCCTCCAGCTCAGCCCCCCTCTCCTCAAGCTGCTACACTCAGTTAGTTATTCCCCTTGTAATTTCCTTTCTTCCCCTCTAACAGCCTTCCCCTCTTAACTCTTCAAGAATATGTATTGACCCTATTGACTCCGCTTGCTGATTCACTTCCCACAAACCTCTTTCTTTTCCTTTCTTCCCCTCTAACAGCCTCCCCCTCTTAACTCTTCAAGAATATGTATTGACCCTATTGACTCCGCTTGCTGATTCACTTCCCACAAACCTCTTTCTTTTCTCTTTTTCCTTCCTTCTGCTATATGTATTACCTATATTAGGCATAGGTTCATCAGCTTTCAGAAAAAAGATACCTATAATAGTAATTTTCTCACTTATCCTTACCCTTACATAAACATTAAGCTTTCTGCCTATGCCCATTTTACTGTCTTTAATATTAAAAAAAAAAAAAACTGACACCTTTTTGTTCCTATCTGTAATTTTCAGCTCATTAGAGTTTGCAATTCCATCATGCTAATGCTGGAAAAGGTTTTCCATTAAAATGCAATGTTTTCAATAATCTCACACTTGGGCATTAACAAGTGAGAGTTTAATAGTTATTCTTTTATTTCTTCTATGTTAATCAAAAGAACACAGACTAGTAATAAGCTTGGAAGAGCTATCTTGAGTTGACTAGAGCTAGAAGTTATAAAATGCGATAACAAATCAAGGAATTAAGACAAAGGAATTAAACAACGGAAATTTTAGAGGCAGTGTTTGGGAAATGAAAATTTTGGGAGAGGATGACAACCATGAATGGAGGCAACAGATCTCTACCAGCGCAAGGCCTCAATCAGGACAACGAAGAAGATGGAAATACAAAGAGGAGAATTCCAGCTATCTTGAGTTGACTAGAGTTATAAGTTATAAAATGCAATAAAAAATCAAGGAATTAGGACACAGGAATTAAACAGTGGAAATTTTAGAGGCAGTGTTTGGGAAATGCAAATTTTGGAAGAGGATGACAACCATGAATGGAGGCAACAGATCTCTACCAGCGCAAGGCCTCAATCAGGACAACGAAGAAGATGGAAATACAAAGAGGAGAATTTCACTATTCAAAGTTCTAGAAATGGGCAAATCTAGCCCAAACCAGATTTGAAAATTTCTATCATTTGTTGGGACATGACGAATGTGTCTATGTTCTTTTCCAGGAAGCCACGAAATTGAAATATATAGCACATGACATTTCATACTCTCAAAACATCCAAAATCCATAACCCTTCTCTTCAAAGATCTCGAGCATCTATTACCAATTAAAGTCCCAGGCTACTCAAGACAAGGCTTTCATTGTTTACCTTACGCCAAAATTTAAATTGGTAACATTATCCCAGGAGCCATTAGGGAATATCTAAATGTTATACAAGACTATTTAAACAAAAACAAACTATCTAGATCAAAAGACGAATTATTGTATAAGTTAATGTTATACAAGAGTGAGCAGACAAGGGGGTTGGGATGATCGTAGCCAGAGAGAACCTGAGGGAAGCTAAGCCGTGGGACCACGCGCCACCGTCGTGATCAGGGGTGGCAGTGGCGATGAGATAGCCGGCGGGGCAAGAGAGTAGAGCTGGGGTAGTAAGGTTGGGGTAGGCCTCGATCGGAGGTGATTGGGAAACAGAAACGAAAAGGAAGACCAAGGTCAGGGTACTGTTTCAATAGTTGAGATTCTTTTCCGGATGAATCAGGCCGGTTTGGTTGGCACATTGCGTTATAATTTTTTTAGAATGTATGTTATATATCTCTTTTTTTTATTTTTTTAAAATAAAAAATAAATGTTATCTTTATTTTATTTATTTATTGATTTTTATATCTTTTCTGTGTAACACCTCAAAATAATTTACATGAAATCATAGAGTGAAAATAATCAAATAAGGGATTTCTAGAAATTAATTAAAGTAGAGATTTTGAGGAAAATAATTAAATATGAAATTATTAAGAAAATAATTTATTTAGGAAAATAATTTTATTTATGGGATTTGATAAGAAATTATCAAGGAAATTAATTTAATTTGGGAAATTAATTTATTTTAGGGATTTATTTATTTATTTTCAAGAAAATTGGTGATTTTATCCAAGAAAAATAATTGAAGCCCAATTATCCCAAAAATGAAATTTTCATTAAGCCAGAGAATTTAATTAGTTGCCCTAAAAAAACTAATTAGAGATTATTATTGCTAAAAGATAAATTAAATTATCTAAAAACTCCAACCCATAATCCAACTCACTTAAAACATTACCTGGGCCTTGCGCTCTCTCTCATTTCATACTCAATTGAACACAGACACGCATGGAGAAAAGAAAACGTTATAATTAAAGGAAGAGAGAGTACGGTTCTTCATTGCGAAGCTCTAATTCAATGGGAAAATACGAGATGTAGTTCAATTGAGTTTTGAAAAAATGATTCTCTCTTTCTCCTCTTTCTTTTAAACTAAACATCTTGTGATTTAGTTACTGGAGTTACAGATTGTTGAAAATGGAGATTTTGAAGTGTTTTTGCCCAAAAAATTGAAGGAGAAGCTAAGGTAAGATATGGGTATAAATTTGCCCTTCGTTTGTGGTGTTTTTATACCCAAAACTCATCTTGAAATTTGATTTTTTGGTTGGGCTACTCACATATGCGAATTTAGGACAACCCATTATAGAATCTTGGATTCTTGGTGCTTACAGCGAGTGCTTGGAATTTTAAGAAACTTGGGTAAGGTAGAATAAGTGATTCGTAGAAATTTTAATAGTTAGAAGTTTGGGATTCTTTAAAATTATAAGCGTATTATGACTAATTATTATTGTTCTAGGCTTGGGACTCTAATAGGGAGGTATTCATAGCTATTTGAATTGCAGAACATATTGTTTAAGGTATCTATGGTTTATTCCATTCATATTTGATTGAATAATCTTGTTTGATTACTACATGAATGTGTGCTTAATTGCAATACCATGTTGAATTTGACTATTTGATTATTGTACTATCATAGATATAGCTATATTATGATAGTTGATAATTGCTAAGAGGGGCCTTGCTATGCTCTCAGGCCTTGTTATGCTCTATTGCACTTTGGGGCATTGTTATACTTGTAATTATTGGCCAATGACTATTTGTATCTACTACAATAATAATATTGTAGTTAAGCCAATCCATTATAAGTGATTGAAAATGGCATATTTGATTATTTCTACAAGTTGAGCATTACTATGAATTGTTCTATATAAATGTGAATAAAATTTGTTTTTGGTTATTAAGATTTTATATCTCACTTTAACTGTGAACTAACTTTTTAAGTGAAGAACCATCTATTGGTGGCAAGGAGAAGCAATCAGAAGGGAGACTATAAGACCTTAGCTTGTGTAGGCCTAGTATTTTGGGTTGGTATTAAGGTAGATGTATGTAATGGAAACAGTGTAAGTATAACTATTTTTGCATAATATCTTGTTACAACATGACTTGTCAAGTGCAAGACCTTGATGTATTTTGTACATGTGAGAAATACTTGATACTTTTGTAGAAGGATCTTATACGTAATTAAGGTTTACCTTAATATGCCTTGTAAGTTGATTATGGATCATATGCATGTGTATCTTGTTCAAGCTTGAATGGTACCCTTTAGATATTAAGCTTTTAGCTTGTTAGCTATGGGTAATTGCCTTTTAGTTTGTGTCCTATTGGTTAGTAGTGTCAATGCATAACTGAGGTTGTGTGATAAGTGGTTTAAGGAAACCATCAAGTTAAATTTTGATCTATAAATGTTTAGGTCCTAGTGGTGCCTTGTCAGGGAAGGTCTTGGGTGTTAAATTTTGTTTAAGGAAGTTTGGTTGAAATTGGAGATGGCTAAAGTGCCATTTAGTGCAAAAGTGTTACTTTTGGCATTTTAAGCCAAAATCAAACAATTTTGGGAATGTGCGTATTTGATTGACCAAATGGTTAAGTTTTGGTGTGAGGTTTGGCTTGCCAATAGATCTCATATAAGGTTATTGCATGTCAAATTTAGTGAATTTTGAAATAGTGCAAGTGTCCCAAACCATTTGACTAAATTAGGAAAAATTTTAAGAAATTTAGGTAGCCCAGCTACTGCACACAGCCAAGTCATATAAAGCAGCATGGCTATGTACTACCCAAAATGTGCCAACCAATAGCTAACATGGTTGAGCCATGTCAAGGAGCTTCTAAACATTACTAGGCCTCAACACTGTTTGGTGGCCTTTTCATATACGTGTTTAGGTGTTCTTATCTCTACTTTCTTAGGAATAAGTTAAGGTGTTTATAGGAACTTTCAAAGAGATAATTCCTTGAAGTTTTTCTTAATATGTCCTTATTCCTGTGGTTGTTAGTTTAATGAAAAGTATAATGGTTTTCTCCCCCAACTTATGTGTTCAATGATTTCAAAAAAGTTTAGATTCCCTTTAATTTTGGACAAGTTAGGTTTAAGTTTAACTTGATTGTAAGATTACCTCCAATATTCATTAATTGTCTTCACAGTTCAAGCATTATTTAATGAGAGTCATTACACCTTACAAGTATAAAACTATAAATTTTGAAGCAAACATTGAAAAATCATTTTTATAGCCAAATTTTTTTTAAAATATTTAATTCAATTACATTCAGGTAACAAAAATTACTTGCAAGAATGAAACAAGTATAATATATATTTTTGGACATTTTTATATATAATAAATTACATTGATCACTTTTAAAAAAATTAAAGTTATATTAATATTCTTTTATTTTAAAAATTATATTGATATTTCTTACTTTATTTTTTTTTACTAAATAAACATATTTATTCAATTTTTGTTTTTTGTTTTTGTTTTTCTTAATACATGTATACTCCTACATCCATTATTGAGTTAAACCTTTAACGAAAGAGACAATATTCCTCCTCCTCTTTAAAGAAAGTGAAAGAAAAGTTTGGCATAAACTCTTTTAAAACTCCTTTTTTGTTCAATTATAGTTCTATGTATAACTCTGATTGTTAATTTTATACATAGCCAAAGTTATTATCATAATAAATTTTCAAAATCCCATATCAATGAGAAAAAAGAAAAGGGGAGCATGATCCTCTAATAAATAGGCCCCTATTGTTCTTGTTTAAGTACCATAACATACTAAACCTCAGGATTAACCACGAGGGTATAATTGGGGTCTTGGAGAGTTATGAGCAAAGAGAATAAATCCATTTGAGGGACTAAACCACATTCTTATGTTATTTTTCTCCTTATTTTCTCTTTATTATTTGGGTGTGCACTTCTACTACCAATTCTAATAATGGTATCAAAGCTAATGGTTCAGCAACGATAAGCATGGAAATAGTGGCCTAAGTGAATAGAGTGGTAAGGTGATTAGAAGGTGCACACTCAAAGCAGTAGGCTCTTATAAGTATGTTCAACCCTATAGGTTACTATTAAAAAGGAGAACTTGGGAGCATGTCTATATGAGTGTGTGATGGACTCACACTTGAGGAAAAATTTGTTAGATTAAAGTGTGAATAAGAGTGAGAAAAAGTCTCACATTAAATAAAATTAAACTAGATCAAGGGTACATAGATGTAATTAGCCCTTAAACCTAATACTAAAATTTTGCATCAAGATGTGGTGTCAAGCTTATGAGTATACTTCCTCATAAAGTCTAATGATAAAGACTAAAAAAAGATTTCCTTGATGTCTAATGTCCTGTGTGTATAGTACGTAGACTTCACATGGGTGTTTATGGTCCTTTTCATCCTTCCAATCTTTTAGTTCTTACTCTTTTGTATAAAGTCAAGGTGAAGTATGAGGGATATGGCATGTTCAGAAAGCAATACTTATCATTCTAGCTATGCAACTAGCCATCTCATGAGTTTTAACATTATGTGGGTCCTAATAGATTACTCAAATGCTTTTTCCTCTATGATGACCAAGTTAGAATAGGAAAAAAGGATTCAAGTCATATTTTGCAAGAAGTGGTCCCTGTATATCCATCTAATATATGCAAATGATACCATCCTATTCTTTAAAGTTGCATAAGAAATTGTCACAGCAACCTAGAATTCTCTAGAATTATGTAGCCACCTAGTAGGCCAAAAGATTAACAAAGCAAAATTGTAAGTAATGTTCAATCCAAATACTCCAAGGAATTTCAAAAGAATACTAGCTTTTACTATTAGAGTTTGTCATAACCAATATCTAGGAAAATACATAGAAGTGAAAATTGATTAGCATCATAATAAACCAAGGCTCTTTCACAAGGTTAATATTAAGTTAGATGATTAGAAAGCAAGACTCTTTCATAAGTTAGCAAGCTCAAATTAATCAAATATGTAATTCAAGCACACATGATATACCAAATGCCTATTATGATTATTCCTTAAAAAAAAAACTATACTAGTGGATGTTATAGCCATTAATTTCTTTTAGGGTTTTTCATAAAGACAAGCCATCCATGCATATGCTAAATAAATATCAATACGTATCCCTTGTAGTCAAGGTGGATTAGAGATAAGAGACTCCAGCCTCATTAACAAAGCTTTACTAAGCAAATAGGTTGAAAGAATTAATCATTAGGTCAAATCTAAATAGTGTAAGGGCAATTTTAAGAATGGTTTCATTGTAAGTTGCTATCGATCCCAACTTGATTCCTATTTATCTATTGCAATCTACCTCTAATGTCATCAATCCCTACATGGATTATAGCGTCAAATTTGGTGTAATATAAAATTATCTCCTAATTTATTTTTAACAATTGTTGTCAAAGCTATGATTTTATTCATTTGTGTTTTTTGATTTTGTGATCATGGTTGCTATTGTTCTTGGTTTTTTTTATTTGATCTGTGAAATTTTGTTGGCATCTAATTTATGAAAAAATGATCTACGAATTGAAAACTAATCTCAATTGTTACTTTGTGCTTCACTAGTCATGTTAAAATCATAAAAACAATAAAGAACTATTCGTGTTTATCTAAAATTTAATCTTTGTACTGGTGCTGAAACCCTAATTTCATCTTTGCTTTATGATTTCCCTAATCTCACCCATTATCCTAAGATTAATATTCTCAACAAGTGATATATAAAAAATTTTTTAGATCTAGTTTTTGGGGTATTGTTAGACCTATTACATATTTATTATTAGAAAAATTATGTTTAAAGATCAAGAAGTAAAAAAATTTATTTTTAAGAACCTGTTATCACTAGATTTAACTGTTTATTGCTAAACTTAGTGGTAATCATCCTAAAACAAGCGATAATAAATCCTTAAGAATAATTTTCTTCACTTTTGGGTCCTTTATTATAATTCTTCCTTTATTATTTTTTTCCCTTCAATTTTTGCTTAGATTTTTTTGTGGATGCATTTTCATAAATTACTATGATTTAAATCATGTTAAATTGCATCCATGAAGCTTCACAAAGACTTTAATGGTAGTATAACACCATAACTATTAGTGCTCTTAGGAATTTTTCTTTTTTGTTTTTGATTTTCACATGGATTGTCAATTTCACTTACTTATATCAACATTTTATTGCCTTGATTTGATTTCTAGTAACTTGTTTAATCCATGTTGAATTGAAAAAAAAAAAGTTTTCTTAGATCTCATTTAGGATTCCTTAAAAATGAGTATTTTTGCCTTTAATTGATGTTTGAATCTAGTTTATGGTTGCATCTAGGTTGTTGTAATATTGGGAAATCATGTTCAATTAGAACTTTTTGAAGCTAAATGATGTTACAATAGTAGAAATCTACCATTATTGAAAGCTTGATATTTCAAACTTGCATGTGACACTCTGAACGTGACCTACTCACATCCCTATATAGGGGTGCATGTGGGTCACCTCTTGTGCTCTTCTATCTCACTTTTAGCCTATGGCATCCAATTTTCATTCTCTATTTAATGGTAATTTTTTCAAATTTTTTTGATCACTAGGAATATGAATTTCTAAATGTTCATAATATTTTACATTGGTTTTAGGTTATGCACTCTTCGAATTTTGGGCCAAAATTTTTTGTGCATAATCTACATGCATTTTTGTATAATATATTGCTTACACTATTGGTAGTGCCATATTTTGGTATGCCAAATAATTTTTCTAATAATTTATTCTCTTTTATATGCCTTATGATGTTAAAATTACTTTTCTGAGCTCAACTTTTATGTGAATTTAGAAGATTTGATTATGGTAATTAGGGTAATATAATTTGGTAATATAATTTGATACTTTATGATCGTGTGCTCACCTATTGTAGGTTAGTCATAAAAGTGTCTCAATAAATTTAATTAAAATAACTATTATTTTGATATGATTTATGACTATATAGGGTTTATTTTGTAATCTTAACTATTAATTATGCACATTTGAATATCATGTGATTTGTTTTACATACTCGCATTCTTGACACACCATTGTTAAGAATAATTGTTGGTGTTAATTACTATTGATCATGATTAAGTAATTTTGTTTGCTATAACAATCACTTTGGCTATCTAACTTATCATAGGAATCACAAGGTTATTTTTTGGTCAATTTGATTAAGGTATTTTATTTTTAATTGATATGTATATATTTACATATATATGGTAATGCCTTTATTGGTTTACATTGCATAATAATTGCTGGGTAAATTGCATTGGTAATGAATATGCCTTATTGATGTAGCATTGTCTATGTAATCTATTGTTATCGAGATAGATTTAAATTGATGTCTTAATATTTCTTGTACTTTATTGGTATAGAGATTTTAGAGACATTTGTTTTATAGGCCTTTTAATGTGCAATTGAGTTTTTTTAGTTTATTATGATTCATGACCCTTAAATTATGATAAACAATAGATTTATGTGAGTAATTGCATTAGATAGATCTTGTGGAAAACTTTGTTTTTGAATATGTTATATGCATGATCGGTTTACATTCAAATTATTTCTATTCTAGTTTTTATGATTATGCAATTACTATCTATGAAAACTTTGTATAGGACTAATTAAGATGACTAGAAATAGTCCTTTTTGTACTTTCATAGTTGTATTATTGGCCTTGGCCCTCAAAGGGGATACACCTACTATACTTAATAGCTATTTCACTATTGTTAGTAAGGCCTTTCATGAATAAAAATGTATCTCTAATAGAGTGCACTTAGTTGATGAATTATTGAAAATGAAATCATAGTAGAATTCTTGATGGCTGCTAATAAGAAAGTTTAGTTAGTTTATTAAGGCGTAAAAGAGTTATTGCTTTTCCTTATTAGAAAACACTAATTGTGATAAAGTGTCTGATGTTTAAAAAACACATTTTGGAGCTTGTGCTTCATTATAACGAGCTTAAGTCCTTCAATGCTACTTTTGAGAAGTGGTTATCATGTCAAACATTTTTTGTATACCTCCTATCTTTGTCTTAAGTACTAAAGGCTTTTCACTTTACCCAACAAGTTAAACAAATTATAATCAAAAAATTGAGAATTTTTTCCTTCAAGAAGTAGAAATTAATTTCAAAAAAGGGGGGGGGGGAACCTTAGCTTCTACTATGAATTATTTAACTTTTAGATCTAATAGTGAATCCGATGAATTTAGCCAAGGGTTAAAAGCCTAAATCCTAATTTGTGATAAAAAAAAATCGTCAATAAGTTGTGTGACAATTGTTTTTTGGCCATTTGAGATCTCTTAAGGTCAAGTATAATTTTGCAATTGGCTAGATCATTAGATAGTGGGCTATTGTGTTTGTCTTTATTGTTATAGCTTATTCTAAATTCAATCTTATTAGGATTGATCTTATTCTTAGTATTTCGATTCCAATGATTTTATTTATGTTGGAATTTGTCCACTAGACATGTTATGGAATTAAGTAACAGTTTATTCAACCCTTTAAGGAGGAGTTTAATTTTCACTTCCTTTTGGACCAATAAGGTGAAATTGTCATTGATCTTGATTATTACTAATGATCTCATCATGCAGAGTTATGATCTACATGTATTGGATTTAAGTTTTAACCTATTCATTTTAATAATTATATCACTGATAGATATGTCAAAACGGTCTTTGATGTTGTGAATTTAAGTTGCATTTCTTATGAAAAGTTGAAGAGATGAGTTTAACAAGTTGCTTTACATGAAATTGTTCTTACTATTTTAGATTCCCATATAGATTGTATTAATAGAAATTCATTGCCAAAACTATGATAAAAGAACAAATGGGAGTTTGATCATTTGAATATATTTTTCATATTGTCAAGGTTTGATCATTTGAATATATTTTTCATATTATTAAGGACTCTTTAATACTTATTTAAGAAAGTTTATGCACCTCATTACCTTCATTGATAACCATTTCCAATACGGTGAATATTTTTCCTACACGAGAAGTCAAATTTGATGGATGTTGGATGCCTTTAATGCTTTTAAGATAGTTGTTAAGACAAAAATTGGTAATTGCCCCAAAAGGGTCAAATTTGATAAAAGTGATCAATGTTATATCAGATATTTGGATGTTAGTAGAAACTCTGATCCTTCTATTATTTTTTAACTAAATTGTGATATTACAGTTTAGTATACCATACTTGACACCAATTTACAAGTATGGGTTTGTGAAATGAATACAAAAACCATATAATTCTTGGCAAAAAAATTGGATTTTGAATATGTTAGTGTTTTCTTCTTAGCTATTGTACTGGCTTTAAAAGGCAATAAATTTTGTTATTTTAGTTGTCCAACTCTCTCTACTAGAGTTATTGAATCTCTTGGACCTTTTTGTTTTAAGGATGACTTGGATAGTAGGAATCAGGTATTCCATGTTTTCACTTCCAAAAGGAGAGTACTTGTCATGCCTGTACTTGGATAAGCTTCTTTATCAAAGTTTGTCACTCCATAAAGAATGTTAATGTTTAAGATACTATTGATGGTTATGGAGAACCATATGTCATTGATATTGAGAATTTTGTTGATATGATTAATATTATTCTTTTAAGGTTGTCTCAATGAGTCTGTAGACCTATTTTAGTGATCGTAAAGCGTATTTACTGAAACATGATTTTGATTGTGACTAACATTTGAAATTTACTCTCCTATTAGAAAGTCATATCAAGTCATAGCTCATCCGAATAGTTGGAAGCCATGAGGAATGAATTATTCTCCTAGATCATCATTATGTTTGTGAACTTATAAAGATAATAATCAACTATAAAGCCATTAGCTATAAATGGGTCTCCAAGACTTATAATGGGGTTGTAAGAGAAATCATAATCTTTAAGGTGAGATTGATTGTAATGGCCAAATACAGTCTATAGGGTTTAGGAAATTGATTTTTGTTATGTGCATTGTTAAATGTATATATCGAGTCTTGACCATCTTGTTGCAACAATAATATCTACTGTATGCTTCTCTTAATATTATAGGAATTGCAATCATATTAAAATTTGATATTAAGTTCCTATTTGTTAAAGAAAAGATTTGTAAACCTCATACTCAAATTATATATTTTACAAATAATATACTAATTGATCTATTAACTATATGCTTACTTGTTGGAATTTTTTTTAAAGAAACAGGTGACTAGCTCTTGGGTGTGATAAAATTTTTACTGATGCCTAAGTTTAGTGGGAGTCTAAATTGTATTCTATAGGAACAATTTGATGTAATTTTGAAATTTGGTTAATCCAATGTCATTTGCCATTTTATTTTAATTCAATCATAAACTTTATTGGAATTTTAACATTCATTTCCTTATCAAATTTAATGTTCCTGGTTTGTTGTTTCCTTTTTTAATTTTGTTATTACAATGCTTATTAATTATTTAATATTCTTGGTAAATCTTATTAATTTATTCTTATTTTGTCTAACAATTAAGTATTATTATTATTTAAGTAGGAGATTATTAGAATATTAATAAATTATGGATTAATATTAATTAATTATTGGATTAATTTATATAATTTAATTTTAACAATATTAAATAATTAAATTATAATTAGTATTGTATAAATAGATTAGTTTTATGTATTATGGATAGCTTGTTAACAAATTGAGCTAACTATTAATCCATTTAGAAAACAAATCTAACTTACAATCTATTTAGAACTAATTATCTTATTTATTAGTTAAGTTTTAAAATATAATGGTATTCTAATTTATTCTCTTGAATAACTGTTGGATGTTGAGTTATTACCTATCTCAACTCTCTTCCTCTTCATCTATTGTAGTCTGCCTCTAAGATCATTGATCTTTACATTGATTATAGTATCAAATTTGGTATATATAAATTTATCTCTCAATTTATTTTAAACACACACTTCATTGATAATTTTCATTTTAAATACTATTGAGGATGCATGGGGGGCACTTTCTATATCTTCTATGGATATTTTGTACAAGATTAAAGTTCAATGGAGATAGATTATAATAATTCTTGAAGGATTTCCTTATACAAGGAAGAGATGCATCAAGGAATCCAACAAGACAACTACGATTCCAATGTTAACATCTTACACTCATTTTAAGGAACCAATTCTGGAACAAGATTGAAGTTTTGTTCAACCCGAATGGAGTGAAGAAGAATGTTTCCTCACTATCTATGGTAAGAAATATTCTAAATACTTTAAAGAATCAAATCTAAATTATCTTTAACAATTAGCTTGCCAAATATATTCATGAATTATCTAGTCATTGATCTACTCTTATAGAAATTTTAACCATTTAGAAGATATCTAGATGTCACTACATATATCGTCGAAATTATTGGAAGGGATTTGTAAATGGAAGTCTTAAACAATCAATACTCTTTGAAGCTCTTACTTTTTTTCCCTAACTTTGTTTTCAATCATTTTGGTACCTTTTTTCTATTTTTGTAATACTATTATTATCAACCAAAAAAATATATTCTCTAGTTTTTTTTCTACTTTTAAATGATGAATATGATTAATGACACTCATGTGACATTATATAAACTACGTAGCCATGTAGAATAAGGAACCACCAAATCAAAGTAAAACTGCATGCAACCCGCCCCAAACCATTTGCTTCACCTTAAACCTAACTTCACCTTTAAGAAATTGAAATAGTAATGTTGGTATTAGAATTAGAAATTAAAGAAATGACTATGTCTCAGGTATTTGGAATTATGGGAATGCCATGATACATTACAAAGGGAGAGAATTGATTATAAAGAGCAAAGTGTTACCCTACTCTTATTAGCTTATAAGATTGTTGCTCACAATGCAAGACAAGTGCCCTTATTCATATTACATGAAGTCAATTACGTTGTTCTTTTAGGAGTTCATTTTTTAATATTTCTTTTAAGATAATTAGCTTTCCACTTGCTAAGCTTTAGATAATGTCACCACCATTCTAAAATCTTCATTTTGCTTACTTCAAAGTTTTCATCATGTCGCCAATCTAGAAGGGTGTATCAACTATAAGATTTTCTACACTTTTCTATTACCTTTTTTTAATAATATCCACTGCCACATACTTCGTGATTTTTCTAAAGGATAAGTGATTTTTTAAAATTTTTAATACTTTTCTTTAATTTAGAAAAATCAGCGACTCCAAATATTTCTTTGAATTTGATGAATTTCTTTGATGCCCACATAATAACCTTGGAACCAAAAGAAAGATACATGCAATTGTGCTCTTTTGGTCATCAAAGCTACCTATCCCCATCACTATCTATGTAGCCAATTAGGTTGCAATTGTTCTTTGCTTCACACATGATGCCAAACTTCTTGATACCTTTGACAAATTTGAAAATTCTTTTTTCAGCAATGAAATGAGATTTGTTAAGTTGGCTCATGGATCTTAAATTCATTGCTATAGTCTATGAAGATAAATTTGCCTCCTTTTTTGTCTACTTTATCTTTATTCTTTTTGGGGATGTGGGCATAAGCAATGCAATGAAAAATTCCAAAATGATTAGCCTTTAATTTTTACTCAAATTAGGCTTCATACGACATTCTATTTAGAAGGACTTTGTGGGGCACTAAATAACAATATAAGCAATTGTGTTAATAGCCTCAATTTGCAAGTATTTTGGCAAATTTTTGTCTTGTAATATGACACGTGCCATCTCAACAATAGTTTTAACTTTTTTATTTAACACATTGTAATGTGTGCCAAGCATCGAGCTCCTTCTTGACGTCATTCTCTTTAATGGATCTTTAATCAATGAATTTTCTCCCATGATTAGTTTTTAAAACTTTGAAAGGATGCCCACTTTGCTTTAAATTGAATAATATTTGAGAATGCTTATAATGTTTGCCAATAAAGTAAATCTACATTACACGAGTATAATCATCAACAAAGAGAAAAAAAAAATATCTTTCTATTAAGATTGGAGTTCCTGAAGGAACTCAAATATATACACCAACTATAGTGAACTTTTTGCTTTCTAGGATCAATTTGGGAATGATAATCTATTCAACATCCTTTCTAGAATTTTCTCACAAAATACGTAAAAGGAACCCCAAAGTAATTTCTTTTTAATTCAACAATTTAAGGCCATAAAAATTCAAATAGTCACATTTTAAACATAAAAATGTGCATTCATTCCTATTTTCACATTCTATTGCATATTTTTGCTTAAGTGGATGGTTAAAGGAAAAATTGGTAGGAGTAGTAACTATAAATTGTCCTTTTTTAATATATACATATACATATATATATGATGCATTTATTTTTATCAAAAATCAACTTATATTTGAATTAATTGACCAACACTTGATAAATTTTGCATAAGGCCTTAAGCATAAAAAAAAAGTCTTAAATAAATTTTTGTTAGCCTTTTTCTTTTTTATCATAATAATGCATTTGCCTTCATTTTCTTATATTTCCCTATCACTGAAGTGTAATATGAGATTTAATGTTTTTTGTGAAGCAATTTTTAGGGTTTATGTGATTTCAACAACCACTATCTAAATACCAAACATCCATTAATTTTAATTGAGAAAAATGCAAAACAAAATATTTGATATATGGAATTTATCCTTTTTAGTAAAATTTGATTCTTCTTTATAGGGATGCTGACAATTTTTTTCAAAGTATACGTACCTTTGGTACCTTTTACATTTGTATAAGCAAAAAAAAAGTTCTTTTTTCTTTTCTATAAATTATTATAAATTTCACAAATCTATATAACATACTAGAACAACAACTATTAGCCATGCCATGTCATGCAAATTTTCCTTCCAAAAACATTTTCTTTTTTATGAAAAAGTTTAGTACTGTGACTCAACTAAAAAAGATAATTGTGGATTTTAAGAAGATGTTGAACCCAATAGAATTAAGGTTAGCCAGCCCAATAGGGTTTATGGCAACTAATAATAGTTTGCTTTTTGGGTTATAGGCCGAAATTGGTCCATGAGCATAAATGACAATAATTTATTATCGGTTAATATCACTTTATTAAGAACACAATTTAAATTTTTATAATAAATGCTAAATAATTTTTTTTCATGATGTCCTTACATGCAAATTCAATATGAAACTATTGATTAATTAATATTTATTTTTTTATGATTTATTGAGCAAAATTATAATCTATGACATTATATATGTCTTACTTTGTGATTAAATGATTTATGAAATCTGTAATTCAAAATAATAGTTTATTATAAGTATAGATAATGTCAAAAGTTCGATCCTTATAATATAATATCAAAATAATAATAAGCATAGTTTACACTTCAACGGAAAACTTTTTTCTTTCTTTTTTTATTAAAAATCTGCCTCATAAAATTTACACATATGAATACAAAACATTTTTTTTTTTGGGACGAGAAGAACAAATTTTATTGGTATGCATGTATAGTATTTTAGTAGTTAATTTTACTTTTAAATTATTAAAATTTTACGTATTTAATATGCTAAGGCGATAATTACTAGCTAAGCCATGATATGCATATTTACTCTCCAAAAACAATTTTCTTTTCCTTTTTTTTAATGAACTCGATTAATAAGATAATAAAAACATTACCCTTGGAGAAAATTGAGAACCACCAGCACATCCATTCTGCCATGTCACCACCCATTCGCGTCCTGCGATTTGCTTTATAGACTTTTTTTTTCATAATAAACTTGTTACGTATGAAAAAAAAAAGTGATTATAAAGATAAAAAGTAACTTTAATACTTTTATTTTTAATAATTAAGTAATAATTAATAAATAATATTAAATAATAATTATAAGAACAAAATAGATATTATATATAAATTTTTCTTTTCCTCTCTATTTTCTTTAATCATATCAGGCCTAAAAATTCATTTAGTATATCAAATAATTTTTATGAAAGTGAAAATAAAATAAAAACAGATTTTAGTAAAAAAATTTATTTAATATGTCGTGAAAAAGAATTGATATTTTATCATATTTTTGTGTTTAATTGGATGAAAATAATATAATAATAAAAAAAGATGAAAAAATATACATAATATACTAATGTAAAAATATATTAAAATATTGATTTATTTTGATTTATTCTACTTAATTTTTTTAAAAAAAATGCATTAAAATATTTTAATATAAATAAAACATTAATTTTTTAATTTTCAATCCTTTAAAAAAAAGTTAAACATAATACATGAAACAATAAAGCTCAAAGGATAATGACGTAATTCTCATCTCATTCCTTCAATTATTCCACCATTCCATCAACATTTTGAACAAATTTAAATGCCAAAATTTGTCGGAATAGGTTACTGTGTAAAATAGAATGAAAATGACTTGCGAGTTGTTGCCAACCAAGCATGCGTGGTATTGAAATTCCATCCTATTCTTCAATCTATCGTGAAAAAGGAGGCATACCAAATGGGTGCATTGATGTCCCATTTGGTTCATGGCATCAAGGTGCATGGAATAAGAACAGAAAATGTTATCTCGTACGGTATCATGTTTGGTTGGTTGCATTGTAATTCCATTTCCTTTTGGCACAATAACATATTTCCACATATTGAGGCATTTGAATTTTATAAGTTTGATAGAATAGCAGAGCAATCTTGGGAATGAGATAGGAATTTACATCATTGCCCCTAGCCATTTTAGTTTCATTGTACTGTTCTATATATCATGTTTGGCGTTAAAAAAAAGATTAAAAAATAAAATTAATATTTTACAAATAATTTATTTTTTATTAGGAGTATTTAAAATTTTTTTAATGGAATAAAATAAAAATAAATACTTTAATATATTTTTGCATTAGGAGAATTATGATAATTTATTCATTTTCTTTTTTTATTGATACATTGTTTTTATCTAATTAAATACAAAAATAGTATAGAACATTCATTCTTTTTCATGTCATATCAATTATAATTATTTCATTTTATTAAAACATATCTCCTTTTCGTTTTTATTCACTTTTCTGTTCTCACAAAAATTATTCTATAAATCAAACCAAATGGGACCTATGGTCTCATGAAAGGATTCATTTTTTATTATTTTATGTAATATTTATTATAATTTTATAATTATTATTTAACTAACATTAACACATAGAGATCTAGGAATTTTTTAAAAAATATGACTCTCATCAAATTTTTTTTTTTAAAAAAGTGAATCTCATAAAAAAATTTTAAAAAAATAGTACCGCTAAACAATATTAAATAATAAACAGTTTCATAACAGTACATGAACAATATTAAATAACGCCACATTATTAACGGTGCAAATAAACAATACCCCAAATCCCGATTATATATATATATATAATAAATAATATTTATCTCTTCTTATTATATTTTTTAAAGTAAAAATATAATGGTTACTTTTTATTCTCAAAATTATTTCTATCTTTTTATTTTGTCTAGCAAATGACTTTTAGTGACTTAGCGCGTCTAAGATTTATGTAAATTGGGTGGACCGTGCTTTGTACTTAAACTAAAATAAAAAACGAATAGAAAATAAAGCCCAAAAAAAAAAGAAAGAAGCACACACTAAAAGAGAACCGCTACTAAACAACTTGTGAAAAGTCAGATTTTCTATAGAGAGAGAACAATGGCCAAATAATCAAACAACAGTCGTTGGAGTCAGCTCTTCTGGTTTTCTCCCTTTCTTTACCGCATTGCCGTGTTCCACCGCAGAACTTCGTAGAAGAAGTATGCACCGCAATGCGTTGTGCGTGCCTAAAATAAAGCATACAGGGCTAAAAATGAAACGAAGAAAATAATTGAGGGCCCCACAATAAAGTATAAAGGACGTAGAAGATTTTCCAAATGGCGACCCCACACCATCAGTTTTAACCCTCTTTTTACTACGTTTTAGTTTTTCTTTCTTCTTTTAAAAGTAATTTCTACTAAAATATTTAATATGAAATATTAAATTACATAACTCTCTTAATTTTTAGATAGAATAGATTTACATAAATATTATAAATGTAAAGTCGATAATTATAGAAGTGTGCAAGAATCATGATAGATGCCTTCCCGCAACAAAAACGACAGGACAGACCAATGTTAGTTTCCACCAAATTGCATGGAAAAATCACCCAGTCTGGTCTCTCTAACACGTTTAAATTACGTGTGGGACCCAGCAAGCCGAAAGTGTTGTCAAGTCTTCATCTAACCAAATAAGACATTATTAACGTTCTTGGAAGCTCCATTAGTCTACACCCCCCCATGCGAGCAAGGAAACTGGAGGAGACTCTGTTTAGATTTAGATAGTTTTATTTAATTTAAATAGTTTAAATTTCATTTTATTTTTTATAATTCAATCAATAATTTTTTATAAATTGATAGCTAGAAGATTGTTTATATTTTATGTTTTATTTTTTAAAAAAATTAAAATTTAGATCTTTCAAATTTATTCTCATAAAAACAGCAAAGGATTGCATCTGGCACTGCAGTTCTTAATTGTAGTTCGTTTGGTTGGAAGATGATATAATAAAAGGAATGTAAAATCTAAGTAGGTACAAGTAGATAAAATATAAAATAATTTTTTTTTATTTTTTAAAAAGTAATTAAATAATTAAAATAATAATTTGATAAAAAAAAGATATAATAAATATTAAATAGTCTATGTAAATGAGATGTATTCACGTTACGGCAAACCAAAAAGGGCTTTCTCTCTTTTTCCTGAGGATTGGTTTACTTTTTAGGCTTCAGTCCATCTTAATTATCCAAATAAAAATGAGAGAATTTGGGATGAGAAATTATTTTGAGTACATGCAAGTGCCAATCTATATTGCAATTGAGTTTTATATGTATGAATCAAATTTAGATCATTGTATGTATGTATTTATATAGTGTATACAAAAATTTTTTCTGTTGGAATAACCATATTCATGTAATGATATAGTTGTAAAATTCTTAATCACAATATTTATACTGAAAAATGCAAATGTACATAAATTCAATAAGTTCACTCTTGGTGCAGGACTTGAGAAGTTCTCTCCATATGCCGGCATTCTTTTTTCCTCCAAATATTTCAAGTCACAACATTTCATGACTGTAAGATTTTAGATTTATAGTACAGTTTCCAAAAGTATTCTGAGAAATCTTCTGGTGCAGTTTAGTGTTAGAAGCGCGAGGATTCACGTAGAAGTGCAGTGAAGATGTTAGTTGCACTGTCATGAAGGGATTGATTTCAGAAGAAAAGCAAGTGACACTAACGGGTAAAATAAACATTTCATAATTGCCATTTCATCGTCTTAGAGAAATAAAATTGAGTTTTTTATCATACAATTTAATCTTCCGTATATATAAAAACACGTGGCTGTCACTGTTCATTTGCACGGTTTATAAACTGTTCCTGGCATCACATCACTAGTACACGTTTATACTCTGTTTTCAACTGTTAATATACTGTTTATTACTCTTTTGGCATTGTTCATCCTTTTTTTTTTGTGTGGGGCCATATTTTAAAAAAACCTTTAAATTTAGAGAGATTACTGCTAATTTTTATAAATTCACATCGATGCAAAGACAATCTTAGCCGTTAACGACTATTCTACATCAATGATTACCATTAAACACTTTTCCCAACCAAAAGTCTTGCGGAGTGGAACGGGTCTGACTAAAAAGGTCTGACTTCTTTTTAGTCAGACGCAGGAACATCATGTCTAGTTAAACATTTTATAGTTGTTTGTTTTTTTATTTTAATTAAAAAAATAAAAAAAAAATGCAAAACAACCAGACAGGACCGTGCGCCTTAACAGGAGAGAAGCCATAGCCGAGTGGAACACGGCAACGCGGTAAAGAAAAGGAGTAAAAGAGAAGACTTGACCCCAACGGCTTCGTTTTAATTCTTTGCCCAATGCCCGTTGTTCTTTATATACATCCGAGACAGGGGTTCATCTTATCAGGTGGCAGATCAAAGATATCGTCCAACAATATCTCATTCATCTCGCATTGTATCAAGTTTTTATTTTTTTTTTATTTTTTTTTTTATTCATTTAGTGAATGGGGTATTTTTGGTTTAATGATTTTTGTTTTTTCTGAATTTGTGCAAAAGATTATTTTCAATGAAGTTTTGCTGTGAAATACAAGGCGAGAAAAAATATAAACACAAATTCTCTTTCAATTTAATATATGCATGACGAGTTAATCGTGTGATGACAAAATCTTGGCTATTCATATAGCAAATGGCTTAGAAAGCGCATTTGCCCAAAAAAAGGGGTTCCTTACTTCTTTTGCTTTTTTTTGTTGGATTGAAACTTCTTTTGTTTTTATGTAAAATTATATTCTATCCGCTTATAATTTTATTTAATTTTTAATTTAATTTTTATAGTTTAAAATTTTATAATTAAATTTTTTCAATTTACAATTTTTTTAATTTAGTTCTTATTATTAAAATTATGTTAATATTTTATTAAATTTTATTGATATAATTAATTATATATTATCTTAAAAATTTAAATATATATAATTTATATTAATAAAAAAGATAAAAGTAAATAACAACATAAAATTAACTTATATATATGAAAAAATATTAATAAAAATATAATTATGAAAAAAAATTAAAAATTATGTAAATTTTAAAGATTTAATTAAAAATAGATTAAATTAAAAATTAAGTGAAATTATAGAAACAAAAAGTGTAATTTTTCTTTTTCTTTTGATTCATTCAATGCGTTATATACTGGTTTGCCAGCTGGAACTCTATGTATGGAATCTGTGCAGAAGATTGCTGTCTAAAAGTTTTGCTGTGAAATACAAAGAGACATGAAATAATATAAACACAAATCTCTTAATTTAATATATGCGTGAACATATCCTCTAAAGTTGCATGCTTTGAAGTGCCGTGGAGTGTCTCACATTCCTTTTTTTTTTTTAAATATAATTTTTTTTTAAGGGAGAGAAATTTGGTTTGTAAGCAACTTCACTAACTTTAGACATACATAACTTCAAAGGTTCTGTTCATGCATATATTTTGGGTTGGGCCCCCCCAAAAAAAAAGGTGGACTAGGTTGGGCTAGCCAGCCTTGACTCGACATGGCCCAGTCTTATATATATATATATATATAGTTATTTTATAAAAATTTATATAAAAATTTTATTTTTTAAAAGTCATTTTATAAATTTATTAAAAGTTTTGAACCAAAAAAAAAAGTAGTTTAAATAGACTTGTCCAAATTAACTTGCCGCATCCTAATACTAAACTAGGCCAAAACTTGAAATGGACTAGTTTGCATGCATCTCTACTCATAAGAAAATGTGTTGAATATCGAGTTTGCAATTCAACTAGCAAAAGTAATCTCAATCTAGTTTGGCATTACTAAAAATATCTCTAGTCCAATGTAAGTGGAGTTCATAGGGAGTCACTGCTAAAGCTTATTTAGTGTTGTTACTGAAAATTTTTTGTAATGGCAATTATTGCAAATTGTCATAAAAAATGTGTTTTTAGTGGTTGGCTCTTCCTATGAACCAAATAAAAGCATCTTTAGTGATAATTATTATTATGCCTAAAAATATTTAATGTCAATCTTTTTAGTACATATCAAAAAGTTTTAAGGAGTTCTTTAATCACCACTTTGTAGTGGCTCATAAGTCACCACTAAAAGTTTTAGCGACTATTGTGAGACTTTTTAAGTCAAATTTGGTCCTACGTGGCAAACACCTGAGGAAGTGCATTTACAAAAAATGGTTCAGTTTTTCCATATATTTCTTCCTCTCTAGTATCCACGTGTTGAAAGCTACACGGTTTGTTGAAGTTCCTATTATACTTTTTCTTGTTCCTTCTATTTTTTATGTTCATTTTTATTTTACACATCTGGAAGAGGTATTTTAGGTAAACATATAAGGTTAAGTTGCTGATGTTTGTATTTGTAATTTGAATGGTTCAGCTTCCAAAGTCTTAGCGATGGCACTTGATGCTGATGGAGTTGGGTATTCTTCAAGGTCTCCTGGTGGTTCAACTAGGAGATGGAAGTATCACGTGTTTTTGAGTTTTCGAGGAGAAGATACTCGTAAAAGTTTTACAGATCATTTGTATCATACTTTGATTCGTACAGGAATCTATACTTTTAGAGATGACGAAGAACTTGAAAGGGGACAAGTTATCAAACTAAGTTTGATTCAAGCAATAGAAGAGTCTTTTTCTGCAATTGTTGTGCTCTCTCCAAATTATGCTTCTTCAACTTGGTGTTTAGATGAGCTCTTAAAGATTCTTCACTCTAAGAAAGAGGTAGGCCTACAAGTATTTCCAATCTTTTACGGAGTAGATCCATCTGATGTTCGGCATCAAAAGGGGACTTTCGTAGAAGCATTCAAAAAACATGAAGGAAAATTTACAAAAGACAACATGAGGGTGCAAAGATGGAGGAAGGCTTTAGAAGAAGTTGCTAACTTATTCGGCTAGTACTCTGGGAATTGGTAATTTCTACACCTCCAAATAATTATCATAACTTCTCTATTTCAAAATAATAAGGGTGTGGCTATTCAAATCTAAGGTTTGCTTTTTTTTTTTGGCCAGTACAAAACTGCTTCAAGAATTCACTACTTACTACTTCTAACAATTTATCATGACTTTTGTTTATCATAATCTAGTTTTAAATTGTAACCTACAATCTCAACCTATGATAGAAATTTGAAATGGTCAATTTCTTTTTCTTGTTTTCTTCCAATCATGTCATGATGACAGCTCAGGCCAATAATTGTGATTTTAAATCATTATAGTATAAAAATGTAAGAATTAAACTTGGTTTAGGAATTTAATCAGCAAGTCACTAACCTCGGATTTATATTTCATCAAAAAGACCCATGTTACTCTACTATAATCATCAACTACCATAAGGAAATACCTATCACCTGTTAATGACAATGTTTTATACGATCCCCAAACATCACAGTGAATTAGATCAAAATATGCTAAGCTTTTTATTAAGCTATCAACAAAGGGAAGCCTTGTTAGTTTGGCTTTATTACATGAGTCACAAGGTTCAGGAAATCTATTCAAGCATGAACTTATCATTTTTATCTTTTCTATTGGAGCATGCTCGAGCCTCCAATGCCACACTTCTGGGTCTCTATGACTTTGTACTGCCATAACCTTCTTTATTCCTTCTTTCGTAGGCTCTAACAAGTATAATCCATTACAGAGCATCCTCATCCCAATCACCTTCATCGTTCTTAGGTCCTGGATCATGCAAAAATTCTTGCCAAATGTCACAAGACAATCAAGATCGTGTGCCAATTTTCTAACCGATATGAGGTTACATTTAAAAGAAGGTATCCTTAAGACATCCTTTATTAACAACCTATTAGGTAACTTTATCTCTCAAAGTCCACTCATAGGAATATCCTCTCCATTTGGTATCTTAACAGGTAGGTGATTATATTTCTTTTCATTAAGTAAAAACTCCTGATCACAGCATATATGATCAGTGGCCCCTAAATCTATCACCCATGGTTTTCTGAATGTAAAATTACCAGTCATATTCACAATTGGTTGATTCGAAGTGAAACCTGAATTTTCCTATTGACCCAAGCTTCCAAGTGTTTGAATGAGACGCTCATATTGGTTCATAGTGAGACCTGGTACTGGGCTTTCGTTTAGACCTACTTGAGCTGCCTTAGGCCCAAGCTTCCTTTCATTCCATGTTCCTGTTCTTTCCTTACGCATTCCTCTCTTCTAATCAGGTGGATACCCGATGATCTCATAGCAGCAATCTTTGGTGTGCCCAATCTTCTAGCAGTGAGTGCATTTTAGTTTCTCCTTCTTGCATCCTCCCTGCACCTGAAAAGCCATTGTATCTGTCATTGACCTCATCACTTTGGACACTTGTCTATGTTTTTCATCCTCAGCAACAAGGTGATAAGCTGCTCCCAGGCTCATCAATGGTGTCATGCTGTGGATATGTGTCTTGATTGGTCCAAATTCTTCATCAAGTCCTATTAGGAATTCGTACAAACGTTCCTTGTCCTTTATCTCTGAAAGCTCTTTCTAAATGTTGTAGCTACAGTCTCCACATTTGCACTTCGGCATAGGGGCAATAGACTGCATTTCATCCCAAAGTGCTCTCAACTTAGTGTAGTACGTCGGTACCATTTGCTTTTCTTGCTTAAGGTTCGCTATTTCACGCCTTAACTCATAGAGCCTTAGTGCACTTGCCTTTCCAAAACGTTCTTCAAGATCAATCCAAATCTCTCTAGCCGTCCTTGCGTAACGCACACTCATTCGTATCTACTTGTCCATCGTGCTTTTGAGCCACCCCTTTATCATGGCATCACCGCGCATCCAATATGACAAGTTTGCTGAGTCTGTATCAAGTTTCTCAAGTGACCAGTCTACAAAATCCATCTTGTTATTGGCAAGAAGGGCATTCGCTATGTCGTTTAGCCACTCTGCATAGTTGGTCTCGCTCAATAATTCACTAACATACACCTAACTAGGATTATTAGACGCATGGAAGTAAAAGGGAGAATTGACATCGTGGTTTGTGGCTGATGACTCTGCTATGGTTTTCTCTGCCATTGTTTATCGAGAACTCTCGTAATCACAGATTGAGAATTGTGTATGCTTTGATACCATGAAGAATTTTATGGAGAGAAAACTACATTTTCATTCATTCTCGTATGGAATATATACATGTCATCATAGCATTATTTTCGTGTGCATATATCGTAACAGCTTGCCATATATCCTATATCCATAATCCCGTGTAACTACCCGTACCTATATGCAAAATAATAACTATATTTCAAATACAATTTATGTTGCGTCATCCTTCATGTTTGTTGACAACTATTAATTAATAAGCTAAAATCCATGGTTTCTCTACACATTATTTAATTAAGCTTTTAATAAAACCTTTACCAAAATATTATGGAATCAACAGAAATAAGATAATTCCTATTCAGAGTAAAGAGGTAGATTTCTGATAGAAAGCAAATAACACTAGCCAAACAATAGAAAATAGGAAAGTAACAACAAACGATAGTTGTAGTAAAAAAAGGCGAAAATGAAAAACCAAAACACTCCCTAGCTTTTGAAAGGCTAGAGTCTCTCTCGCAATCCCACAAACCTCTTTCTCCTCTCTTTTTCCTACCTTCTACTATAAAGTATATTAGGCATAGGCTCATCAGCTATCAAGAGAAAGATATCTATAATAAACGTTTTCTCACTTACCCTCACATGAATATTCAGTTTCTGCCTATACCCATTTTACTTTTAAAGAAAAAAAATCGACCTTTTAGCTCCTATATGTAATTTTCAACTCATTAGAGTTCACAATTCCATCATGCTAATGTTGGAAAAGGTTTTCCATTAAAATGCAATGTTTTCTGTGATCTCATACTTGGGCATTAATGAGTGAGAGTGTAATAGTTATTCTTTTATTTCTTTTTGGCTATATTTTCAAGCAACACTTATCTTAATTTAACTTGAAAAAGAGGAACTATGTTAATCAAAAGAACAGAGACTAGTAATAAGCTTGCAAGTGCCATCATGAGGTTCTATTTTTAAAAGAAGATGCTCAGTTTACTGGAAACAGACCCAGAGCCTTACGGGTGCCAGTTGATTCCATATTCTGCTGAAGTCTACTATTATACAGTGGTTATAAATCCCACTGAATCTGTTCCAGCTACTATAGATAAGTTGCTGACTGATTTTAATGACCTTTTTGATGAACCTACCACCCTGCCTCCTAGCAGAGGAGCTCAGGATCATCAAATCATTTTGAAAGAAGGCAGTAACCCAGTTAATTTACGCCCATATAGATATCCAACTTTTCAAAAGGATGTCATTAAAGGATTGATCAAAGACATGCTGGACCAAGGAATTATTCAACATAGTTCCTCACCATTCGCTTCCTCAGTAGTGCTGGTAAAGAAGAAAGATTGATCATGGTGTATGTACGTGGACTATCGGGCTTTAAACAAAGCTACTATTCGGAATAATTTTCCTATTCCTTTAATCGAAGATTTGTTAGATGAACTGGCTAACACGAAGGTGTTCAGTAAGCTGGACTTGGGATCTGGTGGCGAGGAAAGAGGATATTCCTAAAATGGCATTTCAAACTCATGCAAGACATTACGAGTATTTAGTTATGCTCTTCGGTCTTACGAATGCTCCCTTTGCATTTCAAGGTATTATGAACAAGATATTTGAGAATATTCTACGGAAGTCTGTTCTTGTGTTTTTTTATGACATTTTAGTTTATAGTTTAGACTTGGAGGTTCATGTTAATCACTTGGGAGCTGTATTTAATATTTTAAAACAGAACCATTTTCTTGTTAAAAAAAGTAAATGTGCTTTTGCCACTGATAGAATCGAATATTTGGGTCATGTTATCTTTAGAGGTAGAGTTGCAGCTGATCCTTCTAAATTAAAAGCAGTTTCGAATTGGCCCACACCAAAAACAGTGAAGGAGTTTAGGGGTTTTCTGGGATTATCTGGTTATTATAGGCTCTTTATACGTTCTTACAGTATCATTGCAAAGCCCCAAAAAAATTTGTTGAAGAAAGATGGATTTGTGTGGTCTCAGGTAGCTGAGAGAGCTTTTATAACACTCAAAAAAGCATTGATATCAACCCCTGTATTGGATCTACCAAATTTGAGGAAGTCCTTTGTTCTAGCTTCTAATGTGGGAATAGGTGCAGTTCTATCTCAGGAGCGCCATTCTATTGCATTTGTAAGTAAGGTGCTATCACTTAGGCATTAATTAATGTCCGTATATGACAGGGAATTGTTAGCAATTGTGCATGCTATTTCAAAGTGGCACCAGTATTTATGTATTCAGCCTTTTGTCATTCTTATTGATTAGAAAAGCCTTAAATTTCTCTTAGAGCAATGGCTTTCCACACCTGCTCAATACACATGGATTACTAAATTGATGGGACTTCAATATGAAATCAAGTACAGGAAAGGCAATGAAAATGGGGTAGCAAATGCATTATCTCGAGCTTTGCATGGGGAATTGCTACAATTAAGTGTTTCATCTATTTCTATAGAGCTGTGGGATCTTATTCAAGCTCAATTTCTAGTAGATCTCACATTGAAGGAAATTATTGATGACTTGGGAAGTAACAGGGGTTCTCACCCCAAATATCTATGGCACAATGGCATACTTTCTCGAAAGCACTGCATTGTTATTGGCCCAACACAAGATGTGCTGAAGAAAATTATCATGCAATGGTTACATGCTAGTCCACAAGGGGGCCATTCAAGGACCAAAGCTATTTACCATAGAATTCGAACTCTATTTTATTGGAAACGGATGATGACTGATATGAAAAATTTCTTACATCAGTGTGAGACTTGCCTACCTTGTAAGTATGATAATGCTGCATATCCTAGTTTATTACAACCATTGGTTGTACCAGATAGGGTGTGGCAAAGTATAATCATGGATTTTATTGAGCAAATTCCTAAGTCAGAAGGAAAAGATACTATTTAGGTAGTGGTGGACCACCTTAGCAAATATGCTCATTTTGCACCACTGACCCACCCGTTTACGGCTTCACAATTGGCTCAGGTTTTTATTGACAATATTTACAAACTCCATGGTCCACCAACTACTATTATTAGTGACAGAGATCCTTTATTCACCAGCAAGTTTTGGCAAGAGTTTCTTGTGAGACTTAGGGTTGAGCAAAGGCTATCTACAGCATACCACCCTCAAACCGATGGTTAAAGTAAAGTGGTGAATCGATGCTTGGAACAGTATTTGAGAAATTTCTCCTAACAGGCCCCTAAAGACTGGGTCAAGTGGTTACCATTAGCTGAGTGGTGGTATAACACCACCTTTCACATTTCTATAAGGAGTACTCCCTTTGAGGTGATGTATGGCCAACCACCTCCATTACGGTTTCTGTATATACCTCGTGAATCATCTATGGAAGCCATTGATCATTCATTCCTGGCAAGAGAGAACATGTTGTCTCGACTGAAGATAAATTTACATGCTACCATGAACAAGATGAAGTAGCAGGCTGATAAACACCGTTCAGAATGACAGTTTAATGTGGGATATTAGGTTTTCCTCAAACTACAGCCTCATCATCAGGTTTTTGTCGATCGTCGCTCATCAGAGAAGTTGGCTGCTCACTACTTTGGTCCATACTGGGTTGAAGCTAAGGTGGGAGAGGTTGCTTATACATTGCAACTTCCAGCTTCATCAAGAGTTCATCCCACCTTTCATGTTTCATTGTTGAAGCCGTGTCCTGATCTTGCTGTTCCTATGCACCATTTACCTGATGAAGTGAACAATGTGCTTTCTCCTAAAGAATCTCTTGCCATTCTGGATTGTCGAATGGTACAACAACATCATCAGGATGTGACACAAGTCTTAATCCAATGGAAAGGTGAACTTCCAGAAGAGGCTACTTAGGAACTCTGGCATGATATAAAACTGCATTTTCCAACGTTTACTGACTCCCTTAATCCTTGAGGTCAAGGATTTTGCTGAGGGAGGGGTATTGATACGGAAATAATTTTAGAATAGGGATGTGTTTGTCTTTTATCATATTATAATTCATATTTTTATATATTTGCATGACACTCTATTTCTGTCATTTTCATTAGTGGGTATGCCAAACCATGTGACTCCAAAGATATATGTACTCAAATGCAACGGTTTTGAAGGCAAGCGAATACTGAATCATCTTATCTCTCTAAACTCTCTCCTCTCCTCTTTCTACTTCTTCTTTCTCTTTCTCTGTATTTTTCTGTTATATCCTCTATCAAATTCAGATCCTCATCAAACATTATCCCTGGAGCCATAAGGGAATATCTAAATGTTATACAAGACTAATTAAACAAAAACAAATTACCTAGATCAAAAGATGAATTATTGTATAAGTTAATGTTATCCAAGAAGAGAGTGAGCAGAGAAGCGTGTTGGGATGATCGTAGCCAGAGAGAACTTGAAGGAATCTAAGCCATGGGACCATGTGCCACCGTCGTGATCGGTGGTAGCAGTGGTAGTGAGGTGGCTGAGAGGGCAACATAATAGACTTAGGGTAACGTTGAGGTAGGCCTCGAACGGAGCTAACTGGGGAATAGAAACCGAAAAGGAAGATCAAGGAGAAGGGTATTGTTTAGTTGACTAATAATAATGAGATTCTTCAAAGATAAAAAAAAAAGATGAATATTTCAAATGAATAAAGTATGAAACCATAAATTTCAAGACAAATGATTAAAAATCATTTTTATAACCAAAAGTATTAAAAAAGTCATTTAATTCAATTACTTTCAGTTAAAAAAATTTCTTGCAACAACAAAACAGATATAACATATATTTTCAAATATTTTTATTTATAATAAATTACATTGATCACTCACAAAGTAATTTAAAGTTATATTAATATTCTTTTTATTTTAATAGTCATATTAATACTACTTACTTAATTTTTTCATAAAATAAATATATTCATTCATTTTTTGTTTTTTTCTTAATACATATATCCTCCTCTATCCATTCTTGGGTTAAGTGGGGATTTAGATCCTCCCCTATGTTCTCTCCTTTGCTCTCTGTAGTGTTAGATTTGGACCATCCAAATTAATTTGGACAGTCCAGATCTAATTATTATTTTTTATTTTTTAAAAAATAATTCTTTGAAAGAAAGTAAAATACAAAATTAAATTATTTTCTTAATTGTGAACTTAAAAAAATATATTGTTTAAGCTTAGAAAAATTAAAAAATTTTGAACCATTTAGATTAAAATATGAACAGTCCAGATCTTATGAAAGAGGTCAGGGAGAGAGAGGTATGAAAGAGAATCTTTTTTCGTTAAGTGATCATAGTTAAGAACAATGGCAGAGCTACGTCAGTGAGGGGGAATAAACACTCCTCCTTAATTTTGCAAAATTTGGTTATATATAGTGTTAAATTTTAATAATATACATGCACATTCTTCAAAATTTTGAATTACTAAATTTATAAAATTTATTGAATGCATATAATATATATTATTTAATATTTTAAATTAAACCCACTAAATCTATATTTTTTTTTTCTTTTGTTTCATTTCATTTCTTTCATCTTTTTTTTTCTATTTTTTGTACCTCTATTCTTTTTTTCATTTCGCCCTCACTTTTTTTTCTTTTTCCTTTTCAAATTATCCTTAGTTTATTAGACTTTATATAGTGATTATTTTCTCTCCTCTTGTTGCCTATACCTAAATTTGTTTTATTTTTCAATTACATATGCCTTTGATACATATTTGTAATTAATAGTTCTAATTTAATTGAGTAGAATATAACTAAGTTCAAATGTTAATATACTGTTTATTTAGACCAATAATTATTTCTAAAATAGTGTAAACCTTTTGAAATATTATTGGATAAAATAGGTGTCCCACCCTAAAACTAAGAATGTGACTAGTAGAGGAGATAAGTAACCTACCTTTTGTAAGCTTGACAAAACTAGAATCCAGATCAGAAATCATTGGGAACTTCTAATATTTCAGTACCCGATAATAGAATCATTTAGAACCACTAAAATCACATTGGCATTTAACATCGTTAATTACATATAGCTTTTGTAGAAATTTTAGTAGAATCTCCCATATAATTTAAACCTTCTGATATTTCTACAATTAGTCTAACCAACACAAATACATCAAAAAAGAGTCATGCTATCAATCTAAACTAGTATACATCAATTTCTAAAGGTGGAGGACCTTATATGTGGTTCAGGGAGCTATATACAAACATAATACAAAACAAAATAAATTCTAAATAAATCATCAAAATATGCCTATGCGAACAAATGTGAGACTCACCTTCTGATATTTCTACAATTAGTCCAACCAACACAAATACATCAAAAAAGAGTCATGCTATCAATTTAAACTAGTCTACATCAATTTCTAAAGGTGGAGGACCTTATATGTGGTTCAAGGAGCTACATACAAACATAATACAAAATAAAATAAATTCTAAATAAATCATCAAAATATGCCTATGCGAACAAATGTGAGACTCACCAAGAACAAAAGAGGATGACTAATCCTAAATTGTTGAAGAGGGATCAAGTTCAGCCTTACTATCTAAAAAAAATTGAAATTAGAAGATGTGAGTCAAACACTTAGTAAGTAAATAAGGCTAACTATAGGGCATAAGAATGATTTCAAATTAAATTTTATTTTAAAACAATAATCCAAAAATTTAAGACACTTAATACAGTGGTTAATAACTCTTGATAAAAAAAATCATTCATCAAATACAATAGGAGCATCTAGATGGTACCAAGTGAATTAGACATAAAACACAAAGCTTGCGAGGTTAAGTAACATAGGCGTTGAGTAATTCGCTAGCGAAAATAAAAAAAGATCCGCATATGGTAGCCAACCACATGGGGCTAGCAACATTCCTACTAGTTGGGGTACATATCACAATGCATTATGGCTAACCATTATTGCAGTTAGCTACAGGGTTCCAAAACAGATAACTCCCACAACAAATCATCTCATAATTACATGCTTGAAGTAAGTCAAATTTTCAATCATGCATATTTGTAGTCCAAACATGTAAATAAAGTACTTTATTAAATATTCCAGTTTATGGAAAAATCAAGAAGTAGAATTTTAAAATTCTTATAGTCAAAGAGGCGATTTCCAACATCACTATATATATACCCAAAGTTCATAAATACTTAAATAGACATCCAGATAATTAAATAACCAGAACCACAATTAGTAACATAAATACATTTAATTAAGAATTATTTAATCACAAATCTTGAAACGAAGTTGCATTGCATATACATAAATACATATATAGCATATAGTCAATATATATTTACTCACCTCTTAAGATAACAATTTAAAAGTTTCCTATTATATTTTCCATTAATTCTTTAGTTGTGCCTAACTCCCCAAATACCCTATACACCAATTCATAAAATCTCAATGTTTGAATAATTTCAATGGTTAATCATAAAATTTATCATCTTTATCCAAACATCTAGTCTTAACAAAAATTTCATGTATAGTGATTAACTAGGTCCCTTCTACAACATCAGTACAACTCTTCTCACCCAAGTTACAATTTCAACACTTTATATGCTATTTATTTCCCCTAACCACTGCTAACCCACACAAACCTAATTTATGAATCCTTCATTTCCATTTCTAGCTTTTTACTTGCTTAGATTATCATTCATGAAACTTTATCTTAAAGGAGCTAAAGTTTTTCTCAGAAATGGTTGTATTTTATAGAAATGCCCAATTTGAAGTTCTTGAATTCTCTCTACTTGACAATAAACCATTCCAATACTTTAGTAGTCTAAGACATGACAATAGGCAAAAGTAATATATATATATATACATATTGGCTTAAGGTTACCCCCATTCAAAACTTAAAGAATCAACCAAATTAACTACTAAACCTATAGTCCTAAAAATCTCCATAAATGACTTGAAAGCTTATGAAATCTATTTGAAATCCCAAATAGAGTATAGAAAGCTCCGTGCACACAAACCACACTAATAATAGCATTAAGATCTCTAACATTGAAAAGAGACAAAATGAAAGTGTAGCCTTTTCAAGATTTTCCACTAACGTTTTATCTCTCCATGGATGCAACACCAAAGAAGGAGTAGTTACACCTTTTACTATGCTTTGTTGGCTGAGGATTGAGAAGGAAGAAAAGAAGAAAAAATGGAGCTAAATGAGGACAAATGCACTTCCCTCTACTCCCTCTTAGTCCTTTAACCAAACCAATCATGGCACACACACAAGAGCAGTACACTCCTACCTTAGGTCAGTTTGGCTGAGAATCAGAAAGGAGAATGTGTAGGCAAAATTTTGAGCCAAAAGGGGGAGCAACCACGCACCAAAAACAAAAGAACTTGTATAATATTAAGGACACCTAACCAATCAACAATGAGCTGCAACCTAGACCAAGAACCATGCCAGACAAGAGGAAAAATATACAAAATAATGGCAAAGCAAATAGGAATCAAAATTATGCACCACTTGAGATTCAAACCTGAGGGACAGCCTTGCATAAAAATCTACTACCAAAAAAAAAAAAGATCATCCAAGCTTAGTTGCAACAAGGAAAACACATGCAGAAGATTGAAGCAAGTAAAGGCATGGAGGTGCTATGGTAAAGGGTTGTTGGTAGACATTTAAGAACTTAGCTCTGATAGATAAGTGCATAGCGAAAAATTTAGAAAGGAAAAGGACCAAAATCCTAGCTTTCTAACCTTGCAAGTGGGGGTATATTCAGTAAAATGAAGTATGACCTGGAAAAAGAAAAATATTTTTAAATAATTGCCTGAAGCTTGAACCAAAGACCTTGAGGATGAAAGTGTCTTTAGCTACCACTAGATCCAAGCCTCAATCTTAGCATTCCTATCAATAAATTTTCATAAAATATATATATATAAACACTTAGGTTTTTACAATAGGTTTTTGTTATGCTTTGTAAAGATATATTTTTAAAATTTGACAATCATAAATTTGTATACTTTATCAAATAAACATTTTCCCCCTTCAAAACGCTATTCTAAGTTGTTAATGGAATTATTATGGTGGTGTTAGTGATAATGTATTTTTTTAGTGTATTATTATTATGGGTTACATGAATACTAAGTAGATTTAGAATTATATTCTCACATGTAAGTAATGAAATTGTAAATATTAATATGAAGAGTAATCGTTTGTACATTATTGAATTCAAATTTGTTTATAGATTTAAGAAGAAGAAAGTCAAGATATTGTTAGTGAGTTAATCTTATTTAGCTTATTCTAAAATTCTAAAATGAAGCATTTTATTTGAATAATATACTATAAAGTATAAATTTTATTTTTTGAAAAAGATATAAAAAATTTTCCATAAAAAATTTTGCCCCTCCCAAACTTAAGGTTGTGGCTCTGCCACTAATAAGGAAACCTTTAATGAATGAGAAAATGCTCCTCTTTCTTTCAAATGACAATAAGTGAAAAGTTTTGTAGAAATTGCTAAAATTCCTTCTTCATTCAATTATGCTTGCATCACTTTAATAGTTAATTTTAGACAAAGTCAGTGTTGCAATAGCTTTTCAAAGCCCCATATCAATGGGAAAAAAGAAAGGGCAGTGTGGGGCTCTTACAAATAGGTCCATTTAGTTTTTGTTCAGGTATCATAACAAGCTAAACCTTGGGATTAACTATGAGGATATAATTAGGGTCTTAGAGAGTAGTAAGAGAAAGTTTGCAATTTTGTCCATTAAAAATTGTAAAAGTTTTATTTTATTGGAGATATCCCTTTTTGAGATTATATGAGTAGGTTTATTTGAGGAGCTAAACCATGTCAAATTATTGTGTTATTTTTCTCCTTTTTTCCTCTCTACTATTTATGTGTGCGATTCTATTGCCAATCTTAATAGTGATATTAGAGCTTATGATTTAATAATGATAAGCATGAAGGTAGTGGCCGAAGTGGATAAAGTAGTGGCCTCTTGTAAGTAGGTTTAGGCCTGTAGGCTATTGTCGAATAAGTAAAAAAAAAGCATATCTGTGTGAGTGTATGATGGATTCACACAAAGGGAAAATTATTGGTTCATATGTGAATAGGAGTGAGAAGAAGTCTAACATTTGATAGAATTGGACTAACGGATGGGCGTAGAAGTATAACTAACCCACAAACTTGATGCCTTAAGATTTTGGATCATATCAAGCTCATGAGTATATTTCCTTACAAAGTCTAATGATAAAAACTCAATGAAGATTTCCTCAATTTTTGAGGTTCCATGTGCCCAACAATTACTTTATGTCTATTTTTAAATAGTGTTATGTGTGTAGTACATAGATTTCACATAGCTATCTATTGTCCTTTTCATCTTTCCAATTTTTTAGTTCTTACTCTTCTATATAAAGTCAAGTTGAAGTATGAGGGATATGGCATGTTCATAGGGCAGTCCTTCTTATTCTAGCTATGTAACTAGCCATTTAGTGACTTCATGCAGGTCGTGCTTTACTGGGTTATTATCTAGTTCTTATCCATTTCAACCCATGGATAATCAAGACAGAGATGACTCTCTTGATGCATTTTGTGTTTGACCAAATTTATAGAGATAGTGATGAAAATTAGGAAGTGTTTAAGTCGATGTTGAAAAAGAGTAAGTTACAACATAGGATGGGGCCACATCAATTCTTTCATTTTTTTGAGGGGCTTTTTATGTTTCAAAAAAGCTCAAGGAAATGGAAATTGTTGAAGCTTACCATGTTAGATCTTTACATATTTTGTTGACTCTGATATGCTATTCTCTAATATTACAAGCTCTTTTATGACCCCACTCCTAGACTTCATTCATTTCCTTTATATCTCATTTTTATAATATGCTCTTATACTAGCTGTTTGATGCATTCTGAAGGTTGTTCCACAATAGTCTCCAGCTTCACCTTTGAGGACTGTTGCCCTTTTGGTTTATGTGATATCATTTTAGAAAATCATTACCAAGGTGCTGATCAATAGATTAAGACCAATAATAGATGATGTTATTTTGACAATGAAGTGAGATTTGTTAAGCTGGCTCATGGATCTTGAATTCACCATTATATTCTATGAAGATAAATTTTCCTCTTTTCTTGTCTAGTTTATCTTTGATCTTTTTTTAGGATGTGGGCATAAGTGATGTAGCTAAAAACTTTGAAATGATCTATCTTTAATTTTTACTTAGATTAGGCTTCATATGTCATTCTATTTAGAGTGTCTTTGTGGGGCATCAAATAACAATATAAACAATTATGTGAACAACCTTGATCTGCAAGTATTTTGGCAAAATTTTGCCTTAGAGTATGGCACGTGTCATCTTAACAATGCTTTTAACTTCTTTATGTAACACCATTTTGCTATAGTGTGTGTTGAACATTAAACTCCTTCTTGATGCCATTCTCTTTCATGAATATTTAATCAATGAATTCTCCCCTACAATTAGTTCTTAAAACTTTAAAAGGATGGCCACTTTACTTTAAATTGAATAAAATATGAGAATGCTTATGATATTTGCTCAAAAAAGTAAATCCACATGATATGGGTATAATCATCAACAAGGAGTTAAAAAAAAAAATCTCCACTAAAATTGGAGGTTCTTAAAGAAAACTAAATATCTAAGCCAACTTTAGGGAAGCTTTTGCTCCCCAAGATCAATTTTGGGAATGATAATCTACACAATATCCTTCCTAAACTTTCCTTATAAAACACATAAGAGGATCCTTAAAGCTATTTATTTTTATTCAACAATTTAAGGCTATAAAAATTGAGATGACCATATTTCAAATGCAAAAATGTGAATTCATTTAGATTTTCACATTCTATTACATATTTTTGCTTAAATGAATAGTTAAAGAAAAAATTGTTAGGGCAATAGGTATAAATTGTCCTTTTTAAAAGAAAATTAAATATGATGCATTTATCTTTATCAAAAATCAATTTATATTTGAATCAATTGGGCAATATTTGATAAATTTTATACAAGGCCTTTGTACATAACAAAAATCTTAAATAAATTTTTTTGGCCTGTTTCTTTTTTACTATAATAATGCATTTGCCTTAAATTTCTTAGATTTCCCTATTAGCAAAGTGTAACATGGGATTTACTGTTTTCATCTAGATTAGCAAAGCAATTTTATTGCTTGTTATGTAGTTTGGACAATCACTATCTAAATACCAAACATCTATTGATTTATGGTGAGAAAAATGCAAAACAGAATATTTGATAAAGGGATTTATCTTTCTTAGTAAAACTTGATTCTTCTTTCTATGATTGCCAACAATCTTTTTCAAAGTATGAGTGCTTTTTATACCTTTTACATTTGTATAAGAAATAGAATAATTATGTTTAGTATACTATATAAAGAAATAGATATTCCATTATATTTTTTGTGTTTGATTAGATAAAAACAATGTAGGAAAAAAATGAACAAATGACCAAAATCTATTAGTGTAAAAATATATTGAAACATTTATTTATATTAATTTATTCTATTGAAATTTTTTTTAAAATGCATTAAAATATTTTGATATAAATAAAACATTATTATTTTTTATCTTTTAATCTTTAACAAAAAAGTTAAACATGATATATGAAATAGTAAAGTTGAAAGAATAGTGATATAAATTTCCATTTCATTCCTTCAATTATTCCACCAACCCATCGACATTTTGGAAGAATTTAAATGCCAAAACTTGTAGAAATGAATTACCGTGCAAAATAAAATGAAAATCGCTTGCGAGTTAGTGCCAACCAAACATGCATAATATTAAAATTCCATTCCATTCCTCAGTCTACTGTCAAAAGGGAGGCATATATCATAAAAATTTTGGTTGGTTGCATGAAATGGAAATGGAAAACGTTATCCCCTATGGTACCATGCTTGGCTGGTAGCAATGCAATGCCATTTCCATTTCGTACAATAACCTATTTCCACATATTGAGGCATTTGAATTTCATAAGAATTTTGATAGAACAGTGAAACAATCTTAGAAATGAGATAGGAATTCACATCGCTGCCCTTAGCCATTTCAGCTTCACAGTAATTTTCCATATATCATGTTTGACCTTAAGAAAAAAGATTAAAAATAAAATTAATATTTTAATTTTATATTAAGAGTATTTTTAATATTTTTTCAACAGAATAAAATAAAATAAAATAAAATATTTTAATATATATTTTACACTAGGAAAATTATAGACATTTTTTCATTTTTTCATTTTTTTCCATTCCAATATTGTTTTCATCTAACTAAATACAAAAATACTATAAAATATTTATTATTTTTCATGTAATACCAAATATAATTATTTCATTATATTCAAACATATCTTATTCTTATTCACATTTCTGTTCCCATAAAAATAATTTTATAAATCATACCAGACAGGATTTATGGTCGTTTGGTATAATACTAGGAAAGAGATTTCTTTTTTATTATTTTGTGTAATATTTGTTATATTCTTATAATTATTATTTAATATTATTTATCTTTTTTTTGGGTTACTTTTTTCTTTCCATTATGCATATCAAACGATCCTTAATGACTAAGCTTGTCGAAGTTCTATGTAAATTCGGTGCTTTGTGCTTATATTTGACAAAAAGGAAAACAATAGAAAATACAGAAAAAAGAAAAGCGAATAAAAAGCACGAACCAAAAGGGAGCCGCAACCTATCAGCTTGTGAATTGTCAGATTTTCTACCGACATGGATATATGTATATATATATAAAGAGCGATGGCCTGAGAATTACAAAAAAGTTAGCTCAAGTCTTCTCTTTTCCTCCTTTTCTTTACCGCGTTGCCCTGTTCCACACCTCAAAAGACTATTGTAAAAATATGCACCGCAATGCAAAGTGCTTGCCTTTAATAACGCATACGGTGCTAAAAATGAAATAAAGAAAATAACTCCGGGCCCCACAATAAAGTATAAAGGATGTGGAGGATTTTCCAAATGGTGACACCACAGCATCCGTTTTAACCCTTTTTTTCTTCTTTTAAAAAAATTATTTGCAAAATACACGAATAATTAAAAGTTAGTTTACTACTTTTTGTAAAAATAACTGCAATTTAATTTTTACTATATATTTATTATAAAATATTAAATTATATAACTCTTGATTTTAAATAGAATAAATTTACATAAACATTATAAATGTAAAGTCACTCACACTAATTATAGAAGTGCGCGGGAATCATGATAGGTGCCTTCCTGCAACGAAAACAATAGGATAGACCAATGACTAACGGGTCATTTGGTTAGATGATAAAAGAAATATAAAAAATAAATAAGTGAAAGTTAGGAAAAGATAAAATAATTGTTTTTATTTTTATTTTTTAAAAATTAATTTAATAATTAAAAAAATAATATAATAAATATTTTACATGTTATATAAACAAAATACGTTTGCATTACCAAACGACCCTAAGTTTCTACCACATGCATATAAAAGTCTATTTAACATAATTAAATTACGTGTGGGACCCATTAAGTCAAAAATGTTGTCAAAGTCTTCGTCCAACCAAATTAGACACTATTATCTCGCTCAGGGACGCTCTTGGAAACTCAATTGGTCTACACGCAAGGAAACTGGAGGAGTGGAGAAGGTTCAAATTTGGATCATCAAGATCCATGGTTTAAATTTTAATTTTTTTAAATTAATAATTGAATGATTGTCTTCATTTTATATTTATGTTTATAAAAAAACCAAAATTAGTTGTATTATTATAATAGGATTGATTTCAGAGCAAGTGAAACTAATGGATAAAACAAATATTTCATAAATGCCATTACATCATCTTAGAGAAATGAAATTGAGGTTTTTATCATACAATACGATATATTTGGTATGGGGTGAGAAATAAAAAATAAAATAAAAAATTAGATAAAATTTTTATTTTATTTTTATAATTATTATTTAATATTATTTAAAAATTATTATTTAATTATTAAAATAAAAACCCTAAAATTATTTTTATATTTTTATATTTAAATTTTTGTATACTAAATTAAGTTGTTAGTATTTTATTATATAAATTCTGTTTAAGTTGCATTGTAAATATCTACCGTGTGACCCCTATTTTGGTTTCGTGCCTTCTCTCTTCATCTTTTTTATTGTTATTTTTTTTATTCTTGTACTTTCCGTACATTGCTAAGGGGGAAGGCGCCTAGTTTTTATCAATTTGCATCAATGCAAAGACAATCGTAGCCGTCAACAACTACTCCTCATCAATGGTTACCATCAAACACTTTTTCCAACAAAAAGTCTTGCGGAGTGGAGTACGGCAACGCGGTTAAGGAAAGGAGTAAAGGAGAAGACTTGACCCCAGTGAGCAACGGCTTCGTTTTGATTCTTTGCCCCGTGTTCTCTCTCTCTCTCTCTCTCTCTCTCTCTCTCTCTCTATATGTATGTATGTATATACGAGACAGGGGTTCATCTTATCAGGTGGCAAATCAAAGATATCATCCAACATCATCTCATTCATTTAACGTTGTATCAGGTTTTCATTTTCTTCTTTACTCTTTTTTTTAATTCATTTAGTGAAATGGATTTTTTGGTTTAATTATTATTATTTTTTGAATTTGTGCAAAAGATTATTGTTTTAGAAGTTTTGCTTTGAAATACAAGGCGAGAGAGAATACAGACACAGATTCTCTTTCAATTTAAAAAATGCATGACGACTGACGAGTTAATCGCGTGATAACAAAATCTTGGCTATACATATGGCCTAGGAAGTGCATTTACAAAAAATGGTTCAGTATTTCTTTTGTTTTTGTTGAAAAAATTATACTCTTGATTCGTATTGTTTTATTCAATTTTTAATTTAATTTTTATAATTTAAAAATTTGTAATTAAATTTTTACAGTTTATAATTTTTTTAAATTTAGTTCTTATTATTAAAATTTATTGATGTTCTATTAAATTTTTGCACATATAATTAATTATATATTATTTTGATGCTTTGAATACATATATGATTTATACTCACAAAAGAGATAAAAGTAAATCACAAAGTAAAATTAACCTACATATATATCGTAAAATATTGGCAAAAATATAATGATAAAGATAAAATTAAAAATTACTTAAATTATAAGGACCAAAACTGTAATTTTTTTTCTTTTATTCATTCAATGGGTTATATACTGGTTTGCCAACTGGAACTCTATTTATGGATGATTTTTCATGCATATTGTGATTATCAATTTCTACTATTTTATTTAATTATTTTCCTCTTTAAATCTGTGACAAAGATTGTTTTATTTAAAAGTTGTAGACACAGATCTCTTAATTTAACATATGCATGAAGGGTTAATCTTGCGATACCAACTTGGGTATACATAACAAACGGCATAGGAAGTGCATTTACAAAAATTGGTTCATTTTTTCCATATATTTCTTCCTCTTTAGTATCCACGTGCTGAAAGCTACACGGTTTGTTGAAGTTCCTATTATAATTTTTTTTGTTCCCTTCTACCTTTTTTTTTTTTTTTTATGTTCATTTGTATTTTACACATCTGGAAGAGGTTTTTCAGGTAAACATGTAAGGTTAAGTTGCTGATGGTTGTATTTGTAATTTGAATGGTTCAGCTTCCACAGTCTTGCAATGGCACTTGATGCTGATGGAGTTGGGTATTCTTCAGGATCTTCTAGTTCAACTAGGAGATGGAAGTATCATGTGTTTTTGAGTTTTCGAGGAGAAGATACTCGTAAAAGTTTTACAGACCATTTGTATTATACTTTGAAGCGTACGGGAATCTATACTTTTAGAGATGATGAAGAACTTGAAAGGGGACAAGTTATCAAACCAAGTCTGCTTCAAGCAATAGAAGAATCTTTTTCTGCAATTGTTGTGCTCTCTCCAAATTATGCTTCTTCAACTTGGTGTTTAGATGAGCTCTTAAAGATTCTTCACTCTAAGAAAGAGGTAGGCCTACAAGTATTTCCAATCTTTTACGGAGTAGATCCATCTGATGTTCGGCATCAAAAGGGGACTTATGCAGAAGCATTCAACAAACATGAAGAAAAATTTACAGAAGACAAAATGAAGGTGCAAAGATGGAGGAAGGCTTTAGAAGAAGTTGCTAACTTATCTGGCTGGCACTCTGAGAATTGGTAATTTCTACACCTCCAAATAATTATCATGACTACTTAGCCAAAAGGCACTGCGCATAATCTTAGCCAAAATTAAGGGCAAGAAAGGTATTAGTGCCATAAAGATGTCATTTTCCATATATAATACATCAACTTTCACTTCTCTTTAAATAATTGAGAATAATATTATGTGCAACTAACAAAACTAATATAAAATTATTTACGTCAGGATTATTTCATTAGAAATAATGTACATGGTATATGAAATATTTTTGATAAATTACATTAACCCCTCTTAAAGTATTTTAAACCAACAACTTGTTCTCCTTATACTTTCAATTTATCCATGAACTTTTTGCTATTAACAAAATTTCAAAGGAGCTCCTTCCCTGTTGATACTCGGGATACACCTTATAAACACTCAATAGGCTAGTTCAATGTACAATCATGGAAAGACCAAGGTAATGCTAATAAAAAATTATGGGGAGGTAATAATTGTAATATTCTTAAAAATAGTGAGGGATGTAGGTGTGAATGTTGTAAATTCTTAACAATTGTAATATTCTTAATAATTGATAACAGAACTAGTATAAAATCAAACTAGATGGAAAGTTATTGTAAATTCTAAATTTTAACCGAGTCGAATAAAATTTATTCTTTTCTATTAAAAAATCTATTTAATATTACATTACATTGATTTAAGAATTATGGTAATGTGAACATTAATACTGTGCAGTTAAGCTAGAAATGTTACATTTGTGACCATGTTTTCTTTATATCTCATATGAACTATGTATATAGTTTATGAATAAAATTTTTTAAAATTCAACTGTTTTAAATAATCATGTTATTATTTTATTTTTCTATACAGGCATGAAACAGAACTCATTGAAAACGTTATTGAAAAAGTATGGTCAAAATTACAACATGAAGTGCCATCGGACTATGATACATTAGTTGGAATTGAATCAAAGATAGTGGAAATGGACTCAATTATAGCAAATGGATTGGACAGTGTTCAGTTTATAGGAATATGGGGTATGGGAGGCATAGGTAAAACCACTCTTGCGAAAGTTTTTTATGAGCGAATAAAAAGAGACTTTGAAATTCATTGCTTTCTCCATGATGTTAGAGTGACCCTATCTGAAAAAGATGGTTTGATTTCCTTGCAAAAGAAACTTCTTTGTCATATGAATATGAGAAGTATGGAAGTTGACGATTGTCAAAAAGGAAGGGAGTTGATAAAACAGATTTTATGCAAAAGAAAAGTTCTACTTGTCCTTGATGATGTGAGTGATATAAATCAACTTGAGAATTTGGCTGGAAAGCAGAAATGGTTTGGTCCAGGAAGTAGAATAATAATAACGACTAGAGATATACACTTGTTGTCATTGTATGGTGCATCTACTCGGTATGAGGTCAAAATTTTAAGTGATGATGAATCCTATCAACTTTTTTGTGAAAAAGCTTTTAAAGGAGATGAGCCAAATGAAGATTATTTGGAGCTTTCTAGAACTGTGATTAAATATGCTGCAGGCCTTCCATTGGCACTCAAAGTATTAGGTTCATTTCTTTGTGACAGAACTGTATTGGAATGGAAAGATGCATTGGCTAAATTCAAGAAAGATTCTCCAGATGATATTTGGAAGACACTTAAAGTGAGTTACGATGGATTAGAAGATTATGAGAAGACTATATTTTTAGATATTGCTTGCTTTTTTAATGGGATGGCCAAGGATAGTGTCATGCAAATTTTACAAAATTGTGGTCTTCACGCAATAATTGGAATAAGAGTTCTTATTGACAAATCATTAGTAATTATTTTTGAAGGTTCTGTGTGCATGCATGATATGCTTCAAGAAATGGGTAAGAAAATTGTTTTTCAAGAATCACCCAATGATGCTGGCAAACGTAGTAGGTTATGGTCTTTGGAGGATGTTAATCATGTACTAGAAAAAAATAAGGTAACACCCCTATCTTTAACTTGTTACACTCTATTGTTTAATTTGTTCCATTCTTATATATGTAATTAGCATGACTTCTTGCTTAACAGGGCACGGAAGCAATTCAGGGTATAGTTCTAACATCAGGGAAATGGTATGAGGCACATTGGAACCCTGAAGCCTTCTCAAAGATGAGCAATCTCAGATTACTTATATTATCAAGTCCTTTGCCTTTTCCTAATTGCCATTTGAATCTGCCTCATGGACTTAAATGCCTTTCCAATGCATTGAAAGTTCTAAAATGGGTGGGATGTCCTTTAGATGCCTTGCCAAGTCAATTTCAACCGGATGAGCTTGTTGATCTTCAAATGCGACATAGCAAATTAAAACAACTATGGAAAGGAACTCAGGTAATAAAGGTCTTTCCATTAAAAATTGTCATCTGTAATTTAATACATTTATTACTAGCTAAAGGTTTCTCAGGGCTTATTTTTTTTCCTTCTACTTATTTTTTTTCCTTTTAGCTTCTACCATGTCTCAAGTTCATTGATTTGAGTCATTCAAAATACCTAATCAGAATGCCAAATTTCGATGGAATTCCCCATCTTCAAAGATTGATTCTTGAAGGTTGTACAAACCTTGTTGAAGTTCATCCGTCTCTCGGACAGCATAAGAAGCTTGTTGTAGTTGATTTGAAAGATTGCAAAAGTATTAAAATCTTGCCAAGCAAATTTGAGATGAATTGCTTAGAGACTTTTGTTCTCTCAGGTTGTTCAAAAGTTAGACAGCTTCCTGAGTTTGGGAAAGATATGGAACATCTATCCAGGCTTGATTTAGAGGAAACTGCTATAGCCAAACTGCCTCAGTCACTGGCCAATTTGATTGGTCTTGCTATATTAAATTTGAGGAATTGCAAAAATCTGGTTTGCCTTCCAAATGTTATTCATAAATTGAAAGCAATAAAGATTATCAATATTTCCGGTTGCTCAAAGTTTTCAAGGCTGCCAGAGAATTTGAATGCAAATGTGGCTTTAGAAGAGCTTGATGCGAGTGGAACTGCAATAAAAGAAGTGCCTTCATCCATCATTCATTTGAATAATTTAAAAGTATTATCTTTCAGTGGATGCAATGGTCAAGCACAATCATCATCATGGAATCTTCCCTCCCTTCTTAGGTGGACGTTTTGGCTCAAAAGGCCTTCAATTTCATCACGGTTAATGTTGCCCCCTTCTTTATCAAGTCTATCATCCTTGAAGACATTAAATTTAAGTTATTGCAATCTGCATGATGGATCACTTCCCAATGATATTAGCCAGTTATCATCATTGATGGAGTTAGATCTCCGTGGAAACTATTTTGTTAACCTTCCGTCTAGCCTCATTTCTAATCTTTTGAAGCTTGAATATTTTAACTTGAATAATTGCCCAAAGCTTCAGTCATTGCCACCGCTTCCATCAAATTTACTTAGCACATATGCAAGTGATTGTCCATCAATGAAACCTTTATTATGTTCACAGCAATTGTGGGAATTCGTCAAATCCTTTCAATCTCAGGTTTATTTGATTTCTTCATGCCGTTGTTTCTTTTGCATTAATCATTATACTTCTCTAACATGGCAAATTTTTTGTACAGTATCTCAACAGTGAAGTCTCAAATTGGGTAATTGATCCAGAATCTAACTTGGTAATTTTAAGTGATTATTCTTCAATGATAACATTATTAGATTCACAAATTGTGGGAGTTATTTGAATCACTTGAATTTCTAGTTTATTTGATTTGACTATATTTGTTGTTTCTTACACATTAATCATTATACTTCTAACATGGCAAATTTTTTTGTTACAGCCTGTCCTGTATATGGAACCTAGTCGCATATTGAATATTCCAGGGAGTGACGTGCCATCATGGTTTCACAATCAAAATTATTTTTCTGAGGAAGACATCTATGATTCTTATAAGCCAAACGTATCATTCATAACAGACATACCTGATTATTGCCATTCCAATGAATGGTGGGGAATAGCCATATGCTTAGTTTTAGAAGCCGAATTGGCATTCACAACTTTTGATGAGTCTGAAAGAGTTTCATGGACTTGCAGATTTCCTGAACATGCGTTTCCATCTGTAAGGCGTGTCTACGATATTTATATACAATCTAATTGTCGTCATCAACTCTTTATTATGTATATTCGTTGTTCCTCTTATGATAAAAACCAACTTCAAATGGTATTTACCCTTGAGAGACCAGATCAATGTAAGTCAAAGTTGAGAATAAGGAAGTGTGGGTGGCGTGTGTTGTGTAAAGAAGATGTTGAAAGATGGGGAAAAACAAAGGGTGAAGATTGTGGCAATAGCAATATTGACTTTGAGATTGATTCGGGCAACTACAGTAGTCTCAATGAGACGAGACTAACAGAGGTTATCAGTCACAGCCTGAGCCATCATGATCAGTTCATTAGTGAAAAAGATGCGTCTACCTCTATGAATGTAGAGCCTGAGCTACATCTTACAAAACGCAGAAAATTGGAATAAATGCTTAAAGGTATGTAAGTGAGCCCTTTTATTTTAATAGAAAATGTATATTTTATATTTTAAATGAACTTAAGTTTTCTTCTCCTCTTATATCCAAAAAAGAAAAAAGATTTATACTAGTTTAACTAGCATAGTGTGAACAATGGCAGAAAATCACAGGGTCCAGAAATCTATGATGGTTTTAATTATCTAATAGAAATTTGAAATTTTGAAGGATAAGAGTATTTGATAAATAAGGGAGAGAGGAAGAAGCAGTAAGAAAATGGAAGGCAAAGTACTTGATATGTATTGCTTAATCGAAAATTGCATTATGAATACAACAACTTCATATCCTATGTATGAAGGGGTGAGAGGGACATTGGATGAATGTTTTCATGACATAATATTACAATATGCCTTATAATGATAACCACTATTTGGTAGCTGCTTACTTCCATCTAATGCATGATCACTTCTGTTCATTCATCATATATTGTGCTAGATAATTCACTCTACTTGCCCTACCATTTCAAAGTCAATTTTATCAGCTTCATGAATTGTATGTGTTGCATTCCTTCATTGTGAAAGAAGATTTTTTAAATTATTTTACTTTCTAATATGCCACTATAATTTGAAAAATCTTTAACTCTAAGTTTCTCTTTGAATTTGATAAAATTTTCAATTATGATTGGCTTTATAAAAATATATATGAGTTGGTCTTTAGTTCTCAAATAAAATAATGTCGAATTTCAATGTACTTAGTATGACCATGAAAAATAAGATTCTTTGTCATGGCAATGGTGGACATGTTGTCATAGTAGAATACTTTTTGGCATGCTGACCCTTTGATGTAAATTCTCTATAATCTTTCTAAGCCAAATTGCTTCACATGTTGCATTTGTTGCTGCCTTATATTCTACTTCTGTAGATGGAAGCATGAATGTCTTCTACTTCTTTAATGTCTATGAAATTACCTTAGAACCTAGAAGGAAAATTTGTCCTATTTTGTTCTTTCTATCATCATTACTTCCTGCCCAAACAATATTGGTATAGTCAATCAAATTGCAATTATCTTTTACTTCATACAAAATGCTGAAGTTCTTTGTATCTTTGACATATCTCAAAATTCATTTCATGGCTATGAGATGAGACTTGTTGGGCTCGCCCATGAATCTTGAGACAATGCTGATAACATGCACTATGTCGAGCCTAATGTTTGTGAAATAGATCAATGAGCCAACAAGACTTCAATAAGTTGTCTCCTCTACTTTTTCTTTTTTGTCCTCCTTTCATAGCTTCTCATTAGTTCCCATTAAAGTGGATGTTAGCTTGTAGTTTTGCATCTTGAATTTCTTTAGCAAAACATCATTATATTTTTCTTGAGAAATGAATATTTGTCCATGTCTTTACTTGACTTGCATTTTGAGAAAGTATCTTATAAGGGTAAGATTGGTCATCTCATACTCCTTTATCATGGCCTATTTGAAGTCTTCAATCATCTTTGTGTCATTGCTAGTGTAGATTAAATCGTCCATATATGGGCACAGGATGAGGAAATGGTCTTCATGCATGCAGCTTTAATATAATGATGGCTCACTTGGGACTTTTTGTAAAACCATGATCAAGAAGATATCTATCTATTTTGTTATTCCATGCACATACTGCTTACTTTAAGTCCATAAGGTGCTTTCCTTAACCAATATATGTTATTATCTTTGCCTTGAACCACATATCTTTGAGGTTGCTCCATGTATACTTCTTCAATTTCTCCATTTAGGAATGCAAATTTCATGTCTAATTGATATACTAGTAGCTTTAGTTAGGTGGCCAAAGCAAGTACTATTCTTATTGTTTCCATATGTACCATGGGAGTAAAGGTCTCGCTGAAGTCGATACCTAGTTGCTAGGAATATCTTTTGGCCACGAGTTATGCCTTGTGCTTTTAGACTAACCTATCTTCATTGTACTTGATTTTGCAAGCCCATTTCAGCTTAATGCTATCTTTTTCTTTCAGCTTTTCCAAGAGCTCCCATGTATAATTCTTCTCTATCATCTTGATTTCCTTGTCATGACTTTTATCCATTTTGCTTCTTTTGAAGCTTCTTTGTATTTTTGCAACTGACAAGAATATAATACAACATTACAAGTTTGATCTTGCAATGATCGCATCTGTCTTGAAGGAGATGAATCTAGTGACAAGTTTTGCTATCTTGGTGGTTGACTTTTGCTTGGGTTTGGATCATCTCTTGCATTCTTTTTAGCTTCAAGATGTTAAACTCCTTTAGGTGCTTCATTTCTCCAATTCTAGCTTGTTTTTTCATTGAAGATGACATCTCTTGAGATAATTAACATCTTGTATTAGGATCGTAAAGATTATGGCCCTTTGATTCAATGCTCTAGCCAATGAGGATACACTTTTCTTCTTTCTCATCCATTTTATCTCTATTCCTTTTTAGGATGTGGGCATAGGTAGTGCAGCCAAAGACTCTAAAATGGTCAGCCTTCGGCTTTCTCTTGAACCTTCATATGGCATTTTATTTGGAATTGCTTTTGTGGAAAATTGGTTGGGAATATAAACTGCTATGTTAACAACTTTGGCCTACAAATATTTTGGCAGATTTTTGCCTTAGAGCATGGCTTATGCCATCCTAACAATAGTTCTATTTTTTCTTTTTGCAATACCATTCTGTTGAGGTGTGCTGTGAGCTCTTTGATGCTGTGCTCCTTCTTGATACATCTTTGATAAATGAATCTCCACCATGTTCAGGTCTCAAAATTTTTAAATGAATGTCCACTTTGCTTTTCAGCTAGGGCTTTAAATTGTGTGAAGTAGGAGAATACATTTGATTTTTGTTCAATAAAGTAAACCTACATTATTTGGGTATAACTGTCAATGAATAGCAGAAAATGTCTCTTTCCACTAAGAGTGGGAGTCCTTGAGGGACTCCAAATATCTACATGCACCAACTTTAATGGGGTTTTTGCTTCTAGGACGATTTTGGAAATAATAATCTATGCATTTTCCCAAAATATATTCTTCATAAACTTTCTTTTCAAAATGCATAGGATGAAGCCCTTTTTGATTTAGTAATTTAAGATCATAAAAATTCAAATGACTTTATTTCAAATGCCATAGTGTGGATTCATCTACATTTTCACCTTTCATAATATATTTTTGCCTAAGTGGCATAGTCAAAGAAAAAAATTTATTAGGAGCCATTTTGATATAAGTTACCCCTTATTTTTATCAAATATGATGCATTTATCATTATCAGAAATTAGCTTGTAACTTTTTTAAATCAATTGACCAATGTTTAATAAATTTTGTGTGAGGTTCAAAACATAATAAATATTATGAATAAATTTTTGTTGGCTATTTTTTTGTCTTTACAGCAATAATGCCTTTACCTTCTACTTGCATTTTTTTATCATTAAGTGTAACTTGGGATTTCTTACTTTCATCTAGTTTGATAAAACAATTTCTATTACTTGCCACGTGGTTTGAGCAATCAATATCAAGATACCAAACATCCCTTGATTCAAGATGAGTGTGCTTTTTGCACCTTTTCAATCTTTTTGTATCATAATTCTTGCATAGGTTGCAATAGGAGCTTGATTTATCTTTGTTCCTTTGATTTTTGTAATTCTTTTCCCCCCTCCACGGTAACTAGATAATCCTCTATTTTGAGAATTTTGACAATGGTTATTCTTCCTATCTCCATTATTTTTGGATATATTTATTTTTGACTGAAAAGCTGGCCTGGTGGTAGTTCAAATCTTTGCATTCTCCCCTAATGGGCTTGGAGAGATCCCATTAGCTCTGCTAGAGTGAACTTAGATATATACTTTTCAATTGTAGCCACCACATAATCAAATTTTGCCATAAGGCTTCTCAACAATTTCTTTTAAAGTAATTTTCTTGTCTTCTGTCGTGTCTCCACGACTTTTAATTTGATTAATAATATTAGAGGCAGAAAGAAGAAAGTTTGTATTGATTTTCCTTCCTTCATCATTAAAATATCAAAATCTCTCCATACAAATTAAAATCTGATAATAATTACCTTGTTGGAACCTTTATACCGATTCTTCAAAATTTGCCACTCCTCCTTTGCAATGTTGGTATTCATGATCTTTGAAAAGATTGCATTACTTACTCCTTATTGAATGAGGAGTAAGGCTCTAGCATCCTTTTGGATATTTTACTTGTACTCCTTTTGCTTAGAAGTTGTCCATGATGTCTATTCTTCTAGAGGTGGTTCTTAAAATCGTTTCACCACTAATTCCCACAAGTCTTGCAAGACAAAATAATGTCTTCATCTTTTATGCTCCAAAAATTATAAAATTTACCCTCAAATATGGGGATTAAAGCTTGAATATAATTGAAGGTGGTTGCATTTGAGGTGGATGTGAAGGCCACAGAGATTAATGGGTAAGGTATACAGATATGATGTTAAGATGGCTGGGGTATGGCTAGATGTTTAGAACCAAAGCTCTAATATTATCTAATAAATGCTACAGTTCTGGACATTTAAAATTTTGAAGGATAAGATGGTATTTGATAAATAAGGGAGAGAGGAAGAAGTAATAAGAAAATGGAAGACAAAGTACTTGATATGTATTGCTCAATTGAAAATTGCACTCTGAATACAACAACTTCTTATCCTCTATATATATAGGGGTGAGAAGGAGACTAGATGTTATAATATAATATTACAATTTGTTGTATAATAATAACCTCTATTTGATAGTCACCTACTTCCAGCTAATGCATGATCACTTCTGTTCATTCATCATAAATTCTGCTAGATAATTTACTCCACTTGCATTGCCATTTCAGAGTCAATTTTATTGGCTTCATAAATTGTCCGCGCTGCATTTCTTCATTGTGAAGGAAGATTTTTTAAATTATTATTATTTTTCTAATAGTCTATTGTGCATGATTCAATCAGGTCAATATATTTCCAATAGCAATGCAATTATCATGACCAACTTTTTATTTGATGAATTTTTGCTTCGAACTATTTCTTTGTGATCTAAATATGGTTATTGACTAATAATTAAAATGATAAATAGGGTTTTCCAAATTTTGTTGCTACAAACTAAAGATCACATGTTTATGATGATAAAAAAGACATTGAGTATGTGAAAATATACAAAATAAGAGCTTATCATGATAACGAAAGGAGAAATTATTGGTTCATTGGTTTCAAGATTTATATAGTTCATTGATTTCATAAGAGTAAACTTAATTGGTTGAATATGACTCCGGACACATAAACAATGCAATGGTTCTGTATATCTTTGGGTTGTGTGACCCAAAAGGAAAGTTTATGCAATTTATACCTTTGAGTATATACTTGAATTACGTTTATATTTGCTTAACCTAAAAGTTGAGAGTGATTCATTAATTATATTTGTCTACTGTGAAGTTTTCTTTTGCAGGTTCGTTCTTGTTTAGGCTATTTATCACTGCTGATTCTTCCGTTGCCCCTGTAGTGTAATACTTCATGACTCCTGTATTGTGCTTCTTTTTCATGGTGATTCAAGCTTTTTCAACGTTCAGTGTCGATTTCTGCAAGAACAATTGGGGATGATGCCTACTAAACATTGAAAGCCTTCACCTTTCTACCTATCTTGCTTTGTTTCCTCTCAGTAAGAATTTCTCACTACATCCACATGAATGCGACCCCAAGAATGGTGATTTGGTGCTTTTTCTTTTTAAAAATAGAAAATTGCTCTTAAAATTTGTTTAATAGCAAAAAAATGATAACATTTTAAGAAGTATATTTTTTACACATATATATGGATTAGTTCAGTTGGTAGAAAAATATTAAAAAATATCTCATTAATTTAGATTTATTTTTAAAAAATTAAAAATAAAATTCTAAAGATGTGGAAAAACGCACCTTAAAATTGCTTATAAAAAGAAATTTAGTTTTGGACAAAACACACCGATACCTTTGGTCTTTATACCACTTTTTTAATAAAAATATTTTTCTCTAAACGTAGAAAGGGTGTTTCTTGCAGCTTCGATAATAATATGTACGGAGGCCCAATATTAGTGCTAAGGGTAAACCAAGAAGGGCTTCACTATCTAACTATGTGCGAGTTTGAATTCTCGTTTTAAAACTATGTAAAAGCACCTTTCTTTGTTTCTTACAAAATATAGTTTACTCTTTGCAAATGCCCATTCAAACATGCTATATATATATATATATATATATGAACACTGACTGCTTAATGGGTTTGTTCTTCAAACTATCGTGACCAACCAGCGACTAGTTAATCCTTCTGCTTTATCAGTTCATCACAAATTCACAATCCCGATGTATCAGCTCAGTACATGGGCAAGCATAAATAGCATTCGAAAAACCTCATGGTTGCATTTGAGCAGCTCCGCCGATGTTAGAATCATTTCATGTTTGCATTTGTGATTTTCCTGAGAAAATTTTTAGGCTTCATTATTTTACTCAAGTAGGACCTTGAATGATGCTAATTTAAACTACACTTGTCACGAGCATAAGTCCTTGGGAGAACCACACCCCAAAAACGCGCCTATGAGGTTGGAGAGCCCAAGAGCTTATAAGACCTCTCTTTCAAGGAAACCTCCCCGATGTGGGACTCATGACATTGCCACCCCCTTAAGAAGCCGGTGTCCCAACGGCTCTATACTGCGACGCTTCACTTGGCCTTTCGATCAGTCCCTCCGCTGGTCAGCCCCTCCGCAGGTAGTCTTCTTCGGTTAGCTGGCTCTCAATGAAAGCACCATTTGTCACGAGCATAAGTCTTTGGGAGAACCACACCCCAAAAGCGCGTTTATGAGGTTGGAGAGCCCAAGAGCTTATAAGGCCCCTCTTTCAAGGAAAACCTCCCCGATGTAGGACTCGTGACAGAACATATGCTCGATATTTACGTTTGTTGTGCCTAAGTTTAGACATTATCTACAAGTTAATACAATCATGTTTGTGTCTCTACGTCATATTGTGACCTATACTTTCAGGAGACTGGCCAAGTGAGTCCTCTTGCACAAAGAATTTGATTGCAGCGAAACTTTAATTCACGGGGAAACATTTGGCACCATCGATTCTCTCTCATTTTAAGGTCTTCATTGAATTTTTTTATCCTATGTGAAGTTTTAAGATTGCTTATTACAATTATATTACAAGTTTCGACCAAATATGATAATACGGAGGCCACAAATTTGATCTACAATTTAACTCATTGATATTGACGACAACTTCTGTGGATTTTTTTTTCTTACTGGGGCATACTGTGTCTCAATTCTCTGACATAAGGGTAAGTTAGACCACGAATTTGACATATTTGCAATGTTCATACAACAAATCACAATTTCATACTAAATTTAATTTGAAACTTTAGACTACAAGGTGCCACAAAACAGCTCTTTGTTAACTAATATTCTGTCACTTATAAAGTGACTAAGGATAACAAAATTCTTTATTTAAATTTGATAAGGATTTTACAAGGAAAATATTGAGCAGATAGAATGATAATCGCAAATTTGAAACTTTGACTATGTTAAAGGAACAAACCACAGGTTATACGATTGAAAACTCTCAAGCCACAATGAATGAAATCCTTATAGTTGGAAAACATATATATTAATACTTCATACACATGATTATTAATATAATTGCAATTGTGGTATGGCTTATTTGCAATTGCATAACATCTAATATAGCAAAAACGTCTCATCATACGAAATAATGATGATATATTAATAATCATGGAAGCAAATAATACATTAATTTTTCATACACATTATTTTATATATTTATCGTTTGTTTTTATATTAAAAATTTAAATATGAAGTATAATATTAATATAATGTTTTGAGAACCATTGTACGAAAATGCTTGCCAAGTGGGCTCTGCACCCACAACCAAGTTCGATACCCTCCATAAAGATCAGATCACATTTGCTTTTCATGAATTGTGGTATCCTTTAGCCTTCTTTTTTGGGAATAAATTACATAGATCTTTTTTGAATTTTATAGAAATTACATAGATTTTTTTAATCTATATTGAACATATGCATAGACCTTCCTTAAAATTAGAAAAAAAAACAAATCTTATACTTTGATCCAATTTTAAAATTTGTTTACTAAGCTACCATCCATTAATCCAAATATATGTTTTTTAAAGACAAAAAAAACTTTAAATGGAGGGTATTATGATAAATTTTTTTTTAAATTAGACTAAATTATAGAGTAATATTTTTTTAAGGAAACATTTGTATATATTTTAAAAACAGATAAACAATTTTTATTTAATGAAACTCATGCGAGATCAATGTAATTCTTTAAGTTTTGATACATGATGGCATAAAATTTGAATCTATGATCATGGAACTTTTGCAAACTCTTCAGACCCTTCACTGCTTGACCAATAGAGCAAGTGACTTCAAAAAATATCATTTTAGCATTGAGTAATCTGTGTGGACTAAACAAAGAGCAGTAATGTGTGGATGTCAAAAGCGGTACATAACAACTCCTCATTAGGTCAATATACCGAAAATTAGTGGATCCGGATTTTCTGCAATGACTTCAAGTGAAGTTGTTGGTGTTGAACATAAAGTATTAATACTACACGTTTAATATAAATTTTGCCTCACATATAGGAAGAAAGGTGAACTCATAATATTAATATTTCTGTTCAATATCAACAACTTCACATGAAATTACTGCAGAGGATCTAAGCGAAAAATTAATAGACACATATACAACACAAATTTTAAAATTCTCATGTTACATACCCAAATATCTTATAAATAAGTTTTCAATTGCTTAGAAAATTAAATTTTAAACAATTCTTAATTGTCTATCCTTTTTGTTTAGCATCACTTATTACAAGATGCGTTAGTAGCATTCAAGTATTTTATCAAATAAGGAAATATACAATTTAGTTCCTAAAAATTTAACTTTTTTATTTTTTTTATTTTTTCCCTAATACAAGAGTTAGTCCCTCAAATTTTGTAAGTTGTTATATGTTAATTAGTCTTTTCGTTGGACCAAATTGTATATTCACTCCATTATAAGTGTAATACCTAAATATACATATATATAATAATAAAAATAAATAAAAAAATAATATATATTTGGTTATATAAAAAAAAAAACTAAATAATTTTTTTGAATTTATTTTGGAGTATATAAAAATTTTAAAGGGACTTTTCCAATCATTTCAAAACTCAATTAAAGCATATTAGACTTGTTGGGGGCAAAAATGCAAATTGAGCCAAAGATATTTTAATAATCCTAAAGACACACTCTCTCTCCACCTTTCCCATCTGCTGCAACGTCTCCTTTCTTCTTATTCAACTTTTTCTCTCTCCCGAAGCCACCTTTCCCTTGTCTCATGCGTAACTCTCCATTTCATTTCCGAAAAAGTTAGCTTCTCTTCGCTGCATCATATATCTCCATCTCCCAAAAATTTCCCTTCTATTTTGGTTACCTCCATTTGCGCATCTACTGTTCCGGCGTGCTTTAAGTGCTTCTTCCCATCATTACAACTCCATTATTCTCATCTTCTTCCCATTTTCTCTTCACCGTCCAGCTGCCATTTTTGGAACTTTGAGGTAGTTTTTTTTTTCTCTTTCCCCTTTATCTTTCTTCTCCACTAATATTGATCCTTTCACATGCTTTATTGAAGCAAAGAAAAAGAAAATTTCCCTTCATGTAGCTCTCTTCATGCTTAGTGCCGTGGGTGAGCTCCATAATTGGGGTTTTTTTTTGAATTTCAATATTTAAATGTAAATTAACCCTTCTAAAGTTATCTTTGGAGTTCCTAGAAGTAAGTTTTGAACTTAATTTAAGTAATGGAAGCTTAGATTGAAAAACCCCAAATTTAGGGTTAGTATTTATGATAGAAATGTATATAAGAATTTAGGGATTTATGTTTTAGGGAGTATATTAGGTTATATAAATAATTATGGATATTATTGGAGTGGTTAATATAATTAATTTATGTTGGTTATAATTTTAGGTGATACCAGGGAAACTCATTCAACTGAGACTCAGCGTTAAGCAATAGGGAATAGGGACTTATACTATTAGTTCCAATTGGTGAGTGTGTAAATAATGGAGTGGTATACCTACTTCATTCCATTTTATATTTTCTATGGTGAAATTTTTAATTATGTGATTTCTGGGCTCTATCCCTTGGAGAAGTAAATTGATGTTTTTAAGACCTCAAACGGGTATATATATATATATATATATATTCTTATGATGATTTAATAAATTTATCAACACAAATTGATAGTTGAAATGTGGCGTGATATATTCTTGTGGAACGCAAAAGAAGGAATTGGATGAAAAGAAAGTGGTGGTGGGTATATGTTTATTTATGAGGAGAGTATTTTATATTGTCTTGTGGTTTCATATGTTATAAAGATTTTATTGAAGGTTAACTTGCCGTATTAAATTATTTATTTACTTCTTGATTTCCTTATTTATTTTTGGTAGCTAAATTTCATTTGAAGGAATTTTATTTTAATTATTTTTTTATTTTATATAATGAATGGGAATCTAGTTAGGATCCCGTAGCCGTTAGCGGAGATAACGGCCTAGGTGCACCTAGAATAAATTGTGAACTGTGATGGCACTGTGATGTGATGTATCCAGTGCTGAAATCTGAGATATTAGATATATTGTGAAAGTAATAAGATGGGATGAGTTCAAAGAAACGCCATGATATATGATGATGTGGTTTGATGATTTGGTTCCTCTCTATGGTACCCATTCTTACAATATTTTTTTTATATTTAGAAAATATAGACTTATCTAAGAGTTTCTTTTTATTTAAATAATTGTTCTTCATCTCATCTAATAATTTTATTGCCAAAATTATTCGATGATCATTATTTTTTTTTTAAAATTTCTGTGTGCACTTTATTATTTATACACTCACTAAGCTAGTGGTAGGCTTATACCTCTTCTTTCATTATTTTTCAGACCAACAAGTTAAGGAGTGAAGTGATCTGGGAGCTTGAGAGCTACCAGACCCTTAGAGTAGGTGCTTAATTTTTGTGAAATTGTATCAGACTCCATGATGTGGTGGCATTTAGGTGTAGAAAAGAAATTTTGGAATTGTATGATCACTTATAATGTGAAAATATTGTCTTTGCTTCCTAACTAGACATTTTGGGTTATATGAAACTTATTATTACTGGTGCTGGTGCTGGTTTAAAGCATTTTTTTCAGGTTGGGATGTCCAATTTTTAGGGGAGGTGCTGCCGAATTTTCGGTAGCCTCTAATGATGTAATAGTTGATTGTAGATTTTGTAAGGCTTGCTAGGCTAACCAAATCTTCAGATTAGTTTAGCCTATGCGCCGGTCATGCCCTAGAAATTGGGTCGTGACAATAAGGGACTAGATTAATATATACCTGTAGAGAATTACAAATTTTAAGGAACTAATTTATATAAAGGAATAAATTCAGTGAATAAAGAGTTAAAAGGAATATGTTTTAACTCTATTAGCCAACCTAATAGATTTAAGTTCAGCCTTTGACCTTTCATATCTATCCCAACATTCACTACATTATTTTATTTTATTTTATTTTCTAATTAAAAATTGAAGCTTTACAAACTAATCAAGGCTAAAACAAGGATTTTTAATTAAACATTTTTACTCTTCAAGATTTCAAAATTGACGGTAAAAAAAAATCTAAAACATTAAAAATTTTGTATTTTTGTAATTTTATCTTATGTATTATTTTATAAAATTTTGAAATTAAAAATAAAATTATCATAACAGAATATGTTATTCATGATAACTTTTAATTTTAAATGAACTTTGACAATAAAATACCAAGACATGATTTGATGATGTTAAATTCAAATGAACCGTGAAGCGTACGACTGTAGTAGACAGGAAGTCCGTTGAGAAGTCACCTACTTTTTCACTCTTTCCTTATCTTGGGTGATAAACCAAGTGCACCGCCAATAATCTCTTGACAAGCCACACTACCAATTGCTTCTGCATGTGGGTGCCTACTTTACAGAAATGAAAGTCTGCCGCCGCACAAGACATACGTTCCAATTTGATGTTTCTTCATATATGAGTTTTCTTATATATTATTTTATTATACAACTTGACTTATATAAAGGCATTCCCATGTACGAGTAAAATCAAGTGAAGCATAATAGAATCCTTTCATATCCTCTGCTATGTGTGAAAATGTTTTCTCTTCCTCTTTTCTTTTGTTTTCTTCATTTAGTATTAGAACTTGCGGTTAGGGAGCAACTTGCTCTAAAAAGCATATAGTTTGGGTGGCAGGAGTCAGGGACCACAATATGAGGAGGTTCTGCCAGAAGACAATTTGGGACTATGATATCTAATAGTAAAGAACCAAGCTTGATTGGTTGAGTGTCGGGCACTAATTGATTACTATGACAGATCTTGCATCTTCAACTCATTCAATTGAGAAGCTCAATAACAACAACTATGACACGTGAAACATCCGAATCCTATACTATATGCTTAGTAAGGCTATTCATGGGTAAGGTTGGGCTAGATATTTAGTATGCCTGATGCTCATCTCGATTAAGACATTGGACTTGTTTTTATGCTTGTGACCTATTCCAACTCAAACAAGGGTTTTATGTTAGGTTAGGATTGTTTGAGTTAATTTTTTTTTTCTTTATGAATTGATACTTATAATATAAAAATATCATTTTATAGATTCATGGGCATATATTTTAAAATAATGAGCTTTTAGAATACTCATACTTTTATTAGTAAAATAATTTCAATAAGAAAATAGTCCAGTATTATTAAGCAAAATATAAGCTATACTAGTATAATTAGCTTTAGGTAAATATGTATATTTTCATTATTTAACAAAAAAAATCAGTAAATATGTATATCAATGATAAAAACGATTAAGAAGTAAGGAGGGTTTGCGTAGATAATGAAAGTTGTAATATGTAAAGAGAGTCAAATGAAATAAAAATTAAAAAAAGTATAAGATGACAAAATATTAATAACTAAAAAAAGTAACTACTGGACTGGGTTGGGCAAAATATGTTTTTGCCTAGGACCTAATCTGATTCGATATAATTTTGTTTAAAATTCTATCTATTTACATTTTTAGCCTAACCCGACTTGGCTCAACTTGATTAGATTGGGTTAGAGCAAGCTTTTCAAGCCTAATAGGCTAATGAATACCCCTAATGTTTAGGCAAGACTTGTAGGGTGTTATTGGTGGCACAGAGATGACCCCACCAATTAATGAGGAGGAAAAAAAGAAGTGGAAGATTAGAGTTGAAAGAGCTATGTATGTGTTGTTTGTCATAGTGGAGGATGAGTTATTGCATTGAATCAAAGACTTGACAACACCAAAAAGGCTTCGGATGCCTTGGCAACACTATTCACAAGGAAGAATGATGTGAAATTGCAATTATTGGAGAATAAACTCATGTCTGTCGAATAAAGAGACATGACGATGAGTCAATATTTCACCAAAGTGAAATCTATTTGCAATGAAATTGCAAAAATGGATTTCGAAAGTGCAATTAGCAAGGTGAGGAAGCGAAGGATCATTATTCATGCATTAAATCCCAAATACCATAGGTTAATTATGGCTGCTCAAGGTTGGGCCAAAGAACTAACTTTGACAAAGTTAGAAAGCATCCTGGCCAACCAAGAAGTTTTAGATAAGCAAATGTCTAAAGTTTTAATCAATGAGGAAAATAAGGCTCTCTTTACTAAAAAGAGAATGCTTAGAGAAGATAAGGCAGCTGCGAAGTCCAACAATAAAGCTGAAAGTTCAAGGAGAAGACAACAAGGGTGGCAAAAAGGCTGACATGGGAGAGATGGGAGAAGTCTACAGCAAGAAGGAGGTAGACAACCTCAATATAGAGACCAGAAAGAAGAAAAACGATTTCATCCCTAGGATGATTAATATTATAGTTATGGTAGGAGAGGTCATTTAGCTCATAACTATCGAGCAGAGAAGGCTGAAAGTAATGCTACAAACTTTAACCTAAATAAAAGTGAAGAAGAATGAGATTTCTAAGCATCATTTGTTGTAAAAGAATTTAGTTCTAGTAAAGAACTAGAATATGGAGGATAAACCAAATGGTTTAATTATGAAGAAATTGTCGCATTATACATGAATAAAGCATGCACTAGTAACACTGAATTACAAATCAATTAATTATAATGAAAACTAGATCATTGATTCTGGTTACTCTAAAATATGACAAGAGATAAGAAAAAACCACTCAATAAGTCTAAGTACAAAAGAGATCGAGTTGTGGTGATAGGAAACAACTCCAAATTGTTGATTGCCTATATTGGCAAGATGGCTATTGTCCCTCATTTCAATTCACATTAGGTGCATGTGGATTATGTCTATCACGTACCTAAGATGAAAAAGAATCTATTATCAATCTTAGCTAAAATTTTCAAGAAATTATATGGTGTTCAAGTCTAAAGATGTGAAGGTATATCAAAATTTATCGCTTGCAAGTCCGTCACTTATGGAAGGTAGGTGACTTGAGTTTGTCTATGTAATGTTAGCACAAGCAGCATACATGGACAAGACAAGAAAGAATGAGATAGCAAATTTGTGGTATGTAAGGCTCGAACATTGGAGCTATAATTGACTGAAGGCAATGATAAAGAAATCCATGATAAGAGGTTTGCCAAATTTAAAGATATGAGATAACATTATTTGTGCAGAATGTCAATTTGGCAAAGCTCGTGAATTATCATATCAAAAGTCAAGATATAGAGCAGAGGTGCCATTGCAGTTAGTGTATTTAGAAATTTTTGGACCAATGAAGCAACATTCAATTAGTAGAAATTGGTACATGATCACATTTATTGATGACTTCTCAAGGTACGTGTGGATAGATTTCATGAAGGAGAAATTAGAAGCTTTAATGAAGTTCAATGAGTTTAAAGAGAAGATTGAGAAACAAGTTGGATGTAGAATCTAATGTCTATATACTAATAATGGAGGAGAATATACCTCAAAAAATTTATTGAGTATCTATATAAATACGACATAAGACGATAGTTAACCTGTCTGAATACTCTATAGCAAAATAGAGTTGTAGAAAGGAAGAATCAACACTTAACAAAGACATGTAGGAGCATGCTGCATGCTAAAAATATCCCACTACATTTTTAGGTTGAGTGCATGAGAGCTGCTATCTATGTCATTAATAGGCTACCACAAGTTAGGCTTGATTTCACTTCAATGCATGAAAAACTATGGGGCACAAAGCCATTAGTGAGTTACTTCCTAGTATTTGGATGTGTTTGCTACATATTTGTGTCAAGTCAAGATTGTAGCAAATTTGACAAAAGCTAATCCATTGCATATTCATTGGTTATGATAGTCAACAAAAAGGGTGGAGATATTGTGATCCAATGACTGGATGTTATTATGTGTCCAGGAATGTAATGTCTAATAAAGCATCATCATAGTGGTCTCTACAAGCATATTACTTCCAGATTCAAAGGAAATTGTAGAATAGTTATAAAAATAGAAGGAGGTTCAATCAAAAAATGAGGAAGAGCAATTAACACTAGAAGATGTGTCAAGTGGTGAACCATCACATAATCAAGCTAGAATGAGATCACCAGAATAGAAAAGCCCTTGGCAAATAGGATTCCACATTAGGCCTCTAAAGGATGAAAGACCAAGTTAGATAGAGGAATTGGATGAGGATGTTTCTCAGCTACAATTGAGGAGGTGTACAAGGGTTCAAAAGCTAAATCCAAAATATGCAAATATAGTATTGGTTGAAGACAACAACATGAAAGAACCAAATACATATGAGGAAGCATCTCAATCAAAAGAGTGGATAGATGCAATGGAAGAAGAGATCAAAGCACTAAAACAAAATGAAACCTAAGAGTTAGTGGCCTAACCTTTTGAAGTACAACCCATTTCCTGTAAATGGGTATACAAAGTGAAGACTCATCCTGAGAGATCGATAGAGAGATACAAGGCTCATTTAGTGGCTCAAGGAGTTTCACAAAAATATAGACTAGACTATAAGGAGACATTTAGTCTTGTGGCTAAAATAACTATCACACGTTTGCTGTTAGCACTAGTAGCCAACAAATCTTGGAAGCTTTGGCAGATGGATGTCAAGAATGCGTGAGTTAGATCGAGAAATATATATGAAGCAACCAAAGGGTTTTGAAAGCAGCGTTCATCCCAGTTATATGTGCAAGTTGAAGAAAGCACTATATTGGTTAAAGTAGGCACTGAGAGCATGGTATAGGAAGATTGCATAATTTCTTTTACAAAGTGGATATTCAGTGGCACCAATAGACTCAAGCTTGTTTGTGAAAATATGAGATGCCAAGCTAGCTATAGCATTAATATACGTGGATAATTTTATCATTAGCGGCAATGATGAAGAAGAAATTCATTGTACAAGAGGTAATTTATTTGTATCCTTCCAAATGAAGGAGTTTGGAGAATTAAAACACTTTCTAGGACTTGAGGTTACAAAAACCAAAGATGGGATATTTCTATATCAGCACAAGTACACTCAAGACCTGCTAGAGAAATATGGCATGCTAGATTGTAAGCCAATTTCAATGCTTATTGAGGTGAATGCTAGATTGAGCTCCATAGAAGGAAAGGAATTAGAAGATGCCACAATGTATAGGCAGCTAGTAGGTAGTTTAATCTATCTCACTTTGACTTGACCTAATATATCACACATAGTAGGTGTGATAAGTTAATTCATGCAGAATTCGAAGAAGCCACATTTGGAAGTAGTACGTCGAATATTAAGGTATGTTAAAGGCACTATTGATTATGGAATATTTTACAAAAAAATTGTAACGTGTAAGGTCATAGGATATTGTGACTTGATTACATTGGTGACCATGACACTTGTTGTTCAACAACCATGTATATGTTCAGCCTAGGATCAGGAGTAGTGTCTTGGTGTAGCAAGAGACAACCCACTATATCTTTGTCAAGTACATAAGTAGAATATAGAGTAGCAGCCATGGCAGTTCAGGAGTGTACAGGGCTTATGCAACTACTTGAAGATTTACATTAGTCAACTAATGATGCAATGAAGCTATATTGTGATAATCAATCTACAATTCGTCTAGTAGAAAATATGATATTTCATGCTAGAACCAAGCATGTGGAAATCCACTATCATTTTCTCAAAGAAAAGGCACTGCAAGGTGACATCAAGATGAAAAATATCAAAACTGAAGGCCAAGTTGCAGATATATTTACAAAAGAACTTGGTGGTCTAAAATTTGAAAAATTTATAAGACAACTTGGTATAATTGCAAGGTCCACATTAGGGGAAAAAAAGTCGTTGAGGGGGAGTGTTGAGAAGTCACCAACTTTTTCACTCTTTTACTCTTTTCTTGAGTGATAAACCATATGCACCGCCAATATTCTCCTGACAAGCCGCACTACCAATTGCTTCTGCATGTGGGTGCCTACTTTGTCGAAATAAAAGTTTGCTGCCGCACAAGCCACAAGTTCCAATTTGATGTTTCTTTATATATGGGTTTTCTTATATATTATTTTCTTATGCAACTTAGCTTATATAAAGGCATTCCCATGTACGAATAAAATCAAGTGAAGCATAATAGAATCCTTTCATATCCTCTACTTTGTGTGAAAATTTTTTCTCTTCCTCCTTTTTTTGTTTTCTTTAAAGCCCCACATCCCTCCACGAATGATGAAAAAATGCTATAATTTTTAATAATAAATAATGTGATTGTACAATTAAGTTATTTCTTATTTTTTTTTATCATTACACGATAAAAATAAATGATATTAGTATGAGTTACTAAATTATCTTCATAAGAAAGAGTTATTTAATAATTTATAATATACAATTTGAAATTTAAAAAAATTAGTGAGCAATTTTTTAATCATTAGTTATAAGAGTAAATTAGACAAATGTCTCTTGAAATAAAAAAATTATACCATATTTTAATTTAATTTTAAACTTCATATATCAATATATTTCACTTGTCTATTTTGAGATATATTTATTGCATTTTAGTAATCCTGAACTTCAGTATTATTATTTATATTTTAATAAATAAGTAATTTTTATTCAAAATTTAAAATTTAACTCAATCATAATTTAAAACTAAATTTGTAACTTTGACAAAGAAAATTACGTCACAAAATATAAATAACAACTTTATATTACAAGAATTTGAAAATAAAATTACCTGTTATAACACTTGTTTGTATTTGTCACATCCGAAAATGCGACCGCGTGACGCCTTTAACAGAGAAATTTGATTTTCATTATAAAATTGAAAACTGAAATAGAAATTGAAATAAAAGTAATAGTAGGGTTCATGAGTCGCCACCAAAATTTTAAATTTTAAAAGGCAAAACTTTGGAAAAGCCTTTTCATTTAGAAAGATGGTCTGCCAACCAGAAAAATGGATCCGAGAGTCGATTGTGAGTGGGGAAGATGTTAGGTACTCCACTACACCCATTACTAAGAACGGTTACCCTAAGTCAGTTGTATAAAAATAAAATGGCATTGATTCTATTTTAATTCTCTCTAACAAATCACATGTAGAAGAGGAATAAAGAAATTAAAGGAAATAAAGTTAAAAGTAGAAAAAGAAATCAATGTCAAAATAAAACGTGAAGAAATTCAAGAATTAAAATAATAAAGAAAGAAATAAAATTAAAAAAAATATTTATTTACAAGGGCAGACTTGACTTAGAATGAAAGTCTAGGGCCTACGTACCTTTTAGGGGGATCAAAGTCTACGTAGTTCGATTGGAGATGTGGTTGATGTTTTGTTTTGTTTTTTGTTTTTGTTGTTTTGTTTGATTTTTGTTTTTTGATTTTTAACTTTTGTTTTTTGTTTTTTTTGTTATTTTGTTTGATTTTTAATTTTTGATTTTTAACTTTTGTTTTTGTTTTTGTTTTTTTTTTTTAATTTTTCCTTGTGGTTTTTGTTCTTTGTTGTTGTTTTGTTTTGTTTTTTTTTTTATTTGTGTGTGTGTGTGTGTGTTTTTTTTTGGTTGAAAAGATAAAGAAAATAAAATTTACTTTTTTTTTTAACAACTAAAACGATTTTGAAATTGATTGATGTGTTTTAATTTGTTAAGAGTAAATGTAATCTTACTTTTCTTTTATCTTTTCAATTTTTGTTCCTTTTTCTTTTTATCATCCTTTGCTTTTTTCATTTTCCCTTTCTATGTCTTTTTTGTTTTATTTCATATTATTCTCTGTTTTGTTTTGTTTTTGCTTTATTTTTTTTCGTTTTATTTTTTGTATTTCTTTATTTTGTTTGTGTTTTTTCTTTATTTTATTTATTTTAATTTTTTTATGTTTTGTTTTTATTTTTTTATGCTTGTTTATTTTTGTAGTATTTTTTGTTTATTATTATTATTATTATTTAATTTTATATAACTCAATTTTCACATATATTTTTTTGGTAAGAAGACAACGAAAACAAAAATTACTTTCTCCTTTAGTAAATAAAATAAATTTAGAAAGGGGTTGATGTGTTTGATTTACTAAAGGTGAATATAATTTCTTTCCTAGTATTTTAATTTTTTTTTCTCCCTTTTTTTTATCGTTTTTGTTTTATCATTTTTTTCTATGCCCTTTGTTAATCTTTCATTCTTTTTAATTTTTGTTTTTTTTTGTTTCTATTTTGATTTTTTTTTCTTTTTTAGGTTTTTGTGAGTTTGTAATTTGTGTTTTTGTTTTATTTCATTTTTTTCTTTGTTTATCTTTGTTTTTTTTTTCCTTGATTAATTTTTATTTTGTGTTATGTTTTATTTCGTTTTTTTTCTTTGTTTATCTTTGTTTGGTTTGTGTTTGTTTGCTTTTTTTTTGTTGCGTTTCTGTGTTGCTTTTATCTTTTTTTCTTATTTGCTTTTTATTATTTTTATTTTTGATTTTCTTATTATCATTTTTTTAATTTTCTATCCTTATAATTAAATTAATTTTTGGTTATCAAACTAAAGTTGAAAGAAAATCCAAAATCTACCCAAAAAAGGAAAAAATAATTTTCGTTTATTTTTTTTTTGAAAATGAAAAAAACTTGATTACTTAAAATTTAATTTTGATTTTGAAAACTTTATTTAACTTGTAAAACCCTTTCTTTTCGTTTTTGTTGTTTTTTTTTGTTTCTTGTTTTGTCAGATTTCTTTTTCTTGAAATCTCCTTTTTTTTATATATAAAAGGAAAAACTCAAAACATTATTGAAACGTAAATCTAAAACTCAAATAGGTACCAAGGAGGCTTTATTGCCCCACATGACCTATAGGTTTATTCCTATGTGCTTGAGGGGATAAAAATAATCCCACACGACAATTCTAATAATAATAAGATAAAACTTAAAATATAAGCATCTACAAACTCGCAACATTTTCTCTTAGTGTGTGCTTGTGTCCAACCAGCCAAATAATATGTTTTATAACATTTACAATTGAGAATAATAAGTAACTTCCCTCAGTCTTCTATTTTTGAATACATTGCTATCCTCTCCTTCTATGCAAACGTCTAAGGGTGATTTGCATGATCATCTCCACAAAACAAAGTGTCCAATTTACAAATACAGAACCAAGCTTTGAGTGAATTCTCCAGTGCAATTCCAACGTAGTCTCCAGGTGCTCCCTGCCATATCAATGAGTCAAAGAAAAAAATGTATTAGTTTCTAGCCAAACAATAATATTCAAATTAATTCCATAATTTTCAAACATGATATACAATCTTAAAATTAATTTACTTGAGACCCCTGAAATCAATGCCTTGGTAGGAACCTCAACAACAATCCATTCAGGAATTTAAAAACACCATGTAAGAACGGGATAAATGGGTGAAAGAGTTAGGGAAAGAAAAAAAAAATGCAACTAATTTAGTCACAGGTCCCCATTGCAAATATTAGACAAAACAGCAGGAACTCCCTCCAAATAAAAGCAAACTATAGTTATAAGTCGCATAAAAACTCAAAGCCAAGAACCCCGAACCATGCACCAACTTATCCAAGGCAAAAAAATAACTTCATAGGATTACAAATGAAATGCCTTGTCCTAAAGTCCCTATCCATAACATATCAGACTAGACATAAGCATCTCAGCCATTTAGGACCTTGCTTCGAAAATTCAGAGAACAAGAACCATAACCTTCCCAAGATTTTTCTTCATTTTTATATCGAGATATGAAATACAATAAGGAGCATTATTGCAATTTGCCCAGTGTGTTAATAGATCCATATTACAGCAAAGACAAAAATGACAATCACAGTACAGGGTTCTGCAAACTCATCTACGTTTATTGATCTAAGTCTATACCCATTGGAGGGATTTGGCTTATTCGAAATCTGACCATAAGTATCATTCTACACACAAAGCTCCATTCATATGACAAAATCAAGGAGAAATAATAAGAAATTGTAAGCAAAGATTTCCCCAAATTCCATCATCCAGCATTACCATACATCAATCTCATAAACCAGAAGTACAGAGAGTATATAAAACATTAGCATCCAAGATTCAACGCTATCCAGAAACATCAGACCCCAAAAACAAATCTAGCGTCAAAATCAGAATCCATCTATGATTCTACATTTTCAAGAATAAAGGACCAAGAAACATACCTCTCTGTAAGCCTTTCAAACTATAACCTCTAGCTCTTCCTTCTTTCCAGTTATGCCACTTCCAATTCCTTGGCTACTGCTCTCATATGGACTCTATCATATTCTTTAAGCTCGTTCCACTGGGTCTTCAGTTCTGGTCTCTCTCCCTTAGACTCCTTTATCCCCTTCGCTCTCTGCTTCTCAATTTTAGGCCCTGGATCGAAAAATGGAACCAGAGCCCCTCACATATCTTCCGTCCTTTCTTTTGCTCCAATGCTCTCAGCCTCCCCCTAAGTTTTCTCCCTCGATTTTTTTTGCTCCTGGCCTGTTCGCTTCCCCTTGATTCTACATCTCTCACTCACTTTCCTGAATCTCCCTCGGCCTTCGATTCGAAATCCCTAAAGCCGAAGGCTCCCCTCTCGATTCGAAATCTCTAAAACAGAAGGCTCCCCTCTCGATTCCCCAATCAAGAAAATCTTCTCCAAACCTCCCTTTTTCGGATCTCCCCTTTCTACTACTTGCGCCTCTCTTCCTCTCTCCCCTCTCTGCTTCTCTCTTCCCTCGCGTTCCCTCCCTTTTCGAGTTTTTGGTCTCTCTGTATCAGACGCGTCTCCCCTTTTCCCCCTCTCTGTGCGTCTGTACGTTTTTCCTCTCTCCCTCTCACCTCCCTACGTCTGTCCTTCTCCTCCTCTTTTCTGTGCGTCTGTCCCTCTGCTTTTGTGTCTCTGTGTGAGTGGTCCCCCCAGCAATGTGCTCGAGTGCTTCCTGCCGAAGCGTGCAAGGGAGAAAAGAAATGGGTAGGGCTTCGTTTGTTATCCACTGGCCCGATGGCCCAATCCGAGAAATGGAGAAAAGGATTTTGGGTTGGGCTTCACTTTTTCCGGATGATTTTATTTGGGTTCACATGTTTCTTTTTTTTTTTATTTGGGATTGGGTTGAAAATATTTTTTTTTTTGTTTTGGGTTTTCACCTTTTAATATATATTATTTTGGTATATTTTTTTTATCTTTTTTTAAAATTTTTTTATTTTTAATTATTATTCTTTTTTTTTGGTATTTTTTATTTGCTTTTAGTCCCTTTTTTTGTGGGATTTTACTTTTCCTTTTTAATTCATGTTTTCCTTTCTTTCTCTAGTCTCTCTTGATATCTGATTTTGATTTTTTTTTGTTTTGTTTTGTTTTCTATGTTATTATTATTTTTGAAATATGTCCAAACAAAATACGGTGTTCACAGTATTAATCAGGTAAAGTTTTGAAGTGACATCGTAGTGTTTTTGTTATAAAGAAAAAAGCATTAAATTAGATTGGGTGGTTGAGTTATATATATATATATATATATATATATGTTAGCTAGAGAGTTACTATTAGTTGGCATGTGCTTGAGCTCTCGAATTCTCATCCATGCGAGAGACCTATACCTAGATACCATATGTAATATTACGTTCGACACCATTGATATATACAAAAATATATGATATTAAAACATACACTAATATAGGCATGTGATATTCTAAATACTTTAATTTACTAATTTAACATTTTTTGAAATTTTTGATAGAGTCTTTTTTTTTAAAAAGAAAAGATATCTCAATTTGCACAATAGCTTGAAAACTAGTCAAATCTTACGTTGCAATCCATGAGACTTACATTCTCATTTTCCAATATTCCAAAACATAACTTTTAAAATAATCTAGATAGAAAGTGAGATCCTGACTATGGTTCATGGGAGTTAATATTTTGGATTAGAACATGCCAACTTGAAGGGAAAAAGAAAAAAAGAAAAGAAAAAAAAAAGAAACAGAAGATCGTCATAAGACCTGCACGAACAAAGTATTGGACTCTCACTATCAAAGCTGTAGACAACAAGTCAGGCTCCACATGGGACTAGCATTACCTTTCTCCTACTAGGTGGGGTTTAGGCTAATTAAGGGGCACCAAAAGGCTAACAATTATTGTTATTAGTTATCTGGATTTGAAATCAAGTTCCTCCCAATCAAAAAGTAGTCAAACACTAATATAAATATAGTATTTAAATGCAAGAAGAGAATAGGAATGGAGGCATGGTCAACGGCCCTCTGGGCCCTCCATTTTTCTTAAATTACATGTCCAGTAACAAGCAATTCTTATATATACCTAATACGCCACGTCATTTATACATTCAACGGTCAAGATTTATTCTACGCGTAGACCCCACTTATACAAATTTAATCCAGTTCATTCATTTTCTTAGGTGCACCTTGCTTCAGGTACACTTAAAAAAATTTTGTCTAATAATATACAAAGACAAATTTATGTAATGACAGCTCATATTAGAATCCTTATAAAATTTCTATCAGTGGACTACCATTTGAACATTGTCAATAGCTCAACATTTTAATCCAATAAGTACTTAAAATTTACTAAAATCATTTGAGCTAGTCAACATGTTTATAGTTCAATCTCAAGAATGAATCTTTAGTAATTATCCCATTAATACTAAATTCTAAACTTAATAATTTGTAATGATATCCTGTGGAAATAGCTAGGGAAATCTAAGAAGCAGATACTTTGATACTAATATAAAAAGAAAAAAAAAAAAACAACAACAATACGATATTATTATTTACTCACTGGCAATGGTGGTCCTTTCCATTATTAGCTGAAAGCTAAACTCCAATTGTATCTAGTTATAGGATATTTTCATAGTTCATTATAATTTCAACTGACATATAATCAATACTAGCACAATTCAATTGACAATTAATATTTTTAATTTAGTTAATTTCACTCTCTAATACCAAAAATTCCAATTTTTGATCATGTTCACTACTTTTGTTACAATACCCAATGTTTTAAATTGCGGTCTAATGTGATTGCAATATTACTGTTGTGATATGGGATGCAACCGTATCGATCTACCGTAATACTCGCAATACTTTTTACATTATTCGCAATCGCAAATGCAATTTAAAATCACGATAATAACCTAATTTTTTTCTATTGTTTTTTAAATTAAAAGTTGAGCTTAAAAATTATTTAAAAAGCCAAAAATTCCAACAGGAAACTGTGGGCATCACACTAGACAATCCAATCTGGGTCTTCAAGAACACAGGCCAAGAACCCCCATTCATAAGCTCGATCACGGGTAGGAGTTGAGGAGGAGGAAGGAACTTGAGATGCGATTTTCCAGTGACCTACAACACACCAGCTGACGGTGGGTTGTGTAGCTTGAAGTTGAACTTCAAGACTCCTACGCGCATGGGTACCATCCGAAACAAGTGATAGACGCGTCATATTTGGATGGTAACGGCATGATGCGAATGACGAGGAATGGCATGCGTGTGTGAGCTTCGGCTGGGATGAACTTCACGAACGTTAGGGAGAGGAAGGAAGAAGGAAAGGAAAGAAGGAACAAGAAAAAGGGACAAACAGGAAAAATGGAAAAGGGGAGAAGATAGGAGTATGTGGGATGAAAGAACAAGCGTTTTACATAAGAAGAGTACTGAAGAAAAGGTTTCCCTAGGGTATTCTGCTGAAAGTCGACCGAATTCAATTAGGTAATGTGTTCATCAAAATAGCTTCTTAAATTAATTCTTAATCCAAAATATTTCTAAAATTTTAGTTAGACCTTATTTGCTAGTCTCTATCATTTATTTATTTTAATTATTTGACCACTATTATTTTATTTTATTTTCTATAAAACTCCTAATTAGTAAAAAAATTAATTGATGACAAGAATTTAGTTTTTCACAAATAATTTCAAATATTTTTTTAAGAAGTAGAAATTTAAAACCTTGACAAAAAATCATGTCTATTCAATTGGTGGCATTAGAGCTACTAGCTCATTCACTAATGTTCGAAGAAATTCTACTATATGAATGTAAAGTTTTATATGCATTTATCTGATTAAAGATTTATTTCATATTATATATATATGTGTGTTTTTTTAAGACAAACAACAAATATCAAATACAAAATAGCACTTAAAAAAATTATCTTGATATGAGAAAATTGAGAGTGATTTAATTAAAATTTAATATAATTAGAGTAATAATGCACAAAATTTCCTTTTAAGATCCTGTGCAATTTAACCTTCTGTGTTACAAAAGGTTGACCATCATCCCTCCGAGCACTCATTTTGGTGCAATTTGACCTGGTAATTGATTTAAATCATGAACTCCATCTAAAATACAATCAGCACTAAACTACTCACTAATTTCTCTTTCAATGCACAGTACAGTTGTCCACAATCAAATCACTTGTGAGAAATCCATACCTATAGATTATTAAACTTGTGAAAAAACAATTATTTCCGCGCGGGAACTGGAATGATTAGCTTTCAATATTAGAGGTAAAATGAATCAACATAATGTAAAAAGAGAAGTGAGAAATAGCCGAATTGGATTGATTTTGAAATTACAATCCTTTCTGAATTCTAAGGTCTTTCCATTCTAAATAGAATTTGACTACTCTCTATGATAAAAGTACGTTTTAACATGCAAAAATTTTTAATTCAAATATATATATATATATATATATATATAGACACTGATCTTAAGGGAGATAGTGAATCCAATCTAGCTGCAAAGAATAAAATATAAGATGTATTCTATTACATAATTCACTAGTTACCAGGATTTCCCAACTTAACCAACTCTTCAGCAATAATGCTACCCATTACTTAAATATACACAAAACTAATGAGTAACCAATAATTATATAGGCACAATATTTCACATAAATATTCTATTAAGGGCGCAAATTCTAATGGAAGTTAACCTCCCCTAATGATCTCATATCTTACAAGATATTGAGAGATAAGTACTTCGCATTATTAAAATAATATAAAGTAGAGACAATTAATTGTCTTCCAATTATTTCTAACTAATTAGTATATAAACCCTCAAACTGCCAGTAATGCTTATTATACAATGGAGAAGGTCGATAACATAGACATACTTTGTTTAAAAAATAAATAAATAAAAGATAGACATACTTTGATACATAAATTTCCCGTGTAAATGATGTGCTGTATCATGCCAGGAACAAGCATGGATTTAAGCTAAAAATAATTTCAAACCATGAAAGCATCATTTGGATCACGTTTGATAATAGAAAAGTGGCAAAGGTCAGCTTTCCAACGTTTCTGATACAGCTCACTGATATAAATTTCAAAAATGCATAATTAATTCTACAAAAATGCAATTCATGTAAACTGTACCAATTTGGAAAGCTACAGATGTAGATAGGAAAAATAGTTCCAGATCAATTCAAAAGCATCTAGACCCCAAAAATTGATAGAACAACGATAGAGGTTTGACTGTGCATCTAAAATAGAACAGAAATTTCAAAAATTCATAACTCCCTCTTTAGACATCCAATTGAGGTGATTCTAGTTGGTATAGGTCACTATGGATATATAGTTTCTCTTTGTAAAATTTCACAACTGTTGGACACCGTTTGCCCCATGAATGATAGAGGTAAAATTTCGGACTATTTGAATAATGCCACTATCATTTTTTGAATTTTCAGCCAACTTCAAAAAATTGCCAAAAATTTTGTAAACCTCCAAATAATATGAATTTTAGTTTTTCAAAAAGATCTAGATGAGCTCTACATGCATGCCAAGTTTCATGAGAAAATTCATTCATTTGGTCAGATTATGTTATAGGGTCACAAAATGCTTTTTTTGGAGCTTCTTAAGGGTCATAAGGAGTCTATTTTTACTTCTTCTATTTCTAAGGCTACATGAGCATGTGGTGAAGCACCAAAATAATCTATCAAACATGTCTTAAAGGGCTAATAACCCAGATTTTATGATTTCACTCATCCACCCCAAAATATACACAAGATTACATATATGCTACTCTTGCCATTCATTACCAAAACCATGCAATATCATTCATTTCACTCTAGTTCTCATAAATACATCAAGTATTCATATATTTACATATGTTCCAAAGGCTATACATCATCTACATCTTCATATTACATTCTTTGACATCATCATAGTTACAAAGAGGACAAAAGACATATTTTCTTGTCAATCTCCCTTCTTCAAATTTGGTGGCTTCTATTCTTTTGCTCACTTGGTCTACCTAGGCATTTTAGAGCAATAGAAAGGGAGGAATGAAATTTTAAGAATCTCAATAGCTCATCTCTTTTTCAAATACACATACTTGATGCAAATTTTAAGTCTAAAATGCATGTATATCAAACATAGAATTCTCAATCATACATAAAGCATTTTTTTCATTCATGAAGACATAAATAACATACATAAGATTGTTAAGGCATTGGTTTGGCCTTATCTATTCTCTTTGAAACTTTTGGACTTGCCTCACCTATTTTTAAGGGACTTTTGACTAAGCCTCACTCTTTCTAGAGATTTTTGATTTTGTCTCACCCAACCTTATAGTCTTTTAGCTCATCCTCACTTTAGCTAGGGGCTTTTGGCTTCACCAAGCTTAAGTAAACCAAATACATTCATGAGAACATTATTTAAGTACATAAATATAGCAACATAGTACCAAGGCATGTGATCATTCACTAAGAACATATTTTATGGCTTTAAATACACACACACACACATTCAAGACAAGAAAGATATCCAAGCATGCATGAGAGAAGGAGGAGAGAGCTACCTCGTTTGCAATAACACACTTTTCCCTTTGCAAATGGTTCTTCTCCCTTAGCTCAGAACCTACAAGAAGGTGGAACTTGCTTTCTTTGGCCTAAACACATCATATGGAAGCTAATTGTACTCTTGGAACAATTCCTAAAGCTATACATTCATTTTAAACATTAGATTATTCTTATGGCTCAATTATGGTTCCATAATGTACCTAATGAAGCAACACCCATGAACTATAATCTTGGCTCTATTCTTTCCTTTCATCTATGGTTCTTGACTCCATTTGGATATCTTGAAGTCATTACACAATCAAAATAATGAGCCTAACTACATATTGTTTTTTAGATTATAATATGAAACCTATGCTACCAATTCACTTCCTAGGCTTCTTAAAATTTTTCCAAAGCTTCTTCTCATCTTTTTCCATCATATATGATACAAAACCAAGTTTGGATAAATTTAAAACTATCCCTAGGTATTGGTTCTACCATAGGCTGAAACAAGCTTCAAGAGTGAGAATCAATGAGCTTCCTTTGTTTTCTTGATATGAGATGTATGTGGGGAGGTCTCTAAGGGTTTTAGGAGCTCATACAAACACTTATATTAGCCTAGGGACTCTAGTATGAAATCAGATTTTTGGTTATGTTCTTGAATCCCTAGCATTTCAATATTGCAAAATCATGGATGGTTGTTTGTTCTCTTTGCATAATCTCCATTCCCACACTTTATTTCCTAAGATTCACTCTTGATTTGACCTAAAAAACAATCCCTCTTGGCTGTCCCTACTAAGGCCGAAACATACATGATGAAGAACAAGGAAGGTAAGCATGAAACTAGTGAATTTTACCTTGAATTCAAGTTTTTTCTCAAGAGGTTCTTCCTTTACCTTTGCTCTCCTCTCAAATTTTGAAATTTCCCTCTTTGTTATGGGCTTAAAATAGAACCAAACATCTCACTAAACCTATAGGAAGAGAGGAGGATAGGAAGGGAAGAAGTTTTCTAAAAAGAAGAGCAAAAGTTTCTATAAATTCATACCTTTCTCTTGGCTTTTCTTCTTCCTTTGAGCTTGCTCTTGTGTGCCACTCTCTCCTAATTCTCCTTTCTAGTTTGAGTAGAAAATAAAGTCGGTTTGTGGGCAGAAGAAGTGGGACATATGATATAAGCCAAGGAAATAAGAATTTGTTTTAATGAATTTCCATTTATGTCCCTTAAACTTGGCATTTTCGTTTTAGGTCCGTTTTAGCTCCTTTTTAAGAACTGTCTTTTTCATCATAAAATGTAGGTTCTCAATCTTATAAAAAGCCTTTGGAATCACTTAAATTAGAGCTAAAACCTTTCCAGACAAAGAGGTCAAAGTTTGGGTTAATTGTTACTAAAAAACGTACTCCAAAAGAGTTTTAACTATCTTGGGACTTCCCATGGTTTTCAGGGCTTTTGGGAACTTCGGAGAACTCAAAATTTTCATTATTTATAATTTTATCCTAATTTTAGTTAGTCTCAACCCTCTCATTTCAGGGTATTTGCTTTTCAAATTGACACATTTTGGTGTTTTACGAAAAACTTGACGTTACAGTCCACTTCAAGATCTTCCAAATAGAAGGGCAATAACAACAAAGCACCTCATTATGGAATGATTCTTTCAATCTCAAGCTAACAATATAACTAAAATTAACATTGTACAACTCAACTAGCATAGCACTAAAATATTATTAAACAAGGCTAGTGCAGATTTTTGCCAAAAAAGAGTTGTAATGACATTCTAGTGGAATTTACTCAGCAAACGTCCAATTAGCTTGACGAAAAAAAATTTGGGAACATCTTAACACACTAAAAAATGTGATCAAGCTAAATTTGCATGTTAATACCCACATAATTAGTCCCATAAAATTCAACAAGTGACATAGCATACAGCAAATTTCAGCAGCTTGTCAAAACATAGTAGTGTATACTCAAATACAAATAAATAACTCATTTGAACTCCAAATCATATCAACCAAATTTTCCTAGAAACTAGACAAGTAAAGGAAAATTTTAACACATATTTCATGCAAAAATTCAATCAGATGTGTTCCCAATAAATTTATAAATTCAGGTCACAAACATGTATAGCAAAATAGAGCATTGACTAGAAAAATGTGAAAATGATGTAGCAAATGAATTCAATTGGTTCTAAAATTTTTATGCCTAAGACAAGACATCTAAACAAATATACCAAGTGAAATTCATAACAAAATTTAAAGCTAATTGCTCCCAATAAATTTTTCAAGTCATGCCACAACAATCATACTCATTCATAATAGCACAAGGAAAAAAAATTAAGAAAGAAGAGCATACAAAGGGAATAATATTCAAATTGTAAGCACACCAAACACAATTATAAACCTAATAAAAGGAATATAAAATTGATTTGAAATCTCTCCCTGAATTGCATGCCTCAGCCCCTCATTTCTTTTTCCTTACTTCAACCAACAAAAATTTTAGGGATTCAATGCTAGTGGGCTTTGAAAGAAACTCAGGGGTTAGAAAAACAACAAAAATAAATTTATTTATTTATTTTGTCTTATGTGTGTATATATATATTATTTAGTTAGTTATGCATTGGTTGCCTCCTAAGAAGCGCTTATTTTATAGTCTTCAACCTGACTTTATATCAAAACCTAACCATAGGTGTCAAAAACTATAATTGCCTTACTCCCTTTCTTCCTTAGGTAAGTAGGCTTTAGTAGGAATGGTTGTTCTTTCCATTTGATAACATGTGATTCCTTACCCAATAATTTTATAGAAAAACATAGTTTGGTTGACATAATAAGAAACTTAGAATTTAATTTTTTTGGATAGTGTTTTGGCAGCTTCCAGATACTTCAAACACCCGATAAAATCTTCTTGATTCTCTTTAGTAAGAACCAAGGACTTTAGTGGGGGACTCATCAAGAGATTGCCTGAAATCACATTTTCTACTTCCTTCTCATTGCAACAATTTCTAATTCATCAAGAGGATCCTCTACCATGGCCATTTGGAAGGTTAATTCTTGGTCATCTAGCATCATAATATTCTTCCCTTCTTTCCCTCTTTCTCTCTCACACACACACATCGGGGAGGGTAAGGAAAAGAGAATTTGAGGGTGAGAATTCAGGAAACCCATTAACATTCTTATCTCTCTCTCTCTCTCGAAATTGTTATTGTGCTTGAATATAATTGTGGGTGTAGGCAAGAAGATCTAGGAGAATTTAGTTTTTGCATTGACGGCTTTACAACAGAGAAACCAGCACCTGGTTACATTTACGAGACGCATTTATAAATAGAACAATGACCAAATAATCCCACTAAAATCGTTTGGGTCAGCTGATCAAATCTTTGATCTCTTTTACTCATTTTCTTTACCGCGTTTCGCTTTTGATCAGTGTATAATGGTAACCATTGATGTGGAATAGTCGTTAACAGCTGGGATTGTCCTTGCACTGACGCGGACTGATGTATACATTACACTTGATTTTCTTCAGTTTAGGCAAAATCTCACAGTAACACGTTTTTACTTTCATTTTCTTCAACCTTCTTATAATTCTACATATGAGAGAGAGAGAGAGAGAACAAAGAAGCAAAGCTAATATTAAGTTCATAACCATCATAATCAAAACAATACAATATAGAAGAGGATCCATATTATTTATTTATCGATCCATTCAACACACACAAGTAACGCCCATAGATAAAAACTCAAGCCTCCATATCCATATCTTACGCCTCGCTTCACCTAAGGATCGAGCATGCATTATAATCATCATCTCTAGCCCTTACCAAGAAAATTGGCAAAAGCTATAACCAGTGATGCCACCAAAACCGCTATTCTCCACCACATCTCTGCACAAAGTAAGAGTATTTCTGACGAAATCTTATCTATTATCTTATAGTTGGAACATGACAAAGCATGGTGAGTCTGCCTTCGCATATATAGGCAGTTCATCCATTATACAATTGTTCAATCTACTTAATAACTTCTATAGGCTTTCGAGTATGCGCATGTTCAACTTTAATTTTATCAGTTCATGGCGGGGCACTTGATTCTTTTCTTTATTTCTTTTGTGGCACTGTATGCCTGATTAAAGGCAAGCACAATCCATTGTGGGAGACTGAAGTCGCATTTGTCGTGATTATTTATGCATACTTTTACAATTAGTGACTCAACATGCATAATATTTATGTAATTTATTCTTATTTAATATTAAGAGAATTAAATAATTTACCATTTCATATTAAATATTTAATAAAAAATTGGATTATAATTATTTTTATTAAAAATTATAGACTAATTTTTAATTATTTATATTTTATGCAAATAAGTTTTTTTTAAAAAATAAACTTAGTAGGAAAAAATTGTGCGAATTTATAATTAATGATTAAAAATTGCTCACTAATATTTTTTATTATTTCAATTGTTCATGATAAATTACTAAATAATGTAATAACTCTTTTTATGAAAATAATTAAGTAACTCTCTCAAACTAACATAATCTACTTTTATTTGTAAAAATTACTAAATTTTAAAATTATCAAATAATTATTTAAAGCAAAGAACAATTAAAAGATTAAAAGATAATAAATAATATTATTTATTTTCAACAGTAACAGAAAATTTAGTTTAGTTTAATAAAAAAACCAAAGAAAATAAAAGAAAATAAAAAAATTACCCCAAAAAACGCCAAATAAATTAATAAAGTCATCCGATGGAGTGGGGTCACCATTTGGAAAATCTTCTACATCCTTTATTCTTTATTGTGGGGCCTTGAATTCCTTGTTTCTATGCTTTATTAAAGGCAAGCAAAGTCCATTGCGCGAAGAATGACGAGGCATCTATCATGATTTATGCATACTTTTACAATCAGTGACTTAGACATGTTAACATTTAGGGAAAATTATATAATTAATTCTTATAATTTTTTTTAAATTTTAATTTAATCTTTATAATTTATTTTTTCTTAAATCAATCCATATAATTTATTTCAATTTTTATTAACAATTATTGTTGACATGATTTATAAAGCGCACATGTGGCATTAGCAAAACGCTGCGTTGAAAAAAAATGCCACATTACTATAAGACTGGCATCTAGTGCCCAGCTAGCCTTGTCAGTTATATCAGCCCCAAAATGATGTTATAACAATTTTTAATAGGAGGAATTGAATTGAAAATTGAAGCAAATCATAAATATTAATTTAAAAATAAATAAATTATAAGAATCAAATTAAAAAAATCAAATAAAATGTAAGAATCAAATATGTAATTCTCCCAAACATTTATCCAAGCTGTAAAGCATGTGGTTGCTATTTGGTTTCAATATTGGCAGATGGGGATCGGTGACGTGGTGATATGGATGTGTAGTGGTTTTCGATTTTATACTTTTTTTAAAGAAAAATTACAATTAAAAATTCAAATTTTATAAAAATTATAATAAAAAATTTTAAATATCACAATTAGATTTTGAAAATTTTGCAACGTAATTTAAGAATACTACTATTAAATTTAGAGAAGTGATAATTTTTTAAATTTAATAATAAATCTCTTAAAATTTAATAGTTATTTTTTTTAAAAAAATAATTTTAATTTTTAAAATTTTTAATTATAATTTTTTTTCCTTTATCCTTCTTTGGCATTCCACAAGACTTACGGCATGTTTGGTATTTAGTGGGAAACGAAAAAGAAAAAAGAAAATTAGAAAAAATTCTAATTTTATCTTTTTAATTATTATTCAATTATTATTTAATACTATTTATCAATTATTATTTAATTATTATCCAATCATTAAAAATAAAAATATTATAATAATTTTTTATTTATAAAATTATCTTTTTTTTTTACACTTAACCCTCTGTGTATCAAACGAGTTTTAGTTGAAGAGTTACCCGTAAAAGCATTGGCTCCCCTGCAAAGGTGTCACTTGTTTGACAAATTCTTTCATGCACCAAGAGCGCTACATCATCTATACACTCAATAATTAAGATTTACTCTACACGTGGACTCTACCTATACTACACATGGACTCCATCTGTACAAATTAAATCTTAGTCATTAGTCTTACTTGGTGCACCAAGTGCACCCAAGAAATTTTCCACTTGCTTTATGCGTGTTATGGTAACTGTTGATGTGGCATACTCGTCAACAGCTGAGGCTATCTTTGCATTGATGCGAATTGATGTATGTAAGTTCATTATTTTTTTTTGGGCACTGTATGCTTTGTTGAGATTTGTTTATTACGCAAAAAAAAAATTGATAAAAATAAAATATAATATAAAATAAAATAATATTAAATTTAATATGACATGAATTAAAAATATTTCTAAGTTATCTACTTAATAAAATAAAAATAATATAAAAATAAAAAATGAATTAGAACAAATGATAAGAATACTCTAAATTAAAAAAACTAATATCTTCTTTTTCTTAAATTCTTTTAGCCTTGTACTAGGAATCAGGATAAAGAAGCCAAATCCAAACTTTCACGTTGTACAATGCTTTTTCACTCCCTGTCAAAAAATTGCTTTGTATCGGGTCGTAGGATAGAAATATTAAGTGCATGTTTGGATGAGCGTTTTTGTCTTTCAAATCACGTTTCGGACAAAGCAAGAAAGTGTTGTTTCAGACAAATGCGGGTAGATAAAAGTGATTTTGAGACTTTTCATCGTTTATCCAAATACACTATAATATTATGTTTGGTTTTATGTTACATTGCTTCAAAATCATGTTTTGATCGCTTTTGTGTTTGATGAGTTACAAATGTGATTTTCTTCCTCCCCAACGCTAATCTAAACATGTACTGATTCTCCCCCGGCAAAATGGACCTTTTCACGTCTTTGGCTCCGAGCAATCATTCCAATCGCACGCTGTAGTTACTGGAATAAGCATTTTAGCCAACCTTTGTTGTGCAGTTGCATTTTTTTTTTTGGGTATCAAATGTGATTTACAAGTAGATTCCCTTTTAATTTTCATTTCTACAGTAATACCAAACAAGCCATCAGTGGCAAGCACAACCCATTGTGGGAAGATCGAAGAGGCATCTATCATCATTCATGCATATTTTTACAATTAGTGACTTTAGTTGTATAAAATTTACGTAATTTTATTACATTTAAAATTAAGATTGTTAAATAATTAATACTTTATAATAAATATTTAATGAACACTAAATTGCAATTATTTTATAAAAAATAATGAACTCATTTTTAATCATACATAATATAGATACCAAGACACTATATATTAAGTCCCTATCATTTATAAGCCTTTTAATTATACATTTAAATACATATGATGATATTGACAACATACTTAAAAATAGATTTTGAAATTGAGTACCACACTACTAGTTATACGGTACATTTTTTATTACTTTGTTATATTTTTTATCCTTATTTTCTTAATATATTATATATTGATATTCAACTTTTTTATTTACGTCGATTTAGTAGAAGTACTTTATATAATGCACTTGCATGACCCTTTATCTATAAATATGCAACATTCTAGGCCAATGCTCTAGCAATATATTATTTGTTTTCGGTGAACAACAATTCTTATTATTTTTTTAGTCTATTGAAAAGACATCAAATCTACCCTAAGCCTCAAGTTCTGATAGGTCACATGAAAAAGAGATGTCAAGGTTATCCATTAACCTAATAACTCACTGTTAGAAGAGATGATTAACAACAATAAAGGTCAGTGCGATAGGACATCGTCATTAACATGCCCAATACATCTTCATACAATATAATTTTGGTGTAACAAGAAATTAGCATAGTTAGCATGGTTAATCTATCTTATTTTATATCAACTAGCCAGTTTGCGCGACTTTAATGAATTAAGTCCCTCTTATTACATATCATCAATATTTCATGTCTCATTTTGAAACACCCTAACATATGTCTGGCACTCTCAGATTATTCACAGAGCTTCAGTTTGACATATCTACATTTAGTATTGCATACGGTTGCTCCTTTAAGTTTGGAGGATTATAGCAACCAAAATTTGTAATGTTGCATAAGCCAATTCCTTTATTTCAATCTCTATTCTTAAATATAAATTCTCAACTTACAGAACAAGAGTAACTATGACCTAAAAGGAGTGACATTAGAAGTTATTTACTATAGTTATTTTTATATATTTTTTATATTATAGTTATTTTTATATTTTTATACCAACTAGCTAGTTTGACGACTTTAATGAATCAAGTCCCTCTTGTTATCTATCACCATTGCGAATGTCTCATTTTGAAACACCCTAACATATGTTTGGCACTCTCTCGAGTCATTCACAAAGCTTTTATTTAATATATTTATGTTTAGTATTGTGTACAGTTGTTCCTTTAAGTTTGGAGGATTACTGCAACCAAGATTTATAATGTTACATAAGCCAATTCATTCATTTCAATCCCCATTCTTAAATATAAATTCTCAACTTACAATATAGGAGTAACAAGAACTTAAAAAATTGGAACAACAACAGCCATGACATGAAAGAGTAACATCATAAGTCATTTATTATAATTATTTTTATATTTTTTTTATATTGATATAGTTTTATATCAAATATTACATGATTATTTTTATTTATTATTGCATTTCATTTAATTATTTTTTTGATCTTAGAATTGTTCTCTTATATTTAATTAAATTGAACAAAATTTTTAAAAAATTAATGGAAATTCCTTAAAAATTAATAAGAAAATCACATAGAATTTGGATTTAACCAATCCAAATTCTATGAAAAAAATATGTCAAATTTGGATTATATATCATATTTATTATCTTTTCGTAATTTTTTTTTCATTGCTTTTCGGTTATTGGCAAATTATGTTGATGCTTTTTTGGTGAAGAGGCCTTCAGATGAGGCTTTGTAAATTTTTATAATCTGAGAGTGCGATTGTATACTTAAGTCATATTTTAAAAGAAGAAAAAATATTTTACCATTAAAAGATAAAAAGTAGATTATGTTATTATGAGAGAGTTACTTAGAGTATGCAAGCTTGGATGTATGACAAAAGATCCAATAACAATGACAAAGAGTGAAGTGGCTAATTCAGTTTAAAACGTTGTTGGAAAATTTTTTATAAGATGTAATAGAATGGCAAAAGAAAAATTCCAAAATGATCGCTTAAAACTCCAATTTTCTTGTTTCTCTAAATTAGAAGATTTGAAAGAAAATAAAACGAATGGGTGAAGATATTTTAAACAAATTAAAATATAGTACAATTACAATTATACCCTCTTTTTTAACTTATGATATCTTGCATTTGGTTTCATGTAAATTGGCTTCAATAGCACCAGTTAAGCCATTCTAGCGATGACCCATTTCTTATTATTTTTTGATGAAGACTCAAGAGCCTCCGTCTATGACTTTCCGAGAGAACCCCATATTTATAAACCATAAAAAAAAAACCACTTCAAGATAGTGTTTATATATATAAATATAAATATAAATATACATGCATATATATATATATATATATAATTTTGTTCCCTTTTCTTTTTGGGTGTAGAGGGAATAAGAATAAAATGAAACCAGGAGGAAAGTGTTGAACAAAAGGATCTTTGGGTTGGTTCAATGAAGAGTTTATAGAAGATTGTTGAAGCTTACGAGGGAAAAGAGAGAGATAGAGATCGGAGATAAGAGAAGGTAGCATTGAAAAGTAAGAGTTGTTTTATTTCATTAAGTTTTATTGTAATTTTTGAATAATGTTAAAAAATTCTCATTTTTTTTATTAAACTTTTAAACAATAAAATGATATATAACTATTTATACTGTTAATCATTATTCATTTATTTTATTATAATTCATTTTATTTTATTCCCTGTTAAAATTCCAAATATAGTCTTAATTATTTTTTTAAAAAGAGTAATTTAATTATTTAATAATTTATAACATAGAATTTAAATCATAAAAAAGATTAGTGAGCAATTTTTAATCATTAACTATAACTTCACACCAAACTTTTTAGTTATAACTATTTTTTAATTTTTAATTTATTTGCATAAAATATGAGTAATTAAAAATGAGTTTAATATTTTTTATAAAAATAATTAAAATTTATTTTTTATTAAATATTTAACATAAAGTATTAAATTATTTAACTATCTTAATTTTAAATAGAATAAAATTACGCTATACATGTAAAGTCACCAATTGTTAGAGTATGCATGAATGATGATAGATGCCCCTCCAGTCTTCCTACAATGGATTGTGCTTGCCACAAGGGCATGTCTGGTATCACTGTAATAATGAAAATTGAAAAGGAATCAATTTGCAAATCACATTAGGTATAGGGGAACACAGTTGCTCAAAAAAATTTGGTTATAACACTTATTTTATGACATATTTGGTATAAGGGTTATACGAGAGAGAGGAAAAGAAAAGTGTACAGATTCCTAGATCTCTTGTGTTTGGTATACTGGTTTCTTTTTTTAATGAAATAATTTTTTTTAAATGATAAAATAAACTTTCCTTTAATAAATTGATAGAATGAGTTTTTTTTAAGTGAAAGATAATATTTTTAAATGGTTAAACAATTTTTTTAATTTTAAAAATAAAAAATAAATATAAAGATTTTTTTTATTCTCATTTTTTTTTTATTCTTATCAAAATTCATTGTATCAAAAATAATCTTAAATAATCTTAGAGTGCCGTATGTGGATGGAATGATTGCTTGGAGCCAAAACCTAGAAAGGTTCATTTGCCCTTTTGGTGAGTGAATCAATCCCTCTATCCCATGTCGCCATTCTCTGATACAAAGTGAAAAAACATCGTACAACGTGAAAGTTTGGATTTGGTTTCTTTATCCTGATTCCTGGTACAAAGTCAAAAATATATTTAAAAAAAGTTATTTCTTTTCTTTTATTTATTTATTATTTAGGATATTCTTATTATTTGTTCTGACTTATTTCTTATTGTTATATTATCTTTATTTTATTAAAAAAACAAATAAAAAATTATTTTTATTTCATATTAAGTTAAATATAATTCATATTATTTTATTTAATATTTTATTTTTATTTTTATCAATTTTTTTTGTATATAATGCCCAAAAAAAAATGAACGTACATACATCGATTCGCATCAATGCAAAGACAATCTCAGCTGTTGACGAGTATTCCACGTCAACAGTTACCATAACACACATAAAGCAAGAGACATCTTTGGAGGGGAGAGCCAATGCTTTTATAGGTCGCTTCCCAACGCGGTCAAGAAAAGCAGAAAATCGAAGACTACTAAGACATCCATATTGCCACATCACCGATTATTGAAGGCAAATAACACCTTTGGGACTACGTGCTTGACAGCTTCGATAAATGTCTGGGAAAATTACATGTTTGATTCTTTTACTTTGTTTGATTTTTTTATTTAATTCTTATAATTTATTTTTTTAATATTATTTTTTATAATTTGCTTCAATTTTCAATTCAATTCTTGCTACTAAGAATTGTTATAAGTTATAACATCAGTTCGGAGCTGATATAACTGACAAAGCTAGCTGGGCACTGGATGCCAATTTCATGGTAATATGATTGTAAAACAGTAAAAGTATGAATGAATGAGTGAATCATGATAGGTGCCTCTTCAGCCTTCCCGCAATGAAATGTGCTTGCCTTTAATAAAGCATAATGGAAACAAAGAATTCGGGGCCCCACAATAAAGAATAAAGGATGTAGAAGATTTTCCAAATGGTGACCCTACACCATCGAATGCTTTTATTCATTTATTTAGCTTTTTTTTTGTATTTTTTTGTTTTCCTTTATTTTCTTAGGTTTTTTTAATTAGAATAAACTGGATTTTCTAATTTTTTTGTTATACAAAGGTGTGAACTAGTGTATTAAAAAAGATGTTATTGTTGAAAGTAAATAATATTATTTATTAGCTTTTAATCTTTTGATTGTTCTTTACTTTAAATAATTGTTTGAATAATTTTAAAATTTAGTAGCTTTATGAATTTAAAAATATTTTGCTCAAAATAAATTTAATTATATTATATCTTTTGGTTTATTTAGGAAAGACTTGTAATTTTTTATAATGAAAAGTAAGTTTAATTGTATAATTAAGTTGAAAGAAAAATATTTTACTATTAAAAGATAAAAGTAGATTATGTTAGTATGAGAGGGTTTCTTAATTATTTTCATAAAAAAGAGTTATTAAATTATTTCATAATTTATCACAAACAATTTAAATCATAAAAAAGATTAGTGAGAAATTTTTAATCGTTAATTATAACTTTGCACCACTTTTTTTAACTGACTTCATTTTTTAAAATTTATTTCCATAAAATATGAGTAATTAAAAATATGCTTTTTATTTTTCATGAAAATAACCGAAATTCAATTTTTATTAAATATTTAATATGAAATGTTAAATTATTTAACTTTCTTAATATTGAATAAGAATAAATTACATAAATATATTGTACATGTTTAGTCACTAATTGTAAAAGTTTGCATGATGAATCACGACAGATGCGTCTTCAGTCATCCCGCAATGAATTGTGCTTGCCTTCAATAAAGCATACATACAGTGCCAAAAAAGAAATAAAGAAAAGAATAAAGTGCCCCACCATGAACTGATAAAATTAAAGTGGAACATGCATGCACGAAAGCCTATAGAAATTATGAAGTAGATTGAACAATTGCATAATGCGTGAAATGCATTAAATAAAATCTCACCATGATGAGTTTTGATGACAGGTCTATGTGTGGGATGCCTATATATACCAAGGCAGACTCATCATGCTTAGTCATTTTCCAACTATAAGATAATATAACATTTCATCTGAAATACTCATATTTGTGTGCAAGATGTGGTGGAGGATAGCGGTTTTGGTGGCATCACTGATTATAGCTTTTGCCAATTTTCTTGGCAAAGGCTAGAGATGATGATTACAATGCATGCTCGATCCCTTAGGTGAAGCGACATGTAAGATATGGACGCTTAAGTTTTTATCTATGGGTGTTATACTATTGTATGTTGGATGGATCCATAAATAGATGATGTGGATCCTCTTCTGTATTGTATTATTTTGGCTATGAACTTAATATGAGCTTTGCTTATTGTTCTCTCTCTCTCTCTCTCTCTCTCTCTCTCTCTGTGCCATAGAATTATATGAAGGTTGATGAAAATTAACGTAAAAACATGTTACTGGGAGATTCTGCCTAAATTGAAGAAAATTAGGTGTAATTTATACATCAATCCGCATTCATAATGCAAAGACAATCTCAGCCGTTAACAACTATTCCACATCGATGGTTACCATCACACACTTTAAAGCAAAATGACACTTTTGGAGCATGGCAACGTGGCAAAGAAAACGAGTAAAAGAGAAGACCTAAGCTGAGCCAGACGACTTCATTGTGATTCTTTAGCCATTGTTCTATTTATAAATGTGTCTCATAAATGTGACCAGATGCTGGTCAAAATTATGAGATCTTCTTGCCTATGCCAAGAATTCAAGCACAATAACAATTTCAAGATCTTCTTGCCTAGAGGTGTTAAATCCCACGTTAACCAAGATTTGGGTCAGAGTACTTCTTATAATGCTTGTGGCAATCCTCCTCCTATGAGCTAACTTTTGGGATTGAGTTAGGTCCAGATTTGATTGTAATATGGTATCAAAGCCTCGGTTCGATGTTGGGGTCACTTGCAGATGTCCAGTCTTACAAATTTTACGTTCCAGATGTCTAATCTTGGACATGAGGGGGTGTGCTAAGTCCCACATCAGCTAAGATTTGAGTTAGAGTACTCCTTATAACGCTTGTGACAATCCTCCTCCTATGAATTAGTTTTTAGAAGTGAGTTCGGGCTAAGTTTGTATTGGTTTGTGTTATGGTATCAAAGTCCTGGTTTAATGTTGGGGCCAGCCATAGATGTCTAGTTCTGCAAATTTCACACTCCAGATGTCCAGTCCTAAATGTGAGGGGGGTGTGTTAAGTCCCACGTCAGCCAAGATTTGGATCAAAGTACTCTTTATAATGCTTGTGGCAATCCTTCTCCTATGAGCTAGCTTTTGGGGTTGAGTTAGGCCCAGGCTTAATTGTAATAAGAGACATATCTGAAAGCAACTAAGAACTTTTCCTATTTAGTATCCACATACTGAAAGTTACTTTGGTTTGTTGAAGTTATTTTATTTTAATTTTAAATTTTATATTACACATTTACAAGAGGATTTTTAAATAAATATATAAGGTCTTATATTTTACAGATGGTTGTATTTTCTTTTTGAATGGTTCAGCCCAGGTCAGGTTTTGTTTTAATAGCTGTTAAACTAAATCCAAAGTCTTGCATAATGCAATGGCACTTGCTGCTCATGGACTTGGGTGCTTTTCAAGTTCTTCTAGAGGAGATGGAAGTATAATGTGTTTCTAAGTTTTGAGAAGACACTCATAAAAGATTAAAAGCTTTACTGGACCACTTGTGCACTACTTAGTGGCGCAAGGGAATCATAACCTTTAGGGATAACGAAAAACATGAAATGGGACAAGTTATTAAATAAAATATGCTTCAAGCAGGAGAAAAATCTTTTCTGCTATTGTTGTGCGCTCCCCAGACTATGTGTTTTCAACCTGATCCTTGGATGAGCTTTTAAAGATTCGTCGTTTTAGAAAAGAGTTGGGCCTGCAAGTATTTCCAATCTTTTATGGTGTAAATTCATCTTATCTTCAGCATCTTATAAATTTCCCCCTTTTTTTTTTTCAAATATGATATATTTATCATTGTCAAAATGCAACTTGTTATATCTTAATGAAAAAAAATCTAAAAGCAAATATATAAGGAATTATATATAATTTTTTTTATTTTGTTATAATATGTCTTTTGATTAATTCAGAAATGTTGGAAATTTTTAATAATAAAAAATAGGATCATATAATTTAAAAAAATTAAAATATTTTATCATTAGAAGATAAAGGTAGATTAGTTTCCTGAATTCTCTATCTCAAATTATCTTTTTTTATTTTCTTTTCTCTATGTCTCTTCTCAAATTTGGATTCTCGCATAAAATTTATAAAGTAAACAAAAGCATGACATAAAGATTGAGAATGTGAATGTATAAAGATTGAACTCATTTTTTTCTCTTTTTAACCACTTCCTCTTTTCTCCATATCCCTCTAAAAATATTTTTAGAGATTTCATACTTTTTTAGAGGATGCAAATTCACCCCTTGTCTTGAGTTTGTTAGATGCTTTTGTTGTCTATGGGTTATGTTTTATATTAAATGGCCCAACAGAGTTAGCCAACCCCAAAGAGTTAAGATCGGCCTATGACCTTTCATGAGTATGGATCCTCTGAAGTACAGAAACATGAAGTGCCTCTGAAGTATCACACACATCCCTTATTTTATTTATTTATATTTTTTAATGTTAATTTTTTAACAATAAAACTATCTCTAGAGTCTCTTACTTCAAAGGCAATTCATGGATCCTCACTTCAGAGGATCCATGTCCGACCTTTCATGCCTATCCCAACATTCACCTTTTATCTTTGTTTGATTTTATTTTCTAGTTAAAAATGAATCTTCAAAAACTAATCAAGGCTAAAACATGGGAGTTTTGTAATTTCACGTTTTTCTTCTTTGATAAAATACCAATAGATGATTTGTTGACTTTAAACTTGTATGAACTGTGAAGCGTACAACTGTGATAGATTACAATGACTGATAGCAAACTGCAGCAGGAAGTTTTTATATAGAATGACAAATCTATTATCGGCGTTGCATGAGTTGGGCTCCTACAAACAGAAAGGCCTGCATGAGCTGAACCTCACAATCAACATCCCAATATTTACTTTAAGAAAAAAAAAAAAACAAATGGACGGTTTATTCTTCAAACTGTGAAATTAAATTTCTGTTGGCTCGTTCGCTTGTTCACCAGTCCGACCTGTCAGCCTGTCTTAGGTCCAAAATAAATTATGATTTGTTAATCTAGTTCTAGTACGAGGTTGCATAAACCACGGTCCCATGTTAATTTTAAGCCCAATCTCATAGTCCATAACTTTGAAAGCGTAAAATAATTAAAATTTTATAAAATAATCACGGTCACGTCATCCAAATTTTTTTCAAAACATATTTTTCTTGGAAATTTTTTATTAAAGGATTTTATTTTTTTATAAATTACATACAAAATTTAAAAATTTATATAATAGACTAAAATAACCACTACTAATCATGCCATGTCATGTAAACTTTTTTCAAAAACAATTTTTTTTTGAAATAATTCAGTTTTAAGACTCAGTTAAAAAAATAATGATTATAAATTTTTTGATGAAATTGAATCAAATTTTGAAAACTTAAAATTTTTATTTAGATATAAGGGATATATTGTTTGAAAGTTAAATAAATTAAAATAAAAGTTTGAAAAATGATATAAACAATTATATTATTTAATTTTTATAATTAAATCATGTTAAAAATTATATAGTTAAGATACCTTCAATGCACTACTTGGACCAGATAAGAACTTCAAGACTTCATTTTAAACATTTAGAATTAGCAATTAATTAAGCTAATAAAGATGAAGTTTCATTGGAATTCAAGGCCTGCCTGAATAGTTGCTTCATCCAATAAAAGTAATTCTTTTAAGCATTTAGTTACTTGGCTTTTCGAGCTATGTTAAACATTTACTAAACACGGCTTATATAATAGCCATTTTATTCTAATTCTCTGATAGGAGAGAAGTTTGCCATGGTAATAGCTCAATATACCTTCCCCCCAAAATTATAAAAGACTACCAGAGCAAGCTACTGAACTGCTTGATAATATTACTAATTTTCTATTACAAAAGAAGAAATATTATTAGAATGGGAAGCCATAAATACTATGCTATCCCACAATAACTGAAGAGGCAAAAAGGCACCCAAAAATTTTGTTTACTGAGATTAAAGGTAAAGACTTATTTTTCTTGGGGTAGGTGGTGGCTTGTTTTGAATGACCATTATTATAAAAAATGTATGACCTTCTGCCATCTCTTGATTTGAAGTTTTTATATTTATATAAGCAAACTAAAGTTTGTCTCATCTATGGTGGCTTTATTTTTTTCGGCAGAGTTGTTTAGAATAATTTTTGCTTCTGCTATATTTATATAAGCAAAATGAAGCATACATACGTTCCTTTTTTTGGAAGCCCTAAAATTTTTGCCTTTAATTAATAAAGGTAATGGAAAATGATTAAGAGATAATTGAAGGTTTAAAAAAGGAAATGGAAGGGATGTTTGAGATGAGTGATTTGGGGGAGATGAAATTTTTTCTAGAAATGGAAGTTTATCAATTTTCAACTGGAATTTTCATTTTAGAAGGCACAAAGGGCTGCTCTACCACCCTTGCAAACAAGGGTGACACAATATAACACAAAAATAAGGGCTAAGTTTTTATCTTCATTGCTTTGTTTTCTTGAAAATTAAATAAATAAATAAATAAATATATTAAAATTTTAAAAAATATATGAACAGCTATCTACTTACGATATGGATTGATGTATAGGTTACACTTAATTTTCTTCAACTTAGGCAGAATCTCAAGTAACACGCTTTTGCTTTAATTTTCTTCAACCTTACATGTGAAACAGAGAGAGAGAGAACGAAGAAGCAAAACAATACAATACAAAAGAGGATCGCACTATCTATTTATGGATCCATACAATACACAATAGTAACAGCCATAGATAAAAGCTTAGCCTCCATATCTTACCGCGTATCCTACATGTCGCTTCACCAAAGGGATCGATCATGCATTATAATCATCATCTCTAGCCCTTACCAAGAAATTTGACAAGAACTATAATCAGTTCTGCCACCAAAGCCAGTATTCTCCACAACATCTTTGCACACAAATATGAGTATTTCTGAGGAAATGTTATATGTTACCTTATAGCTGGAAAATGACAAAGCATGGTGCGTCTGCCTTGGTATATATAGGGAGTTCATGCATTATGCAATTGTTCAATCCACTTAATAACTTCTATAGGCTTTCGTGCATGCGCAAGTTCAACTTTAATTTTATCATTTCCATGGTGGGCCACTTTATTCTTTATTTCTTTTTTGGCACCGTGTGTTTTATTAAAGGCAAGCACAATCCATTGCGGGATGACTCAAGGCGCATCTGTCGTGATTTATGCATACTTGTACAATTAGTGACTTTATGTAAATTTATTCTTATTTAATATTAAGAGAGTTAAATAATTTAATATTTCATATGAAATATCTAATAAAAAAATTGAATTGTAATTATTTTTATAAAAAAATTAAACTAATTTTTAATTATTCATATTTTATGCAAATAATTTTTTAAAAAAAATTAAACATAGTAAAAAAAATTGGTGTGAAGTTATAATTAATGATTAAAAATTGCTCACTAATCTTTTGTTTGATTTAAATTTTTTATGAAAAATTATTAAATAATTTAATAACTCATTTTTGTGAAAATAATTAAGTAACTCTCTCATACTAACATAATCTACTTTTATCTTTTAATAGTAAAGTATTTTCCTTACAACTTAATTATAAAATCTTACTTTTTATTATAAAAAATTACCTGTCTTTCCTAAATAAACCAAGATAAATATAATGAAATATGTTTTGACCAAAATATTTTTAAATTTATAAAAAACTATTTATAAAATTTACTAAATTTTAAAATTATTCAAACAATTATTTAAAGCAAAGAACAATTAAAAGATTAAAGATAATAAATAATATCATTATTTTCAACAATAAAATGTTTTTAAATGTACTAGTTCTGTACTTAATTTTTTATGACATAAAATATTAAAAAAGTTAGTATAGTTTAATAAAAAAAACCAAAGAAAATAAAGGAAAATACAAAAAAAATATACAAGAAAAGAAAAAAGCACCGGATGGTGTGGGGTCACCATTTGGAAAATCTTCTAAATCCTTTTATTCTTTATTGTGGGGCCCTGATTTCTTTGCTTCCTATTGGGCACTGTATGCTTCATTAAAGGCGAGCACGGTCCACTGCATAAAGACTGAAGAGGCATCCCTCGTGATTCATTCTTTCTTTTACAATCAGTGACTTTGTCCTTTTTCTCAGCCAACAATCAAAAACTTATATAATTCATTCTCATAGTTTGTTTAAATTTTAACTTCAATTTGTATAGTTTATTTTTTCAAAAATAATTCTTATAATTTACTTCAAATTTTAATTTATTCTCTACTCTTAAAAATTGTTATAACACAATAATTTTAGAATTGACATGGCTGATAAGACGTACATATGGCACTAGCAAAAGGCTGACCTAAAAAGAAATTGCGACATTACCATGAAGGTTGGTCATTTTAACTCTAAAATGATGTTATAATGATTTTCAATAATTGGGATTAAATTAAAAATTGAAATAAACTTAAAAATTAATTTGAAAAATAAATTATGAGATTCAAATTAAGAAGTTAGAGAAATTATAGGAATGAAATGTATAATTTTTTCATACATTTATTTAAACTATAAAGCATGTGGTTCCAAAGGTGTTATTTGCTCGGTGACGTGGCAGTATCGATGTGGTAGTGGCTTGACTGCGTTGTCGTGTTCTACAAGGCTTAGTTCGGAAGTTACCGATAAAGCATGTGGCTTCAAGGTTGTCATGTGCTTGAATGCGGATCGAGCATTATTGCTGCAATATGGGCAAAGGCACTTTTTTTTTTTGGATTAAAAAATAATATAAAGTATTTAAAAATTATAATTAAAAAGACATAAATTTTAACTGTAAAAAAAATTATATTTTAATAGAATATTATTGTTGCTGAAATAGGGGCAAAGGCACTTATTTTGGATTAAAAATAAAATAATATAAAATATTTTAAAATTATAATTAAAAGACATAAATTTTAACTATAAAAAATCACATTTTAAAAATTTTAATTATATAATATAATTATAATTTTTAAAATATAATTTTTTTACAATTAAAATTTTTATCCTTTTAATTATAATTTGTAAATGTTCTAAATTATTTGTTAATCCTTAAAAAAAATTATTTTTACTCCTACCACGCCGTGAAGAGCAATTAATATTACTGCAATAATAATACTACTGCAAACCATCACGCTGCATTTGCCTTGAGTGTGTTATGGTAACCGTTGACGAGATTGCCTTTGCATTGACGCGGATTGATGTACGAATGTTTATTATTTTTAGAATAAATTAGTATATTCGCCTCTTAACTTTATTTAATATTTTAAATTATTTTTTTAACTATAAAGTATTTAAAATAATCTTTAATTTTATTTAATATTTTAAATTGATTCCTTAATTTCAAACTGTTTTAAAATGAACTCTTAAAAAGTTAATTATTATAAAAAAATCTTAGTTTAAACATTTAAATTAAAAAATATTTATTTTAAAATTTTAAAAATTAAAAAATATTTAAAAAGTTTATTAAAATAAAATACTTTAAAAAATAATATTTATTTTAATATAAATCTATCACTAATATTATTTTTATAAATATTTTATATTAAAATAAGTATTATTTTTAAAATATTTTATTTTAATGAATTTTTTAAGTATTTTTTAGTTTTTAAAATTTTATAATAAGTTTTTTTTGTTCAAGTAATTAAATTAAGAAAGTTTTTTTACATGATCTTTTTAATAATTTTATCTATAAAAGGAACTTTTTATCTATTTTTAAATTATTTATTTTAAACAATTTAAATTAAATTTTTTTTAAAATATTTTAAATTGGTCCCTTAACTTTTAAAATTAAAGAACTAATTTAAAATATTAAATAAAATAAAATTTTAAAAATTAAAAAGATTAATTTAAAATATTAAATAAAGTTAAGAGTTCATTTTGAAGCACTTCAAAATTAAGGAATCAATTTAAAACATTAAATAAAAATAAGAAATCATTTTAAAATATTTCAAATTTAAAGAAGTAATTTAAAATATTAAATAAAATTAAAAAACTAAAATACTAATTTAACTTTATTCTTATTCTATTTCTTGTTAAACTTCCAAATATAATCTTCCTTAATTAAAAAAAGAGTTATTTAATTATTTTATAAGTTATAATGCGTAATTTACAAAATAAAAAAGATTAGTGGACAATTTTTTAATCATTATTTGTAACTTCACGCCACTCTTTTTAATTGCGACTATTTTGTAATTTAGTTGCACAAAATATGAGTAATTAAAAATTATTTTATTATTTTTATGAAAATAATTGCAATTTATTTTTCATTAAATATTTAATATACAGTACTAAATTATTTAACTATCTTAATTTTAAATAGAATAAAATTACATCAACCTTGTATATGTAAAGTCACTAATTGTAAAAGTAGGCATGAATGATGATAGATGCCTCTCCCGTCTACCCGCAATGGATTGTGCTTGCTTCTAATAAAGTATATAGTTAAAAATTACAATAAAATTAATATAAAATAACTGATAAATTTTTTTTTTCCAATACTACATTCTTTATCTCCGATCTCTATCTCTCTCTTTTCCCTTCTTCCATAAGCTTCAACTTAATCTTCATGTACCAACCCAAAGCTCCTTTTGTTCGACACTTTATATATATGACTTTGTTCCCTTTCTTTTTGGGTATGAAGGGAATAAGAATAAAATGAAGCCAGTAGGAAACTGTCGGAGCTTTATCTATGGCTGTTATACTATTTTGTGTTGTATGGATCCATAAATAGATAGTGCGATCCTCTTCTGCATTGTATTGTTTTGCTTCTTCGTTCTCTCTCTCTCTCTCAAAGCAAAAGCGTGTTACCTGAGATTCTGCCTAAGTTGAAGAAAATTAAGTGTAACTTATACAGCAATCCATATCGAACTTTTATATGAGCCATCCATATGTAAAAAACACCGAGGTATATGTATCGGGTACAATACGATATAATATATGAAATACAACAATTTGTTAAATTTTAAGATATGGGTACATGAATATATATAATTATATATATATTCAATAATTTAACACATTAAAAATTAAATTAAACAAGTTACAATAGCATAAATAATATATATATATACATAGATGGCTTTTAGTCTACATTCAAACTATGCTTCTTAGGTTTCCATTTTTGGTTTTCAGAATGTATCTTAATTAAAATTAAAAATCAATGAAGCATAAGCATAATAACACCTAAACAATCAGATTTGTAATCAACAAACACCAACAAGAATCAATCAATCCCAATGGAAGAACGGACAAACTAGAGAAGATGACATTCAAGGTTTTTTTTTTTTCAAATGAAAACAAAAGCTTTGCTATTGGAGAAGAAGACACACCTGCCACTAGTCGGAGAAGATGTCGAAGGAACGGACGGCTTGCTGGAGAAGATGACACAGCACGGAAGGAGGAGATGAGCGACTATGGGCGATGCACAGCAAGATGCAGTAGCAATCCAGGGAAACAGAGGTGAGGGAGAACTGACGCGTTTGACGGATCAACATGCCACAATTAAATGAGGCAAAAAACAACGTCATTTAATGACACAACATTTTGCAGCCATTTTGGAGTTGTTTCGAAATGTTTCGATTCAATAAGAAAGGTTTCGAAACATACAGAAGAAAAAGAAATGTACGGGATATGTTTGTATCTGTACAGTACGCGTATCTATATGGATATGTATCCGATATGGGTATAGCTCCAAAATTGTCGTATTTGTGCTTCATTATATGTCCTTCTTTTTTATTTTAATATACATATATTTTTAATTTTCAAGAAAACAAAGCAATGAAGACAATTTTTAAATTGCTAGTTTAGAAAAATAAAAATTGATATTAAAAAAAGATTTAGATAATTCAAATTAGATTTGGACCATTTAAACCTATGCTGCTCTCTATTGCTCCCTTTGCAGTAAGGGAGAAATCCATCCACATGAATGCAAAGACAATCTCAGCTATTAATGGCTATTCTATATCAATGGTTACCATCATACACTTCAAAGCAAAATGACACCTTTGGAGCATGGCACTATGGACCAGATAAGATACCTTAAATCTCAGCTTAAAAAATTATATAAATAATTAAATTATTTAATTTTTATAGTTAAATCATATTAAAAATTATATAAAATTATATAGTTAAGATACCTTCAATGCACTACTTGGACCAGATAAGAATTTCAAGACTTCATTTTAAACATTTAGAATTAGCAATCAATTAAGCTAATAAAGATAAAGTTTCATTGAAAGTAATGGATTGGGATTAACATAACTATTCAAGGCCCGCCTGAGTAGTTGCTTCACCAATAAAAGTAATTCTTTTGAGCATTGAGTTACTTGGCTTTTCGAGCTAAACATTTACTAAACACGGCTTATATAATAACCATTTTATTCTAATTCTCTGATAGGGGAAAAGGTTGCCATGGTAATAGCTCAATATACCTTCCCCCCAAAATGGTAAAAGACTACAAGCTACTGAACTGCTTGATAATATTACCAATTTTCTATTACAAAAGAAGAAATATCATTAGAATGGGAAGCCATAAATACTATGCTATCCCACAATAACTGGAGAAGCAAAAAGGCACCCAAAATTTTTGTTTACCGAGATTAAAGGTAAAGACTTATTTTTCTAGGGGTAAAATGCGGTGGTGGCTTCTTTTGAATGACCATTATGTATGACCTTCTGCCATCTCTTGATTTGAAGTTTTTATATTTATATAAGCAAACTAAAGTTTGTCTCATCTATGGTGGCTTTATTTTTTTCGGCAGACTTGTTTAGAATAATTTTTGCCTCTGCTATATTTATATAGGCAAACTGAAGTCTACACATGTTCCTTTTTTTTGGAAGCCCTAAAATTTTTGCCTTTCATTAATAAAGGTAAAAGAGAATAAGGGATTGCATGTGATCTTGTAGTTCATGGTCTCAAATGTAACATGTTAAGTGCATTATCAAATGTAAGCTATAGATGAAGTTTCGTTGATATGTTGAATGTCTTGTTCATGCTTTCCCATGGATTCATCCTAGTAAGTTTTGAGGTTAGGAGGAGGTAATTAATTGGGATTGAATTGGAACAGGCTAGATTCTAGACCTTCTGCTCAAATTCATCATCGATTCACACTGAAGGAGTTTTATTTTGTTTATATTGTTTAGAATAAATAGGAATTTGATTTTGTTTATGGTGTTTGACTTCATTATCTTAGAACAGGATTTTGTGGCCAAGATAGTTGCATTCAATGTAATTATATAAAATAGGTTTTATTGCTTTTATAATTCAATAGGGGGTCCATAAGGTGCTATAAAATAAATGAAAAAAAACAAGAAAAAATCATTATTGTTGCTAGTGTCAATGTTTGTTGATGATTTACTGGTAACAAAAAATGATCAAGAGCTAATTGAAGTTTTAAAAAAGGAAATGGAAGGGATGTTTGGGATGAGTGATCTGGGGGAGATGAAATATTTCCAAGGAATGGAAGTTTCTCATTTTTCAACTGGAATTTTCATTTGAAAAAAAAAAAAACATGTTCTTGATATGTTGAAAATGTTCAAAATGGACAAATGCAAAGCTATTGACACTCCACTGGTGCGCCATGGAAAAATATCAAAAGATGAAAGTGGTGAGAAGGTTGATGCTATAATGTTCAGAAGTTTGATTGGCTGTCTATTGTATTTAACTACTACCCGGCCTGATTTGATGTTTTCAGCAAGTTTACTATCAAGGTTCATGCATTCTCCAGGACAGATTCATTTGAGAGTTGCAAAAAGGGTGCTCAGATATGTGAAAGGGACTACACATTATGGGATATGGTTTTCATTTGTTGAAAGCTCTTTACTCCTCTCCATCATCGCATCTAAACAAGCTAAACATTCCTCAGCTTCACTATAGATATATTATACCTACGCGGAATGCTAATAAAGATTCAAAAACACACACCTACTTCACCAACTTCAGGGACCCCTAAATCTTAATTAGGAGACACAAAGGGCTGCTCTACCACCCTTGCAAATAAAGGGTGACACAATAAACACTTTCAGGAAATTTCTTGGGCACTTGCCACCCCTAAAGTGGCCATTAGTACGTGGATATCTTAATTTTCCAACACATCAAAACGTATAGTACACCTATTGGTTTTAAGAGAGAGAAGTGTATAATTTCAAAACAAATAAGGGAGTTTTATAATCTGGACATCTGTCAAGAGGGAGAAAATAATCTAGCCCTATATAAAAGATATTCAATACGTAAAATTTGAATTTTTCATATATATTATATCTAAATTATATTTTATGTAGAAAACTAAATTTCCCATATACCGAATAGTGCCTAATTGTCTATCCTTTTTATCTAATGTCATTCATTAAGAGAAACGTTACTACCATTCAGGTGTTAGATCAACTACTTTAGAATAAATATTTTTTTTTGTTTCTCTAAATTGGGGGATTTAGGGAAAAAAAAATAGGGGATAGGTGAAAATATTTTAAACAAATTAATATATAATATAATTACAATTATATCCTCTTAGGTCTTGTTTCGTGCAAAAATGGTTTTAACCGCGCTCATTCAGCCATTCCAACAATGACCCATTTATTATTTTTCGATGATGGCTCAAAGCCTGGTCCTTGACTTGTGAATTCCCAAAGAACCCCATATTTATAAACCAGCAAAACAAAACAAAAACTATTCCAAGGTAGTGTTAATTAAGTGAATGCTTTGTTCCTCCCTACGGGGATATAAAGACAGGCTTTCCCCGGACCATGCTTCCCCTATTATATATATATACACACACACACACATACACACACACAAAATAAAAATTATAAATAACTTGTAAATTGTTTTAAAATTACTATACAAATTAATGAAATGAAATAATTTATAAATTTTTTTTCAATACTACTTTTTCTTATTTACGATCTCATCTCTCTCTTATTATTATTTTTTTCTTTTGTTTGGGGTAAACTTCAACAATCTCCATATAAACTCTTCCATTAAGCTTCGGGTTGAGGCTTAAACAAGCTTCAACCCAAAGCTCCGACAGTTTCCTACTGGTTTCATTTTATTCTTATTCCCTTCACACCCAAAAAGAAAGGGAACAAAGTCATATATATAAAGTGTCGAACAAAAGGAGCTTTGGGTTGGTACCTGAAGATTAAGTTGAAGCTTATGGAAGAAGGGAAAAGAGAGAGATAGAGATCGGAGATAAAGAATGTAGTATTGGAAAAAAAAAATTTATCAGTTATTTTATATTAATTTTATTGTAATTTTTAACTATATACTTTATTAGAAGCAAGCACAATCCATTGCGGGTAGACGGGAGAGGCATCTATCATCATTCATGCCTACTTTTACAATTAGTGACTTTACATATACAAGGTTGATGTAATTTTATTCTATTTAAAATTAAGATAGTTAAATAATTTAGTACTGTATATTAAATATTTAATGAAAAATAAATTGCAATTATTTTCATAAAAATAATAAAATAATTTTTAATTACTCATATTTTGTGCAACTAAATTAAAAAATAGTCGCAATTAAAAAGAGTGGCGTGAAGTTATAATTAATGATTAAAAAATTGTCCACTAATCTTTTTTATTTTCTAAATTACGCATTATAACTTATTAAATAATTAAATAACTCTTTTTTTAATTAAGGAAGATTATATTTGGAAGTTTAACAAGAAATAGAATAAGAATAAAGTTAAATTAGTATTTTAGTTCTTTAAAATTATTTAATATTTCAAATTAATTATTTAAATTTGAAATGTTTTAAAATGATTTCTTACTTTTATTTAATGTTTTAAATTGATTCCTTAATTTTGAAGTGTTTCAAAATGAACTCTTAACTTTATTTAATATTTTAAATTAATTTTTTTTAATTTTTAAAATTTTATTTTATTTAATATTTTAAATTAGTTCTTTAATTTTAAAAGTTAAAGGACCAATTTAAAATATTTTAAAAAAATTTTTAATTTAAAATGTTTAAAATAAATAATTTAAAAATAGATAAAAAGTTCCTTTTATAGATAAAATTATTAAAAAGATCATGTAAAAACACTTTCTTAATTTAATTACTTGAACAAAAAAATACTTATTATAAAATTTTAAAAACTAAAAAATACTTAAAAAATTCATTAAAATAAAATATTTTAAAAATAATACTTATTTTAATATAAAATATTTATAAAAATAATATTAGTGATAGATTTATATTAAAATAAATATTATTTTTTAAATTATTTTATTTAATAAAATTTTTAAAATGTTTTTTAATTTTTAAAATTTTAAAATAAATATTTTTTTAATTTAAATGTTTAAACTAAGATTTTTTTTATAATAATTAACTTTTTAAGAGTTCATTTTAAAACAGTTTAAAATTAAGGAATCAATTTAAAATATTAAATAAAATAAAAGATTATTTTAAATACTTTATAGTTAAGAAAATAATTTAAAATATTAAATAAAGTTAAGAGGTGAATATACTAATTTATTCTAAAAATAATAAACATTCGTACATCAATCCGCGTCAATGCAGAGGCAATCTCGTCAACGGTTACCATAACACACTCAAGGCAAATGCAGCGCGATGGTGTGCAGTAGTATTATTATTGCAGTAATATTAATTGCTGTTCACGGCGTGGTAGGAGTAAAAAGAATTTTTTTTAAGGATTAACAAATAATTTAGGATATTTACAAATTATAATTAAAAGAATAAAAATTTTAATTGTAAAAAAATTATATTTTAAAAATTATAATTATATTATATAATTAAAAATTTTAAAATGTGATTTTTTATAGTTAAAATTTATGTCTTTTAATTATAATTTTAAAATATTTTATATTATTTTATTTTTAATCCAAAACAAGTGCCTTTGCCCCTGTTTCAGCAACAATAATATGATGCGTTGACCGAAAAGCAATATTTTAAGGGGGGAATGTCAAAAAAGCAATAAAGCAAAGATTAAATATCAAAAAGTAATAAATAGCGGAATTCGGATACTGTTGATCCAAATTTGGTAGGGGATAAACTCAAATTCAGATACATGATTTCTGAATTTTATTAAGATTAATTTTTTGTAAAGAATTTTACAATATTTGAAATTATATGATTCAAATTTGATGAAATTATTTTTATTTTTAAATTAAATGAGAATAAGTTAAAATTTTGTCAAATTAGTTTATGTTAGTTGGTTAATAAAAATATGTAATTAAAATAAATAAATTAAAAAGATACTTGTTTAGTTAAATAATATGAACTATTAAAATATTAATAAATGTAACAATAATTATATAAAATAAAAGGGGTGATGTTTGTATAAATAAATTTTTTTAATTTAAGAAAAAATAAAAAGTAATATCAGAAACCTGAAATATGAAAAAAATAAGAAAAAAATATTAATTAAATAGTAATGAACATTTAAAGTTATATTAGGCAATTATACAATATTTTGAAGTCAAAAGTAAATTTGATTTTATTCAATTCAAATTTAATGTAATATTTTTAACTAAATTAAAATTAGTAATTAAGAATATTTATCTATATTTTTAAATTTATTTTATTTGAATAAGATAAAAAATTTAGGTGCGTTGACAAAAAGGCAATAAATAGTGACAATCGCTGCTCACCAAGAGCACGTAGTATATTGCTAGAGTCTCGACCGACAATATCATAAAAATTAGCAAGTAAAGGATCCTGTAAGTACAGCCTATAAAATCCCTCTGCTAAATCAGCCTAACGGTACAAAAATAATAAGTTAAATATTGACATGTAAAAAGATTAGAAAATAATAATGATAAAGTTAAGGAATAAGAAAACATTTTACCGCATATCTAGTAGCAGCACTAGATCTCTGGATCCATCGACGCGTGCGTTGCCAATACCATTGCATGTACTCAGACGTTCGATCAAATGGCTCTTCAATTACAGGAGACTGAGTTATAGTATCTCGCCATCCATACCATCGCTGGATGAAAATGCTATGTTCAGACACCCAATTGGTCTGAGTTCTACCCCGAAGTTGTAAATTATGAAGGGAGTCTAACTTGACTAGCTCTTGAGGAATTAGCTGATGACGACCAAATTGTCGTAGGATGCAATCTAGATGGTGCCACTCTATAATCCAGAAGCATATGAGTGGCACAGATGCAATCCAAATGTCTGGAGAAGCCAAACAATAATCTGGAATTAATTCTCGCACTGCCTGTGACTGGTATGGATGCCATATAATCTAAGAAAAATATTAGACAAAGATAAAGTAGTGAGTAAATAAGAAATAGATAACAGAAAAAAATTTATGCACACCGAAGACCTAAAATCCAGCACACACCTTATCATCTCTCATAGAATCTAATAAAGCTCTATATAATCGAAGAGCTCTGACACTTGGGCGCGGAGGGCGTCCAATATTTTTCCATCTGTTATAATGAATAAATATTTTAGTCAAATAATCGGTAATTACTAGAGTATTCCTCAATGAACAAATAAGGTAGTTCAAACCTGAAACCAAGAGATGGGAGTACAGGGTATTCTTCAATGCGAGGGTCAGGGAAATGTGGTGTCTCGAGTGCAAGCATAGGAAATCGATCACATGCCCACAAATGTAGCAATGTTAAGTATCCAGCATTGCCACAATCACCCTTGTAAGCTGCATTACACAGCTCCTGATAAAGATAAGCTAACACTGCAGAGCCCTAATCGCAACGGCCAGTCTGCTCAAGGTCATCCAACAAGAGTAGATACATCAAGTAAACTCTATAGCTAGATCTATCAAGCATTAACCACCCCCAATCATGCGAAGAATGTAAGCACGAGTGAACTGGCGGATCGTCTCATCATCTGCATCATCTAGTAGATGTGCAAAGTTTTATGCCAACCAAGCGATAGAAAGTCGTTGTCCATCGATCTGATCAGCTGGTGGTGTGATACCTAAAAGCCATTGGCACACCTTCGACCAATTGAAACTTGTCGCACCTACGATAGGGTCCCCCTCAATCGGCAGGCCCAGCTGCACTGTTACGTCCTTGAGGGTAATCGTACACTCTCCTCGAGTGGTATGAAATGTATGTGTCTCAGAACGCAACATTTCTACTAATACACTCACAAGTGAGGTATCATACTCAAATTTCCCAATTCGTGCAATACCATAAAACCCAGACTGTCTCAAATACTCAATAATTGCTAAGGGAGGATCACCTAAACGATCGTCATGTAGAACTCGTCGAGAGCGAAGTATTCGATCATCCTACAAATAAGAATAAATTATATACTAGAATAATTAAATGGAATAGAATATAACAATTAATATTTTATTCTATCTCGCCATCCCAAATAGCTTGCGATATGTGTCGCTCTTGTAGGTATAGAAGTGAAGCGTCCTCTGGGCCTGGATGAATAGGCTGGCCATCTCCAGCCATGGTAACTATAGGACAAAAGAATATAATAAAGTAATATACATCTAACATAGACGTAAATAATTAAAGTAGAATAACATGTCACATAAAAGGCAATGCATATTAATATGTCATACAATGTTCTTTTTAATTTATACATACAGAAAATGAGTAGTATAACATATTTGTAAACAATTACAATATTTTTATGCACTAATGAGGGGCAGAATGGCGATGTGATCAGGAGGAACGATTATGACCGGTTTGTCTGCACAAGCTACACCTGCTTGATTGTGTCGAGGTTCTAAAATCCATTTCATTTGTATAACGAGTTGAACGAGGTCGACCTCGCTCACGAAGCATTAACTGATCAAGAACTAACTTTGGACTATCTGGTTGTGGCCAATTTTTTGGTCCTCCAATAGGGTGAAACATGTTACTGTATGCATTTTGCATTATATCCAAGCGAAATACAGGATCAACAAATTGAAATGGCTCAAGAGCCTACGATCCACATGCTGCTAAAGCATGCTGGCATGTGTACTTCTCCACTTGGAATTCACCGCAATCGCAGGTTCGTTCAGTGAAGTTCACCTTACAACAATGATTGTATTGGCGGTTCATTTGATCATACGGCTCTTCAACCTCGAACAATGCAGCTTCTCGATTGAACATCCGCACAACACATGAATGGGATCGCTGAACATTTACTGCTATTCTCTTTATCAAGGTCTGCGAGTAAACTTAACCTGCAGTAAACTGAGCATTTATCTGCTCAGCACACTGCACAAAATATTGGTTAACCCGATAATATGTTGCCTTTGCTATTCCTGAAATAGGTAAGGACCTGATCCCTTTCAAAACACCATTCATGCACTCTGCTAGATTCGTAGTTATGTGGCCGTATCGCCGACCCTTAACATCATATGTACGGGTCTACTATTCTTTGGGAATAGCTGCAATCCACCTACCTGCCTCCTCATATATGGCCGCTATCTTAGCTAATTTCTCATCAACATAGCGACGCTCATATGTATAACTTGTGTGACATAGTCAATAACTTTGCTATTAGTTCTAGATCAACTAAAAAAAATAAAAATTTCATGTAAAAGGGAGAGACATACCAATATTTTTTAGCTTTTGCTTTAAATCTGATGACTTATAATGAGTATGGAAGTTGCTTGCCACATGACGAAGACAAAAAACATGATAACCATACGGTGGCTGCCAACCAGCTTGTGGAGTGGCAACAGTTGACAGAATGGACGGATGTCTATTTGATATTAAACAAATACCTCGCCGTCCAGGTACTACTCGCCTGCATAAATTACTTAGGAACTATGTCCATGCTGATTGTGTCTCTCCTTCCACAATAACAAAGGCGAGGGGAACAATATGTCTGTCGCCATCTTGTGACATTGCCATCAACAGTGTCCCCTTATATTTGCCATACAAAAATGTTCCATCGACTTGAATCATTGGCTTCAGATACTCAAATGCGTGTATACAAGGTTTAAATGCCCAAAATACGCGTTTAAATACAGAAATTGGCTTACTACTAGAGGTACTCTGGGGAGATTGTTTTATTACAAACTCAACATATGAGCCGAACATGCAATGTTGTATCGCAGCCATCCACCCAGGCAATGTCGCATATGAGCTCTCCCAATTACCAAAAGCAATAGCTGCAGCTTTATGCTTTGCTCTCCATGCCTTTCTTTAAGATATAATGTATTCAAACAAACTTCTCATTCGTTCAATGATTTGGTTTATTGGAACATCAGGTGTTGCTGTCACCATTGCAACGATACATGATGAGATAACATCAGAGTCCAATTTCGGATGATTCTATGATATTGTGGTAGACAAACATGTATGTGGACTCCCATATCTTGTTATCTGCCAAAACGATCCCTTTTCACTACCTTTTTTACATGCCCGTACCCTCCATCTACAATTTTTGCCATAATTCACACACCGACATTCTTCATACCTTTTGCTTGTCAAATACTTCTTAAAAGTGTGGTGTGCCCTCTCAGAATACAATTTCACTGCAAGATGCAACGCTTTCTGATTTGGATACTGTGCTCCCATATATAACTCCTGATTGTTCATTTGTACCTCATTTCCCCCCTCCTCGAACTGATCACCATGTGCTAAAGCCAAATTAACTTGTTGAAAGAATACAGCAGCAAGATCAACAAACTGGGACACTGGGTCAACATCAAAGGCACCATCATCATCACCCTCATGCTCACTATCATATGCATTATCATCGTCATCACCAGTTTCATTGTCATCATCTTCTTCATCATTGTCATAATTAGGATCAAGTTCTGTGTCATACTCATCTTCATTTTTAAAGTCTTCTAATACATTTTCTTCTAATCCAGGGGGAGAAGGAGGTTTATTATAGGCAATCATTTGATGAGAGGAACTCGGCCGTGAACTGCCCTCTATTGGCACCATTTCATATTGTTGAGTAAATCTAGGCAGTTGATACAATGGATCATGTGAAGGCAACATATCATTGACCGAGTTTGCCTGATATTCAATACTCAATTGTTGGTTAGTATCTGAGACATTCGCATACACCTCAACCGCATTCAACTGTGATGGGAAGCGTGAGTGTGATTGCCACATTCTCTGCACATCATGATCATCTTCAAGTATAGTTGCTTGGTACCATGTTGGATTTATTGTTGTTGAAAGTCTATATATCAAATCAGATATAACATGGGTATGGGGAAGTCGCAACTTCTGACCAATTGCTTGTTTTAATTCATCCAAAGTAATGTCAGTGCTCACTGTTATGTATCGTGACATTGCACATTGAAATGTCGTACCTTGAGCACTTTCATAAATTCTGCCGTTTGCATAAATGCAAACAATTTTATTCTTTCTAGCCATTTTCCCCTCCAAATATCCTAATCACAGACATGTTCCAGATAATTACTTTAATCATTGCTAACATTTGTAATAATTACCTTCTTACTTTAAGTGAACAAAATTTACTTTAATTGTTTTTCAATTATCTAAATATTTTTTTTCTGTTTCTTCCATCCACCATTAACTACATTTCTTCACTAACTATATCATTTTGACCTTATTTATTATTAATACAAAAAAAATTTTAACTTATTTTTCTAGTATCCAACTATTTTGTTATCTCCAATATTTCTCAAACAAAAAAATTTCTCTCATTGCCCTTATTTTAAATAATATCTATAACATTTTTTTCACTTTTTTCTAATATATTTCTGAAGGATATTTTAATTATTATATACTTCATCCCTTTTTCCTACATTTTTATTTACTTTTTTTTTATAAATTTACTTTTTCCATTGCAAATAAAGAAGGCCAAAGTTTTTTTCATTTTTTACAATTACCAACAATTAAATTAATTTCATCATTTTATTATTTTGTATTTTTTTCTCATTTTTCAAAATGCAAAAGTATTCCTTTATTTCTACTTTTTTAAAGTATTTTTTCCTCATTTTTCTTGTTTTAACTATTTTCTTCACTTTTTTCCTCCTTTCTTTTTTCTCATTCTTTCCATTATTTTCTTATTTTAGCAATTTTTAGTACATTCCTCTTACCTTTTTTTTCTTCTTACTTATTACCTTAATTATTTCATTAATTATATTTCTTTTATTCTTCTCTTATTTTAGCCATTCCCTTTTCTCCATTATTCCACATTTTTTTTATTTCAATGACTTTAAACTAATGACCTTTTGTTATTTCTAATATTTCTCAAACATTCTTTTATTTTTTTTATTTTAAATAATATTTGCAATATTTTTTTAAATTTTTTTTAACATATTTCTGAAGGATATTTTAATTAATTTTTTTCTTCATTACAAACATACATATATTGTAAATATATATATACACACATATTTTTTCTTTATTTTTATAACTATCAATTATTTGCTTTTCCTTTATGCCCTGTGTAATTTATTTTTCTTATTTTTATTAATTTTTTTTTTTGCATATTATATATATATATATATTTCCAATCGACCTTTTCTTTTCTTTTACTTTAATCATATTTACCTTCATTAATTATTTTTCCCTTTCAGATTATTTACCCAATTTAACAATAAATTATATTCACCTCTATTTTTATTATACTATTTAAATTTTAAAATTTTCCTTTATTTCATTTCAACTACAAATTTTGATTCCATTTCTTTTGTTTTTCCTTCATTTGTTTCTACTTCATAATATATCTAAATTAACACAACAAACTCAATATTACCTACACAATTCCATTAATAACAAGACATTTCCTTCTTTTTCTTCTCAAATGTATTTCTAAAATATAAACTAAATTCTATATCAACCATACAACAAATATAAAATATATATATATATATATATATGATATCAAATAATTCTACTAGCATTATTTTTGTCTAAATATTTTAAACTATATATATCTTAGTTACAGTAAATATTAAAATATCAGACGTAATAAAATATTTCACATATCTAATATAAAATGTAACAAATGTAGCTTAATATTTGCTCCTTTGTGGTCTTCCAACTCAGATCTTGAAATTCACTGGCAACAGATAAAAGGGGATAGATAGAGAAATTTTACTGAAAGAACAATGAAAAGAGCTGAATGAGTTGAGCTTCAGAGGAAGAAAATATTAGCTGCGTCCATGGAATGCTGTATATATAAGAAGGGTAAAATTTTTTTTTTATCTGTATTTTTATCAGTCATTTTTCTTGCAACCAATCAAAATTTTTTTATAATCTTAATTGCCCTCTTATAACACACCACGTCGCTGATCTTCTACAAATTTCTTCTGGCTGAATGGTCAAAATAGCATCGGTCAACGTGCACCTAGCTAGCTGACACTGAATTCGAAGTCTTTGACTCCGAATTCAGGCATGCCTACTAGCATTGCAGGCTAGTGCTTTGAATTCGGAGCCTGTGGCTCCGAATTCACGTTCAATTCGGAACCACAGGTTCCAAATTCACATTGAATTCAGAGCCACAAGTTTTGAATTCAATGTGAATTCGGCGCCTCAGTCTCCGAATTAATGCATTTTATTACCTCATGGTAATATTTGTATGCTCAATTATCTTTTACGTAATTTTTTGTAGATGTATTTCTTCTCATTCAAAAAATGCAATAATAATATTCTATTAAAATATAATTTTTTTACAGTTAAAATTTGTGTCTTTTTAATTATAATTTTTAAATACTTTATATTATTTTTTAATCCAAAAAAAAAAGTGCCTTTGCCCATATTGCAGCAATAATGCTCGATCCGCATTCAACCACATGACAACCTTGAAGCCACATGCTTTATCGGTAACTTCCCAACCAAGCCTTGTAGAACACGACAACGCAGTCAAGCCACTACCACATCGATACTGCCACGTCACGGAGCAAATAACACCTTTGGAACCACATGCTTTGTAGTTTAAATAAATGTATGAAAAAATTATACATTTCATTCCTATAATTTCTCTAACTTCTTAATTTGAATCTCATAATTTATTTTTCAAATTAATTTTTATAGTTTATTTCAATTTTCAATTTAATCCCAATTATTGAAAATCATTATAACATCATTTTAGAGTTAAAATGACCAACCTTCATGGTAATGTCGCAATTTCTTTTTAGGTCAGCCTTTTGCTAGTGCCATATGTACGTCTTATCAGCCATGTCAATTCTTAAATTATTGTGTTATAACAATTTTTAAGAGTAGAGAATAAATTAAAATTTGAAGTAAATTATAAGAATTATTTTTGAAAAAATAAACTATACAAATTGAAGTTAAAATTTAAACAAACTATGAGAATGAATTATATAAGTTTTTGATTGTTGGCTGAGAAAAAGGACAAAGTCACTGATTGTAAAAGAAAGAATGAATCATGAGGGATGCCTCTTCAGTCTTTATGCAGTGGACCGTGCTCGCCTTTAATGAAGCATACAGTGCCCAATAGGAAGCAAAGAAATCAGGGCCCCACAATAAAGAATAAAAGGATTTAGAAGATTTTCCAAATGGTGACCCCACACCATCCGGTGCTTTTTTCTTTTCTTGTATATTTTTTTTTGTATTTTCCTTTATTTTCTTTGGTTTTTTTATTAAACTATACTAACTTTTTTAATATTTTATGTCATAAAAAATTAAGTACAGAACTAGTACATTTAAAAACATGTTATTGTTGAAAATAATGATATTATTTATTATCTTTAATCTTTTAATTGTTCTTTGCTTTAAATAATTGTTTGAATAATTTTAAAATTTAGTAAATTTTATAAATATTTTTTTATAAATTTAAAAATATTTTGGTCAAAACATATTTCATTATATTTATTTTGGTTTATTTAGGAAAGACAGGTAATTTTTTATAATAAAAAGTAAGATTTTATAATTAAGTTGTAAGGAAAATACTTTACTATTAAAAGATAAAAGTAGATTATGTTAGTATGAGAGAGTTACTTAATTATTTTCACAAAAATGAGTTATTAAATTATTTAATAATTTATCATAAAAAATTTAAATCAAACAAAAGATTAGTGAGCAATTTTTAATCATTAATTATAACTTCACACCAATTTTTTTTACTAAGTTTAATTTTTTTTAAAAAATTATTTGCATAAAATATGAATAATTAAAAATTAGTTTAATTTTTTTATAAAAATAATTACAATTCAATTTTTTTATTGGATATTTCATATTTCATATTAAATTATTTAACTCTCTTAATATTAAATAAGAATAAATTTACATAAAGTCACTAATTGTACAAGTATGCATAAATCACGACAGATGCGCCTTGAGTCATCCCGCAATGGATTGTGCTTGCCTTTAATAAAACACACGGTGCCAAAAAAGAAATAAAGAATAAAGTGGCCCACCATGGAAATGATAAAATTAAAGTTGAACTTGCGCATGCACGAAAGCCTATAGAAGTTATTAAGTGGATTGAACAATTGCATAATGCATGAACTCCCTATATATACCAAGGAAGACGCATCATGCTTTGTCATTTTCCAGCTATAAGGTAACATATAACATTTCCTCAGAAATACGCATATTTGTGTGCAAAGATGTTGTGGAGAATACTGGCTTTGGTGGCAGAACTGATTATAGTTCTTGTCAAATTTCTTGGTAAGGGCTAGAGATGATGATTATAATGCATGATCGATCCCTTTGGTGAAGCGGCATGTAGGATACGCGGTAAGATATGGAGGCTAAGCTTTTATCTATGGCTGTTACTATTGTGTATTGTATGGATCCATAAATAGATAGTGCGATCCTCTTTTGTATTGTATTGTTTTGCTTCTTCGTTCTCTCTCTCTCTGTTTCACATATATGAAGGTTGAAGAAAATTAAAGCAAAAGCGTGTTACTTGAGATTCTGCCTAAGTTGAAGAAAATTAAGTGTAACCTATACATCAATCCATATCGTAAGTAGATAGCTGTTCATATATTTTTTTAAATTTTAATATATATATATTTATTTCATTTTCAAGAAAACAAAGCAATGAAGATTATTTTTTAACTGCTAATTTAAAAATAATAATAATTAATATTAAATTTTTTTTGAATCATTCAAATTAGATCTGGCAATTTAGATCTGTACAGCTCTCTACTGCTCTCTTTGCAGTAGCAGAGAATCGCATCCATCCACATCAATGCAAAGACAATCACGGCTATTAATGGCTATTCTACATCATGGTTACCATCACATACTTCAAAGCAAAATGACACCTTTGGAGCATGGAAAACAATAAAGAAAACGAGTAAAAGAGAAGGAGCAATTCTTACATGCATAAGGAGTGTTATGTCATTTATACATTCAACGATTAAGATTTATTTTGTTCATAGACTCCATCTGTACTATACATGGATCCCACCTGTATAGACTAAATTTTAGCTATTGATTACTCTTGGTGCATGGTGCACCAAGAGTACCTAAAAAAAATTTAAAGAAAAGACCTGAGCTGACCCAAATGGCTTCATTGTGATTCTTTGGCCATTATTCCATTTATAAATGTGCCTCGTAAATGTGACCAGGTGCTGGTTTCTTTGTTGTAAACTTGTCAACGCAAAAAATGATGTTTTTAAAATCAGATTTATCATTAAACTAATAAAAATATTAGTTCACGATTCATTAGTCAAACCGTGGTTGAACCGTGATCGACTTAATAATAATTAATTATATTTTTTAAAAAAATTTATGTATTAAAATTTTAATATAACAAATAAATATTAATAAATTTTAAATATTTGATTACTAATTTAATATTTCTTAAGATATTACAAAAAATTAATTTTTAATTAAAAATAAAAATTATCTATGATTAAAAGTTAAGAGTATTTAATATTAAATTTTTAAAAATTTTAAATTATATTAAGATTCTACTTATTATTAAAAAATAAAATACTAAATAATAAATAATAATTTTAGTTAAGTACCTTGATATTTGAGAGAAATGTTATTAAGAAATTGAATATAATAGAAAGTAAGTATAAAAAATAGTTAATTATGCACATTTTATTTTATTTTATATTCTCTCTCTTTTTGTAAAAAAAAAAATTCATATTTCAACTCCCTCATCTTTTTTATTACTTTCTATTTTTAATTTATCAAATTTATTGGGGATGAATTATTCTATTATATAAGAAAAAATTAAAAAAAAAAAAGAAAATTGGTTCAGACAGGTTCAAACCAATTTTTCTAGTCTGGTTTTTAACAATTTGTATCGATTCTTGACCGGTTTAACAAGTTCTTAACCGATTTTTTAATTGGTCGGTTTTCCAAACCAACCGAACCGGATCAAGGACCGATTCCCGGTTGAACCGATCGAATCAGCCAATTCAATCCAGTTTTAAAACCCATGCAAAAAATAAATTCCCGTAAATCTTCTTGCCTATATCTAGAATTCAAGCACAATAACAATTTCAAGATCTTCTTGCCTAGAGACATATCTGAAAGCATTTGAGAGCTTTTCCTATTTAGTATGCACGTACTGAAAGCTACTTAGTTTGTTGAAGTTCTTATTATCGTCTTTTCTCCTTTTTTGTTTATTTTCAATTTTATATTACACATTTGTAAGAGGATTTTTGGGTAAATATATAAGGTTTTGTTGCTGATGGCTGTATTACCAAGGTCAGGTTTTGTTTTAATGACTGTTAAACTAAATCGAAAGTCTTGCAACGGCACTTGCTGCTAATGGAAATGGGTATTTTTCAAGTCATTCTAGTTCAAGTAGGAGATGGAAGTATCATGTATTTTTGAGATTCTGGAGAGAAGACACTCATAAAAGCTTTACAGATCACTTGTACGCTACTTTGTGGCGCAAGGGAATCATGACTTTTAGGGATGACAAAGAAGTTGAAATGGGATAAGTTATTAAACAAAATATCCTTCAAGCAGTAGAAGAATCTTTATTTGTAATTGTTGTGCTCTCCCCAAATTATGCATGCTTCTTCAACCTAGAGTGTGGATGAGCTTTTAAAGATTCTTCGTTCTAAGAAAGAGTTGCCCCTACAAGTATTTCCAATCTTTTATGGTGTAGATTCATCTCATGTTCGAGATCTTATAATTATCCCTTTAATTTTTTATTTCACATATGATGCATTTATCATTATCAAAAAATAACTTGTAGCTTCTTTGAATCAATTAGCCAATATTTAATAACTTTCGTGCTAGGTCTAGAATATAAAAGCTTTCGAAATATATTTCTGTTAGTTACTTTTTTTTCTTATGACAACAATGCCTTTTGATTTCAAATTTTTGTAATTTTCTATCACCAAGTGTAACTTAAGAATTAATGCTTTCATCTACACTAGCAAAGCAATTTTTATTGATGTTATGCCGTTTGAATAACCACTGTCTAGACAATAGGTATCCCTTGATTCTACGTAAGAAGAATGCATAATAGAATATTTGATCAAGGGACTTATCTTTTTCATTAAAAAAATTTGGCACTTCTTTCTACTATAATACCAACAACTTTTTTTAGGGTGTATATGCCTTTTGTACCTTTTACATTGTTTTGGCAAAAAGCTTTCCTTTTCTTTCCTATAAATTAATAAAAATTCCACAAATTTATATAACATATGAAAACAACAACTATCCATATCTTGTCATACAAATTTTTCCTCCAAAAATAATTTCCTTTCTATGAAAAAGTTCACTATTGAGATTTGGTTGAAAAGAGAATTAATAATTGTAGATTTTAAGATGAAATTGAACCATATTTTGAAAACATAAATGTAAATAATATATTGTCTAAAATTTAAATAAATTGACTATAACAGTTTTTTTAAAAAATATATATCAATAATAGCATTATATATTTTTATAATTAAATCATATTAAAATAATCTAAAATTTTTAAATATTCCATGTCATACATAAGCATGTAATTAATATATTAATAAACGTATTATTGTTGATAATAAATAATGGTATTTATCATATTTTAATATTTCTTTTCTTTAAGTAATTAGATTAAATAATTTCAAAATTTTGAATTATTTTATAAATTTAAAGATATTTTAGTCAAACTAAATTTTGTTGGAATTAATTAGATATAAATACAGTTCTTTATATACTTAATATACAATTCTTAAATTAAAATATGACAAGTGTATAGTTTAATTGAAAAATTATACACTTATCTACAAAATTATGTATATGTTATATTATTATTGAAAAATTATATATTTATCATATTTTAATAGAAAAAACCTAATAGTAAAGATATAATGAATTGAGTTGCATATAAATTCTTTTCATTTAGTTATAGTATGTCTTTTGATTAACTCAGTGAGGCTGGTAATAATTTTCAATAATAAAAAATAGAATCATATTATTAAGTCATCTATTAACAAAATTAAAATATTTTGCCATTAAAAGATAAAAATATATTTGTTTCCTAAATTCTCTCTCCCGCATTCTCTTTTTCATTTTCCTCTTCAGTTAGCCTCCTTGATAGGAGAGTGACAAAGACAAATAAAAGGGCTAGAGATTTTTTTACTTGTGCAAGCATTGAGTCAATTCAGGGTATGTTTGGTTTGACATAATGTTAGATATGTAAAAGAAAAGTGAATAAAAAAAGTAAATAAAATAAATGAGAAATGACCATCATACCTCTACTTTAAAAAGAAAAGAAAAGGACAAATACTATTAAATAATGATTATAATGATATAATAAATATTTTAATTAACATTGCAATGCCTTTTACATTATTTCATATAAGAGTGATTCCACCTTCCCTTTTCATTGTGCCCCTTTTCAAGTAGTTTGAATTTTTTAAAGTGTAAAATCTGTAAAGCACCTCTAAAATAAAAGGGAGTGTGATATACAAGGAATAGAAGTGTAAATGTGGTCTATTTCCTCTGTTTCTCTATATCTCTCAGCCTTTCTTTAGAGATATTTTACAAGTTTCTCACTTTAAAGAACCAAACTCACCCTTTCTCTTGAGTTTGTTCAATGCTTTTGTTTTCTTTAGTTTTGTTTTTTGTTTTTTATTTAGTATTTTGACCCTTGCATCATGGGTGATGTTTAAATTTTTCCTTTAGAATATACTCTCTTTATATATATATATATATATATATATATATAAGACTATTATGGAGGGTATATATAAGATTGTTATGTTGTATAAATGGTAATAAAAAAACAAAACATGTTGAACAATAATATGATAACTTAATAAGACACCCAATAATGTGAGCTTAAAGCGGTGAAGTAGAGAAAAATACTTATTACTGCAGTTTATGTTTGTGGAGGTATTACAACTTAAATAATCAAAGTGGTTAGTAGAGTTGTATTAGAAGGAATGTACTAGCTGAAAGAATTCTTTGAAAATGACCATTACTTGATAATAATGTGCTGTAAAATTGTTGTAAATCTGATTTGCTATTTATTTATACTTTCCTATCAAGTAATATAGAAAATGATTGCAACAAAGCATAACTTAATCAAGGAGTATTAATCAAAAGAGCATAGATAATTAGCAAATGATCAAACATCTACTCTATTATATATGCAATTTGAACACTAAGGACTTATAAGTTTTTAAGTAAAATGAAATCAAATTATCACTCGTTGTCAATTAACTAGGAGTGGGCTTTAAGTAGTGGCATGGGAACCCATGTTAACTGCAAAGGATCCACATAAAGTTCAAATTTTAAAATGAAAATAGAAAAAAATGGAAGAGAAAAATAGAAGAGAATTTTTTTTTTTAAAAAAAGTGGGGCCAATTAATAGGATAGGATAATATTCTATAACAACAATCATTTTGCTTATATATATATATATGTTGGCACAAACATCATATTACTTTCTATGAAAATGGAATATATTCAAAACCTATCTCTCGCTTTTAATTAAATAAGATATAATACAATTTTGCATAGGCCCATAGATAGAAAATTCATCATCATTGGCATGTGATAGGTAATTAACATTATAATTGATATACAAATTTGCAAGATGTCTAAACTTCTCTTTTTACAAAAGCGATAAACTAAAATTACTTTAGCTAGTCTAACTAAACAACACTCCCTTAATCTTCCATGGCTCAATCATAAAGGCCTTCTTGTTCCTAGATGTCCATTGCTGTTTTTTTGAAAGATAGATGCAAGTATACATTTCACACACATAATATAATGATGAATAGACTATCATTTCTATAAAGATTTGTCACTAGGATAATTACTAAATACTAAAATTGTACCTCTTAATCTAAATCAAACTAATAATAAAGGGAACTAGAATTCAAACTAAATTAAAAATATAAAAATGACCAAAAAAAAGAAGTAACATTCTGGGTTAAATTGGAAGATGAAAGATTATGATAATAATTCTTTTTAGTATTTCAAAAGAACTAATCAACCTTTCTTTACCTTGCTCTACATGATGATTTTTACTAGCCTAGGATTCTAAATTACCTATAAGCACTTTTCGAATCACCTACAAATATTTCCCTAACCAATTCATAATTCCTTATGCAATCAATAAAGAGACATAATAAAAAAAATAGGTCCTAATGTGGCTATATGCGACTGGTATGTGTATTTCTATCCTACAAGCAAATTAATCTACTCAACACTACAAATTTCATAAACCCATACTACCTAAACCATTGTCTAGTTATAAAATTAATTTTTCAAGTTTATTTTAAGTTATCCAAATCATCTCATGATTTCTACACACTTAGAAGCATGAAGAACAAATATTAAATAAGCAAATTATATCATTAATCACAAAGAAAGAGAGTAATTACAATCTATTACATGTTAGGGCTATCATAATCCCAAATTAAAAGTTTAGCTATATCTATAATACAAAAATTCAACATTAAAAATAGAGCATATAGCAGTAACATCAAAGGAGATTGCCTAAAAACAAAAAGAGAAAAAGTAGATAAAACTGGTTATTAAACTTGTCTTCTCTTCAATCCTAAGCTTTCCCTTGCCTTTAGGAGCTCTTCTTTAGCCCTTTCAGCCTCCAATATACCCAAAATGACTGCTAAAGATGAATGGAAGAGTTATATGTTGCAAAACCCTTAAATTTTCAATATAAAAAATGTTGCATTTTGGTAAGTAAGATTGGCACCATGACCTGAAGATTTTCGTTGTGCGGTACTTGGGTCCTGAATGAAATTACATTATGACTCAAACATTCTTGTAGTGGCACAATTGGTTTTTGGATGAAGCTTCTTTGATTTGTGCCATGACTTGAAGATTTTTCACTGTGACACACTTCTTCTTTAAAGCATTTAGACTTTAGATTTCCAATAATCCCACTCCAAGATGATTTTGACTCCACCTTCCTTGCATTTATACTCTGAAAAAAGAGCAAAGTATAAGTAATTTATGATATCTCCAAAACTAAGCCAAGACTTGTCATTTAAGGTATAAAAATAGAGTATAGAGTTATTTATCCTAATTATGCATATTTTTCCTATAATTAGTAATATTTACCATATAATCGGAGCATTAAGTACATATTTACCAAAAGAAAATGTGCAAAATAACATGAATAATTAGGAGTTAATGTACCCCAAAACTTAAACTTTTACTTATCCTTGAGTAAAGCAATTTAGGGAGAGCCTATAAGCCTAGTTAAAATCAACATATACTAAATCCTCCACTTGTTGCATCAGAAAACATATTCAACAAAAAGAGCAAGCAATGTATGCCAATGATAAAATTCAAATGATAAAGCTGATACTTCTAACCATTTTGACATAAATGGGTGTTTAGCCAAATAATCACCCCAACAATATAAGGAAAATTATGAGCAAGATTCAAAAAAATAGCCTATAAATATAATAATAAAAGATAGAATTCTCTCTCTTTCTCTTATTTTCCTTCCCCTTTTTTTATTCCCATTCAATTTATTTTCTTCTATCCTTTGTTTTCATTTTACACCCTAAAACTTAGTTCATTTTGATACATCAATTTTTTTTCTTTCTTAGGGTTAATTCTTTGTTACTTTTTCTTCTTTTTACTTCCTCTTTTTTATGATCATATTTTTCATGTTTTTCAAGAAACAAAGAACCCAACAACCATTCTTCCTACTTTTTTAATTTGCATGTTTCACATGAGGAAACAACAACTAGTCACATCAAACTCATATTATAATTTATTTCACCCTAAAGTTTCATTTTCACACAATGTCAACTATTGATTATCCTTTTGAAAAGAGTAAGAATATTGTTTGTCAAGCTAAAGGTCATTAATATTGTTAAAAAGAAAAAAATTCATGCAATTATATATATATTTTCACTTAAAGTTCAAAGTTGTATTAGTGATATACTTAAAAAAAATTAGGCTTAAAAGCTCAAAATAACCAATAAATGCCTAAATTATTTCAATAGATCATACAAAATTTAAGATTTTGCCTTAAAAGAGTACAAGACAGGTACTAGAGTCCTAGAGTTAAGACTAAATATACAAATTAAATTGCAAAAGATTTTCTTCTAATAACATACAATCGAATTATGTCTAGCCAAATGGTGCACAAAATTTTTCAAAGTTACTAGCAGATAAAACTTTACACATTTAAACTAATCATAAAACATTATTAGTATTGAGTTCTTACCAAACACATATTAATATAGCACAACTATCATTGGAACCAAAAAAAATTCTAGCAGGCAAATGGATAAACCAACTCTAAAATTCCCAAAAAAAAGCCAAGTTAAAAATTTAAGCACAAAATTTCATATTATTTTGGCTACCTAGACTATCCAATCTCTAAATTTGAATTCAACATTGTCTTTAATGTTGGGGAAGCAATTAAATCAAAAGGTATGAAAGGGAGGAGGAATAAGTCTTTTTTTTTTTCAATGCAATGAACCTCAATTCAATTGCCTTAACCCAAACAAGCACTCTTACAAGATTAAAAGTAAATGGAGGACTAAATAAGACAAAATAAGATTTTAAAAACTTCCCTTTTCAACAAATGTTCTTTTCCATACTTTTGGTTTCTTGATTTTCCATGCAAGGTTAAAGCTTGACAACTTTTCTTACTTGATAGGCTTAGGGCTAAAGGATCTCGAATTTGATAGACACAAAACAAAACAACAAACATTATTAATAATAAAAACAACTATAAATAAAAAGAAAAGCTTGGATTGCCTTTCAAGAAGTGCTAAACAATTCATAATTGCTTATGTAATCAACCAAGAGACAATAAAAAATAGGTTTTAATGTGGGTATGTGAGGATGGTAGGTATATTCCTATCTTATAAGCAAATCAGTCTACTCAATATTACAAATTTCATAAATTTACACTACCCAATCCATTGTTTAGTCCTAAATTCCTTTCCCAAATTCATTTACATTATCCAAATTATTTAGTAGTTTTCACACATTTAGAAGTATGAAGAACAAAGATTGGATAAACAAATCATATCATTAATTGTAAAGAAAGAGAGTAATTACAATCTATTATATGCTTAGATTCATTATAATCCCAAATCAAGAGTTTAGCTATACATAACATAAAAATTCAATACTAAAAACATAGTATATAGTAGCAATATCAAGGAGATTGTAGAGAAAAGTAGATAAAACTAGTTATGGAACTTGTCTTTTCTTTAATCCTAGGTTCTTCCTTGCCTCTAAGAGCTCCTCTTCAACCACTTTAATCTGCAATAAACCTAGAATGGTGGCTAAAGATGAATGGAAGGGTTATATGTTGCAAAACCCTTAAAATTTCAGCATAAAAATATTGCATTTTGGTGAGTAAGATTTTCACTGTGACCTAAAGACTTTCGCCATGGCACAATTCGGTTATGGATGAAGTTGCGTTGCAAATTAAAATTCTCTACATGGCACAGTTAGCTTTTGGATGAAGTTGCACATGACTTAAAAATTCTTGCTACAGTGCAATTGGTTTCTCGATGAAGCTTCCTCTATTCCTTCCATTTGCGCTAAGACCTAAAGAATCTTCATCATGGCACACTTCCTCAAACACTAAAACTTCCACTTTAAGGCCTTTAGACTTTAAATTTCTGACAATCTCACTCCAAGATGATTTCAACTCTATTATCTTTATATTTACACTTTATAAAAAAAGCAAAGTATATATAATTTGCAATACCTAAAACTAAGCCAAAATTTGTCATCTAAGGTATAAAAATGAAATATGGAGTTGTTTATCCTAAATATGCAAATTTTTCCTATAATTAATAATATTTACCACATAATTAAAAGCACTAAGCATATATTTACAAAAGAAAATATACAAAATAACATGAATAATTAGAAGTTAACATCCACATGAAAATCTACCATTTTCTATTCATATCAATACGAGAAATTCATCAGATAAACAATTTTTCCTTAATTTGCATGTTTAAAGTTTAGAATTAGATGCTTACAACAAGAGGGACTAGCTAAAAAATGGTTTGTTGCTCCCCACCAAAGTTTTATATGTTGCATTCTAATCACATTAACCTAAATGTTAACCAAAGCACAAACTATATGCACTTACAAGATACAAGAAGCAAATATATGAATTTTGATCCTAAAAGGAATGTTCATTAGCCTATTTACTAGACTTTAATATTTTTTAATATTGATGGACTCAATGTCATTGGGCCTAAGTTATTGAAAATGTATGAAGGGAGAAGGAAGGGACAAGTTACTTAGCCTTTGGTAAAACAAAATTGCTACTTAGAGGAAGAAGTTACCTTTAATATATTGAAGTTTTAGATGATTGAACTCATTTCAAATTACTAAAACAAAATTATTACTCCCTTTATTATTGTATCTTCAACAAAATCCATAGACAAATTTAATGATATTGGTGAAGAGATCATGCTAAACACAAAGATTGGGAGGTAGATTAAATTCAAAATATGTATCAAATCCGTAGCTAAATCTAATGATATTGGCATATTGGATGTAGTAATAAAACTTATCAATTTTATTCAACTAACCAACCATTCTTTGTTTCTATCTTGCCTTTTTATAGGAAGTCTTTTTTTCTTTCTTATTTGACCACCTTAATATAACCCAAAGCAAAGTCAAAGAAACTTTCATCACGAGGGAAAAATACCTTTCTTATTTGATACTTGTCCATCAATCCAAGCTACCTTTGCATCTTCAATCTACACATGAGAACCTATAATGATATTCACAGGAGTCTCCTGTAGATGGAGATGTGGAATCATCTTTTTTTGGTATAGACTAACAAAACTTTACATTTTTTTCATGTGAAGTCTAGAAAATTTATAAAATCGTAAACTACACAATTATACATTTTGTATTAAGGAAAGTTTCTCTCTTTTATTTAGACACATAACACTAACATTCAAATAGAGGTAATTTCCCCCAAAAAAAGTCCCTCCTTTTCATTCACCCTCAATACCCACATCAATATTCTCCTCTACTTTAGTTCCCTTGGCAATTTCCTAAAAAAGAAAACGTCACTTCTTTTCATTCATAATAGATAGGCTTATATAATTATGATTCTCATTGACAAAAACTTGAACTTATTAGACTAATAAACAACAATATTTTAGTGCCTCATTTTTTGAAAAGTAAAGTTGATAAATCAAAACCATCAACTAATTCAACCATTAAACAAAGGAAATATCAACATTGCAATTATTAAGGTATTAAGAATTATAATTGTGTGATCAATCTAGAAAGATTATAAAATTGTAAAGGCAAACTTAATGTAAAAGAAGATAATGAATGTCACACCCTAAAACTAAAGATGTGACAGGCACAGAAAATGAGGTTAATCTTATATTCAGAAGCCTAATGTGGTGATCTAGATAGCATACTCTTAATGCAACAATTTAGAGTTATGATATTAACCAATGTGATCATCTAGCACTTTTTGCAATTCTTTTCAAATTCATTGCATATGCTTCATCAAATTCTTGTAAAAATTTTAGCAAAGTTTCCTCTAAGGTAGTGTTTGGTTCAATGGAGGGGAGGGGAGGGGAGGGGAGGGATTAATGGACAATTATACTCTTATGATATTAGAATTAATTTTTTTTGTTTTAAAGATATTTTTATATAAAAAAGCTTTTTCTTATTTTTTATTATAAAAAATAATTTTTATTATAAATTTTTTTTTATTTTTATTTAAAAATATTTTTTATTTTCATAAAAAATTATCTTAAACTCTATTAAAAAAATAAGATCTATATTATGTTTTAAGTGAAAGCAAAGTAAAGGCAATTTAGTTAAATAGAAAAAAAAAATTTTCTCTCCCCTCCAAAACCCCTCACTTTTGGAGGGGAGGGTTTGGAGGGGAAGGGATGGGGTATTTTGCCTCCCCTCCCCTCCATTTTTTTTATACCAAACAAGGAAAGACCTTCCCCTCCCCTCCAAACCCCTCAAACCAAACACTCCCTAAAATAAGACTTTCTAGAATTTCTAAAAATTGCTTTACATGACAATACATGAAGGAGAGCTCTACTCTTCGTCCTATCCACTGTGCATCCTTTACTAAGGGGGGGGGGGGGCATCTTGCCTGTGAGTTTTATAGAGCTATAATTAGATTACAAAACTATACATCTATGCAATTAACAAAATACACAACACCTTTACGTAACAATACAAGGCATTCTAAGGAATGTGGATCTTGGTTCAAATCTACTATTTGAAAGTCCAAATATTTATCGATTAAATTAACACTCCTTAATTAATTAAATAATGAATAAACATATAAATGAATGATTAAATGAAATACAATGTATACATACCTTGTGAACTTTTGAATTTGAAATTTATGCTTTATAATATGATAAATAAATTCTAAATTTCCAATCATGAAAATACATACTACAATTTAACTATCACAGTAATCACAAATCAGTGAGAAAATAGTAATAAAAATATGCAAATTTCAAAAATGTATTGAATTTCTAAATCATATTCTTTCAAAATACTCTTTTGTTGGAAGGACTTCCTTATAATAGAATAAGTCATTATAGGCACCAAGTCCCTGTCGGTAAATAGCTAGTTCGTCATGAGTCATTAGCTCATGTAAAATAGCATTATTATGTTCCGTGTGTTGGCCATCATAGAAGCCTAGCATCGCCTATCGCCTTCACCAGCTAAGTACCATTTTAGGTGTGCCAAAAGCTAACAAGAATATCGTTAGCATCCGCTATTTTATAACCAATCTTTCCATAAAAACATATTACCATTATGTATGGAATCACATTAGTTCAATTCATACTTACATTTTTCACACGTAACAAACATAATGATTTATAGAAAATTTCCTATGATTACTCCTATTGATTCCATACATATGTTAGGAATTCAAAAATAAAAAATTTCAATGTAATTAAAATATTTTTTGATTGAATATCAATACATTTGGAAATTTATAATTTAAGAAATCTTGATATTTCATGAAATAGTAAAAATGCTAGGTAAAAATGTATATGAAAACATGAATTATGCAATGGGATGTTAGCTGACTAACCCATTTCAGTAGCAAATCGTACTACATTTTCACAACTTTTCGAGTAGGCACTATGAAAAAAAAAAGGTTTTTGCAATGGTGCTTTCGGTTTTCAAAATTGTGGTTCAGACATATCTTAACAACAATTTCCATAAACCATGGTTTAGTTTTATTAAATTGTGGTTAAGCCTTCCTAAGGCCTAACCATAGTTTTGGTAAATTGTGGATCAATCATAACTTGACCACAGGTACACAAAACCATAACTAAGCTATATGATGGCTTAGACGTAATTTTGATTAAGTTATGGTTAAACCATAGCTTAACTACAATTTTTTTAAAAATCAAAGCTATACCATGACTTGCTATGATTAAGGAAAAACCATGGCTAAGCTAGCGTTTAGCCATAGTTTAGTACAGTTTTTCCTTAATGGTAGCAAAGCCAAAGTCTAATCATGGTTTAGTATAAATTGTGGTTAAACTATATGACCGTGATTAAGTCAAGGTTTAGCCATGACTTAGTAACTGTGATTAAATCATATGATGATTTAACCACAGTTTTTACTAAGCTGTGGTTAAGTCATGAATGGTTTTAACCTCCACTATTACAGTAACTATGGTTTAGAACACTAATTTCTTTATTATCTTCACATGTCTTCACGCATCAGTCTCCATCTTTAGATATGAAAATCTTTGAAGCTCGATCTCTCCTAGCTGTGAACAAAGCTAGATCTCCCTCAGCGAAGAGACAAAAACTAGCGATTGAAGTAAAGTGACTTCCATCAGCCACTGTGACTGTTCTGCTGTCAATTACCACAGTGAACAACCATTGCAACCGTTCAAGGTAAGTCCCCCACTATTTAAACTACCCATAGTCCATAGCATCTCTAATTTCACTTTCCCATTTTTCTCCCCTCTAATCTCCACTTTTCTCTAGTTTCAGCGTTTTTATGGGTTCGAGACGAGTTTCTCCTTTTCTTATTTTTCCCTTGACAATTAAGTTTCTGTTGTTGAGTACTAAAACTACCAAGTCTGCTCTTAGATTTTCGATTTTTTTTAACTTTTTGTTTTTTAATTTTACAGATGGACGATGAATATGCAAAGCTTTTCAGGAGGATGAATCCCCCAAGGTACTTTTTGCCAAATTTGTAGAAGTTTTTTCTTCGCTGTTCGAACAAGTTAATTGGTTATTTTATATGTTTTCAGGGGATTTTGGTGGTCGTCAATCACGAATTTGGGATTGTCCTAGGGACTAATGAGTCTAAGTGTTCTTTTTGTTTTTCCATATAACTTGGTTTTAATTTTCAAATAGAGAGGTTCACTTGAGTTTTTATTCGAGTTTCTGGGCAAATTGTATTTAACTTTGCTAAATTTTGAGATTATCATTACCATTTCGGGTTTATTACTTGTGAGTAGTCACACTTTTTATATGCCCCTCTCTAGTGTACTCATTCTTATATAAGGCATTTAATCAACTCTACCCTGTTTCTTTTTCTCGATTCTTACTTTTCTAATAAACTGAAACTTGATGTTATTTATTGGCAAAACATGCCTTGGTGATTGGTCCCTCTTCACTTGTTTGGCAGCACGGATAAATACTAAACTCTGATAAGTTTTCTGTTGGTTATTATCCTGTGCCTTTTTGGGGGTCCTCCGTCTAAATTTGTTGCTGGAGGTTGGGAACCTAAACAAGACAAAGGTGATATATGGGTGATTGATGATGGGCGCACAGCTGATAGGTTGCTTAATTGGATCAACAAGCAAATGGGCAGGTATGAGGTATACATGCATTATTGCTAATGTAAATCTATGATATCGTAGTTAAACAATTTTACTGAATCCAGATGCTGTTTTCGAAGTTAGAATATTAACAATGTGGACTGTAATACATGTATCATATCTCTTGAATATCTGGTCAAAAGATTTGAAAGGATAAGTGTTCGTCATATTAACAATGGGAGATGTGTTAAAAGGGAATAGTTTTCTTGTTCTGTATCTTCATACACACATTGGAAATTCCGTGTGGTTTATCCTAAGATTATTGCTACTTAGCTTATGTGCAATGTTTCTTCCCTCCCTTAAAAACAATGAAAATGAAAATTTGAAAAAATACTTGACCAAAAACATTTTTAAAGTTTAGAAATTTGAAAATGAAAGCTGTTTTTAGAAAATGAAAAAACCAAACAAACCAATTTAGTTTATGATTAATTTATTGCTCTGTGGTTGAAGGTTTTTACACATTATATTTCTCTACTATTTTCATTTATTTCATGTCTACGTTCTGCTTCACTAACATACTATGCAGTGTCGCTGGTACCATAACAATTCTTGGTGCTTTGAGATGGTACCTTAAAGGCACTGCAAAGAAGCCAGAAGTGCAGGATTGAGGCTCACGTTCTTCTGAATCCACAGTTGAAAATTGCATCGGTACATGTTCTCATAATTTGGTTACGGCAGTAGCAATTACACAAATAACCGCACAACACCTGTGTTTTCTGTTCCAACATGCTATAATATTTGTCCTTGAAGATTCATGTAAGGGGAATAACAAGAAATCATCTCGGATTCATGATTTCATGTTTTAAGTGGAACATGCATTGTGATTGATTATACGACAAGTGTAGGGAATAGTTTGTATGTCAAGCTTACAAACATGGGATTTCCTCATATTCTGGGCTAATCATGCCTCAAATTTTAGGGCGTGACATGCCTCTTATGAGAATCATGTGCATTGAAAGATATTAGTCCACTGATTTTTAGTTTTGGACAAGATGATGTCATATAATACATGCTTTAGAAAAATTTATGATAGCTTTAGGAAATTATTGAATCCTAAAAGATCTAAAGATTGTTGCCCAAAAAAAGGACTTGCTGTCTTGGCATACCTGGATGAGAATTCCTTTGATTTTATTATAAAAAACTCTGAAGTTTTTGTTTATATACTGCTACAATTGTTGGCGCTTCCCAGCTCTTATTATATAAATTAATATAGTAGTATTACATCAAGTATTTTAGTTCTTTTTATAAAAAGTTTAATATTATACATTAATAAATTCAAATCTTAATTTTAATGGATTTTTTTTACATCCAATCATGAAACATTCAAAAATAACCCCCCCCACACACACATATCTAATTTAACAAACACTTAAGTGAAATATAAGAAACAAGTGTACCAAAAAAAATTATCACATTTAATTTATTCTAAATTTGTGTTGAAAATAATATATCTAATTTATTTTAAATTTTTAAAAATGACTATTTTATATGAAATACATATTTAGTATTTGTTATATTATATAAGTAATAAATATAAGGTATTTTAGTCACAATAAGTATAACTATAATTTATCTTTTATTACAAAAGATATTATCTTTTGATTTTAAGAATGGCCTTAGAAGAGAAGAGCGTAATTTATTTTAATTATTTTATTTAGTATACTTAATTTATATAAATAAAATCTATTGAAAAATCTGGCACAAAGTAAAAAGAAAAACCTTACATACTCGTCACTATTGATTAGTTGCTTTGTGAGTCGCAATCATGGTTGGATTTGTCGGGGAAATGGGTCCCTCGAAGGCAATTTCTAATTTGCAAGAGGCTTAGATTGCACTGCATCCACCCAAGACAGATTCTCCATTTAGGAATTGCTTAGATCCCTACAATAATGTAAGGGATACATTTAGAGAGAGATAGCGAGGGCGATTTATTTCAAATCTTACTAGATGTTGCGAACCTTTTAGTTAGCTTATGACGAAAGTGCCAAATCCAAAGAACATCCATGAATTTAAGTCTTCAAGGAAAGCTTTAATGCATTTGGAGATTTATTTCAAATCCTACTAGATGTTGCCGACCTTTTAGTCAGCTCATGATGAAAGGCATTCCCTATGAATAGGACAAGTCTTGCCAAAAGCGCTTGAAAGCATAAAGAAATTCTCTAACATGGCCTTTGCAGTCTGATAGTGCTAGGGAATACACTCACTCTGCATGGCAGCTCAAGACCGTTTTCTGTCACTTATACAAATCATATTTGTGTCTCAAGCAAATCCTTTTAACTATATTATGGTATGAATTGGCTAAGTGAGCCCTCTTGCACCAAGAATTTGAAATTTTATGGCAAAGCTTTATTTCATGGGAAATCACTTGGCACCATCTAGTTTCTCTCATTTTAAGGTGTCTCATTGATTTTTTTTTTTTAATCCTATGAAAAGTTATCATCACATATTACAACTAGGTGAGCTCACAGGCAATTCAACTTTTTAGCAAGGCCCGCAAAATAATAATTTTAAAAAAAGTATATCAAAAAAAAAAGAAAGAGAGATTGCACGTGGAGTTTAAGATAGAGTTACATTGTTTATAGCTTATGAACAATGTAACTTCTTCTTTTATATATATATATATATATATATATATATAACAATTTTCAACCAAATATGATATTATAGAGGGCACAAATCAAAGCTACAATTCAACTCATTGATGTTGATAACAACTTCGGCAGAGTTGTGGAGTTCAGTTGTGTAATTGTTGATAAAACCATTTAGTGGCTCCTCCTTGGTAAGAGAAGCATTGCCTTCTCTCTAGAACTGAGAGAAGAGATCTTTTAGCCTTATGGCCATTCCCCTACACCTCGCATAATCATTTAGCCTGTGTCTTTGTATTATCCAAGATACAGCTTTAATCCTTATCCCACTCCTTGAACCTACGCATCTCGAGCAATGATTGTTCTCTGGGTTTATTTAGTGGTCGTTCCCCTCAACCAAATGGTGTCATTCCATAATTTTTGTCCTTTCTCTTTTCGATAGTCTCTGCTTCCCTCCATGCGTTTGTGCTGGCACTTCATTCTTGTCAGTTTACATCTTTATCATACCCTCCTTCCCTACTCATCCTTTAGCATTTTCTCCATTCTCCTTCTCCTTTGCATCTGTGCTTCTCTGTCCCTTCTCCTTCCTCGTCTGTTCTTTGCTCCTCGGTATCTGTCCTTCGTCGGCCTCTACTCGGCCATAACTTTTTTTGGCTTCCTCTAGCTCTCCCTCTTCCTTTCGTCACCCTTGTAGAGGTCTTGTCCCCTGCATTAACTCAGATAATTTTCAACTTCACCAATCTCTATGCAGAACTGCCTCATTGCAGCCCTAGTTGATGAGAAGGACCTTCCCTTCCACAAATTTTCTTGTATCATCTCTAACACCTGGAAACTATGTTCTCACTTTACGGTACTTGGCAAGGAAAGTAGCTCTTTCTTGATTCAGTTTTCAGATGCTAAAGATCTCAACTACATTTACTCTCATGGCCCTTGGGTGATTTATAACTCACTCCTCTTAGTTGATCGTTGGAGACCAAGCCTCACTCTGAAGGAACTACAGGTTGATAGCTTCCCACTTTGGGTGCAGTTTTGGGGACTTCCTTTCAAATATCACAGGGACCACGTAGCTGAAATCCTAAGTAACTTGGCAGGTGAAGCAGTGATCACCAATGGTGTTGCTGTCAATACAATGGTGTTCACTATGAAAGGGTTTTCAGAAGATGTGGATCCTGTTGTAGGATTGGCCATATGGAAAGTCGTTGCCCTTAAAGCCCGAAGGAAGTTGATGAAGGATTTGAACTCCTGGAACAACATGTCAGTGGCAAATATCATCTGGATTTTGAGGTAGACTTCGGATTCCAGTTTGTGGAAGATGACTGGATGGCGTGGCTAAGGAAAAAAAGAACTAGAGGGACTACTAAAGTAAATAACGAAAATGAAGGAGTGTATCATGTTTGTGAAGTCAAACCTGAAACTAAATCTTCCTCTTTCTCTGGAACTAATCCACTTCCTAACTGCATATCTGCTTCTGAGGTCTCGGACTCCTCTAAATCTTCGTTTAGTGATTTTTAGGAATAGATGAAGGTTGATGACTCAACCTCATCTGAAAGTATAAATCAACTACCCAACAACTGGATGGAGGTTGAAACCATGATCAATGAACTTTGTGGGCCGGACATCCATTTACCTCACTGGCTAAAAAATTACCTCATTCCTTTTTCACCCATACAAGCTTTCAATGACCCTTCCATATCTAACCTCCCAAACCTTAATCCAGTTGTTAACATAAATGACTCTTTTGTTGCTCCAATGGTCTCTGAGCTTGATAGATTTGATGGTTTATTGGAACAGGTGGTGGCTGGCACTCGTTTAGTTTTAGTGCCTTCCATGCCGCCCCCAAAACAAAAAAAAAAAAAAAAAAAGAAGAAAAAAACAACCACATCATGGAAGAACCTCAATCTTCCTTCAGTTATGCTCACCCTTGCCTACAAATAGAAACTTCTTATGTTAATGCACTTAAATGTCCTGACTCAATTACCCTGCATGACCCATACTCCCCAGAGCATTGGAAGATTCCTGACCAAAAAATTCCCCTGGCAGTTGAAGCTCCTTTTTGTTTAATGTCACCACGGCCTCAGAAAAGGAGGTGGACCAGTCTGTGCTAGATGCCTTTTTCCAGACTTGCATGGCAGGGCCCCCTAGTACCTATCTGTGTTTTATAACTTTGAGGCCACAAGGGACTTCGGGAATCTGTCCCTACCCTCCCTCATTGAAACATGGATGTCATTACCCCCCAAGCTAGCTCTTTATACAGCCTTACTAAAATGGTGGAACAAATCCCATCAGAAGAGAAAATGGGATGACATAGGGCTAGGCTTGATTATCAATGTAAAAAGGAACAAGGAAGTGTCCTGGCAGCATTCCCCTCTGTTTTAAACTTTGTTGAGGAGTTGTTTTAGTCTCCTCCTTTTTTATGTTATGTTCCTACCAAAAAAGGCACCCTTGTTGCTGGTCCTCTTAACTCCCTGTTGTCAACACGATGGAATTGTTTTATTACCAGCTCCTTTTCTTTGCAGAACATGCTCCCTTCAAATAAGTCAAGTGGAACTAAATTAGAGGATCAATCTACCTCCCAACACCCTCTTTCTTGGATGTTCAATTTGACGGATCTCAATTCAGATGATGATATATGGTTAAAAGAAGAAAAAGAAAAAGGACAATTCTGCAAGACCACGAGAGGCAGGGACAATGATTTAAAAGAGAAGCGTGGGAAGAAGCTCAAAACAGAGGCTTGTGCTACAAATCTTTTGCTGGATCATATAAGAGGAATTCATTATTATTTGAGTCTTACGACTGCTGAAGAGTGGGTTGGGGAAGCTTCCCAATCAGATATGAAGATCTTATGCTAGAACTATCGAGGATTCAAGAAAACCCCGACAGTTTAACAGCTTAAAAGCCTGACTTGTAAATATAATCCTTCAGTAGTTTTTTTGTTAGAAACTGAGCTTCATTTTGATTATGTATGTAAAAAGCTTAGGTGGTTTGGTTATTCTGAATGCTTTGGATTAGATGCTGTAAAGAAAGGGGGTGGATTCGCTGAAGGTTGGAAGGAAAAAGTCTCGGGTAAAATCCGAGATTCCACCCTAAATTGGATTAATCTCGAGTTAATACTCCTAAAAGGAGATTATTATTATTATATTACCTGTGTCTATGGCTACCCTAAAGTTAATGAACGATGTGTCTTATGGACGTGGATAATGAACACGACTATCCAAATGAAAGCACCATGGCTAGTGATTGGAGATTTTAATAAATGTAGTGATGTTGATGATAAAATTGGCTCTTCTTCTGCAACTCCAGGGAGGATCAGTTTCAAAGAAGCCATGTGAGTTGGAGAGTTATTGGAACTCCTGCCCAAAGGATAGCGTTTACCTGGTCCAACTATAGGCTCGGCTAGACAAGGCCTTTTGTAATGCAGACAGGATAAGGGAGTTTCCTTATTCGAAGTTACACGCCTTCCCAATCACGACTTCGGATCATGCACCCTTTTTCCTCTCAACTGATTGGGATCCTCAATTCAAAAAACGGCCGCGCAAATTAAAGAATTTAGTTAAATTTTGATGATTGTGATTCCTTAGTTTCAACCTCCAAGAGGTAGTTCGTGAATGGGATCCCTAGCATATACGGTTGATGCAAAGTTAACGTCAACAATGCAAACCTGGTCTACATGGAATAAAACCAGTGTGGGCCATCTATCTACAAATATTCATTGATTTTCTGATGAGCTTTCTAAACTTTAATGCAATATTGGCAAAGAAGGAAATCCTACCCAAGAAGGACTTGTGAGGAGCCAGCTGGATTTTTTCTGAATTTGAAGAGAGCCAGTCTCGGATGGTCTAAGAAATACAAAATATTTCTACACAATGGTACATAAAAGAAGAGCCATCAATCAGATTTCCTATCTCAAAAGACTAGATGGATAGTGGAATAAAGACCTGAACCAGATTGAAGGACTAACCATTGCAAACTTCAAAGATCTCTTCTCCAATAATTTTGAAAAGTCAGTTGAAGAAATCCTTCAGAATCTTGAAAACATTGAAGTACTTGCTCAATCTCCCAAAATCCTCATAGAAAATTTTTCTGTTGAAGAAATTCATGATGCAGTTTTCCAACTTTTGACTAACAATGCTCCTGGTAGATGATGGGTATCTACGTAAGGTAGGGAACCCTCCCCCAAAAACTAGCTATTGAGGTGAGAGAACCACCCTACTTAAATACCCTATTGAGCATCCCATACTATTTAATGTGGGATTTTGACATCTCATACTACTTTGGTCTCTATCAATTGGCGGCCCTTGGAAAGCCGACATCCCGGCTGCTACACTCTGTGGCACTTCACTCGGCCTTCTTTCGGCCAGAACCCTCCGCCGGTCAAAACCTTCCACAGGTAGCCCTTTTTCGAGTCGCCAACCACGAGCTCTGATACCAATTGATGGGTATCTAAGTAAGGTGGGGAACCCTCTTTCAAAAGCTAGCTATTGAAGTGGGAAAACCACCATACTTATATGAAATAATGATGATATATTAATAATCATGAAAGCAAATAATACATTAATTTTTCATACACATTATTTGATAAATTTATCAATTATTTTTATTTAAAAATTTAAATATTAAGTACAATATTAATATAATTTTTTGAAAACCTGTGATGACATCTCCTAGCCACATCAACAATGAGATGGAACCGGAAGCACACGTGGATACAGTTGCAACAGAAAGCAATGAGAAGATGGACATTCAACATGAATTGGGAATGAAGGTTCGAAGGAGTAACCGAATTCAAAGGAAGTCGTGGAAAGTGAGGGAGGCAGGGAAAGATTAGATGCCTCTTCCATTTGAATGCTTCTTCCTTCCTCCTTTGTAATTTTCTAATTTCTATAATCATTTTGAATGCAATTACTCTTGGTATTTCAACTTAATGATATGGCTCATAAGCTCAGTTATACTGATTAGTTACTCACTCTAACGTGCTCCATGATTAAAAACTACGATCATAACATTTGGTGCTCTCGTTGAGAGAGTTTGAAGCATGGTAGAACACACCCGAATGAAAGAAATGGCAGCTGATATAAAAAAACTGACAGAACGGGTAGAGGTGGAGAAAACTCAAGTCACCGAAACACTGACACAAATTGCAAAATCCATGCCACAGAGAGATTGCGATATATACACAATCATCGAAACTCATACAAGATGGGATTCAGAGTACACAGCAAGAATGGAGCAAATCGAGAGCTCCATGACCTCATTGTCCAGAATGATTGATCTGTTGACTAGAAATGTGGATTAGTGGAATCGGAAGGCGGTAACAAATGTGGGTTCAACATCCAGTGCTTCAAGCTACAACCCATATCACAGGGGAGGATCGAATTCAACACTTTATATGAAGCAGATTAAACTTGATTCTTAGAGGTTCGATGGCTCGGAACCATTAAATTGGATATTTCGAGCGGAACAATTCTTTTTATATTATGAAACACCAGATCCACAGAGATTGACCATCGCAACTGTGCACATGGAACGGAACGTCGTGCCATGGTTTCAAAAGCTTCAGAAGGCCAATTAAATTCCAAATTGGGTATCGCTAACACAGGCAATTGAAGAGCATTATGGACCTTTACAGTTTGATAAACCACGGACCAGACTCTTTAAATTGACACAAGAGTCTTTGGTGACCCAATACTATTCGGACTTTATGATGTTGGCAAATTGGGTTGAAGGATTAACAGAGGAAGCAATGTTGGATTGCTCCATTAGTGGGCTCAAATTTGAGATCAAACGAGACGTGGTTGCCCAATCTCCTACTACACTACTTCGAGCTGTCTCTCTCGCCCGCTTGTATGATGACAAACAGAGTATGGTCTCTGCGACTCAAAAACCAAAGGTATCTAACGTTCACGTTCCAATGATCCGTTACTCAGGATCCAATTCAAACTCCAGCGTCAATATGGGATCTACCAGTTCATCCCCAAAGACGTCATTACCCCCTTTGTAGCCCACACCATTGACTAAACCGTTACCTCCAGTTAAGAAGCTATCGCCAGTAGAGATGCAATTAAAACGAGATAAGGGATTATGTTTCTTCACCTGTGACGAAAAATATTCGTGGAATCACAAGTGCCCAAACTGACACTTCATGATCTTACAGTGGGAGCTAAATGACTCAAACAATACCGAATCAATGGAGGCACTTAAGGATTCTCAACTGGAGAATTCAGAAAACACTCCCCCCATTGCGCATTTATCCTTTTCTGCCTATCAAGGCTCTTTTGGGGTTGCCACTATCATATTCACAGGATTCATCAACGGACACAAGGTCAAGGTGCTAATTGATGGCAGAAGCTCAGACAATTTTCTTCAACCTAGAGTTGCTCAGTTCTTACGATTATCAGTTGAAATTGTGCATGGACTTAGAGTAATGGTCAAAAATGGACAACTGCTCGAAGGAGGTGTGATTCGTGAATTGCCTCTACAAATTTAAGGCTATCAATTACCTTGCCAAGTGTATGTGCTACCAGTCGAGGGAGCTGAGTTGGTGTTAGGGGCAGCTTGGCTTGCAACATTGAAAGAATATATTGCCAATTACAGTACTTCAACACTAAAATTCTACCTCAATGGACAATTTGTTACACTACTTGGAGAGAAGCCACCCTCATGTGAAGTTGCACAGCTTCATCAGATGTAACGAATCCTAGATATTAAAGCCATTGGTGAGATGTACACCTTGCAATGTGTTGACATGGAGGAGACACCAGACATCAAATTGTAAGTTTCGAATAATCTTTCTATGGACCTACATAATCTATTACAGCAATTTGCTTCTATATTTGAAGTACCACATGGCTTGCCACCATCTCGGCCACATGATCATGCCATCATTTTACAAGAAGGAGTGGGGCCTATTAAGGTCAGACCATATCGCTATCCACATTTTCAGAAAGGAATTATCGAATCCATGGTTGCTAATATGTTAAAAGAAGGGATCATTCAACCCAGTCACAGTCCCTTCTCAGCTCCAGTTCTTCTGGTTAAAAAAAAAAAGATGGCTTTTGGAGATTCTGCATGGATTATAAAGCTTTGACTGCCGTTACGATCAAAGATTCTTTTTCGATGCCCACTGTGGATGAGTTGTTAGATGAACTTAAGGGGTCGCAGTTCTTCTCCAAACTCGATTTGCGCTTGGGTTATCATCAAATCTTGATGAAAATAAAGAATCGTTACAAACGGCTTTCCAAACGCACCATGGTCAATGGTTGGTAATGCCGTTCAGGCTTACCAACGCCTCGGCTACTTTTCAATCTCTCATGAATACTATTTTTCAACCATATTTACGCAAATTTGTTCTAGTTTTCTTCAATGACATTTTGGTTTACAGTAGCTCCTAGCAGCTCCATTTGGTTCACATTACTATTGTACTGACATGTCTGAGTGACCATCACTTATTTGCCAAACTCTCCAAATGCTCCTTTGGCCAAACCCGAATTGATTATCTGGGTCATATCGTTTCTTCAACTAGCGTCGAAATGGACCCGACTAAAGTCAAAGCTGTACTAAATTGGCCAACTCCAGTCACGGTTAACCAGCTACAGGGATTCTTGGGCCTCACCGGCTACTATCATTGTTTTATCTATTACTATGCTTCATTAGCTACTCCACTCACCCAGCTGCTACAAAAGGATGCTTTCAAATGGACAAAGGAGGCTACCTGAGCTTTCCAGGACCTCAAGATAGCTATTACTCAAGCACCAGTCCTTGTGCTTCCAGATTTTTCCAAGCCATTTGTGTTAGAGACATATGCTTTTGGAATTGGTATCGGGGCTATGCTCAGTCAAGATGATCATCCCGTTACATACTTTTCGAAGAAATTATCTTCCAAGATGCAGAACAAATCGGTTTATGTACGGGAACTCTATGCCATTACAAAAGTAGTGGCAAAGTTTCGCCACTACCTTTTGGGACATCAATTTGTTATTTGTACTGATTAGCACAGTTTGAAACACTTAACCACTCAGGTGATCCAAAGTCCAAAGCAACAGGAGTGGCTTCCAAAATTGTTAAGTTTTTGTTATACCATTGAGTATAAGCCAGGAAAATCAAACCTCGCCGTAGATGCTCTCTCTCGATCTTATTACATGGCATTGTCCTTCGCTTCACCTACTCTATTACATGACATTGCCCATGAGGTTCGAGTTTCTCCCGCACTTCAACGCTTATTCCAACAATTTTGGACTCAACCCGCAGCTATGCCACAGTACTATCAATGGAGCACTGTTACTTTGGAACCAACAACTGGTGTTACCAAGTACAACCCGCGCTCTGATTGATCAAATTCTTACAGAATATCACTCCTCCTTGATAGGAGGTCATGTAGGAATTCGACGTACGTATCATAGAGTTGCTACCAACTTCTTTTGGCCTGGTATGCGAGATGATATTAAGCTTTTCATCCGTCTCTGCGAGTTTGCCAATGTGCCAAGACTCCTCAATTACACCCAACTGGATTGTTACAGCCACTTCCTATCCCACATGCTATTTGGGAAAATGTTGCGATAGACTTCATCATTTCTTTACCGCCATCACACTGGTACACAGTTATTATGGTCATCGTTGACCGTTTGTCAAAATATGCTCATTTTGCTCCACTTAAGACGTCATATACCAACTTAAGTGTTGCAGAGAATTTTTTCCAAATAGTGGTTAAATTACATGGCATTCCTCACTCCATTGTCTCTAATCGAGATCGTGTGTTTACCAGCTCCTTCTGGAAACACCTATTTCGATTGTAGGGTACCACTCTCCGTATGTCTTCTGCTTACCATCCTCAGACAGACAGTCAATCAAAAGCCCTGAACCGATGTTTGGAAATGTATCTCCAATGCTTTGTGCATGATCACCCCCACCAGTGGTATAATTTTCTCCCATGGGTCGAGCTCTGGTATAATACTGTTTATCACATGGCAATTGGAATGACACCATTTAACATAGTTTACGATCATGACCCTCCCGCGATTTTCCGTTACACCCAGTATGAGGAGGACACGCCCTGGGATGTGTTGTAGCAACTCCGTCTTCGCGACTTAAGTTTGGACCAACACAAACTCAACTTGTTGCTCGTACTTCTTTAGCCATATGGTCAGTCTTCTGTCCATCGCAAGATGCATGAGAAATTGGGTTTTTGCTACTTTTGTTCATTTCAGATCAATCACCGCATTGGTCCCATTGCCTACCAACTGCGTCTCCCTCCAGAGGCTCGTATCCACCCTATTTTTCACATTTCCCTTCTGAAATACTTTTATGGTGATCCCACTTCGATGACTGCACCGTTGCCGATTCAATTTGTTGAGGAGATTCCCTTAGTTTGCCTGGCTGAAGTTTTGGATAGTCAAACTATTAAGCTCAAGAATTCGTGGGTGGACCAAGCTCTCATTTGTTGGCATGGGTCTGACACTAACACATGGGAGTCGGTCTCTCACATTCGCGCCACGTATCCCCAGTTCGACCATGGGGGCAAGGTCGCACTCAATGGGGGGAGTAATATGATGACATCTCCTAGCCACATCAACAATGAGATGGAACCAGAAGCACACGTGGATACGGTTGCAACAGAAAGCAATGAGAAGATAGACATTCAACATGAATTGGGAATGAAGGTTCGAAGGAGTAACCGAATTAAAAGGAAGTCGTGGAAAGTGAGGGAGGCAGGGAAAGATTAGATGCCTCTTCCATCTGAATGCTTCTTCCTTCCTCCTCTGTAATTCTCTAGTTTCTGTAATCATTTTGAATGCAATTACTCTTGGTATTTTAACTTAATGATATGGCTCATAAGCTCAGTTATACTGATTAGTTACTCACTCTGACGTGCTCCACAATTGAAAGCTACGATCATAACAGAACCATTGTACAAAAATGACATTGGCCTAGCTTGCCAAGTGGCCAGGGCATCCATAACAAAGTTTGAATCCAGTTGGTTGTAAAACAACTACAAATTATCAAAAAGGCATTGCTTCAAAGAGTAGGATATCGTATGTTAGGAGTAAAGATAAGATTGTATTTGTTTTTCATGAATTGAGGTATCCTTTGGCTTCTCATATTTGGTACTTGATGGCATAGAATTTGAATCTACGATCTTGGAACTCTTGCAAACTATTCAAACCTTTCACTGATTGACCAGTAAACCAAGTGACTTAATATCATGTTAGCATTGAGTAATTGGTGTGGACGAAACCAACAAAGAGCAACAATGTGCAAGGCTAGAAAAATTAGACTAGACTGATCCATTGGAATAAAAAGCCAATGAATTAGTCACAAGTTCATTTTGATTAACCCTTATAACTAAACTACTAAAAAACCACCGAATAAACAGGTTAGACAGTCTTGAAATTTTCTTTTTTAATATGCTAAAAACATTTCAAAGTGGTTACTTTCTTCATATCAAATTTCCTCATCCCTAACTCTATTGATTCTTCTATTACTCGTTTGTCCTCTAACTCTAATTTATCCACCAACAATCGGCTTCATGTTGCTACCATAACCTTTATCAAGAAGTTCTCAATCTCTAAGATTGTTTTCCTTCATAGCCAATCTGATGGCAAAGGTTATTTCAAATTTTGCACTCTCTTATTACTATGTGAAGGTGCTTGGGGAAGATAAGAGTGAAGAGAGAGAGATTGAGTCAAATGGGTTATTGAGACTTAGGAGAGAGAGAGAGAGAGAGGAGAGAAGAGAACAGTAAGGCTTTTATCATTTTATGTGAATTAGCCATTGTGATAAAGAGAAAACATGAAGGGCAAGAAGAGAGATTAAAAAAAAAAAGGCTCTACAGTAGAAATAGTTATGCTATGTCAAGCATTCTGTCTATTAAGGCCAATAATTGTAACTTTTGGATAGGAGTATTATGGTGGTTTGGTTGTATTTAGAGCCTATAGAATTTTAAAGGTGAGTTTTTATTACTCACTTTTTTAGTTTTTTATCGTTTAATTTTTTATCATCTATCATAAAAAATTATATATATATATATATATATATACACACACACACACATTTATTACTAATTTAATCTGTAATTAAATTGTACATTAATATCTTCACTGATTTAATAATTAATTTGATTTTAAAAACATTTATAATATATGCATGTCAAAAATGGAACATAATAGCTCCTTATTAGCATAATATACAAAGAATTAGTAGACACAATCTATACAAAAATTTCTATATAGCTTTATAATCAAGATCCATAACTTGAGAATGTATTCCAATAACTTTCTAGAAATTCAGTAATTAACAATCATATTCCTCTCCATTATCACATCTTAGCAAGCCAAAAATTCCTTAACTTCAATGTGGTTATATAACACCTACACGGAAATTCTAATAAAGATTGAACGCCCACCTAATTCACCAATTTCAGGGGCCTCTCAATTTCAGGAGACACAAAAAAGGGCTGCCCCACCACTATGGAAAACAAAAATGATAAACCAAACACTTCCAAGAAATTTGTTGGGCAACTGCCACCCCTAACCTAGTGTTTGGTTGGAGGGGTTTGGGGGGAAGGGGAGGGGAGATGAGTCATTCTCTTTGTTTGGTATGAAAAAATTAGAGGAGAGAGAAATTTGTTGAGTGTGTTTGACCAAATTGTTCCTATTTTATTTTTACTTCAAATATAATATAAATTTTATTTTTTTAATAGGATTTAAAATATTTTTTTATAAAAATAAAAAATATTTTTGAATAAAAATAAACATTATTTTTTATAATAAAAAGAAAAAAAAAACTTTTTTTTTTATAAAAATATCTTAAAAACAAAAAAAATTAATTAAGGGTATAATTGTCCATTAATCCCTTCCCTCCCCTCCCTTTCCCTCCTCAACCAAACAACATATCATTAAAATCCCTCTCCTCCCCTCTCCTCCAAATCAACCAAATAATATATCATTAAAACCCCTCTCCTCTTCTCCCCTCCATTGAACCAAACACTCCCTAAGGGGACTGTTGGTGCGTTTGGATCCCTTGCAATAACGGATCCAATTGCACGTCGTCTGGTAAACATTTTAACATTTTTTTTAGAGTTTAAGATTTATTTAATAAAATAAAAATTATAATTTTGAGAATAACAAAAAAATTAATTATAAAAAAAGTACACTTTAAAAATGTTATCTATACAAATGATATACCAAACACTTCAAAGAAATTCCTTGGGCATCTGTCACCCCTAAGGTGACTACTGGTGCGTTTGGATACTTTGCAATAACGGATCCAACTGCAAGCCGTCTGATAAATATTTTAACGTTTTTTTTAGTGTTTAAGATTTAATAAGGAAAATAAAAATTATAATTGTGAAAATAAAAATTTTAACTATGAAAAAATTACATTTTAAATATTTTAACTATATAAACAATTAAATTTTGGAAAATATAATACTTTTTCCAATGAAAATTTTTAAAGTATAATTTTTCCTGACAATTAAAAGTTTCATCCTCCTAATGCAGATACCCAACTAAACTTTTTAGTCCCTAGAAAAAGGCACGAAAATGCCTACTGCAAGGTACAAATGTGGCATTTGATACATGCATATCACAATTTCGTAGGTCTTTGGAAACCTTTGTAGTGCACCTGTTAGTTTTAGAAGAAAGAAATGTATATTTTATAAATAGACCAAAAAACGTGTAATTTAGACATTTTTCAAAAAAAAATAATTTACCCTCACGTAAAACATAAACATGTAAATTTTAAATTTTTCATATGTTATATCTAAATATTTTATAAATTGGTTTTCAAAGGCTAAAGAAATTAAATTTCCCATATATTGGACAATACCTAATTGTCTATCCTTTCCGTTTAGCGTCGCCCATTAACAGATGCATTACTACCATTCAGGTATTTTATCTATTACTCTAGAGTAAATACGCAACTAGGCCCTTAAAAGATATATCTCGTAACGCTTTAGTCCATGGATATTGATCCTTGAAAGATATATCTCCTAGCGCTTTAGTCCCTGGACCAAATTATATATTTTTTCTCCTTTAAAGGACTAACTTCATATATACCATTAGAGCTAAAAACTTTAAAAAACTAATTCGCATAAAGCAATATATCCAATGGCTGAAGTGTTTAAAAGAATATATTTTAGGGACCAAATTGTATATTTATTCAATACTTTATCTACAGAAATTCGACCATTATCATTAAAGATAAATTAGATGAGGAAAAAAAAATACCTTATTTCTTTCATTGGCACCAAGTTGCTTCAAAACACATTTGACGGGCGGCATGCTTTGGTTTAGGAGCTGGGGTCGTGAGATTCTTAACCTTTGTATGCTCCAATTACAAGTGGAGGGCTGCCTTTATTTAAGAAAACTCACTACCTGTGGCGTAGCTTTGTGTCCCTAAGACTCCCAGCCAAAGCTCCAATATGGCCTTTTTGTGTATTTTTATTTTCAGATGTAACAACAGCATAAAAGACGCGAATTCTACTTAGATTAGATTCTTCACTCTTGAACCAATTAGCGGTTGGTTGATACCGTGATATACTAAGAGCAGTCACTTCTCCAGTAAAAGATATGCATGTGATATATATTACATTGAAGATCAAAGAACAAAATAAATCAGATGATGGGGAAGCCAAAATTGTGGGGGAGGAAGGAAAAAGAGAAAAAAGAAAAAAGAAAAAAAAAAAGAGGTGAGAGATGAATAATGGAAGAGATGAAAAGAAAGCAGCAATTTACCAAAACCAGATATCAAAATCAGCTACCAATGAATTCTCCTCTAGCATCCCAAGGGCGATTTTCATAAGACTTCCCGACAATGCTGTGCATTTTATTTAGACTGCCATCCTCGCAGCGGAATTCTGGAAAATAATCAAGGAAAATTTTGCTTCCAAGTTCATCAACTCCATTGAATAGAAAGCTTCTCAGCAAGTCCTACAGGATATAAGACAAGTCAGAAACTGTACTTCAGGTTTGTGAAGGAATAATACTGACCTCAAGTTGGGCATACCTTTGCGAGTGTGTCCCCAATCAGCTTCTTCAAAACTCCTTGACCTGGATCCTACTTTCCAAAAGTTTTGATGAACCAAGCCCGTAAAAAATATGCTAAAAATATAATGTAATCTCAAAATCTAAGTCACTGTTAAATAAAGTGTCCAAGATTACTTAGTACAACAATTCACCTCCCAACGTTTAGTGTCAATATAAAATCCTGATTTAAATTCTGGAAAATAAATTTCCTATGTTCTAGAATCAATGAGTTATCCAAATCTTCAAAGACATTGATACGACCATGATATACAAAGTATGACCATCTGTTTGGCAAAAATATCATGGTCTAAACTGATGCTCAAGAAATGCAAAATCTACTGAACCTTCTTGCCTTAATTAAAATGTTCTTGATGAACATTATATGTCGTGATGCTCATATATCACTTTCTCCTTTTGCTTGGGCCTTCAGTTCTTCAATAATTTGTTGACAATATTAAAACATGGATAATGCATCACTGATATGCCGATGCCACATTTCTAACTACGGTTTGGGCAATTCAATCAGCATGTAAAAAACAGGATACTGTATGATTAATCACAAAGGAAGTTCAGTTAAATGACCAACTTTAAAAAGGCATCATTGGCCCATTCATTTTCTCCTTATCCCTTAAAACATTGTGGGAAGACTATAAATGCTAATATGGCCAAATGACCAATAATATGACTTTAGAAGGAAGAAAACTTATGACAAATCCTAACTACCTTTTCTGCTCTCCACGTTAAATATCTATGTTGTGCCTCACGATTGCAGAAAATCTGGGATGCATCTGTCTCCTCAACTGCTTTGCCTATTAATTCCAGCCACACCTGCAAAAATAAGGGTTATAAGGAAAATTTTAGTAATTTATGGGGTTATCTATTCGAAAAGTTACAAAATTTTTTTACCCTTTACAAAGTATCCCATATTTGACATACATGTATCTTAGAAAAAGATAGTGGTATTAATACCATGTAGTAATCCTGGAATGCAGAATACAAAATATCATAGTTTTCTGGGCTTGAAGGAAACTTTGTCCATATGACAATCGGTGAAAAAAATTGTATAGACTCGCTTGTGAGCTTCCCTCCCCATGGTAAAAGCTGCATGAAATTTTTGTTCAGTTAAGAAACCTAGGTCTTTATAGAAAGAGTCAAAGAACTGCAATAGTTAAACAGATTCACAGATGCACCTGAGGACTTTAATGTGCCAATACTAATATATTTGCACTTACCTCAGCATGTTTGAGGCCAAGGGGAATTAAGCTCCTAAAGTACTTTTCCTTGTAATCCTGCCGATTAATAATATCATGCAATGGATTAAGGTCCCTGTCATATTTAATGCTATGCTCCAGATTAGTGCTCCACATAAAACACTGTAATTTGTTTGTAATGTTTGAAGTTATAAAAGGAAAAGAGGAAAACTCTCATAATATTGCCATCACTGAAGAAAATTTGAAAACATTAGGGACATCAATGCCATAAAAAATCAAGGGGAAGGACACTATTAGATGCTTATTGCCAACTGTAAAAAGGTGAAGAGAACACAACAAGATATCAGGTTATTCTTCATAAAATTAGTTGAGTACATTTCTAAAATTTGGATTTATAGTTTTTCAGTTACGTTATTTTGACCAAGTGTTGATGATGCAAAGCACAAGTATTGAAATATAACTAAATACAAAATTGAGGGAAAAGCACTGCACCCTGATGAACTTAAGTACAACAAATGAAGACATAGTGCACACATTAGGCAGTTATGTTTGTAGTTATTGGGTCAAGAAAGGCTTTTCTTTTGTTTGGTCATCTATAGTTGCCCATGAACTTGAATAGTTCTAAGTTAACACATTCAATTTTTAAAATGCATCAACCACTTCATACACTATTTTGAAGTATTTCATACACAGTAAAAAGAAGTTTTATTAGTAAAAAGTATGAATTATCAAAATGCTAGATCTAGCAAATTTGTAGAAAACCAAAAGTCCATGTAAAATCACGTTCTTGTGATTTGCCACCCTAAATAATCCAAGTCATGTAAATCCTAACTGATTATAAGAATCAAAGAAGCATTGCAAGATTGTGATGGTAGTAGTTCTGCTGATTAGGGCAAGACTTCTTCACCTTCTTTAAGACTCTGTACTTGAACTAACAAGTTTGACTCATAGAAAGTAGTATGAAACAATAGAATAACTATTATTTCCTAATTACGCTAAAAAAGTTTAAAGAATATATTTTAAGAAACAAGAAAAGGAAAGAAAGTACAACTGGGAGGGGTGGGGGTGGGGGGAAGGGAGGGAGAAGAAACCCACTAGAAAAAGAAAAAAGACAAAAGGAAACAGGGAGCCACTCTTAGCCTTCGTATTCCTGACAAAGCTTTTGAAACATCTCAAAACAAACTGCTCCAAGAGGAAAGGACATACCCATTCAGATATTTTCAAACATAAACTGATAAAAACAAAGGTGTGAACCTTGTCCACAGAATAATGACGCTTTTTTTTCCAAAAACAAGCTAGGGCTAATTAGTGCCTTGTGAATATAATATTTATCTTCACCCAGTTCAATCAGGGCATGCTAATGAGACCTTTCTTTTTTATTAATTAATGAGACTGTTTGACATTCTGTTCTGGTAAAATATATGCATTCACTACACCCAAATAATGATGTGAAGTCCTATGCTGTATAATTCCAAAAGTAGAATATTCCCATAGGTCAGAAGGTGGGCAATAAAGAGTAATAGAAAGTTAAAATTGAATAACACTTTGACTATAAATGAAGTTCAACCCAAGGGATTTTTATAAATTAGTGAAGAACTATGCTAGAAAGGGAAAGTATTGGATTGACTTTAAGTAAGTTCCATGAGCTTAGGAATAAGTTCAACAACCACAAAAATAGTACAAATTTCATGATTGTTCAACAATTTGGAGGAAGGTTCCACAACTAGTTAAAACACATTATTACAATAGCTAGGGGAGAAGATGCTAACTCACAGCACAATGATGTTTGATCTAGCACTGGTGAAAAAGTTAGCACAAAATATGGGTACATCATATTCTACTTTTGGAAAGACAGCAAAATCCAGAACCTGCATGAAAGGTTTGAGACAAAGTTATTGCAAAGAAAAGAAGCAGCAAGTATCATGTATAAATAATTTCTACTCATCCGACAGGCAGAAAGATTACAGAATACTTCCACAAGGACTTCTATTTCTTTTTCTTTTGTTCACTCGGACCTTCAAACCAGGTCCTAGTTCATACGAAGGCAAGAAGATTTGGACTTTATGTTCTTGTCCCCTGATGGGTTTGATTTCTCATGATAAAAATTTAAGAAAAAAAAAGATAATTTCCACAAAGTAAATAATTGTTTTGTTTTGTTTTATTTTTTACATTTTTCTTGTTTTCTTATATATATATATATACGCATGACAACCCTTTTATGTTTAAAAATAGAATTGAAGAGAAAGTAGAGGATAATGCCAGTAACAAGGCTGAAATGTGATGTTTTGTACAAAATGAGTGAGACGAGGAAAAATAATAACAAATCAAAGGGTTACCGCAATCTTCTGCAGTTATATTTCTCAAATGCATACTTATTCCATCAAAATAGATGCCAAACAATTGATAATGGGAATGGTGTTAAGAAAAATTAAACTAAGCAAGGTGCGTCACAGTCAAATCTAGCACTATGAATTTTGACTTATAAGAAGGGATGCCCAAGCAGTAGGAGAAAGTTTGGACTTTTTGAGAACTAAAGATGAAGTTTGAAGTAATGTAATCAGCATGTATATAGAGAACAACACTCTGCTACAGATTTGATGGCTAATTACTATAATTTCTAATGACTAGGAGCTGTCTGAGTTTGACACCCTATGGAGTTCTCGAGAAAAAGAGATGTCAGAAGAAAACAGATATAGAAAGACAAGTTTACAAGATCTGTTAAAAACTTTGCTTCACATTAACGTTCAAAGTTGCTCAGCAGTCATTGATCAGGGTAAAAGGGTAAACTAAGATTGACAGCAAGTTCTACAAATAAATATTGAGGGTAATCAATCACTCCAGCCATAATAAATTACCAGCAACTACAAAAGCAGTAATTAGATAGTAGTGAAAACCAATCCTATATACTCCATCAAATTAAATACCATTCTAAAATGAAATACTTAAAAAGTAGAAGTAAGTATCCTTAGAAGAACCCTAACATTATGTTATATTTTGGCGCACTTTAAAATCAATGTAAAAGTACATCATTTCCCAACTAAAAAAGAAAGAAATACCTGCATTGTTTCTGTTTCAATGATCAAACTTCGCAGGAGCCTAATCTTGGCAGCTTGAAATGATAGCATATGAAGCTCTCCTTTACCATCCTTAGAATTGATGGAACTGAATTTTTCCTAGTAAGACAACATATGAAATGTAGAGTGAAAATGATATACATATATATATACACACACATAGACACACACATGCGCACACACACTCTCACAAAGGATAGATGATATTATATCATCAATAAATATCAGTTCAATTACAGAGCAATGAAATGGGCGAATGTAAGCTTTTGTTAACGTTGACAGGACACTAATAAATACTATACCAACAATCCAATGACCTAAACCATACACCGTATCAACAATCCGATAACCTAAAACATTTTCCAGTACACTAATTAAAAATAAAGCAAGTGAAACATTTCAGGACCATGGGTTTCCAAAAGGCATAAAATCAATTTCACAGACAACCAGTTACTAATACAATGGCAGGCTCAGGACACTGCTTGAATCACATGACAATGCAACAAAAACTGAAAAATAAGGAGAAGTCATGAAAAAAATGTGAAAGAATATTTTATTTTTAAAAAAATAAAAATAGAAAATAAAATACTTACATGATATGTTGACCAAAGTGATTATTTGTTTCATTTAGGTACAACTGTAAAATTTCATCAACAAAATGTATTTACGAATTGTCTCACGACATTCGTTACAAATGTCCATGAGGTGTCCAGTTAGAAATTATATTTCAAAATTGGAAGTAGGAGCATTCTATCAAGGGTAGGAGCGCATTATGACCGTTGATGTCCAAATGCCCAGCTACCCATTTAAGTTTTAGTGTTTCAAAGATTTCAGTGTTTACGCTTACATTAACTGGAATATATATCCACTTATTCTTATAAAGAAGCATTTTTCGGTATAAATCACCATAACGATTGGAATATCATCAATAATCATGTTTCAATGGGAAATTTCTCAGACAGTATAAATAATCAAGAGTAAGCATCAATACTTCACGGAAATGCAACCAAAATTATAAGAAAAGAAAAGAGAGAGAGAGAGAGAGAGAGTGAAACAGAAAAATTGATTAGTTGAATCATTTTGCATCATTTAAACATTCTGAAAGTAATGCCACGCACTAGTGTCACAACATTTTCATATTACCATCCAATTCTTAGTACCAACCTTGGCGGAGTCTCAGCCTTGACCGAGAGATTCTTTCAGGCCAAAAGACATTTGCAGGAAACAGCAGTGTATCAAATTTATATCGTTTTTATTTCCTTTCTCTACATTTTTCCCTTGGTAGCGAGTTCAACTTACAGAAAGTGTAAATCAATCGGGCAGAAATGCATTACGAAATTTGGTGTCCTGCGTCCATATTACTGCAGCTAGAATTCACATATTTTCACATGATGACAACAAAGTATTATTTAAAAATTCCATGGATATTATCTCTTTAGTTGTATCCCACGGTCCTAAGTTTAAAAAACCCACCAATTTGAAATGCTTATACTTGGTTTCAGGTTCAATGTCAAGCCACAAGAAAGCAATGAAGTACAAATGTAACAAATAACTACAACTAGTTCAAGAACCCTAATCAATCATTCCAAGAGAAACAAAGTAGTACAGATATCTGGCCACACCTGTAAAGGCGAAGGGACCAAATGTGTACGGCGTCTGGTTTCTTCCAAAGCGAAGTTGACGAACTTCTGGTAAGAGACTGAGAAGCTCTGTACGAAAACTTTTCTGTTCCTCCAGTTACAAGTGGAAACGCTAGTACCAGTTTTAATTAGTGGCTGAAATGGTGGTTGAAAGCAAAAGGTTGAGGAGGAACTGCCAATCTCCATTGAGGAAAGGCTTTGGGGGATTGTGAAGCTTGCCCTTCAGAAAGTTTGAAGCCCGATATCCTCCCTTTTCCTCAACGTGTGTGTATTTACCATTGCAGTGCCAGATGTCGAAACGAAGGACCTGTGGACTGCGTAGCTCGAAATCAAACAGGGGAAAGGGAGCTAAATTGCAGGATTTTTTCTTTACAGGAAAATACCAATTATTTATTGTAGTTCAAACTTCAAAATAGACAGGGGCATGGGTGGATTTTGCTTCTTTTTTGTCTTTTTGGAACATTATGTACCACTTTTAATCTAATTTACGAGATGTGTATATGATTTAGATTTTATAATTTTTTTAATTTTATGATACAAAACATCATATATTATAATTGTTAATTATAAAATTATTTTTATTCTATATTTTATATCTTACAAAATAAAAAAAATTAAATTTTATAAAATCTAAACCATTTAAATTAAATTTAGGCTATTCAACTAAGATACGTATTTCATGATTCGCACTAGATTCTTGCGTCTAATTTACCCACTTTTCTTTTCTTTTTTGTGTGGGGATGGAGGTATTTTTTAAAATTTATAAAAATATGCTGCATTAATCTTTTTTTGTAATAAAAAATTATAATTATTTCTTTTAAAGATATATTTAACTAATACAAAATAATTATTTTTTTAAATTTAAAATAACATTTATTTATTTGTATATATATATATATATATATATATATCAAATCTTTATACTTTCCAGGAGATCCTCAAGGTTGGTCTTTGTTATGACATCATTTCCTTGACGCTAATGTGAAGGAAATATCCACTGGTCATCATATCAACGCTGACTTGGCCTGTTCCTTGCCAACACAACAGCACCTAACACAAGATCAACATACCCCAATATTTTTTTAATTTGGATTTCTTACGTATTGTAACTAAATGTAAGAAGTACATTTGGCAAGAAATAGAAGAAAAAAGCTTATGAGATTTAGATTCTCTTAATTTTTTATTAATTTAAAGAGAGAAAGAGAGACATAGATAAGACCTACTCTCTTCTCTCTCTTGAATCTTTTTTCTTTTTCTTAAGTAATAAAATATTGAAAGATGAGAAATTGAGATGATCCTATTTTCAAAATTTCAAGCCCTTCATGGCAGAACCAGACTAATAAGCTAGCTATATATATAGCCATCTAGGACACTTCTGCTATTAGGCCAAAACCTGCGCAATTTATGTGATAATATAATTCCAAGTTTACTAATACATTTACAGAGAGAACAGCTATATTTGAGATGTCTATATAAATCAATTAACACCGGTTAGGGAGTGCAAGACATTGGAAAGGAAGGCATAAAATATTTCACAGCTTGGATGACAGATACTTCTCAATCTGGACACAGCCTATCTTGCCTCTACAATATGGGCCACCAATGTGATGGGGTCAACAGAAAAATAATAGAAATGATAGATATGTTTGCTATTTTTTTTTTCTTTTGTCAAATCAAGCAAAGAAATATAGAAGCATCATCCCCTGTATATGCATGGATCTAGAGTGAATCATAGAATTTACACAGTGCAAATCAAATTTGATTTGAACGGTTCATATTTCATAAATTTTTTTTTCGGATTATAAAAATTTTTTTTACTTTATAATAGAATGTAAAATCAAAATAATTTTATAACTGATAATTATAAAATAATAATAATAAAGTTTCATATTAAAAAAAAAAGTTTTATGAAATTTGGCCCGACTAGATGGTCCATATTACGGTGCATCCTTCTAGATTTGTAGAAAATTTGAGTTCTTCCCTCGATTTTTCTTGGAGACCCAAAAAAAAAAATCTCCGTCCAACTTTTCTTACAACGAAAATGAAAAAAGAAGAAGAGGTAGAAGAAAATGATGAGGTGACGATAATGGAACCCTTTTGGATGGTATAGATGCAACATAGGAGTCTTCTTTGCCACATCGGCATTTTCCGTTAACTATTTGAACACTATTCTCGATCAGGAAAACATTGAAACCTTTTATAAAGATATATGACAAAATTGACACAAGCATGTTGGACCAAATTAAAACTTAACACCAAATTTAAGGGACGAAAAGAGTGCTTTTGCCATTATAAAATATACAAATACCTCGAATAATGAATCTCAAAGAAAAGGGGAAGAACAGATTGACAATTAAATAAAACGAGACACGAAAGGAAAGTAAAGCAAAGGAGAAAGCTGATCAAACTAGAGTCATGAACTTAATGTTATATACTATCACATAAACATCTATACAATTTCATTAATGCTTTTGCTTTTTCTTTTTCTTTTGAGGGAATCAAGTCCTATGCTTTTCTATGATCTTGTTTTGCTGCTCCAACCATATTTGTTGCTGCTGCACTAAACTCAGTTCTTGCATTGATTTGTCAAGGGCATCCTCATTACTGGCCAATGAACCATGCCATGGCCCAAAGAGATCATCTTCCTTTGGTGCTCCCAACATGGGCTCATCAGAAATCTTCGCAAGAAATGTTGGTGCAGCCATTGTGTGCTGAAAATTTTGCCCCCAAAAGGTTGAATGAACTATAGCTCCGTTAGGGTTCCTAGCAGCAACGGTTGGTGCTGCTTCTGCCATTGACAAATTATTATTTTGCACTCTGAAGGTCGGAGTTGGGGTTGTGCTTGTCTGATATATATTGTGGGCATGAAAACTTGGAGCTGTGCTTGTCTGATATGAATTATGGTTCTGACAAGCTAGTTCTTTGCTCGTTTGACATGAGTTATTATTGCCATAAAAAGCAGCTGTTGTGCTCGTTAGATATGAATTATAGGCATGGAAAGTTGGTCCTGCATGTGTTTGAGATGAACTAAGACCATGAAAAGTTGGTCTAGTGCTTGTCTGATACGAATTTTGGCATTGAAAAGTTGGTTCTGAACTTGTTTGATATGAATTATTGCCCTGAAAAGTTCGTTTTGTGCTCATCTGATAAGAACCGTGGCTAAGAAAAGTTGGTTCGATGCTTGTCTGGTAGGAATTATGGCTTTGGAAAGAATATTCTGTGCTTGTTTGGTACGAATTATTGTCCTGAAAAGTTGGTGCTGTGCTCGTAAGATAAGAATTATGACCTTGAAAAGTTGGCTCTCTGCTTGTTTGATAAGAACTGTGGTCATGAAAAGTTGGTACCATGATCGTATGATATGAATCATGACTTTGAGAAGTTGATGCTGAACTAATCTTAAATGAACCTTGAGAATTAGAGGTTGGTGCCGTGCTAGTCAAATATGAATCATCGCCTTGAGAAGTTGATGCTGAACTAATCTTAAATGAACTTTGAGAATTAAAAGTTGGCGCTGTGCTCGTTTGATATGAATTATGGCCCTCAAAAGGTGACGCTGAACAAATCTTAAATGAATCTTGAGAATTAAAGGTTGGTGCTGAACTACTATTAAATGAACCTTGAGAATCAAAGATCGGCGCTGAAGTCATCTCATCCAGATTTTTATCTTGAAAAGCTGGTACCAAAGCCATGTTATTCTCTGCAAATTCTCGTGAACGGAAGGTTGGTGGCATTGCACACGAGATGTTTGAATTCAAGTCACCAAAAATTAGCGTCAAATCTGTTTCAAAACTAGAACTCTGAGCAGTGAAGGTTGGTGCCATTAATGTTGCTTCACCAGGATCCTGATTAGCCTGAAATGTCGGTGCTACCACAGCCGCCACCGCCATCGCCGTCGCCTGAAACCTGGGTTCCCCATCAAAGAAATCAATGAAACTAGCCTGTCTTTGATCTATGGCAGTGGGAGGAGGAGCAACAGTTGCTGTATCTTCCAGCTCCAGAAAAGGATTGTAATGATGATCAAACAAGCTATTAATGGCATTATTATTGGGTGATGTTTTCTCTGGTGTAGTAGTTGCTGTCTCTACCAAAACTAACTCCCAACAATCTTTGAACGCGTTATTGTTATTATTATGATTTCTATGTTTTTCTTTTTCTCCATTTTGCTCCTCATCAAGACTTACAAGGTCCAAACTCGACCTCGCTGCTTGATCAATCGGATACGAATGGTTCGAACAAGACTCATAAGCACTAGACACGTCATCATTATTCTGCGATTGCTTCTCATCTTGCTCACTATAATCCATCTCTGTCGACCTCCTGGGTGTCAAAATTCCAGCATCAGTAGCACTCATTAAGTCCTCTAACGATGTGCATCGAGACGACGCATGCTCAGACCCTGTCTCGAGGTAACTTTCTGGTGTCCCATATCTCTCATACCCTTCATCGTGTCCTGAATTATAACTAACACCCACACTTTCCCTTAATGCAGAAACAAGCAAGTGTTTCGAAAGTGGTGAGTGTGAAGAAGATGATTGAGCATTATTATTATTATTGTCATTATTATTGGTATTTGCAGCTTGGTCCCTTAAGAACTCTTGCAATGCCTCCATGAGCTCTTCAGATATCTTCTGCACTGGAGGGTACTCACTGCTCCTTCCAACCCCAATGCTTACACAAAACGAATAAAAATCACTTAACTCATCAAATTGCTTGCAGGATTTCACACAGGCTTGAAACGCAGAGATACATGCCTTGCATGGCAATTTGAAGAAGCTATCTAGAATAACAGCAAGCCCATCGGAGATATCTCTATAGAGATCAATAGTCTCTTGAACGACGGCGTATAGAGAGATCTGAACTAAACGGTTGGTTTTGGCTGCTCCCGTTGGTCTTGTCCCCATAGCTCTGTCCAACAAACGTTGCCAATAACTAATCCTATCGAGCAGCATCGATGGTTTCATGTCTTTGATTCCTGTCTCAATGAACAGCTTCTTGTAATTCTTTTGATTCTCGAAGGGGGTTTGATTCTTCAACGTGATTCTTCGTTGAAGCTTCCCTGTTAGGAAGCAATCCAACCGTTCGTCTAGGTATAAAGCAATTGTTCTGACAAAAGCAGTGTAGTCCCATGGGCTAGAACTAGAGTCATCTCTGAAGCCTGAAAGATTGAGGATTCTCGCGCCTCGTTTCATTACGTGGAAGACTTCTCTGGGAAAATATGGATCACCATCTTGAAAAATCCTCAGGACGATCATGAGAGATTTCAAGGCAACCACCCAATTCCTTGTTCTTCCAATGCGTTTGCCTATGGATTGAGCACATGCTGCTGCGTAGACTTTGCTAGATGATACGAGATTGACGATTTCGTTGATGTAACGTTCTTCCATGGGAATTTCGTCATGTGTTGTGGCCTTGAGGATGACGACTTCGAGATTGGCTGCATTTGTTACCTTGGCTAGGCTTATGCTGGTTTGATCCTTTACTGCACCAATTGCCTTCCTTAGCTTGCTTGGCATGTTGGTGAATAATAATTCAGATTGATTTTACGGTTTTGTCTCCTTCTTCAGATTTGACTACTGGGCATGTTTGATTTGAATTTCCTGGGAGGAAAACGACGGATTATTTTTCTGATTTGGGTGAGAAAGATGAGGGAAGGAGAGAGAGAGAGAGAGAGAGAGAGAGACTTTGGACGTTTAAGCGGGGGCTATATTTAGAGTTTGAAATTTGGTGGCGGAGAATGGAGATGGGAAAGAGTTCTGTTCAATTTATTAAACGCGTTTTACCTTTTTAACGAAAGACAGAAAAATTTTCAGTCATCACGAGAAGAGATTATAATTATTAACTTCTAACACACTAAACAGAATCACAATCGGGAAAATCTAGGACACTGTTTTATTGACGGTGAATATAATTGATTTTGATAAATTTGATTTTGCAAAATTGATTTTGGGTAAAGGTGAATTTATTTAAATGTGATTTATATTTAAAAATTTTAGTTAAAAAATAATTTTATTAATATATTTTTAATGCATTTAAGTCTACATTTGCAAGAAATGAATGTAAGTTGCTTCAACCCAACGTGATTTTTAGACATTTCAAAATCATGGTGCAGCATAATAAATACAGATCCAAATATGTTACAAATAAACTTTTTTTGCGCAAACTAAGTGCCTATTTGAATTTGCGTTTAAAACCTACGTTTGTATAAAAAGTCCACTTTATTACTTCGATGAAACATGGTTTCAGAGGGTCACACTACGTTTCCAAACACAGCATAAAGTTTGGAGTGAAACGCGATTAAATAAACGCTGAACTAAACATATACTACTGTAAGTTACAGATAATCACAGTTTTGTTCTAGCCAAATGCAGATCTAATCAAATAATAGAGAAAGGAAAAACATTTTCGTGAACTTTCGAAAAGCAAAAAAAGTGATTGTTCACTTTTTTATTTTTAATTATTTATTTTTTGGAATAAATTACATATATATTTTTTAAAATTTTGTTAAAATTATATGAACTTTTTATCTTCAAAATATACACAATTTTTTTTAAAAATAAAAATTTATCTTACATTTTAATGTAATTTTAAAATTTTTTATTATAATATTTTTTATTACTCTAAATATATATTTTTCAAGAATTCTTTAAATAAAAGATATTTTAATCAAAAAATTTAAAATTTAACTAAAACATGGGATAACTTTTTATTTTTAAAAAAATTGTATATTTTGAAAATAAAAAAACTTAAATAATTTCAACAAAATTCAGATATGTCTAATCTATTGTTGTTGTTGTTGTTATTTTAATTCTTTGCTTTTGTCCAATGCAGCGTAAAGGCAAACTGGTACTGTGAACTCATAAACTTTAAATTAGAAAAGCATGAAACAAAAGCATAACTTAAAAAATGTTTAAATCCAAATACATAAATATTTACTGAGTCATCATGATGAATAATGCCGGATGATCTATTGGGACTGACATGGCACGTTGTGTACCTTCTACAGGTTTGGGTGAGCCTTTGGTATTTTGCACACTCAGTTGTTGGTCATTGGAAATGTACAATTGGGACTATTGGGCTCGGTCAAGTTAAGTCTAAAATCTTGAGTGCATATCTTCATTCTCATTCAGGATTTTGGGGTATACCAGATTTTAATATATATTTTTCATATCAATTATAGGGTCACAACTAGAATCTAAGATATACGAGGATACCTCCATTTTAGAGGTATATCATGTCTCTTAATGAACGTGAAAATCCTCATAATTGCAAGTAAAAAAGTTTTGTCAATTTTTATAAAATAATAAATTGTAAAATGGTGATTGGAATCTTGATCATAAGTTCATAAGAAAGCTCCCGAATTAAATATAAAGAGTCACTTAATAGCCTACAACACAAAAATGATGGTCAGCATGGGAGCAACAGGAGCTCCAATGGCTAGATGAATAATTGCCAGGCGAATTTAAAGGCTTTTGATAGTAATTCATGGTTGGAAAAAATGATTAAGTTTAAAGACCCAAAGTTAAAAATATTTACTTTAAAGAATTTATTACTATTAGGTTTTAGGGATTTTATTTAAAATCAATGATAATCTATTTTAAAACAATAATAACAGATCCTTCAAAATAAATATTTTTAACTTTAGATTCTTAACTCTAATTCTCTCAAAACTAATTCTCAAAATGCTCTATATATATATTTTTCACATTTTGTATATTATTTTTTGAATTAAAATAGAAAAGCATAGAGTAGTTCACTCTAAGTTTAGCTTTAATTATTTTTTTTAAATTAAGAAAATGCAAAGATGCTCCTTGTGCATTCCCTTTATATATATATATATATATATAAACAAGAGAAAGGTGGAATAATTGGTTAAATTTTTTTTAATGTAAAAATAAAAAAATTATATAATAGCTAGTTAAAAAATAAATGTAAAATTGTACAACACATAAATAAAATATCAAAGTAATTGTAAATTAACAATTATAAGTCCTTATGCTATAACGAGGCTTTCTTTTAAGTTGTTGTGGTTGACACTATGCTAACTCTTCTTCTTTATCTTCTTCTTCTAATGACTCACTATGATTGTCATTATAAGTCGGTAAAAAATTCAATTCTCATTGAAAAGACTAAATGGGTGAGATCGACTGATTTGAGATGAAAAACCCTTGTTCTTATTGATAGGATGATTTTTACTCTTTAAAAGATACACTGATATACTCTACACTAAATGCAAATGGATATATAAATAGTGTCATCAATGGGACATCACTAGATGGCATGGGTTGTGTCGATAAGGAGGAAAATGATAAATTTAGGTGCAGAGACTAAAGAATTGATGGCATATAATAAGAGTCACTAGCTTTTTTGTAGTCTATAAACAACATAACTATTGCAAATAATAAAGGATCAATAACCCCCTACATTTGTGTACTGTGTAGTCAGTATAAAAAAAGAAGAACTAGCATATTTAAAAGCTATATATAGTGCAAAGGAAGAAAGACTTACACCTTCAAAGTTTGCATGATCTGGGGTGTAAGAAGACGATGAGAAACTTGCATTATCACCGCCTTGTGTCATCTACTATTGGCTCCATAGTTGAGATAAATTTGTGACCTCTTTTTCTTAGCCTAACCTCTGGCACTTGTGGCCTTGGCAAAAAAGGTGCAAGTGGAGCCAGTTAGGATACCACCATCTCCCAATATTTACCAAAGGCACGCAACATGGTATGAATATCTATGCTCACCTTCTTCCTTTACTTGCCAAACCCAAGTGCTAGAGTGTCAGTAACAACAAATTAGTACAAATCTTTCAACACATCGGCATGTGGAAGAGGAAAATTAGTAATTAAGTATTTGACATACATACATACATACATACATATATATATAAAGAAATACAATAATAACAATTATGCAAAATGTTATTATAAAACCTTAAGAACTACTTTTAACATGGATCCACTATTGCATATGTTGTTAATACCAACACATATAGTCAAAGGTGAGATCAATGAGAGACTTTTCCAAATTGTTTTAGGCCATAGGCGTTCTTTGTTATAATGAATGATATGTGCTCTTGCCACCAATCTTTTTAAATCTTACCTTTGAGTTAAAATGTATAAAGGGAGCTCATGTTGAATGGCTTCTTAAGGATATGTTATCACCTATCAAATTGACAAGGAACATGATTGACATGATTCCATTCAACTATCTAGAAGCAAAGAAAGGGGATGAATGCACACCAAACATTGGATGATGCCTAGTAGTAGTTTATAATTAACTGGCAAACACTAAATGAGCAGTACGGTTGCCAAATAACTTGTATCCAGAAAGTAAAAATTAAATAATCAAACATCTAGGAATAATGTTTGATTACATAAGTGTCAATTTTTAACCATAAGCGTCATTGTCCTTTATTTGATCTATGAGAATTCTATATTGACATAGTGCCTCTGTGGTCAGATGAGGATGCTATAGGACGAGCCTCCACCTGAAATAAAGTGATGGCATCAGAGGATATATATCTATATATGAGTTTAGGTGTAAGGGTCTTTATGGAGTAAGCTATAGGAATTGATCCCATGCCTATAAATGTAGTAAGGTGAGATATCCACCAATGTTTACCTTATCATAGTTTGCTACATTGTACATCTCTTTATATAGATGTGCCAACATTGCTAATCCCCATCTATACTATCTAGCTTCTTCCAAGTATGCTAATAAAGACAAATACATTAATATTACCTTGTCACCAATCTTATCTAGCATAAGGTATCCTCCGATAAATCTCATAATGTAAGCTCACATGAATTGTTATATGTCAACATCATTTGTATTATCCAGTAGGTTTACAAATGTTTGTGTGAGTTAAGGAATGCTAAGCCTCTATCCATTTATTGTCTTTAGAAGTGGTGTCACACCAAGTAAAACTTAACACACTACCTAGCAATTATATCTTATTTGTCGTGAGACTAGCACCTTTGGTGAAGGTAAGCCTAGTTGGATTGTAACATATTGAAGTGTGATTGTATACTTGCCTCTTGTCAAGTGGAAGGTATATGTCTCTGGATGCCACCTTTCTATAAGGGCTAAAACAAGTGTAGCATTGAAATCAAAGTGACCAAGTCGTGACACTTCATAAAATTCAGCTTGTATAAGGAAAGGAATGATAACAATCAGGGGTTCAAATAACTAGTCTTCCTACATGATCTAATGTATGTGGAGAATTCAATTATCTTGTGATAGATAGTGATAATAATTATATAACAAATTTGATAATATTGAAAATGATAAATTCAACAAAAATATTATATAGCTCTGTTGTGTCAATTGACCCAATTTTGCCACACAACCTATGACACATGATAAGTTTTTAGGTACAAAAGAGAATTGTCATTTGAGTTTGGATTTACAGTACCTTGACAACCAATCATTTAGCTCTCCCATAGCTAACAAGTTTAAACAAATGTATACATAACCTACGATCAAATTGATCAAGTACATTATAAAATCAAATACATCATAATCAAATAAAGTACATCATTAGACAAAATACACCAATAAGTCAAATATATTGTTTGTTCAATGATTTCTATTGTTTCCTAGGTTGACAACATGGATAAGTAGTATGGTTATGACTGATTTGTCTACACAATCCACATCTGTAATGCTCCCTTAGACTTTCTTTCCAATCTATTGATATGTGCTAAAATCACATCAGGTCAAGCTTTGGGGAATCTTGGAACAACATTGCAAAAAAACTTCCAGTTGCATTAGTCACCATACTCAGTGCAATGATATTCTTCAATCTTTGCTGATGAGTAATGTGCTTTGAAATTGTGGTGTTTGCACCCTAAGTATATCTTCACCGCATGTCAGATTGACTGCTTATTAACAAACCACATTTCAACATACAACTCTTAGATGTCATTCAAATAAATGGTGTCCTCCATCTCAAGAATAACAAGATTGCTCTCACCGCCTATGTTAATTTGTGAAAGAAATGTAACTACCTAATCTTCATATATATTGGTTCAATGGAATTGTTGGATCTTCCTCAACATTGTTTCCCTTATCATCATATGTTTCATACTCATTGGCATTAGGTGAGGCATCATATTCATCCTCCTCCTTAAAGTCATCCATTATATCTTCTAGCTTATTTGGGAATTAAAAAGGACTAATATTGTTAATTAGTGGTTAGGACAAACTCAGTTAAGACATGTTGTTTACAACAAGTATGAGATATTGTTAGGTGTAAATAGGTTAGGAATCAAATAGGCATCTATCTCCTAAGTATGATCTAAACAATGAGACTGATCCATTGGTTCCATGAAATTAGTTGGTTGATAGAAGTGTCAACTGTTCAAAACCTGGTCTTATGCCATGTTAAAACCCTCCTCCATGTTAAGATATACATATATAGATATAGTATACCAAGTTAATTTAGGAATTACTAGTTTGCTTGCCACGTCAATTGTATACTAGAACTCTAAAGTGCACACAATTATCATGTTAGGTTACATGAATAAGGATACTTACATACTAACTCAAATACAAACTAGTTTGAGTCAAGCTATAAGTCAATTCGTAATATTTTTTGTCAAGTGTATACAAATGTTGTGCCTTCCTTATTATCATGAATCCTCCCATTCGTACATATGTATATAATCTCCTTTCTTCTACTCATTATGATTTCTATAATAGAATTTAGGTATATGCACATGAAATATATATATATATATATCCCCTTTTATATTCAAGGTTTGAATATTTTATGCAATTTATTTTCAATTTCATTTTAAAAAAGTAAATATACACAAAATTAGCAAATTTTAATTTGACATGGTATTATGACATATTAATACATTACAATATTCTAAATAAATAAGTTATAACAACATTGTACAGGAAAATATCCTTAAAAGACAATATTATAAATATAAGTATATATTTTACGCAGTTACTATCTTACAACCATTTTTTTACCTTTAATAATAAATTGACAAAGTGAAGAAGCAAAATGGCCCACAAATTTGTATGGAGAAGATTCAGTTAAAGGAACAAAAATGTTCAGATGAAGGATTTGCTAAAATTCTTTCCATGTTGAGACCATAAAGACAATTTGTTAGGACCATAGTCACTAAATCTTCTTCTTCTTTTGTTTTTTTTAAAGAAAAGGATTAAATTTTGATAGAGATGGAATAGAAGATAATAGTAGAAAATTAAGAGATATTGGTACTACAACTAATATTTTACAAAAATAGATGATAGATTAAACTTATAGAAGAGTAAATGAGAGCAATAAGACTTGCAAAAGAGTGGATGAGAGAGCTAAGCACCAAGTTAGTTGTGAGTTCAGAGGAAAATGACATTTATGAGGAGGTGTGCAAAGTGAAATTTGGATTTAAATTAAGGGAGAAGGTTTTTTTTAATGTAATGAAACATGATAGCCAATCAAATTTATTCACATGGCAATATAACTTTTTTTTACCAATCTTGGGTTACCACATGGACATTATTTCATCTATGTAGTCAAAATTTGACTACTACCCCTTTGGAGCACGAAGCTGACTACTCTATGCTCCAAAATGAATACAAAGCTAACAATTAGAAATGGATTCTCTCATATTAAAAAGCCTCATGGTTGCTCATGTTCCCTCTAATGAGAGATCCATTCCTTCCCCCCCCCCCCAAAAAAAAGAAAAAATTAAAAAAAAAAAGAAATAATGTTTATGAGTGACATGAGCAAACATGAGGAATATCAACATGAGGAGATCCACACCCCTAACAATTTGAGATGTGGAGTTGTTAGCTTCGCATTTCTTTATTTTAAAAAGAAAAAACTTAAAACTGAATGTAAAGTGAACATTTTCATGTTCAGCATTTTTAATTAAAATAATAAAATATGGGAACACGGAATTGCTTTCTCTATATTCTCTATAATATTTTTTTAAAAAGAAAATATTATTTTGGAAACTAGTTTTTGTGACTGTATAATTTTGTTAAACATTTTTCTTAGTATAACTGTCAAAAAATTGGAATTTAAGAGTCCAAAAAGGTATTCGATCTACTATAGGCAAGAGCGAGGGTTACGATAATAATTGCCTTCGATTAAATGGTGATGAGTAATGAATTACAGGCGTGACAGTGTGTTAAGGCACGTTTCGATAAGATATGGACGAGTAGGATCCCCTAAGGAAGTATTTGGTTTTGTCAATGCACTCAAATGGATTAGGTGAATGAGTAGGCTTAATTTATTGTGTTAGTAAATCTAGTTTAGCCTCAATAAAAAAGATATTTATAATATTTTTTTATAATTTTATTTTCACACTAAATATACAAATTTTCTTTCAATATCTTATTCTATGATATGTGATATTTAGTTATCAAAAATTAAATTGCATTAACTAATCCAATTAATATTAGAATGTATATTGGTAGGAGTGAATTACACGAAGTGATTCTCATTTTCAAATTAAATAACGTATATGGCAGCAATGTGATAATGAATGCTTTTCAATAATTAAGACCACAATTATTAGTGGGCTTACATTACTTTTTGGTTATATATATATATATATATATATAAATATAAGGAAATATAATTAGTTACAAATTCAACCAAATTATACAAGATTAACAATAATATATAAACACTAAACAATCAAGTTTACATAATCGTCCTTTCTTTATTCAAGTAATAATTCAAACATGATCAAATAAAGATGATATCACTCCTATGCATGTTATCTGAATCCTCAAAGCACTAGATTGTCATTGTAAGTCGATAAAGAGTTCAAGTCTCATTGAAGAGACTAAATAGGTGAGATCAGTTGATTTGAGATGAAAAAATTTTATTCTTATAGATAAGATGATCTTTACTCTTTAAAAGATGCACTGACATACTCTACACTAAATGCAAATGGATCTATAAATAGTGTCATCAATGGGACATTGCTAGATGGCATAGGTTCTATCGATAGGGAGGAAAATGATCAATCTAGTTGCAAAGACTAAAGAATTAATGGCGTATAATAAGAGTCACTAGCTTTTTTGTAGTCTATAAACAAAATAACTGTTGCAAATAATAAAGGATCAATAACCCCCTACATCTATGTACTGTGTAGTTGGTATAAAAAAAGAACTAACATCTTTAAAAGCTATATATAATGCAAAGAAAGAAAGACTTAAACCTCCAAATTTTGCATGATTTGGGGTGTGGGAAGACAATGAGAAACTTGCATTATCACTACCTTGTGTGTCACTTACTATTGACTCCATAGTTAAGATAAATTTGTGACCTCTTGTTCTTAGCCTAACATCTGGCACTTGTGGCCTTAGCAAAACAGGTGCAAGCGGAGTCGGTTAGGATGCCACCATCCCTTAATATTCACTAAAGGCACGCAGCATGGTATGAATATCTATGCTCACCTTCTTCCTGTACTTGCTAGACCCAAGTGCTAAAGTGTTAGTAATAACAAATCGATACAAATCTTTCAACACATTGGCCTGTAGAAGAGGAAAATCAGTAATTAAGTATTTGACATACATATATATATATGTATGTATGTATATAAAGAAATGCAATAATAACAAGTATGCAAAACCTTACTATAAAACCTTGAGAACTCCTCTCAACATGGATCCACTATTGCATATGTTGTTAATACCAACATATATAGTCAAAGGTGAGATCCATAGGAGACTTTTCCAAATCTTTTTAGGCCATAACCTACGGCTATGTGTTCTATGTTATAATGAATTATATGTGCTCTTGCCACCAATCTTTCTAAACTCTGCTTTTAAGTTAAAATGTATAAAGGGAGCCCATGTTGAATGGCTTTTTAGGGATATGTTATCACCTATCAAACTGGTAAAGAACACAATTAACGTGATGCTATTCAACTATCTAGAAGCAAAGAAAGGGGATGAATGCACGCCAAACGTTGGATGATGCCTAGTGGTAGTTTTTTAATTAATTGGAAAACACTAGATGAGTAGTACGGTTGCCAAATAACTTGTATCCATAAAATAAAAACCAAATAATCAAACATCTAGGAATAATGCTTGATTACATAAGTGTCAATTTTCAATTATAAGCCTCATTGTCCTTTATTTGATCTATGAGAATTCTATATTGACATAGTGCCTCTATGGTCAAAGGAGAATGCTGTAGGACAAGCCTCCACCTAAAATAAAGTGATGGCATCTGAGGATATATATCTATATATGAGTTTGGGTGTGGGGGTCTTTATGGAGTAAGCCATAAGAATCAATCCTATGCCTATAAATGTAGCAAGGTGAGATATCCACCAATGTTTACCTTATCGTAGTTTGCTACATTGTACATCTCTCTATACAGTTGTGCCAACATTGCTAATCCCTATCTATACTACCTACCTTCTTCAAAGTATGCTAATAAACACAAATACATTAATATTACCTTGTCACCAGTCTTATCTAGCATAAGGCATCCTCTGATAAATCTCATAATGTAAGCTCACATGAATTGTCATATGTCAATATCATTTGCATTATCCAATAGGTTTACAAATGTTTGTGTGAGCTAAGGAATGCTAAGCCTCTACCCATTTATTGTCCTTGGAAATGGTGTCACATCAAGCAAATCTTAACACACTATCTAGCAATTATATCCTATTTGTCTTGAGACTAGCACTTTTGCGAAAGGTAGGCCTAGTTGGATTGTAACATATTAAAGTATGATTGTACACTCGTCTCTTGTCAAGTGGAAGGTATGTGTCTTTGGATGCCACCTCTCTATAAGGGCTAAAACAAGTGTAGCATTGAAATCAAAGTGAAAAAGTCGTGACACTTCATAAAAATCACTTGTATAAGAAAAGGAATGATAATAATCAAGGGCTCAAATAGCTAATTTTCTTACGTGATCTGATGTATGTGGAGAATCCAATTATCTTGTGATAGATAGTGATAATCATTATATAACAAATTTGATAATATAGAAAATAGTAAATTTAACAAAAATATTATATAGCTCTGTTGTGTTAACTGACCCAATTTTTTCCACACAGCTTATGACACATGATTTTTAGGTACAAAAGAGAATTGTCATCTAAGTTTGGATTTACAGTATCTTGATGACTAGTCATTTAGCTCTCTCATAGCTAACAAGTTTAACACAAATGTATACACAACCTACAATCAAATTGATCAAGTACATCATAAAATCAAATACATCAATAAGTCAAATACATCATAATCAAATGAAGTACATCATTAGACAAAATACACCAATAAGTCAAATATATTGTTTGTTCAATAATTTCTATTGTTGCCTAGGTTGATAGGATGGATAAGTAGTATGGTTATGACTGATTTGTCTGCACAATCCACATCTCTAATGCTCCCTTGGACTTTCTTTCCAATCTACTGATATGTGTTAAAATCACATTAGAGTCAAGCTTTAGGGAATATTGGAACAACATTGCAAAGACATTTTCAATTGCACTAGTCACTATACTCAGTGCAATGATATTCTTTAGTCTTTGCTGATGAGTAATGTGCCTTGAAATTATGGTGTTTGCACCTGAAGCATATCTTCACCACATGTCAGATTGACTACTTATTAACAAACCATATATCAACATACAACTCTTGGATGTCATTCAAATAAATGGTGTCCTCCATCTTAAGAATCTCAAGATTGCTCCCACCGCCTATGTTAATTTGTGAAATAAATGCAACTACCTAATCTTCATATATACTGGTTCAATGGAGTTGTTGGATCTTCCTCAACATTGTCTTCCTCATCATCATATGTTTTATACTCATTGGCATTAGGCGAGGTATCATATTCATTCTCCTCTTTAAAGTCGTTCATTATATCTTTTAACTTATTTGGAGATTAAAAAGGACTAGTATTGTTAATCAGTGGTTAGGACAAACTCAGTTAAGACATGTTGTTCACAACAAGTATGAGATATTGCTAGGTGTAAATAGGTTAGGAATCAAATAAGTATCTATCTCCTAAGTATGATCCAAACAATGAGGTTGATCCAGTGGTTCCATGATACTAGTTGGTTGATAGAAGTTTCAACTGTTCAAAACCTGGTCTTATGCCATGTTAAAACCCTCTTTCGTGTTAAGATATGCATATATAGATATGGTGTCCCAAGTTAATTTAGGAATTGCTAGTTTGCTTGTCACATCAATTGTATATTGGAACTCTAAAGTGCACATAGTATTATGTTAGTTTACACGAATAAAGACACTTATATATTAACTCAAATACAAACTAGTTTGAGTCAAGCTACAACTTTTCTTCAACCACTTCCTTCAACCTTTCCAAACTGATGTTAAAGTCAATTCTTAATATTTTTGGTTTAGTGTATACAAATGTTATGCCTTCCTTATTATCATAAATCCTCCCATTTGCACATATGTATATAATCTCTTTTCTTCTACTCATTATGATTTCTATAATAAGATTTAAGTATAGGCACATGAAAAAAATATATAAATCCCCTTTTATATTCCAGGTTTGAATATTTTATGCAATTTGTTTTTAATTTCATCTAAAAAAAGTAAATATACACTAAATTAGCAAATTTTAATTTAACATGGTATTATGACATATTAGTACATTACAATATTCTAAATAAATAAGTTATAACAACATTACATAGGAAAATATTCTTAAAAAATAATATTATAAATATAAGTATATATTTTATGCAGTTACTATCTTATAACCATTTTTTTACCTTTAATAATAAATTGACAAAGTGAAGAAGCAAAATGGCCCACAAATTTGTATGGAGAAGATTCAATTGGAGGAACAAAAATGTTCATATGAAGGATTGTTAAAATTCTTTCCATGTTGAGACCACAAATACAATTTGTTAGGACCATAGTCGCTATAGCTTATTTTTTTAAAAAAGAAAAGGATTAAATTTTGATAGTGATGGAATAAAAAATAATAGTAGAGAATTAAGAGATATTGGGACCACAACCAATATTTTACAAAAATAGATGATAGATTAAACTCATACAAGAGTTAATGAGAGCATTAAGACTTGCGAAAGAGTGGTTGAGAGAGCTAAGCGCCAAGTTAGTTGCGAGTTGAAAGGAAAATGACATTTATGAGGAGGTGTGCAAAATTGAAATTTGGATTTAAACTAAAGGAGAGGGCATTTTTTTTAATGTAATGAAACATGCTAACCAATCAAATTTATTCACATGGCAATATAACTTTTTTTTACCAATCTTGGGTTACCACATGGACATTATTTCATCCATGTAGTCAAAAATTGACTACTTCCCCTTTAGCGCACGAAGTTGATTACTCCATATTCCAAAATGAATACAAAGCTAACAATTTGAGACGTGGAGTTCTCAGCATCGCATTTCAGCTATCAGTGTGATCACACTGATAGCTTTATTTTAAAAAAGAAAAAAATTAAAAATGAATATAAAGTGAGTAGTTTTATGTTGAGCTTTTTTTAATTGAAAAAATAAAACATGGGAACACGGAATTGCTTCCTTTGTATTCTTTATAATATTTTTTCAAAAAGAAAAAATATTTTGGAAAGTAGTTTTTGTGACTGTGTAATTTCTTAAACATTTTTCTTAGTATTATTGTCAAAAAACCAGAATTTAAGAGTCCAAAATGGTATTTGATCTACTATAGGTGAGGAAGAGGATCACAATAATAATTGCCTTCGATCGAATGCCAACGAGTAATATGGCACGATTCGCTGGGATATGGACATGCAGGATCCCCTAGGGAAGTATTTGGTATTGTCAATGCACTTAAATGGATTTGGTGAATGAGTAGGCTTAATTTGTTGTGTTAGTCAATCTAGTTTAGCCTCACTAAAAAGATATTTATAATATTTTTTTTATAATTTTATTTTCACACTAAATATACAAATTTTATTTTAATATCTTATTCTCTGATATGTGATATTCAGTTATCAAAAATTAAATCGCATTAAATAATCCAATAAATATTAGAATGTATATTGGTAGGAGTGGATTACACGGAGTGGTTCTCATTTTCAAATCAAAGAAAACGTGTTTGGCAGCATTGTGATAAGGACTGCTTTTCAATAATTAAGACCACAATTATTAGTGGGCTTACATTACTTTTTGGTTATATATATATATATATATATATATAAATATAAGGAAATATAATTAGTTACAAATTCAACCAAATTATACAAGATTAACAATAATATATAAACACTAAACAATCAAGTTTACATAATCGTCCTTTCTTTATTCAAGTAATAATTCAAACATGATCAAATAAAGATGATATCACTCCTATGCATGTTATCTAAATCCTCAGAAGCACTCTTCCAAAACACAACAGCAACACAACGCTGCACAACTGCATAAAAATGATCAAACCAATGACCAATTAGTTCTAGTTTATGCTAATTAGTCTTATAAATTATGGCTCACAATGTTAATTGTGAATACAATATTCATAGTGGCGGTGGCAAAGCATTTTTAGTTTGTTAGTATTTATTATTATTATTTAATAAAATATAATGAATAAATATTTGTATAACTTAATACTATATGATTAAGTTTCTAAAACTACGTATTTATTAGAATAGTATTGAAAATGGATTCATTTAATTTCTCCTCAAAATTAATAATATCATCTTAAAAAAATCTATTTTCAAATATTTAAAAAATTGTATCTAATTTTTGTTTTCATAATTGTTGTAATCTCATCCACAATTCAAAGCCTTGAGATTGAGAAATCTTACCATCCCTTCCAAAAGCCGTCACCTCTGGACTTGGTCTTCACAGGAGCATTTTGAGGGTATTGTGGTGTGTCCTTGGTGGGATAACCAACTGGCGGAGGAGCTGTATAAGCAGCAGGTGCAGTTGATGGAGGAGGATATGCTATTCAAAGAAAACAAAACAAATTAAATGCTCACGTCAATACTATTATCCCATTTTAAAAGGGAAATTTTTTTTAAAAAATAATTTCCTACTGTAAATTTCCATTTATATTGCAAAAGAGAGATACAATTTTCCAAGAAAGCATGTTACATATCAATTACTTATGTTGATCATGGTTAATCTCAAGTTAGCAATCACTCTGATCTTCTTCATATTTTTCCAGCACTATAAGGGGAAAATTCTCAATTTTGTTTCTAAAAAAGTCCTATAAACTTAAATATGTTGTCATCGAAAAATTTTAAAGAGCATTAGATGCGGGTATATTCAATGGTCAAGATTTGCTTTCTACAGTAGATATACATACATAAAACAGATTTTGATAATTAGAGGTAGATATAGGTGATGCATGTAAGAATTTCTTATTTTCATTACTAGACCAATTGCTTGACTTAACAAAACTCGTCTCTAATAGGAAATTCACTATATAGAAATTAACAAAACGAGATCAAGAGCTAGCTAAAGATGTAAGTAATTATAGTATTTTACCTGTTGGTGCACCGGAACTCATGTTTGAAATATCAAACTCTTCGATCTCCAACCAAAAAATTGAATTGAAACACAATACAGAGAAAGAGAAGGAAACGTTGATGCCTAGAAGAAGGTGAAGGAAATTAACATTGAAGGAAGACGAAGATGATGAGTTTATATAGAAAATGAAGCAGAGATCAGAGGCTGTTGCTTGGAAGAAACGTCATTTAAGAAAGGAGGACGGCTACACCGCGTGAAGACTGTGCAATAAAAATCCATAATAAAATAAATACTGCGAATAATCTTCGGGCCCCGATAAACCCGATCGAATATGGATGCAAAAGTGTTATTTGCAAATTATTTATTCAGACCTTTTTTTTAAGTCCTCATCATTATTGATTAAATATAAGTAAAGAGTATATAAAAATAACTAATAATAAAATATTATAAGTAAGAAAATTTTCAACTAGAGTATTAAAAAAGTATTAATAATATGGCTTATTTAAAAATATCTACTACATGTTAGACTCAAATGATGTGGTGTTGATTGATACTAGTAAAAAAAAAAAAAAAAAATATATATATATATATATATATATTACCTTAACTCTCATATACAAGAGATTTATTTTTAGATTTGATTTGGTTTAGAATATAAAAAAGAAATTACTAATATCTGGTATATTAATTATAATATTTTAATTATATCTTTCATTAAATGAATTTTTTAAATTATGAATAACAATTGTTATTAATTTTAAAGAGAAAGTATACATATTAAATAAGGGTATTTTTTAAAAATAATTTTTGTTTATGAAAAAAATAAAAAAATTAATTATTTTTAACTAACTTTCTTAATCTTTGTGAGTTAGTTATTTATTTTTTATATATAAAACCGGAGATAGTGTATTATAAGGCCAAAGAATCAATTTCTTAAAATTATAAAAAATATTTTAATATTTTTATGATATTGATTCTTATGTATGTTTTTAAATTGTTGGATTAATTTAATTTAATTTTAAAAATTAATAAATGTACAAATTAATTTTAAAAGTAATACATTAATTGCACATTAATAAATTAATATTTATGAAAATTTTTGGACACTATTTTTTATGATTAATCTGTGAATTTAGAAATTAAAACTAAATAAAATAATAGATTAATGCTCTGTTTGATATGATGCTATAAGGGGGGAGAGTGTAAAAAATTGGTAAATTGGAGTAGGTGAAAAAGAAAATTATTTTTATACTCTTATTTTAAAAAATAATTTGATAATTAAAATAATAATTTAATAAATAAAATAATAATTATACAAATATAATAAATATTGTACTGATTATATAAAAAAAATTATACTTGTGTCACATGCTACGAAACGGGGCATAATAGCCATATTGTTAAATTAGTTTTGTTTTAATATTTGTTTACTAGGGCGTGATGTTTTAGGACTTTGGGAGAGGGGGTCTGGGACGGTCTTTATCAGCAACCGAATCCGCGTCATACGTCAGATACGTGGACTTCATTCATTATTCTAGACCTTTGGGACTTTGTGTTTCTATCTAAACAAATAATAATAATAATAATATTAATAATAATACAAAATAAAAGTCTCCGGTATGCAGGGGGAACATGTTAAAAGGCTTCAATTTTCTCTATAGATTCAATTTTTTTATTCTAAACTTCACACCTTTTAAGTGAGGAATCAATCTGGCTCAGATATTGAGATTGTCATTTTTCACAAATATTTGTTTAAATCAAATTAACAATTATGTGAAATTAAAAAAAAAAAGCAAGAGAATAATTTACCCTTCCATAATTGTTAATTTTGCAAATGTCTAAATTAACCTTTTGCCCAATAATAACATTAAGCAATCTACTTTCGGCCCACGCGGTGTTAAAAGATCCAGGGACGCGTTTTGATGGCTGAATCAGAGCATGAGTTTGCTTTCATTTCGTTTTTCTCTTTTAACGTTATTAAAAAACGTGAAACTCTCGGAGAAGGAAAGACAGACGTTAGGGAAGTTGAGAGTGGATCGAGCCGACCCCACTTGGGTAGGCTATTCCTATGTCCATATACCGACCAAACCAATTGAAACAGGAGCATATCCGGTTTCTTAATTAGGAGCTTTTGACCAAATGGTTTCTTCATTATGGCACCCAAAAATCGAATTGAATGGAAGCTACAATGCCCTTAAGCCTAATTTCCAGTAACTTCTAGAAGTGAAGGAACTACAAACTTTTAGCCTTTTAGGATCTAAATTGTAGGATAGAGATCCTATACGGTTAGTCGCACCCTTTTTGTTTTTGGGTCCACCGTTATCAAATGGTCAAAGTTCTAACATCCTTATACTTTCTGTTAGTGATGAATTTTTATTTTACACATGTTTTCACGTCTTTTTATAACATTGATCATGTAGAAGCGATTGTGGTTAGATGTTTTAGTTTTCAATTAGTGTAAGCATTTAATTTTTGTTTATTATTTGCAAATAGCAGTTAGTTGATGTTTTTATGTGCTTTTGTAAGTTTAGAACCCAAATAAGCGAAGCTTGGGGGCCCCTAACCCAAAACCACGGAAACTTGGAGCCAAAGTGCAAAAAGAACCATGAATTACCATGAGGCAGAACCAATGCCGCAACCAACACTTTCTTCTTGTTGCGGTGCAACACGTTTTGGATGCGGCAACCGCTCGAAAGGTTACAAAACGCAGAGTTTTTGGTATTTTGAATCAGGGTTTTTTTTGGGAGACTACAAATAGGACTCTTAGGCAGACATTTTGAGGGAAGAAGCCTATGCCATTGCTGAGTTTTTGAAGCTTAATTCTTGGAAGTGCTAAGGAACTTGGGAATTGTGACGAAGACTAGGGATTAGAGCTTTGATGGGCTGATCTTTTGGTAACTAACTCTTGAGATATTTCTTTGCAGTGAATATATTTGATTATGGGTCAGTCTTTTATTAAAAACCGCTTTTTGTGCCTTGCTCGGACCTAAGTTGTTTTTTCTTGAAAAGGTGGGCTTAGGCCTAGGCCCAATTTTCAGGGAGAAAGCTAGGCTTGGACTTGGGCTCTCCATTTTGACTAGTTTCATTAGGCAAATTGCATGAACAATTGAACATCACTCTATTATTTACTCTCTTCAATCTAATGGGTCTATGAGTATATATATCTATAAAAGTTGAATCGTCTTCACTGTTGATTACTATTCACTATTACTGTTCATAAGCCGTTCTTTCTCTCTGCATTTACCATTCATAAGTCGTCTGAGCCGCTGTGGGTTGTATCCACAGTCACCCTTTTTTTTTTTTGTATCAGTGCCTTTCAACTTTTCCTTCTTTCTCCCCTCCGATTCTCATTGAATGCATCTATCTCTCCCCCATCAATAATTACCAATCAATGGAATACAAAATATTTTCAAATTTAAAATACAAAATCATCTCATCAATTTCTATCCACTTTCTGCTTCTCTCTTCATAAAACCTTACCGCATCCTTTTTCTCAAAGCTTCAAGTAGCTTCGGAAAGTAATGCAATAAGCGAATATGTGAAAATTTCCTGTGAGTAATATATAGTTTCATCGTGACTATATGTATACTTTCGATTTTTTTTTTTCTCTCCTCTCTTGAGACCTATAGATTTCTTAGAGAATTTAACCCTCTTTTTCGATTATACCGGGGTCTCCTCCATATTTTTTAAAGACCCGTAGCCATATAGCCACCCCATTTTCTTCCTCTTCGATTATGTCTCTTCACTTTTTTTTTTAGCAGGGTTTCAATCTTAACAAATCTGGGCTTGGGCTGAGGTGGTGGGAGACCCAGGTAAAATTTCACTTCTCTACTTTCCTACGTTGCTTTCCTTATCATAGTGTTTGCTAACTATTTGTAACTTCACGCGCAATCTTAACTTCCTGTTTATCCTATTATCTTTACTTTCTTCTTGCTACATCCTACAATTTGCAGATTATATTTTCACATTTCTATTTGTCCTTATCTTCATTGTTTTTGATTGATACTCCATGATGAAGTTTTGCTTTTTTTGCACTCATTTTTCTGTATTACATGATAGGGAAGTACAAGTTAGTAGCCAAATTAGATTTACAGTGGCTTTATAGCATATTAATATTAGATATACACTTATTTTTTATCTATTAAATTGATCACCATGTTTCTTGTCATTAATGTTTTTTCTACATTTTTCTTATTGTATGTTCTTTATTGCCATAATTTCAATGTCAAATAGGAAGGATACCGACACTCATTTCCCTCAAAACATGATCTATTAGTTGGACGTCGGTTCATCTTCAAACTAAAAATCACTAAGTTGAATTTTCATAATAGTATATCTAATTACTTTGTTGTTAAACTAATAGATGACACTAACATCATCAATTAATTTCCTGTACAACAATAAAAGGTTATCTTTGTCTTATAACTAATTTTTTTCTTGTCTTTTTTTCCCCTACCTTTTTTATGTTACTCGATATCCTCAAACTCTAGAAGATCGTATTCTAACATTTATCCACAAATCACAATTGTCCAGTTACAAATAGTCTTAGTATTAGACATCATTTGATATACAACTTCTTCAGTTGCTTCTATCTTTTTCTCTTGCACACTTGCTTCTTCAACATCATCTAGCACTTATACATCTTTTTTCTATTATCTTTCAATAGGAAAGACGTCCAACTATCAGTGAAAATGAGATAGACATTGGCTCCATTAATATAATCATACCTTTAAAAAACTTATCCATTGATACAAAAGTTAGGAACTTGCGAGATATTCAAACACCAACTTTCTTTAACCCACAACTACTTTCACAATCAAGAAAAATTAGATGTCCTAAGACTCTCTCAACTTAGTCGTCCTGATATGTCAAGCACAAAGCCAATGATATTCATCAAGCAAGAAAAACAATCATAGGTTTTCCACCTGAATCATCTTTACTACAATATCATTTTTGTTGCTGTCCTTTGGCTATTTTGATTGTTCACACTTGAATCTCATACACCTTATTTTGTTACTATGAAATGTGTATGAAATCTATAGTCCGTGCGGATCTCAAGAATCATAGACAATGGTTCATTTTGTTAAAATTGTACTGAATGTCTTCTTATGACATTTGTACTGTATTTTATCTTACTTCATGTAAGTTGGTCTATCTCAAGTGTATGAGATGCTATCTTTATATGCTTTTTAGTTAAAACATTTCTGTTACATTTTAATTTTAATTTTTGTTATTTATTTGGATTATTAATTTTTTTTAAATTTTCCACAAAATTAAATAATCAAATCATTAAAACTACTTTGTTATTGTTTACAATATTTCCAATGTCATTGTCAAATAAGGTAATCAAATGTAATGTTGAGTGTACCTCTTCTGCTAAGTCAAATGTGCCTCTGTTAAGTTGAGAGTACTATTGTTAAGTTAAGTGCACTTCCTTTTGTTAAGTTAATTAAGGACATCCCTACTAAATTGAGTATATTTCTGTTAAGTTGAAGACACTTTTATTAAGTTTAGTACACATTTATTAAATTAAAAGCACCTCTATTAAGTTGATTACATCTCCGTTATTAAAGTGAAGACACTTCTATTAAGTTAAGTCCATCTCCTCTACCAAATTGTAGGAACTTTTGTTAAGTTAAGGGCACCATTATTAAGTTGGTTTATTAGTCATATTTCCAAATTCCTAGCCTTCCTGTGCACTTCTTTGATGGTCCCCTACAAATAGGAAAAATCTTATACAACTCCCACTGTGGTAACATGACAAATTATATGGGAGAACAAACTGGTTTCATATCAAACTATCCTCAACTAAACTAAACTGTAAGTTACCCTTATATGTATTACTGTACTCTTATAGAATATTAGTATTATGCAGTAAAAAGTAGTACAAAATTGAGCAAAATTGACAAAAATGTGCAACATAGTTAGCCAAACCAATTATGTTTCTATCACAAAAAAATCGCAATAGGAAGTCAACCATCTTTTCATTGGAAAAAATGGACGACAAAAAAATAGTTGGTTTTGCCAACTATTTTATATAAAATAATATATTATTTTGTATATAATATATATAATAAAATGTATAATTTAAAAAATTTCATACAAATGATAGAAAATTTAAATTTAAATTAATTAGTTAATAATAAAATATAATAAATTAGAAGTAATATATTCCAAATATTTATTTAATTAAGATTATAGTATACTATAAATTATATTATTTATCTTTATTATTAAATATTAAAAAATTCTTAAATAAATTAGTTATTATATTATTTAGTCAATAAATATAAATAACATTAAAAATTTCAATTAATTATTATTGGTTATTAATTATGATAACTTTTAATTATTAATTATTATTTATATTAATTATTTAAATTATTAATTATTAATTATATTAAATTATCTCATATTAGAGCTTTTTTATTTTTATTTAGTTTAAATTTAACATTTTTACTTCATAAAATTATATATGATATATAATTTTGTTTAAATTATATATTATATACTTTTGTGGCCTAAAAACTATGGTTGGATATGTCCAATCATATTTCTATTAAATGTCTCCAATTTTTTAAAAAATTAAAATTAGTTTCCAAAATTTTTTTTAAAAAATTCTCAACCTTAATTTTTTTATATAAATAAATTAAAACTAATTACATTATTTTTTAGAGTTTATTTTTAAAAATTTTAATTATTATTTATATCAATTGAATTAATTTATATAAGATATATTAAATAATAATATATTAAGTAATAATAATATATTAAACATTAATAAAATGATAATGATGAAATATAAATAAATTATATACATTAATTGAGATAAAAAAATTAAAAATTTTTCAAAATCAAAATAAAAATATAATGTAATTGATATTTATTTATTTATTTTGAAAATTGAAATTGAAATTTGTTAAGAATAATTTGGAAATAATGAATAAAAATATGGTTGGATACATCCATGTTCATTTTTATTATCATATCTATGTTTCACATCTATTTAAAGCCTCACCTTTAAAAAAGTTTCACATTAGATAAAATTATATTAGAAGATGGTATATATGTAGAAAGGACTTACAGACTTAATACTTTAAAGTTTTAGGTCAATAAGTGATATTAAATATATTTATATAATTCCTCTTAAAAGTTCAAAAAGAAAATCCAGTGGATCTTTATGATGTCTAAGACTTCATTGTGCCTTAACAATTGTATCAGAACTTAGTTTGGTGTAAACAAGAAATGAGATGATAACCCAAGTAGATGAAAACTCTCATTTGTACTCACTTAAAGTAGAGGGCTTAGTAATTAGATATAATCATACGGCCATTAAGCCCTCAGTGGCAAGGTGTGGGTCTCCCAAGCCTCAACATTTTTTGTTTAGTTTAAAACATGAGTTTGATGTCTCAAACTCAAATATATCCTTATTTGCTTTCAATATTCTTTGTTTGGTCTAACATGCGAGCCTAATGTCTCAAACTCAAATATATCTCTTATTTGCTTTAACATAAAAGTAATTTTTTTGCTTAACTACTTTATAATGGCCAATTTTTGCAACTTTAAGTCTCTTCATCAAAACCTAAGTTCATTTTTACACTAGGGACTATGAATGTCTCAAATATTAGAGAGATCCATTAGATTTTTCTTGTTGGACTTCTGAGAGGAGCTATATAAATGGATTTGATACTACCTTTTAATATAAAACCTTAAGAGATTAGATTTATTCGTATTTTTCACCTATATATCTATATTCTAGTCCAATTTTATTCAATGTGAATTTTTTTTAAAGATGGATCTTCAAATATATGTGGAAGATTGAGATGAAAATAAAAAATAAAGATGAATTATTGGATGAAAGGTAATTCAATTATTTACATATATATATATATATATATATATCTATATCCATTATTAATATTAATTATTTCAAATATTACTTTATTAATTAAGTATTGATTTTAACTTTATTAAATTGTCTCATATGAATGCTTTTTTTTTTAATTTTTATTTAGTTTAAATTTAACATTTTTACTTTATAAAATCATACATAATATATAGTTTCTATTTAAATTATATATTATATATTTCTATAAGAAATTTTTTCCACAAAAAATTCCATATGAAACACATTTTAGATAGAAATATGGTTAGACGTATCCAATCACATTTTTGTAGGAAAAAGTTTTTCAATTTTCAATTTTTAAAAAAAATAAATTTCAAAATAAATAAAGAAAAAATTAATTACATTTTTCAATTTTTATTTTTATTAATTTAAATTATTATTTACATCAATTGAAATAATTTATATAAAATATATTAAACAATAATAACATATTAAATATTAATAAAATGTAATAATAAAATATAAATAGATTATATATAATTAATAATTAAATTAGTAAATTCGAACTCTATATATTGTATATTTCTATATTATAAAATTTCATATTTTTATAAACAATAATAAAGTTATTAAATGAATTATTAATAGTTTATAAATTAATAATAATGTTAATTTTAATTCGTTTTTGTTTAAATTTAATATTTTTCTTTATAAAATTATATATTTGATTAATAAATTATATATATGTATTTATACACACACTTATAATATATTACAAAACATGAAATCTTAAAAAAGAAAATTAAATAACTAGAAGTGTATAGGTGCAAATCTTTTTTTTAAAAAAAAAAAGAGAGGCAATTTTATACCTACCAATTTTTTTTTTATACCTCTCTATATAAATTTCAAAGTTTTGTTATCTCATTTTATTTTCTAATCTCCATTGCTCATCCTTTCAAAGTTGTTTATCTCTGTTTGCAACTTATCATTTTTATTTTCATTGTTGAAATTGTTCAACTTTGTCTCTAATTATAGTTCAACTTTATATTTTTTCTCTTATTTATTAGACTCCTACATTTCAATTTTGTGCTTATGAGTTGTGCTTGTTTCCTTTTTGTGTTGTATGGGTGTTTATTGTTTTAGATTGTAAGTATTTACTATTTTACTGAATCTTTATTTTTCTCTTCATTTACTGATTCTCATTATTGATAATTTTCTTTTTCCTTTTTTATATGTGATAATTTGAAAAGATGATTTGCTTTTTTTTAGGCAAGGATTTAAAATTTTATCTAATTACTTTTTTGAAGATTTTTATATTTGAATTTGGTTTCATTTTTTCTTAAAATTATTTTAAAATTTTGATTTAATTTAATATTTTTGGTTTACAAGCTGAAAGTTGAAAGATAAAAAAGAAAAACTTAGAAAACCCAAAAGGCAAGACAAAACTGCAAGCCAAATTCAAAAAATCTAGAAAACATACCCAAAAACTTAAAATACTATGCAACTAAATTAAATATAATATAAATTCTTATTAATTACAAACAATTATAATATAAAATAAAAAGTGCTTAAAACATATATATATGTATAGTAAATTATTAATTACTTTAATAAATATTAATTATTAGTGTATATATATATAATAAAAATTATTAAAAAGATATAATAAAATATATTTTGAAACATTAATTGGTACAAATTTCAACCAACCTTCTGTTAGAAATCCAACCATGACTTTTTATTATTTTTAAAAAAATTTATAAATATATATTATATTATTTTTAATAACATTATTTATAAATAAATAATTATCATTAATTAATTAACTTAATTGAAATAATAATAATATATTATTATTAACATTATTTCTTAATTGTTATTGTTGAAATTGGTATTGATATTATATTTATATTAAATAAAAAATTTTATAATAAAATTCATATTTATTAATATGACATGACAGAAATGTTAGGATGACAAAGTTGTTAGAGGGGAGATGTCATACCATAATATGTCAATCTCAATGTTACATCTTGATGCATTAACTCTTTTAATTCTAAAGGAAAAAGTGACAAAACATTGTATTTATTAGTGTTACTTCAAGGTTAAAATTTTATTTCCTAAATCGTGGGCCCTGTGAATTTGTCAACAACATTCTTAAGTCATATCACATCCATACACATCCTATACATCTCATAATAATCAATAAATCATGGATCCAAGAATTAAAAACTAGAAAATTTGGTGTTTAGTCACTGGTCAGAATTCTTGGTTTCTGTCATCAACTTTTGAAAATTCATAATTAATTATAAAAAAATTGAAACCTAACATATTATAGCTTCCTAGAAAGCTTTGAATGTTATCTTCATGATAAAAATAATTTCAAGCCATGAAAATATCATTTGGACACGTTTGATAATAGAAAATGGTCAAAGGTCAGACTATCCAATGTTTCTGATACAAGTTACTGATATAAATTTCAAAAATGCATAACTAATTCCACAAAAATCTCATCCGTGCAAACTATACTAATTTGGAAAGCTACAGATGTTAACTAGAGAAGACAAATAATTCTAGATCAATTTAGAGACCCTCAGACCCCAACAACTTATGGAAGAGTGATTGAGATCTACTTGTGTCCCTAATATTGACCTGAAATTTCAAAAATTCATAACTCCCCCTATGGACCTCCAATTAAAGTGATTATAGTTGGTATAGTTTACTATGAATGTCTAGTTTCCCTCTATAAAATGTCACAGCCATTGGACAACATTTGTCTTATGATTGACAAAGGTGAAATTTTGGACCAAATGCACAGTGGCAATACCAAAGTGGAAAATTTTGCCAATTTTAGAAATTCACCAAAAATTCTATAGACCTTCAAATAATATACATTTTATCTTCTCAAAAAGCTCTAAACAAAATCTATATGCATGTTAAATTTCGAATCAATAAGAGGTCATTTGGATAGATTTTGCCATAACTCACCATTATGGTCATTTTGGTGTCATCTAAGGGTTCAATTTGGTCCAAATGATCCTCTTTGTGTTCTAGTACCTCTTGGGCAAGTTTGAAGGCATAATTACAACATATATAAACTATCCAAGTGGTTCAAACCATCATGTATCTCAATTTGGCCTTTCCACATTCAAGTATACATAAGCAAGAATAGGCTTTCAAGTGCCCATATTACATTCTACTATTAATTTGCTATCACATATGGTTCATACCTCATCCATACATACTATTACATTTGTTCAATTATTCACAACTCAAAAATAACATATACATATCTACTTTGACATCTAATTACAAGAAAAGCTATATATTTGCCAAAGTAAGGTCTCTCAAGCTTATTGGCTTGTATTTTTCTCTCCTTGGGCACCATATAGGCATATTAAGATAAAGGAAGGAAGAAGGTGAGATTCATAGAATCTCAATAGCTCATACACCCATTCAAGGCATGTTACATGTCAAAGGCACAAGTATGCAAGCTAACATAATCATAAAGTATGCAAAGCCATATTTCCATGCCGCAAGTTCACAACAATTTTAAGAATGAGCTCTAAGGATTTTTGGTTTAGCCTTATCCCATTTATAGGACTTTTGGATTTGCCTCGCCCTTGGCCTAGGGACTTTTGACTTGGCTTCACTCACCCACATTAAGGGACTTTTAGCATCACTTCATCCTTATGAGTAATTTTCACAGCCAATGATATTTAAGAAAACATATTGGTATCAATGCAACATCATAACATCAAGTGGCATGTTCACAAGACATAAAAACATACACAAGCACACAATGATATATACACAACCAAGAATGCAAGAAGAATGAGATGGAGAGCTACCTTATGGAATTCCACACTTTGTCTTCAATTATTCCTCCCTTTCTCGGCCTCACAAGCACAATGAGGTAGGTTTTGATTTCCTTGGCCTAATCACAATAAATAATAATCATTTATACTCTTGAAACAAGTTAGGACATTTAACCCACTCTTAAGAATATACTTTATTCTTCTAATGAAACAACTTCTATAATTTAAGTTCTTGGCTCCATTCTTTTCTTACATTGAGGCCTCTTGACCTCATTTAAGGTCCTTGGAGCCATTATACACTCACTTTCAAAAGCCTAGATATATATTACTTTATAAGGCTACATTATAGAAGCCATTGCCTCATCTTCTAATTTATGGCTTTTAAATTTCTTCTGAGAATTTCTCCTACCTTCTACTATCATATGAAATCTCAAACTAAGGTTAGAACAAATTAAAACACTCTTTAGCCTATTCATCTAGTCTTGGCTGAGCTATGGAGGGGAGAGAAAGCCCATAAGATTTTTTATTTTTCCTTGATGAGAGAGACACTTGGGAGGCTTCCTAGAGTCTTAGGAACTCAATTAAATACTCACACATGCAAGGAAACTTATAGATTAAATCATCTTTTTATATTACATTTAAGAGCTCTACATTTTCCTAACATGGATTTTATTAGTTTTTCTTGTAATTTCTTAACATATTCTACTTCCTTATAGTCTAATTCATGGGTTTCATGCTTGCTCTAAGTTAGAACCTTCCGCCCTCTCGTGGTTCTGTATAAGGCCGAAACATTCAAGAAGAAGGAAGGGAAGAAGAAGCAATCAATTAGAAGGAAAATTACCTTGAATCAAGCTTACTTTAAGAGCTATTCTCCTTACTTTAGCCTCCTCTTCAAAACTCTAACTTTCCTCTCTGCTTCAAGGACAAAATAGAACCATTTCACTCACCAAAATCTTGGAATGGAAGCTTGAGAGGAGAGGAATAAAGTTTTAAGAAGGAGAAGCATGAAAATCCTTAAGAATTCTCACCTTTCTTTGCTTCTTTCTCCCTTCTTCCTTGGCTTCTTGGTACGTCTCTCTCTCTAGCTTTGTCCTTTGTTTTGGATGATGTAATATGTCAATTAGAAGAGGCTGGAATTCTGGATGCATAATATAAGTAACAGGGAAGAAAATTGTTCATTAAAAATTTATGTCCCGTATACGTAGAATTTTGTTTTAGCTTTGTTTTAGCTCATTTTTTAGAACCCTCTTTTCCATCATAAAATTTAGATTCCCAATCTTATAAATGCTTTTGAAATCACTCAATTTGGAGCTAAAACCTTTCTGAACAAATTAGTTAAAGTTTGGGCTCACCACTATTGGAAAACATATACCAGAGGGACTTTAACTGTCCTGGGGCTTCCCATGGTTTTCAGGGCCTTTGAAAATCCCATAGAACTCATATTTTTTATTTAAAAAGCATTCCTATGAGTTTTTTAAAAATTACGCACAATTACGAAAATACCATTACTTTTTTGTCAAAATTTGTTACAATTTTGATTCACCATCCTAACTCCATTTTTAATGCCGTTTGAGCCTAGAATAATTATTTTTAAGGAGCCTAGGACACTATCCAATTTTTTTTGGGATATTATCTAACTCATTTAAGGAGACTTGCTTTTATACGGCTCTATTCTGATGTTTTACGAAATATTGTTTGTTACAGGAGAGAATTCTAATAGAAATATTATAAAAATAAATTTGCCACAACTAAAGTAGTAACATTATTTTTGTTAAAAAATTATGATTTCTAACTATTAATTGTACCCTTGTAATGTATCTAATTATTAACTATATTATCACTTTTGTCATACCTAAACACCTTTAGCCTATACATTACTCTCCCAAGGTGATAGGCATATGACTTTATAACATTGTGGCAAGAAAAGCATTAATCTTAATTAATATTTTGTGTTGCGTAACACTTAAAAATTTCATATTTCACTCCGTGGACCTCAGTAACCCACCAATATCATTCTTTACTTAAACTCTATTCATCCAACTCATATACATCATAAAAAAATCCATGAACTATGGATTTGGAACCAAAAATAAAAAAATTGCATTTTTGCTTTTGAGTTCAAATGGCAGGTTTTTGATACAAACATTAAAAAATCATAACTAATTTTAGAAAAATCAAAATCAATCATATGATAGCTTTCTGGAAGTCTCTGGACATTCTAAAGGAGAAAAATAATTCTAGACCAAAACAGAAGCAATTAGACTCCAAAAATTGATGAAATAGTAACAGAGGTCTAACTGTGTCCTTGATATTGATATGGAATTTCAAAATTTTGCTTCACCCTCTACAGACCTTCAAATGAGGTAATCTTGGTGGCTATAGAAAGCTTATCATGTCTAGTTTTGGCCTGTAAAATTTCATAGCCATTAGATGTAATATCCAATTTTTATTGAAACAAGGACTCAAGGTTCTAGAATTGTCTAAGTCTCCTCACTGTAGCCAAGGTGCCAGTTCGCTATAGCTAGGGTGTCAGTTCTCTATAGTTAGGATGCTAATTTACTATAGTGAGTTTGTGTGTCATATAAAATCTAAGGAATTCCTTGCAATAGCACCAGTTGTGGCAAAAATAGTTGGGGCCTGAGATTGATAAGCTTTCGCCGTAGTGAGAGGTGCTTCTTGCTATAGTGAGACTTGTTTCAAAAAATTGTAAAAAATTGGAATTTTGCTTTTAAAGAGTCCAAAATCCTCTCTTCTTTCTGACCAAATTTGGGCTAGCAAAAAATAGAAGAAGCTCTACCTAAGAGAGAGAGATAAGGGGAAATTCAAGGAGGAAGAAAGAACAAGGAGAAAAGTAAGAAAATTCTTAAAATTCAAGCTCCTTCCTTTGGCAAACTTATTCTCCTTCTCCTCCTCTCCCTTTTTATAGTTTTGGTTGTTGAATTGGTTCTATTTTGAGCCATATACAATGGGGAGACGTTTAGAAATTTCAAGAGAAGGCTAAGACAAAGGGAAAGACTCTTGAAGAAGCAAGGAAAACAAGGTATGATTCATAGTTTCATTTGCTCCTCTTCCCTTGCTCTTCATGTGTGATGTTTCGGCCAAGGAGAGAACTTGAGAGAGGGAGTGAGTGTTGACCTAAAACAATTAAGAAACCTATGAATTAATGTGTGGAAACCTAGAAAATGCAAAGAAATTGGAGGGAAAGCTAATGAAAATTAAAATAGGAAAATGAGGAGTCCTTGGACAAATTGTAAAATCTAATTTTGTCTAAGAGTTCCCTAACCTATTTAAGTGTTTGCTTGAATTTCTAAGACCCCTAGAGATCTCCCCACATGCATCTCCCATCTAAGAAAACAAAATCACTTACATTGGTGCCAAAGAGAGCATTGTCTCGGCCTAAGAGGGTTGAAGCACCTAGAGAGTGTTTTAATTTCTTCCAAGCCTATAATTGTATCATATATGATGGGAGATCATGAAAAGAAATCTTGAAAAAAATTTAGAAAGCCTAGAAAGTGTGATGAAGGTATAAATTCCATATTGTAACATGATGAAGCAATATATAACTAGACTCCTTGAAATAATTCTGTGATGGTCCAAGGAGTTTAAATAGAGTCAAAAACCATATAATGGAGCCAAGATTATGAATTCCTAAAGTTGCTTCATTAGGTGCCTTATGGAACCATAATTGAACATTATGAGTGTCAAGGTAATTATAGAGTGTGTGTGACTTTAGTAATTGTTCCAAGAGTATAATTAGATCCTATTTCATATGTTTAGGCCAAAGGAATTAAACTCCATCTCCTTGTAGGTGTTTGGCTGAGGTAAAGGAAGAAATTATAAAGAGAAAAATGTGTTCTTATATATAAGGTAGCTCTCTCTCCTTTCTCTCATGCATGCTTGGGTATTTTCTTATCTTTGAATGTATGTGTATATGTTTAAGCCATGAAAAATATTTTTAGCAAATATGTATATGCCATGGTACCATGATGTTTGATTTATGTGGTTGAAGATATTTTATAAACATGTTTTGGTTTGTATGAGCTTAGTGAAGCTAAAAGTCCCTTACCTAGGATGAGAATAAGCCAAAAGTCCCTAAAAGTAGGTGAGACAAAGCTAAAAGTCTCTAGAAAGAGTGAGACTTAGTCAAAAATCCCTTAAAAGTGGGTGAGGCAAGTCCAAAAGTCTCAAGAAAAATGGATGAGGCTCAACCGTTGTTTTGACAAGCCTATGTGTGATATATGTGGCTTCTTGAATGCAAGAAATGTTCCATATATGTTTATGAATTTCAAGATAGCCATACATGCATTTTTAGACTTGAATTTGCATCCACTATATGTAGTTGAAAGGGAGAAGAGCTATTGGGATTCCTAGAATCTTACTTTTCCCTCCTCTTTGCCTAACATGTCTAGGTGGACTAAGTGAATAAAGAAATGAGAGCCACCACACTTGAAAGCAAGGAGATTAACAATGGAGTTGATATTTGTTCATAAATATAACATTGTCAAATGATGTATCTCTATGATGTATGTGATGTATGAGCTCTTGAACATGTATAATTATATGGATATGTGATTTATATATGAGAATTGGAAGCAAATGAATGGAATAGCATGTTTTTGACATTGTATGGCAATAATGCACTTGTATGCTCTTTACGTATATCATCAAATGAGAAAGTGAGTTTGTAAGATTTGGGTTTTTGGACCCTTTGGACAAGTTTAGTAGGCCATTTTTAGGCTTTCCCGCATGCCCAAGTTATCCTAAGAAGTGTTAGAGGGGAATTGGTACTATTTTGACCCATTAAAAGACCAAAAAGTGCTATTTTGTAACCTTATGGCACAATCTTACCAAATGGACGAATTTTCTCATGAAATTTGGCATGCTAGTAGATCTCATCTAGAACTTTTTAAGAAGATAAAGTATAAATTTATTAGATCTCTAGAGAATTAATTATGAATTTTTAAAGTTGTTAAAATTTTACTGAACTGATATAGTTACTATTTATATGGTCAGTTTTTATTCTTGTGTCATTTGAAAGACAAATGGCATCCAATATTCATGAAACTTGACAATCATAAACTAGATAAAATAAGCTTTCTATGGCCATTGAAATCACTTCATTTGGAGGTCTAAGCAAAGAATTATAAATTTTTGAATTTATGGGACAGTATTAGTAATGTAGTAGTACCTTTGTTACTGTTCCATCGATTTTCAATAGCTAGACGTGTCTATTTTGATCTATACTTATTTTAGCATAAGTTAACATCTATAGTTTTCTAGAATGATATAGTGTGCTAGATTTTGATTTTTTTAAAATTAATTATGATTTTTCAAATTTGGCACCAGAAATCTGGTAGCAAAACCCAAGACTGGTCTTATGTTTTTTATGCATGAATGCTATAAGCTCAAGATTCTTGTGCTATTTTGTTATGGTTATGAGTTGTATAAATGTATTTTAATTAGAGAATAATATGGGTGAGCTCATATAGGCCACGAGATGTGATATGAAACTTTTAGACCTTACATAAAGCAAGAAATGGCATTATTTTTAATGAATTTTTCTTATTCTCTATTGAGATCAAGCATATGTATGTCTATAAATGATCTATATATGTATTCTCCATTATTTTTAATATGGTATTACATTGGACCCATTTGACCCATGAATGACAGAGGAAAAGGATCTAAACATTTGCACAATAACAATACTGAAATTGTTAAAATTTTTCAATTTTAAAAAATCATGATAAATTCTCTAGAGTTCCAAATAATGTGCATTTTAGCTTCCCAAAAAGTTCTAGATGAGACCTATATGCATGCCAAATTTCAAGCCAAGAAGAGCCTATTTGGTTAGATCTTGACATAACTTAAGAATATGGCAAATTTGGCATCATATAAGGGTCAAAGTTAGTCCAAATGGCTTCTTAATTTCTTTATCACCTCTTGGGTAAGTTTTAAAGCATAAACACATCATGTATAAGCTTCCCAAGTGATCTAACACATCACAAATTCCAAACTCACTATGCCACATACAGGAATACATAACCAAGAATGGGCCACCAAGTAGTCCAAATGCATTTTCTTATTCATTTGGCTACCACTTTGATTCATACACTATCTTTACACATTTTTACATTTGCCTAAGGGCTCACATCTCAAAAATAATATATACATACAAACTTTGACATCTTATTACATTCCATTACATTAAAAGCTACACTAATGTTGAAATATAGCTAATCATGCTTCTTGGCTTGCACTTTGGTCTCCTTAAGCTCCACCTTGACATGGTTAGATGGAAGAGGGAATAGGATAAGATTCAAGGAATCTCAATACCTCAAACATCCTTTTAAGCAAGAAATTGAGGCATGTAATCATGTCATAAGATACAAGCATGTCATAAGCATTTTCAAGAGGCATTATATTCATAAATTTCATGCCATAGCATCATATCAAGACTAAAAACAAGCTTAAGGGACTCTTGGTCTAGCCTCTCCCCATTTTTAGGACTTTTAGATTAGCGTCACCCTTGGTTTAGGTACTTTTGACTTAGCATCACTGATCCATTAGACTTTTAGCCTTGTCTCACCCATTCCTAGGGTCTTTTGGCTTCACCTCACCCATCACAAGAGACTTTTGGCACAACTTCACCCATAGAGCATAATTTCACAATCAAATGCCAACCAAGAAACATAATGGTACCATAGAAGTCAAACAATAAGATATGGCATTTTTCAAGATCTGCACACATATATAAGCATTAAATGACATTCATACAACCATAAATGCACATAAGAAAGGGATGGAGAGCTACCTTAAAGTAAAACACAATCTTTCCCTTGGTTATTCTCCCTTCTTTTTGGCTACACACCCATAAATAAATGGAGGTTGATTTCTTTGGCCTAGACATAACAAACAGGATCTAATTACACTCTTGAAGCAAGGCATAACATTAAATACACACCAAGGAAGCACACTTGGTTTTATGGTCACATATTAGTTCCATAAAAGGCCTAATCAATCAACTACCATAATTTAAGCTCTTAACTCCATTTTCTTCTTATATCTAGACCTCTTGACTCCATGTGGAATCCTTAGAGCCATCACACACTCATTCCCAAGAGTGTAGACACAAGTTGCTTCTTTAAATCATATTATGGAACCTATTACTCCAACTCTCAAAATATGGTTTCTAAATTTTTTCCAAGGCTTCCTCTCATCTTCTTCCATCACATATAGCCCCAAACCAAGTTTAGAGTAAATTAAAACACTTCTTAGCCCCTCCATCTGTCCAAGGCCAAGGCAAGCACTCATTATAAAGCCTATGGAGTTTTCAATTTTTTTTTTTTTATGGAAGAGGCACTTGGGAGGCTTCTTAGGGATCTTAGGAACTCAAACAAATACTCACATAAGCTTGGAAATTCTTAGATCAAAACATATTTTACAACACATACATGGATCCCTAGCCTTTCCTATCTTGAATTTCACTTATTTTTCTTCAATTTTCATTACATTTCTTAGGTTCCTATAGCCTAAATCCTAGGATTCTTGCTTGCTCTAGGTCAAAAATTCCTCCCCCTTGGCTATTTTGTTTAAGGCCGAGACACGCACTCAAGAAGCATAAAGGAAGAAAGCAACAAAAAGAAGAAACTACCATGCTTTCCTTACTTCTTCAAAAGCTTTTTTCTTTGCCTTTCCCTTCTCCTTGAATCTTAAATTCCTCCCCTCTGTATGTGGCTCAAAATAGAACTAAATCACATACCAAAACTATGGAAAGGGAGAGGAGAAGGAGGAGAAGAGAAGTTGTAAAGGAAGGACTAAGAAAACCTTAATTTTTCTACACCTTTTACCTTGATTTTCTTCTCCCTTGAAGCTTCCGTAAGAAATGAACTGTACAGGCAGCGAAAATTTTAAATCATTTCTTCCATGGATCCGTCAACTTGATTAAATCGAGTATGAGATAAAATATTACCTTTGCAGTGCACTTTATCCTTTCGGATCTCTGAAACTGACGTCTATGTGCAGCCCCCTCTACCGGTATCCACACGAATGATCTGGTAACTTGAAAGGCGTGCAACACCTTTGTTCACCACGTCCGTATGCGAATTGAAGAGAAGATGATCTTCTCTCTTTAGGCGTCCGTACGCTTTCTCTCTCTAGGTGTACGACTGCTCTCTCTCTCTAGGGTGACGGCTTAGGGTTTTAGAAATCTGATCTCTTTTGTGTGTATTTCTAAACCCTAGCCTACCTCTCCTTTTATAGAGGTATATTTGGATTAAATTAGTTAATTGAAATACATCATTTAAATTAATCCAAATTAATCTTAAACAAATTAGTTAAAATTTGAATTTATCTCATAAATTCAATTTGAACTAATTCATTTATAAATAAATATATATATTGAAATATATAATACAATATATATATTTATATTAAATATAAATATATATTTTAAATTTCTATATATATATCAAATAATATATATATACTTATATTTTGAATTAATTACATATATATATATATAACATATTATATATATATATATAATTATCTTGCTCTAATTAAGTGTAACATTCATCGAATCTAGACACAATTCTAGGTTCAATGAATTTGGACATTCTTGTTCAAGTTGATTCGTTCTTGTGTGCGACCCTATAAGCCTATTCTTGTGTGCGACCCTATAAGCCTATATGATATTGGCAGTGGGCCAATAACGTTATTGTACCCACAAGTCACCAGCGGCCTCTAGCAAGACGTAGTGACTACCCAAATCATATAAGGTTTGGCGATCTGATACAGCCTATCGTATAACCCTATCACATCCCTTTTATCACACGATATCTTGATTGAGCATGAGGCATGAAAATGTCATCCTTATCTTACTCGATCATTAGTTTCTTGATTTGCATGTAGACTGACAAAACGAATGGAAAACCCTTCCATCCAAGCATGCCATGCATTTCTTAGTCTCACTTATCGAGGGACCCAGAGATATCTCTCCTTTAACTAAGGGATAAATTCCATCTTGACCACTCATCATCCTCTACATGGAATCCATTATGCCCAACCATAGCCTTTATGATCACCCGGTCAAATGTAACTTTTGACAATGCCAAAGCACAATGTCTTTCATGTTGGAATCTATGATGATCTCAGGTATGAGGGATTAGTGACACGGTTATATATATGAGGTACGCTTATGACCTAATCCATGAAGCTACTGATGACTCCCTAATTTGTGATATAAAAAGGGATTATATTTGAGATCAAATTAGGGAGGCAAGTACTTTTTCTTGATTAATAGAGTTAAAAATGAATTCAATCACACAAAATAAAGAGAGTGTTTTATTGTATTATCTTTAGCAGTTTGAACCTCACTCTATGATTGATTTCAATTTCAGGAAATATAAAAGAAGAAAGAAAGAATTGAGAAAAGAAAAGGAAGCTGAGAAGTGAGAAAATACAAGTGGAACAAGTATTTTCGCTACAGCGAGGATTTAACTCGCTATGGCGAGAACACACTTTTGCTATAGCGAGTGAGGTACTTCGCCACAGCGAAGTCGCGAAGCATACAAATTCCAGGGAAAAACTCGCCATAGCGCAGTAGTAGCGAGAACAGTAGAAATCTGGGAACTTATGAGATCTCACTATAGCGAGAAGCACTCCTCGCCATAGCGAGATCGGACCCTGAAACGCACAGTTTAATTTAACAAGCTAAAAAAGTCAGGGAAAGGCTAGGGTTTCATTCATTCAGCATACAGAGAAAGTTTTGGCTGACTAAGAGAGAAGAAAACGCATCAAGGATGTTGGAGAAGCTTCAATTTGATCAGAATTTCATCAATTCTATCGATTTTCCTTCCGATTAGGTGTTTCTACTCCATCTCCCCTCTTAGTTGATGATAGTTAATATGTTTGCTGAATTTGTCTGTGGATTTCAAGCCATGAGCGGCTAGATTTTGTAATCCTTAGGGATTTTATGAACCTTTAATCTGTAGAGATTGTTTTCCCTTATTGATTATGCAGTTTATTGGAAATTATAGTGTTTAATCTGAAGTATATTTCATTCTATTGGGTGGCCTCCTTTAGTTTGATTGTGGATTGAGTAATTACCCTTTGAAGGAAGGAAATTGCTTATAGACCATTAGTTAAACAACTTAGGATTAGATATAATCTAATCTGCACTTGAGATAGAGATATCCTCAAGGGCCCTAGGTAGTCGTAAGAAGGTCTGCACTTAATCAATTATTAACCACTCCTTGAGACATCAAGAGTAAGTAAATATAAGGGTTCAATTGGATCGAAAGACAATTGTACCTAATTCAACCTTGACTCTAAAAATTGCCTTAAGCTGTTTAATTAAAAGGGAAACAATCGACAGTTGATATAAAGGGGATTAAAATTCCTAAGGTGTTTCTAATTGCATACTTTTAATTACAACCAGCGTTTATTACTTGCCTTTACGTAATTTTCATAAATCTAATTGCAAATTGATTGTTTAACTAAAATGAATATGAGAACTCTAATGCCTAATCATCAATTGTATTAATTCTCTGAGGGAATGACCTTGATTCACCACATACTATGTCTGCGACCCGTACACTTGCGATGTCATATTTTAGTGAGCATCAAGTTTTTGGCGCTGTTGCCGGGGAATTAAGGCAATTGGATTTGAGAATTAGAGGGCTTTGAGTAATTTTAGCTTAAACACTTATTTTCTTTTATTTACTTTTTTTCTTGGTTATTTACGCTTTCAGTTGTTAGCTACAGTAATTCAGTTATTACTTTCTTAGTAATTACCTCTTGATTCTCTTAGCTTAGTAAGACTCTTGATCTGCACTCCTTTGTTTTCATAGGTACATAGTTTATGCCACCTAAATCTAGATCTAACAGAACACCTAGAAAGACAAGGAGTTTAATGGATATTTTGGCTGAAGGGTCTACACTAATTCAAGCAGAAAGTGAGATAATTGTTCCTACCACAGATATGGCGAACGAAGATAATCAGAATCGTACTATCAAAGATTTTGTGGGAAGAACCATGAGAACCACTCAGTCGAGCATTGTGGTCCTGGACTTTCAAGCTACTAATTTTGAGTTAAAACCTGTGATGATCTCTATGCTGCAGCTCAATGGACAATTCACTGGTGAGAGGTCTGATGAAGATCCCAACCGCCACATTCTGTCATTTTTGGGAGTATGTGATTCATTCAAACAGAATGGGGTGCCAAGGGATGTGTTAAGACTTAGACTATTCCCACTCTCTTTGCAAGGAAAGGCTAAGGAATGGTTGTTAAATTTACCAGAGGGTTCAATAGACACTTGGGACAAGCTAGAGGCAAGGTTTAGAGCTCGCTTCATTCCAAATAATAGAATAGCAGATGCCCATCGTGAGCTCATCAACTTTAAGCAAGCTTCAAATGAGCATTTGTACGTTGCATGGTAGAGATACAAATATTTACTCCGCCAATGCCCGAGTCATGGAATGGATAACTGTGCCATTGTTCAGAATTTCTGCACACGCCTAACTCCACAAACTGACACTATGTTGGATGCTATCTTAAATGGGCGTTGGGATGACATGCCGGTAGATGATGTTATTCTGGCTTTGGACACATTATCTGAGAGCTATGTGCAAAGAGGAAGTGATAGAAGGATTACTACTAATGTTGCTAGTACTCAAGAAGACTCTTTCATACCATTAGCAACTATTCTCTCTGCCCTGAACAAGAGGTTTGATATGTTGGAATCTCAAGTGCAACGAAGTCAGCAATTGAATGTTTGTTCTACCCAAGTGACTCCAACTGCTTATGAGAATTGTGGAGATCTGCACTTAACAGAACATTGCCCCTTTGCATTAACGGAACCAATTAATTATGTGGGGAACTTCTAAAGAATCAGAATCCATACTCGAACACTTACAATCCTGCATGGCGAAACCATCCGAATTTCTCTTGGAAGAATAGTCCATCTCTTAATCAACCATCATCTTCTGGAGCTAGGCCAACTCAACCTCCTGGGCTTTCTCAAGTAACAAGGCAGAATGTACCTATTCAAGAGCCCAAAACGAATCTAGAAGATGTACTGGCTAAGTTTATGACCACTCAGATCAAGAATAATGAAGAGCAAGCTGGTATAAATGCAAGAGTGGATTCTTCCCTTAAGAACATAGAGGTACAGATGGGGCAATTAGCGTCTGCTGTGAATGCGCTGCACTAAAGAGGTTTGCTAAACGATACAATTCCCAACCCAAGAAGAGAGGGTAAGGAAGAATGCAAAGCTATCACTTTGAGAGGTGGTAAAGAACTTCCTGAAATACAAGTTCAAGTGGAGGACCCAACTAAGATGAATTTTAAGGGTCCATCAGGCACTATTCAGACAGAAAGTGAAGGACTTCAACAGAAGAAAGAGAAAAAGGCTGCCAATTTGAGCAACAAAGAAAAGGACAAGGAAGGAGAGTCTAAAGTGGAAAAATCTGAAGAAAAGACAATTGTAGATCCTAAAGTAGTGCCACTGCCTCCATTCCTATAGAGATTGCAGAAGAAAGTCCTTGATGATCAGTATAAAAAGTTCTTGAGCATGTTTAAGCAACTTCACATCAATATCCCTTTCTCCGAAGCCTTAGAGCAAATGCCTAAATATGCTAAGTTTCTTAAGGACATGCTTAGCAAGAAGAAGCGGTTTACTGAATTTGCAACAGTGGCTTTGACAAAGGAGACTATAAATATCCTGAAATCCAACCTACCAACCAAGTGCAAAGACCCCGGTTCCTTTTCAATCCCTTGCATGATTGGGGATGAATTTGAAGGTCAAGCACTCTGTGATTTAGGATCTGCTGTGAACCTTATGCCCTTATCCATTTTTCGAAAGCTACAGATGGGAGAGGCCAACCCAACGACGGTCACTTTGTAACTAGCCGATAGAAGTCTCTTTTATCCATATAGAATCATTGAAGATGTGTTGGTGAAAGTTGGGCAGTTCATCTATCCCGCTAATTTTATTGTGCTTGATATTAAAAAGGATAGAGACATCCCACTGATAGTGGGGAGGCCATTTCTAGCTACTAGAAGAGCACTTGTTGATGTGGAAAAATGGGAGATAATAATACGATTGGGAGATGAGCAAGTCACTTTCAGTGTGGAGAAAGCCATGAAGCATCTGGGTAGTGTCGAGGAATGCTCACGAGTGTCTATTGTTGAAGAGATGATTCAAGAAGAATTAGACTCTTATGCTTTCACCGATCCTCTTGAAGCAGTACTTGTTGGTAAGTCAAGTTTAGAGGAAGTGAAGAGAGTGGAATTTGAGCACAAGCTTAATGCATTTAGGCCTATAGCTAAGTAGAATGGGCATTTTGAATCGCTGGAGCTGACTTCACGAAATACCCATGCTCGACCACCTTCCATCAAGCAACCTCCATTGTTGGAACTGAAACCTCTTCCTTCGCATCTAAAATACGCCTATTTGGGGGAAGGAGAAACTTTATCAGTCATAGTCTCATCTGCATTAACATTTTCCCAAGAGAAGCAGCTGTTAAGAGTGTTAAAAGAGCACAAAAGAGCTATTGGTTGGACCATAACAGATATAAAGGGGATCAGTCCAGCCATCTGTATGCACAAAATTCTTTTAGAAGATGACCACAAGAAATCAGTGGAAAACCAAAGAAGATTGAATCCGATAATGAAAGAAGTGGTCAAGAAAGAGATCATTAAGTGACTTGATACTGGAATTATCTACCCCATCTCAGATAGTGACTGGGTGAGTCCGATGCAGTGTGTCCCTAAGAAAGGAGGTATGACAGTGGTGCATAATGAGAAGAATGAAATGATTGCCACAAGAACAGTCATAGGCTGGAGAGTTTGTATGGACTACAGGAAGTTGAATACGGCTACAAGAAAGGATCATTTCCCACTTTCATTCATCGATCAGATATTAGACCGATTAGCAGGAAAAGAATTCTTCTGTTTCTTGGATGGCTATTCTGGATACAATCAGATTGCTATTGCCTCGGAGGATCAAGAAAAGACCACTTTCACATGTTCATACGGGACTTTCTCATTTAGACGCATGCCTTTTGGACTATGTAACGCTCCTGCCACATTTCAAAGATGCATGATGTCGATTTTTTCTGACATGATTGAACATATCATGGAAGTCTTCATGGACGATTTCTCAGTATTCGACATCACATTTGAAGAATGTCTGGCCAATTTGACACGAGTCTTGCAAAGGTGTGAAGACACTAATTTAGTCCTAAATTGGAAAAAGTGCCATTACATGGTTTGTGAAGGAATAGTACTGGGGCATAAAGTGTCTAAAAGAGGGTTGGAAGTGGATCGGGCCAAAGTTTCAGTAATTGAGCAACTACCACCACCCACTAATGTGAAAGCTATTAGAAGTTTCGTGGGGCATGCTGGGTTCTATCGGCGATTTATCAAGGATTTTTCATAGATAGCAAAGCCTCTTTCTCAATTGCTTGAAAAGGATACCCCTTTCAAGTTAGATGCAAACTGTTTGAAAGCCTTTGAAGAACTTAAGCAGAGACTCATCATCGCACCAATTATAGTGGCCCCTGATTGGTCACTACCCTTTGAACTTATGTGCGACGCGAGCGATTATGCGGTTAGAGCTGTGCTTGGTCAGAGACATGGTAAGATTTTCCATCCTATTTACTATGCAAGCAAAACCTTAGCTGGAGCACAGGTAAATTACTCAACTACAGAAAAAGAAATGCTTGCTGTTGTCTTTGCTTTTAAGAAATTTAGAGTCTATTTGATGGGTACTAAAGTTATAGTTCATACTGATCATGCTGCTATTAGATATCTCTTATGTAAGAAAGAATCCAAACCTAGGCTAATTAGATGGGTTTTACTATTGCAAGAATTTGATGTGCAAATTGCTGATAGGAAAGGAACTGAAAATCAATTGGCTGATCATTTATCTAGGTTTATGAATAACTCTGATTATGTGGATAATCTCCTAATTAATGAGAGCTTTCCTGATGAATCTATATTTGTAGTGAATTGTATATCTGTGCCTTGGTATACTGATTATGCCAACTACCTGGTCAGTGGCATTGTCCCCGATGAATTAAATTTTTATCAAAAGAAAAAGTTTTCACATAATGTGAAATGGTTTGTGTGGGATGAACCATTTCTATATAGGAAATGTGCTGACCAAATTTTGCGAAAATGTGTGCCTCAGACTGAACAAAATGACATTCTTCATGCCTGTCATTCTGCTCCTTATGGTGGTCATTTTAACGGCCAACGTACTACTTACAAAGTGTTACAATCTGGGTTTTATTGGCCCTCACTGTTGAAAGATGCTTATTTGTTTGTTAGTCATTGTGATGCATGTCAGCGAATAGGTAACATCTCAAAGAGGCATGAAATGCCCCAATCAGGTATTTTTGAGGTAGAATTATTTGATGTGTGGGGTATTGATTTCATGGGACCATTTGTTTCATCTAGAACTCATCAATACATTTTAGTTGCTGTTGAGTATGTGAGTAAGTGGATTGAGGCTGTAGCTTGCCAATCTAATGATGCCAATACGGTGGTGCGATTTGTTAAAAAAAATATTTTTACTCGATTTGGCACACCTAGGGCAATCATTAGTGATGGGGGGACTCATTTTAACAATAGGTTGTTTAGGGGTCTGCTTGAAAAATATAGAGTCACCTATAGAATGGCATTAGCTTATCACCCTCAAACTAACGGCTTGTGTGAAGTATCCAATAAAGAAATAAAAAGGATTTTGGAAAAGACCGTAAACCCCACTAGAAAAGATTGGGCAGATAAGCTCAATGACGCTTTATGGGCATACATGACAGCTTTTAAATCTCTAATAGGTATGCCTCCATATCAATTAGTTTTTGGCAAAGCTTGTCATCTGCCCATTGAGCTAGAGCATAAAGCCTTTTGGGCTATTAAGAAACTAAATTATGATATGGCTAAGGTGAGCAAGAAAAGACTAATGCAACTTAATGAGTTGAATGAGTTTAGATTGCAAGCCTTTGAAAATTCTAGAATTTACAAAGAAAGAACTAAAAAAGTTCATGATAAACACATCTTACTAAGGACATTTACACCTGGAGACCTTGTGTTACTTTATAATTCTCGTTTAAAGTTGTTTCCAGGTAAGTTGCGATCGAGATGGTCTGGACCATTCAAGGTAATTGCTGTAATATCTTATGGAGCCATTGAAGTTCAGGATGAGAAATCAGGAGATCAGTTTAAAGTAAATGGCCAAAGGCTTAAGCATTATCTGGGTGGCGAAATAGACCGACAGATTACAGTTTATACCTTGGCTCAACCTCCTTAATTGGCAGACAAAGTCCGGTTGAGGACTATAAACCAAGCGCTCCTTAGGAGGCAACCCAAGTTTTCTTCTTGTGCTTTTATTTTAATTTATTGTCCTTTCCTTTTTGTTTTGATTTTCGGTGTTCTTTGTGTGTTTTATAAGTTGGATGTTGGTACTGGAGTGCTGGATACTGGGGATAATGTGATTGGTAGGAAATACCAACTTCCGACATGATTTTCAGGGAGTTTCTAACCTTACTTTACATTGTGCATCTTTATTCTAGTCATGTGGATCAACCATGTCGGTTATGATTTGAGTAAAATGAGTTGAATGAGAGGTAAGTCAAATAGGGTTATAAAATGCTTATTTGCATATTCATTAGTTCAAAAAAAAAAATTGCTATAGCGAGAGGACCACCTCGCTACAGCGAGGCTGCTTATTTTGCATCAGGTATAGTAACCCGAAAGTCCCTCGCCATGGCCAGGCTGTGGCGAGCCCCATAAATAATACTAAGTGTCATCGCTATAGCGAGCCAACCCTTTCGCCATGGCGAGATCTCTGCAGCCAATGTGGTACAAGGTCCAGAGAGTATGTCGTTGTAGCCACGCTATAGCGAGTGACATGTTCAGAAAAAAATTTTTAAGTCTTTTCGCTATTGCGAGTTATTCCACTCGCTATAGCGACTGCAGCATACTCTTGAACCACGTACAAAAGTCAGAGAGATCCTCGCTATAGCCTTGCTATAGCGATACTCTTCAGTATCTTAATTTTTACAAGTCTTTTCGCCATAGCGAAGGGTTCCTTTCGCTGTTACGAAGACTGCAGCCCTAGTTATACTTTTTTCAGAGAGTTCGGTCGCTAATATCTGAGCCTAAATAGTTCATTTCGTCGCTTAGCCAAACCTACGCTCATTCTTGCTATAGCGCTTCTGAACTCTCCTCCCTGAGATCTCATCCTTCAACCAAATCTCCTATGATCAATGCTCCCATTCCCCTCGCATTCCATTTTCCTTGCATCAGGTAAGTCGGGTTTTCATTTTATCTCCTGAATCATGGTGAATTTAGGCTTTTTTGCCAACCTTATGGTTGAAGGATGCTTCGTATGAATTTTTGTAGTTTAGGGTTAATTATTCGTTTTGAATGCATATGCTGTGCTGGTTGTATATTTCTGTGCAGGGGACTACATTTAGTTTGGCATTATTCTGCACATAATCGCATTTTGCTCACATCTGTTCGTGTTCGCTATAGCGAGTATCAACTCGCTACAGCGAGTTCGAGATTTTTTCCAGAAAAATTTTTTCCTTTCCCCAAGCGTTCCTTACTTCGATTGCTTCCTTCTTCCTCTGTCCCTTGGTCCCCTGTAGGCTTCTAAAGGCTCTTGTCCTTCTTACAATCATAGCATATGCCATTTATTTCATGCTTTCTAATTTTAGCTATGCATGTGACACCCCATTCCCCCTGATCATCCTGTTGATTGCTTTTACTACTTGCACTGATTTGCTTTCAATTCATCTTTGCTTTTTACAGTAATGGCTCCTAAAAAGCAAGCCAAGACTGCTGGAGCGTCCTCCTCTAAGCAGAAGAAGCAGGCCTATGATAAAGATAGGTTCACTTCAGCCCGAATGAAATTCCGTTTTGAGAGGCTCTTCGCTGACTGAGGTGTGGTTGAAGACAGATATTATGAGCCTCATGGCCTGGATCTCACCTATCCGGACTTCCAGTGGCATGAATTGCAAGGCTTCACCAAAAAGCCGGTGCATCAGATCCCACTAATGATCCAAAAGCTGTATGCCAACTTTGAGGATACGGAAGAGGGAGAGGATGAATATTATTGCCAGGTTGCTTGGGTACGCATCAACGAGAAAGTCTTTCAAGACTTTTATGAGCTACTGGACGTTAAGGATTGCGCATTCCAACACTATTTGGATAATCCTGAATCTGTTCCATAGGAGGAGGTGGAAACCACCATCGCACTGGAAGGCCGAGCCCGATTGGTCAACAAAGTGTACTCGGTAAATCAGTTAAACAAACCGGCCCGTTATTGGTTACAATTCATCACCAGCAACATTCTGACGAGCTCCCATGGTTCTGACATGATCCAAGAGCGGGCTACACTGACTTGGTGCTTCATGACCAAACAGCTGGTGAACATCCCTCGCCTGATGTACCTGAACTTTAAGCAAGTTGCGAGGTCTGATAGAGCGAGCCTGGCCTACCCCCACATATTACTGGGCTAGTCACTATGGGGGGAAGCCGAGTCTCCAAAAATGATGCACAGTTCAAGCCAAAAGGGCCTTTTAAGTATGATAGCATGAAGGATGAGCCGGGCCATCCTCGTAGACAACGGGCATCTGCCCGAGCACCTCCTGAAGCTTCTTCACCACCTCCTCCATAGCGCATGAGCACACCTGAGCCGATGCAGCAGGATCCGCCGCATTCAGCTGAGTTTGAGGGTTGGGTACGAGAGTCCATTGATCGGTTGGAAGGCCATGTCCTGCCAATGAAGGACTAGCTTCAAAATCTTATAGATTACTTGATACCTGCCCCTGCCCCTTCACCTCTAGTGGGTCCTACACCATCAGTGATCATTCTTCCCCAGAACCCTCCACCGGGTGACCAGCCTGGTCCTTCGGATTCACAAGACCCTTCTATCCCTTGATTGCTGTTTCTTGTTACTATTTTATTTTGCTTTTTGGGATTACTATATATGGATGACTGTATATCTCTATGCTAATCTGTTATCTCTCATCACAACTTATTGGTTACTACTTATATTTTGTCTATTTTGTTATCTGTTAGTTGCAGGAGTTGTTTTAGCACCCCTCTCGTCCTCTCAAATGTTTTCTATTCTTATCAGGGGAGTCCTGTCTCTTTCATTTTCCTCCACCACACTTTACTTCTCTTATCTTGCTTTTGCTCTTCTGTTTTGCACATTGTGGACAATGTTAGTTTTAAGTGCGGGGGAATATACACATAGGCTAAATAGATATGAACACCCAAATTTAGTTAATAAAGCAAATATCTAGCACTCATAAATAATCCATCATAACATCTCCAATTTTAACCAGAATTAGCCTCACTGCCTTAGAGGAATACTGATCAATAAATATGGGGGTGAAGCAAGCTTGAAATGAACAAAGTAGATAATGTAGTTGTAGTATGCACCCACATTAGGACCACTCTTCCACAATATGATTAAGTGAAGTATTCAAGTTTTCTCTTAAACTAATTCTCAATTATTTTTTTAGATCTTTCCAAGTTACTTGCTTCTAGTGGATATCTGATTGTCATTTGAGAGGGATCATGAGTACACCATTCCAAAAAAAAATAAAATAAAACAAAACAAAACAAAAAACAAAAACTCTACTCCAATGGTTGAAATCAATTAGTAACTGGGGGTTTGCACAAAAAAATGTGAACTTTCGTGTCAAATGGTGATAGAAACTAAGAGTATGCTAATAAGCACTCCGAGACTTCCCTAATCTGAGTAACCGGGTGGCTTCATAACCAATGTCATCATTCGCATCAAAAGGATTAAGAAAACCGAGGAGAAAAGAAAAAAAAAGGGCAAAAGCCAATTCAAAAAAAAAATATATATATATATATATAGCTGAATGATCATGTTGAAAACTAATCTCTGGTGAACAATAGAAACCTCTTTTAATGAATGTTGAGGATTGAAGCTAGAGTGAATATCTGGATTGGTCTTGAAAATGTAATGAGGATATGTTGAAGGTTACTTGAGTGCTTTTTGAAAATCTATCTATGGGGCACACACGCACTTAGTCAGGATGTGGCTATGATTGCATTGTTTTCGAAACTCAATGTAAGTTTTGCTGAACTTCTGTTTCTAACATTAGTTTCATTCTAAGTGTGGGGGAGAGCTGAAATTCTGATTGATTGGGTGATGATTATGAAAAAGAATAAATAAATGATCTCTGTTTGATAGTTTCTAAGAATTGCTTGAGGACAAGCAAGGATTTAAGTATGGGGGAGTTTGATGACTCCTTAATTTGTGATATAAAAAGGGATTATATTTGAGATCAAATTAGGGAGGCAAGTACTTTCTTCTTGATTAATAGAGTTAAAAATGAATTCAATCACACAAAATAAAGAGAGTGTTTTATTGTATTATCTTTAGCAGTTTGAGCCTCACTCTATGATTGATTTCAATTTCAGGAAATATAAAAGAAGAAAGAAAGAATTGAGAAAAGAAAAGGAAGCTGAGAAGTGAGAAAATACAAGTGAAACAAGTATTCTCGCTACAGCGAGGATTCAACTCGCTATGGCGAGAACACACTTTCGCTATAGCGAGTGAGGTACTTCGCCACAGCGAAGTCGCGAAGCATACAAATTTCAGGGAGAAACTCGCCATAGCGCAGCAATAGCGAGAACAGTAGAAATCTGAGAATTTATGAGATCTCGCTATAGCCAGAAGCACTCATCGCCATAGCGAGATCGGACCCTGAAATGCACAGTTTAATTTAGCAAGCTAAAAAAGTCGGGGAAAGGCTAGAGTTTCATTCATTCAGCATACAGAGGAAGTTTGATCGACTAAGAGAGAAAAAAACGCATCAAGGATGTTGGAGAAGCTTCAATTTGATCGGAATTTCATCAATTCTATCGATTTTCCTTCCGATTAGGTGTTTCTACTCCATCTCCCCTCTTAATTGATGATAGTTAATATGTTTGCTGAATTTTCCTGTGGATTTCAAGCGATGAGCGGCTAGATTTTGTAATCCTTAGGGATTTTACGAACCTTTAATATGTAGAGATTGTTTTCCCTTGTTGATTATGCAGTTTATTGGAAATTATAGTGTTTAATCTGAAGTATATTTCATTCTATTGGGTGGCCTCCTTTAGTTTGATTGTGGATTGAGTAATTACCTTTTGAAGGAAGGAAATTGCTTATAGACCATTGGTTAAACAACTTAGGATTAGATATAATCTAATCTGCACTTGAGATAGAGATATCCTCAAAGGCCCTAGGTAGTCGTAAGAAGGTCTGCACTTAATCAATTATTAACCACTCCTTGAGACATCAAGAGTGAGTGAATATAAGGGTTCAATTGGATCGAAAGACAATTGCCCCTAATTCAACCTTGACTCTAAAAATTGCCTTAAGCTGTTTAATTAAAAGGGAAACAATCGACAGTTGATATAAAGGGGATTAAAATTCCTAAGGTGTTTCTAATTGCATACTTTTAATTACAACCAGAGTTTATTACTTGCCTTTACGTAATTTTCATAAATCCAATTGCAAATTGATTGTTTAACTAAAATGAATATGAGAACTCTAATGCCTAATCGTTAATTGTATTAATTCTCTGAGGGAACGACCTTGATTCACCACATACTATGTCTGCGACCCGTACACTTGCGGTGTCAGCTACCTCATGATGGGTTGATCCAATATCCTGTTCCCAACAAGCGCCTATGATTTTGATTTATATCTCCATACATGATTAACACATAACCATCAATCAAAATTATACTCATCTTAATTCATCATTGTTCCCACAATAATGATCTACTAGGGATATTTATGATAACTAATATAATTTATCCAAGGATATAATTATTATAAAAATATGCAAATATAATAATTGTAACAGAAAAACTTTTATTCTTAATGAAGCACAATGTTTATAAATGATTGACCTAAGACACAATCTCCAATAGCTTCTTCTTGTGCATCTAGGTTGGGTAGAGTCTCTCTCTATTTTACACAAAACAAGTCGATTAGGAGGATAGAAGGAAAGGGGACACCTCTTATAAGAAGAATCAAGAATAAATTATTCCTAAAAAATGACATTTACGTCTCGTATTCGTAGCATTTTTGTTTTTAACTTATTTTAGCTTATTTTTTAGAATTTTATTTTCCATCATAAAATTTGGTTCTCAAACTTATAAAACAGCTTTGGAATCACTTAATTTGGATTAAAAATCGTCCCGAATGAAACAATTAAAGTTTAGGTCAATCAGTGTTCAAAAAAGTACATCAGGGGGTTTTAATTGTCTCTAGACTTCTTATGGTTTTTAGGGCCTTTAAGAACCCCAAAAAGCTTAAATTTTCCATTTAAAAAGTCTTCCTATGAGTTTTGCAAAAATTACACAAATTTACAAAAATGCCATTATGTAATTGCTTATTTTGTTCCATTTTCATTTCACTATCCTAGCTCCAATTTTAAAGTTGTCTAAGCCTTGGATTCTCATTCTTATGAGCCTAGAACATTACTCAAATTTTATGAGACCTTAACTAATTCATTTTAGAGAACTTACTTTTATACTGACTCATTTATGACGTTTTAACAAAAATCAGACATTACAACTTTCTTTACATACATGTAAACTTAATATCTTTCTAAGGATAATCAATGTATATTATATCATTTTAGAGAGGTTATATAAAAAATTTCACATATACATTAAAAGAAAAAATAAAATTTTGAGGGTAGTTAGCCTCCTTCTGCCACTGTTATATATAGCCTTCCATCTAATCTAGGCATAAGAACCATGAGAGTATCTCCTTTTGCCCTTATAATCATATCTCCAAAGTTTGTTTCTTTTTTCTTTTTCTTTTTCTTTTTTTTAAATTTCAATTTAGGTGATACAAATCAAAGTTCTATTACAAGGGTTGATTAATGAATAAATGTAGGCACTTCATAAGTGAAAATTACAAGTGTCAATATAGGTTAAATTACTTCTTTAACCTTTGTAATTTTAATCCTTGCATGTTTACATGACCTTTAATCTTACTATTTGGAGAAAGGAATAGTGACATTGAGTTGAGAACCCATTTGGGTGGTTGTTATCCTTATGTCCATATCCTAAATTGAAGGTGCTTCACTATTCTTATGCCTGTATTCTTATAATGTCTGTATCCTAAATTGAATATTGCAAATATGGGAGCAAGTGAATGATTACGATAATGTGTGACGAAATCTTAGACTCCTACACATGATAAATAATCCAATTGAAATTAGCTAGCATTATTAGTTTCACGCGTTCTTTATGCTCTATATATACTCGCCTGATGATTGCAATTCATAAACATCTATTCCTAGATTGTATTTCCATTATTATCATTACTATTATCATATTGGCCTTATGTTAAGGGTATAAGTCTAAAGGGAGAACCTATCTCAAAATATTAATTTATCATATAGGAGAACCCCTTATAAACTCCCTCTTTAGGGAAGACTCTTTAATATGGGACTTGTAACAATGCACTCTTGTTGGAGATCCAACATCCATGGTGGCCCAGTGTATTAATTTGGTCTATTGGATTTCCTCCTTGGTAGTTCGACTCAATTCCAAGTATTTGGCATGACCTCTCACACTGCCTTAATCCAACCTATAGGTCATTCCTTCCATGTCTTGCCCCTCTCAATGAAAACACCAATGTTATGAGTATAAGTGCAAAGGGAGACCCATCCCAAAGGACTAGTCCATTAAATGGAAGAACCTCTTAGACTTACAAGCCTCATCCTTAGGAAAACTCCTCGATATGAGACTTTAACATATTATCATCAATTGAATTCTTAAAAAGTTGTCCTTAATTAGTTTTAATGTTTGAAACAATATGTCATTTTAGTATAGATATAAAGGATTGCATTCCCAATTGAAAAATGGGTGTGCCAAAAGTATATTTTAAATTTATATATTTGCTTTTCTCCAATACCCATATTAATATAAATGGTGTGTCACCTTAGAAAACAATAGTCTACACCATTAATTCTTTTAGTGTTCTCTTAATTAACTAAGATCTAGATTAAAATAATATATTTTTTATAATATTAGAATTGAATTGATAGGATAAATTTTCAAGAAATAAATTATATGTCGATGATATATTCCAAAAACCAATATATACTCTTCCTTTTGATTTAAATTTTGGTAGGCTACTCTTAGGTCTCTTTTAATTCAAAGCTAGCTAGGGGTGTTTTGGGGAATTAGTGAAGATTTTGGTGAGGTTTGCATATGTGGAATTTTATCTTTTTCTTAAAGAAGGATAGTATTCTTCTTGCACTCAAGACAAGGAGGCTTATCTTATAGTCTTTTAATATCTTTGTCTATATTAATTTCACATTTCAAATTACTACAAACATCATATATCCAAAAATATTCACTTGCCTCTTGATAATTGCTAATTTTCATATACTTTATTCCCTTTAATTTTGGCACTTTAATAATTGAATGTGGCTTATTGTATTTTATTGGTTGATAATTGAATTTAATGGCCATTTTCTACACTTTAGGAATTAAATTGCAAAATGATTGATTTTAATGCATAAATTTATCTTAAATAGTTTTGTGAATATTCCTATTTGATTTTTCTCACTCTTTTGTGCAAATTTTTAAGGGGCATTTAGAGCTTGAATGGAAAATTAATTTGAAGAAGAGAGGGAGAGCATGCTTCATCTCATTCCAACACTCATTCATTTACCTCACTTGGTTCACTCACACTCACACTCTCACGTTGCAATAAGTCCAGCCCAATATTTACACACTTTAAGCACGGGCCAGCCACTACACTAACACACCCACTTCAATTACATGTTAAGACACATGGGTACCCTTTCACATAGATATACATGCATAGGTTCATGTAGGCAGCCATCCATGTAGCACACAGATTAGTATACATGCACTCACACCCGCATTGATACTTCACATTCTTCAATCATACATGTACAAGGGCTGCCACCACTTACACGTTCACTCATCCACATTTCCCCATGTAAAACACTCGCATAAAGCCATACGTCTAGCTCACTTATATGACTTCATGCATAAACACGTAACGCAGATCACACGTGGACACTCACATGCACTACATTTCACCTTCACGTAGCTCTAGCCTAGACCATCACACATAGCAAGGCATTCCATTCATCCACATAGATTGGTTTGTTCGAGTCATTAGGTCCAGTAGCAGTTCCAAGTAGCCACGGGTTGCTCTATGTTGCAGCACATAAACACACACCTTCCATGTAACACACACACATGCAGAAACAAAGACACAAAGCTATAGGTTTCACATAGGTAGCTAGAGCATATAACTAAACACGTAAAAGGGAGTAGCCACATAGAGTTAATGTGAAGAGTGTAAGGCTATAGAAAACATAAAGGAAAGAGAGAAGAACCTACGGGAAGAAGCAAGCAAGCAACATTGCTGAAACAAAGGAGAGGAAGATCAGGACATGCATTTGAGAGAAGAAGAAGCTTTTGAGGAATAAAAAGTCGAGCTGGGTCTGGCGTGGATTGCCATAAGATACAACACTTACAAGAAGCTACATGAGCTATAGGTTTTATGTGGAACAGTAGCACGAGCTAATGAGCAAATAAGAAACACACAAAATATAACGTAAGAAGCTACGGGCTGGATGCATGAGCTATGAAGAAGCTGGAGAAAGCCACGAGTTAAATGTGGCTGAATAGAAAAGAAGAGCACGTGAGCATAATAATAAAAGGAACGTTGAAGATAACATGGAATTGCATGTGAGAGGTGTGTGAGCAGAGAGCTACTGGTTGGAGAAGTATGAACAGTAAATAATTGAAGCACGTGATGGGTGGATGAAGCAACGAAGAAAAAACACGAGTTGAGTGGTTAGAGGGGTGATGTGAGCAAATGATCGTTCTATGTGTTGCAGAGACGACTAGAAGGATTAAGAAGCACCTGAAGAGCAGTAGGAAATGGAAATAAATGAAGTTATTGTCTAACACGTATAATGAGCTGCATGAAGAAAACACATACTCGAGCAGAATGCGTGATTAAGCTCCCCACGTGAATAGTGCAACATTAAGCTACGGGTTGATGTGGAAGATTTAATTGAGCACGTGATGAAGGGGGCAAATTGCAGGAAAAAGGACGGACTAAATAAAAAGAAAAAAGTTTAAAAGGCTGGCTGAATACCAACGCTAGCTTGAGAAGAGAACACATGAGTTTTAATGAGAGATGAGCACGTGATTCATGAAGGAATGCCAGCCATTGGATCATTTTATCAATCCATCTCACGCGTCTATTATTGAAAAGGGGGAATACATTCAGGCAGCACATCATTCAAGAGGCAGACTCCATTTTCATATACAAAGCGCCATTCCATCTCCCTATTCCTCTCTACGCCATTTTCATCCATCTTCTTTCATCAATCCTCCACCACCATGAAGAACTAATTCTACCTGGTGATTAGCTTGGAAGAAGACCCTTGGAAGAGCTTGAATCCATGAGATTATAGACAGAATTCTGGCGAAGAGTTTTTCATTTTCTTATATTTTCTCCTTTCTTATATTATCTTGGTTAAGGTTGTATTGGATTGAAAATTTGTATTGTCTACAATTAGTAGCTAGTTAGACACTAATTTGGATATTGTTTGACTGATTATTTGATTGATATAGTGCTGGATTTTCATTATTCCTTTTATTTCTCATGTATGCCATCAAGGTGTTTGATAAAATGCATAAGTGAAATTGTGTGCTTGATTGTTTGATTTGAGGATTCCGTAGAGTTTAATTAGTTAATTAAATATCTTAGGATGTTGATTTAAAGGCTAATTAATCAATCAATCATTCAATTCAAGTGTTTATTGATCCTAATGACAAGAGTTAGTAATTTAATGCAAGATTGAGGTTTCAATTCAACATTAAATTGCTAATCCCTTTATTCTTATACAGTAACTCAAGATACATTGTTATAAACACAATTAGAGACTCTTAGACCAAAATTAATCACAATTGAATTAGGATAAGGATAGTGGATACTAAGGGACAATTCCAAAGTTAGTCACAAGCCCATTATCAACCATTAGTTCATACAATTAGGTAGAATTTGGGAACTTATTTCAATTTTATTTTGACTAGTTTAAAAGAATCAGAAACTCCCCTAAATTAAGTAGTTCTTGGATCTTTTAACACTTAGAAATTCTAATTAAACATTAAACTCTATTTTCAAGGAAGATAACCTAAATTGTGCCACTAGCTATATATTAATCCACTACAAAAAAATTAACTTTTAGCGGTGACTTTTGTCGCCGCTAAAAGCCAAAATGTCATCACTAATAAGTTTTAGTGGCGACATCTTTTCCACCAATTTACTCCAGTAACGTTAATACTTTTTAGCCGCGACAAAGTGTCGCCACTAAAAGTCGATGCTACAAATGTATAGTAGCGAATATAGTCGCTACTAAAACTTATTATAATTTACATCAAACAAATGTTGCCACAAAAAGAAAGAGTATTAGTGGCGACAATTGCCACTAAATCCATATATTTAGTCGCCACTAATTGCATGTCGCCGCTAAATCTAATGTTTTAGTGGCGACATAGGTTGTCATTATAAGTACACTTTTAGCGACAATAATTAGTGACATTACTAAAATCGTTACTATATATATTTAGCAACGACTTATTGCTGTGGGCAAAAATTAATGTCATTTGTCACTATATGGAAACTTTTAGTGACAACGCTTATTGTTGGTGAAAATAGATTAGCAACATAGTTTTAGTCGCCATTAAAGATTTTTAGTGGCAACATGTGGTCGCCACTAAAGAGTTTTAGTGGCGACATATTCTTGCCACTAAATGCATTTAGGGATGATCTCATACTTATCACTAAAGACATTTAGTAACAAGAAATTATGATTACAAAAAAGTAAAAGTGATGGCATTTTTGTAGCAATTAAGCTTTAGCAACAACTTTTTGTGTTACAATAAAGCTTTAGTGGCGGTCATTTTGTTTTTGATATTAAAAATAAGCTTTAGTGGCAAAATTTGTCACCAGTAAAGGTAAGGAGATTGATTATATATATATAATAGATAATGTACACTTAAACTAAATTAACATTGAAGAAAATTAAAACAAAAATAAGAAACAAAAAATTATATATATATATATACTAATTGACATTAATTTTTTAATATTGTATATCATAATTAGTATTATAACTATAAGTACTCTCATAATGTCCTATATGTCAGAACCTATATTGAAATATCTATTAGAACATGAAGTAATGGCATAAATTGATACATCAAAATGACCATCAACAAAAATACCCAAGTCCACCTTCTCTTCACCTAATTTGTCCACAAGAAGAGTCATTGGTTAGAGCATTCTGTCTCTATTGATAAAAAATAACACAAATCATATACTATTATTATTTAACATAACATTAAGGTAAAAGATAATTTACAAGTACTTGTTGCATGGTAGCCATAAGGCTAGCTAATTGAGCTTGAATCTCTGACTGAACCCATTGTTGCATTGTAGCCCGCTCTTCTTGAAGCTTCTTTTCCATTTCAACTTGCATTTCCTCTCGCAGCTTTTCTCGCTCTTCTTGTAATTTTCTCTCCATTTCAACTTGCATTTGTTCCATCCTTGTTGAAACCCTTGAATCCACTTCAACTGAGTCCATAATTCTCTTTTTTGTCGATTTCTTTCCATATCCTTTCCCCCTAACATACCCTGACCTCTCCCCTAATACAGTGGCCAAAATTTGATCTCCCGTTAATGGATTCTCATTATCTTCTACTTGTTGCTCATGAACTAGTTCCTAAATGCGCCCCTAAAGGCATAACAATAGATAAACACCATAAACAATGAGGAAATAGTATAAATAATTAAAGCTTAATAATCTATAGCAACTTACATGGATTTCTTGTGACTTGGGATCTACCCACTCCACCTCTCCGTCCTTGTTCTTATGGGTGTGCTGAAGTTCCCAAACTCGGTCAGGGGGTGCCACTTCTCCAGTGATGGGATCTCTCTACAATATTTATTGGATGATAATCCATGTTACCATAAAGGGAATGACACAAAGAGAAATGTTTATAAACTCAAATACAATACAAATACTTACCGTAGACTCCTTAACCTCAACAAATGAATAGGTACCACATGTATGCTTTGTCACTTGCCTTGCCCTATTTACCTTGTTCCTGCTACTCGTAGCTTATAATTGGATGATATTATAATCATGAAACCTTAAAATCATGTGAACACAAATAAAGCAAACACATTACCTTGAACTCTAGACTTTCCCAGTAATGCATCAGCCACTCCCAATCATCACGGCTGATGTTACTTGGTCAAGCAGCCTCTTTCTCTTGATTTGTGTCACACTTAGCATAATCTGCATGTAGTTCAGCCTTCCAAGATTGGTATATTTGTCGCATTGTCTCAACATAAGTTCTATTTAATCTCTCTTCAGGGCACCCATCACAAACATCAAATTTATCCTACATAAAACATAAGAAACCAAACTTATTAACTGATGGAGGAACACTATGAATGTTATATAGAGAAAAATTGCCCACAAATATAATGTTATACCTTTACTTTCAATAATAAAGTTTCCCCATATTTGGCATAAACTTTGGCCCAATCACCATCCCTAAGAGAGATTGTGGTTCGCACCACATGTCCACAATAGCTAGCAAAGTCATGGGCCCTATCTCCAACAGGTCTATCTGAGTTCTCAGGGATGTAAACTTTGATTTTTGAGCCATATTTTGTCTTCATGTCCACTGATATACTCTTATATTTTCCCCTACCCTTCTTAATTGTGCTGCAAGAAGCTGCTGCATATGGAAAAAAAAGGCAAACAAATTAGACATTGATGTATATATATGGTAAAACATAATCTAGAAAACATTATTTGCATGAAGTGATACCTGAACTACTCGACACCTGTGATCATTGTGTTAGAGGTGAATCATTATAGATAGTTTATCTATCTCTTTGTGGTGGGATGTAAACTTTGATTTTTGAACCATATTTTGTCTTCATGTCCACTGATATACTCTTATATTTTCCCCTACCCTTCTTAATTGTGCTGCAAGAAGCTGCTGCATATGGAAAAAAAAAGGCAAACAAATTAGACATTGATGTATAAATATGGTAAAACATAATCTAGAAAACATTATTTGCATGAAGTGATACCTGAACTACTCGGCACCTATGATCATTGTGTTAGAGGCGAATCATTATAGATAGTTTATCTATCTCTTTGTGGTGGGAGTGGTGAAAGTGCATCTCCTGACTTTAAATCCCCCTGTGCATGCTCAGGTGAGAGTGCACCTCTTAGCACCAAATCTCTCTGTATATGATTAGGTGATGTCACCTCTCCAGTGGGGTTATGTCAACCTCGGCCATTACCTCGCCCAATGCCTTGTCCTCCTCGACCTCCTAACCTACCTCGTGCAGAACCTAACATTTGCTACCTTTTGTCCAAATATAGTATAAGTAACAAAACGTGATGAAATAAATATTAATGAAAAATAAAAGTAGACAATAAAACACATAACAAGCACAAAAAAGAGAAAAGAAATAAAACAATATAAAAGTAAATAACATAAAACATATATGACATAAGAATATACTAAACTTCAAACACTTCAACCATTTGATCATATAATGGGGATGTTTGTACAATAATCGTAAATTTTTCAAATGATCAGCAAGATTGATACTTATATTAATCACACTCAGTGTCTACAGTGTCATTCGCATCGTCATCATCAAGCAAATCTTCCCCTTCTTTTTCGTCAGTGGACCCAATCTCATCATTGTCATCAATGAAATCTTCAACCACACCCTTTGCATTATGCCCACTTGTATGAGTATGTATACTTATATGGCTTAGTATTTCTGGTTTAACATTATCTCGATGCAAGAGGACTACAAGGTCAATGCCTATGTCATCATTCCAAATTGGATTTAATTGGACTACATCTTGTTGATATGTCTCATCAAGAAGGAGACCATCATTCTCACTACTTTCTTCATATTCTTCCACCTCTGAAAGGTTAAAGAGGTCACGAGGATTTGTCTTCACTACAATTAGCCACTCCGTGTCAATGATATCTTTCAGATAGAACACTTGTTCTGCTTAGCTAGCTAAGACAAACGGCTCATTTGTAGCCAACGAATGCCGAACATTCACACTTGTAATGCCAAACTTGTCTACCTTATATCCTCTTCCTAAATGACCCACATCCCACCAATAACACTTGAAGAGATATACTTTCTTATTCCCAATATATGAAAGCTCATATATGTCCTCTAAGATGCCATAATACTCTTTCCCTTCGTCTGAGTCATCCCTTTTCACTAGAACTCCAGTATTGTCAGTTTTCTTCCCTAAGGCACGATCTCTTGTATGAAATCTAAAATAGTTCACCAAATAAGTAGAAAAATGGTGCACTGTTTTGGCTGGGCCAAGTGCTAGACTGATGAGGTCGTCATTAGCTTGGCCTTGTGTACATAACTGTAGAACCTGTATAGATTAACTATACTTTATTATAGTTTATTTGGATAGAAGCTCATAACTCAAAATAGACTACTTAACAAAGTAAACTATATTAACAAAGGAACCTACTCGTGCACAAAACCATTTGGGAAAGTCCTCAATAGTTGAAGTTTGAGTTTCAATCTCCAATTGATACTCCCTACATTGTAGTAGTGATAGTTAGGAAATATTTGCTAACTAATTATTGTCATAAATATTGGCACAAAAGTGATAACTTACTCCATGAATGGAAAAATATCTGCACATTTTTGTAGTACATACATACAAGCTTGATAGAACTGTATCTCAGGCAAAATAATAGACTCATAACACCCTCTTGCCCTCCCAATTTGGTTGAAGATGGACTTGTCACCATTATCCATGGGTCCGTCATCATTTCTAGGAGGCTGATTAAATTTGGTTGGCATATTCTTTAAATAACGAGAGCAAAAGGTAAGGCATTCGTCTGCTAAATAACCTTCTACAATTGAACCTTCTGGACAAGACTTGTTACGAGCATAAGATTTAAGTGTGCGTAAATACCTACATAAAAGGTAGTTGGTGGAGAAGAGAAATAATTTGTAAGATTTGAGAGATAGAATAAAATATATATTAAAACATAATACCTCTCAATAGGGTACATCCATCGGTATTGCAGAGGTCCACCAAGCATTGCCTCTCTTTGCAAGTGAATGGGCAAGTGAACCATAATATCAAAGAAAGCCGGTGGAAATACCATTTCCAATTTACATAATATGAGTGCAATTTGAGTCTCAAGTTGTTCTAGATCCTCAACTTTTAGGCACTTAGAACATAAATTTTTGAAAAATTTACCTAACTCTATTATCGGCTCGGACACTTCCTTAGGCAATAAACTGCGTATTGCAATTGGAAATATGTCTTGTAACAATACGTGGTGGTCATGGCATTTCAATCCAAATAATTTTCGATCATGGACATATACACACCTTGAAATATTTAATGAGAAGGCATCTGGAACCTTTAAATTAGCCAAAAAGTTGCACACTTTTAATTTCTCATGTGAAGACAAGGCATAGCAAGCTGCAGGCATTAATACTCTATTCCCATCCTCGATTGGATGTAACTGTTGTCTGATTCCTAAATCCACCAAGTCATACCGACTCTTTAATGTGTCCTTAGTTTTCCCTGCAACCCCCATCACTGTTGAAATAAGGTTTTCAGACACATTTCATTCTATATGCATGACATCTAGGTTGTGTCAAAGTAGGAGGGTTTTCCAATATAGTAATTGAAAAAAATACTCTTCTTCCTCTAATTATAAGCATTGGTTGGGCGATCACACTTTCTTTTTCATCCTTTCCTAAAGGTTACATTACCTAATGCTTGTAATTGCCTTAGTGCTTCAACTCTGGATAAAGGTATAGGTGCTCTTGCAATTTGAACCTTCCTATCAAATGCCCTTTTATTTCACCGCCAAGGATGAGTAATAGGTAAGAAGCGTCGATGGCCCATAAAGCATACCTTACTACGTAAAGAAACTGAATGTGTCTCTTTATGACAACAAGGGCATGCTAACTTCCCTTTTGTTGACCACCCTGAAAGGTTTCCATATGCTGGGAAGTCATTTATTGTCCATAATACGTTGTTCGCATCCTAAAATTGGATTGTGAGTGGGCATCATATGTTTCCACCCCTTCCTCCCACAAATGTTGTAGCTCGTCAATCATTGGTTGTAGATATACATCTATTTCATCACCTGGACATTTAGGGCCTGGAATTAGGAGTGTCATCATAAAGTATGATTGTTTCATGCAATGCCAAGGTGGTAAATTATAAGGAACCAACACCACTGGCCATATACTATGTGCAGCACTCATATTGCCATAGGGTTGGAACCCATCACTTGCTAGGCCAAAGCGAACATTTCTAGGGTCCCTAGAGAAGTCGGGATGTTCCTCATCAAAGGTCTTCCATGTAATGGAATCAGATGGATGTCTTAACACACCATCATCTTTTCGTGCATCCTTATGCCACCTTATCTCTTTAGCTGTGTTATAAGCCATATATAGCCTTTGTAGCCTAGGCGTTATGGGAAAATGGTGTAATACTTTGTATGGGACTTTCTTGCCTCTATACCCATCTGACTTCCATCTGGATAGGTTGCATTTAGGACATCTTTGGGCATCAATGTGCTCCTTCCAATGCAAAATGCAATCATTTTCACATGCATCAATCTTGGTATAGTCTAATCCAAGCTCTCGAATAACCTTCTTCGCTTCATAATAAGAGTTTAGTACTAGTGCTCCTTCTGAAAGCACATCCCTGAATAAACTAAGCAAGGCATCCATAGACTTGTTACTCCAATGGTTGAGACATTTTAAGTGAAGTAGCCTTACAATGAAAGATAACTTAGAAGCTTTTTTACAACCTGGATAAAGATCATTCTTAGCATCCTCCAATAGCTCGAAGAAATGCCTTGCTTGCATATTTGGTGGGTCATTATATTCAGAGCCATATGTCCCTGCCTCTCTTTCTGTATGCTCATATGCATCGTTTATCATCTCAATAATGTCATCATTATCTTTTTGCACACCTTGATCAACCGCCTGCGGGTGACTTTAGGCATGATGACAAAGTTCTTCATGTGAATCCCACACTTGGTAACTCTCACAAAAACCCTTTTTGAATAGATCTTCCCTTACTCTATGTCTTAGCTTGAACTCTGTGTTTCTGCATGCTTTGCATGGACAACGAATCATATCACTAACCCATGATTGATTAAATGCCCATTGGAGAAAATTATCCACTCCTCGTATATATCTTGGATCAGCTTTGCTCCTGATCATTATCCAACTTTTATCCATCCCTATTCTCTTTCTCTATTTCCTACATTAGGTAACATAAGCAATAAAATTTCAGCAATAAGAACCATATCGTAATCAAGCCACACCTTCAGTTTCTCTTATAGTTGCAAGGAACAAACCACATTATGAATAAGAAATTGTAATTCAATCAGAACCAAGTTTTATTTTCCACACCTAAAAATTTGAAACAACAATCAAAATTTAACTATCCACTATTATAAGTACCATATTATCCAACCAACGAACAAGCTAAGAATGCTTCTTGAATGTTCATGTCACCCATTGTACTCATGCATACATTTTTAAGACTTGAATTGCATATTCCCTCCTCTCCAATGTCTTAATATGCTAGGTGGAGCTAATGAGCAAGGAAATGGAAGCCAACAAATGGGAAGATGAAAGTTTGACAACAATATGTGTAGTTTTATCCATTTTGTAGCTCTATGGGTGGCATATGATGTAACTTTATGTGGGAAATGTTTTGTAATCAGTTGAACATGTGTAAATATCCAAATATTTAATGTATGCATGGAACTTGATGCCAAATGAATGAAAGTGTAGACTTTGAACATTTGATGGCCATATATGGTGTATGTATTCTTGTGGGAGTTAGAGATTTTGATTTCTGGGTTTATGCTCCTTTGAGACATGTTTAGCAAACTATTTTAGTGCATTCCTATGTGCTCATGTGGTCATGGATGCAATTAGATGGTCTACGAAATGCGAAATAAGAAATTTTCCTGTTGCACACTTTAAATTCAAGCAAATTTTAATAGAGCTTTACCATGTATTCTTGCTTTGAACTATGTTAAATGGTTATGAATAAGTAAGATAAGCTAGATAATAAAGGTTGATACAATGGTTGAAGTTCTGGTAGAAAGTAAAGTTCAATTAATTCAGCTAATCCCTAAGTCTTTAAATGATAAATGCTAGTTTATGGAGGTAGCTAGGAGATCAAATGTCAATAAAACCAAGTAATCTAGATAGAGATGAATATTTAAGCGTTTGGATCAAAAGTAATTGGAGTCTCAACCAAAACTATTGAGTCAGGGCCAGAGTTCAAACAGAACTGAAGAGCGCCGCAGCAAGGAATATTGCGCCGTGGCACAATGCTTACAGAACAAAGTTGCGTTGCGGCGTGGTAATCTCAAGTCGCGGCGAAAATTGTGATTTGGCATATGTTAGTTCCAGTAGGGGAGTTGCGCCGCGGCGTGGGTATTTTAAGTTGCGGTGAGAATCGTGATTTGGCATATGTTAGTTCCAGTAGAGAATCATGCCGCGGTGTGGTCATCTCAAGCCGCAGTGCAAGTTTAATATTTTTGTTAGAGAGTTACAGAATCAAACTATGCCATGGCGAGGAGTATTCAAGCCACGGCGCAAGTTTGATATTTTTTTTCGAGAGTTACAGAATCAAACTACGCCACGGCGAGGAGTATTCAAACCGCGGCGCAAGTTTGATATTTTTGTTCGAGAGTTATAGAATCAAACTACGCCACGGCGAGGAGTATTCAAGCCACGACGTAGTCCTATCATAATGCATTTAGTCATCTCAGTACCCATTTAAGCCGCGGCAGAGATCCATTAAGCCACGGTCTAAATTCCTAAACTTTTAAACTTCTAAAAGTCATAACTTTGAGCACGGTAGTCCGTTTAAGGTGATTTTTTTTTTTGAATCTGGGTATTTTTTTTAGATTTATTCAATGGTAAATGCCGAAGGTGGTTCAGGCTCTTATTTTCCTCAAAAAAGTATGTTTTAGCCTTCAATTTTGAGATTCTTGTTTTAATTTCTTCTCAAAAGAGCATATTCTGATTCAAAAATGTAAAAGTTTATAACTTGAGCAAGGGATATCTAAATTTTGTAAACTTTCGCTTAATTAAAGCTCTATATGTCTATTTTATGTTGTAAAGATTTCAACCCAATCCTACATCTTTTGTTCCTAAAAAATTGAATGACAATAGAATTGGTCAAGGTCATAAATTCTGCAGATTCACCTGATTCATCTTTTGCTGTCATGAATTTTGAAAATCTAGAAAATATTCCATATAAATCTAAAAATTACCATCTTAAGCTTGAATTAAACCTCTAAATATCCTCTTCCTATTTGCCAAGTGTTAGACCTAGACTCAACCATTTGATCCTGCAAATGCATCCCTTTCCAAACCTACCTATTTAGGTTCTGAATTTGACACTAAAGAGTATATATGTGCAAATAATGGCCTTACACCATTCCATTAACCACCCCAACACTTCTAACAAGTTTCAACTCATATTTCAAGACTACTTGAACTTCCCAAACTCCCAAAAAATCTCTAGATCAAAATATGACTACCTAAATTCCTTATACTACATATAAGTTACCATGCTACTTAGAGCTTTAGAGAGCCCACAACCAACCATCATACATTCAAATTAGTAATATTAAGAGTCCACAATAATATCACAAGAACCACAAAACACTAATCAAAATAATTGCATTTATGTCATACCAAATACATCAAAGTATTAAATTTTTTCTCAAATCTTCCTTCATTACCATAGGTATATATTTCAAATTAGCCAGGGAAATTACATGTCATATATGCATTTTACAAAAGAAACTACATATATCACTATAACACCTAGCTTTACTTGCTACTAGCTTTCATGGTCTTCTCCTCATTGGAGGAGCTAAGATAGAAAAGGGGATGAGATATGTAGTGTCTGATATAATATAATAATATAACCATGCAATATAGAATGCAATGTCTGATAATAATGATGCAAATAGGCTTGGGCATAATGTAGAGAGACATCACAATCACTTGAGTCATTTCACATGCAATACACAACACACAATGCATATAAGAGAAATAACTTTAGGTTACCTCTGTAACTCCAACAAGGTTCCAACAAGGTGTCCAATAATCAATCCAAGAAAACTTAACCTATTGAACAAGAGAAAATTCAACATCACAATCAGTTCCATTCTTTGAAATTCTTTTCATATAAACTACCCTACTATATTTCCATCCCAACTAAACTATTTAAAGCTCTTAATCCCAAACATCCTCCATCCTTCATAAAATTCGCATATGTGTTTGTCTTAATAGTAAACTCATGCTAAATTGCTACATTAGGTCTCATCTTTATTAAAAATCATCATTTAAGGTCTACCCAAGCTTAAAGAAGCATTATGTAACCATTAAAGTATCAAGATTGAATTTGAGGTTCCAAATTCGCATCCATGGCTGCCCTCCCTAAGAAAACCATAAAAATCATCATATTTTTGCTCATTCTCATTAAAAATTATTAATTAAGACTTATCCAAATCAGAAGGAACCATTACAAGGCATGGAACTGGAATATTAAATAAAAAATCTAAATTTACAAAACCTAGAGTTTATATTTCCTCATAAATCAAAAACTAGGGCATTTATGGATGAAGAAGCATTTTAGAGGCTTACCCAACTAAAATCAAGCTTACAATGACAAGAGATTCAATCTTTGCTCAGCCTTCGTTCTTTTTCTCCTTCATTTGCTCAGCCTTCGTTCTTATTCTTCTTCTCCCTCATTTGCTCAACTTTCATTCTTCTTTTCCCTTATTTGCTCAGTCTCTTTTGGTTACTCAGCTTCAGAAGTTGGGGCTTAGGGCTGGAGCTGCTGCTGCTCAGCTTTCATTCTTCTTCTCCCTCATTTGCTCAGTCTCTTTTGGTTGCTCTGCTTCAGAAGTTGGGGCTTAGGGCTGGAGCTGCTGCTGCAACGTGGAGGGACGGAATTAAAATGAGTGTCTAGAGGGAATTGAAAGAAGCTAATAAAAACTAATGAAATGTTGCTGCAACATGGAGAGAGGGAATTAAAATGAGTTTATGGAATATTGACATTTTTGATATATTAATTTAATGAATTCTAATTTTAATTTATTACTAAAAAATTATAAATAATAATTTATTAGTTTCTTAAAACTTAACTAAAAAAATTTAATATTTGCTATTTTGTGATGGTTTTATTTATAGTTTTATTTTTTTAATTGATGAGTAAATAATTAATTCATAAAATTAAATAAAAAAATTAAAATTTTTAAAAAGAAAATAGACTGTAATTATTTATCTAAGAATTATTTATAGTTTTATTTTTTAATTAATGATTTATTTTGTATGTTTGATTAATTTTTATATAATGCTAAAATCTAGATTTTGAATTTGAGATAAGTATATAAGTAGATATATATATATATATATATATATAACCCTGGAGAAGAGAATCTAAATTTGAAGATTAAATAAAAAGAGAGGAATGATTGAATGATTGAATGAATAAATAATGGAGTTTTGAATCTAACAGAAAAAACACATAACTATGCAAATCCTTTTTTTCCTTTGATTTAAATTTAATTTTTAATCTTGAAAATTTATTAAAACTCTATATAATTTTTAATCTTGAACAATTAATTAAAATTTTAGCATACAATAATAATTTATGAATAAACTCTGTAACAAATTTTAATGAATAAACCTTTTTTATTTCACAAACAAGTGCTATTATAAATATTTTAGGGGATAAACCCTTGTATAGTGCTGTTACATTTGACATTATCTATTTCATTTATTTTGTATATTTGATTAATGATTATATAATGCTAGAAAGAAGGATTTCGAAAAAGAAGGAAATAAAATAGAGATGACATTTTGAATTTACATAAGTAGATAAAATTTTAGTGTCAATTTCGATTGACACATAATGAGCAAAACGAGTAATGGAATTTTGAATATATTTGCTTTCAAGCATTCCCACTCTATCCTACTTTTTCATTTCTTTTTCATTTATTAATGTATTTCATTGTTTTTTCAACCCATTCCATTCAAGATACTAAAATTTTGCTATTCATTCAATCACTTCCGTCTTCATTTTCTTTTTTAGGATAAATTATTTACATAAATAATAAAGTAAAATTAACTCAATATATAATTTGCAAAACAATCATATTAAATTATTAATACAAATTTGATAACAAAGATTAAATTAAATAAATTAAATAATAAATATTAACTCAAGATTCTTACAAAAGTATAAAGATTACAAGAATAATTTTATTTTACCTTTATAATTTTAAAAATGCATTCCATCTCTGTTGACTATAGTTTTATTAAACGCTAAGTTTGATATGAAAAAAAAGGAGTTTAAATTGTGGTTTAATAATATATTATGCAAATAAATGGCAACTACCCCTCTCACTTTGTGGGTGAACTATGCGTTTTAATTAACAATTCCAAATAAATGAAAAAATATCTTTCTCACTTGACAATATCTTTTCATTTTACTCCCCCTTCCTCAATTGCAGGCTTTTTATTAGAGGATTCTTCTAATATTTATTTTCCTAAGTTGTACACACGTGCCTATTTGTCCCATTTTTTTATCAACAAAAGATAAATATAAAACATATTTTGTCAAATTAATTATATTTTTAATTAAACAACATAAATATGCATCATGTCCATAAAGGAAAATAGGCACGTGTTCATGCATGATCTATTAATTGGCCATGTGCACATATATGGTAAAATCTGTTGTAATTAAGGTCACTCATTATGAATCTTAATACTAGTGTCATCACATCTGTTAGCGAGCTCTAAAGTTCACAACACGAGGTGATTATTATAAACTCAACTATATTATGAGTACTAATTGGGCTACAAATTACATTAATGTGTATTTTTAAAATAAAAACACTAAAAAAAAGCCTACTTCAAAAATATTAGTATCATCCGTTACTAAGCAAGCTATAGCTGATCATCATCATAATCCTCAACAACATCTTCATCGATGGTCTCTAATGTAGGTGAATTTGAAGGCTTGAATAGGGACAACCTCCATTCACAAACTCAGTCAGGTTTCTAATTGTCTTAAACATTTTCACAAATTTGACACCAACACTTGTTGCTAAATCTAGAGTTGAAATGACTAAATGCACTTGGAAGTGGAACAATTTTCTCTCCTGCCCTGCTGCTATGCTTGAGTTGATGTAAGATTTAGAAATATGGGAAGGATATTTTTCATATATTTGAATAATATTTTAATAGTTATCTATTTCGTTCATGATCTTCTTTATTACACAGTAGAATAGAAATTGAAAAAGTGAGGAAAATGATTAATTATGTATTATTTTTATAACACTCTTTTATAAAAAAATGATATATATATATATATATATAATTCTAAAGAGACTTTATCATACATTATTAAATTATAAACAATTAACTCTTAAATGTGTAATGTTTTTAAAACCAAACTAATCATTCAATTAGTGAAAACAATAATTTAAGGTTCATTTGTCTCAATGTAATGAAGTGTTATTGCACCTACATATAAAAATATTTTTTTAACTTATTTGTATGTAAAAATATTTTTTTATTTTTATTAAAAAATTTATAAAAAGATTACTTCAAGTTATTTGTATAAAATTTATAAAATTTAATTAATATTAGTAACATTAAATATTTTATTTTCTTTAATAAAGTTATATTTATAAGTATAATTTATTTTTTTAATGTATTTGTCTATTTTTAAAAAAATTCTAAATTCAAATTAATAAAAATTTTGCATTAAAATTTTTAGTGGCGACTAAAATAGTTGTCACTAAAAGTTACTTTTGACAAAAAATTTTAACAAAAAATTTTAAAAATTTTTACAAATAATGCAAAACTTTTAGTGACCATAAGTGTCATCACTAAAAGTGATCTTTAGTAACAAAATCAATTTGTCGCTACTAAAAGTTAGTTTTAGTGGTGACCTTGCAGTTGTAACTAAAAATTATCACTAAATGTGACTTTTTAGTGGCGACAGTATTAATGTCGCTACTAAAAGTATTTAGTGGCGATTTTTTATTGCTACTAAATAATTTTAGTGGCAATTTTTTTTTGTCGTCACTAAAATTTTTATCAAAATTAAAAATAATATTTTAATGACAACTTTTAGCGACAACTTAATAAAGTCGCAACTAAAAATATTTTTTTGTGACAACTTTTTATAGTCGCTGCTAAAAGCCGTCACTAAAAATCTACTTTAGTGATCTAACCTAGTTTTATTTTGGAAGTTACATGACGAGCCTCTCACCTCTTTATTGCAATTTTTCAGTTTGTAACACTTATGTGCATAAGGCTTGTGAGAATGAAGGGAAAAGTTTCTTCAAGAAGCATGGCATTGGATTCTATTAGAATTTCGGTCACTTATGATAGGTTGACCTATAATTCGACTTAACAACCTAGTCATTTTAAGTTAATTAATTGGTTAGTTTAATTAATTAATAATTAAATAAATTTTATTTTTAATTTTTGAATTTTCAAATTCAAAAAATGGCTAGTTATTAAAAGTTAACTAATTCTAAAAATAAGAGTTATTGAAAAAAAAAACTAATCATAAATGTGCATAATTATTTTTCCACAAAACCAGTGTCCCTTAAAAAAACATAGAAGACACAAAATAGAGACAAGAGTCTCTTCCTATAGACTATTGTGCATCCACTATGAAAAAGTAATTAGAGTTCATCTCATCATTTTGGTTCAAAAGATTTAACAAGATTTTCTTCCACACAAATAAGTACTCAAATTCCCCTCATATTCAAAGCCCAAGAAGATAAATATAAACCCTTAATTAAGCCTGAGCTACTCCGAGATGGCAATGGAATTTATGGATTAATTAGATGCATGCACAATGTATGTACTCTGTTAGGCCTACTAACAAAACTATAACTAACTCATAGAAACACATTTTAAATAAGCCTCTAACATCTTCCCTTTCTTCCAACATCCAACCTAGGTTTTGACAATGACTTGGTGAAGTTCTGCTAGTTGATCAAGAGAAGAGATAAATTAAACATAAATTTTTGACCTGATTACTTTTTCTTTTACAATCTGAATGTCAAGTTCAATATGCTTGGTTTAAGAGACTAACTTAAGCATTTCAAAAAATTATGGGAACTAAGTGATTATACAAATTTGAAGATTAAATTACTAGTTTACTCTATTTTATAGTATGTTACAAACGAGCCACATTAATGTGATTTGTGAAATTTGATTGACAATGACTAAATTCTTCATAGCTTGCATTATGACTCTAAGAACGTCATAGTATAAGCATCCCAAATTCTTATACATATTCTTAGGCAAATGTACTCATTGCATCAAATTAAATTCATAGCGATAGGTTGGAAAAGTAATGACGCTATACGATTCTTAGTTTCAGGATCTTGGATACTATGGGCATCTCCATGTTGGTACATGTAAAGTGACATCCTTGCAAGGTTCACAGCAATTTCAACAAAACTCTTTGAGTAACAAGAATTGCTAGCTTCTTTGTTCATCTTCTTCCACGTTCCATTTATCAAGGAATTTATGTGCCTATGAGCATCAGCTTCAAGAGCTCCAGTTTCATTCATATAGCATTCAATTGATTTGGGTACATCTCCTGTCTCTTGTTCACGCTAAAAAATAAAGATGATGAAAAATTAATACCATATTTCATGCAAACCTTGGTAAGTAATTAAGCAACTGGAAAGATATTGTTATATGGTACCTTAAATGTTCCCAAGTCATTGGCAAGGCGTAAAATCATTGCTGAAGAATGAATTATGTCAGAATATTCCTCTAAGCAAATCAAGTTCTCCTTTTTGATTGAATTTGGAAGAGAAAAATAAGTATGAACGAGGATGACAGGTGCGCTGATTGAAACCCATGCATTTTCCAGATACTCTTGCAAGCTTGGTTGATAATTACTATTATACCATTTAGCCTCAACCATATATGCTTTACAGAGGTTAGCCCACTAAAAAATTAGACATAATAATACATTAAATTAGAGAATCGCCATGATTAATTAATTTCTATGATAAAACATGAAACTAAAAATTAATGAATTAAATAAATGCATACCACTTTCTTAAGGTGTGGAATGATGTTGTGCCCATTCTCTTTTAGGAAGTCAAAAGCCACTTCATTGACAAAATTATAGAGTGCAAGGAAGCATATTTTCATATAGTTTGGAAGTATATCAATGGCATTTATATCCCATCTATATAATAACAAAGTACAAAATGGTAATAAATGTTAGGACAATTATAGAGAGAGAAATTGAAATATGATAAAAATTTTATACTATGCTAATTAATTATAAAACACACTGCCAACCTGTTAACAACATCTGTGAAAAGTTCTAATTCTTCCAATTTTCCATGCACATCATAAATATCATCAATTGTGGTTATCAGTGCAAATGTCTTTGTCATCACTCTTCTGAAATATCCAAAGTGTGGTTCAAAAGCCAAACCCACTGTCCAAAAGAAGTTCTCCACCAACCTATCCCTTGCAAAACTCAGCTTTTTTTCAAGTCCAATTCTTTTCCACCATCTTTATGTTGAAAAACCAAAGAATGGAATTAGTATCAATATGATAATTTCCTCTTTGTTTTCTATGGACTTAGTTTAGTAAAATTTTTAAGTGTTTATTTTTAAAATCTATGATAAAAATATAACACATGGAGAAATATGTTTGAAAGGCCTAGTCTTGTTGGGCTAAGTTGTTAAGAAAAATTTGACTTGTCAAATTTTTATAAAAAAATCAAATAGCCAGTCTAAAACCTTATTTGAATTTTGTCCTCCAATAACATGAAAATCAAAGAAAGAGTTGCAAGATCTAAAAATAGTTAAGTTTCCAAGAGAAAAATGCATGATTATTTTCACCTTGATGTATGTTTCAAATCTTCTTGGTGGTTGACTTGTACCATGTTGAAATCCAATTTAGCAAGCTTAAGCAAAGCAGGGCTCATATTTTGTCTTCTTTCATAAACATCCAGGAACCACAAAGCTTCTAGTCTCGATATCCTCCAATGTAGTGGAAGCTCCAGGGCATGATTAATTAAAAGTGATATGTCATTCTCTTCGTTGTTTTGTTTCACAAATTCTTTGAGATAAGTTGAGCTAAAATCTCTTGCTTCATCCATTATTATTTCACCTTCTATTGACAGAAACGAGGCTTCATACAAAGATAACAGACCCTTGATATCATGGGAAAGGCGAGAATCAAAATTACCCTGGTAATCTAGGAATCCATTAAATATTTCTGGAAACAACCATGCAAATTACACATTGTTTAATTGTTAGTATCAATTAAGACAAGTACGTTCTTATTCACAATGTTTTAAGTGAACTTAATATAATAAATACCTGATGACATATCATAGCCATGTTGTCTTAAGAGTCTAAATTCAAGAGTCGTGGCATATAAATTGTTGTTCCTCTTTGATGCATCCTTATTATTGTAAACCTTTTCTAATATGTTCCTTATTTCAAGGCTAAAATGACCAGCCACGCCTAATCTTTGTAAGACATCAATGAGTTCAAGTTGATCCACAGGATTTGTCAATTTCAAGAGCATCACTCTTACTTCTTGTTTCAGCTTTTCGCTTTCTTCTGCATATGATTCTTCCTATGACAATTTTATGTTTGCTCACTATTAATATTAAAGTCATAAAAATTATAAAACCTATAACACCCATAAAAAGAAATAAAGGTTATCAAAATTTGAAATAAACTTGTGAAAAACCAATTAAATGAGCATGAAATTAACCATACCACATAATCACTTTTTAATGATTGGATATAATCATAACGCCAAATTGAAGGTTGGAAGAAATTTGCAGATTGATGAGAAGTATTGCTTTGATCAGAAACAATAGCAGTTGAAGCCTTGCATTGGATTGTACAAGGAACACAAGAGTTCTTCATTATTGAAAGTGAGAATTTTGGTTTTGATGGGATACTTTGGTTTAGGAGGGTACCATTTGGAAGTAAGGCAAATTGGTGGAGAGCCATTAGAATGAAAGGTAGAGGCTTCTACTTAGTTTGCAATGTCCTGTGGTTATTGGAACCAAGCTCAAGGCTTTATATTAAGGGCGGAAGGAGAAAGGTTTTTTGGGGGCGTTCAAACCATAGGTTATAAATGATAATTTTTTTAAAAAAAAATTATAATTATTTTACTATATATATGTTATGAGAAAAAAACAAACAAAAGATACCATATTGTAATAAAATTAAACAAGTCCATCGCTCTATTGCGCTATGGTTTGTGTTGCTCCAAATGTTTTGTCATGACTTGCAAGATACATGAAAGGGAGCATATTTCTTAAATGACAAGTTAAAAGATATTAAACAACAACAAAAAATCTTTAAAAACTTGTGAATATCAAATGAAGTGGAAGAATACAAAATAAAATTTTAATAAACAAAAAAATTGAGAAATAATAGCAATCTTCACTTTTCTATTTTAGCCTACTAAAATTAAAAAAAAATATATTGAGGAGAGACTTTTTATTTTTCAAATTTTAAATTTACATTATATTTCTGTCCTAGAAGTCTTTATCTTTTTTATTTTATTATTTTTAAAAATTTAAAATTATTTAAGTCACTTGATGTTCATAAAAGGTATGTAGCAATTAATAATATTTTTGTCATTCAAAATATGACATAATATGTAACTCATTATTCATTTATATCATATATCAACTATTACTAATATTATCACATTTCTTATATGAATGTGAATTTAATATTTTTGAGGATAGTCTATCCAAGTTATATCTTTTCTATAATTTTAATTCCTCTTTTAATTTTTTATAATTTTCGTTTTTATATTTTTACTTAATTTTTTATCTTACTTTTGGAAGATAGAAAGATTGACGTTGAGTTTAGATCACCCCATTTAAGTGGTTATTATCCTTTTGTCCCTATCTAATAAGAATTCTTACAAAGGGTGGATACAATTGAATATCACATTTGATAGGAAAGAATGAAATAAAAAGAGAACAAAAAGATAAATAAAATTGATAAAAAATGACATTCATATTTTTATTTAAAAATAACAAAAAATTTGATATTACTAAATAATAATATAAGAATAATAAATATTATATAATAATTTTTTATCTTTCTTTTATTGTTCTTTTCTCTCCATCGTATGGTATGAGAAATGTGTGGGGTCCGTATGAAAGCTGCTATTGTTATTAGCATAGTTCTCAAAATCGGACCGGACTAGCCGGTTCAACCGAGAACCAGTCCCTGTTCCGGTTCGGTTGAGTTAGAAAACCAGCTAATCAAAAAATTGGTCAAGAACTAATGAAAATCAGACTGGAAAAATCAGTTTGAACCGGTCTAAATTAATTTTTTCTTATATAATAGAATAATTTATCTTAAATAAATTTGACAAATTAAAAATAGAAGATAATAAAAAAGATGAGGGAGTTGAAATATGATTTTTTTTTAAAAAAAGAAAGAAAATATAAGAGAAATAAAATGTGTATAATTAATTATTTTTTATACTTGCTTTCTATTATGTTCAATTTCCTAATGACATTTTTTTCAAATATCAAGGTACTTAGTTAAAATTATTATTTATTATTTTATTTTTTAATAATAAGTAGAATCTTAATATAATTTAAAAATTCTAAAAATTTAATATTAAATATTCTTAATTTTTAATTATAGATATTTTTTATTTTAAATTAAACATTAATTTTTCTAATATCTTAAGAAATATTGAATTAGTAATCAAATATTTAAAATTTATTAATATTTATTTGTTATATTAAAATTTTAATACATAAATTTTTTTTTAAATAATATATTTAGTTATTACTGATTTAATTACGGTTCGACTAATAAATCGTGAACCAATACCTTTATCAATTTAATGACCAATCTAATTTTAAAAATATTAGTTATCATTGAAGTGCATCCTCTTGACATATACCAAACAAGGAAGGTATGGTCTGTTTGGTATAAAATCGTAGAATTAGCTGCCATTTTTCTGTCAACCTCGTACCAAACGAGGAACGTGTGTGTGGTCTGTTTAGTATAGAAACAAAGTGAATGACTAGAGAGTAGAGGCTATTTGGTAACATGTTTTGGGAACAATTTTTAATTTTTAAAAACGAAAAAAAAGCATATTTGATAACTTGTTTTGAATGGATTGTTTCAAAAAAAAATTGATGGCTGTTTTTAGAATAGAAAAACAAGAACAGCTATGAGGTGTTTTCAATCTTTGATTTTTTAAAAATCAGCATAGGCACGGGGAACAAGAAGCTCGTTAATGGCAAAATCGTAAATAATTTGAAAACCATCAACTTGACTTCTCGTTTCTGATCTTTTTTTTTTTTTTTTTCTTTCTTTTCATTTCTTCTTCTCATTTTTGAAATAATCATTTAAACAGATTTTTTATTTTTTTATTCTAAAAAATAGTTCTAAAAAACTATCTTAAAGAATTATTCTAAGAACACTAAAACAGAAAACACAATCAAACAACCTCTCCATTGTTCTTTCACGTGTTCCCTCTCCCATAAAAATTTAAATTGTCTTAATTGAATGGTTTAATCTAATTTTTTAATGTTAAATATTATTTTTTAAGTTTATAATTAAAAAATTATTTTTATTTTATATTCTACTATTTTAAATTTTTTTTAAAAAATAAATCTAACTTATTTAAATTTTAATCTAAATAATCCAAATCTTTTCCGTGCCACAAAAAAGAGGCGATAGGGAAAGGATACATTTTGAAGCGGATTGATTGCAAATTCCCTGTCATTATTATTAGCATGGTGCATCCTCCTTACACATATTCACCTCACCACCACTATTCAGAAGGCTTTTTTTCAATATTACAAAAAAGATTATTACATTAGACGTTACCTTACTAAAATCAAAGTATATCTGATTGGTGATATAAAATATATATATATATAATAAATACATAAAATAAGAAATAATTTTTATTTTTTTATTTTTTAAAAAAATTAATAATTAAAATAATAATTATAAAGATATAAAAAATATTATTTAAACTATGTAAAATATAATTAACTATCATTATTATTAGTGTGATGCATCCTTCATTCACGCATCCACCTCACCATCACAATTCACAAGGCTTTTTTTTAATTATTACAAAAACAATTATTGCATCAGACACTACGTTACTAAAATCAAGATACATTTGATTGGTGTTTTATTTTAAAAAAATAATTTAATAAATAAAATAATTATTATAATAATAATATAATAAATATTATTTAAACTATATAAAAAGATTAAATTCACCGTTACACCCAATTAAATGTAATCTTATTGTATCTATATATACTTTGTTAGTGTCTCAGCCTCAATTTCCAAGGTGAGATATCCTTAATTTTTTTTTAAAATAAAGTTGTATTAATCATCAATTAATATATATATATATATATATAATTTTTAGATATTATACCTGACTTGTAATTAATGTAATAGTTATTTATTTTTCTTTGTTTTTAATAGTAGAGCCTACCGAATTAAATTAATACATATATTATAAAATAAATTTTAAAATAAGTGTAAACATTTATAAATATAAAATATAGTTAAAACCATTTTACATATGATAATAAAATTATATGAAATGGATTGAGTAGAGTTCATAAAACATCATAAATATCTATCATTGAATTACAAATCTCTATTTTAAACCAAAAAAGAGAAAAAGAAATTGAAAATCAATTTTTGGCAGATTTAGTACTAAATTTTCTGGCTATATCAGTTTTTTTAAAAAAGTAATCTGGTCAATTTTAGATAGGTTTCTTTCTTCATTGATTTTAAAGATCAAATGAAACGATTTCATAATCAGTTCAACCAACGAATTCAATTCTATTTTTATAACCATAATGTTATGTCCTTGATGTTAACCATAGTCATTGTATGTTTTGATTTTAGTGTTTTCAATCTGAAATTGTATCTAATTTATAAAAAAAATTATATAAATAACTAACAATAAAATATTATGAGTAAAAGAATTTTCAATCACAATATAAAAGAGATATTAATGACAAGATTTATTTTAAAATATCTACTGCATTTTAAACTTAAATGAGTGTTGGCTAATATTAATAGAGTAAGTTCATGATTAAAAAAAGTTGATACTGTCATAATAATAATAATAATAATTATTATTATTAATGTTTCAAAATTGTAAAATTACTTTAATATTTTTATAATATTAATTTTGATATATATGTGTGTGCGTGTGTATTTAAATTGTTAGATTTATTTAAATTTAATTTTAAAAACTAAAAAAAAGTGTATGAGTTACTTTTTAAAATGATAAATTAATCAAAAATAATAAATTAATCACACATTAATAAATTAATCTTTCCAATATTTCTTCTCCTTTTAACAATTATCCATATTCAATTTATTATTTTTAATGATTAATCTGTTAGTAGTCAACGTAATAGATTAACAGCCAAATTATTATATTATTTTTTTAATATTTGATTTCTGGTGCGCGTTGTTTTATGGGACAATCTTTTTCCGCGATCGAATCCATGTCATAAGTTAGACGCATGGCCTTCATTGATTATTTTAGACCTCATGGTATCTATATCCACTATTTGTTTGGACAAAAACAAATAATAATAATGATGATGATGATATAATAATACCGAATAAAAGTCTTTGTTTGCAGTGGAAATACGTTAGAAGCTTCAGTTTGTTGAATACGTTCTATTTTTTTATTTTGTTTGACACAATTTTACTTTTCTCACTAGTAACTTCACACGTTTTGGGAATAGGATTAATCTCGTTTAGGTATTGAAACTATTATTTCTTATAATTATTATAGATACAAATATATATATATATATAAATTTAAACATCTGACATTTTATTTTAGAACAATATAGTGAAAAGTACAATTTTTATCTCAAAAGTTAGAAATTATTTTTAATTTTATCTAAAATATTTATTTTGTCTCGACTTTATTTTAAATATTTGCAAAAATTCTTAATGTTTTTCCAAGAGCGTGTTAGATAGATAATAAGAAATAGAAACACACAAAATTAGCATCAATAATACATAATATTGATGAGAAAACCAAAATTTAGAGTCAAATAAGTATGTAAAAATATAACTCACCAAACTCCCCTAAATTTGAACTATTAATTTACTCATTTTCCAGTAAATAGAAAGCATTAAAAGTTACCTAAACTTTCATATGCCACTCACTACAGAATTATGAAATTCACTACAATCATCACACTATAGTTTCATCATTCCCAATTTGTTATCAAAATCAAAGGAAGATTTGTTGGGAATTATAAGAGACACACAACGGAAACATTTAAAATTTTGATCCCAATTCCCACCAAAGATCCGTCCAAATTGCTTAAACCGAATATGTTCAGAGAATTACCTTTTTCTGTCGATTGAGTTTGTTGTTTATTTTTGTTTAGATCACAGGAACTAACCACAGATCAGCTCCCTCTACTGGTATCCACACGAACGAGGTTCAACAACTTAAACGGTGTGCTAGCAGCTTGTCCGTATGACGTCCGTACAATTCTGTACGACATCCGACAGCCTATATGATGTTGGCAGTGGGTCAACTGTACTGTTTGACCTACAAATCACAAGTGGCGTTTAACAAGACATTGTGACTACCAAAATCATAAGGAATCAGTGATCCGATGCAATTTATCTTATAACCCTATCATATCCTTTTTGTCACACGATATCTAGATCGAGTATGAGGCATGGAAATATCATCCTCAACTTGCTCGATCATAACTTTCTCGATGTTCGAACAGACTGATATAAGATGGAACCCTTTGTATCTGAGCATAGCCATGCATTTCTCAGTTACACTCATCGAGGGGTCCAGAGATATCTCTCTATTAGTTAGAGGGACAAATTCCATCTTGACCACTCATCTTCCTCTACATGGATTCCATTATACCTGATCATAGTCTTTATAATCACTCGGTCAAAGGTGACATTAGACTATGTCAAAGTACAGTGTCCTTCATGTAGGAATTTGTAGTGATCTCAGGTCCAAGGGATCAATGATACGGTTATATATGAGATAAACTTATGATCTAATCCATGTAGCTTGTCTCATGATGGGTCTATCTAGCATTCTGTTCTCTAACACACGCCTATTATTTTGATTCATATCATCATACATGATTAACACTTAATCAATCAAAATTATACTAATCTTAATTTATCGTTGTTCCCACAAGGATAGTTGGTTAGGGATATTTTGAATAATTCAAAAATGATTTATCCATGGATATTATTATATATAAACATGCAAATAATATAATAATGTAATAAAAAGAAAACTCTTATTTCGTAATAAAAACAATGTTTGCAATATAATAATTGGTCTAGGGCATAATCTCCAACAAGATTCACTTGAGTATGCATAATTTGGTTTTGTTAATGCAATTCATACAATCAATACCATAAGGTCATATTCTACTTAGCTTCATAATTTCCCTTTTCTTGTTACAATAAGCAAATTAGTAATAAGAAATCTTTAAAAAAATGTGAATATCAAATGAAGTGGAAGAATTACAAATATAAAAATTTAATAAACAAAAACAAATTGAGAAATAATAGCAATCTTCACTTTTTTACTTTAGCCTACTAAAACAAAAAAATGTGAGGAGAAGCTTTTTTTTTTTCAATTTTTAAATTTACATAAAATTTCCATCCTAGAAGTCTTTATTTTTTTAAAAAAATTATTTTTTTAAAGATTTAAAATTATTTAAATCATTTGATGTTAATGAAAAGTAAGTAGCAATGAATAATATTATTTTCATTCAAAATATAACGTAATATGTAACTCATTATTCATTTGTATCATATATTAGTAATAATGTCATATTTCTCACGTGCATGTAAACTTAATTTTTTTAGGATAATCTATCTAGGTTATATATATTTTTTTATAATTTTCATTCCTCTTTTAATTTTTATAATTTTAATTCTTATATTTTTACTTAATTTGTAATATTAGCCTTGGAAGATAGAAAGATTGACGTTGAGTTGAGATCACCCCATTTGGGTGGTTGTCATCCTTTTTTCTTCCCATATTGCATATCGGATAATAATGGATAATAATGGATGGATACAATTGAATACCATGTTTGATCTAATAGGATAGAAAGAAAAAAAGAAATGGTAAGAGAATAAAAAGATAAATAGAGTTGGTAAAAAATGGCATTTATATTTTTATTTTAACAATATAACAAAAATCATTTATTATTAAATAATAACAACAATATAATAAATATTATATAATATATATATATATATATTTGGTTTCTCTCTCCCATTCTTTTGTCTCAGTCGTATGGTAGGAGAAATGTGTGTGAGGTCCATATGGAAGCTACCATCATTATTAGTGTGGTGGGTCCTCCTCACACGTACCAAACAAAGAAGATATGGTTTGTTTGGTGTAAAATCCTCGTTTGGTACGAGGTTGACGGAAGAATGGCAGCTAATTCGTCCTTGTTTGGTACGAGATTGACGGAAGAATGGCAGCTAATTCTACGATTTTACACCAAACAAACCATATCTTCTTTGTTTGGTACGTGTGAGGAGGACCCACCACACAAATAATGATGGTAGCTTCCATATGGACCCCACACACATTTCTCCTACCATACGACTGAGACAAAAGAATGGGAGAGAGAAACCAAATACATATATATATATATATATATATTATATAATATTTATTATATTGTTGTTATTATTTAATAATATATGATTTTTGTTATATTGTTAAAATAAAAATATAAATGCCATTTTTTACCAACTCTATTTATCATTTTATTCTCTTTCCATTTCTTTTTTTCTTTCTATCCTATTAGATCAAACATGGTATTCAATTGTATCCATCCATTATTATCCGATATGCAATACGGGAAGAAAAAAGGATGACAACCACCCAAATGGGGTGATCTCAACTCAACGTCAATCTTTCTACCTTCCAAGGCTAATATTAAAAATTAAGTAAAAATATAAGAATTGAAATTATAAAAATTAAAAGAGGAATGAAAATTATAAAAAATATAACCTAGATAGATTATCCTAAAAAAATTAAGTTCACATGCACGTGAGAAATATGATAATATTACTAATAGTCCATATATGATACAAATGAATAATGAGTTACATATTATGTTATATTTTGAATGAAAAAATATTATTCATTGTTACTTACTTTTCATTAACATCAAGTGATTTAAATAATTTTAAATCTTAAAAGAAATAATTTTTTTAAAAAATAAAGACTTCTAGGATGGAAATCTTATGTAAATTTAAAAATTGAAAAGAATAAAAAAAAAAGCTTCTCCTCACATGTTTTATTTTAGTAGGCTAAAGTAAAAAAGTGAAGAGTGCTATTATTTCTCATTTTTTTTTTGTTTATTAAATTTTTATATTTGTAATTCTTCCACTTCATTTGATATTCACATTTTTTTTAAAGATTTCTTATTACTAATTTGCTTATTGTAACAAGAGAAGGGAAATTGAAGCTAAGTAGAATATGACCTTATGGTATTGATTGTATGAATTACATGAACAAAATCAATACTTGACTATTACAAAAATGCAAATTATGCATACACAAGTGAATCTTCCTTTGATTTTGATAACAAATTGCGAATGATGAAACTTTAGTGTGATGATTGTAGTGAATTTGATAATTCTGTAGTGAGTGGCGTATGAAAGTTTAGGTAATTTTCTAACGCTTTCTATTTACTCGAAAATGAGTAAATTAAAAATTCAAATTTAGGGGAGTTTGATGAGTTATATTTTTACATATTTATTTGACTATAAATTTTAATTTTCTTATCAATATTATGTGTTATTGACGCTAATTTTGTGTGTTTCTATTTCTTATTGTCTATCTAACATGCTCTTGGAATGACATTAAGAATTTTTGAAAATATTTAAAATAAAGTCGACACAAAATAAATATTTTATATAAAATTAAAAATAATTTCTAACTTTTGAGATAAAAATCATACTTTTCACTATATTGTTCTAAAATAAAATGTCAAATGTTTAAATTTATATATATATATATATATGTATGTATATATGTATATATAATATTTATAAGAAATAATAGTTTCAATACCTAAACGAGACTAATCCCACTCCTAAAACGTGTGAAGTTGCTTGTGAGAAAAGTAAAATTGTGTCAAACGAAATTAAAAAAAATACGACGTATTCAATAAATTGAAGACTTTTAACATATTTCCACTGCAGATAGACTTTTATTCAGTATTATTATTATTATTATTATTATTTGTTTTTCTCCAAACGAATAGTGGATATAGATACCATGAGGTCTAAAATAATGAATGAAGGCCACGCGTCTGACTTATGACACAGATTCGATTGCAGAAAAAGATGGGAAAATTATAAAGGAGGACCCAAACCAATAAAAAATTAGTATGAGGGACCTTAAAAATAATATTATTGTGCCGGACTAAATAAAATTTGATAGACAAAAATGTCTTTTTTTGTTAAATAAGCAGTTCGAATCCAAAAGATACTTTGCCCTCCAGACACTGTTCTCTTTCTTTTTGGTGCTCCATTACCTATCATTCAATGGTTTTTCTTGCAACCAATAACTGAAAATCTTTGGATAGTTTCTCGAGCAACTGATTATTGAAAATCCTTAGATGATTTCTCACTGGGTGGGTATCCTTTAACAGTTTGACCATCGCGTGCCAAAGATAACCTTTGATGAGTTCTCTCTCGCTCACAAATCTGTGAGGAGCAATGGTAAGTAGCACCTCTCCTTTTCATTCGATAGGCCATAAGAATAACAATTTCATTCCTTCTAAAATGTTAGTATTTGCATGCTTTTACATCAAATTTGAAATATATTTGGGTTTTGTTAGCAAAGAAAATTTGGGTAGTGAAAGATTACAGTGGAGAGACTTTAGATTTAGACTTGTGGATATGAAATTTTTGCTAACTTTAGGTAAATACTATTGTGTATTAGATATTATTAATTTTTTTGAAATCTGAATTTGAGATAATGGTTATGATTTTTAGGAAGAGTTAGATGCATTTCATGTCCAACTCATGTGGGACCTGGTGAACTATCCATTGAACAAGTGTCGTGGTGAAGTAATGGCTTCTGCGATGGCAACAACCCAAGAGACACAAACAAGAAAAACATGATGCCTTGATTATTTCTTCCTCTAGATTTTGTGCTATTATAGTTATAGACAAGAATATCCTACTATAAGATTTGTAACAGAATAGTTGTAAATATTTGATTGTTATGATTATAATAAGATTATGAAATTTCTTGAAGTTCTTTTTTCTGTTGCCATAATCGTCTATTTTCTTAAGATTCACTAAACTTGGCATTAACGGTCATAAAATTAGTTAGCCTGAACATGATAGTAAATTCCCTAAAATCTACTAATAACATCTCTATAATTTGTAGTAATAGACCTAAACCACATTAGTAACTACACTTTAGAAGGTCTTTTAAAGTAGGCGTAAATTTTTTTAAATCCATTAGTAACACCCTTAAATTTCATAGTAATAGTCTTAAAACTTTATACTATTGGATTATGAACCTAAAATAAGAAGAAAGATTTACAAAAATAAAAACCAAAGGAGAAGAGTTCCCCACCTAATGATTCCCTTTAAATTTAAAATGAGAACATTCCTTAACATGAAAATTAAGAAGAGGGCAAAAAGAAGGATATACTTGAGAGTTGATTTTTATGTGCTTGCATGAGTAGCATAGATTCCAATGACAACGTCTACTGAACACCATATTTATTATTGAATATTTTACGCCAAAGAGAATCTGTTTATGAAGCAAACCCATCTATCTACTCAGCAACTAGAACAATGCTCTTAATAATCATTATACTAAACCCAAACACTCATCTTTTTTTGTTTTATAAGATAATTCCATACCAGTTAAATGACTTCTATTATTCTACCCAAGCTTTGACTACTAGAAATCTCACATAGTCTTCTTTGTGTCTTAATTACCCTTACAATGATTCTAAACAACGAAAGATATTACAAAAGGACGCTGGAGAAGGATGCTTGGATTAAAGTAACTTGACCACCCAAAGATAAATAAGCACTGTTGCAATTGTAAAGCCTTTTTGCAATCTTCTATATCATAAGATCTAAAAAAGAAGCACATGAGTTAACTCTAAAAGGACACCCAGATAAGTAAAAGGTCATTGTTAAATAGCACACCTCAGCTAAACCACACACAATAATTAGGTCCATGTGAAATCCTTTCTTTGCTATGATATTGTAAGTTGGATAGGTGACACTCTCACTTTGTTGATGGCCATGACTTATCTCTAGAATAGAATTCTAATGCATCACTTCAAGTGAAGATCAATGAAAGTATGCATAGAGTTCTACTGCTTCATATCAAGTGAAAATCAATGAAAGCATGTATAAAAGTTATAGTGCTTCACATCAAGTGAAGGTAAGTGAAAGTATGCAATATGTCTGCCTTGTCCAAATGTGCCTGTAAAGTTGTAGGACAAGCTAAAAATATTTGCTGAACAAAGTGATGCAAAATATAAAATATTTTACATATTGTTATTTTTGTATCAAGTGAAAATTTCTAATATTATGATGCCTTTTGCTTCAATTTGTATTTAATATACCTTATATGACTCATTGGCAAGGGAAAAAAACAATTCATAAGTAATTAATACAACACTGAATGGTAGCAAGCGTTTCCTCTGTTTTAGCTATAATGTGTAATACCCCAAAATTAAGTAAGGTATTAATTGTGGATTTGGGTTGATTAAGAATAATTAATAAGGAATAATTGGGCAAGTTATGTGAATGAGAATTATAGAAAGATAAATTATTAATATGGGTTTGAGATTTACTGGGTTAAAAACCTCATCTAGGCCTAAATTAAATTAAGTAGGACATGGTTAGAAACTAATAGAGGCCTAATGATTTTAAGTGTAGACCCAACATTTTGATGTGAGACTTGGTCCAAGAGAGAGTACCTAGTGATGGCCCAATATGATTTAGTGAGATAGAGACCTAAGACCTAACTTACATAAGCTCTTATAATTAGCCCAACATCCTTTATGCAGACCCAAACTAAATGAGCTATTAAAAAACTTGACCCAACTCAACTAAAAGTCTGAACTCCTGTAATTGGTCCAACAAATTAAAATTTTAGCCCAATAACTAGTGGGAGCTCAATAGGTCTTTGGGCTGGTGGGTCAACCCATAACCCATTTAGAACCCAACTTAAACCCTAAAAATCATTCTAGCCATCCCCTATTTTGCAGAACCATAAGAAACATAAGGCAAATTCGGAGGCCCAAAGGAGAGGTTAGGGTTAGCAGTAAAATTCCATCATTTCCTACTCCTAGAGTAAGATTCAGCCAAGGTGAGTGTTATATAACTTGACCCCCTCCTCTTTCTCTTCAATTTGACCCGATTGGCTTCTCATTTGGAGTATTTTCACTATGCCAAAGATCTGAATTGTGTTTATTTGGTATTTTTTAAAAGAATTTTCGGAGGTAAAGGCTAAAAGCGATATTAGGTAAGCATAAACTTTTCATTTTAATATATTTTTTGCTAGTTTAAGACTCCCATGGTTGATTTGTAATATGGGTATTAATTTTATACGAATTTGCTTAAGATTTAGGGTGATACATTGAAGTTTATGGTATAGGAAACATTCAATCTGAATTTTACTCTTGTAGTGGCTAGGCTAAGGTAGCATTATTGTTAGTCTCCCATAAAATTGTCCACAAGTGAAGTAACGAGGGATTTTGTTAATTCCATACATATATCTACTTTAATTTATATTTGCTACACAATTATGTTTTTGAAATACTAAATGAAATGGTTGGCTATCTGTTGTGTGCGATTAGACCATGTGAGTCCATAGTAGAGTTGTGGTGCGGCTGGCACCTGTGCATGTTTTTCGATCGAGTACTGGGTTATGATCAAACCCCAGATGCACTGAGCCTTAGCTGTACTCATTGGGAAGTAGGTGCCATGGATGGGCCTCTCCCGGTGTTATTGGCCTTTAACATGTAAAAATGTGATTGCTAGTATGAGATAATAATCATGATAGTCTGATTGTTTCATTTGCTGATATGATTGGGATATTTTTTTATGCTTACTTGATATCATGCATATATGTTAATTAAATTAGAATATATAAATGGAATTTGCCTTTGGTTACTGAGATTTGCATTTTACCCCATTTCATAGGCTAATTATTTCAAGTGAAGATCCTTCGGGTAAGGACAAGGGGAAGCAAGTTGATAAAAATCTATAAGCTCTAACCATGTGTGGGGGAGGCTACACTTGGGCTGATCTGAGTAGGATCGATGCTGAATTTTGTATCCCTTCTTGTATAGCATCATCATGTAATCATATTGCCAAGTGTAGGAGTTTGTATGTTGATCACTTAAGGTGTAACTATTGAGGAGCTAGACTTCATATTAGTTTGGTATTGAATGTATGAACTTGTAACATCTGCTATGAACTTTGCTAAATTTATGATATGGTCTACCATTCGAAAATGTAATCATGTGATACATTAGATGTTGAATTAAGTTGGTGATGCATGAAATCTTTGAAGATATGTGTATTTAAATGATGATTGTTGGTAGTTTATGAATCCTTGCTAATATATGACAGATTGATGAGTAGGAAATCAACACTTAGATATTGGGTTGGTAATGATAGATAAGCTAGATAAATTGAGTAAATGAAAGCTATTAGAGCCCCATAAATTAAGGTAGAATGGCCCTAAGTTGTCACTAGAGGAAGAGTTAAAGTGTTTGAGACAAGATTTTAGAAGTGGTAGGACTAGAAGGTGTTTCGTGGTGGCCAAAATAGTCTTAGCCGTGGCCAATAGAGGCGAAGTTGCCCAAGGAGAGTCACAGAGAGTAATTCACCATGGTGAGAAGTGTAATTTACCACAACAAAATGTGAGAGGCCAAACTGGAAGTCATCTAGAGAGTAAATACTGCGACGAAATGGGGAATTGGTTGCGGCAAACCTTGTGAAAGTGTGTCAGGTGTTCTAGAGAAGAATTCATGCGCGGTGAAAAGGGGATTTGGCCGCAGCCAATAGTGAGAGGCAAGTAAGATAGGCTTTAGGAGGTCCTCTTGCCATAACACCATATAGGCTCGTTGTGGTGAGGCTCTAATTCATTGCAACTACCATCGCTGCAAAATTTATGAAGATGTAGGAAGTGAACCCGAGAGTAATTGGCGGTGGTGCGAAATCATTTAGTTGTGGCGAAGGTTCTCAAACTCTTATATTAACCTAGAAACCTTGGTTTTTCTTATAGCAACATCAAGGGATGACTTGAAAACATTAGTAAGAGGTTCTTGAAAGTTGAAAATGAATGGGTAATAGATTTAAAGGCTTTTAATTGGAGATTTGTTTCACTTGTGTACATGAATGTTTGTAAATGTTTGGTTAATAATTCTAATAATATTAAGGTTCAAATTTCCTCACTTTTTTCTAAATTGATTAATTTATATGGTGCTAGACCTTGATTTATGACTATCAATCGTATGTTTAAGCTTAATTACCATGATTAGAAGTTAGGGTCATTACATAATATGCTCATTAGCAAAAATGTTCTTAATATTCTTGGCCAATCTTTTTTTCCCCTACATAATAATTGCAACAGCTTCTCTTTGTATTCAAGTGAAGGGAATCACTCCTAACATGCCTGATAGGAAATCTGTAACACTCCAAAATTAATTGAAGTGTTAATAATATATTTGGACTAATTAAGAATAATTATTGTGGAATAATTAGGTAAGCTATATGAACAAAAATTTACAGAGAAATAAAGTTATTAATATATGTTTAAAATTTTAATTGGGTTAAAGCTTAATTTGGGCCTAAAATTAATTTTTGTAAGCTATGGATAAGGATTTATGGATGTCCAATGATTGTAGGTGCAAGTCGAACTCCTTATCATGAGTCTTAGGCCAAGAGAGATTACCTAGTAATGACCCAATTTGATTTAGTAAAATAGGGGCCCAAGACCCAATTTATATGAGCTGGCCCAACGCACATTATGCAGATCCAAAATAGATTAACTCTTGGAACTTGGCCTGACCCTATCAAATTGCTGTAGTTGAACTTATGAAATAAGGCCCAACAAGCATAAAAATTTGAACTGACAAGGAATTGGACCATTGGGTTAGCACATTCCACTTTTAGCTCTAAATTTTCTGCAGCCCATTCATTAAACTATGACCCAACCACTAGAAATGAGCCCAATTAACCTTGGGCTGATGGGTTAGCCCATTTCTCATTAAAAAACCCTAAGGTTCAGCAGCCACATGTAACACCATAATTCTAGCTCATCTCATGCCTTTGAATAGCATAATTATCATGAAACATACACATAATTCTCATAAAGGAGGCATGAAGATTTGGACTTCTATTCGTAAGTCATCATATCCAAAAATCCATTCGGTGTCACGTGGGCTGTGTGAGCTCATTCTATGTATCCTCATATATTTGCATGATTAGAACTCATTTCAATCACAAAAACTAGCTTTAAACCCATGGAAACCAAAAAGGGATATGAGATATGTAGATTCATTGTTCGGCAGACTTGGCTTCATTTCTAGGCAAAGTTTGGAAATTCACAACTAAATCCAGAAAAATCGAAAACATGTAATCTCAGTCATTCTGGAAATATTAAGACGTCTACTTCATGCTAAAAATATGTAGAAGTCTTAAAATCTCATATATAATGCGTTTAACACGCGAAATCATCTACTGGTTGGAGGGGTTCCTGATACTGTCATAGTTTACTGATATGGACTTCAAAAATGTCTAACTAATTCCAAAAAAATCCAAATCTTGCAATGATATCACTATGGAAAGATGTGGATGTTAACTAGAGAGGAAAATTATCTCCAGATCAGTTCATCAAGCCAAACTCCCGAAACCGATGAAACAGTACCTCGGGTCTGGTAGGATGACTGATTCTGTGCTGGAACTTCGAAAATGCATATCTTCCTCTCTAGACCCTCCAAATGAGGTGATCTCGGTGGTCACCAGAAATCTTATGACCTCTAGTTTATGTATATAAAATTTCATAAGCATTGGATACCATTTGGCATCGGGTGACACAGAAAGCAAAACTGCCAGTATGAACAGTACCCATACCAGAATCCATGAAAAATCCCAACTTTGAAAATTCATCAAATATTCTCTAGGTATCCAAAAAATTATGATCTTTATCTCCCAAAAATATCTTAATGAGACCTAATTGCATGCCAAGTTTCAGGGCAAGACTAACTCATTTGGCTAAAAAATGGTATAGGGTTCTATTATGGTCAATTTTGGCTCCATATTGGGTACCAAAATTGCCAAATGGATTCCCCTTAGGTCTTGGGCACCTTTTGGGCAAGTTTAAAAGCATATTTTAGACTTGTGTGAGCTGCCAAAAGGGTCCCAAACCTCATGCATCTCATTTTGCCATTCAAACCCACATTTATACACATTTGCATCAAACTTCCAATTTGCATAACTTGCATTACATACCCAAATTCATTTCTAAAGTTCATACATCATATCCATACATGTATACATCACATAATATCATATTTACATGTGTCTCAAGGGTCATGTGCCATTTACAATAATCGTATACATCATTATGGCTCAAAAAGAATACAAACTAGGCCTAGGCTTGTCAATCTCCTTCTTTCATGGATGTTGGCTCCCTTCACCATAGCTACTTGGTCCACCTAGCATTTTAGAGGATTGGAGAGGAGGGATGAGATTCAAAGAATCCCAATAGCTCATCTCCCATTCCATCACACATAATATGTGCAAGCAAGTTTCATATATGCATGCATGGAGAAAGTAGAAATCATAGGCATTTTAAAGTAACTTTGGCATGTGGAATCAATCATGCAAGACATTCAAGAGCCACTAAGTGTTTGGATTGGCCTCACACTTCTCCTCATGGATTTTGGACTTGCCTCACCTATTCTTTAAGCTCTTTGGACTCAACCATACTCTTGGGAGCCCACTTTGCTTTTGGAGACTCTTTACTTTGTCTCAACCAAGCTCAAGGGTTCTTGGCTCATCCTCACCAAAGGGAAGAGTTCTTGGCCTTTCCACACTCAAGCAAACTCACACAAATATCATGTAATCATTTGAAAACATAACATAGTATCAAAGTATAATGGCATATAAAGGTATGCTAGCATACTTTTCTTAGCTTGAAAATACACATACACACATTCTAAAAACAAGCTAAACACACATCCATGCATGAGAGAAGGTGGAGAGAGCTACCTTGCATAATTTCACACACTTTTTCCTTAGCTTTCAAGCCTCCTCTTTTAGCCCACACCCACAAGTTGGTAGAAATAGTGTCTCTTGGCCTAAACACAAATTATGGGAGCCAATTAAGTTCATGAAACAATGTCTAGGGCCATGCAACTTGCTTAAACCCTAGATTACTCTATAACCTCCATTATGGTCCATATTGGCACCTAATGAAGCAACACCCCTCAAATGATTTCTAGGCCTCATTCTTTATTCTCAAATATGAGTCTTGACTCCTTTTAAGACTCTTGGAGTCATCACATCATTAAAACAAAGGGCCTAATATCATGTTACTTCCTTAGGTCACAATATGGAACCTAAAGCACTAACTCATTCTCTAAGCTTCCTAAATTTTTTCCAAGGTTTCCCCTCACATTCATTCATCATATATGACTCAAAAATGGGCTTGAAACAAATTAAAACTTCCCCTTGGTACTCTTTCTAGCCTAGGTCGACATTATGGAAGTATTTAGGGTTCAAGGGGTTTCCAATTTTTCCTTGATAGGAGACACACTTGGAGGCTTCCTAGAGGTCTTAGGAGCTCAATCAAATACTCACACATGCAAGGAAACTCATATATCAAATCAGTTTTTGCAAAGTGTTCAAGAGCTCTACACTTTTCTAGCTTAGAGTTCATTGATTTTTCTTGCAATTTCTTTGCTTTCTTGGATGGGAGGTGCATGTGGGAAGCTCTCTAGGAGTCTTAGGAGCATGTTTAAACATTCAATTAAGTCTAAGAATATTCATATAAAATCAGATTTGCAAGGGAGCATTTGGATCCCTAATGGTTCTATCTTGTCTCCTAATGCTCCTTTCTTGATTCTATTGGTTCATTCTTAATCCTTGCACTCCAAAACCTCTAATCCTTCCATAAATTGGGCAGAAAACAGCCCCTAAAAATTGGGCTCATGATGCCCAAATTCGTGCAAGAGAAAGGGGGAGGGAGAAGCTACCAAAGAATGGAAGTTTTACCTTGTTTTCTTGCTCTTTCTTGGTTGCTTTTCACTTTCCTTGGTTGCCTCACTCCAAACACGAATTTTTCCTCTCTGTTCTGCCCCCAAAACAGCACCAAACTCTCCATTAAAACCATAGAAAGAAAGCTTGAGAGGAGAGGAGCAAGGTTCAAGAAGGAAGGATATGGAATTTCTTAAAGTTTCTTACCTTTTTCTTGAATTTCTTCCTCCAAAATCTTCCTCCTCTTATGCGCCTAAGAAGGGCAGATTCTCCTCTGGTTTTTGGCAGAATTAAGGCGGTCTTAGAGAGGAGAGAAAGAACGTGGCATATAAAGAAGAGAAAGAAGCTTCCTTTTTAAAATGGTTTCCAATTTCGCCCTTCGTAATGGCATTTCCGGTTTGGCTTCATTTTAGCTCCTTTTTTAGAACCGTATTTTTCATCATAAAATTTAGATTCCTAATTTAATAAAATGCCTTTAGAATCACTCAAATCGGAGCTAAAACCTTCCCGAACGAATCGGTCAAAGTTTAGGTCAATCGACTTCGGAAAGAGTACACCGGAGGGGCTTCACTGGTCCCGGGGCTTCCTATGGTTTTTGGGGCCTCTGAGAACCCTGGGCAACTCAAAATTTCCATTTAAAAAGCCCTCCTATGAGTTTTTCAAAAAGTGCCCATATTTACGAAAATGCCACTAGCCTTTCGGCAATTTTATCGAATCACTCTGGCCTTGATTTCTGGGCAACTCAAGGCTCAAATCCTCATTTTTCATTATTTATAATTTTATCATAATTTTATTTGGCCCCAATTCCTTCTATTTCAGGGACTTCCTTTTGTATCTGGCCCATTTCTGACGTTTATGGAGAAACCAAACATTATGTTTCTCACATTTACGGAGGGACCGAATGTTACACCACACCCATTTGGAAGAGCAAAACACTTGGTTTTGTAGAAGGGAAAACTTATTTTCGAACCTTAAGGAGAGGCTAGGGTTTCCATTACTGTTTTGGCTCCATTTCTCCCACTTAGAGCAAGATTCAGCTAAGGTAACCTTTATATAACTTAATTCTCTCTTCTTCCTCTTCAATTTGGCCTGATTAATCTTTTATTTAGAGCATTTTTATCTTCTGCCCAAAACTGAAACTTGTTGTGTGGTGATTCCATGGTGGATTTTCAAAGGTTGAGACTATGGGTATTGTTAAGTAAGTATCTTCTTCCCATTTTGATGCATTTTATATTAGCTTGAGACCCCTATAGTTGACTTATGATATGAGCTTTGATTTCATGTGAAATTACCCATAAATTAGAGTGAACTATGGTGGTTTCTGATGTGGGAAAGTTGGAACCCGAAATCAAAATCCATTGGTAGTTAGGTGAGTAACCTTTAGGTAGTCATTAACAGTTCAACTCTTTGGGTATCTAATTTGTTACTAGAAATGATGATAATTATGCTTGTTATAGGCTTGATGTGCATTTGGATTGTTATAGTAGCTAGAGGAAGAGTAATTGGCTTCATTGAGGTAACTGGGGTTATTTTCTTAATTCCATGTATATGCTTATGTTAATCTGATATTTGTTACACATGCTTAATTTTGAAATGCTAAATGATTGATTAACTACTTGAATTGTTACTGTAATTGGACCTTGTGAGTCTATGGTGGAGTTGTGGTGCGGCTGCCACCCGTGCATGTGCTTCGATTGAGTACTGAGTTGTGATCAGACCCCAGATGCACTGAGCTCTGGTTGTGCTCATTATGGAGTAGGTGCCATAGACAGACCTCTCCCGGTGCTATTGGGCATTAACATGTTGTGTATGATTGCTGGTATGGGACAGTAGTCATTGGTAGTTCAACTAGTTCATTTGCAAATTGGATTGATGATTCTGGTATTGATGACATGAAATTGCATTGGATTGATTAACTTGTACATGTATATAGAAATTGCCTTTGTTATTGAGATTGTATATCTCACCCCATTGTGAGCTAACATTTTCAGGGACCGGACCTCTTAGTGGCAAGGAGAAAATTAATGGGAGTTTAGTAAATGGTTTGGTAGCATATAGGTTTGGACGCCTTGTCAAATTGTATTGTAACTAGATTACTAGTTTTGTATCATTGCTGCATTGCATCATGAATTGCCAAGTATAGGGACTGTATATATAATTTAATTATCATGGAATTGAACATTTTGGTTGTAATTGGCTAACAATGGATAAGTGACTTGACCTTCCATGAACATTAAGCATTGCCCTATGCACCTTGTGGCCCGAATACATTTGCTGTTACTAAATTATGGTTTTGCTGATGTGTGATACCTTGGTGAGTAGAAACTAATACTTTAAATCTTGAGGTGGATAAGAATAGATTAACTAGATAAATCAAGTAGATAAACACCATTAAAGTTTCACAAATTAAGGGAGAGTGGTCCTAGAGTGTCCTTAGGAAGAGAATTGGACAGTATAAGGTGAAACTTGGGAGATGCTGTTGTATTAGGGGTTGTGCCGTGGCTAACAAGGCCCTGCCGTAGCCAAACGAGTGACAGAGATTAGGGGCGCCATGGCGTGAGTTATCTCGCCATGGCGTAAGCGAAGAAAATTGTCCTGGAGAGTAACAATAGCGAGCAATGCCGCGGCTTGAGGAATCTCGCCATAGCTCAGTGCGAAAAAAATTGCCCAGAAGGGTGGTAGAGAGAGACCTCGCTGCGGCACAACAAGTCTTGTTACAGCGCTAGTCGAGGAAATTAGATAAGGAGTGTCTAGTAGCAAGCCTCGCCACGACGCAAGAGTTTTCTACCGAGGTGAGAATCGTGGGAACTTGAACAGTAGTCCCAGGAGGCAATTTCGCCGCGGTGATAGCGTGAAATGCCCAATGGTTCCTGAGAGTAACTTAGCCGTGGCGCGAAAGGTCGGGGCTACGATGCAGGTCCCCAAACTCTTACCTTTAGCTTAGAAACCCCGGTTTCTTCAATGGTAATACTAGGAAATGACGTAGGAACACTTGTGAGAAGTTTTTGTATGTTGAAACTGATGGATAGATGAATCACAAATCCCTCATGATAGTATAATTTCTTTTATGCATTCTCACGTTTGTGGTTGTTTAGTGATGACCCTAATATCAAGGTTCAAATTTCCTTATATTTTCATAATGTAATAAATTGTAACAACTCTAAACCTTGACCATTAATTATTAATCGTGTACTTAGCCATAATTACCATGTTTAGAAGATAGGGTTGTCACAAAATCTATTGTGGATCTTCTTCAATCCCTTTAAGAATACTTACAAGTAGTCAGAGGTCAAATTTGTATTAATGTTGTCCCATTTTTTATTTTTTATTTCTTTCTTTCCTTATACTTATGTAGTGATTAGTTATTGGAAATGATATTAGTCATCTTTATTATCTGAATTTGGCCTTAAAACTATCTACTATACTAAAGTCGAAACATATAGTAAATTTTTTCTACTAGTGTAGTAATAACTTTAAACTTTGTAGTAATAGTTCTAAGGTAACTAGTAACTATATTATTGCAAGTCCCAAAAAGGAGTGGTAAATTTCCTTAAATCCATTAGTAACATTCCTAAAATTTGTAGTAATGACTCTAAAACTATATACATTGCAAGGACCTTAAACATTGTAGTAAAATTTTTAAAATTGCATAATAATATCTCTAAACTTTATATTAATAGGTATAACTTGATAGTAATAGACCTAAGTCTCATCGGTGCTTTGTTGGCACCGTTAATCTTTAACACCATTAGTTTAAGTGCTGGTTTTGACTTTAAATGATGCAAAGAAAGAAAGCTGAAGAAATAAAGGGAAGAAGATCATGGAGGAAATTAGAACTAGTAAGGAAAAAAATGGCAGAAGAAGAAGAACCAATGGCGGGTGTAAATTGTGCGGAATTTGCTTGTTAAGAAAGCAAGAGCATTTTTGTCTATTGGTTTTCACTTAGTCCTGCAAAGTAATATCAACTTTTAAGATCTCTCATAATAATATTTTGTTTATCTGGGTCCTCCGTTCCAATTTTCTCAAAAAAGATTGTCCCATAAAACAACTTGCACCAAAAAAATATATATTAAAAAACTAATTTAATAATTTGGCTTTTAATCTATTATGTTGACCACTAACAGATTAATCATTAAAAATAATAAATTAAATATGGATCATTGTTAAAAGGCACAAAAATATTGGAAAGATTAATATATTAATGTGTGATTAATTTATTATTTTGATTAATTTATTATTTTTATAAGTAACTCATACACTTTTTTTAGTTTTTTAAATAAATCTAACAATTTAAATACACACACACACACATATATCAAAATCAATATCATACAAATATTAAAGTAATTTTACAATTTTAAAACATTATTTATTTATTTATTATTATTATTATTATAGTATCAACTTTTTTAATCATGAACTAACTCTATTAATATTAGCCAACACTCATTTAAGTTTAAAATGCAGAAGATATTTTAAAATAAATCTTATCATTAATACCGTTTTTATAGTGTGGTTGAAAATTTTCTTACTCATAATATTTTATTATTAGTTATTTATATAATTTTTTTATAAATTAGATACAATTTAAGATTGAAAACACTAAAATCAAAACATATAATGACTATGGTTAACATCAACGACATAAGATTATGGTTATAAAAATAGAATTGAATTAACTGGTTGAGCTGATTATGAAATCGTTTCATTTGATCTTTAAAATCAATGAAGAAAGAAACCTATCTAAAATTGACCAGATTAATAGTAATAACAAAAACTGATATAGCCAGTAAATTTAGTATTAAACCGGCCAAAAATCGATTTTCAATTTCTTTTCTCTTTTTTTGGTTTAAAATAGAGATTTGCAATGCAATTCAATGATAGATGTGTATGATGTTTTATGAAATCTACTCAATCCATTTCATATAATTTTATTATCATATGTAAAGTGGCTTTAACTATATTTTATATTTATAAATTTTTATACCTATTTTAAATATTATTTTATAATATATGTTTTAATTTAATTAAAAATTATTATAAATATTTATACATATATATATTTATAATATATGTATTAATTTAATTCAGTAGGCTCTACTATTAAAAACAAAGAAAAATAAATAACTATTACATTAATTACAATTTGGGTATAATATCTAAAAATTATATATAAATATATATATTAATTGATGATTAATACAACCTTATTTTTTAAAAAAAAAAAATTTAAAGGATATCTCAACTTGGAAATTGAGGCTGAGACATTAACAAAGTATATATAGATACAATAAGATTACATTTAATTCGCTGTAATGGTGAATTTAATCCTTTTACCTAGTTTAAATAATATTTATTATATTATTATAATTATTATTTTATTTATTAAATTATTATTTTAGTTACTAAATTATTTTTTAAAAATAAAAAACACCAATCAAATGTACCTTGATTTTAGTAATTTAGTGTCTGATGCAATAATTGTTTTTCTAATAATTAAAAAAAAAGCCTTGTGAATTATGATGGTGAGGTGAATATGTGTATGAAGGATGCGCCACACTAATAATAATGACAGTTAATTCTATTTTACATAGTTTAAATGATATTTTTATATTTTTATAATAATTATTTTATTTATTAAATTATTATTTTAATTATTAAATTTTTAAAAAAATAAAAAAAAATAAAAAATTATTTTTATATACATTTGTATTATTTTTATTTTTTTCTCTTTATATCACCAATCAGATATATCTTGATTTTAGTAAGGTAGCGTCTAATGTAATAATTTTTTTGTAATATTGAAAAAAAAGCCTTGTGAATAGTGATGGTGAGGTGAATATGTGTAAGGAGGATGCACCACACTAATAATAATGACAGCGAATTTGCAATCAATCCATTTCACAATGTATCCCTTCGCTTATCACCTCTTTTTTGTGGCACGGAAAAGATTTGGATTATTTAGATTAAAATTTAAATAAGTTAGATTTATTTATTTAAAAAAAAATTTACAAAGTAGAATATAAAATAAAAATAATTTTTTAATTATAAACTTAAAAAATAATATTTAATATTAAAAAAATTAGATTTTAAACCATTCAATTAAGACAATTTAAATTTTCACGTGAGAGGGAACACGAGAAAGGATAATGGAGACAATCTAAATTCTAGTCATTCACTTTGTTTCTATACGCAACAGACCACACACACGTTCCTCGTTCGGTACGAGGTTGACGGAAAATGGCCGCTAATTCTACGATTTTATACCAAACAGACCATACATTCCTCGTTTGGTACGTGTGAGGAGGACGCACCACACGAACAACAATGGCGGCTTCCATATGGACCCCATACATTTTCTGTACTATACGAGGGGAGAAAAGAACAAGAAAAAGAAAGATAAAAAATTATTATATAATATTTATTATTATTATTTAGTAATATCAAATTTTTTGTTTTTTTTTTAAATAAAAATATGAATGTCATTTTTTATCATTATTATTTATCTTTTTGTTCTCTTTTTATTTCATTCTTTCCAATCAAATGTGATATTCAATTGTATCCACCCTTTGGAAGAATTCTTATCAAATATGGACAAAATGATAATAACCACTTAAAAGGGGGTGATCTCAACTCAATGTCAATCTTTCTATCTTCCAAGAATAAGATTAAAAATTAAGTAAAAGTATAAAAATTAAAATTATAAAAAATTAGAAGAGGGATTAAAATTATAGAAAATATATAACTTGGATAGACTATCCTCAAAAAATTAAATTTACATGCATCTGAGAAATGTGATAATATTAGTAATAGTTGATATATGATATAAATGAATAATGACTTACATATTATGTTATATTTTGAATGAAAAAATATTATTAATTGCTACATACTTTTTATGAACATCAAGTGACTTAAATAATTTTAAATCTTTAAAAATAATAAAATAAAGAAAAAGATAAAGACTTCTAGGACAGAAATATAATATAAATTTAAAAATTGAAAAATAAAAAAAACTCCTCAATTTTTTTTTTAATTTTAGTAGGCTAAAATAGAAAAGTGAAGATTGCTATTATTTCTCAATTTTTTGGTTTATTAACTTTTTATTTTTTATTCTTCCACTTCATTTGATATTCACAGGCTTTTAAAGATTTTTTTTTTGTTGTTTAATATTTTTTAACCTGTCATTTAAGAAATATGCTCCCTTTCATGTATCTTGCAGGTCATGACATTGTACAAAACATTTGGAGCAACACAAACCATAGTACAATAGAGTGATGGACTTGTTTAGTTTTATTACAATATGGTATCTTTTGTTTTTTTTATTTTTTCTCATAACATATATATTGTAAAATAATTAAAATTCTTTTTTTTTTAAATTATCATTTATAACCTATGGTTTGAACACCCCTAAAAAACCTTTCTCCTTCCATCCTTAATATAAAAGCCTTGAGCTTGGTTCCAGCAACTGTATAACATTGCAAACTAAGTAGAAGCCTTTACCTTTCATTCTAATGGCTTTCCACCAGTTTGCCTTACTTCCAAATGGCACCCTTCTAAAAAACAAAACTATCCCATCAAAATCGAAATTCTCACTTTCAATAATCAAAACTCTTGTTTTCCTTGTACAATCCAATGCAAGGCTTCAACCGCTATTGTTTCTGATCAAAACAATACTTCTCGTCAATTTGCAAATTACTTGTGACCTTCAATTTGGCATTATGATTATATCTCGTCATTAAGAAGTGATTATGTGGTATGGATAATTTCACGCTCATTTAATTGGTTTGTCGCAAGTTTATTTCAAATTTTGATAACCTTTATTTCTTTTTATGGGTATTATAGGTTTTATAATTTTTATGACTTTAATATTAATAATGAGCAAATGTAAAATTGTTATAGGAAGAATCATATGCAAAAGAAAGTGATCACTACAAAAAAAATTGGCTTTTAGTTGCGACAAAAGTCGTCATAAAAAATAACAAAAGTCACTATTAAAAACTTTTAGTAGTGACAAAGGGTCATTGCCAAATTATCACTAATACTACTGTAACAAAATGTTTTTAGTGGTAACAAAAGAGTTGCTACTAATAAATAATAATTTGTGGTGACAAAAGTCGCCACTAAAACATGTTTAGTGGCGACAAGAATTGCCACTAAAATTGGTTTAGTGGCGACCAAGATCACCATGAAATAGTGTGGCAAAGATTTGAAAGAAGGGTTGCCGCTAAAAAGATGCTCATCAATGGCAACGAAGTCACTACTAATTATAAATTATTGGTTAAAGTAGTAATTTTAGGCCACTAAAACATTATTATTAGTGGTGAAAAGGTTGTCACTGATTGAGGTCGCCACTAAAAATTTGCTGTTTTAGTCACCCCTTAGAAAATCATTAGTGGTGACTCGTCGCTACTAATTAAATCTTGTGACGACTTTTTTAGTTGATACTAATTATATTTAGTGGTGACTAAAATGTCTCCACTAATTCTATTTTGTGGTGACTAAGTTAGCATTAAAGTGTGATCCTTTGGTGACAATTAGAAGATGTTGCCACTAATTAGTTATGTTCTGTGGTGACTTTTATTGCCATGAAATTCTTTTTTGCAACCTTTAGTGATGACTTTTGTTGCCATTAAAAGTTTCAAAATTTTTTTAAAAAATATCCTATAAGTAATTAAGCATTGTTTACCTAAAAAGTGACAGAAAATTCAAATGCTGCTAAAATCAACTTCACAAGATATGAAAAACCAATGATAAAGTAAAATTACAACAACTAAATTAAATCACATGAAAAGAAAAATTTTACTAAAAAACAAATAGTAAATTCAACAAAGTCATATTCAAATACATAATCAACAATGAGAAAACTGAAGTTACAAAGTATACATTCATTGTTAATAGTTGTTGAACTTCTTAAAAATGCAACCAGTAAGATAGGAATAGATTTAATATGCTTTATTGTCCTTTGAAGCCCACTCAACTTGTAAGGGAAAAAAATTGTGTTATTGAATTTAATATTGATAATCACCTTGGACTAAAAGAAAAATAATGGCAGTTAAAATATCAAACAACATTTAGGTTAAAATTTGAACTCTGAACCATGCTTAAATAAAAGTTCAAACTAGTCAGAAATAAACAGTAATTTATAAACATACTGCCATTTATCTAAGTTTATTGGGCTAGTCTACTTGAAGGTATATGTCCCCGTTAGAATGAAAAAGAACTATAAATATTGTTCATTGCTAGAAAAAGAAAGAAAAGTATGTTATATACTTGTTGCTACAATGTGGACAACAAAACAAGAACTTGTGCACGAACTTCATCCTGCACTTGTTGGACCATTTGAGCTTGCTCTTGGTGCAGCTTTCGTTCAAATTCTTCTTGCATTTTCTGTTCCATTTCTTCACACTCTTGTGCCATATGGGCACAATCCTCCTCCCATTTTAGTTACATTTCTTCTCAGACTTGCTTTATTATGGATGACACCCTGTTGTCCACATTAGCTTGGTCAATGGATCTCTTTTTATAGGGTTGCTTTTCATAACCCTCCTCACGAACAAACCTTGATCATGTACCCAGTACAATAGATAAAAGCTTATCTCCAATCATGTAAGATTCAACTTCAGATGATTGTTGTTGAAAAACTAACTCGTGTAGGAAAACCTACAGTTTAAGCAACAAATTAAAAACACATACAATAAGTTGTAATTTAAAAAAGATTAAAAATTGAAAGATGTTGAAAAGTTACATGAAGCTTTTATGACTTGGGGTCAGCCCATTTTATCTCCTCATCCTTTATATAGGGGGTGTGCTATGCCTCCAAGACCACGTCAGGTTCTGCTAGTTCACTAGTAATGGGATCCTTCTAAAATATTTTGTAAATAAGATTATTTCATCTTGTAATAATAGGGAAAACAAAATAGCTACATAGAAGTATACTAGTAAATAAAAAAAGAAGAGGTCATTCTTACCAAATTATACTCCACCTTTACAAAGGACCACATGCCACATGTATACTTGGTTATTTACTTTCCCCTATTTAGTTTATTTCTATTACTCATTACCTATAATTAGACAAAAAATTTTGTTATTGTTTAAAGATAGTTATGAGAATTGCATATAAGTGAGCATGTTCAAACTATACTATAAAATAAGAGTACATTACCTTGAAATCTTTAGTAGCCCAATGTTGGAGCAACCACTCCTAATCTATAGGATGCATATTAGCCAGTTGAAGTGCACACCTATCTTTATTTGTATATAAAATTTTGACTAGATCATGTAACTTTGTCTTCCAACTCCTGAATAGTCTACGCAAAGTGCTAAGAGGGAAGCGCTTCAGTGACAACTCAGTTTAATCCTCTTGTGGTTCAAATTTGTCCTACAAACCACAAACATAAATAGTTATAATTACCTATGTAAAGGGTTTAAAATTAAATACCATTCAATTTGCATAATTGTCTATACACAAACATATTACCTTAACTTTTAACCACATGATGCCCCTATACTTTTCTTGCTGAGCAGGCTAGTAACCATCTCTAAAGAAACAAGTGGTTTGAACCACCCAACCACAATAACTAGAGAACTCTTAAGCACCATCTCCAACAGCTCGCTCAAAGTCTTCAGGGATGTCAATAACAATCATTCTATCATGCTTTGTTTTCAAATCAATAGACATACACTTATATCTCCCTCAGCCTTTCTTAAAGTGGTACAAGAAGCTAAATAAGACATGTGGGTTAAAAAAAACCATTACACATGGATATACATGTGTGTGTGTGTGTGTGTGCATGTGTGAGGGGGGGGGGGAGAGGGAAAAGTAAACCATAAATAAATAAAATTTGAAGGTGGTTATACCTACACTACTCTAGTTTAGCAATGACTACATGGGAGGAGAATCTTCATGTTCTTGTTGTGTCTCAGATAATGGTAGTGTGGGTGGAGTAGATTCCCTACACTATGAAACATTCCCTGTGACAAGTCTTGGTGGTGATGTCACACCACTTGTCTGGTTATCATGCCATAGTAAGATATCTCAAATCATGCAAACTATACCAATCTGGAAAGCTCAGGACATCCCTTATTGCTATAAAAATTTTAGATTAAAAAAACTAGGTTTGTCCCAAGAAAATTAATGGAACAGTATCATTGGTTTGGGTGGCATCCTAAAATTGACCTTCAACTTTGAAAAATCATATCTCCTTTTACAGAACTCCAAATAAGGTGGTCTTAATGGCTATAAAAAGCTTATGATATCTAGTTTATGCCTATAAAATTTTATGAGCATTAGATTTCATTTAGCCCATAAATGACATAGGGAAGCAAACTGACCATATAAACAATAGCTATAACAAATCTACATAATTTTGCCAACTTTAAAAGTTTATAATAAATTCTATAGAGCTTAAAATTGAGTGCTCTTTGGCTTTGTGAAAAGCTTTATATGAGACATATATTCATGACAAATTTCATGCACAAGTTTATCCATTTGGTCTGTTTGTTGTTCACCTTAAGAATATGACACTTTTTAGTACCATAAAAAGGTCAATGTAACACCATAATTATCTAGCCTCTCTAACTCATTTCTTAGTGATACTCCATTGAAAGGGATAGTTGGCAAAGAAATTCAATTAAAAGTTTCCATTATTTTGTGTTACGTCAGACTTAAAACTTTCATTTCGTATCATATGGACCATTTGAACTTCCCCATATCATTATTCGATTAAAATACACTTATACAACTTAAAACCATCACAAAATGTTGCCAAAAACTCGAGCTTATAGCATGCATGCATACACAAAATAATGCAAGTCAGTCTCGGGTCCTGTTGCTAGTTTACTGTAATGAACTTTGAAAAATAATAATTAAATCTAGAAGAAGCAAAATCAAGCATATTATACCATTATGAAAAGTTACAAATGTTAAATTTAAGGGAAAAATACTTCCAGACCACATAAAGCTCTTTTAAGAACCAAATTATAATGGAACAGTTTATGAACTCGGCTGGCACTATTGATACTGATATAGAACTTCAAAAATTCATAACTCTTTCCTTAGAGATCCAAATGAGGTGATTCCAATTGTTACAGGTCACTGGTAGTATTTAGTTTATGTCTATAAATTTCACATTCATTGGACTACGTTTGACCCATGGATAACATAGAAACTCAAACTGACCATTTGCACAGTGTTGCAGTCAAATTGAAAATTTTTTGCCAACTTTAAAAATTCATAACTAATTCTCTAAAGTTCCAAATATTCTATATTTTGGCTTCCTTAAAAGCTCTAGATAAGACCTATATGCATGCTAAATTTCATGGGAAAATTCATCCATTTGGTTAGTTTGGGACATCGGGTTGCAAAATGACACTTTTTGATCTCCTAAAGGGTCATAAATGGTCCAATTTAGCTTCTGCCTATTCTAGGGCAGCTTAAGCATGTGGGAAAGCATGAAATTGGCATACCAAACTTGTCCAAAGGGTCTAACAACCCAAGCCTTACAAACTCACTCCTCCACTTGATGATATACATAAGACATATACATGCTCATTCTTGCCATACAATGCCAAAAACATGCAACATCATTTATTTGCTTCCAATTCTCATATATATATATATATATTACATATCCATATAATTACGCACGTTCAAGAGTTTATACATCATATACATCATGGAAATACATCATTTGACAACAAGATGGCTATAATACAAACATTTTATATAACACCATACTACTTTAACCTTACTTTTCCATTTATTGTATTTCATACATGCTTCATACATGGGTTTAAAGAAGGAAAAAGATTGACATCATAGCTCATTATTGCGTGTGAAGCACTTTAACTACTCAAAATTTTTCTTCGTGGACTCCGTGGACTCCCTAACATCATGTCCTAATCATATTCCATCTAAACAAGTCATAACCATCATGAAACACATCATGTAATTCTGATTTGGGGCCCCACATCAGAAAAATGGAGTTTTTGCCCTCGGTCTAAAATTCAAGTTTCTGCCACCAATTTTGGAAAATCGTAATTAATTCTAGAAAAATCAAAATGAGACAAATGATAGCTTTCCTAAAATCTTTGGATGTTGACTTTATGATAAAAATACTTTTAGGCCATGAAACCCAGTTGGACTATGTTTGACATTAGAAAAACGCTAAAGGTTTGACTGCCCTATTTTGCTGACACAGTTTACCGATATGGATTTCAAAAATTCATAACTAATTCTACAAAATTCCAAATCAAGTAAATCATACCAATATGAAAATCTACAGGTGCATACTTTAAGGGAAAAATATCTCTAGATCCATAAAATGACATTAAGCTATCAAACATTGGTGGAATAGTGCTTGGGATCCTATTGCATTACTAATAGTGAGGTCCAACTTTAAAAATTCATTTCTCTCTCTCTAGACCTCCAAATGAGGTGCTTCTAGTTGCTGTAGCTCATTGTGATTGTTTAGTGTCTCTATGTAAAATTTTAGAACCATTGGATCTCGTTTGGTCCTAGATGATGTGAAAATGCAATCTAACATTTGCATAGTACCATTGACCAACTTCCTAATTTCACTGAACTTTTAAAAAAATCATAAATAATTCTATAGACCTTCAAATAATGCGGTTCTTGGATAAGCAAAAATCCTTATATAAGATCTATAAGTGTCCAAAAGCTCAACCTCAAAATTACTCATTTGGTTAGACCTTGATATAGGGTTGCAAAATGACACTTTTATGCCTCCTCAAGGGTCAAAATTAGTTTAATTCATCTTTTAACCTTTCTAGGGCTACTTGAGCATGTGGGGAAGCATAAAAATAACATACTAAACATGTCCCAAGGATTCAAAAACCCAAATCTCAAAAAATCACTCTCCCACTTATTGTATGCATAAAAACATAGATGCATATCCTTATATTTCAAGGTTAAAACATTCATTCTCATTCATATACCTTTAATTTCCATACATACATCACATGTTCAAACATTCATACATGTTCAAAGGGCTATACATGATATACATCATTATATTACATCACTTGATCCACATGGCTATAATACTAGCATTTTATGCTTCTTTGCCAATCTCCATGTCTTCAAGTGTGGTGGCTCCTAAATTCCTTGCTAGTAGATCCACCTAGACATGTTAGGTAATGGGGAGAGGGAGTGAGATTCAAAGAATCTTAATAGTCCTATACACTTTCAATCATACATGATTAATGCATTTTCATACAAATGGATGCTGTGCATGGTCTATGAGCTACATGTACATATCAAGAGCATGATTTCAATTCCATAAAGTCTCGATTACATCAAAGAAGACTTTCAAGACCTTGGTTAGCCTCACCCACTTCTCTTGAGACTTTTGAACTTGCCTCACCCATTTCTTTTGGGATTTTTGATTAAGCCTCACTCCTCTTGAGACTTTTGGCTTGTCTCACCCATACTAAGAGACTTTTAGTTCATCCTCACCCTTATCAAAGGGCTTTTGGCATCACCAAGTCTATTCAAGTCTTATGCATATATAAAAGTAATTCAAGACATATATGTGGCACCACACATGTCTCTACTAGCTAAGCATACTTTTCATAGTTCAAGCACACACACAAGCATCCAACGCAAGAAACATCCACATACATACATGAGAGAAAGGTTAGAGGGCTACTTTGCAATGAATCATAATACTATGCTCTTAGAATTCCTTTTCCCTTCTCGGTCACACTCTTGCAAGGAGGTGGGACTTGTTCCTCTTAGCCTATAAACACAAATGGAGCATAACTAAGTCATTGAAATAGAACTTAGCTCCTTATAACTCAAGACTAGGCTACTTGACTTAAAGAACTCATTATGGTTCCATAATGCACACAATGAGGCAACACATGGAGTTCTTGCTCATGGCCCCTATTTCTTGATCATTCTAGATCTCTTGACATCAATTAAACTCTTAGGAGTCATCACAACTCAATCCAAGGGTGCTAGACTCACAATGCCTCTTGGTGCTCTAATATGGAACCTACAAGTCCATCTTCTCCTATAAGCCTCCTAAATTCATTCCAAGGCTTCCTCTTATACTTTCCTATCATATATGAGGCAAAAATATGCTTAAAAGAAATTAAGACAATCCCTAGGTGTGACTTCTAATTCAGGAATGCCTCTTTAGATACCCATGGAAGTTGCTTTACTTTCCTTAGTGGGAGGTACATATGGGAAGCTCCTTAGGGGTCTTCAGAACTCATACAAACATTTACATAAGCTTAGAAACTCTTGGATAAGTTCAGATTTTAGCTTATGTCCACTAACCTCTAATTTCCTATCTTGCAAATTCCATGGTTCTTCCTTGGTTCTCTTTGCATATATTTGTTTCCCACACTCTAGTTCCTAAGATTCATCCTTGGCTCTACCCAAAACAACTCCCTCATGACTGCTCCTATAAAGGGAGAACCTCACTCATACATGAACAAGAAGGAAGATGCATGGAGGCTAAAGTTCTTACCTTGAGTTCAAGCTTTCCTTGCATGCTCTTCCTTTTCCTTTAGCTTTCTTCCTCTAATTTGAACTTCTCCCTTCTGGTCTAAGCTCAAAATAGAACTAAAAGTTTCCATAAATTCATAAGAAGGAAGAGGAGAAGGGGGAGGATGGGTTTACTAAAGAAAGAGTATGAAACTCTACACTTTTTCTTACCCCTTTTTCTTGGATTTTTCTCTTCTTCTTCCTCCTTCTTTGGACTCCTTCCTCGACTGGTCTCTCTCTCCTTTCATCCAACTAAAATTTTATCTAAAGGTGGGGAAGAGTTTTGGATGTTTTTAACAAGTAATTTGTGTTTTTTCATGTTTTTTTTCAAAATAAAACTTGCTATAGTGGAAAACACCCCTCACTACAGCGAGCACTTATAAGTTTCAGGTCCCTCCGTGCTTGCCGCAGCTTGCACTATTGTGAAAAACTCTCTAGATTTTGTATTAGCCATGAACTCACTATAGCGAATTAGCTTCTCACTATGGCAAACTGGCTCCCTTGCTATGACGAACAACATTCTTGCTATAGTGAGTAGGTACACTCGCTATAGGTAACAGGCATCCTCATGATAGCTAGAGGACTTAAAAAAATTCAGCAACCTTGAGTTCTCATGTCTACCAACTTGGATATTACATTTTACACTTCATTTGTCAATCTTCTTGTCTCCAAGTGTGGTGGCTACTATTTCCTTGCTCTTTTGATCCACCTAGACATATTAGGTAATGGGGAGGGAAGAGTGAGATTCTAGGAGTTCCAATAGCTCTTCTCTCTTTCAAGCACACATCATAGATGCAAATTCATATCTAAAAATACATGCATGGTCATCTTAAAAATCATGAACATAAATGCAAATCTCTTTCATTCAAAAGGTCACATAAATCATACATAGGCTTGCCAAGACAATGATTTAGCCTCACCCATTCTCTTTGGGACTTTTGGACTTATCTCACATATTTTTAAGTAACTTTTGACTAGACCTCACTTTTTTTAAGACTTTTGGCTTTATTTCACCCATCCTTAGGGACTTTTGACTCATTCTCACCCTAGCTAAGGGACTTTTGGCTTCACCACACTCAAGCAAGTCAAACATATTCATAAAAACATCTTTAAGCACATAAACAAGGTAATATGGTACCATGACATGTGCACATATACTAGAAATATCTTTCATAGCTTAAGCATACACATACACACATTCAAAGGCAAGAAAGCACCTAAGCATGTATGAGAGAAAGGAGAAAGAGCTACCTTGCATATAGGAACACACTTTTCTTTTTGAAAATTCTTCCTCCTCCTCGGCCAAACACCCACAAAGAGGTGGAGTTTGATTCCTTTGGCCTAAACACATGAAATAAGATCAAATCATACTCTTGGAACATTCACTAAAGCCACACACACACTAGGAGAACTTGGTTGCTCATATGGCTCAATTATGGTTCCATAAGGCACCTAATGAAGCAACCTTAGGAAATCATGATCTTGGCTCCATTCTCTCCCCTAATCTATGACTCTTGACTCCATTTAGACTTCTTGGAGGCATCATACAATTATTTTAAGAAGCCTAACTATGTATTTCTTCATTATGCTACAATATAAAACCTATAGCTCCATCTCATTATCCGTGACTTCTAAAATTTTTCCAAGGCTTCCTCTCATACTCTCCCATCATATATGATACAAATATAAGCTTGGAAGAAATTAAAATCATCCCTAGGTGCTTCAATCCTTTTTGGCTAAAACAATGCTCTTCTTGGCACCAATGGGAGTTTTGCAATTTTTCTTGATGGGAGGTGCATATGGGGAGCCCTCTAAGGGTCTTAGGAATTGATACAAACATTCACATAGGCTTGGGAATCCTTGAATAAAATTAGATTTTTTATTGTATTCAAGAATCCCTAACTTTTCTATCTTGTAAATCAATGGCAAATTCTTGGTTCTCTTTGCATATTCTTTCTTCTTACACTTAAAATTCATATGATTTACTTTTGGTTCTACCCAAAAAAAACTCCTTCATGTTTGCTCCTAAGAAGGCCGAAACTCACCCATACATGAACAAGAAGGAAGAAGCATGGAGGCTAATGGTTTTACCTTGAATTCAAGCTTTCCTTGAATGCTCTTCCTTTTCCTTTGGCTCTCTTCCTCTAACTTAAAATCCTTCTCTCTAGTCTGGGCTTAAAACAGAACCAAAAGCTTCAATAAATCCATGGAAAGGAAGAGGAGAAGAAGGAGAACAATTTTAATGAAGGAAAGTACTTGAAAAATCAAGATTTCCATACTTTTTGCATGGCCTTTCTTCTCCCTTTTCCCCTTCTCTTGTGTCTCTCTCTCCCTTGGTCTCATGCTTTATTTTAGGCAGCAAGAGAGTCAGTAATGGGAGGCCAGCAAAAGGGACGCCACATATACATAAGAAAGAAATAAAATATTTCAACAAAAATTTCATTTATGTCCCACGTTTGTGGCATTCTTGCTTTAGGTTTGTTTTAGCTCCTTTTTGAGAACTATCTTTTCCATCATAATATTTAGGTCTTCAATTTTATAAAATGCCTTTGGAATCACTCAATTTGGAACTAAAACCTTCCCGAACTGGCTCATCATTTTTGGAAAACATATATCAGAGTGACTTTAACTGTCCCGAGACTTCCTATGGTTTTTAGGACCTTTGAAAACCCCAAAGAATTCAAATTTTCTATTTAAAAAATCCTCCTGTGAGTATTCCAAAAATTTTCCAAAATTACAAAAATACCATTACGTTTTGTTGCATTTTCGTAAAATTCCATCTGACTATTTTGGCTTTGGTTTTAGGGCATTTCTGGCTTCTTAAATTCATTATTTAAGGTCTAATATATTACTCTAATTTTGTTGGACCTCAAATCACTCTATGTGAGGGACTTCCTTTTGTATTTGGTGAATTTCTTATGTTTACAAAGAAACTGTATGTAATGTATCTCACGTTTTCTCTTATTTTTGAAGAACCAAATGTTATAATCAAAATGCACCAAATGGTCTTCCGTAACTTTTATGACCATTTAAGCAAATCCCATAGTATAAATATAGCATATATAAGTAGTCCAAATGATCCAAATCATCATAAAACTCAAACTCACCATCCCACATGCATAAATACACATTCAAGAATGGGCTTCTAAATGCCAAAATCAGACGATTTCTCACATATGGCTCCAAATTTGATTCATACACTACATTTACATTCTTTTACAATTGCTCAAGGGTTTACATATAAAAAATAACTCATACATACAAATTGACATTTAATTACATAAAAAACTATTCTAATGTTGAAGTATTACAAATCATACTCCTTGGCTCCCATTTTTTTTTCCTTGAGTTTCACCTAAACATGGTTAGATAGAAAATGGGGGAGAATGAGATTCAAAGAATCCTAATAACTCTTTCACCCTTTCAAGGAAGCAAACAAGGCATATATTCATGTCAAAGAATACAAGTATGCACCAAACACTTCCATGAATCATTCACATCATAATTTTAGCATCACATAAATATATCAAAGTCAAGAACAAGCTCTAAGGACTTTTGGTTTAGTTTCACCCTATTATTCGAAACTTTTGGATTAGCCTCATCCACTTTCTAGGGACTTTTGACTTAGCCTCATGCATCTTAAGACTTTTGGCCTTGCTCACCTATATTTAGGGACTTTTGGCTTTAGCTTACCCATAAAGAGTAATTTTCACAAATCAAAAGCATTTTCAAGAAGCATAATGGTACCATAGCAACAAACCAATAACAAATAGCATGCCTCATAATTCAAACACACATACAAGCAGTCATTGACAATTATACAACCAAGAATTGCACATAAGAAAGGATGGAGAGCTACCTTGGTGCAAGAAGCATAAACTTTTCCTTCCTTTCTTATGTCTTTAGTTTGCTTGGCCTAGATACCTCAAACAAGATACAAACACATTATTGGAACTAACTCTAGCCTTATATAAATATTACACAAGTTACATCTAACTTATGACACCATTATGGTTCCATACAAGGGCATAATGAAACAACTTATATAATTCAAGGTCTTGGCTCTCATTTCTCACTCATTCTAAGTCAAACGACTCCATTGAAAGTCATTAGAACCATCACAAATTCAATCCAAGGAGCCAAATATTAAGTTGTTTCTTTATGTCTAAAAAGGGAACATAACTTTCAACCTTCAAAATATGATTTCTAAATTCAAACTAATGGTTCCTTTGCTATTTGTTAATCATATCTAGACCATTTCTTTCTTTGGAATCAAAGAAAATCTCCCTAGGTGCCACTTCCCTCTTTAGGCTGAGATGCACACCATACTTAGAGCCTATGAATTTTTCTTGGTTTTCCTAAGGAATCTACCATCCATAAAGCTTCCTAAATGTCTTGCAATCTTAAGTACACTCTTAGACAACCTAAATTATCATTAGAAAGTTTTAGATTTGCCAAGGTGCATCCAAATCCCTAATTACCATACTTTGTTCTCTAATGGTTCTTTTTGCATCCTAATTGTTTCATTTGATTTCCTATGCCTCAAAGCCTCATCTCTTACTAAGTATCAATCAAAATAAGACCCCTAACATATGGTCTCAATTTTGGCCAAATTACATCAAAGAATAAGGAGCAAGATAGAGCAAGAGAGACCATGGAAATTTACCTTATTTGGAAGCCTTTCAAAGGTGCTTTGCTATGCTTCCAAGAGCTCTTTCAGTTTCTCTCTTCTCTCCACTAGACCAGCCACCAAAATGACCAACAAACCATTAAAACTATGAGAGAAGAGAGGAGAAGGAGGAGAAGAGATTTAGTGAAGGAGAAGACATGAAAAACTAAAGAATTCTTACACTTTTCATGCTTCTTCTTCCTCCTTTGGCTCTCCCTTTTGGTGCATCTCCTTGAGCAAACTTTGGATCTATTTTAGTGTAAGGGAGTTGATCAAGACAAAGGGTAGAAGTGGGACATTCTTAAGAAGCCTAAGAATCCATTTTACAACTTTTCAAAATTACAATTTAGTCCTTCATTTTGGTTCTTTCCATTTAGGCTCATTTCAACTCCTTTTTGAGAACCATCTTTTTTATGATAAAATTTAGGTCCTCTAATTCATAAAATGGTTTTGGTTTCAAACAAAATTGGATTTAAAATTTTATCAAATGATTCGATCAAAATTTTGGTCAACTGACACTCTAAAATTCAAATAAGAGGGGTTTTAATTCTAGGGGTTCCTATAATTTTTGGGGCCTCTGACAACCTTGAGAAACTTAATTTTTTCATTTAAAAATCTTTCCTTTGAGTTTTCTAAAAAGTGTCTAAAATTATGAAAATGTCGTTGGTTTTATTTAACTATTCTGACTCTAGTTTTTGGGTATCTTTAGCCTTATATCCTCATTTTCAATTTTCTATATTATTGTCTTAACTTTATCTGGCCTTAAATCTTTCTATTTAGGAGGTTTTTTTTAGTAATTAGGGCTTTTTATAATAAATGAGTATTACACTGGTCGCATCTCAATCGACCATTGCCATACCCATTCTCTTTTCCTCCTTCCTCCTACCCTACCACATCCACCACTTAACATTTCCTGTAAAATTACAAATAAAATGTGAGATATATTAGTTTGAATCCAAATACTAAGTTGATGAGAAAACATAAGGCAATCTATATGTAAATACATCACCATAAAAGATATTTAATAAGTTATCGTTAGTATCATCTATGTCATCTGCATTAGCCTCATCAAGTATGTCTTCCCCATCTTTTTCATTAGTGGACACATCTTTATCATTATCATTAATGAATTCATCCATTGCATCAATTACATTCAGCCTACTTGGTCAGGGGCATTTGCTTGAATAGTTTATTATTTCTGGTTGAATGTCATCCTTATGAAAGCAAACTACTAGATCAATGCCTACATCATCATTAATAATCAAATCTTCTTCAATTTGAATCTGCTAATAAGCCTCATCACTTAGTAAATCCCCATTGTCCCCATCTATTCCATCATCTATTATCTCTAGCATATTAAAGAGGTCACAAGGATTTGTTTTTTCAACAACAAGCTAATCTCGGTCACAAATATCATCCAGGTAAAATACTTGTTCTACTTGAGATGCCAAGACAAATGGTTCATTTGAGTTCAACAAGTATTAAGTGTTGACACTTATGATTCCATATTTGTCAACCTTGTATCCTCTTCCTAAATGACCTATATCCCACCAATGACACTTGAAGAGATACACTCTCTTATTCCTAATATATGACAATTCATATATGTCTTATAGAATGCCATAATACTCTTTTGTCTTGTTTGAATCATCACCCCATACAAGGACTCCACTATTCTACATTCTATTACTGAAGGCTCGGTCTTGAGTATGGAATCTAAATTTGTTCACCATAAATGTGGAATAATGATGGACTATTTTTAGTAGTCCAACTCCAAGACTCATAAGGTCATCACTTGCATCACCCTATGCGCCTAACTCTAAAACCTATAAATGACAACATGTGTGAATATCATAACTTTTAAATTGACCAGGGGAACTATAAGGTCAAAACATACCTGTGCACAAAACCATTCTAGGAACTCCACAACTAGTAAAGCTTGTGTTTCAATCTCCATCTTGTGCTTCCTACAATGTATGACCTAATTAATTAAAAGGTGACAACAAAAAATATGTTAGATAAGTGATAGCCAAGTCCTATAAACTTACTCAATAAATGGCTACATGTCTTTACAATTTTGAAGCACATACATACAAGTTTAATTAAACTCTACATCTGATAGAAATATTGATTCATAATGTCTTTTCGCTTACCCATTTAGATTGAAGATAGACATCTTATCATGTTCCATACGTTTATCATCATTTCTTGGAAGTCTATTGAACTTACTAGGGATATTTTTCAGATAACAAGAGCAAAAGGTAAGGCATTCATCCACCAAGTAACCTTCAATAATTGAACCTTTTGGATGAGCCTTATTACGAAGATAAATTTTCAATGTTCACAAGTACTTACATTAATATGAATAAGGTAAGACAACTTCTAAGTAATAAAAAAGACATCAAATTTTAAGGTCAACCTTACCTCTTGATAGGGTACATCTATCGATATTGTACAGGCCCACCAAGTTTAGCCTTTCTTGCCAAGTGAATAGGCAAATGGATCATGATATCAAACAAAGGAGGTAGAAACACCATTTCCATTTTGCACAATGTGATTGCAATTTGGGTTTCCAAGACATCAAGATCTTTAATCCTTAAGCACTTTGAACACAAGTTCTTAAAAAAATTTCCTAACTCTATTATAGGTTATGACACTTCATTAGGCAATAAGCAACATATTAAAAGTGGGAACTTGTCCTACAATAATACATGGTAGTCATGGCATTTCAACCTAGAGATTTTTTGCTTATGGACATTGACGCATCTCAAAATGTTTGAAGAGAAGGTGTCAGACACTTTCAACTTAGCCAAAAAGTTACAAATTTTTTACTTCTCTTATGTTGATAATGTATAGTATGTTGCTGGAAGCAAGATTTTATTCCCATCTTCTATTGTGTGCAATTATTGCCTAATCTCTAAATCAACCAAGTTATATTGACTCTCTAGTGTATGCTTGGTCTTTCCAACCACACCCATCAATATTAACACTATGGTATCAAATGCATTTCTTTCTATATGTATAAAATCAAGGTTGTGTCAGAGTATAAGGGTTTTATAATAGGGCAATTTGAAAAAAAATACTCTTCTTCCTCCAATTGAAAGCATCATTGGTGTGGTCACGCTTTTGCTTCTGACTTTTCTCAAAACTCACATTGCCCAATGCTTGAAGCTGTATAAGTGTTTCATCATCAAATGCCTTCCTATTTTTGCACCATGGATAACTAGTTGGAAGGAAGCAGTGATGCACATGTAACATAACTTATTTCATAAAGAAGTAGAATATGTGCCTTTATGGCAATAAGGGCATGCAAACTTCCCCTTGGTGGATCACTACAAGAGGTTCCCATATGCTAGAAAGTCATTGATTATTCATATGTTAGTGGCATACATCTTAAAATTGGACTGTGAGTAAGCATCATATGTGTCAATCCTATCATTCCTTAATTCTTATAACTCTTCAATCATGGGTTGCAAATATACATCATTGTCATTACCAAGACATTTAGGACCTGGAATAAGAAGTGTTATTATAAAGTACAGGTGCTTCATGCATAACCATGGTAGCAAATCGTATGGAACTAGCACAACTGGCCAAATACTATGGTTAGTACTCATATTTCCATAAGGCTGGAACCCATCACTAGCGAGACCCATTTGTACATTCCTGCGATCACAGGAGAAGTCAGGATGTTGGTTATCGAATGATTTCCAAGCATAAGAGTCAGATGAATGTTGTAGCAAACCATTGTCAATGTGTTCTTCCATGTGTCATCTTATATCTTTTGTTGTTTTTTAAGACATATACAGTCATTGTAACCTAGGCTTTAATGGAAAATGTATTCATAGATTTGTTGCTCCAATGATTAAGACATTTCAAGTGAAGGAGTTTGACTATGAAAGATAGCTTTGTCACATTATTACAACCTAGATAGAGTTTGTAACACCATGATTCTATGACTCATTTCATATCATATATAGGTTTATTTCCATGAAGCACATGAATTTCTCAAGAAAAAGTCAGAGAAAAATATAATTAAATTGCATTACGTCACAAGTAATTTTTTTTCCTTCGGTATTCTATGGGCCATATAGACTCATCCATTTCATTTTCACATTTAAATATACAAAAAAAACTCATAACAACCTCAAGAAGTGGCCTAGAACTCGTGCAAATGGATGATATACTCAAAAACATAGTGTGCAGCCTCGAGTAGGATTTCCAGATTCTGTGTGTGAACTTTGAAAAATCATAACTAATTTTAAAAAAATTAAAATGAAGCACACTATACCATCATAAAAAGCTATAGATGTATAATATATTTTAAAAATAAATCTAGACCACAAAAGAGGCTGCTAGTGACCAAAATTGATGGAACAGTACCAGAGGTTGACTGTCATTACTGGTACTATTCTCCAACTTCAAAAATTCATATCTCTTTGCTCAGAGGTCCAATTGGGGTGATTGTGGTAGCCATGGAAAGCTTACCATGTCTAGTTTATGCTTGTAAAATTTTATGAGTATTGGACATCATTTGGCTCATGAATGATGCAACTCAAATTTCTGACCATATGAACAGTGTTTGCATCAGTTTAACTGAAAAATATCAACTTTGGAAATTCATAATTAATTCCACAGAACTCCAAATAATCTAGTTTTGGCTTCCTAAAAGGATATGGATAAGATCTATATGTGTGCCAAATTTCATGATAAATTCATTCATTTGGTTAGATCTTGACATTGGGTTGTGAAATGTTCATTTTTAAGTCTTACAAAGGGTCTAAATGGTCTATTTTGAGTTCCAAGGCAACCATGACCACTTGAGCACGTAGGAATGCACCAAAATGACATTCTAAATTTGTCTCAAAGGTGCACAAACCCAGAATTTGAAAACTCACTCTCTCACTCCATGCCATACGCAAGATCACACATGCTTTACATTGCCATTCACTACCTAAAATGCACATTTCTATTCATTTGGCACTAAAACTCATGCATACATCAAACATTAGGTAATTGTATATGTTCAAATTATTACATAACGATTCCATCATAAGATTATATTATATGCCATGTTTATGACTACAAAAGAGACAAAACTAGGCATTTTGATATAAAACGCTCATCTTTTAAGTTGATGGCTTCTATTACTTTGCTTACTTGGTCCACCTAGCACGTTAAAACATTGAAGAGGAGGGAATGAGATTCAAAAAATCCTAATAACTCATCTCCCTTTCAATCACACATAAAGAATGCAAAACAAGTCTTAAAAATGCATGCATGAGTATCATGGAGTGTACAATCATTCAAGAGGCATTTTTGGCATTTGAACAAGTCATACAAAGCAAACATAGGCTTGCCAAGTAAGTAGATTAGCCTCATCTATTCTCTTATAGATTTTGGACTTGCCTTATCCATTCTCTCTGAGAGGTTTTGACTCAACCTCACTCTTGAGAGTTAATCTCACTATTAGGAGACTCTTTCTTTGTCTCAACCAATCTTAAGGGTTTTTGGCTCATCCTCATCATAACTAAAGGTTCTTGGCTTCACCACACTCAAGCAAATCCAAGCACATCAATTGAAAATATAATACAACATCATGGTACCTGGAACAAAGGCATGTCTTGGAACACTTTTTATGGCTTAAAATATACATACACACATTCAAGACAAGGTAAGCACACATTCATGAATGAGAGAAAGAGGAGGGAGCTACCTTTGCCACACAAGCACACTTTTTCTCTTGGAATTATGCTCCCTCTCTCGGCCACACACTCCCAATGATGTGAGGCTTGTTTCTTTTAACCTAGACACATCATATAGAAGCTAATTATACTCTTGAATCAAATTCTAAAGCCATACATCCATTAGAAAAGTTAGGTAACTCATATGGCTTTTTTATGGTTTCATAATGCACTTAATGAAGCAACCCTATGGAAACATGATCGTTGCTCCATTCTCTTCATTCATTTATGATTCTTGAATCCTTTTAAGCCTCTTGTAATCATCACCCAATCAAATCAAGAAGCCTAGCTTGGTGTTGCTTCTTTAAGCCATAATATGAAACCTATGATACCATCTCACTATCTATGGCTTCTAAAATTTTTCTAAGGCTTTCTCTCATCCTCTTCCATTATATATGACTCAAAACTAAGTTTAGAACAAATTTAAACTACCCCTTGGTGCTCCAACCTCTCTAGGCTGTGGCTATGGACCAAGGAGACACCAAGTGAGTTTGGTTTGTTTTCTTGATGGAAGATGTATATGAGGAGCCTTCTAGGGATCTTAAGAGCTCATCCAAACATTCATTTAGGCCTAGGAACAATTGTGTCAAATCGGATTTTTGGTAGAGCACTTGAAACCCTAACTTTGCTATCTTGAAAACTAATGGTTCTTTGTTAATTTTCTTTGCATATTCTCATTCTCCACACCCAATTTTCTAGGATTCACCCTTGGTTCTGTGCAAAATCCATGCCTTCATGGACCTCCATATGTTAGGCGAACTAAGGAAGAAAGGGGAGAAGAAGTAGCTATCATGGGATGGAGATTTTACCTTATTTTTCCTTGATTTCTTGCTTGTTTCTTCCTTTCCTCGGCCTCCTCTCTTCAAATCTGAAAATTTCCCTCTATTCTTCCCTTAAAATAGATCCAAAAAATTTAATAAAACTATAGGAAAGAAGGGGAAATGGAGAAGAAGAAGTTTGCTAAAGAAAAAGCATGAAAAAAACTAAGAAAATCCATACCTCTTCCTTGTTTTTCTCTTTCCTTTCTTTTCGTTCTTGTGCACCTTATCCTTAGAGTTCTTCCTTTGATTTAAGGCAAAAAAATGTGGTATATAGGTATGTTTAAGAAACACTTTTAAAAAATTTCAATTTTGCCCCTTTGTCTTGGTATTTTTGTTACTGGTTCGTTTTAGCTCCTTTTTGAGAACCATCTTTTCTATTATGAAATTTGGGTTCCCAATTTAATAAAATGTCATTGGAAGCACTCAAATCAGAGCTAAAACCTTCCTGAACAAGTCCATCAAAATTTGAGCTCACCGCCGTTAGAAAATATCTACCTGAAGGGCTTTACTTATCCTGAGGCTTCCCATAGTTTTTAGGGCATCTGAGAACCCTGAAGAACTTAAAACTTTTATTTAAAAAGTCCTCTTATGAGAATTCCAAAATTTACTCAAAATTACGAAAATATCATTATGTTTCATCAACTTTTTATTCAAATTTGTTTCTTCTCTAACTCCATTTTTCTTTTTGTCTAAACTTGAAATTCTCATTTTTAAGAGTCTAGAATGCTACATAAATTTTTTGAGACCTCAAATCACTCTATCTGGGGGACTTCCCTTTGTTTCCAATGAATTTTGTACATTTACAGAGAAACTGTACATTATATTTCTCATGTTTTCTCTCATTTTCAAAGAATTGGATATTACAGAGTTTGGTTTGAGCATCTTCCAACAATTTAAAAAACTGGCTAGCTACAAGTTAGGTGACTCCTTTGAATATGTTTCACCGAACGCATCAGGTAACATCTCAATGATGTCATCTTCCTTATCATTAGTCTCAGGCGCTTCATCATTTGCATGTTAAAGGGGACTATGGGTACTTGGTCAAACTTCTTCGTGTGAGTCCTATACTTTGTAACTTTCACTAAAACCTTCTTGACCAGATCTGCCCTTACTTCACTTTTTAGCTTCTATGTTGTCTTCTTGCATCTCTTGCATGGGCATCAAATCATATCAGTCACCCCATCTTGGCTAAATGCCCATTGGAGAAATTCATCAACGTCTTGTCTATATGCCATACCGGCTCTAATCCTTTTGTGCATCCAACTTTTATCCATCCTTAATGTAACACTCAGTATTCCGTAAAAGGTCAGAAACTAAGGATTTTCAAAGGAAGTCCTATAAATCATATGAATAGTGGCCAAATAAAATTAAAAGGGTAAATTAGACCTCTAAAAATGAGGATATGAAACTTGAGATGCTCAGAAACCTGAGCCAGAAAGGCTACAAAAAATTACAAAAATATATAGTGGCAATTTCGTAGTTTCAAAATTTTTTTGGAAAACTCACATAAGGGATTTTTAAATGGAAAAATTAAGTTTCTTGGGGTTCTTAAAATCTATAGAAACCCCTAAAATAGTTAAAACCTCTCTAATAAGCAATTTGGCTATCAGTTGATTGAAACTTTGACTGAACAGTTTGGAATGGTTTCAAATCCAATTTGAGTGAAATCAAAGACATTTTATAAGTTAAAAGACCTAAATTTTATGATCAAAAGGACAATTCATGAAAAGGAGATGAAATGAGGCCAAATAGAGAAACCATGATTTAGGGACTAAAATGAAAAGTTAGAAAAGTGTAATAACTTTACCTTTTGCTTTTAAAAACATGTCCAACCTTTTTCCTTTCTCTCTATTGATGCTTTTCTAGTTTGGATAGAATTTGAGAGAGTTGAGGAGACGCATCAAGAGGGAAGAGAAAAAGCTTTAAAAGGGTAAGAAATTCTTGCCTCTTCATACTCTTTGCTTTTTTAAATTTGTTCCCTCTTCCTCCTTTCTCTTTCTATGATTTTATTAATTGAATTAGCGCTAATTTATGGCTAAGTTAGTGGAGGGAGGAGAAGATTTGGGAGAACTCTTGGGAGCATGAAGACAAGCTCTTAAGAAGCTTGAAAGCAAGGTGTGATGCATATTGTAATTTTCCTTCCTCTTGCTTCTTCTTTCCCCTTGAGTTTCGGCCAAAAATAGATGGGCATGTGAGAGGCTTAGTTTTGATTCAAACATGCTAAGGAAAGAGGTTTTAGAGCCTAAGGAACTTAAAGGAAGCAATAGGATTCAAAAACAAGCTATAGAAATCAATTTGTGACACTTAGGGAATTTGATACGTATATGAAAATTTGAAACTTTCTAAGGGTCCTATGGCTTATGTAAGAGTATGAATGAGATCCTAAGATATTTAGGAAACTTCACAAGTGGCTAATTCCCTAAGAAAACAAACAAAACTCTATGGACTCCAATGGTATTGGAAGTCTCGACCAAGTGAGAGAGAATGCACATAGGGAGAGTTTTTCTTAATTCCAAGGTTATGAGTGCTCTAAATATGAATTGTATATACTAAAGGAACTATTGGTTTCAATTTAGAAACCATATTTGAAAAGATGAAAAATTTAGATTCCTTTAGACCTAAAGAAGCAACTTATGGTTAGGTTCCTTAAATTGAGTTGGAGATGACTCTAATGAGTTTGAATAGAGTTATATAACTTAAAATGAATGAGAAATTAGAGCCAAGATCATAGATTATAAGAGTTTCTTTATTATGCCTTATATGGAGCCATAATTGAGTCATAAGCCACTATGAGTGTGTAGGGCTTATGAGACGTTAGAATTGGTTCCAATGATATTTTTGTGTCTTGTTGCATGTGTCTAGGCCAAACAAACCAAGCTCTCTATCATTGGGTGTGAGGCCGAGAAGAAGGGAGAACTTTCAAGGAGAAAAGTGTGGTCTCCTAGCCTTAAGGTAGCTTTCTATTCTTTCTTGTATGCATTTGTTAGTTGTTTACTTGTCTTTGGATGCTTGTGTGTATGTTTGAACCATGAGATATGCTTATAGCTTTTGATTACATGTTATGGTACCATCATGTGCATTAAATATGTTTTAAATGCAAGGTAGCTTGAATTGGGTGAGGTTGTGCCAAAAGTCCTTTAGATTGGGTAAGGAGGAGCCAAAAGTCCCTAAGTGTAGGTGAAACAAAGCCAAAAGTGCTAGAGTGAGTGAGGCTAAGTCAAAAGCCCCTAGAAATTGGGTGAGGTTAGACCAAAAGTCTATAGAGACTATTCTTGAATGAAATGACTTTAGATAGCATGGAATTATGTTTATGTATATTTACTATAAGCATCTAGAGCATACATGCATTTATTGAAATGAAAAAGTACCATTTATGTGCGCATGAAAGGTAGATAGCTATTGACAATTTTTGGATCCCATTCCTCTCTTTTATCACTAATCATGTCTAGGTGAGCCTCAAGGAGCAAGGAATGAGAGCCGAGGAGTGCAAGAGATGGCACTTTCACATTAGAATAGGTTTATGTGCGTTTTGATATCAAAGTATGTAATTATATGATGAACATGAGATGCAAATGAGGTCTCAAGTGTAAATGTATGTATGTATGTATGTATGATATATGAATCATATTTGGACTCAAATGAATAAGAATGCATAATTTTGACACTCTTGAGCATTGATGTGAATGTGTATGAATTCATGTGAAAGAGTGAAATTGAGTGCCATGATGATTTGGGCTTATTGGAATGCTTATAAATGCTGCATTGGTACTATAGGACTTGCTCAAAGGGCCATGGGTTATGAAGAAGGTCTTTTGGTACTCTAATTTAGAAGCAAAATTTGACTATAAACTAACCTTGAACCAAAATCTAATCAAATGGACTAGTATTGGCATGAAATTTGGCATACTTATAGATCTCATCTAGAGCTTTCCATAGAGTTAAAGAATAACATTTTTGGAACTCTAGAGAATTTATTATGACTTTTCAAAATTGGCTAAATTATACAGAAATGCCACTATCACTGTTCATCTAGTCAATTTTGGTTTTAGTGTCTCTTAGGGGACAAATGAAGTCTAATACCTATGAAATTTTATAGGCATAAAGTAGACAACATAAGCTTTCCATAGACTGAGAGCACTTAATTTAGATCAGTATAGAGAAAGTTATGAATTTTTGAAAATAAGAGTCTATAGTAGTTTTAGAGCATGACCTAGTGTACTGTTCTATTGATTTTCATAGGTTAAATACTATTGTCTTGATTTGAAATTATTTTTACTTATTATTTGACATCTAAAGGTTTCTAGAAAGCTATCATTTGCATGATTTGAATTTTTCTAGAATTATTTATGGATTTCCAAAGTTTATATCAGAAAAGTGGCCCTGTAACCCAAGAGTAATTTTCTGAACTTGTGAAGTATGCTCCAAAATTTGAGATTTGTGTAATGAATTATGATGTTTTTGATATGAATGATTATGTTATGGATGAAAAATAAATTAGAAAAGCTCAAATGATTTATTGAGCCGAATATAAAGTATTTTGGCTTTTAATGTTGGTAAAATTTTTGGTATTCATAACTTGTTTGTAGTTATCAACCATCATTGTGTGAAAGTAACCCTTGATGACAAGTCATGCTTGAAGTAGCCTAGCATGTTACATGCTTGCAGGTTTACCTGAAGGCTTGAAAGTTCATGCTTATCTAATTTAGGATGGGATTATGACAGAGGAATTAGAATCTAGACATAATAATGGTCAAGGCTGAAGTCTAGCCATCCAGTTTAGACTCAAGGGCTTGTTTGGGAAGACATGTTAAGGGTTAGGATGAGGAATAAAGACAAAATTTAAAGTATAGCTTCTAAAATGTTTGTTATTAAGCTTTACAATAAAAAATACAAAATGTTTTACACTTCAACATTAGAAGATTAATTTAAAAAAATAAAAAGATTCTCATGTTACAAATTTTATTTTATTTAAATATAAAAATAATACAATTATAATTTTATAGCAATAGAATACTTCAAAATAAATTTAGATCAATTTACAAGTGGACATTAGATAAAAAAAAATTTAATGCATCAAAAGATAAAAACATAGTATGAAATTTAAATTAATTTAAAAATTTTAATACTTTTCTCATAAAAATTATTATTAATTGAATTTAAAATTTTTTAAAGAATTAATATCCTTTTTACTAAAGCTATATATATATATATAACGATAATTAGTAATTTATTTTAATTTATTATTTATCCAATTTTATATGATTTTATTTTGGATTAATCTTTATCTTAAATAAAGTTATCCATTTTGATTATCTTCAATTATGGGTTTATTTATTTATTTGATTAATAATTCCATAACTTTTAAAACTAAATAAAGAATAATTAAATAGAAACTACCTATAATTATTATATAAATAAAAAAATTTTATATGATAATTATATTTTTTGAAACTATTTAAATTAAATTAATATTGATTATCTACAAGAATCACAAGAGAAAAAAGATTTGTAAAAATTGTAGAATTACAATTACTCTATAGTCTAGAAGAAGAGAAGAAAAGAGAGAAAGAGAGACCAGAGCAATGGAAGAGATAAATTTGAATCAACTTATAAGTGGATATTAGATAAAAAAAATTTTAATGCATCAAAAAATAAGAATATAGTATGAAACTTAAATTAATTTAAAAATTTTAATACTTATCTCATAAATATTAATATTAATTTAATTTAAAAATTTTTAAATAATTAATATACTTATCACTAAAGTTATATTTTTTTATCTATATATTGATAATCAGTAATTTATTTTAATTTATTATTTATCCAATTTTATTTAAAGTTATTTTGTATTAGTCTTTATCTTGAATAAAGTAATCTTTTTTGAAAAGAGAGAAAGACTAGAGTAACGGAAGATTTGCAAGGAAATACCATGTTTACTTAGTCCATCTCATTCCATTCTTAGTTCATTTCTCTTTGCCAAGAACATTTGCAAGGAAATATTTCATTAAATTAATACATTATTTAGCGTTGCATTGCGGATAAAATTTTTGTTACGCGTCTTGTGGACCATTTAAATCCATCCATTTCCTTTAGCAATTTAAATGCATACATACAACTCAAATTCATCTTAAAACATTGCTAAAAACTCGAACTCATGGCATCCACACATAAAATAATCAAATGCTGTCTCGGCCTAAGCTATTAGATTCTGTGCACCAATTTTGGAAAATTATAACTAAATTTAGAAAAATTGAAATCATACACATTTTACCATTATGGGAAGCTATAGATGTTAGCTTCATGCTAAAAATAAATGCAAACAAAAAAAATGTGTCTAGCCACTGGAAATCGATGAAATAGTACCTAAACTCAGCTAGCATTACTGATACTGACACAGAATTTTAAAAATTCATAAATCTCTGCTTAGACTTCCAAATGAGGTAATCTCAGTGGCCATAGAAAGCTTATCATGTCTAATTTATACCTATAAAATTTTACAAGTATTGAACACCATTTGGCTCTCAAATGATATAAAACAAGAAACTGACCATATGAACAGTGCTTATACTAGAATGGCTAAAATTTGGCAATTTTAAAAATTCATAACTAATTCTCTAGAGCTCCAATGATTCTTTATTTTAGCTTCTCAAAAGGCTATAAAGAAGCTCTACATTCATGCTAAAATTCATGAGAAAATTCGTCCATTTGGTTAGATCTTGACATAAGGTTGTAAATTACACGGTTCAAGCTCCTTAAAGGGTCATAATGGGTCTATTTTTGCTTCTTCTATTTCTAGGGCCACATGAGTATGTGGGAAAGCATCCAAATACTCTATTAAACATATCTCAAGGGTCAAATAAACCAAGCCCAACAAATTCACTCTCTCACACCAAGCTATACACAAGATTACATATATGCTACTCTTGCCATTCATTACCAAAACCATGCAATATCATTCATTTAGCTCTAGTTCTCATACATACATCAAGTATTCATATATTTACACATGTTCCAAAGGCTATACGTCATATACATCCTCATATTACATTCTTTGACATCATCATAGTTACAAAGAGGACAGATGACACATTTTCTAATCAATCTCCCTTCTTCAAGCTTGGTGGCTTCCATTCTTTTCCTTACCTAGTCTTAAAAATCCTAATAGCTCATCTCCCTTTCAAACACACATACTTGATGCAAATTTCAAGTCTAATATGCATGTATGTCAAATATGAAATTCTCAATTATACATAAAGCATTTTCTTCATTCATGAAAGGCATAAATAACATACATAAGCTTGCTAGGGCATTAGTTTAGTCTCACCTATTCTCTTTGAGATTTTAGGACTTGCCTTACCCATTTTCAAGAGACTTTTAACTAAGCTTCACTCTTTTTAGAGACTTTTGCCTTTGTCTCACCCAACCTTAGAAATTTTTGGCTTATCGTCACTCTATCTAAAGGGCTATTGGCTTCACTAATCTCAAGCAAACCAAATACATTCATGAAAACATTTTTTTTTAAGTACATAGACATAGCAACATGGTACCAAGGCATGTGATCATTCATTAGAAACATATTTCATGGCTTTAAACATACACACACACATTCAATACAAGAAAGACACCTAAGCATGCATGAGAGAAGGAGGAGAGAGCTACCTTGCTTGCAATAACACACTCTTCCCTTTGCAAATGGTTCCTCTCCCTTAGCTAGGCACCCATAAGAAGGTGGAACTTGTTTCCTTTGGCCTAAATACATCATATGGAAGACAATTATACTCTTGGAACAATTCCTAAAGCTACACATTCATTTTAAACACTAGATTGTCCTTATGGCTCACTTATGGTTCCATAATGCACCTAATAAAGCAACACCCATAATTCAAGCTCTTGGCTCCATTCTTTCCTTCCATCTATGGTTCTTGACTCCATTTAGACCTCTTGAAGCCATCACATAATTAATTTAAGGAGCCTAACTATATGTTGCTTCTTTAAGTCACAATATGGAACCTATACTACCAATTCACTTCCTAGGCCTCCTAAATTTTTTCCAAGGGTTCCTCCATCTTCTTCCATCACATGAAGTCCCAAACCAAGGCTAGAATAATTTAGAACAGTCCTTAGCCTATTTATCCTAGCTTGGCCGAACCATACACACCATTTGGAGCCTATGGAGTTTTTGATTTTTCCTTGATGAGAGAGACACTTGGAAGGCTTCCTAGAGGTCTTAGGAACTCAATTAAACATTCACACATGCAAGGAAACTCATGCACCAAATCAGTTTTGGCATTATATTCAAGAGCCTCACACTTTCTCAACTTGAAATTCATTGGTTCTTTTTGCAATTTCTTGGCATATTCTACTTCCTTATAGTCTAATTCATAGGTTTCACACTTGCTCTAAGTTAGAAACTTCTGCCTCTCATGGTTTTGTATAAGGCTGAAACATTCAAAAAGAAGCAAGGGAAGAAGAAGCAATCAATTGGAAGGGAATTACCTTGAAGCAAGCTTGCTTCAAGAGCTCCTCTCCTTGCTTTAGCCTCCTCTTTGAAACTCTAGCTTTTCTCCTTTGGTTCAAGGCTAAAACAAAACCATATAAGCTCCCAAAACTATGGAAAGAAAGAGCAAAGAGAGAAGAACTAATTTTCTAAAGGAGGAAGCCGTGGATTCTTACAATTTTCTCACATTTTCCCTTAATTTTCTCCCTTTCTTCCTTGGCTTCTTGGTGCGTCTCCCTCTCTAGCTCTCTTCTCTTTTTTGGATGAGACAATATGTCAATTAGAAGGGGTTGGAATTTTGGACGCTTACTATAAGTAAAAAGGAAGAAAATTGTTCATTAAAAATGACGTTTTCATCCCACATATGTAGTATTTTCGTTTTAGCACTTTTTGATAACCATATTTTCTATCATAAAATTTAGGTTCTTAATCTTATAAAATGCCTTTGAGATCACTCAATTTAGAGCCAAAATTTCGTATGAAATGGTCTAAGTTTGGGTCAACCAATGTTAGAAAACGTACACTGAAGGAGTTTTAACTGTTCCAAGGTTTCCCATGATTTTTAAGGACTTTCAAAACTCCAAAAAACTCAAATTTTTCATTTAAAAAGCCCTCCTGTGAGTATTATAAAATTTTCTCAAAATTACAAAAATGTTATTACATTTCGTAACCAATTTGTTAAATTCTGTTTGACTATTTTAACCCTAGTTTTAGAACACCTCTAGCCTCCTAAAATCATTATTTAATGTCCATATTATTATCCTAATTTTTTGGCCCTTAACTCATTTATTTTGGGGGATTTGCTTTTAAAACATATTCATTTCTATCATTTTTACAAAAATCAGATATTACAAAAAAGATGACGTCCTATTAGAAAATAGAATTGCTGATATAACCCTCCAATTGTAGAAGAAAAGAGGTGGGCAAAGACAAGGAATGATATGTAACTAACAGCCCAATCATTAAAAAGGGCAAAATTAAAGGAAAGTAAAGCAAGTGAAAAAACATCATGTTTTAGGCAAGGACAAGGAATCTTAAAGAGAATCATATGTTTAAATGAGTTAGTTAGGGATAAAATAACAGCAAACAACTTATTCAAAGAAGAGGAAATGAAATAAAATGAGTAAAATGATGCAAGGGAACAAAAATTTGAATTTTCAGAATTTTGCTCATAATTGCTATAGTGAGTTCATCCTCGCCATAGCAAGGAAGAACAATATTTGCATAAATGTGTTTTTGAACCTAAAACACTTGAACAAAAGAAAACACTACAAAGAGAAATGCAAAGAGCAAATCCAAACCAGTTATTGCTAGCCTAGCCACCTACATTTACTAAATCAAAGCCATTTAACTTCTAAACCCTAAGTTCTCAAAGCCATGCAATCTTAAGCAGAAAAATGGAGAAAAGAACGAAGAATTAACATACCTGGTGTTGTGTGAAGATTAAGAGATGAAGATGATGCCATGAAAAGATAGAATGGTTGAAAAGAAAGCAAGATGCACGGGGGTGGGGAGGTGCTACACAACAGCGAGTAAGAATGTAAAGAAGAGGGGAGGGAAGTTTTATGTTTTGTTTTTGTTTTTCTTTTTTTAAAAATAGTCAAAACCTGAGATAACCAAAGACCGTCGCTATTGTGAGGAATTCTCTAGAAAATGTAGCATACAATAAAACTTTCATATCTCGCAAGTGTGAAGTGGTCCTCTCATAATGACGTGAACACTTGGTGGTTTTGGTCAGCCATAGAGTCTCACTATAGCTAAGGCTATAGCAAAAAACTCTTTGGAATTTGTACTGGTCTAGAGGCATAAGAAATTCTCCATTACGAAGGGGAAAGTATGCAATAGCAAAAACACTTGGAATGAATTTTAAAGACAAGATTTCTCAAATAACACATTCCATGGCTAGGAACCCTTTGGATTTTATACCATATTGGAGAAACAAGGGTCTCACTATGGTGAAAAGCATGCATGCAATAGCAAAGACACTTGATAATGCATTGATTTGGCCTCCAATCTTCAATCCAAGGTTCTTCCCTCCATATCCTAACTCTCTTATGCATTTTTCTCTTTAGAAGGTCTTCCTCTAGGCTTAGATTCTCAAAAACCTAGTTGCCCCTTAAGTTTTAAACCCAAAAGTAGAAGCTGTGCATGTTAGTAAACAAGTCTCGCTATAACAAGAAACACCTCTCACTATTGTGAAAACTTATTAGTTCCAGATTCTAACTGCTCTCACCACAGCCCATGCTATTACTAGAAGTTTCTTAGATTTTGTATGAGCCATGAATTAGCTATAGCAAATTGGCATCTCGCTATAACAAGAAAACTTAGACAACTTGCTCTTGATTTTCCAGCCTTCCCCCTTTTTTTATTCCTTCCTAGCTGGCCTCTATCCCTCTCTTGAGATTAAAATCAAAATGAAATGAAACACAGAACTGCTAAAATGACTACAAAGGCTAAATTTTATTTATTTACATTAATTAGAGAAAAATCTGTACTAAAATACAAAATTTGTAAAAAGAACAACCAGATGACTCTCTAATCCATCATAACATATGCCATAAAATATCAAAATTAGAGAGTCATCATATGCTAACCCATTTAACTCACTTAACAAATTGAATTTAAAGTTTTAATATATTTAATTGAGTGAGTATAAATAGATTAACTCATTCAACATGTTGTTCATGATAAATTACCTTTCTCCTAACTCATTGTAAATGCCAAACGAACTATCATTATTGTTTTGAAAAGTAAGTCCATAGTTGTATCTAGCTAGATGTCTACATTAGGGACACTAAAGTGGCATAGTAATCCATTGATAGGAAGTGTGAAAAAACTTTAAACTATTTTTGGTCAGAAATTATAATATTTCTTAGTTAAAAAATTATATTTTTATATAAATTTTTTATATTTTTACTTTTAAAATGTTTAATAAATTTTTTAATCTTTAATTAGAGTTTGAATCCTTTTCTTATTTAGCGTGAGCTGAACTTCATTCTATTAAAGAGAAATAAAAATAATAATAGGTGAAAAAAATAAGTAAACTTCATATATATTTTCACTTATTTGTATCACTTTTTTTTCCTATCTCCATCTAACAAATTAGTGCCCTAAATATATAGGAAAGGATCCAAATTACTTTAATTATTGTGTTTATGAAATGAAACCAAACTAAAAATTCTTAAATAAATTATAGAGAAAATAAAGTAAAATAAAATAAATATGTTTATAGATATTTAAATATTTTATATCTACAATGCCATGCATTATAACTACTATAAAATATTTTAGTGAAAATTATTATTTTAAATTATTAAAATAGAGATTACTTTATTAGAATGAATCCAACTTAAACATTTCTTAATTTTTTTAAAAAGATAATTTAACTGAATTTATGCTTTTGAAAAAAAAGAAAAGAAATTAAGAAATGAAAATTGAGAAATTAATTGAATATCTCGTTCAATAAATCGATATAATTATCTTATAACATGTTTTAAGAAAAAATTTTAAGTATTCTTAGAGTTTTACATCATTTACACTCTTTTTAATGAAAAAAATCTAAGTCAAATAAAATAAGGCTCAAAACAAAAGAAAACATGACTTTTTTGTTGCCACTAAAACACCAGAAAGTCATTCCAAAAAATATTTAGCAATGATAAATTAGTCATCGCTAAGTTGCTGCATTAAGTACATTTAGAAAAAAATGAAAAAAAATAGAAAGTGTGTGATTACCACTCACTCTCTCTCCTCCTCTCTTTAAATTTAAAAGATTTTTTATCCTCCCAAATAAAAAGCATCTAAATTAGCTGAAATCTATGCTAGCTAATATTGCATTGTGTGAGGTACATTACTCCAGTTGGCTTAAAGTTATTGGATGTGCAAATAAAATGATACCATATATTGTGTATAAAAATCTTTCATCCATAAGTGGTTATATTGCGAAATTAGTACTCATACTCATTTTCATCAAAAAATTTGTGGGCCAACAGTTAATATTTCATCTACACATATAAGCCTATAATATCAATGAAATTCTAATTCCTCACTCTTAAAGATATGTGCATATGGTAAATACAATATTTTTTTTCCTTTTTGTTTGTTGGTCTTATTAATCGATTAAAATTTTAATTTATAACTTTTTTCAATTTATTCTAACAATGATTAAAAATTAAGTCATCAAGAAGTAAAGTTTGAAATTAATTTTTTTTTTTAAAAAGAGTCTCCTTCTTATTATTATTTTGCTCCTTCAATCATGGCTTTATGTTATTATTTTATTGATTTGTTATAATTTTCTTTATTTTTTTATTTTTGTTATATTTTTATATAAATTTGTTATATTTTTCAAAATGTTTTAATCTCATTATTTATGTTATATATCATAAAAGTTTATTTTATTATTACTTATTCCACTGTCACTTGATTTAACTTTCTCATTAATATATAACATAATTAATTGATTTAGATTTCTTATTCAAAAATAAAAATTACCTACATTTAAAATTTAATCATATTTAACATTCAACTTCTATTATTCCTAAATTATATTAAGCCTCCACTATTATTAAAAAAAAAGGGCTTAAAAATTATAAATAAGAAAACATTAATATTGCAATTCAAAAAACTTAACCAAATTTAAAATATATTTATCCTTATAAATAATATATATTACTTTTGTTGTTTCTTATATTATATGTATGTCATATATAATCTTCTGTTACATTATTGATTTTAAAAGTATATATATATGAACTATGCATCATATGACTATCATTAAATTTTTTTGTGGTGATAAGCTCAAATTGCCATTAAAAGTTTTAAATATTTTAAGAATTTGAACCAAATGTTTTAGTAGTGACATATATTGTCGCCACAAAAGTTTTGGTGCAAAACATTTAAATATTAAAAAAAATTGCACTAAATATTTTAGTGGCAACAATAATAAGTCGACACTAAAACCTCTTTTAGTTATGTATGTAATACCTTAACCTCTTAACTCTCAAGCAATCGATACATAGGCTATCCCAACACATAATTAGTATATTGGTGCACATTTGCAAGGAAAGCTATACTTTTACACTTAGAAAATTTGCATATTTGGGAAGCCATATACGTGATTCTTAGCTTTAGGATTCATGTGAATTTATCAATATTATTTTTCATCCATCACACATCCAAACATATCATAAACATCACAATTCATCTCATATACCACGGATTTGGAACCATGCACTAGAAAAATGGGAAGTTGCTATTGAGTTTGCTATCACAACTTCTGGGGTAAACATTGGAAAATCATAATTAATTCTAAAAGAATAGAAATTAAGCACATGATAGATTTATGGAAAGCTCTAAATGTTAACTAAAGGATAAAAATTATTCCAGACTAATGTATAAGCATTTAGCCCACAAAAATTGATGGAACAATATCAAAGGTCAGCTACAATACTGGTACTGTCATGCAACTTTAAAATTTTGGTTTTTCCTTTACAGACCTCTAATTGAGGTGCTCTCAAATGTTGCAAAAATATTATCATGTCTAGTTTATGCCTAAAAAATTTCAAGAGCATTGGATATCTTTTGACTTTTAGATGACACATGGGGAGAAACTAACTGTATAAACAGTGCTGATATTATTTCTACAAAATTTCTCCAAATTTAAAAATTCATAATTTATTCTCTGGAGATCCAAATAATGCAGTTCTTATCTCAAAAAAAATATCTAGATGAGATCTATATTCATGCCAAATTTCTTGCTTAAATTGATTCATTTGGTCAGCTTGGGGTTTAGCTCACAAAAATGACACTTTTAAGTACCACATAAAGTCAAAATGCTACCAAATACTCTCCTACTCATTCCTTGACCAATTAGGCATATCTATAAGCATAAAAATAGCATACCAAGGCTATGCAAATGGTCCAATTCATCATGGAGCTCAACCTCACCATGCCACTTGTAACATCTGATTTTTTCGTAAACGTGAGCACATAATATCCAGTTTCTCTATAAACATGCGAAACTTACCGAATATAAAAGGAAGTCTCCTAGATAGAATAAATAGAGATCAAATAAAATTAGAGCAATATTTTAGACTTCAAATAATGGGGATTCAATGTCAGAGTGCCCTGAAAACGGACCAAAATAATGAAATGAAATGGACAAAAACGTAATGGTATTTTCGTAATTTCAGATGCTTTTTGAAAAACTCAAAGGAGGAATTTTTAAATGGAAAAAATAAGTTTCTCTGGATTTTCAAAGGCCCTAAAAACTATAGAAACTCCCAGAATAGTTCAAACCCCTCACGTTGATATTTTACAACATTAGTTGACTTAAATTTTGACCATTTCATTCAAGAAGGTTTTAGATTCAAAATGAGTGATTCCAAAGGTATTTTATAAGTTAGAGAACATAAATTTTATGATAGAAAAGACAGTTCTCAAAAAAGAGTTGAAATGAGCCTAAAATGAAAAAGCCAAGAAGCGGGACGTAAATGAAAGTTTTAATGAACAATTTTAAGACACTTGGCTCCTTATATAGCATCCCATTCTTCTCCTCCATTTAGATCAAATTAGTTACAGCCCAAGCCAGAGGAGGTTTTGCACCAAAGAAATGCACAAGAAAGGAGGAGAAAGAGGAAGGAGAAATCCAAGAAAAGGTGAGAAAAAGTGTGGAATTTCATAGTTCTTCCTTTATTAATCTTATTCCTCTTCTTCTCCTCTTTATTCCTATTGCTTTTATGATGTATATGGGACTATTTTATGGTTGGTTCAGAGGAGGGAACTTAGAATTTTAAGGAAGATCATGAAGCAATGGAAAGAGCCTTTGGAAAAGTATTGAAACAAGGTAAGAAACCTAGCCTTTCATTGCATCTTCTTAGTTATCTCCCATAGTGCTTGTTTAGCCAAGATGGAGCCCAATCAGTAGGGGATAAATTTTGTCCATGCCAAGGTGGAATTAAGGGTTCTAGAGTGTAAGGATTAAGAATATGTAATTGGAACTAAGTAAGAAGCATTAAAGAATAAGTTATGCTACTTAGGGATTTTAGTGTTCCTTGGCAAACATGAAGCTTCCTAAGGGTAATTCAAGATGTCTAAAAGTGTATATGAGTTCTTAAGACACCTAGGAGGCTTCACATATGCCAATTTCCTAAAGAAAATGAATGAAACTCCAGAGGTCTAAAAGCCAAGCATAGTATCAACCAAGAAGGGAAGTAGCATCTAGGAAATGTTTTAATTTGTTCTAAGGCTAGAATGTGACTAAACATGATAGAAGAACATCCATGGAAGCCTCAGAAAAAAAATTTAGGAGCTATAGAATGTGAGATGGAGGTATAGGTTCCATAATGGGACATGAAGAAACAACTTGTAGCTAGGCTCCTTACAATGAATTTGTGATGACTCCATGGAGTTTAAATGGAGTTAAGAGACTTAATGGAAGGAGAAAATGGAGCCAAGATCATGAATTCTCAAAATTGCTTCATTAGGTCCTTGATGGAAACATATTGGAGTCTTGGAACTATGTAGGCTTCCATAGAGAGTGTGTGATGTGAGTGTTTCATTCAATGATCTAAATATGTCCTACTTGATGTGTTTAGGCTAAGAGAACCTAGCGCCTCTAAGTTTCATGGGTTGGCTGAGAAAAGGGAAGAATCCAAAGAAAAAGTGTGTGACATTGGCTCCAAGGTAGCTCTCTAACCTTTCTCTTATATATTCTTGGATGTTTTCTTGTCTTTAGATGTGTGTATGAATGATTGTGCTATGCAAAATGTTTCTAGTAAATGTTTACATGCCATGGTACCATAATACCTTTGTTATGTTCTTGAAAGATATTTTATGAATGTGGTTGGCTTGCATGAGCTTGGTGAAGCCAAAAGTCCCTTAGTAAAATTGAGACAAAGCCAAAAGTCCCTAAGAATGGGTGAGATAAAGCCAAAAGTCTATAAAAAAGTGAAGTTTAGTCAAAAGTCACTTGAAAGTGGGTGAGGCAAGTCCAAAAGTCCCAAAGAAAATGGGTGAGACCAAGACAATGCTTTGAAAATAGCCAACCATTCATTATACATTTAGAATTATAATTGTACAACAAATATAAAATTAAAGTAAACATATGTATGGAATTTAATATTAACCCTAGTTATCTCACTTATAGACAATTCTTTAAAAGTCAACAAAAATGTTACTTTAGCCTATGGACACAAAACTAGCTCATTGTTATTCATAATCATCATTTATAACAACAAACACATTACTTAAAGGATTAAAGAATACTTCCTAGCCACTACAAGAACCAAATTTAGATTTGGTTGTGCCTACACCAATAATCTCAGAACAATACTCTAAATTCTGGGCAAATTTGCACAAAATCACCACTCATATTATAAATAAACTACAAGGGTTGTAAACTAGTAGAAAATACATCAAAATAATAAGTTTATACTAACTCAATATCCTTTCTATCCTTAACCTCCGAAAATCTTCCAAGAAAGTATCAAACAATTCATATCAGATTTGAGGTATGGGTGAAATGCTCTAAATGAAACACCAATCGAGTCAAATTGAAGAGGAAGAGGAGAGGGTCAAGTTATATAACAGTTACCTTAATTGATTTTAGCTTCAGAAGTAGGAAATGAGGCCAAGAAGGTTATAGGAAAGCTAGCATACAAGGGACCTTTGAATTTGCTTCTTGCTCTCTAAACATTTTTGCATAATGGTGTAAGGGAGGAGGGTTTTCTCTTAGGGTTTTAATGTGAAATGCCCTAACCCATCAGCCCAAGGTCTATTTGGGCTCCCTCTTTGTAACAACCGGAAAAAAGAAAAGAAAAGAAAAGCTAAAAATTTTCGAAGGCTGAAAATTTTCTAAGTCTACTAGCTATAGCCTAGCTATAGCGAATACCTATTCGCTATAGCGAGAAATGGTCTAGCTATAGCGAGAGTGTCTTCTTGCTATAGCGAAAGTGCTTCTAGCTATAGCGAGTGCGGGCATCCCATACAAAAACCAGGGCGTTGCTCACCGTAGCGTGCGCTATAGCGAAGGCAGAGAGGTCTATGACTAACACGAGCTCGCCCTAGCGAGGGCTATGGCTCGCTATAGCGAGGGTAGGTTCGGAAAAGTATGAAAAAAGAGATTTTGACCTTTCAAAGCTTCCAAACTCTTCCTTTCTCTGTAAACTGACCTAAGCTTCGACTAAGAGAAAGAAAAGGGCTGTGGAGAGAGAGAGAGACCTAGAGAAGGAAGGAGAATAAGTAAAGAGGTAAGCAATCTTGAGATTTCTATAGCTTTTCTCCTTAGCATGTTATTCTTCTCCCTTTGCCCTCTCTTTCTATGGTTTAGTAGTTGATTTGGGTTTGGTTCAGAAGAGAGAAAGTAGAAAACCACTCTTGAGGAAGGGTAGAGCTCATGTAGCTTCATTTCTTCTTCTTTGCCTTCCTTCTTGAGAGCTTGAGAGAGGAAGGAGAGTGAGTGGAATTCTAGAGAGAGAATCCCTAGTTTCTTACATGAGTAGTAGGGGTTTGCTTCGATGAAAAGCCCCTTTAGCTTTGTAAGTACTTATTTGAGTTATGAGAGAATAATCCCATGCTTTTTGTTATGCTTAGGCTCAAAGGAAGCAACTCCATCTAGTTGTGAGTGTGAAATCAAGAAGGAAGAAGAGAAATTGAAAGGGAAGGCTTGTGTTAGCCGATAAGGTAGCTCTTTACTCTTTCTTGTTGCATTTTAGGATGTGTAATAGTCATTGTATGCTTGTGTATGTGCTTGAATGATGAGACATGCCATTTGATGTTGCCTTGATGCATTGGTACTAATATGCTTATGATATGAATTGTGGAAATTACTCGAGTGAGGTGGTGCCGAAAGTCCCTTGGGATAGGTGAGGTAGAGCCAAAAGTCCCTAAACCAAGGGTGAGGCCAAAAGTCCTAAAACTTGGGTGAGGCTAGACCAAAAGTCCCTAGAGCTTATTCTTGGCATTTATATGATATCATGGTATGAAATACATATGTGGTGATATTGTGACTTGTTTGCATGCTTTGACTTGTTATATGCCTTGATTTCTTTCTTGAATGAGTATGAGCTATTGAGATTCCCTGAATCTCACCCCCTTCCCTCTCCCATCTTAACATCCAGGTGGAGCTCAAGAGCCTAAGAGTGGAGGCCATGAGGCATAGAAGCTTTGTTTTGCCACTTTTGCACATTTACACCTAGTTGATGTATAGGAAGACCAAGTACTTTTGTATATATATTATTTTCGAGTTGTAAGCATGTGAGCACATGTAAACATATGTATAAGTGATGTATGAACTTTGAAACGAGTCAAAACAATGAGAATGTAGAATTTGGCCATTTTAGTGGCTCATATGAAATGGTGCATTTTGTTTTGTAGCATAGTGAATTCGAAATGTATGATGACTTGGATCACTTGGGAAATTCATATATGCTATCTTTATACTTTCAAACTTGCCCACGAGATGCTAGAACATGTGGGAGGCCATTTGGACCCACTTTGAACCATGTTGGGTGCCAAAACTGCCATATTTGCGAGCTCGTCAAAGTATGGCCAAATGAGCTCTTCTTAATATGGAATTTGGCATGCCTCTAGATTCTATTGAGAGCTTTTTGAAAGATAAAGTGGGTAATATTTAGAGGTCTAGGGAATATTTGGCGAATTGTTGAAGTTTGAAAATTTTAATGGTTTTGGTCATGGTATGGTGCAACTAGTCTGAAAATGAATCAATGTCATTCATGGACCAAATGATATCCAATTATCATGAAATTTTATGAGCATAAACTAAATATCCACAGTGACCTATACCAACTTGAAGCACCTCAATTGGAGGTCTGTAGAGAGGGAAACGACTTGCTGAAGTTTTGTATCAGCATCAGGGAAGCTTTCCGACCTTTGTTACTGTTCCATCAGTTTTTGAGGTCCAAAAGCTCTTGAACTGATCTAAATTATTTTTCTACTCTATTTAAGATCTGTAGCTTTTCAAATTGGTATAGTTTGCCTAGATTGGATTTTTTTGGAATTAATTACGAATTTTCAAAGTTCATGACAGTAAACAGCACCAGTATCAGGGACAGCTAGACCTCTGTCTCTTTTTTAATGTCAATGATGGTCAAAACTTGAGATTGTGGTTGGAAGTTATTTTTAGTTTGAATTTAACATCCAAGGATTTCCTGAGAGCTATGATTTGCTTCATTCCCATTTTTCCAGAATTAGTTATGATTTTCCAAAGTTAGAGCTAAAAATCTGACTTTTGGGCTCATTTGAGAAATGTCATTTTCTTGGTTTTGGCTTCATATCCGTGGTTTATAAGTTGTTTGAGGCTATGTACAAGTCTTATAAATGGTAATTGATCACCAATGGTGCAGAAATCCTCCTATAACCATAGCATCATAGAATTACTACTCTAATTCATCATTAATAGTTGCAATCAATACCCAAAGAATTTAAAATGCTAATGACTACCTAAGAATCACTTACCCAGCCACTACAAGTCTCAAATTCGGATTGAGTATGCTCCCTATTAGAAACTTCAATATTTAATCTAAAATCTTAAGTAAATTCATACAAAATTAATACCCATATTATAAATCAACTATGAGGGTCTCAAACTAGCAAAGAAAGCATCAAAATAGAGGGTTTATACTTATCTAATGGTAGCCCTAGTCTCAACCTACGAATTTCATCAAGAAAATCCCCAAACACCCACATTTCAGATTTTGGGTATGGTGAAAATACTCTAAATGAAAAATTAATTGGACCAAAATGAAGAGAAAGATGAGAGGATTAAGTTATATAACTATTACCTTGGCTGATTTTGAGCTTAGAGGTGAGAAATGGTGGATTTAGGCTAAGAACCCTAGCCTCCCCTTTGGACCTCTGATTTTCTCCTTTGTGTTTCAAAAAAATGGGATAATGGCTGATGCATTTAGGGTTTTAGTTGGGTTTAAGTTGGGTCAAATATGGGTCATGGGTTGCTCTAAGGTCCATCTCCATTTGGGCTTTAGATTTTAGCTTGTTAGGCCAACTCTTATGCATTGGGCTACTAAAATTCCATTGGGCTAGAATAAGTTTTAAGAGCTCAAAGGTTTTGGGTATGCACAATGGTTATTGGGATAATTATAAGAGTCTATAAAAGGTGGATATTGGGCCTCTATCACATTGCATTATATTGGGCCTGCACCTAGCTTATTGGGCCCCCCATTAGCCTCTTATCATGATCTCTTACATTAATTTGGGCTTAGATGAAATCTTTCTCTCAATTAAATCTCAAGCCCATATTAATAATTTATCTCTCTAAAATCTCTATTCACTTAACTTGCCCAATTATCTCATATTAATTATTCCTAATTAACCTAATCTATGATTAATCCTTTAATTAATTATGGGGTGTTACAAGAATAGATGGCAAGAAATGGATATGCTCAAAGGAAGCATATCCAGGTTCAAAGCACTATGAGAGATACATGCATAGAGGGAGAACCCGTTTAAGAAAGCCTATGGAAGTTTCTTTGACAACAACGATAACTACAATAAGCATTTCAACAAACACATTACAACCAATGTCATTATCATATAGTAACAGAAGCCTTACCATGCGTAAAACAAAGGGGTAACTTCTTGTTCTGTTCTGTTTTCTATCGGTTACTTAATGAGTTGAGTTTATTATTTTTAGCAAGAATATTCAGGGAATGAGGAGAGGTGTGGAAGTATAATAGCTGCAGCATTCTCTTTTTTTTAATCCTTGTGTAACAACCAGAAAAAGAAAAGAAAAGAAAAGAGAAAAAAAAGGGGAAAGAAAAGAAAAGCTGAAAATTTTCTAAGTCTGCTAGCTATAGCCTAGCTATAGCGAATGTACCTGTTCGCTATAGCTAGCTATAGTGAGAGAGCCTTCTCGCTATAGCGAAAATACTTCTAGCTATAGCGAGTGCGGGCATTCCATACAAAAAACTAGGGAGTTGCTCGCCGTAGTGACGCTATAGCGAATGTGAAGGTCTGGGATTGATACGAGCTCACCGTAGTGAGGGTTATGGCTCGCTATAGCGAGGGGTAGTCCGAAAAAGCATGAAAAGCGAGATTTTGACTTTTTAAACTTCCAAACTCTTCCTTTCTCTGTAAACCGACCTAAGCTTCTACTAAGAGAGAGAAAAGGGCTGTAGAGAGAGAGAGAGACCTAGAGAAGGAAGGAGAACAAGCAAAGAGGTAAGCAATCTTGAGATTTCCTTAGCTTTTCTCCTTAGCATGTTATTCTTCTCTCTTTGCCCTCTCTTTCTATGGTTTTAGTGCATCTTCATTATGGCACCTCTTTACAACAAAAGAACTAAAAGAACTATACAATTCTCTACACATTATCAACTATACTCCTTGGTGTGCACTTGATTCTCCTTGAGCTCCACCTAAGATGTTAAGATGGGAGAGGGAAGGGGGTGAGATTCAGGGAATCTCAATAGCTTATACTCATTCAAGAAGCAATCAAGATATATAAACCAGTTAAAGCATGCAAACAAGTCACAATGACACATTATATGTGTTTCATGCCATGAACAACATATTAATGCCAAGAGTAGGCTCTAGGGACGTTTGGTCTAGCCTCACCCGAGCATTAGGACTTTTGGATTGGCCTCACCCTTGGTTCAGGGACTTTTGGCTCCACCTCACCCGTCTCAAGGGACTTTCGGCACCACCTCACCCGAGCCATTTTCACAATTCATATCATACGCATATTGGTACCAATGCATCAAGGCAACATCAATGGCATATCTCATCATACAAGCACATACACAAGCATACAATGACTATTACACATCTAAGAATGCAACAAGAAAGAGTAGAGAGCTACCTTATCGGCTAACACAAATCTTTCCTTTTAATTTCTCTTCTCCCGTCTTGATTTCACACTCACAACTAGATGGAGTTGCTTTTTTTGAGCCTAAGCACAACAAAGAGTATAGGATTATTCTCTCATAACTCAAATAAGTACTCACCAAGCTAAAGGGGCTCTACATCGAGACAAATCCCTACTACACATGTAAGAACTAGGGATTCTCTCTCTAGAATTCCACTCACTCTCTTTCCTCTCTCAAGCTCTCAAGAAGGAAAGCAAAGAAGAAGAAAGGAAGCTACACGAGCTCTACCCTTCCTCAAGAGTGGTTTTCCACCTTCTCTCTTCTGAACCAAACCCAAATTAACTACTAAAACCATAGAAAGAGAGGGCAAAGAGAGAAGAATAACATGCTAAGGAGAAAAGCTAAGGAAATCTCAAGATTGTTTACCTCTTTGCTTGTTCTCCTTCCTTCTCTAGGTCTCTCTCTCTCTCTACAGCCCTTTTCTCTCTTTTAGTTGAAGCTTAGGTCGGTTTACAGAGAAAGGAAGAGTTTGGAAGTTTAAAAAGGTCAAAATCTCACTTTTCACGCTTTTTTGGACTACCCCTCGCTATAGCGAGCCATAACCCTTGCTACGGCGAGCTCGTGTCAGTCCCAGACCTTCGCCTTCGCTATAGTGTCGCTACGGCGAGCAACTCCCTAGTTTTTTGTCAATAGCATATCTCATCATACAAGCACATACACAAGCATATAATGACTATTACACATCCAAGAATGCAACAAGAAAGAGTAGAGAGCTACCTTATAGGCTAACACAAATCTTCCCTTTTAATTTCTCTTCTCCCGTCTTGATTTCACACTTACAACTAGATGGAGTTGCTTCTTTTGAGCCTAAGCACAACAAAGAGCATAGGATTATTCTCTTATAACTCAAATAAGTACTCACCAAGCTAAAGGGTCTCTACATCGAGACAAATCCCTACTACACATGTAAGAACTAGGGATTCTCTCTCCAGAATTCCACTCACTCTCCTTCCTCTCTCAAGCTCTCAAGAAGGAAAGCAAAGAAGAAGAAAGGAAGCTACATGAGCTCTGCTCAAGGAGAATCAAGTGCACACCAAGGAGTATAGTTGATAATGTGTAGAGAATTGTATAGTTCTTTTAGTTCTTTTGTTGTAAAGAGGTGCCATAATGAAGATGAACCTATTATTTTTGAGTTGTAAATATGTGAGCATATGTAAACATATGTATAGATGATGTATGAACTGTGTAAAGAGTCAAAGCAATGAGAATGTAGAATTTGGCCCTTTTGTGGCTTATATGAAATGATGCATTTTGTTCCGTAGCATAGTGAGTTTGAGTTGTGTATGGATATGGATCACTTGAATAATTCATATATGCTATGTTTGTACTTTCAAACTTTCCCAAGAGATGCTAGAACATGTAGGAGGCCATTTGGACCCACTTTGAACCATGTTGGGTGCCAAAACCGCCAATTTTGTGAGTTTCGTCAAAATATGACTGGATGAGCTCTTCTTGATACGAAATTTGGCATGCCTCTAGAGTCTATTGAGAGCTTCTTGAGAAGCTAAAGTGGGTAATATTTGGAGGTCTAGGGAATATTTGACAAATTGTTGAAATTTGGAAAATTTAATGGTTTGGTCATGGTACTGTGCATCAAGTCCGAAAATGAATCCATGTCATTCATAGACCAAATGGTATCCAATTGTCATGAAATTTTATGAGCATAAACTAGATATCCACAGTGACCTATACCAACTAGAAGCACCTCAATTGGAGGTCTATAGAGAGAGAAACGACTTGCTGAAGTTCTGTATCAGCATCAGGAAAGCTTTCTGACCTTTGTTACTGTTCCATCGATTTTCGAGGTCCAAGAGCTCCTGAACGGATCTGAACTTATTTTTTTCCTCTAGTAACATCTGTAGCTTTCCAAATTGGTATATTTTTCCCAGATTAGATTTTTGTGGAATTAATTACGAATTTTCAAAGTTCATGACAGTAAACTGCACCAGTATCAGGGACAGCCGGACCTCTGTGTCTTTTTCGATGTCAAAGATGGTCCAAAAGTTGAGATTGTGGTTGGGAGTGATTTTTAGTGTGAAGTTAACATCCTAAGCTTTCCAAATACTATGATTTTCTTGATTTTCATTTTTCTAGAATTAGTTAAGATTTTTCGAAGTTAGAGCCAAAATCTGACTTATGGGCTCATTTGAGAAAATTGCATTTTTCTTGATTTTGGCTTAATATCCGTGGTTTATGAGTTGTTTGAGATTATGTACAAGTTTTATAAATGGTGTTAGAGGACAGAATGCGAATGATGGGTTCACGGGACCCACGGGGCAAAATATGACCAGTTAAACCCTAACTTAAAGTTATAAAATACCACAGTTTTGGTCATTTTCTTTAGAAATCATATGAAATCAAGCCTAGAGGGAGATGAATTGGAGTTAAGTTATTATAGTGTTACACCCTGCATAACAGCTGCAACAGCTTCTCTTTGTATTCAAGTGAAAGGAGCCATTCTTATCATCCATGATAGGAAATCTGTTCTGGATCTTCTTTAATCCATTTGAGAATACTTGCAAGTAGTCAAAGGTCAATTTTGTTTCAATAATGTCCCATTTTTTATTTTTATTTCTTTCGTTCCTTGTACTTATGTAGTGATTGGTTCTTAGAAATGATATTAGTCATCTTTGTTATTTGAATTTGTTAATTTTATCCCTTATAATAATAATAATCAATTGCTTAGTTTTCTGGGTTTTCAGCAATGTAATATTTGTATCAACCAGAATTTTCAATCAAGTGCAATAAGTATCTTTATTAGCTTTTCATTTCTCATCTATTTACTTCCTAAGTAGACTGTAATCTTGGGATAAAGTTGAATTTAACATAAAAAGACTTGATTGATAGTGAAAAATCTAAGATTGTAAATGAAGTAGTAAGAGAAGAGAAATGGCTGATATATAATATAACGTGATTTGATCATGTTGACCTCTATTTGTGGACAAAGGTGAGGGAAAAAATCCGTTAATGAAAATAACTAGAGATGTAAAAACTAGATTCACAAAATCACACTTTGTAGTAACTTTCTTCAACTTGTGTAATAACAATTTTAAACTTTGTAGTAATGATCCTAAACATAGTAGTAAATTTTTTAAACTTTCATAATAATATCCCTAAACTTTGTAGTAATAGATATAACTTGATAGTAACCAACCTGAGTCTCATCAGTTCTTTGCTAATGCCATTCATTCATCCTTAACGCCATACTTTGGCCTAAGTGTTAGTTTTGACTTTAAATCATGCAAAGGCATGTACATATCTAATGTATCATTAGATATAGTCTCACTTTATGGTTTACTATATGGGACAAAAGCATTAGAGACTTCAAATCTCCATACTCGTACAAGGTAAGAGAAAGTGAAAATGATCAATTTATGATAAGCAACAACAAATATTATATATAATGCAGATCTGAGTCCTTGTAACTCTAGCCCAAATACTGTATACAATGCAAAATACAAGAAGAAGAAGACTTTGCCATTAATCATGGGGATTTGAGAGATATAGTATATCATAGATTGCTACTTATTGAATCATATAAAAAAGCCTTCAATATTAGCATATCAATAAATCTATTTAGCTCATTTCTTGGTTAGTTTTAGTAACTGTAAAAGGCTTGATAGATGATCGAAGAGATTCAGGGCCCTCTGCTACAACTCTTTTGCATAGTGCATCATAATTATTGATAACTTCAGTTAACTATCCTTTTCCACCTGCAATGCATGAACTGCATGCGTGTTCCAACACAAAGTTAACATGTGTTCACAAGCAATGGTAAAAGATAAGTAGAATTCACATAATGGCAATCACAGTTAGTTAGTTCTTCTTCTTCATCCATACCATGTAAACATTACACTATAATAGAAAAGCATAAGGGTTTAAGATTTTATGATTAAGACCCCAAAACTCTTTGGGCGTGCATGTTCAAAGATGTTCATAAGTAATGGTAAAAGACCAATGGCCATAATAAAGGTAGAATACCAGCAGTGTCCCCTAAAGTTTAATGCTAGCCAATAGATGTTCACAAGCAATGGTAGAAGACTAACAATGTCTAGCAAAGAGTGGTGCTGGCCAATTAATCAGTTCACCTACACCATGTAAACATTATGACAGAAATGTAGATGAATTTAAGATTTTATATGATTTTGTTAGTCCTCAAAGCTCTATGAACTAGAGACCTAATTAGCAATTTTCTTTATTATCTAATGGATTTTGAAGCAGTATGTGTTACTAACTATGAGTCACACAGCCCAGTATTCTTCATAATGTTAGATTTTGATTGATCAATTACCTTCTGATAGGTGTTGTGAAGTAGTCTTCATTATGGATACTGAGTGATTAAATCGCAGAAGAAGTTTAACTACCAAAGCATCTGCGACTTCTATTTTGTTTTCTATCTCCTTTTGCGAGAATTTTCATAATTCTTGGTAGCTTGCATAAGAAATTTCATAGCTTTCATAAATCAATTTTTCTGATTTTAAAAAATGTCTGCCAATTGATACAAACAATGGCAATATGTAATGAGCAGGAAAAAAAAACTAACACCAGTACAATAATTATTGAAGCCTCATTACAGGATAGGAATTTTTGGTTCTGATATAAATTTTTAAAGTTTTCTAATAACAAGGTTACCAAATGCATATTTGGAGAAGTCATTGGTTGCATCATCTTCTTTTCTATGCATGGATAAGACTCATGGCTTTAATGATATGCTTCTGGGGTTTGTGAGTGAGTGAGAGAGTATGAGTCTGCTCTTATAACTACTGCACCTCTTAATTTTCATGCTGAGGGATGTTCTCATTTCAAATTTAAAGGGAATAATGAGTTGGGGAACTCTTCTTCTCTAATTTTCATTTTTGTCAATCCTTCTTCCTATTTCAAGTTCATAATCTAATGATATATAGTTTTAGGACTATTAATATGAAATTTAGGGATGTTACTACTGGATTTAAAAAAATTTATGCCTACTTTTAGAGACCTTTTAGAATATAATTATTAGTGTAGTTTAGGTCCTTTACTACAAATTTTAAAGATATTACTAGTGCACTTTGAGGAATTTACTACCATGTTCAGGCTATGTAAGTTTAGAATCGTTAATGCCCTGAACCTTAAAAAAATAGACTATTATGGCAGCAGAAAAAGAAACTTCAAAGAATTTTATAATTTTATTATAATCATAACAATCAAATATTTACAATCATTCTTTGACAAGCCTCACAATAACTATAATAGTACAAAATACTAGGGAAGAAATAATCAATGCATTACATCTTTCTGGTTTGCTTCCTTTAAGTTGTTGCCATTGCAGCTGCTATTATATCACCATGGCACCAGTTGCCATTACAGTTGCTATTTTGGAGTATTATTATTCACTGCCCAAATTTCCTTCACTAATAATACCCAGATATATTTCGATTTGAAGGTGTTGTTTACTGTTGCTTCTCATAAATTTGCGAGCGAGGAAGAACTGTCGAAGGCTAACTTTGGCACGCATCGTTTAAACTGTTGAAGGATGCCCTTCCAGTGAGAAACTATCTAAGGTTTTTCAGTGACCGATTACGAGAAAAACTATCAAAGGATTTTTAGTTATTGATTGTAAGAGAAATTGTCGAATGATAGGTAATGGAGGGCTAAGGAGGAAGATAACAGTGTTTAAAGGGCAAATAGTGCTTTTGGATCAGAACGACTTGTTTAACAGAGAATGGCATTTGTGTCCATCGGTTGTTACTTGGTCCAGCATAATAATTTTGATTTTTAAGGTCCTTCCCAGTAAATATTAGGTGATTTGGGTCCTTCGTACTAATTTTCCCATTTTTTATGCCATGAATCTCTTTTTCTTCTTTTATCGTATTTGTTGAATTCAAGTCTTATTTATTATTGTAAGTACTATTTATATATTTGTCAATCATCATGTTTTCAATATATTTTAATGTCAAAACATCCGTTGAACTGCTGGGCTAGTGGTTTCTTGACATAATAATTCATATCCAAACATTTTATTTTGATAATTTTTTGGTAAGTTATTCCAACTTTTAGATATATATATCAAATTATGAATAAGGATGTTGACTTCATGTTTTTGTTCTGGTGTTATCTAATATTTATATAAAAAGATATGTAAAAAATATTTTTTCTCACATATTAATTTGAAATTTATGCTTGACATATTGATTTGATTTCTCATCTTAACCATAAAAGATTTTTAGATATAAAATCATCATAAGTAAATTTATTTAAAGTGAAATTGATATCTTTATATTGTTCATGAAATTAATAATTTATTTTTTTATTCTTCTAATTTCCAACTATGATAAGTTGAAATAATTTTTTTCTAATTTTTTTACCAATATTAGTGATAGCATAAAAAGTATGATATTTCATGAATCTATTATTTTTATGATAGAGTAAATCATTATTTTAATAAAATATGAAAAAATTTTGAGTTGTTATTAGACTTAACTTTGGAATGTAATTTTTTTTTGGCAATACCTCATTTGATATTTAAAATGTTTCAAGTACTGAGATTAATAAAAATATATAATTTTAATAAATCATAATGTGTGAAAATGATTTGTAAAATATTATATTTGATTCTTCTACTTAATCTTTTCCATTGATCAAATTCGATATATCTCATAATTAGAGCACATACATCTAAAAGTGAAATATTTTTTACTTTTTCAAGAGAAATCCTTTTAATTTTCACAAAAATAGGATTTTTTTTTCTTTTCTAATAAATTTATTAAATCCATTATAGATTTAATATGATCAAACTTTATATAATCATAATCAATTTTTGAAACATTTTTCAAAATTAATTTTTTCAACTACTTTTTTTTTTATATTTTTCAAAAGGAATTGAGTTCTCTTTTTGTCTATTTGGGTTTTTCATATATCGTTGATGTAAACATCATGTTTTGTTTTAGTTGCTCTTTCCTCTTGCCTATTGTCGGAGAGCAATTAAATCATCTTAAATAAAATACGTGTTCCTATCTTTACTTATTTCTTATACAAAAATATTAAAAATTACACTTTCAATTGCTTTGCCTAAAGAACAAGTAAAGATGGACAAATGTGAATATCGTATTTTATCCAAACAAGCTCTAAAATGATAATGATGATGATGATGATGATGATGATGATGATGATGATGATGATAATAATAATAATAATAATAATAATAATAATAATAATAATAATAAAATTAGTTAGTTCAAGTTATATTTGAAAAATAAAAAATAATAACAATAAAAGAGAAATGAAAAAAAAATAAAAGGAAAGAAAAAAAAAGAAGAAAAGAGAAAGAAGAAAAAATTCAAAAAAAGGGAAGAGATAATAATAATAATAATAATAATAATAATAATTAGTTAGTTCAAGTTTTATTTGAAAAACAAAATAATAATAATAATAATAATAAAAGAAAAAAATAGAAAAGAGAAAGAAGAAAAATTTTAAAAAAAAGAGAAGAAATCCAAAAATAATAAAAAGAAAAAAAAGGAAAAAGAAAAGGAAGAGAAAAGGTATAAGAATAGAAGCCTTCTACCTTAAATCAGAGAAAAGGCCCAGAACCAATTAGAAAGGAAAATGGGCTGAAATGAAGAATGAAACATAAAAAAGGAGTCATGGTGGCCCGTTACCCTTTTCAACCTAACAAACCTTTAGCCTTTTCGATTCAGGTCAGAAACCCAATTTGGATGCCCAAACCCTACCTGTTTCTGGTAGAGGGAGGGGGACCACTTTCTCATTCACCCACGCATAGAGCTCGCAGACCTCTACGGATGCACAAAAGCACTCACTAAGGATGACTCTGAAAAGGCAAATGTACTGGAGGGAATGAAGATGCCAGTGGGGCAGAGTGGCATGAAGAATACGAGAGACAGGGGGACCACGCGAGGAACGCTTATAAAGAGGGTTTGAGAGAGGGTTTTTTATTTCACGAGGAGATTCGAAAGGAGGGAGAGATTTAGGGGATTTTCGATTTGGAGAGAAAGAATGGCGTGAGAGATAGACGAGGAGAAAGCTGAAAGGAAGGCAAGGGTTTTTCTGTTTTAAAGGATATTGAGAGAAATTGAGGGAAGAGTCTTTTTGGAAGTTTGAGAAATTAGAAATTTTTCGGATTGAAGAGAAAGACCAGTTGAAAGGGAGGCCTGAGGAAGAATATCAAAGGAAGATGGCAGAAGTGCGAAAAAAGCAGAAGAAGACCGATAAGAGGTTGAACTAAGTTGAGTGCAGATAGTAGCAAGGTTTTGGCCAAAGAAAAAACTCACTCAGTTTCCTGAACACTGAAAGGTATATTTCCTACGCTTCCCCTTTTGTTACACTAGAACTCTGGAGCTGTGTGTGTGTTTTGATTTTGGGTGCGAAATCTTACAATTTTTGTGTCTCGAATGCAATTTGAGTCAATTGTCACTGGATGTTGATCGTTTAGATTTTCAATTCGATTGTTTTTCCTTTTTTTATTTTTTCCTTTTTCTGTATAATCCTGTTTCCTTGATCTGAAAAGATGTTGATATATTCTATTATGAGATACTAAGAGTTGAGTTCAGTTTAATCATCTGGTTATAATAGTGGGACTAAATTACCTAACTGCTTAAGATTCCTGCTTCGTAAGCAGCCTCTGGTGAGAAAATTTCTGAGTAAGTTTTTGTGTGGTTCTTAAATGTGAGTTTGAGGTTTTAGTCCCTGTGGATTATATATAGTCATTTGTATATGAATTTGCCTCTATAGCAAACATGGATAACTTGATTGATGGTTACTGCTTATCATCCTGTTATGTGAACTAAACATGATTTGATTCATGTCCTGTCTCTCATATAAAATATGTGATTAAGATGCCTTGGCTATTTTAGATATTTGTCATTTGTATATTGAAGTTGCATTATGAACCCTCCGTAGCAAACACAGATAGCTTGATTGATTGGCTATTGTTTATCCTTTTGTTATGTGGTGCTGCTAGCTATGTTGTTACATGAACTGGACATGATTTGGGTCCTATCCTGCTTCTTGCATAAAATATATGATTAAGATGCCTTAACCATTCTAGATGCTTGCTTCGTTGACTATTTTTTACGTAAAACTTATCAATTAGAACTAGAATAGGTGATCCTTTTCCTTTTGTTCATTTTGTTTCCTTAAAAAAAAATGTTGCTGCTCATTTACATATTCATTTGATATTTGAACATGACGGGAGCCTCCTTCGAGAGGAATTCAAACTTGCAATACGTGTGGACGGGTCATTTCATACCATCAAGGAAAGGAAGGAGTGGAGAGCAATTAGGTTGTAACTTGTATTATTTCTTTTGTTTTACCAACTATTGTAAATATGTTCTTTTGTTTTACCAACTATTGTAAATATGCCTAAACATGGCATAATGAGTTATGGCTGGTGTAAAGTCCCATATCGAATAGGAAGATCCTGGGCTAAAACCTTATAAGTGGGAGCGAAGCTCTCCTCACTAGTGGCGCACTTTTCCCTAGAGCAAAGGCTGGGTCAAAGACCCTTGAAGTTCAGGAAGGGACAAACACCCAGGGAGCGCTATTCATGGAACCTGTGATCGGGGGACAATACCGTTGGAGGCTCTGTAAGTGTGTTGGTATCAGAGCCGGCCTAGCCGCATGTGCTTACTTGGCCGCGACGCTTTTCACCGCTGCTGAAAGAAAATCATCTGCGCCGCATTGCAGTTCGTAAAAAATGTAGAGCACACCATTTTTTGTTGCATTTTTTAGGGTTTTAAAGGGCTTCCAAGACTTCTTCGAGAGGAGGCCACCATTCTGAAGGTTTTGGAGAGGAGAATGAAGGGTTTGGAGCTTCAAATGCCATGGAAGAAGCTTGGGTTTATGGAAGATTCACCGATTAAATCTATTTTTCTCTTCTTTCCTTGCTTTTCCTTGTATTTCTTTACCCATTTGTATTTATGCTCTGTTCTTAATGTTACTATTTCCTATAGTTATGAGCTAAACTAGTTGATTTGGGATTGTGATGAACTCTAGTTTGTAATATGTTATATTTACTCTCTTTATTTGCAATTAATGATATGATTTAATTACTCAATCCTTATGCTTCATGCTTCTAAGTGTGTGGAGACCATTTGATGATTTGGGTAACCTAAATGAACTTGGAAAAGGGATTTTAGGACTTGACTATGGATTGTGTAGTGTGGGTTCATGAAATTTGCAATGTTGAGTGGATTGATTCACTTGTAGGATAGGAATATACCTACTAGCCTCACACAGCCATATTAGGATATATTCTTAATTAAGCCTCTGATTTAATTGCATAAGGAATTATGGATTGATTAGAGGAACGCCTGTATGTAATTTGGAAGATGCTTATAGGTAAATTAGAATCCTAGGCTATTAATGATATTAAGAGCAAGATAAAGAGAAGTAATTAGTTCATATGAAATGCTAGAAGAAGTCATAATCCCAAATCATTTTACTTTCCAATTTCATCTAGAATGGTGTCTTTCATTTTTTTTATGTCTTTAGTTTAGTTTAATTTCATATCACCTTTTATTGTTGGCTTGATTTAGATTAATGTGCACAATTTTAGTACTTAGCAATTATCTTAGTGACAAATCCTCGTGGGAATGATACTCTATTTATCACTTTATTACTGTTGCGATACGTATACTTGCGTGTACGCTTCAAAGAAAGCAATAACAAGATAAGGTTAAAGTTAAAAGGGAGTGTTATAAAGTGTGGTCATTATATAAGAGTAATAAAAATTAGGAAAAATATAAAATAGCTAAGAAAGACACTAAAAATGCAGTCAGCAAAGCGAGAGCGAGGGCATTTGATGAGTTACACCAATCTTTAGGTACTAAAGTTGGAGAAAGAAGTATTTACAAGTTAGCTAAAAATAGGAAAAGAAAGACAAGAGATGTGGACTAAGTGAAATGCATCGAGGATGAAGAAGGGAAAGTGTTGGTCACGGAACAGGATATCAGAGAATAGTGGAAGGATTATTTTTATAGGCTTTTTAATGAAAGGCACGATATTTTATTGCAATCGAATAGATTAGACATTAGAGAAGAGGATCAAAATTATACTTTTTATTGTAAAATTCGTGAAGCAAAGGTAAAAGAAGCATTAAAGCGAATGGAGAATGACAGAGCAGTTGGATTGGATAATATACCTATTGAAGTATGGAAGCGTTTAGGAGTGAAAGGCATAAGTTAGCTCACAAAGTTATTTAATAAAATTATGAAATCTAAGAGAATGCAAAACGAGTGGAGGAGAAGTACTTTAATCCCTATTTATAAGAGTAAAGGGGACATTCAAAATTATACAAATTATAGAGAAATTAAGCTCATGAGTCACATTATAAAATTATGGGAAAGCGTAATTGAGCGAAGGTTAAGGAAAGAGATTTAAGTTACGAAAAATTAATTTGGTTTTATGCCAGGAAGGTCAATTATGGAAGCAATATACTTGTTACAAAGATCAATAGAGAGATATCGAGAGAATCAAAGAGATTTACACATAGTATTTATTGATTTAGAAAAAGCATATGATAAAGTGCCAAGAGAGGTTATACGGAAGGCTTTAGAGAAAAAATGAGTTCATATAGTTTATATTTGAGTAATCCAAGACATGTATGATGAGGTTATAACTAGTGTAGTAACAAAAGGTGGACTTACGAAAGATTTTTCGATAACTATTGGTCTACATCATGGGTCAACTTTGAGCCCTTATATTTTTATTTTAGTCTTAGATGTGCTTACTAAATATATCTAAGAGCCGATGCCACAGTGCATGCTTTTTGTAGATGATATTGTCCTAGTTAGAGAATCGAGAGAGGAAATGAATGAAAAGTTAGAGAGGTGGAGACTAGCTTTGGAAACTCATGGATTTCATTTAAGTAGAAGTAAAATAAAGTATATGAAGTGTAAGTTTAGTAAGAGACATACCACTTCTAGTGCAGAAGTGAAAATTGGAGAACATATCTTGCCACAAGTCACATGATTTAAGTATCTTGGATCCATCATACAACATAACGGGAAAATAGAAGAAGATGTAAAACATAGGATTCAAGCGGGGTGGATGAAATGGTGGAGTGCTTCAGGTGTTATTTGTGATAGAAGAGTATCACTCAAACTTAAGGGTAAATTCTACTACATAGTTATAAGACCTGCAATGTTGTATGAAACTAAGTGTTGGGCAATAAAAAGTCAACAAGAGAATAAGTTCAATATTGTAAAGACGAGAATATTGTGTTAAATGAGTAGACACACTAGACGAGATAGGATTAAAAATGAATGCATTAAAGAGAAGGTGGAAGTTGTACCTATTGTGGAAAAGATTGTAGAATAGAGACTTAGATGGTTTGGTCATGTGGGGAGGAGACCTATAGAAGCCCTAGTTAGGAGGGTAGATGAGATGGAGAATAGTCCAATAATTAGAGGTAGAGGAAGACCAAGAAAAACTATAGGAGAAATTATTAAGAAAGATTTAAATTTTAATAGTTTATCTAAAGATATAATTTACGATAGGTGTTTATGGTGTCAATTGATCCATGTAGCCGACCCCACTTAGTGGGAAAAGGCTTTGTTATTATTGTTGTTGTTATTTGAGCGATAAAATCAAATTCAAAAGAACTTCAGTATTTTAGCAGTAGCCTCTACCAGCATTTTGGCAGTCTCAAGCTTAGCTACGATTGCTTCCTTTTCATTAATTTCTCGCCATTATCTTCTTTGTCTGCTATTATGAACACAGAGACTGCAAATTTCTTACTCAAAAGGGAGTTGTTTTTATTTTGGAAGTGTTAAAAAAACAAAAAAGAAAAAAAGAATGAAATTACATACGAACGGAAGAGGCTTTCCGACCTGACCAAAAGAAGGCTTTTACATATCTAAAGCCCTCTTGTAAAGTAGTTTGTCTTCAAGTGAGACATGAACGATGGCGTCTTGTGCTTTCACTCTGAGTCGATTGTTGATGCTGGGGCAAAGAACCGATCTCTTCCATGGATTTGTTGCTTTTGAGTTCATTCTGAGTCCATTGTCAATGGTAGGGGTGATGAGGCAATGCACTGAATCCTAAATGGAAAGGATCTAGATGCAACATTCAGCATCCTTTTTAACTTTCTTGCAAAAGGAAATTAAAGAGAGGACAGGTGGTTAATATTAAAGGAAAATTAAAGAAAGGGTTTTAAATTAAAGATATTTATATTATAGCATTTTCAATTTTTAAATCATTTTTGAAGAATATAAGAATAAAAAATTTTTAAATTTTAAATTATTATTTTGTTTGTAATTTAAATTTTTAGTTTATAAATTATTTTAAATTTTTTATATAAATATCTTTAATTAATATTTTTAATTATAATTTTTTCTAACATTAAATGTTAGTCATTCAAGCAATTGAAGAATCCTACTTTAAAAAAAAAATTGAAGAATCCACTAAGTTCACATGTGTGCAAACTCTCTCCCCTTTTTTCTTTTACATTAACAGGCTAGTTTAGATTAGCTTCAACTTTAATAAAATTAGTGGTGGATCTTATAAGTATATTTTACACATTTATATATATATATATTTATCTATAATTAATTAGAGAAAATAAAAAGAATTTCGTTACATAGTTTATCTATATTCCTTTTTTAATATTTGTGTGGAAAGAAAATAAAGATAAAGACGTGACAAATAAGATTTATCTATATCCCTTTTGAAATTTTATAAAAAGAAGTATATAAAGATAGAAACATTGCAAAGGAGGCTTATCTATATCCCCTTTTGAGATGTTAAAAAAAAAAAGATAAAAATAGAGATAAAACAAAGAAAACTTATAAAAGCAGAGGTTAAGGGCACATAAAGAACAACTTAAATTCAAGATCTATTTTCTTTCTTCTTATATCTTCTTCTCATTTTCTCTCTACCTCTTTACAAATCTAATATTTTTAGTTTCTAATCAGAGTTATTGAGGGTCTGATTTAATGAATAATTTGTGAGAATTTTGACTTATCTGTTTTTCTCTTCTTGAGTATTGAAATATTTTTTATTTTTATAATAATATTATTAAGTTAATTTAAATTGGTATCTTATTTTAGCTGAATAATTATAGCTATATGAATTTGTAAATCCGTAATTATTTATTAGATTTAGTACAGTAGCAATTCAATACCTTTGATGAATCAAAATTGTCTTTGTTTATTGATGAAAATATTTTGTCTATTTTGAATATACAAGCATATGTATTGTTAAATGGTGATTGGTGACTTTTCTTATTTTTAACACTACTCATAATTTAAATTCTAATAGTTTATTTATGATTAATTAATAAACAAGGTTTAATTGAAAAACTTATTCCTTTTAAGTACCCTTAAGGAAGAGTAGAACATTATGGCTTGTTGATGTTTATAACCAATCTATTTTAGAAGAGGAATTATTTATATTTCTTTTGGAGTTTTGATTATCAAATTGGTAGAGATGGACCTGAAATAAACCTTAGCTGAAAGTTGTTTACATTGAATTCTTTTTAAAAAAATATTTTCTAAATTTATTATTTCTCCTTTATTAAAAATAAAAATTCCCCCTTATTTTCTTCCTCCTATATTTTAATTTCAAATTAAATAATTTGGTTAGTCCCCATGGAATACTACCCTATTTACTCTATCTATAATAAAAATTATTTTGAGAATAGGAAATTATTTTTTGTGGCTTCGACACCTATCAAAATGTCACTAAATTTCAATAGGTTCTACAATTTAAAAAATAAAAAATAAATAATTATTACATCAATTACTATTTGAGCATATCTAAAAATTTTATGTATATATATATATATATATTAATTGATGATTAGTTGTCATACCTTACTCTATAGCCTTCCATGTTACATCATAAATGGCTTAGAGAATTATTTTCATGAAATTCAAGCTTTTAACAGCAAAAATAACTAATATATAAAGCCAAATTAATTCTATACTAGTCAAATGGACCATATGAGCTTGTTGAATTTAATAACCATTCCCAACATGTTTGTTCATCTATAATTAACACCACAGGAGGCTCAAAAATTGGTTACAAGCCATATTCCATAAAATCACATCACAATATGGACATGTACCATAACTTCCATTGTTTCCCTTAACCTAAGTGGGTTCAACTTTGGTCAAATAGGCTATATGGGCTTACTAAAACTTTTCTTTATCCATCATATATCCATTTAAATCATAAACATCACAATTCATCACAAGAATCTCGAATTTGGAGCAAAGGAACACCAAAATCAAGAATGGCTCTTGATTTGCTATCATAGCTTATTGACATGAACTTCAAAAATTTATAATTAATTCTAAAAAAATTGAAATTAAGCAAACCATACCATTTTGGAAAGCTGAGATGTCTACTACCAACTAAAAATAGCTCCAGCTCAAGAAAATATCAATTGGACCACGAACGACAATGGAACAATACTAGAGGTCGAGTTGCATTACTAGTATTATTATGCAACTTTAAAAATTCATATCTCCCTCTACAGAACTCCAAATGAGATGATCTTGGTGGCTATGAAAAGCGTATGGTGTCTAGTTTATGTTTATAAAATTTTATATGCATTAGACTTCATTTGACTATGAATGGCATAGAGGAAAAAATTGACCATATAAACAATGCATCCTACCATTTTACATAATTTGACTAACTTTGAAAAATTATAATAAATTTTTTAAAGTTCCAAATTTATTTTCCTTACACTATTAAATTTAATTGAATGGTATAATTAAGAAATTATTGTTATTTTATATTATGCCTTTTTTATTTTTATTTTTAAAAAATAAATCTAAATTATTTAAATTTTCATCTAAATAATCCAAATCTTTAGTGTGCCACAGAAGAGAGGTGATAAGGGAAAGTATACCCTTTTGAAGTGGATTGATTACAATGGAATTAGCTAGCATTATTATTAGTGTGGTGCGTCCTCCTTATACGTATTCACCTCACCACCACAATTCATAGGGGATTTTTATTAATATTATAAAAACAATTTTTGCATCAGACATTACATTACTTTTAAAGTAGGATGTAACATCTTGAAATTAATTAAGAATAATTATGATAAATTAAAAAATTAATTTGGATAATTAATAAAGTTAATTAAGTGAAAAGGGAGATAAGAATTTAATTTGGGCCATATGATTAACTCAATTCCATTCCTTAGAAGCGCAACCTTGATAATGTGCAAACCTAATGTTAATGGACTCTTATAGTTGGCCCAACAAATCAAAAATTTGAGCCTAAGTTTTTGAGCCTTTGGATCATCGCATTTTCTTTTGACTCTAAGCGTTATGCAACCTAATTCATTAAACCATAGCCCGACAACTAAGAGTGTAACACCATAATGACTTAGCTCTATCTCATCTCCCTCTAGGCTTGATTCCATATGATTCCCAAAGAAACTGACCGAAACCGTGGTATTTTACTACTTTAAGTCGGGTTTAACCGGTCATATTTTGCTCCGTGTGTCCCGTGAACCCATCATTCACATCCTCTACTCAATTACCATTTATAAGACTTGTACATAGCCTCAAACAACTCATAAACCACGGACATGAAGCCAAAACCAAGAAAATGCCAATTCTCAAATGAGCCCAAAAGTTAGATTTTTGGCTCTAACTTTGGAAAATCATAACTAATTCTAGAAAAATGAAAATTAAGCAAATCATAGCTCTTCGGAAAGCCTTGGATGTTAACTTCACACTAAAAATAATTCCAACCACAATCTCAACGTTTTGACCATCACTGACATCGAAAAAGAGACAGAGGTTTGGCTGTCCCTGATACTGGTGCAATTTACTGTCATGAACTTTGAAAATTCGTAATTAATTCCAAAAAAATCCAATCTGGGAAAACTATACCAATTTGGAAAGCTACAGATGTTAAATAGAGGAGAAAAATAAGTTAGATCAGTTCAGGAGCTCTTGGACCTCGAAAACTGATGGAACAGTAACAAAGGTCGGAAAGCTTCCCTGATGCTGATACAGAACTTCAGCAAGTCTTTTCTCTCTCTACAGACCTCCAATTGAGGTGTTTCTAGTTGGTATAGGTCACTGTGGATATCTAGTTTATGCTCATAAAATTTCATGACAATTGGATACCATTTGGTCCATGAATGACATTGATTCATTTTCGGACTAGTTGCACCATACCATGACCAAAACCATTAAAATTTTCAAACTTCAATAATTCGCCAAATATTCCCTAGACCTCTAAATATTACCCAATTTAGCTTTTCAAGAAGATATCAATAGAATCTAGAGGCATGCCAAATTCCATATTAAGAAGAGCTCATTTGGCCATACTTTGACGGAGCTCGCAAATATGGCAGTTTTGGCACTCAACATGGTTCAAAGTGGGTCCAAATGGCCTCCCACATGTTCTAACATCTCGTGGGCAAGTTTGAAAGTATAAACATAGCATATATGAATTGCCTAAGTGATCCAAGTCATCATACATTTCGAATTCACTATGCTACGGAACAAAATGCACTATTTCATATGAGCCACCAAAAGAGCCAAATTCTACATTCTCATTGTTTTGACTCGCTTCAAAGTTCATACATCACTTATACATATGTTTACATGTGCTCACATGTTTACAACTCGAAAATAATATATATACAAAAGTACTTGGTCTTCCTATACATCAACTAGGTGTAAGTGTGCAAAAGTGGCAAAACAAGGCCTTCTATGCCTCATGGCCTGGACTCTTAGGCTCTTGAGCTCCACTTGGATGTTAAGATAGGAGAGGGAAGGGGATGAGATTTAGGGAATCTCAATAGCTCATACTCATTCAAGAAAGCAATCAAGGCATATAACAAGTCAAAGCATGCAAACAAGTCACAATATCACCACATATGTATTTCATGCCATGATATCATATAAATGCCAAGAATAAGCTCTAGGGACTTTTAGTCTAGCCTCACTCGAGTTTTGGGACTTTTGGATTGGCCTCACCATTGGTTTAGGGACTCTTGGCTCCACCTCACCCATCTCAAGGGACTTTCGGCACCACCTCACCTGAGCAATTTCCACAATTCATATCATAAGCATATTGGTACCAATGCATTAAGGCAACATCAAATGGCATGTCTCATCATTCAAGCACATACACAAGCATACAATGACTATTACACATCCCAAAATGCAACAAGAAAGAGTAGAGAGCTACCTTATCGGCTAACACAAGCCTTCCCTTTAAGAAAATGTATGAATGCAAGTAAGGTAGCTCTGTCCACCTTCTCTCATGCATAAATATGTGCTTACATTATCTTTGAATGTATGTATTATATTTTGAGTTATGAAAAGTATTTTAGCATGAGTTTTTATTTCATGATACCATGATGATATTTTATGCATTCAAATGATATTTTATATGCTTGTCTTAACTTACCTGAGTGTGGAGAAGCGAAGAACCTTCTAGTCATGGTGAGGATGAGCCAAGAACCCTTAGATTTGGTTGAAACAAAGTAAAGAGTCTCCCAAGAGTGCAGTTGACTCCCAAGAGTAAGGTTGAGTCAAAACCTCTTAGAGAAAATGGATGAAATAAGTCTAAAATTCATAAGTGAATGGGTGAGTCTAGTCCACTCACTTGGCAAGCCTATGTATGCTATGTATGACTTGTTCAAATGTTAAGAATATTTCTTGAATGCTCACACATTTCAATATGCCCATGCATGCATTTTCAAGATTTGTATTGCATGCTTTATGTGTGATTGAAAGGGAGATGATCTATTGGGATTTTTTAAATTTTATCCCCTCCTCTCCAATGTTTTAACATACTAGGTGGACTAAGAGGACAAGGTAACGGGAGCTAACAATTTGAAAGATGAAAGTGTGACAACAAAGTACATGAATTTTGCTTCTTTATGGCCATATGAGTGGCAAATGTTGTAATCCATTATTGTATGTATCCTATGACCTCATGAACATGTGTAATTATGCTAATGTATCATGTACAAATGAGAATTTATGTTGTGTGAATGTTACAATGCAATTTGAGTATGTAATGGCAAGACTAGTATTATGGAAAATTATGAATGGCATGGGGTGAGAGTGTGAGTTTTCAAATTATGGGTTTTTGTACTTTTGAGACAAGTTTAAAATGCCATTTTGGTGCAATCCCACATGCTCAAGTGGCCACACACACTTGGGAAGCAAAATTGGACACTCTGATGCTAGTTGAGACCATAAAAATGACCAAACCAGAATCCTATGGTACAAACTGAGAAAATGGATGAATCTTCCCATAAAATTTGGCAGACGTGTAGATCTCATTGAGAGATTTTTGGAAAGCTAAAGTGTAAAAAAATAAAAACTTTACAGAATTAATTATGAATTTTCAAGGTTGGGATTTTTCTATTGTTCTGGTGCATATACTATTCATATGGCCAGTTTTGTGTTTTGTGTCATTCGATAGCCAAATGGTGTCCAATGCTTAGAAAATTTTACAAGCATAAACTAGAGGTTATAAGATTTTTATGGCCACTAAGATCACCTCATTTGGAGGTCTGACCAGCGAGTTATGAATTTTTAAAATTTACTATTAGTACCAGTAGTGTCACTGGACCTCTAGTATTGTTCCATTATAATTCAGTTCCTAGATGGTCTTGGCATGGTCTAGAGATATTTTTTCCTTAAATTTAACATTTGTAGCTTCTCATATTGCCAAATTTGCATGATTTGGATTTTTTAGAATTAGTTATGAATTTCCAAAGTTTATGACAGTAACCTGTGATAGTAGCCCAGATAGCTGAGACCTTGGATACTTTTTGAATGTCAAACATCTTATGCTTGATGTTCGATGACTTGGAATTATTTTTAGATAATGTAGACATCTGTAGCTTTCCAAAATGGTAAATAATGCATGATTTTAATTTTCCTAGAATTAGTTATAATTTTTCAAAGTTTGTGACAGAAAGTATGCAATTCTAGCTGAGGCTGCATTATGAAATTTTATGTGTTTCTTGCACTTGCACGAGTTCTAGGCCACTTTTGGTGATGGATTTGAGTTATATCTATGTAATTAAATATGAGAATGTGATACATGAGCTCATATGGTCCGCAGGATATTGAATGAAAAATTTACCCTTACGTGGCGCAAATTTATTCATTTTTTTAATGCTATTTTCTTGCCTCCTTTGTGAGATACCTGGCATAAGGCATGGGAATAGCATAAAACATGCTAGAAATTTATGGTGTTATATTTATTGGTATCAGAGTAAAGTTCTAGGCTCTCTCAGAGTGAATTTGGCTTGAGGATGTAGCAATATGGCTGTGTAAAGGACTTATATAGTTATGTAGAGCCTTGTATGAGACATTTTGGGTATGTGAAGATAGTTTGTGGCTATGTTTATGATAAGTATGTTATAGAATGGTCTTGGAATAGATAATGAACATTGGGGAAGGCTAGCCTTTAGAGTAGTTTGAGCAAAGCTAAGTGATCCAATGGCTGAAGCTCTATGAGATATGATAGTTTGCCGGGATCAGTGGCAAGCCTTAGGTATGAATGATGAGAAATGATTTTGTTGATAAAAGAGGCTTGTTAGAGAGAGTATGTAAGGCCTAATTCTCCCTGGTAGTCATACTCAGATCATTTCGAGATGTCCCGCATAATGCAGAAACGAGTAGTGATACAACGTAATATGAGATGAGACTGCGATTGCATAAGACTAGTGTAGAGGAGAAGTGAGAAAGAAAGTTACCCCCTATTCATAACACCCAAATTTCTAGATAAGTTTTAGAGCCTAAAAGGTTAATTCCCTCAAGCCAGAGGTTAAGTTACAAGCTATACCCCTTAGAGCCTGATAGTTTAGAAGTGACAACTAGTTATGCATGAATGAAGTAGGAGGCAGAGCCCTCTAGCTTTGATGATAGGCTAAATGTAAAGGCCATGAGGCTCAAGTTTTGTAGCTAAAGATGAAGTTTTCAATTCATGAAGAAGTAAGCCAATCGGAGGTTGTTAGTTATGACCAATTAACTACTTAGCCACGGCCAATTATTCCACAAAGTAGCGAGGCAATCTAGCGAGCTTCTCACCATGACCAATACTTAGATAGGAGACTAGGACGAACCCAAGGCTAATTAGTCGTGAAGAATGATGTGCTAGCTGCAACGAATGGCATTATGAATGCCTTGCTAGTCATATTCAAGCCAACTTAAGGAATGAACTGATAAGGGATAAGTCGATCCACAGAGAGCAAAAACCTCTAGTATAGGTAGAGAAAAAGAGTAGTAAATGGTCACGGAAGGTCAGTAAATGATAGGAAATCAATGGGCCTAGTAATTGAGACTAAGAAAAGAGCTCAACGTCAGAGAATGTTAGACACAAGCATGATAAGGTTGTTAAGACCCGCCCCTAAGGCATTAACTCCAACCTAGGGTGCTATCCCATGAAACATTAAATGACTGGATGTTAGTGTAGCCTAGAAATTACATAAGGAAAAGTTACTAGTAGTGAAAAATCTAGTGAGTGCCTAGAAGGGTGTGCCTCATAGGTAACACCTAAAGATGAGTATAATTAGCTTAGTGAGAGAGGCTTACAAGAAAATGAGAATAGTTTAGAAAGTACTAAGTTAGTGTAAGCTACAGGTCTGACGAGATAGGCAACTTAGATTAAGTATAAGCTGAAGCCTGCAGGAAATGACCAGTAGCATTGTCCAGATGAGATGTGTAAAAGGAGAAATTAATTTGACCGAAAACTTAGTGAAAGTTCTCCCTAGATCGAGAAAGGAAAGATGAAACATCCTAAGTCGAGGATATCACTCAGTAGTAGTTAGCAAATTCCCCTAGATAGACCCTCTTGAATTGTAAAGCACAGTGATAAAGAAAGCGAGGAAAGGCTTAGAAGCTAGCCATAGAAGAGATACCCTCGCTTTAGTAATGACTAAATGAATATATTGAACCCAGAAAAGTAAACAGACAGGGGTTTGATAGCTAGTTAGACGAGCTCCCTAATATGAGAATAATGTAGGATTAAGGCACGTGAGTGATTAGAGCACCCAGTAGAGCATAAACTTTTAGTAAGGTAGAATCCAAACATTGAGAATACATGTCCTGGATTAGGTTAGTAAAACCCTAAAAATAATATGCTATACTCTTGGGGATGAGGCTAAAGAGGCTAAACAGAGAGGAAGTATAGCTCTGATCCGAACATAAAAATAAGCTAAGATAAACAGTGAGTGCCTTAGTACCCTCAGAGAAGCTTAAGGGAGCTAGGGATCACTTTAGTAGGTGAGTCTTGCATTATACGGAGAATGAGTATAAGCCAAGAGCGCCATAGAATGTAACTCTTAGGATTTCATGAAATAGAATACTTCTTACAGAGGGATGGTCTAGTTAAGAGTAAAGCAAGAGTGTAAGAAAAAGTAGATCCCCTTGATGTTACAGAGAGTGAACAAGTAGAGGAACCCAGGAAGGATGCCAGTGCTTTTGAGCATAAAGAAACCCAAACTGGCAATAGAGACATCCAGTAGTAGAACATCATTTTACCTTAGTAAAAGGATAATAAAGGTAAAAAGAGAGAGAATCTATGACAATATTCAAGTTGAGGACATAGTAGATTAAGAATAAATACTAAGTTGATGTGGTTGAGTACTTGAGAAAGCACACTTATCCTTGGCATAGATGCCATTCTAGTATGATAGTGTCCGAAGTAAAAATAGCTGGGCAATGTAAAGTGATCTCGGGATTAAGTAGAGAAAGAGTCCTATTTTCGCCGAATATCCTACGAGAATAGGGCAGACAGAGAAAAGTATGAAAGGAATACTTTAGGTTGTTGAGAAACTTGTAATACACTAGTGATAGTGGCTCTGAGTTCAGTCATGAGATGCTAGTGTATTAGTGTTTGATGTTATAGTTTGTTTGCAACAATGGTTACATGATATTAGGTCTGATTAACCTAGTAGTAATGTGACTTGAATGCGTAGCAAATGATGGCATCAATCACCAAAATGTCCCGATAATCGAAAGGTATTCTAGTTAGTTAAAGAATTAGATGAGTCAGAGAAGAAAGGTGAAGGGATTCTAGGAATATTAGAACAGTAAAAATAATATGCAGAAAGGAAACCCTAATAAAGAATAACAACATAGAAAAGAGCATGCTAATACTAAGGGATGTTCAGATTCAGATAGCAAGAGTTTATTATGCATAACCTGAGTCCCTATGGTACATGCAAACGAAATGAGAAAGGACCAGTGTATAGCCTCTCTCCTGCCAGAAATGTTAGCTACACTTAGTGTGTGAGATGCCTTGGTGCCAAGGCATTCAAAAGTAGAATGTGGGTATAGTCAGAATTGCAGGATATGAGATATACAACTAAAGTAAGTAAGTCAGTAGAGCAAGAAAAGAAAGCCTAAGTAAAAAGGGCTGAAGTGAGAACTTGAGGATCCAATAAAGAGTAGTAAAGGAAAATGAAAATGCTTCTGCATAGTCGTATGATGGGATGCTAGAGAATCAGATAATACAGAACCCACTTCACACGAAGAGCATGATGTACTTCCAAGTTTAGCCTTAGTTATTATAAGCAATGGTTACCGGACTTAGTGAGCATATGTTTTATTATCAGATACAGTAATCTTAGGCTTTGACGTTTCCTAGAGATGGATCACAGTAGATCCTAATAAAGTACAGCGGGTTGCAGAAGACTCTAGCAGGGCTCTGAAAGGTTGCAATAGACTTAGGGGTCATAATAGACCCCACAGAGTGACAGAGAGCCCCCAGTCACAACATGATAGTTCTCTAGTGAGATGACGGCCAAAGATAATTTTTACAGAGCAGTTAATCTCCAAGACCAGTACATTTTTAGTTAGCTCTTGTCTTACAGACTAGAGACCTCCTGAGTCTAGTAGGCCATTGCCACAAAGATATGAAGGCTTTACTTAGACAATTAGACTATTGACTAGATCTCTTAAGAGATGAGCATAGTACATGGGATGAGGAAAGCAAGAAAGTAGCTTTCCAAAGCTAGAGCTAGGTGAACCACTATCTAACAGATGTTAGCCCTAACCAAGGGATAGAGAGATCCCTACATGCTAGATTATGTATTCAAAAAGGGGTTAGGTGCAATTTTACATGAGGTAAGTGATATAATATGCCTCCAGTAATCGAAACTATGAGTATAATTAGCATCCTACTAGAATTCATTAGTAGTCAGTGGTAGTTGCTCTTCAATGTTAGTATGAGGAATATAAATTAGGCCTACCAGTATTGGGATGAGGGACTATAGAATGCCCACTCTTAAGTAAGCAAAAAGAGTAAGGAAAAGTCTCGGCCTAAAGAGATAGATGTAGTAGTAAACTGAGAAACTAGGATCATTAAAAGTGAAAACTCCTTAAAAGAGCTGTAATCCTAGTAAGAAATTAAGATATGAGGTCTGTGATAGAAAGAAATATAATTATAATCATGGGATGAGCTAGTAAAGAAAAACATAGAGATGAACAGTGGACGGTATAAGTAAATAAGTAAACAGATCAACAAAAATCTCCAATGGTTGTAATAAACAGAAAAAGATAATGAGACTTTATGAGAAGCCATTAAGAGAGGATATGTGAGATTTAATACGAAACAAATTACCTCCCGAGATATGTAAATGAGTCTACTGAAAGGAACGTTACCCATTACGAACGGGTTGAAACTAATCAGATATGATTAGTAAGCTCTCTTAGGATAGGCCTCTAGAGTTAGAAACTTCTTTCCTTTATGAGAAGAACTAACTAGTACTCTATAATTATAGAGCCCTCATTGAGAGTTAGTAATAAAAATTCCCTGGCTGAGTGAAATCACTGAGAAAAGCATATAGAGCCAGGAAGAAGGGAAAGAAAAAAAGTAGTTAACCAGAATATAAAAGAGTAAGAGAAAGTATACCCCAAATTTCAAGGACAAAATTTATTTAAGGGGGGAGAAATGTAATATCTAGTTCTCTGAAAACGAGAGAAAATGCGAGAAACGTTACGTACAATTTCTCTGTAAAAGAACAAAATTTACTGGATACAACAGCAAGTCCCCAAAAATGACTTAGTTAAGGTCCTAAAAAATTTGAAAAGAATTTTAGACTTTTAAAAATGAGAATCCCAGGCTCAGATGAAAAGAAAAACAAAGCTAGGATGGTGAAATAATTTGTGATGAAAACTGATGAAACATAATGGTATTTTCGTAAATAAGTGTAACTTTTGGAAAAATATATAGGAGGGATTTTTAAATGGGAACTTTGAGTTGTCTAAGGTTCTTAGAGGCCCCAAAAACCGTGGGAAGCCCTAAGATTGGTAAAACCTCTCTAGTGTACGTTTTCTAACATCAGTGAGCCCGAACTTTGATAGATTCGTTTGGTAAGGTTTTAGCTCCAAATTGAGTGATTCCAAAAGCATTTTATTAAATTGAGAACCTAAATTTTATAATGGAAAAGACAATTCTCAAAAGGAGCTAAAACAAAGCTAAAATGAAACTGCTATTATGGAAGGACGAAATTAGAATTTTTGAAAAAGTGTGTTTTTAGAAACTCCCACACACTTCTCCCTTTTTCTCCCACCTTCTTAAGCACGACTTCCTCTGCCTAAATTACAGAAAAATAGTAGCTCCTTGAGGCTCACCAAGAGAGGAAGAAAAGGAGGAAGAAAAAGGCAAAAAAGGTATGGAATTTCATAGTTTTTTCATGCTCTCTTTTTAGCAAACCTCTTCTCCTCCATTTCCCTTTCTTTCCTATGGTTTTATTGAAGTATATGGATCTGTTTTAAGAAAAGAACAGAGGGGAAAATTCGGATTTGAAGAGAGAAGGCCAAGAAAAGTGAGAAACAAGCAAAAAAAATCCATGAAAATAAGGTAAAATCTTCATCCTATGGTAGCTATTCCTCCCCCTTCTTCTCCCTATTTTGCCCTATATATGTAGTTGTAAGAGGGCTTGAATTTTAAGGAGAATCAAGGGTGAGCTCTAGGAATTTGAGGGAGAAAAGTAAGAATATGCAAAGAAATCCAAGTAAAAGCCATTGATTTCCAAGATAGCAAACCTAGGGTTTCATGAGCTTCCTTGAAAATATGATTTGATGCAATTGTTCTTAGGCCTAAATGAATGTTTGGATGAGCTCTTGAGATCCTTAGAAGGCTCCTCATATGCATCTTCCATCAAAAGAATGAAGCAAACTCACTTGGTGTTCATATAATGCATAGCTTTGGCCTAGGCTAGATGAAGCACCAAGGGATAGTTTTAATTTGTTCCAAGCTTAGTTTTGAGTCACGTATGATGGAAGAGGATGAGAGGAAGCCTTGAAAAAATTTTAGAAGCCATGGATAGGGAGATGGCCTTATATGTTCCATATTATGGCTTAAAGAAGCAACACCTAACTAGGCTCCTTGAATTGATTATGTGATGACTCTAAGAGGTTTCAATGGAGTCAAGAATCATGAATAGATGGAGAGAATAGAGCCAAGATGATGTTCTTTTAAGGTTGCTTCATTAATTGCATTATGGAACTATAAAAGAGCTTTATGAGTCACCTAGCTTTTTTAGTGAATGTGTGGCCTTAGAATGTGATTCAAGGGTGTAATTAGCTTCTATATGATATGTCTAGGTCAAAAGAGATAATCTCCACCTTTTTGGGTGTGTGAGGTCAAAGGAGAAGACTCAAGGTTAAAGAAAGTGTGTGAATGCAAGTAAGGTCGCTCTCTCCACCTTCTCTCATGCATGAATATGTGCTTACATTATCTTTGAATGTGTGTATTAGATTTGGAGTTATGAAAAGTATTTTAGCATGAGCTTTTATTTCATGGTACCATGATGATGTTTTATGCATTCAAATGATATTTTATATGCTTGTCTTGGCTTACTTGAGTATGGAGAAGCAAAGAACCCTCTAGCCATGATGAGGATGAGCCAAGAACCCTTGGACTTGGTTGAGACAAAGTAAAGAGTCTCCCAAGAGTAAGGTTGAGTCAAAACCTCTTAAAGAAAATGGATGAGATAAGTCTAAAATTTATAAGTGAATGGGTGAGCCTAGTCCACTCACTTGGCAAGCCTATGTATGCTATGTACAACTTGTTCAAATGCTAAGAATGTTTCTTGAATGCTCACACATTTCAATATGCCCATGCATGCATTTTCAAGACTTGTATTGCATGCTTTATATGTGATTGAAAGGGAGACGATCTATTGGGATTCTTTGAATTTCATCCCCTTCTCTCCAATGTTTTAACATACTAGGTGGACCAAGAGAACAAGGTAACGGGAGCCAACAAGTTGAAAGATGAAAGTGTGACAACAAAGTACATGAATTTTTCTTCTTTATGGCCATATGAGTGGCAAATGTTGTAATCAATTATTGTATATATCCTATGACCTCATGAACATGTGTAATTATGCTAATGTATCATGTACAAATGAGAATTTATGTTGTGTGAATGTTACAATGCAATTTGAGTATGTAATGGCAAGACTAGTATTATGGAAAATTATGTATGGCATGGGGTGAGAGTGTGAGTTTCCAAATTATGCATTTTTGCACCTTTGAGACAAGTTTAAAATGCCATTTTGGTGCAATCCCACATGCTCAAGTGGCCACACATGCTTGGGAAGCAAAATTGAACACTGATGGTAGTTGAGACCATAAAAATGACCAAACCAGAATCCTATGGTACAAACTGACAAAATGGATGAATCTTCCCATAAAATTTGGCAGACATGTAGATCTCATTGAGAGATTTTTGGGAAGCTAAAGTGTAAAAAAATCAAAGTTTTATAGAATTAATTATGAATTTTCAAAGTTGGGATTTTTCTATTGTTCTGGTACATGTACTATTCATATGGGCAGTTTTGTTTTTTATGTCATTCGATGGCCAAATGGTGTCCAATGCTTAGGAAATTTTACAAGAATAAACTAGAGGTTATAAGCTTTTTATGGCCACTAAGATCACCTCATTTAGAGGTCTGACCAGTGAGTTATGAACTTTTAAAATTTACTATTAGTACCAATAGTGTCACTGGACATCCAGTACTGTTCCATTATAATTCAGTTCCTAGATGGTCTTGGTGTGGTCTGGAGATATTTTTTCCTTAAATTTGACATCTGTAGCTTCTCATATTTCCAAATTTACATGATTTGGATTTTTTTAGAATTAGTTATGAATTTCCAAAGTTTATGACAGTAACCTGTGATAGTAGCCCAGATAGCTGAGACCTTGGGTACTTTTTGAATGTCAAACATCTTATGCTTGATGTTTGATGACTTGGAATTATTTTTAATAAAGTAGATATCTGTAGCTTTCCAGAATGGTAAATAATGCATGATTTTGATTTTTTTAGAATTAGTTATAATTTTTCAAAATTTGTGATAGAAAGCATGCAATTCTAGCCGAGGCTGCACTATGAAATTTTATGTGTTTTTTGCACTTGCACAAGTTCTAGGCCACTGTTGGTGATGGATTTGAGTTATATCTATGTAATTAAATTTGTGAATGTAATACATGAGCTTATATGGTCCATGGGACATCAAATGAAAAATTCACCCCCTATGTGGCGCAAATTTATTCATTTTTTAAAATGTTTTTTTCTTGCCTCCTTTGTGAGATACATGACATAAGGCATGGGAATAGCATAAGACAAACTAGAAATTTATGGTGTTACAAAGAGAAACAAGTGGAGAATTGATTACCCAAGCTAAGCTCATTTTGGATATTTATATATACTTTGGAACTTATATTTTGGTAATTGTAATTAGGAAAAAATACATTTAAGGACCTAAGTTTTATAAAATTTACAATAAAAGACATTAACAATTAAAATTACATTTAAAGACTAAAGTTACAATGACTTACTAATAGGATTTGGGGTAGTTACTAGTGGGTTTTAAGAAAGTTACTATCAAAGTTACTTGAACTATAACTTTACTATAATTTGATTGTAATTTTTCTAAATTTTAGTAGTAAGTCTACTAAAATGTGGTAGTAATTTTGGTCCTTGAGAGTAATGTCAATTTTTAAGGTCCTTTATTGTAAATTTTATAGCCTACACACTTAAATCATTGCTTAAAATATAAAAAATGTACAATATTTAAAAATTGTTGCTATTTGAGTTTTAAGAACAATTTTGAAATATTGCAAAACTAAATTTTATAAGTTATACTCGTTTAAAATAGAAAGAATAAGCAGCATTTAAAAATTTTTCTTTATTTAAGTTTCAAAAATGATTTTAAAGTATTACAAAATTTAATTTTATAGATAGTACACTCAAAATGTTGTTTAAAATAAAAAAGATAGGCAACATTTTAAAATCATTTCCTTCTTGAGTTTTGGAAATAATTTTGAAGTATTACATGTAAATTCTCAAATAAAATACATTCTTTTTATAACATTATAACATTAAAACATTACTGTCTGTTCCTTAGCAATTTTGTATTTATTGCCATGAAAATGATTGCCAAAAGCAAAAAATGGTGCAGTAATTCTCACTTTTGTAGCTTTAGTTTGGTGGAGAACTTGGAAGAGAGGCATTTATTTATACATACTGGTGGGGCCTTGGATCATGCCACTTGTAAGGTTAAGTGTATGGCTAAAAGTTTATGTAAATAATGATAGTTATAGATTGTATGGTCAAGATTTTATGTAACTAATAAAATGATTTATCTCTTTTATACTCATTATATTGGGATGCAAGAGTTAAAGATTGAAAGTGTGATCAATATCATCAAATTAGGTTTTCTCAGTTTCATCCAAATGGCTACATTTTTTTGTCTACTTAATAATGGACAATCCCCTTTTATTTCAATCTTATTAGCAATCTACATTTTGGACTTAAAAGGCTTTGTTGTCTCAGCTTGGTTTGAGAATGTATTGTAGGTTGCTTTGATTAAGATTTTTTGACAAACAGGTAATGTGCAAGGATTATTCTCTTTTGCCTCTTTCTCTCCCTTATTCTCTTGCCATCTTGTCCTCTTCACCATCTCTTTTGCTAGTTACTAGCTAGAGCTTCATTTAGGTAGTAAATCAATTAATAAAAAAAGCTTAAAAGATCCTTAACTTGCAGCCCTAACGTTTAGATTTACATAAGATATGCACACTTAGAAATTGGAAGTAACTGGAATCTAAGATTGTTGATGTGTGGTGCCTTTAGTCCCAACTGTCACTCTCAGCCTAAGTAAGGAGTTTGCATTTGACCCTCCAAATGCACCTTCCCTTTCCCATTCTTCTTACTTCACTGTCCCACGACCTTTACTTTATCTATTGCTACACTATTGGTCATTCATCTTTCTTTCTCACTTTTCACTAATTAATATCGGAAGGTCAATGTTGATATGATTATTGTTATGAGTTTCACATTGTAGAGTTTTCTTTAAAGAGGAAGATGTCGTACCTAGCTTTATGACCTCTACTTATATCATATACAAGTTTTAGCCACCAATTTATCTACTGTAATTATGATTTTAGCAACAAATTTTGATTCGTTTATATACTAATCAGAGCTATAGGGATCAAATTTTGATTTGCTTGTCGTCTTCAATCATAATTATCATAAACAATCTTGTTTTAGTCCATGAGACCAAAAAATATACATTGGTTGCCTAAGGAATACATATAGGCCGAAATTGACCTATGTGACATATTATACATCAAATTTCAAAAATTGGTAACTCGGGCTACGTAACTTCGATTCATGTAAACTCAGTGGCCACAGAAAGATTATAATATGAACTTTATGCCTATAAAATTTCATAAGCAACTGAATTTGTTTAACTCCTCAAAAACATGAAAAATAGAAACTAGTACAGCATGAACAGTGACAGACCAATCTACATAATTTGGGAAATTTTAGAAATTCATAAAATATTTTATAGACCTTTAAAAAATCTCATTCTTGGCTTTTTAGAAAGTTCCCAATTTCCTCTAAATGTATGCCAAATTTCAGCCCCAAACTAAGTCATTTGGGCTTTCAAGGGTAGTGTGTAATTAAGGACTTTTTTGGACTAAATTTTGATTCTAAAGTGGTCCAATTGGTTTCCAAATTGCACTCTCCCACTTTAAGAAAATTTCAATAATCCTAGGCATGCAATCCATATGGTCTAACACATAAGAAAATGCTTGGTTCAAAATATGACCATCCCACACCCATAGGTATATATAGTCCATAAAGTCTTTTATATGAGAAACTATGCGCTAAGGGCTCATTCATGCATCAATATGCTATATAATCATGATCTTATACTCATACAAATGTTCCTATCTCATAACCTTGATGTTTCCACAAGATTCATTACATACACATATGCCTATCATCCATTTATGCATATATATCTTTATGGCTTCTAATATGGACAACATATACATGTGGTTGCATTTTACATCAAAATGATATATAGATATATATATTACCATGCTCGAGCTTATATACGAATTAACATCATATATATTCCTTCTATACATGAAGTATATCATTGCTAATGGATATAAACTTTCAAATACACAGTTGTCAAAAAATTTCTACAACATGAATTTCTAAGTCTATGGCTTCTCATTTTCCATCTTCTTGCTTGAGAACCTTAAAATGGTTAGTGTAAGGGACGTGGATGAGATTCTAAGAAGAATCCTAGTAGCCAATTTTAACCAAGTCAATGCATGCATGAGCACCATGAGGAAATGCAATACATGTAATTGAAGAATGTTATTCATATCCTTCATGTAACTCAAATGCAACTTTTAATATAAAAACTCATTTCTCACAAAGCTATGACATCAAAGCAAACTAGTTAGGGTTAACTAAACTCAACTTAGGACTAAGGAAGAGTTGCTACACTCAGTTTCATGCCTTAAGGAGCTAGGAGCCAAAAAACATGTCAAACTCATGTATAAAACTCATAATAGAAAGCATATCATGACATAGCCCATGAATACTGATAACTTAATTATTCTCTACATTTTTAACTATTAATTTTGGACTTTTTATTCATGAATTGATGATATTTTGAACTTTAAATTGGATATTATTTAGTTTAGAAAATAATCTTATCTTTTAGAATTTTGTTGAATAAATTAGAATTTTTAATGATTTTATTTTATTTCATTTTTTTAGATGATGAGTTCATTTTTTTTCTTTCTTTTTGGCTCTGATTTTTATTTTTATTTCTTTTTTACTTAGGAAAATTTGCATGGAAGAAAGCACATGTGAGCAACCACCCAGCTTCCACCAGTCACGTATTCACGTAACACATTCACATAAGAAAAACACGCATGCATGACTCACTTGAATGCACTCCATGTTGTAGCAAAACACATCAAACACTCTCACAAATACATACATGCAGGTCACATAGACACTAATTCTCATGAGAAGCTTGCACTATTCTCCCCCTTACCTCACACACACCTACACGTGATTGAAGGAAGCCACACCAAAACCACGATGGATTACACACACATGCAAATTGCATCACACTCACACGTAGGCAGTTTTTCCACTTCATCCATACACTGTACCAGGTCCCACTTATTCCATGTCCCTCGAATTCTCTTATTTCATGCTACATAATCATTTAAGAGCAGAAATGTGTAGTGCAAAGTTTGTTCCACGTAGCTTCACATACTCCATGAATCCAGCTCACTTACAAGCACACATTCTACAGTTAATGCAGCACCATGTAATAAATGGAAGCATGGAGATTAGCACGAGTTCAATGTGGCTGAAACAGAGAAAAAGCTCAGGCATAAATGCATTTTGGTTTGGAAGGAGGAGAAGAGCACATAACAAGCCATGAGTTTGATGGGATAAGATAAAGAAGCTTCATTCACGGGTCAAGGAGCATGCACACCCACACTTAAATACACATGAAGGAACACGTGAAAGAGGCTGACGTGAGGAGTTGGAATAAATAATTAAATGAAGCTCACAATTTTTAGCAAGAGGAAGCATGTGAGAATGAGCTGTGGGCTGACTTGTAAACACGTGAAAAAGAATTAAGGAAGCACATGTGACAATTGTGTCACGCAATCTCAAATAAAACTAGATAGAAAAATAAATTTGTAAGTAATGGTGCAACCTAGGTCATTTCCCAAGGAGTTTTTGCCTCTAATTATTTGTAAAAGAGTATTCCAAGTATCATTAAATGAAAATTGTTTAGGGGATTTTGAATCACTAAAATTTAATTGATCTAAACTTGAAATAACAAGAGTAAAACACTTAAGACTAAGTGAAGCAAACAACTAAGAAAATGTGGTAGCTAGCCTTTAGATGGATACCCTACCTTTAGATGGATACCCTAGAATTCAATTATCCTTGCTCTCTTTTTAGTATACCAAAATTGGATTTAAATTCTTGCTCATTAGTGTATTCTCCATAAAAACTATTGAATTACCATCCAAGACTCAATTCACCAATAATTCAAGGATTTTGCAACCACAAGAAACCTTGAAGAATTAATCAATTGAGTTAGGAACAAGAACACACTAAAATCAATCCTAAATGCTCATAAAAATCTACTGCAAAATCCACTTAAAATGCTAATTATCCAATTAGATTAATGAATTCGTCAATACATCAATTGCATAAAAATTCTAGCCACTTAATTCAATAACTATTGCATTAATTGGCCTATAATCAAGAGAAAATTAAGAGCAAATTGCACAGCCACTAAGTCTGGATTTTCCACAAATATGTGAAGATCAAAATTAATATCCAAATATCAAATTACAACCAATCCATAATTCCAATTAATCTAGTAATTTTCGGTAAGTAAATTCCTAAATTAATGAGCTAAACGCAGTCAAACTAATAAAGGAAATAATGTTAAAATTAAAAGATTAAGCAAAGAGATTTTATCCAATTAGAGAGGCAATTTAAAGCTCAAATATGCATCTAGGAAGGTCTACTCTTCAGCTAGTTACCAAGGAGATTTCAAGCAACCATAGGGAAGAGAAGTGGAAGACGATGGAGGAGAGAAGAAGCCGAAATCATCGAGCCTTCTTAATCAAATTCTTCTCCTAGTTTTCACATTACTGTAGCTCCAACCTAGCTCCCCTTTTCCTCTTCGTATTTTGCGTCTCCCTCCCCCAGCTCGCGCCTCGCGTTATTTTCATGTTGGCTCCCTAATCACGTGCTTCATTAATCATTCTTCTTCACATGTTTACAAGTCAGCCCACAACTCATTCATTCGTCCATTTCTCACATTATTCTCAACCTATTATTCTCTTTTAATCCTAGCATCTTCCTCACGTGCTTCATTACATTACTCTCAGCCCATGCTTCCCATGTGTTCAGCTTATTCCAGCCTATAGCAATCCATGTGTTTTTCTTTAGCCAGCTCCAAGCTTCAGTGATTCTCCTTATGTAGCTTCTTTTCATGCTTTACGTGATTTCTTCTCCTTCAATGTCAGCCCCAAATTCTACCTACGCATCTTTTCCAGCTCAGCTTCATGATCTCGTGGCATTTTGCTTCTATTCACGTCCTTGGAGCTTGCCCGAGTATATTATTAAACCACGTTATATTTTCCACGTGCTTCTTAAAATCGAGCCTTCACCTTCAACTTATGCATTAAAACTGGTAGTTGTGAGAGAGCTGGTCTGTATGAGCTGTTACGTGGTAGTATAGGAAGCTTTAAGTGATTGTGTTGCTTGTGAATGAGTGAAAGAATATTACATTAAGGTGCTGTTTGAGACAACCTGTAGCTTTCCTTTTGCCTTTAGCGTTAGACCCACGTGCTGATGTGTGTGACGTGTTGTGCTAGATGTGTGGCTTCATGAATGAATGTCAATGTGGATGAACCCATACCTTCATGTAACTGCTACGTGAAGCATGTGAGGATGCTGTGTGGGTTTGTAAGCTAACCCATGGCTGTGCATGTGAGTGAAGAGTGCTACTTGTGTGAGTGATCACATGGAATGTTTTCTAAGTGTGAGAGTATGTGGTTTGCTTCGCTCTTCATTTCCCTCACACAGAACCTAAATGTATGGAAGAGTGGATGAACCCATGCATGAGTGAGTTGGTGTGGGTGTGTGCTATTTGAGTGGAGAAATAGTGGCTTCATACAACACGTGAACATCAAAAAATGAGGAGATCTTGAATAGGTGTCAATATAATAACTCAGCTTATGTGTTAGTGTATGGATTGTGTATGTGTATACGTATAAGTGTGGAGCCTATGCAAGCTTCGTATGAGTGTTGTGGATGTAAGTGTATGAGTGAATGATTAAATATGAATATGGAGTGTCTCCATCTGATAGCCCAAGACTCCACCTTCCTGTATCTCTCTTCTTGACTTCTTTCTCATCCCATGTGCACTTCTCCTTTATAAAATTCCCTTGATTCAATCCTCAATTGTTTTTTAAATAAATTTCTTCTTTTGAATTCCATTTGCCCATTAAAAATTTACACAAAAGAGTGGAAAAAATTAAATAGGAATATTCACAAAATTCATTGAAAAGGATTTATGCACTAATATTCTAAAATTTTGTAAATCAATTTCTAGAATGCAAAAATGACCCATAAACTCAATTACCCTCCAATTAAAATCTTTTAAGCCAAAATTTATCATCAAAATGCTTAATTAGAAGGGAAAAAAATATGAAACTTAGTAATTATCAAATTCCCCCACACTTAGGCTTTTGCACTCCCGGGCAAACGAAAACCAAAATTTTGAGAAAAAGATAATGGAAAAGAAATCAAATAAAAAAAATGAAAATGTGTAAGTCACTAAGCACAAGGAAGCTCAAAGCGAATCAATAACTCAATTCTCCAAGTCATATCACTTGCATCAATGCAACAAGTACCATGGCAATACACTTTATCAAAAATGAAATGCAATGAAAGTCCCTCACTTGGATTAGTGTTTATCACTCTACTCTTTAGTGTTTAGGATGAAGTGCTTACTCTTAAATTCCATCCTATCCAATTTTACTACCATAAGCTTGGCAATTATCTACTTCCCCACCACCAAAATAAAATGCCAATGAATGAATCAAAAGGTCTTTATTATGGTTGTAATGTAGGCTAAGGTATGAAACAAATGGTAAATAAAAGAATAAAGGAAATTCAAAAAGCAAAGTGAATGCTAAAAATCATCAAGAGCATCAAAATAAGAATAAGAATGGAATGTGAGTGCATTTTAAGGCCCCATTTACCACAAACAAATATATGCACTAAGAGAACAACTTTTCTTTCATTTTCCTGTTTTTTTCTTTTTTTTTAATTCTTTTCTTTTGCTTTGCTTTTTTTTTTTTCAACAAAAAAGTCATTTATTTTTCATTTTATTTTCCTTTCTCCTCTTTTTTTTTACTTGGAATATTTCCAAAGAAGAATAAACAAACAGCTTATAAATGATGTGAAAAATGCACTTCCACCCACCTTAACAAGATACATTGCCCTTAATAATCAAAAGCATCCTAATCAAGGTAGGAAGAACATTTGTTTGGTTTTTATGGCTAAAAGGCTAAAAAAGAAACATATATGGCTCAAAAGGGGTAAAGCAAATGGATTAAACACATATAGGATAGCTCTTTGACTCTAGCTAAAATAAAACAATGAATGCCTTAATCCTTTTCATGCATGGCCAATGAATAAATGTGGCCTTGAATAAGATTCAAAGCAAGTTTTAGAGTAAAAGCAAGATAGGGGATGCACACTAGAATGAATAAGTAATAGGTTCAACAATCTCACAAGGTAAATTGACCAATATCAAATTTCATTAAAGCAAAACTAATTGCCACTTAACTTGCATTCTCAACATAAGATCAATTCCCTATCAAATCAAGATATATCAAAGCTATGATCCCCTCAATACTGGCAACTTCCACAAAAGCACAATTTTTTTTTCAAAAACTGAAAATAACACAAAACTTCAACATTCCAAAAATAAAACAAAAGACTAAAAGCCTAGAAACTAGAAAAATCAAATAAATAAAACAAAGCAAAACAAAAAATTTTATTTGTATGCCCCCACACTTAAACATTGCATTATCCTCAATGCCAGCACACAGTCTAATCAGCAGAAAGACAACACAATATAAAAGGGGAAAGGGAAAGGGGTACAACCTGGTAATCAGGGTCGATCATGAAGTTAGAGCTCCTCCTTGTCATCCCTTGGAACTCCTTCATGAAAGTGCTTAAGCCTATGTCCATTAACTTTGAATTTAACTCCCGTTTGCTCATCTAAAAGCTTAATTGCACCAAAAGGAAAAACATCAGAAATTACATATGGACCTTCCCATTTAGAATGAAGTTTACCTAGCATAAGCTTTAAGCAGGATTTATAAAGTAGAACTTTTTGGCCAACTACAAACTCCTTTCTTGCAATCATCTTGTCATGGAACGCCTTTGTCTTTTCTTTATAGATCCTTGTATTATCATAGGCTTCCAACCTGATCTCTTCAAGCTCTTGGAGTTAGAATTTTCTGTGAGACCCTGCTCTATTCAAATCTAAATTTCATTTCTTCATAGCCTAGTAAGCTTTGTGCTCCACTTCTACTAATAAGTGACAAGCTTTCCCAAATACTAGCCGATAGGGTGACATGCCAATAGGGGTCTTGTAGGCAGTCCTATAGGCCCAAAGTGCATCATCTAGCCTTTTGCTCCAATTTTTCCTATTCGGTTGCACTATTTTCTCCAAAATTTTGCTTCACCTCCTAGTTAGAAATCTCTGCCTGGCCATTTGTTTGAGGGTGATACGGAGTAGCTACCTTATGCACGACACCATACTTGCTAAGCAAACTTTACATACTCCGATTACAAAAATGAGTACCCTGGTCACTGATAATGGCTCTAGGGATACCAAACTTGCAAAAAATGTGAGAGTGAACAAACTCTACAGCCACAGAAGAATCATCAGTCCTAGTGGGTTTTGCTTGCATCCACTTCAAAACATAATCAACAGCCAATAAAATGTATGCAAAGCTAAAAGAAGTAGGAAAAGGTCCTATAAAATTAATGCTCCACACTTTAAAGATTTCATAAAACAAAATGGGATGCTGTGGCATTTCATTTCTTCTAGATATGCTACCTGTTTGTTAACTGACGGGTCGTGTTGCGCAACCTTCAAAATAAAACTAAGTTGGATTAATATATAGTTAATGGTGCAACCTAGGTCATTTCCCTTGGAAATGGAGTTCAATGTCTAATTGGGTTTTCTAAGTGTATAAAGATCCTAGAACTACCTAATTTAGGGGGGTTTTGGTTTAATTAAACTAACTAGAATGAAATCGAATTAAAATTCCTAATTGCTACCTAATTATATGAATTATGGTTGAATGATGGACTTGTGACTAGCTTTGGATTCGTCTCTTGGTATTCATTATTTTTATCCTAATTCGATTGTGATTATTTTTGGCTTAAGAGTCCCTAATTATGTCCATTGGCAAATGATCTTGAATTACCATTCAAGATTCAAGAACCTAGTAATTTGATATTAATTGAGACCTTAACTACCATTAAATTACTAATTCTTGTGATTAAGATCTATGAATATTTGAATTGAATGATTAATTGACCAATTAGCCTCTGAATTAATACCCTAAGAGATTCACTTATCCAATTAAGCTCTAATGAATCCTCAAATTAGACAATTAAGCACACCAATTTTAACAAGTATTTCATCAAACACCTTGATTGCACACTTGGAAAATGGTAGGAAAATGAAAATCCTACACTAAAATTAATCAATTAAAACATCAATTGCTCTCCCAATTAGTGTCTAACTAGTCACTAATTACAAGCTACACTAATCCTAATATAATATATCTCAACCAAGCACGCACAAGAAAATAGAAAAGTGTAGAAAGAGATATAAATCTTAGTCAAAATTATGAGTTCTTCTCCATAGATTCAAGCTTCGCCAAGGACTTCTTCCAAGTTAATCACAAGTTGAGAGTTAATGCTTCATTGGAGAATGGATGGAAGTGGAGAATGGATGAGATGAATGGAATGGCGTGGTGTGGATGAAGGAGCATGTTTTGTATGAGTGATTTTATTCGATGAATGGAATCCCCCTCGCCTCTTGGAGCTTGCCTGAATTAATTCCCCTTCCTCACATGGTCATTTAATCATTTCACGTGCTCCTCACAAATCAACCCCTAGCTCCTTCTGACATGGATGAATTGATGCATGGACTTCCTTCGTGAATGAATGATGATTCTTCAACAGCCCACGTTCTATCCGTGTGTATTTTCTTTCATCTCTTCACGTGGCTTACATGTGTTTCATTTAATTTTGTCCACGTGCTCAGCTGCTTGTTTTTTTTCTTGATTGCTCGTAGCTTCATTTACACTTTCCCACTCATTCCCCATGTCACTTGCTACGTCATTTGCTTTTCTTGTGATTCCAGCTCATTTACGCAGCTTCTTCTTTTGTTTGCCCAAGCTTTCACGTGATTCAACTCGCCTTCAGCTCATTTTCTTGTCGACTTTTTGACTTTAATCCCCTTCACCATGTGCAGCTTTTAGTGCTTCCACGTTCTGCACCACATGCTTCTTAATGCGTTGTTCTCTCCATATTCTGGCTATTCTTACGTTCTTTTTCACATTCATCTCCAGCTTACACTTCTTCTCTAATCCAGAACGTAGGTTTATCTCTTTGATGTGAGCTCATTTCCATGTAGAACCTAAGCTTCTTCAGCTGGTCTCGTAGCTTCTTTTTGGGTGGCTAGAGACATGTGTGAATATGTTTATGAGCTGGACGTGCTTCTTTTATTCGTGCTCTATGTGTGTGTAAGTAAGTGTGTGTTTCATCATGTCAACCCCTTGCATGAGTGTGCATGTAGTTGAAGTGAATCAATGTGGGTGTGAGTGCATGTATGCTAATCTATATGCTACATGAAATATGAGACATGAAAGTGTGCTTTGGAAGACACAGGGGCTATGCATGAAGAGGTATTACTAATGCATGAAATGGAAGACATGAGAGTGAGCCCATGCTACGACATGGAAGTGGAAAATGTAGTGCATGCTTGAGAGAGTGCTGTGTTAGTGAAGGAAGCACTGGTGGTGGTGCCATATGTTAACGTGAGAAAGACAAATGGGCTACTCAAGTAAGGGAAATGGGATGAATGATGGCTGGCTCATGTTAGTGTGACTTCAACGTGGGTTAGTGGATGGGTTTAACGTGTATGTGAGTGAGTTGCTTGAAGTGAAGTGCAATGAGTGAAGTGAGCTACTTTCATACGCTGATTCTCATTCCCCTGCACTCTATCATGTGAGCTTGTACCTTCCCTACTCTTCCACATGCCATCAATTCATCTTCATTTTAAATCCTTTTCCATTAAAATCTACACAATAAAAATAAAATAAAATAAAGTAGAATAAAACAAAACAAAACAAAATATTAAGAAAGAAGAATTCATAAAGGAAATATTTCAAATGAAATTTGAGCATTAAAATTCAAAAATTTGCAAATAAATTTCTAAAGTGCAAGTAATGGCCAATAAACTTAATTATCCACCTAATAAAGCCCATTAAACCTTATTTAATTATTAAAATGCTTAAGTTAGGAAGAATAAAATGTATACAAATCATATTTGTCATTAACACCTGACACATCTTTTACAAAAACCAAAGGCATCACGAAATAAAGTAGGCCAATACAATCCACTATCTAGAACCTTTTTAGCAATGCGTTTTGGATTAAAGTGACCTCCACATGCAAGTGTGTGACAAAATTTCAAAATAGAATCAAACTCTATATCAGGTACACAACGTCGAATCACTTGGTCACTACATAGTCTCCATAAGTATGGATCATCCCAAATATAATACCTAACTTCACTCCTAAACTTATTTAACTGATATTTATTCAAATTAACAGGCAATTCAAAAGCAGCTAGATAATTCACTAAGTCAGCATACCAAGGATAGAAACTATGCACAGCATATAAATGCTCATCAAGGAAATCATCATCAATAGGTAAGGAATCTACCTTCGAAGCCTTAATTCTGCTCAAGTGGTTTGCCTCCAAGTTTTTAGCTCCACTTTTATCTCGGATATCAATATCAAACTCTTGAAGTAGAAGCATCCATTTGATCAATCTTGGCTTTGCATTAGGCTTCTTCAGCAAGTACTTCAAGGCTGCATGATCAATAAAAATAATAACTTTAGTATCAAGCAAATAAGATCTAAATTTATTCAAAGCAAAAACAATAGCAAGAAACTCTTTTTTTGTGGTTGTATAATTTGCTTGGGCCCTATCTAGAGTCTTGGACGCATAATGTAACGACCCTAACTTCCAATTATAGTAATTAAGGTTAATTACGTGATTAATAATCATGTATCAAGGTTTGAAGTCATTAAAATTAATTACATCGAGAACAAGTGAGGAAATTTGAAACCTTAATGTTGCTAGGGTCATTAGCTAGACAATTACAATTATTCGAATGCATGAGTGAATTTAATTATTAATGAGGAGCCTTTGATACTCCCATCCATCATTTCCAACTCATAAAATTCTCCTACAAGTGTTTCTAAATCATTCCTTAGCATTACCTTAAGAGAAACTAAGGTTTCTAGGTGAATATGAGAAATAGAGCACTTTCGCAGCGGCTAAATTCACTTGCGCTGCGGCCAATTACTCTCGGTTCAACTCCTTACGTCTTCACAAATTTTTCACATTTCGCCGCGGCCAAATGCCCCTTTCGCCGCGGCCAAATACCCTCTAGAACACCCCCAAATCTGCCTCTCAGGCTTAGCCGCGGCTAACATCACTATTCGCCGCGGCCAATTGCTCTCTGTTTTCTTCCCTGGCAGGTTCGCCACATTTGGCCGCGGCCAATTCTTCTCTGTTACGATTTGGCCTAGGCCAATTAAATATTGGCCGCGGCTAATTCCCTTTTGTTCCTACAACTCCCAAGATTTCATCTTATGCTCTCCAATTTCCCTCCAATATCACTCTAGGGCCATTCTACCTTAATTTATGCAACTTTAGTGATAATTATGTACCTTAATTACCCAACTAATCTATCATTACCCTTTTAGCATTTATATGTGGATTTTCCTACTCATCTTTACGATTTTACGTCAACAAATTATAAATCTCCCACAATGGTCATTCAATCATATTTCACTGGGTATTTCTTGCATTAATAGTCAAGTGTATAAGGAACACATCATGGGATTACATTCTATGTTAACAAAATACAACTTCTACACTTGGCAATGCAGATACATGATGATGCTATACAAGGCTTAACAAAATTAGCATCTACCCTATTCTACTCAGACCAAGTGTAGCTCCCCACACTGGGCCTCTGCTCATGGATGTTCATCCACTTGCTTACCCTTATCCTTACTCGAAGAACCCTCACCTGAAATGTTAATCCCATAAGACGGGGTGAGATATGAATCTCAGTAACCAAGGCAATTCCATCATATACTCCATATTAATTCACATACATGCATAATTTCACATAAACACCAACAGTAGACCATTCATATCAGTAAATGAAATAATTAGGCTATCATGATTACTATCCCATACTAGCAATCATATTATCACATGTTAAAGGCCATTAACATCGGAGAGGCCCGTCCACGGCACCTACTCCTCATTGAGCACAACCGGGGCTCAGTGCATCTGGGGTTTGATCATAACCCAGTGCTTGATCGAAGCACATGCACGGGTGGCAGCCGCACCACAGCTCCACCATGGACTCACAAGGTCCAATCACAATTTAACAGATAGCCAACCAATTCATTCAACATTTCAAATCATTCATGTACAGTAAAATATGAAATTAACACAGATATATAAATGGAATTAATGTAAACCCGGTTACCTCACTTGTAGACACTTGCAACAATCACCAATGGTGCAGAAATCCCCCTATAACCATAGCATCATAGAATTACCACTCTAATTCATCATTAATAGTCATAATCAGTACCCAAGGAATTTAAAATGCTAATGACTACCCAAGAATCATTTACCCAGCCACAACAAGTTCCAATTTCGGATTTAAGTGTCATCTAGCAGAAAACTCCACATTCCACCGAAAATCTTAAGCAATTTCGTGCAAAACTAACACCCATTTTCTAAATCAGCTATGGGGGTCTCAAATTAACCAATAAAGCATCCAAATGGAGGGTTTAAACTCACCCAAAGTTAGCCCTAAGCTCAACCTACGAATTTCATCAAGAAAACCCCCAAACACTCACATTTCAGATTTTGGGTAGGATGAAAATGCTCCAAATGAAAAACTAATCGGACCAAATTAAAGGGAAAGATGAGGGGATTAAGTTGTATAATTATTACCTTGGCTGAATCTTGCTCTAAGTGTGGGAAAATGCAGAATTTTGGTCCCAAACCCTAGCCTCATTCTCCACCTCCGAATTTTGCCTCTCAAGTCTTATGTTTCAGCAAGTGAGAAAGTGGCTGGGGTATTAGGGTTAAAGTTGGGTTTTAGTTGGGTCAAGTATGGGTCATGGGCTGCTTCAAGATCCACTTTCATTTGGGCTTCAGATTTTTTAAGTTTGTTGGGCCAGTTTAGAGGTGTTGGGCTGCAGAATTTACTGGGCCAGTTTTTACACTTAAGTTGCTGAAATTTAACTAGGTTTGGGCCAAGTTTGAAGAGCTCAAGAGTTTTAGGTCTGCACAAGGATTATTGGGCCACTTAGAAGAGTCTATACAAGGTAAATCTTGGGCCTCCATCACACTAAATTATGTTAGGTTTGCACATAATCCATTGGGCCTCTATTAGCCTATTCTCATGATCTATTAATTTAGGCCTAGATAGAATTTCCATCCCAATTAAATCTCAAACCCATATTAATAATTTATCTCTCTAAAGTCTCCATTCACTTAACTTGCCCAATGAGCCCATATTAATTACTCTTAATTAATTCTAATCCATGATTAATATCTTAATTAATTATGGGGTGTTACATTCTCCCCTCCTTTTAGAAATTTTGTCCTCAAAATTAAACATACCTTACTCAAATACTGCAGGATAATCCTTCCTTATTGCTTCCTCGATTTCCCAAGTTGCTTCATCCGGAGTAAGTCCTCTCCATACTACCTTTACCAGGAGGATGTCCTTATTACGCAGCTATTTGACCTTTGAGTCCACAATCCTTTCCGGCTCAACCACATAAGACAAATCATCTTGTAGATGCACATTCTCATGCTCAATGACATGCAAAGGGTCCGGGTGGTACTTTTTCAGTTGGGACACATGGAACACATCATGCAATCTGGCCAGGTTTGGAGGTAATGCAACTCTATAGGCCACGGGTCCTATCCTTTCAGGGATTTGGAAAGGACCAAGATAACGAGGACTGAGCTTTCTTGTCCTAATAGATCGTCCTACACCCGTCACTGGAGTAGCCTTAAGGAACACATGGCCTCTCGTCTCAAATTCTAAGGGTCTCCTTTTCTTATACTCATAACTCTTTTGCCTACTCTGGGCAGCCAACAACTTCTTTCTAATGAGTTCTATCTGATGGGTGGTTTGGTCCACTATGTCTGGACCTAAGAGGCTCCTCTCACCAAGTTCTACCCAACACAAGGGTGACCGACACTTCTTCCCATAAAGTGCCTCAAATGGTGCCATCTGAATGCTGGAATGGTAACTATTATTATAAGCAAACTCAGCTAAAGGCAAGTACACATCCCAACTCCCTTTTAACTCCAGCACACTAGCTCTAAGCATGTCCTCAAGGGTCTGAATGGTCCTTTCAGTCTGTCCATCAGATTGAGGATGATAAGCAGTGCTAAAGTTAAGGCTAGTGCCTAAAGCTTCTTGTAGAGACTGCCAAAATTTTGATGTGAATCTTGGGTCTCTATCCGACACAATGCTATTAGGGACACCATGCAATCTTACAATCTCACAAACATACAGCTGAGCTAGTCTATCTAGAGAATAAGTGGCTTTAATAGGTAGAAAGTGGACAGATTTCATCAATCTATCCACAATCACCCAAATAGCATCATAACCCGAGGAAGTTCTAGGCAAACCCATCACAAAATCCATGGATATACCATCCCATTTCCATTCCGGAATCTCTAAAGGGTGCAACAAACCTGCGGGTCTTTGGTGCTCAATCTTAACCCTTTGACAAATTAGACACCTAACAACAAACTCTGCTATGTCCGACTTCATCCCAGGCCACCAAAAGCTCTTCTTTAAATCCCTATACATCTTAGTGGTGCCCGGATGGATGGTGTACTTACTCTTATGAGCTTCTGATAGTATAATGTTCCTCAACTCTTCATCCTTGGGTATGCACACTCTACCCTGATACCTCACCAAACCATCTTCTGATAGGTCAAAATCCTTGACCTCACCACTCCTTAGTTGATCTTTAATTCCTCCCCAGTAGGCATGTAGCTGTTGGGCCTCTTTAATTCTCTTCCTAAGGTCATTTTCTATCCTCAACTCTCCTAAAAGAATACTACTAGGGTTCATTGAAATTGATAAATTCAAATCTCTCATCTCCTCAATCAACCTTTGCTCTCTAAGCATCATCATTGCCATGTGAATAGATTTCCTACTCAAGGCATCGGCGACTACGTTCGCCTTCCCTGGATGATACTTTAAGGAGAAGTCATAATCCTTAAGGAATTCCATCCACCTCCTTTGTCTCATGTTCAACTCTTTTTGGTCAAATAAGTACTTCAAACTCTTGTGATCACTATACACCTCAAATTGGGCACCATAGAGATAGTGCCTCCAAATCTTAAGGGCAAAAACTACAGCCGCTAGCTCTAGGTCATGGGTAGGATAATTCTCTTCATGGGGCCTAAGCTGCCTAGAAGCATAGGCTATCACCCTACCTTGTTGCATTAAGACACACCCTAATCCCTTCTTAGAAGCATCACTATAGACTGTGAATGTCTCTTTAGGGTCTGGTATCACTAACACAGGTGCAGTGGTAAGCCTATCCTTAATCTCCTGAAAGGCATTCTCACACTTAGCATCCCACACAAATGGTTAGTCCTTCCTAGTCAATTTTGTCAAAGGCAGGGCTAACTGAGAAAATCCCTTAATGAATCTTCTATAGTAGCCAGCTAGACCTAAGAAGCTTCGGATTTCGGTCACTGTTTTAGGTCTCTCCCAATTCAGTACCGCTTCTACCTTGCTAGGGTCTACTGCTACCCCTCGTTCCGATATCACATGACCTAGGAATTTGACCTCCCGTAGCCAAAACTCACACTTGCTCAACTTAGCATACAACTGATGCTCTCTCAAGATTTGAAAAACTATCCTAAGATGCTCTTTATGCTCTTCACTACTTTTAGAGTAGATGAGGATGTCATCAATGAACACTACCACAAATCGATCCAGATAAGGCCTAAAAATCCTATTCATATAATCCATGAAAATGGCAGGGGCATTGGTTAACCCGAAAGGCATGACTAGGAACTCATAATGGCCATATCTAGTCTTAAAGGCAGTTTTAGGTACATTCTCAGCCTTGACTCTAAGTTGGTGATACCCTGATCTAAGGTCAATCTTTGAAAAGACCGACGCTCCCGCTAATTGGTCAAGCAAGTCATCAATTCTAGGCAAAGGGTACTTATTCTTGACAGTCGCTTGGTTCAATTGCCTATAGTCAATGCAAAGTCTAAGACTACCATCTTTCTTTTTGACAAACAACACTGGTGCTCCCCACGGAGACACACTAGGCCTAATAAATCCTTTTTCAAGCAACTCTTCTAATTGACTTTTCAACTCCACCAACTCAGCAGGCGCCATTCTGTATGGGGCCTTAGATATTGGACCTGTACCGGGTACCAAATCAATAGAAAATTTTAGCTCTCTCTCTGGAGGTAGTCCACTAAACTCTCTAGGGAAAACCTCAGGGAACTCCCTAATCACAGGTATATCCTCCAACCCATCATCTACCTCAGCATGCAATGAAAAGAATACTAGGAACCCTTGGCAACCACGCCTAAGGCACCTCTCAGCTTGGGCGGCGGACACACAAGTAAGCTCAGTCATAGGACAAGTCTCAGGTATATTTACAGGTAAGGAAACAGTTTTACGGTTACAGTCAAGTATCACATTATTAGCAGACAGCCAATCCATGCCAATGATTACATCAAAGTCACACAAAGGGATACAAACCAAATCAAGGGTAGTACAACGGCTATCCAATTGTACAATACAGTTTAAACATACATAAGATGTAATCATAGAATATCTAGTAGGGGTGGACACAGATAATTCAAATGGCAACAGGCTAATTTTTAGACCCAGACGCTTAACACAGTTATATGAGATGAATGAGTGGGTTGCACCCGAGTCAAACAATGCATCTACGACATGATTATGGACAAGTAAATTACCTCGGATCAGACTAGGGGATCTACTAGCCTCTTGCTGCGTAAGTGCGAACACCCTTCCTTGTATAGGCGGCTTAATGGATGTCGCCGACTCCCGTGACACCGTGCAAGTCCGTGCATAGTGTCCAGGCTTCCCACAATTGTAGTACACTGGGCATGGCCCATTCCCATGGTTCTTGCCACACTTGGCACAAGTAGGTGGGGCACTATTTGCATTTCTTGGTGGTCCTATACTTCTCCTTTGAGAGACATTCCTTGGGGGTTGTCTCCTTCCCCAAGAGCCACTTCCACTATGGGCTCCTTTCTTGCTTCCGCCCCTAAAGGGCTCCATACCCCGGTCACGTTTTCCTTCTAGGGTCTTTTTTCTCTTGGCCTCACTTTCCATCATGGCCCTCTCTGTCACTCTACATTTCTCCACCAATTCGTCAAAATTACGAATTTGTAGAGATACAATCTTATCTTTGATTTCCGGTCTCAAACCCCTTTCGAATTTTTTAGCCTTCCATGGCTCATCGTCAAATCTCTTCAAGTAAGAGGAGAAGCGAGACAATTGGATAAATTTAGCTGTGTATTGGTCCACATTCATATCCCCTTGCTCAAGGAAGTTAAACTCGGCTTCCTTGTCCGCCCTCACCGATGGTGGGAAATATTTGCTCTCAAAAGCCGTTTGAAAACTTTCCCAAGTTAAGGGTATCTCCCTTGCATTCAAAAATCGGGAGGCATTCCTCCACCAATGTTCAGCCTCACCCTCCAACTTGTAAATGGCCAACTTTGCCTTTTGTTCGGTGGTGCAAGTCATAACCGCAAAGATTTTCTCTACTTGCATCAGCCACCTCTCAGCTTTTTCAGTGTCTAAATCCCCCAAAAAGGATGGAGGATCAGCTTTTCAGAATTTGGCCAATGCAAAAGAGAGGTCACCATCCTCCCTTTGGTGTCCCACACCAGGGTTATGACCAGCCCCCACATGATTTTCCATCGGCACCTCTTGGTTCTGCTTATTCATATTTTCGTGTAGCTGTTGCAGCACTTGTACAGTCGCCGCATGAGCCTCGGCTTGCTCTTGAAGCCGGTCAGTCATTGCTCTAACTGTAGTTTCATGGGCCTCAGCTTGTTCTCTCATTCGGTTAGCCATTGCAGCCATGGCCTCTTGCATCTCTCTTAGCATCTCAGTTGTTTCTCTGCGTGTAGCCATCTTAGCTCTGCAATGCTACAAGCACAACCATAAGCATCCTCCATTAAGCTACAGCCCAAGGCAATAATACACAACTCCACCCATGGCAGGTATATGTATGTATGAGAGTTATCTCTAAGTCATAATGCTCCTATTCCTATCAAGCATGCATCATGATTGCTAAGTTTTCTAACCACAGAGCTATAAAACAACCACACTTGCCTGAACCATCGCTCTGATACCAACTGTAACGACCCTAACTTCCAATTATAGTAATTAAGGTTAATTATGTGATTAATAATCATGTATCAAGGTTTGAAGTCATTAAAATTAATTACGTCGAGAACAAGTGAGGAAATTTGAAACCTTAATGTTGCTAGGGTCATTAGCTAGACAATTACAATTATTCGAATGCATGAGTGAATTTAATTATTAATGAGGAGCCTTTGATACTCCCATCCATCATTTCCAACTCATAAAATTCTCCTACAAGTGTTTCTAAATCATTCCTTAGCATTACCTTAAGAGAAACTAAGGTTTCTAGGTGAATATGAGAAATAGAGCACTTTTGCCGCAGCTAAATTCACTTGCGCCGCGGCCAATTACTCTCGGTTCAACTCTTTACATCTTCACAAATTTTTCACATTTTGCCGCGGCCAAATACCCCTTTCGCCGCGGCCAAATACCCTCTGGAACACCCCCAAATCTGCCTCTCAGGCTTAGCCGCGGCTAACATCACTATTCGCCGCGGCCAATTGCTCTCTGTTTTCTTCCCTGGCAGGTTCGCCACATTTGGCCACGGCCAATTCTTCTCTGTTACGATTTGGCCTAGGCCAATTAAATATTGGCCGCGGCTAATTCCCTTCTGTTCCTACAACTCCCAAGATTTCATCTTATGCTCTCCAATTTCCCTCCAATATCACTCTAGGGCCATTCTACCTTAATTTATGCAACTTTAGTGATAATTATGTACCTTAATTACCCAACTAATCTATCATTACCCTTTTAGCATTTAGATGTGGATTTTCCTACTCATCTTTACGATTTTACGTCAACAAATTATAAATCTCCCACAATGGTCATTCAATCATATTTCACTGGGTATTTCTTGCATTAATAGTCAAGTGTATAAGGAACACATCATGGGATTACATTCTATGTTAACAAAATACAACTTCTACACTTGGCAATGCAGATACATGATGATGCTATACAAGGCTTAACAAAATTAGCATCTACCCTATTCTACTCAGACCAAGTGTAGCTCCCCACACCGGGCCTCTGCTCATGGATGTTCATCCACTTGCTTACCCTTATCCTTACTCGAAGAACCCTCACCTGAAATGTTAATCCCATAAGACGGGGTGAGATATGAATCTCAGTAACCAAGGTAATTCCATCATATACTCCATATTAATTCACATACATGCATAATTTCACATAAACACCAACAGTAGACCATTCATATCAGTAAATGAAATAATTAGGCTATCATGATTACTATCCCATACTAGCAATCATATTATCACATGTTAAAGGCCATTAACACCGGAGAGGCCCGTCCACGGCACCTACTCCTCATTGAGCACAACCGGGGCTCAGTGCATCTGGGGTTTGATCATAACCCAGTGCTCGATCGAAGCACATGCACGGGTGGCAGCCGCACCACAGCTCCACCATGGACTCACAAGGTCCAATCACAATTTAACAGATAGCCAACCAATTCATTCAACATTTCAAATCATTCATGTACAGCAAAATATGAAATTAACACAGATATATAAATGGAATTAATGTAAACCTGGTTACCTCACTTGTAGACACTTGCAACAATCACCAATGGTGCAGAAATCCCCCTATAACCATAGCATCATAGAATTACTACTCTAATTCATCATTAATAGTCATAATCAGTACCCAAGGAATTTAAAATGCTAATGACTACCCAAGAATCATTTACCAAGCCACAACAAGTTCCAATTTCGGATTTAAGTGTCATCTAGCAAAAAACTCCACATTCCACCGAAAATCTTAAGCAATTTCGTGCAAAACTAACACCCATTTTCTAAATCAGCTATGGGGGTCTCAAATTAACCAATAAAGCATCCAAATGGAGGGTTTAAACTCACCCAAAGTCAGCCCTAAGCTCAACCTACGAATTTCATTAAGAAAACCCCCAAACACTCACATTTCAGATTTTGGGTAGGATGAAAATGCTCCAAATGAAAAACTAATCGGACCAAATTAAAGGGAAAGATGAGGGGATTAAGTTGTATAATTATTACCTTGGCTGAATCTTGCTTTAAGTGTGGGAAAATGCAGAATTTTGGTCCCAAACCCTAGCCTCATTCTCCACCTCCGAATTTTGCCTCTCAAGTCTTATGTTTCAGCAAGTGAGAAAGTGGCTGGGGTATTAGGGTTTAATTTGGGTTTTAGTTGGGTCAAGTATGGGTCATGGGCTGCTCCAAGATCCACTTTCATTTAGGCTTCAGATTTTTTAAGTTTGTTGGGCCAGTTTAGAGGTGTTGGGCTGTAAATTTACTGGGCCAGTTTTTACACTTAAGTTGCTGAAATTTAACTAGGTTTGGGCCAAGTTTGAAGAGCTCAAGAGTTTTAGGTCTGCACAAGGATTATTGGGCCACTTAAAAGAGTCTATACAAGGTAAATCTTGGGCCTCCATCACACTAAATTATGTTAGGTTTGCACATAATCCATTGGGCCTCTATTAGCCTATTCTCATGATCTATTAATTTAGGCCTAGATAGAATTTCCATCCCAATTAAATCTCAAACCCATATTAATAATTTATCTCTCTAAAGTCTCTATTCACTTAACTTGCCCAATGAGCCCATATTAATTACTCTTAATTAATTATAATCCATGATTAATACCTTAATTAATTATGGGGTGTTACACATAAGCTATCACATGGGACCTTTTATTCACTCTCTGGCTCAAAACTGCACTTACAGCAAAATTAGAGGCATCATATAAAAGCTCAAATGGGAGGTTCCAATCAGGAGGCTTAATAATGGGTGGGGAAGTCAATATGTTCTTAAGATCATCAAAAGCTATTTTACATGCATCATCAAAATGGAAATCAACATCTTTTTGTAACAGCTTAGATAATGGCAAGGTAATTTTACTAAAATCCTAGATGAATCTTCTATAAAAGCTTACATGACTTAGAAAAGACTAGACCTTCCAAACACATGTCGGTTATGGCAAGGAAGTGACAACATCTATCTTAGCCTTATCAACCTCTATGCCCTGTTCAGATACAACATGACCTAATACAATGACTTTTTGAACCATAAAATGACACTTTTCAAAATTAAGTACAAGGTTCTTCTCTATGCATCTTGCTAGGACTCTATTTAGACTACAAAGCCAGTCATCAAAAGAGTTCCCATATATAGTAAAATCATCCATAAAAATTTCTATACAGTGTTCCAGAAAATCACTAAAAATAGAAACCATGCACCACTGGAAAGTTCCATGGGCATTGCAAAGACCAAAAGGCATTTGTCTGTAGGCATATGTTCCAAATGGGCATGTAAATGTTATCTTCTCTTGATCCTTCGGGGCTATGCATATATGGAAATATCCTAAAAATCTATTAAGAAAATACTAGTGAGACTTCCCAGCTAAACGCTCAAGCATCTAATCAATAAAAAGGAGGGGGTAATGATCCTTTCTAGTGACTAAATTAAGCCTCCTATAATCAATGCAAACCTTCCAATTGTTCTGTACACGTGTCGGCACCAATTCATTATTTTCATTCCGGATTACTGTGATCCCTGATTTTTTTGGAATCACCTGCATAGGACTAACCCACTGATTGTCTGAAATAGGATATATATTGCTAGTAGATAAAAGTTTAGAAACTTCCTTTTTAACCACATCCAAAATAAGTGGGTTCAATCTCCTTTGAGGTTGTCTCACTAGTTTTACCCCATCCTCCAACAGAATTCGATGCATGCATATGTCAGTGCTAATGCCAGGTATGTCAGCCAAGGTCCATCCTATTACTTGTCTTCTCCTCCTCAGAACCTCTAGAAGCTTCTCTTCCTCCTCTAGAATAATGTCACTAGCTACAATCACCATAAGCTTCTCATCTTTCTCCAAATAGGCATACTTGGGATTGTCTGGCATCGGTTTGAGCTCTATGGTAGGAGCTTGTTCAACTGAAGGTATGAGTGGTTTGATTTCAATCTCTTCCATACCAAACACCTATTTAGATAACTCACAGATAGAAGAAACAGCTTTCCCATCCTTGGGAACATCAGTAGTATGGGAAGAATCAAAAGAATTAGCAATCAAGTGAATATCAACATCATGATTACCCAAACTACCCATATCAACATGCAAAGACTCATCAGACCCAGAAAGATCAACAAAACCAGTAAAATCAATAGAGGTTTTAGATGAAAGAGAATCAATCTGATCAGTAATAGATTCTCTAGAGTCAATATCATCATACAAGCTCAAAAATTCATCAATTTCTCTACATATAGTACAAGAATGAGAGTTATCACAAGTGTGTCTCAAAGAATCATCAAGATCAACAATATCACAAGAATTAATCAACATGCTATTCCTAAACTTAGTACTAGCATCATCAACTAGTATATCAATCAAGTTGACACTAAAAATAGAGTTATCATCATAGGGGTGTTTCATGGCATCAAATATATTAAATTGTATCGCATTGCCAGCAAACTCCATTAGAAGAGTACCCTCATGCACATTGATAATTGTTTTTGTAGTTTTTAAGAAAGGTTTACCTAAGATTAGTGGGGCATGTTCATGAGACCTATATCTATCATCCTCCATGTTAAGGACATAAAAATCAACTACAAAAATTAAATCCTTTACCTTAACTAGGACATCCTCCAAAACTCCTGAAGGATAAACGATGCTTCTGTTTGCAAGCTATACAACCACTCCAGTAGGTTTTAGCTCTCCCATTTACAAAGATAAATACACTAATTTAGACATAACATTTATAGCAGCACCAAGATCAATCAGAGTACCAGAAAACTCAAAATTTCCAATAATGTATGGAATTGTAAAAGTGCCCGGATCTTAATGCTTAGTAAGCATTGTTGGCTGTATAAATGCTAAAACATTCTTGCCAAAATTGATTTTTTCATTCCCTCTTAGCTACCTCTTGTTGGTACATATTTCCTTGAGAAATTTGGCGTATTTAGGGATGGTCTTGATTGCATCTAACAAAGGTATATTGACCTTAACCTTCTTGAAAGTCTCAAGAATTTCTTTTTCAATTTTTGCTTTAGTTTTCCTCTTTCCCAAGGTAGGTCTATGTGGGAAAGGAAAAATCTTCTTTGGCTTCTCTTCTTTCTTAGGCTAATCTAGTGCGACATGTGTTTTTGATGACGCTGGCTTATCCATGGTAATGATATCTGAGGATCCTGGAAGTTCTTTTCTACTTCTTAATATAATGGCATAAACGCCATTTCCTTTAGGATTCACCACAATCTGAGAAGGTAATTGCCCTGATCCTTGGCTTTTTACCTCATTAAGAGAGGTAGCCAACTGACTAATCATGTTTTCCACATTTTTGTTCTAAGTTCGCATTTTATTTTCTATCTTTTACATTTCTTGTATGTGTCTATTCTCACTTTGTTCCATCTTATCCAAGAGTTGGTTCATTATAAGCTCCATGCTATTATCCTTCTTTGGTTCCTCTTGTATAGGAACTGATTACCTTATAGGTTAGAAAAGCTGTGCACTAGGTCCGGTAACATTATATCTATTCTGTTGTTGCCTTACCCCATATCTCAAGTTGGGGTGATCCCTCTATCCTGGATTGTATGTATTAGAATAGGGATTATACTTTTGTTGCCCTTGTTGCATTGGCCTGACTGGAAACATCCTAGCATAAGTCTCTACTCTATCCTCTAACATCGGGCATTGATCAGTAGGATGTGTAGTTAAATAGCATATGTCACATAGAGGTCCCACCAAGGTAGTAAAGGTAGATGTCTGCCTAGGTGTATAACACTATGGATAAGAATGCATCTGAGTAGCATAAGACTATGGTTCACAAGTTTGAGATGGAGTAGAGGATGACTATGGCTGCTACTGAGCTAAAGCAATCTACCAAACCATAGAGGTTAACTCATCCAACTGACTCCTAAACCGAGTATCATACTGTGGAGTACCTAACTCATTTACTCCTCTTACCACCTACATTGATCTAGAACCAAATTGCTGAGCATTTTGAGCCATCTTATCAATCAACTCCTAGGCTCTTGTAGGTGTCAAATCACTTAAGGCTCTACTAGAAGCAGCATCAATCATGTTTCTATCCATGTTTAACAGCCCCTCATAGAAGTACTGAATAAGTAACTGATTAGAAATTTGATGGTAAGGACAACTAGTCAACAATCTCTTAAATCTTTCCCAGTACTCATACAAAGCCTCTCACCATTCTGTCTGATCCCATATATTTCCTTCCTTATTGATGCAGTGCGAGAAGTAGGAAAGAATTTTTCCAAGAAAAGCCTCTTTAGTTGATCCCAAGAAGTGATAGCACCAGGGGGTAAATAGTACAACCAGTCCTTGGCTCCGAGCTTAATTTGTTCTTCTTAGACTCCCTGTGGCTTTATAGTAGAGTAGACAACATGGAATTCCTTCATATGTTTATGAGGGTCATCTCTTACAAGTCTATGAAATTTAGGAAGTAAATGAATCAAACTAGATTTAAGCTCAAAATTTGCATCTAATTCAGGATATTGTATACAAAGATTTTGATAATGCACATTAGGAGCTGTCAATTCTTTAATGGTTCTTACATGCATGTTGTCATTCAAATTTGCATTTACGTTCAAGTTAGCTTGAACATGCATATTCATGTTAGCATTCACTTGATCTTGTTCAGCCATATTATCACTATCAAATTGAAGTACACAATCAATTCCTTGTATACAATCAAAAGCAGAAGAAGTATTACCACTAATTCCTACATTATTTTTATTTTTCTTAATCCTTACTTATTTTCTAAAGGTTCTTTTAATTTTTGGATCTAAATCAATTAATTTCTCACCAGAGGTCCTTGTCATAAACCAATTAGACAAGCAAAAACTAAGAAGGAACACAAAAAATCAACAAAGAAAAATTAAAACAATAAATCTAGAAAATTTAGAAAAATCTTAGAAAATTCAAGAAAATACTAAAAAATTAGAAAAAGTGCCTAAAATGTTGGAATTTGGCCAAAAAATGGTGCACCTAATAGCTTTGCTATTTTTTTTCTTAAAACACCCAAAAACCTTGGAAAACAAAGTTTAAGAATTTTCTGGGCACTTTAAACAAAAATTCTAACAAACAGCACAATCAATTCAAGCAACCGAAATGTCCAAAACCCAACTTCAAAACAGGGGAAAAACAAAACAAAAACAGAGCAAAAATACTAAGAAACCTTCTTTAAACAATTAAGAAACTAAACTCCCTGGCAACAGTGACAAATTTGACAATTGTGTCGTGCAATCTCCAATAAAACTAGGTAGAAAAATAAATTTGTAGGTAATGGTGCAACCTATGTTATTTTCTAAGGAGTTTTTGCCTCTAATTGTTTGTGAAAGAGTATTCCAAGTATCACTAAATAAAATTGTTTAGAGAATTTTGAATTACTAAAAAGTAATTGATCTAAACTTGAAATGACAAGAGTAAAAACTTAAGACTAAGTGAAGCAAACAACTAAGAAAATATGGTAGCTAGCCTTTAGATGGACTTCCTAGAATTCAATTATCCTTGCTCTCTTTTTAGTGTACCAAAATTAGATTTAAATTCTTGCTCATTAGTGTATTCTTCATAAGAACTCTTGAATTACCATCCAAGACTCAATTCACTAATAATTCAAGGATTTTGTAACCATAAGAAACTTTGAAGAATTAATCAATTAAGTTAGAAATAAGAACACACTAAAACCAATTCTAAATACTCATAAAAATCTACTACACAATCCACTTAAAATGCTAATTAACTGATTAGATTAATAAATTTCTTAACACATTAATTGCACAAAAATTCTAGCCATTTAATTCAAAAACCATTGCATTAATTAGCCTATAATCAAGAGGAAATTAAACACTCTCACAAATACATACGTGCAGGTCACACAGCCATAAATTCTTATGAGACGCTTACACCATTCTCCCCTTTACCTTACACACACCCATACATGATTGAAGGAAGCCACACCAGAACCACGATGGATTACACACACATGCAGATTGCATTACATTCACACATAGATAGTTTTTCCACTTCATCCATACACTATACTAGGTCCCACTTATTCCACGTCCCTCGAATTCTCTCATTTCATGCTGCATAATCATTCAAGAGCAGAAATGTGTAGTGCAAAGTTTATTCCACATAGCTTCACATGCTCCACGAGTCCAGCTCACCCACAAGCACACATTATACACTTAACGAAGCACTATGTAATGAATGGAAGCATGGAGATTAGCACGAGTTGAATGTGGCTGAAATAGAGAAGAAGCTCAGGCACAAATGCACTCTGGTTTAGAGCGAGGAGAAGAGCATATAACAAGCCACGAGTTTGATGGGATCAGATGAAGAAGCTTCGTTCATAAGTCAAGGAGCATGCACACCCACACTTATACACACATGAAGGAACACATGAAAGAGGCTAATGTGAGGAGCTGGAATAAATAATTAAATGAAGCTCACAATTTTAGCAAGAGGAAGCACATGAGAATGAGTTATGGGTTGAGTTATAAACACGTGAAAAAGAATTAAGGAAGCACGTGATTAGGGGCTAAAGATGGGAGGCAGATTCATCCATCAATCCATTGTAAAATACATAATTCTATCATCCATCGTCATACTTCATCCGTAGCACATCTTCCACTCCATTTCCCCCATTATTCCACCTTCAATGAAGCATTAAATATCTATCTTGTGGCTAGCATGGAAGAAGGTCCTTGGTTGAAGCTTGAGTCCATATAATAGCAAGGAATTTTGGCTAAGCTTCCTATTTTATTTTCTCTCTTTCTACATTAATTTTTGTTCTTGAACTTGTTTGGTTATACTTGTAATTGACTGAGATTAATGTAGTTTATGATTGATGGCTGGTTAGACATTGATTAAGAGAGAATTTAAATGATTATTTGATTAATTTTTGTGTTGGATTTTCATTATTCTCTAATTTTCCATGTATGCAATTAAGGTATTCAATGAAATATATAAGTGAAATTGTGTGCTTGATTATTTGATATGAGGATTCCTTGGAGTTTGATTAGTTAATTACACACTTTAGGATGATAATCCAAAGGCCAATTAATTGTTTAATCAATCAAATTGAATGTTCATTGATCCTAAAGGTAAGAATTAATAGTTTAGTGTGAGGTTGAGGTTTCAATTTAGTATCAACTTGTTAATTTCTTGAATCTTGAATGGTAATTCAAGATCATTTTTCATGAACACAATTAGGGACTCTTAGGCTAGAATTAATTACAATTGAATTAGGATAAAGATAGTGGATACCAAGGGACGAATTCAAAGCCAGTCATAAGTCTACCAGTCACCTTATAGTTCATGCAATTAGGTAGTGATTAGGAATTTTATTTCAATTTCACTTTAGTTAGTTTAATTAGATCAAACTCCCCTTAAATTAGGTAATTTTGGGATCCTTATACACTTAGAAAATCTAGTTGAATATTGAAATCCATTTTCAAGTGAGATGACTTGAGATGACCTAGGTTGCACCACTAGCTATATATTTTCTCAACCTAGTTTATTTTGAGGTTGTGTAACACAACCATCAAATACATCAAGCAACAACACATACAAGCATCTCAACTTAATCAAACATTCAAATGCATATAAGATAGAGAGATAGAGCTACCTTATGGAGCTAGAAGCTTCAAACTACTACTAACTCCTATAAACCCTTTCTTTTCTTTAGTTTTTCACTTCCTCTTGAACTTGCATTTGTTTGATATACCTATAGTAATATGCAATGCCAAAAAGCTTATTAAGATCCATTTCAAGTCTTGTCATTTTCACTTAGGTTCTTTAGAACCTAGTATACTTGTTTAAGCCACTTAGGTTCCTGAAGAGGTCAATATTGGATTTTAGTTTCTAGGCTCCCCAATCTTATTTTCTATAAGCCATGTAACTCTAATGGAATTCATTTGGATCTTCATTTACATAATTGCACAAAACTAGAGCCAACTTGCTCTTTTAGGCTCTTTATGTGCCTTAAAAATTCATCTTCCAAAAATAAAGCTTCTAAATTCAATCCAATAGTTCTATTAGTGTTTATAATTTACATCTAGACCATTCGTAACCTTAGAATAAATAAAACAACTCTTTAGCTACATAATTCCTATCATGGCTAAACTTAGCACATAAGGGAGCCCAGTGGAGTTTTTGTCTTTCTCCTAGGGAATTTAATACCTATGGAGTATCCTTAGTTCCTTTCTAGTTTAAGGGTGATCTTACATGGCTTAAAATATCTTCCTAGAGTTCTAAAACATCTAATGTGCAATTTGAACCCTAGGTAGCTTATTTTGTATTCTATGGCTTTCTACTTGATTCCAATTACATAATCTTATTCTATACCCTTCAAAACCACCATTCTTAACATGCTTTTGCCAACAACATATTCATTTTAGCATCTTCATGGTTAGGCCGAACCAAAAGAGAAGAAAAACTCAAGGAAGGAGAAGTATTCTATCTTGTATCTTTCCTTGTTTGAAAGCACTTCCAATGGTGATTTTTATGGGATAATTGGTTGCTCCAAATATCCTCTTTTCTTCAATTGGTTAGCCATCAAACACATCCTTTCAAAAAGATAAAACCACCATTAGAAAGAGCATGAAGAAAAGGTAAAGTTTCCTAAGTAGCATGTGGCAAGAAAATGCACCATTTCTTACTTATTCGCTTTGGTTTCTTTTCTCTCTTTTCCCTTCTTCCTGATGCCCTCTATGGCTAAAGTTAAAGCTCAAATAAGTTGGTTTAAGGAGGAAAAAAGCTAGCGTGACCCATTTAAGAAGAAAAGGAGATATTTTAAACTTTTTTCTATAATTACAATTTTACCACTAAATTTTATTGTTCTGTTTGAACTTGTTTTAAATTCTTTTTGAGAACTATCTTTTTGATATAAAAATTGAGGCTCTCTACTTTATTAAAATTATTAAATTTCAAATTTTTGGGATTTAAAACCATACCAAATCATCTGATTAAAGTTACAGTTAACCAACATCCTAAATCGTGTACTTGAAAGGTTTTAACCATTATGATAATTCTTATGGTTTTTAGGGCCTTTGAGAACCCTAGTGAGCTTAATTTTATCTTTTAAAACTTTCTTCTTTAAGTCTCTAGAAAGATGCTCAAAATTATGATTTTGTTATTGGTATGCCAATTTCTCTGTTTAAGCATTTAAGCTCTAGTTTTTAGGCTATACAAAGTTTTGTAACCTTATCTTTAGATACTCTGATTAGTATTTGACCTTTACTTACACCCAATTCATCTTGTTTTAGGATCCTTTCTCATTATCTAATTGGTTTTAGATCAGTTTTTAGAAGAACCAAATATTAGAAAAGACTTATAAGTTTAAGAAATTTCTTTTATATAATAAACTAATCTTTTAAGATGGACTCTAACAAAAAGTGAAATTATCAAAAGAAAAAGTTACTAATAGATTAGTGTCAAATAAAGTGGGTTGTTGCAGATGTTAGCTCTCAAATATGAATTTTGTTATGAGTCTCATGTTAGGAAGTCTTTCTTAAGGAGGAGGGTTTTTAAGTTTAACAGGTTCTTTTCACCCAATTAATTAGTCTTTTGAGATAGACTCTTTTTTTGAATTTATGTTCATAATGTCAACTCTCAAGTGGATGTGCATTACTACAAGTATTATATAAGAAAGTCATTTCTAAATAGAAAATCTTACAAATCTAAGGAATTCTCCTGCCTAATGAACTTACAGGAATCACCTATAACATCATTTCTTCTTTTCTTTTTTATTTTCCCTTTTAAGATTAAAAAAAAGATATATTTTTATTTTAAGTACTATGAGTTGGTCCCCTCCCCCTGTAACACCATACTTTTAAGACTCAATTCATGCAATTCCTATACCTCATCTTATACTAACTCTATGAGAAGCAACATAATGGCATAGGAAGTCATGAATCAAGATGCATTTCCCTACGAGAAATTTTTTTTTCTCAATATCTCGTGGGTCATATGGACTCATTCATCTCATTCTCACATTTAAATACATAATTACAACTCATAACAAGCTCAAAAAGTGGCCCATACCTCGAGCAAAGGGAGTAGATAAATAAAACACAATAGTGTAGCCTCGGACTGATTTCCAGATTCTGTGCTTGAAATTTGAAAAATCATAACTAATTCTAAAAAATTGAAATCAGGCACATTATACCATTTTAGAAAGCTACAGATGTCTACTTTATGATAATAATAAATTCAGACCATGACAGAGGCTGCTAGACACCAGAAATTGATAGAATAGTACCAGAGGTCAGAGATCCAAATAGGGTGATCTTGGTGGCCATGAAAAGTTTATCATGTCTACTTTATGATTGTAAAATTTTATGTGCACTGGACATCATTTGACTCATGAATGACATAGCCTAAGTTTTTAACCATATGAATAATATTTGTATCAGTTTAGCAAAAAAATAGCAATTTTGAAAATTCATAATTAATTCCATAAAGCTCCAAATAATTTGGTCTTTGGCTTCCCAAAAAGATTTGAATAAGATCTATATGTGTGCTAAATTTCATGGGCAAATTCATTTACTTGGTCACATCTTGACAGTGGGTTGCAAAATAGCTCATTTTGTGTCATTAAAGGGGTCCAAATGGTCCAATTCAAGTTCTAAGGCAACCATAACCACTTGAACACATGGAAATGCAACAAAATGACTCTCTAAACTTGTCTCAAAGGTGCATAAATCCATATTTCTCAAACTCACTAATTCACCCCATGATATACACAAGATTACAAATGCTAGCTTTGGCCATCCAATACCTAAATCATGCTATCTCATACATTTGGTATCAAATTTCATTCATACATCATATATTTGGGTAATTACATATGCTAATATGATTACATAACAATTTCATCATGGGATTACATCATATTCCATGTGTATGGCTACAAAAGAGGTAAAACTAGGCCTATTCATGCATTTTGATGTCAATCTTCTTCTCCTTGGCTTGGTAGCTTCCATTACCTTGCTTAATTGATTCACCTAGCATGTTAAGACATTGGAGAGGAGGGGATGAGATTCAAAGAATCCCAATAGCTTATCTCCCTTTCAATCACACATAAAGTATGCAATATAAGCCTTGAAAATGCATTCATGGGCATATTGAAACATGTGAGCATTCAAGAAACATTCTTGGCATTTGAATAAATCATACATAGCATACATAGGCTTGCCAAGTGAGTGGACTAGCCTCACCCATTCACTTATGGATTTTGGATTTGCCTCACCATTTTCTTAAGAGGTTTTGACTCAACCTTGCTTTTGAGAGTCAACCTTACTCTTGGGAGAGTCTTTACTTTCTCTCAACCAAGTTTAAGGGTTCTTGGTTCATCCTCACCATGGCTAGAGGGTTCTTGGCTTCTCCACACTCAAGCAAACTAAGACAAGCATATAAAACATCATTTGAATATATAAAACATCATCATGGTACCATGGAATAAAAGCTCATGCTAAAATACTTTTCATAGCTTAAAACATACTTACACACATTCAAAGATAATGTAAGCACACATTCATGCATGAGAGAAAGTGGAAAGAGCTACCTTGCTTGCATTTACACACTTTTTTCTTGAGCCTTGAGTCCTCTCCCTTGACCTCATACACCTAAAGAGATGGAGATAATTTATCTTGGCCTAGACACATCTCGTGGAAGCTAATTACACTCTTGAATCAAATTATAAGGCCATACATTCACTAGAAAAGCTAGGTGACTCTTATGGCTCTTTTATGGTTCCATAATGCACTTAATGAAGCAACCTTAAGAGAACATCTTCTTGGCTCCATTCTCTCCATCTATTTATGATTCTTGACTCCATTTAAACTTCTTGGAGTCATCACATAAATAAGTCAAGGAGCCTAGCTAGGTGTTACTTCTTTAAGCCATATTATGGAACATACAAGGCCATCTCACTTTCTATGATTTCTAAAATTTTTCCAAGGCTTCTTCTCATACTCTTCCATCATACATGACTCAAAACTAAGCTTGGAACAAATTAAAACTACCCATTGGTGGTTCATCTAGCCTAGGTAGAAACTATGCATTATATGAACACCAAGTGAGTTTGCTTCATTCTTTTAATGGAAGATGCATATGAGGAGCCTTCTAGGGATCTCAAGAGCTCATCTAAACATTTATTTAAGCGTAGGAACAATTGCATCAAATCAGATTTTCAAGAGAGCTCATGAAACCCTAGGTTTGCTATCTTGAAAATTAATGGCTTTTACTTGAATTTCTTTACATATTCTTACTCTTCTCCCTTAAATTCGTAGAATTCACCCTTGGTTTTGCTCAAAATTCAAGCCCTCTTGCAGCTACATATATGGGGTGAAATAAGGAGAAGAAGGGGAAAGGAGTAGCTACTATAGGATGAAGATTTTACCTTATTTCTATGGCTTTTCTTGCTTGTTTCTCACTTTTCTTAGCCTCCTCTCTTCAAATCCGAATTTTTCCTGCTTGGTCTGACCTCAAATCAACACAAAAAAACCTCAATAAAACCATGGAAAGGAAGAGGATAAGGAGTTTAGTGAAGGAAAGTGCTTGAAAAATCAAGATTTTCATACCTTTCTTGTCTTTTTCTTCCTCCTTTTCTTCTTTTCTTGGTGAGCCTCAAGGAGTTGCTGTTTTTTTGTAATTTGGGCAAAGGAAGTCATGCTTAAGAAGGTGGGAGAAAAAGGGAGAAGTGTATGGGAGCTTCTAGAAACACACTTTTTCAAATTTCTAATTTCATCTTTTTGTAATGGCAATTTTGTTTTGGCTTTGTTTTTACTCCTTTTTGAAAAATGTCTCTTTTATTATAAAATTTAGATTTCCAATTTAATAAAATTCCTTTGGAATCTTTCAATTTGGAGCTGAAACCTTACCGAATGAATCCATCAAAGTTCAGGCTCATTGATATTGGAAAATGTACATTGAAGGGGTTTTACCAATTCCAGGGCTTCCCATGGTTTTTAGGGCCTCAAAGATCCTTGGGTAATTCAAATTTCCCATTTAAAAAGTCCTCCTATGTGTTTTTCCAAAAGTTGCACTTATTTACGAAAACGCCATTATGTTTCATCAGTTTTCGTCACAAGTTGTTTCATTATCCTAACTCTGTTTTTCTTTCTGTATGTGCCTGGGATTCTCATTTTTAGGAGTCTAGAATACTTTCCAAATTTTTGGGGACCTTAACTAAGTCATTTCGAAGGACTTGCTTTTTGCATCTGGTGAATTTCATTCATTTACGGAGAAACGTATGTTATGTTTCTCATGTTTTCTCTCATTTTCATAGAACCAGATATTACATTTCTGCCCTCTTAAGTAAATTTCATCCTCAAAATTTAGGGTACACTTTCTCTTACTCTTTTGTATTCTGGCTAACTACTTCTTTTCTTTCCCTTCTTCTTGGCTTTATATGCTTTCTCAGCAATTTCACTCTTTATAGTTTTTCTCTTAGCCAGGGAATTTTCATTACTAGCTCCCAATAAGGCTTTATTATTATAGAGTACTAGCTAGTTCTTTTTATAAGGGAAAGAAGTTTCTTACTCTAGAGGCCTATCTTGGGAGAGCTTACTAATCATATCTGATTAGTCTCAACCGATTCGTAAGGGTTAATGTTTCTTTCAATAGACTCATTTACATATCTCAAGAGGTAACTTGTTTCGTATTAAATCTCTTATATCCTCTCTCAATGGCTTCGTATAAAGTCTGATAATCTTTTTCAAATCATTATAGCCATTACAGATTTTTATTGATCTGTTTACTTATTTACTTATATCGTCCACTATTTATCTCTACATTCTTTCTTATTAGCTTATCCCATAATTACAATTCATATTTCTTTCTATCACAGGCCTCATATCTCAATTGCTTACTGGGATTATAGCTCTTTTGAGGAGTTTTTCATTTTTAATGATCCTAGTTTCTATGTTTACTACTATGTTTGTCTCTTTAGGTAGAGACTTTTTCTTACTCTCTTTGCTCACTTGGAAGTGGGCATTTTAGAGTCCCTTATCTTTACACTAATAGGCCTAACTTATGTTCCTCATACTAGCATCGAAGAGCAACTACCACTACCTAATGCTAAATTTTGGTGGGATGCCAACATTACTCATAGTTTCAATCACTAGAGACATATTGTACCACTTACCTTATGTAAAAACTACACCAAACCCCTTTCTAAATACATAATCTAGCATATAGAGATCTCTCTATCCCTTGGTCAGGGCTAATATCTACTAGGTAGTGGTTCATCTAGCTCTAACTCTAAAAATCTATTTTCTTGCTTTCCTTATCCCATATGCTATACTTATCTCTCAAGAGATCTAGTCAGTGGTCTAACTGTCTGAGTAAAGCCTTCATATCTTTGTGGCAACAGTCTACTAGGCTCAGGAGGTCTTTAGTCTCTGAGACAAAAACTAATTGAAATTGTACTAGTCTCTGAGACTAACTGTTCTATAAAAACTATCTCAGGCTGTCATCTCACCAGAGAACTATCATACTATAACTGGGGCTCTCTGTAACTCTGTAAGATCTACTGTGACCCCTAGGTCTACTGCGAGCTCTGAGAGCCTTGTTAGGGTTTACTTTAACCTGCTATGCTATGCTAGGATCTACTGTGATCCATCTTTGGGAGACGTCAAAGTCTAAGATTACTGTATCTGACAGTAAAACACGTACTCACTAAGTTCGGTAACTATCGCTCATAATAATTGAGGCTAAACTCAGAAGTACATCGTGCTCTTCGTGCGAAGTGGGTTTTGTGTCATCTAATTTTCTAGAATCCCATAATATTGATACTCAGGAGCATTTTAATTTTTGTTCATCACTCCTCATGGGATCCTCAAATTCCCACTTCAGCCCCTTTTTACTTTGGCTTTCTCTTCTTACTCTAGTTGTACTCAATTATCTTTTCTTCTCATATCCTGCAATGTCTAACTATGCCTATACTCTACTTTTGAGTGCCTTGACATTAGGGCATCTTGCACACTGAGTGTGGTTAACATCCCTGGTAGGAGAAAGGCCATACACTGGTCTTTGTTCATTTCATTTACATATACTATAAAGGACTCAGGCTATGCATACTGAACTCATGCTATCTGAATCTAAACATTTTTGATTGGGGATTCCTCTTTGCATGCTTTTCTTACTATTTTAGTATTCCTAGAATCCCTTTACCTCTCTTTTCTAACTTATCTCATTCTTTAACTAACTAGAATACCTTTCGATTATTGGGACACTTTGGTGATTGATGTCATCGTTTGCTACATACTCAAGTCACATTATTACTGGGTTAATTAGACCCAATATCCTGTAACCATTGTTGCAAGCAAACCATAATATCAAACACTAATACATGGGTGCCTCATGATTGAGCTCAAAGCCACTATCGCCAGTATATTACAAGTTTACCAATAATCTAAAGTATTCATCTCATACTTTTCTTTATCTACCCTATTCTAGTAGGATACTCAGGAAAAATAGGATTCTTCCTTTATTTCATCCCAAGATCACTTTAAATTGCCAAACTGCTCTTTACTTCGAGCACTATCATACTAGAAGGGCATCTATACTAAGGACAAGTATGGTTTCTCAAGTACTCAAGCACATTAATTCGATATTTATTTTTAATCTACTATGTCCTCGGCTTGAACATTGTTATATATTCTTTCTCTTTTTACCTTTCTTATCCTTTTACATAGGTAAAAGGATGCTCTACTACTGGCTGTCTCACTTTGGGTTTCCTTTATGCTTAAGAGCACCTGCATTTTTTCTGGGTTCATCTACTTGTTCACTACCTATAACCTTAAAGGGGTTTACTTTCTCTCATATTTTTGCATTGCTCTTAACTAAATTTTCCCTTGATAAAAAGAGTTATATTTCATCTAATCCTAGGAATTACATTCTATAGTACTCTCGGCTTATACTCTTTCTCTACATAATGCAAAGACTCGCCTTCTGAAGCGGTCCCTAGCTCCTTCGAGCTTCCTTGAGAGTACTAAGGCACTAATTATTTGTCTTAACTTATTTCTACATTCGGATCAGAGCTAGGTTTTCTCTCTATTCAGCCTTTTTAGCCTCATCCTTAGGAGCAAAGTATATTGGTTTTAGGGTTCTACTAACTTAATCCAGAACACATATTCTCAATTTCTAGATTCTACCTTACTAAAAACTTATGCTCTACTGGGTACTTTAATCACTCACATGCCTTTATCCTAAATTATTTTCATATTAAGGAGCTTATCTAACTAGCTATTGGATCCCTGTCTATTTATTTTTTGGGGCTCAGTTTACTTATTTAGTCATTACTAAAGTGAGGACATCTCTTATGTAGCTAGTTTCTCAGTCTTTCCTTGTTTCCCTTATCACTATGCTCTATAATTCAGGGAGATCTATCAAGGGGAATTTGCTTACCACTATTAAGTCGTCTCCCCGACTTTGGATGCCTTATCTTTAGGCGGTGTAACATTCGATTTTCTAAAAACGAGAGAAAACATGAAAAACGTAATGTATGGTTCGATGAATGAAATTCACCAGATACTAAAGGAAGTCTCCGAAATAAAAGAAATTGGGGCCAAATAAAATTATGATAAAATTATAAATAATGGAAAATGATGATTTGAGCCTTGAGTTGTCTAGAAATCAGGACTATAGTGATTCAAAAAATTTGTCAAAAGGCCAGTGACATTTTCGTAAATATGGGCACTTTTTGAAAAACTCATAGGAGGGCTTTTTAAATGAAAGTTTTAAGTTCTTCGGGATACTTAAAGTGTAACACCATAACTTCTAGCTCATTTGATGCCATTTATAAGCTTTGTATTATCAATCCCACAAGATCATATGAAAAGGGGATGAAAATAATAAACTTTTTTTTGTGTTGCGCTATGTCAAAAAATTCAATTTGGTGTCACGTGGACTGTGTGAGGTCATACTATACTTCCTCATATTTAATTTCATTATTACAACTCATTTGTATCACAAAAACATGCTTACAACCCATGGAAACCGAAATGGAGCTCAAAATAAACAAACACATTTTCAGCCATATTTGCTCCATTTTCTGACCCAAATTTGGAAAATCATAACTAAATCCAAAAAAATTAAAAACATACAATCTTGGTCATTCTAGAAATCTTGGGATGTCTACTTGACAGTAAAAATATGCCCACATCATAAAAGTCATCACACAGGAGGTTTGACATCCAAAAAGTTACAGAGTCGCTGGCTGTCTGGGCTGTTGTTCAGTTTACTGATACAAATTTCTGAAATTCATAACTAATTCTATAAAATTCAAAATCACACAAATTCAGTCATTCTGGAAATCTACAAATGTTAAATTGATAGTAAAAATAATTTCAGAATGAAACAGGTACGTTTAGTCAGCTGAACCCTATGGAACAGTAACCGGACTCATGGGGCGCTGCTGATGCTGACAGTTAACTTCAAACATGCATAACTCACTGCTCAGACCTCCAAATGAGGTGATCTCTGTGGCCACAGAAAGCTTATGACCTCTAGTTTATGCATGTAAAATTTCATAAGCATTGGACATGATTTGGCCATCAGGTAACACAGAATTCAAAACTGCCAGTATGAACAGTACCCATACCAGAATCCATGAAAAATCTCAACTTTGAAAATTCATCAAATATTCTATAGGTATCTGAAAATTATGATCTTTAGCGTCTCAAAAAGCTCTTAATGAGACCTAATTGCATTCAAAATCTCAGATTGTGAAGAGCTCATTTGGGCAAAAAGTGACATAGGGTTGCATTTGGGCCATTTTCATGCCTCTTAATGGTTCAATGATGGGCAAAATGGCTCCTATGGTTCTTGTGGCCACTTGAGCACATGGGAATGGCCTAAAAAGACTCTCTAAACTTGTCTCAAAGGTGTGGAGACTCAAAACACAAAATTTTATTCTCCATTCCCAAGCTATATACTAAGAGGCATACACTTGAAATGGCCATCCAATACCCAAAAATTGCAATACATTCCATTTATCCACAAATTTCATACATACATCATCTATTAGGATATTTACACATGTTCCATTTATTGTGCATCAATTCTAACAAAAAATTACATCATATGCCACTCCTTTGGTTATAACATAAACAAAGTTAAAAGCTTTATAATCAAGGCTTCATCTCCTCACTTGGTGGCTTCCATTTCCTTGTTCATTGGCTCCACCTAGCATGTTAGGATATTGGAGAGGAGGTAATGAGATTCAAAGAATCTCAATAGCTCATCTCCCATTAAATCACACATAATATGTACAAAGCAAGCTTTTCAAATGCATGTATGGAAAATAGAAGTCATGGACATTTTCAAAGTAACCTTGGCATGTGAATCAATCATACAAGACATTCAAGAGTTCCCCAAGTGTTTGGATTGGCCTCACACTTCTCCTCATGGATTTTGGACTTGCCTCACCCATTCTTTAAGAGCTTTGGACTCAACCATACTCTTGGGAGCCCACTTTACTTTTGGGAGACTCTTTGCTATGTCTCAACCAAGCTTAAGGGTTCTTGGCTCATCCTCACCAAAGGAAAGAGTTCTTGGCCTCTCCTCACTCAAGCAAACTCATACAAACATCATAGATTCATTTAAAACGTAACATGGCATCAAGGATCATGGAATATAAAGGCATGCTAGCATACTTTTCTTAGCTTGAAAATACACATACACACATTCTAAAACAAGCTAAACACACATTCACGCATGAGAGAAGGTGGAGAAATCTACCTTGCATAATTTCACACACTTTTTCCTTAGCTTTCAAGCCTCCTCTTTTAGCCACACACCCACAAGTTGGTGGAAATAGTGTCTCTTGGCCTAGACACAAATTATGGGAGCCAATTAAGTTCGTGAAACAATGTCTAAGGCCATGCAACTTGCTTAAACCCTAGATTACTCTACAACCTCTATTATGGTCCATATTGGCACCTAATGAAACAACACTCCTCAAATGATTTCTAGGCCTCATTCTTTATTCTCAAATATGATTCTTGACTCTTTTTAAACCTCTTGGAGTCATCATATCATTAAAATAAAGGGCCTAACATCATGTTACTTCTTTAGGTCACAATATGGAACTTAAAGCACCAACTCATTCTCTAAGCTTCCTAAATTTTTCCCAAGGTTTCCCTTCACATTCATTCATCATATATGACTCAAAAATGGGCTTGAAACAATTTAAAACTCTCCCTAACTATGCCATCTCCACTTGGCCAAAACTTAGAGCATAAATGGGATTTCATGGCTTCTTGATTTTTCCTTGATGGGAGAACCATTTAGGGAGGTTGTTAAGAGTTGTAGGAGGTCAAGGAAACACTTAAATAGCCAAGAGGACTCACAGATTAAATCAGTTTTTACAATCCCCTTAAATACTCTACACTTTTCTAACTTTTAGGCTCATGACTTTCCATGGGGTTTTGTTCATTTTCATGGAGGAAGAGGCATATGGGGGACCTCTTAGGGATCTTAGGAACTCAAGCAAACACTTATCTAAGCTAGGGAATTCATGGATCAAAACAGATTTCACAATGTCTCCATGAATCCCTCACTTTTCTATCTTGTGTTTTCATGCTTCTTTCTTTGATTTCTTTGCACCTACTTGCTTCTCACACTCCAAAATCTATGAATCTCCCTTGCTAGGACCAGAATTCATCTCCCTTTGATTGGGCTCTATATGGGACGAAATTATCACAAGGAGGAGAAGGGAAGAAGAAGCATGGAAGACAACAAGTTACCTTGATTTCCTAGCTTTTCTCAAAAGGTCTCTTCCTTATTTCAATTCTCTCCTTGAATTTAGAAATTTACCCCTCTGTTCTGGGCTCAAAACAAAACCAAACACCTCACTAAATCCATAGGAAGAGAGGAGGAAAGGAGGGAAAGAAGTTTTCTAAAGTGAAGAGCAAAAGTTTCCATGAATTCATACCTTTCTCTTGGCTTTTCTTCTTCCCTTGAGCTTGCTCTTGTGCGCCACTCTCTCTCTCTATTTTTTGGGCAGAAACAGAGCATTTTACTTAGAGGAGCTACTGGAACGTGGATAAGAAGAAGCCAAAAGTAACTTTATGCAACTTTTTACTTTTGCATTTTAGTCCCTTTTCTTGGCTTTTTCATTTTAGGCTCATATCAACTCCTTTTTAAAATCTATCTTTTCCATCATATTCCTTAGGCTCTTAATCATAAGAATTGCCTTTGGAATCATTTAAAAAGGATCTGAAATTATTCCGAACTATTCGGTCAAAGTTTTGGTCAGCCTTTGCCGAAATCGCTCACCGGAGGGGTTTCAACTGTTCTAGGGGTTCCCATGGTTTTCAAGGCCTTTGAGAACCCTAGAAAGCTCAAATTTTTCATTTAAAAAGCTCTCCTGTGAGTTTTCAAAATTTTCCAAAAATTACAAAAATACCCCTACTTTTTTCGACAAATTTTCTAAGCTCTTCTAGCTCTAGTTTTTGGGCATCTCAAACATAAAATCCTCATTTTCTAATATTTAAAATCTTTTCATAATTTTAGTTGGCCCCAATTCCTTCTATTTCGAGAACTTCCTTTTATATTTAGCCCATTTCTGACGTTTACGGAGAAAGCGAACATTGCGTTTCTCACATTTACGGAGGGACCAGATGTTACACAGAGGCCCTGAAAATCATGAGAAGTACCGGGACAGTTAAAACTCCTCCGGTATAAGTTTTCTAATGGCAGTGAGCCCGAACTTTAACCGAATCGTTCGGGAAGGTTTTAGTTCCAAATTGAGTGATTCTAAAGGCATTTTATAAGATTGAGAGCCTAAATTTTATAATAAAAAAGAAGGTTCTCAAAAAGGAGTTAAAATGAAGCTAAAACGAAAATGTCAATTTCAAAGGGTATAAACAGAATTTTTCAAAACAAATTCTTCCCCATTCTCCCTTTATAAGTGGTGTCCTTTCCTCTCTCACTCATAACCGACTTATTGCTTCGTTCAAACCAGGGAGAGGAGCTGCCAAGAGAGACGCACAAGAAGGGTAAGGAAGAAGGGAGAAAAAGCTAAAAGAAATGTGAGAGTTTCTTAGGAATTTCATGCTTCTTCTTCTTTAAACCTTATTCCTCTTCTCTTAAGCTCTCTTCCCATGGTTTTACAGAGTAATATGGTTCTTTTTTGGCCTTGAACTAGAGGAGAAAAGTTAGAAATTCAAAGAGGAAGCTAAGGCAAGGAGAAACACTCTTTAAAAAGGCTTGAATCCAAGGTAGCTTCCATTTCTTCTTGCTTTTCCTTTTCTTTCCTTTGATGCTATGGTTCGGCCACCTTGAGAGCTAAGGGGGAGGAAGTTTTTGACTTAGAGCAAGCATGAAATCCATGAATAAGGCTATGGGAACTTAGAATATGTCAAGAAATGGGAAGAAAAGTAAGTAAAATTCAAGTTAGGAAAGTGAAGTCTTGAATACATTATAAAAACTGATTTGATTCATGCATTCCCTAGCATATGTGAGTGTTTGTTTGAGTTCCTAAGACCCCTAGGAAGCTTTCCAAGTGACTCTCCCATCAAGGAAAAATTGGAAACCCCTTGAACCCTAAATGCTTCCATAATGTCGGCCTAGGCTAGAAAGAGCACCAAGTGGAAGTTTTAATCTATTTCAAGCTTATTTTTGAGTCATGTAGGATGGAAGAGGATGAGAGGAAGCCTTGGAAAAATTTTAGAAGCCATAGATAGTAAGATGGAAGTATAGGCTCCATAATGTAGCATAATGAAGCAACTCCTAACTAGACTCTTTAAAATAATTGTGTGATGACTCCAAGGAGTCTAAATATAGTCAAGAATCATAATTGAAAGGAAATAATGAAGTCTAGAAATTATTTAAGGGGTGTTGCTTCAGTAGGTGCATTTATAGACCATAATGGGGTTTATAGAATAACCTAGTGTCTAAGCTAGTTGTATGACCGTAAAAATTATTTTATGAACCTAATTGGCTTCCATAAATTGTGTTTAGGCCAAAAGAAACCTTCCCCACACTTTTGTAGGTGTGTAGACGAAGCAAGGGAGGAATTTCAAGAGAAAAAAGTGTATAATGGTGTGCAAAGTAGCTCTCTCCACCTTCTCTCATGCATGGATGTGTGTGTAGCTTTGTCTTAGAATGTGTATATATATATTTTCAAGCCATGAAAAGTATGCTAGCATGATTTTATAGGCCATGATTCATGATGACATATTATGTTTTCAAATGAATGTATGATCTTTGTTTGAATTTGCTTAAGTGTGGAGAGGCTAAAAATTCTTAACTACGGTGAGGATGAGCCAAGAACCCTTGAAATTAGTTGAGATAAAGCAAAGAGTCTCCCAAAAGCAAAGTGGGCTCCTAAGAGTATGGTTGAGTCCAAGAATCTCTTAAAGAATGGGTGAGGCAAGTTCAAAATCCATGAGGAAAAGTGTGAGGCCAATCCATTCACTTGGTAAGCTCTTGAATGTCTTGTATGACTTGTTCACATGCCAAGTTTGCTTCTTGAATGTTCATGACTTCCATGATATCCATGCATGCATTTTCAAGACTTACTTGCATATATTATTTATGATTGAATGGGAGATGAGCTATTGGTATTCTTTGAATCTCATTCCCTCCTCTCCAATGACCTCACATACTAAGTGGACCAAGTGGACGAGGTAATAGAGGCCAACCACCTTGAAGGAAAGAGTTTGACAACAAAGTGTTTGAGTTTGTCACTTTAAGGCCATAATTGTGTCAAATATTGTAATCTAATGATGTATATGGCCTATAACCTTCTAGACATGTATAACTATGATCATATGTGATGTATAAATGAATGGACATGATGTATGAACCTTAGAACATAATTTGAGCATGTAATGCCAAGGTATGCATTTTGGAAGGTTTGATGTAATGTGTATATGTGTGGATGAAAAGGTCAAAATGAGATGCATGAGGTTTGGGATCATTTGTGCTGCTCACATAAGTTCTAAGTATACTTTTAGACTTGCCCAAAAGGTGCCAAGACCAAAGGAAAACTATTTGGTAACTTTGGTACTCCATATGGAGCCAAAAATGACCATAATGGAACCCTATGTCACTTTTTAACCAAATGAGCTCTTCTTATTTTGAGATTTGGCATGTAATTAGAGCTTGTTAATTTGGGAAGCTAAATATCATAATTTTTAGAGGTCTACAAAATATTTGATGAATATTCAAAGTTGGCAATTTTTCTAGTTTTGGTTTGCTGCATTATTCATTTGGTCCAAAAATAAAACATGTCATAAAGGGCCCAAATGATGTCCAATTGCCACAAAATTTTATATAGAGAAACTAAGTATTCAAAGTGACTAGTGCAACTGGAAGCACCTCATTTGGAGGTCTAAAGCGGGGGATATTTATTTTTGAACATTTTGTCTAGTATTAAGATCCTTACCCGACCTGAGTTATTATTCTATTAGATTCTGAGGTTTGGGTTTCCTAAGATGGCCTAGAAATATTTTTTCCCTCTAGTTGACATTTGCAGCTTTCTAGATTGGTATTATTTACATGGATTTGATTTTTATGGAATTAATTGGACATTTTCAAAGTTTGCTGCAGAATCTATGACAGCATCAGGAGGCAGCTTGACCTCTGGACCTTTTCAGATGTCATACTCCTTCTATGATGAATGTTATGGTTTGAGCATATTTTTAGAGTGAGTTAGGCATCAGTATCTTTCCAAAATGTCCAAGAATATGTGATTTTGTTTTTTTTAGAATTAGTTATGATTTTCCAAAATTTGGTCAGAAAAAGGGCCAATTCTAGCCTAAAATGCACTTTATTATTTTGAGCCCTTCCTTGATTTCCATGAGTTGTGGGCATGATTTTATGATGCGAAAGAGTTTTATTGATGTAATTAAATATGAGAATGCATAGCATGAGCCCACATGGTCCACGTGACACCAAATGAAATTTTTAAATATAGCGCAACGCAAAGAAATTCATTATTTTTATTCCTTTTTCCATACACCCTCATGGAGTTTAATGATGTGAAGCATAGTATCATGAAATAAGCTAGAAATTATGGTGTTACTGGTGGCACCTATGAGGTACACCTTTCTAGGCCACTCATTATATGCCTCATTACTGGTAACCTTACCTTATGTAAATTTCAAGGCTACATTTACATTCTGCCATTTAGTATTTCACAGGGTAGTGCCCTAAGTTGGAGTTAATGCCTTAAAGGTGTGTCTCAACAACCTTATCATCCCTATGTCTAACTTTATCTATGCTAAGCTCTTTTCTCAGTCTCAACTACTAGACCCAATGATTTCTTACTAATCTTCTGTAATTGTTCACTACTCTTTTTCTCTACTTATACTAGGTGTTCTCACTCCCTGTAGGTCCACTGATCCCTTAGCAACTCATTTCTCAAGTTGGCCTGAATATGACTAACAAGGCATTTCAGACTGCCATTTGTTGTGGCTAACACATCATACGCCATAGCTAATTAGCCTCGGGTTTACCCTAGTTTCCTGTCTAAGTATTGGCTACAGCTAACTTCTTAATTGGCCACAGCGAGAAATCCTTTAGGTTACCTCGTTGCTTCTTGGAATAATTGGCTGCGGCTAACGGCCTCTAATTAGCTTACTTCTTTATGAATTGGAAACTTCATCTTTAGCTATAAAACACAAGCCTCATGCCTTTTACATTCAGCCCATCATCAAAGCTAGAGGGTTCTATCTCCTGTTTCATTCATGCATAACTAGTTGTCACCTCTGAGCTGTCAGGTTCTAAGGGGTGTAACTTGTAACTCAACTTCTGGCTTGAGGGAATTAACCTTTTGGGCTTTGAAACTTATTTAGACATTTGGGTGTCATGGTTAGGGGTTAACTTTCTTTCTTACTTCTCCTCCACGCTAGTCTTATGTAGTCGCAGTCTCATCTCATATTACGTTGCATCACTACTTGTCTTTGCATTATGCAAGACATCTCAGAATGGTCTGAGTATGACTACTAGAGAGAATTAGGCCTCACATACTCTCTCGAACAAGTCTTTCATATCAACAAGTTCATTTCTCATCGTTCATGTCTAGGGTTTGCCACTGATCCCGACGAGCCATCATATTTTATAAAGCTCCAACCATCGGATCACTTAGCTTTGCTCAAGCTACTCTAGAGGCCAGCCTTCCCTGATGTTCACTATCTATTCTAAGACCATTCTACAACTTACTTGTTATAAACATAGCCACAAACTATCTTTACACACCTAAAATATCTCATACAAGGCTCTACATAGCTATACTAGCCCTTTAGATAGCCCTATTACTATATCCTCAAGCCAAATCCACTCTGAGAGAGCCTGGAACTTTACTTTGATACCAATAAATGTAACACCATACTTTTAAGACTCAATTCATGCAATTCCCATACCTCATCTCATGCTAATTCTATAGGACGCAACATAATGACATAGGAAGTCATGAATCAAGATGCATTTTCCTACGGGTAAAATTTTTCTTTCAATATCCCATGGGTCATATGGACTCATAAATCTCATTCTCACATTTAAATACACAATTAAAACACATAATAAGCTCAAAAAGTGGCCCATACCTTGAGCAAAGGGAGCAAATACACAAAACACAAGAGTGCAGCGTCAGACTAGTTTCCAGATTCTGTGCTTAAATTTTGAAAAATTATAACTAATTTTAGATAAATCAAAATCAAGCACACTATACCATTTTGGAAAGATAGAGATGTCTAATTTATTTTAAAAATAAATCTAGACCATGAAAAAGGCTGCAAGATACCAGAAATTGATGGAATAGTACCAGAGGTCAGCTATCATCCCTAGTATTGATCTTCAACTTCAAAAATTCATATCTCCCTGCCCAGAGGTCCACTTAGGGTGATCTTAGAGGCCATGGAAATCTTATCATTTATAGTTTATGACTGTAAAATTTCATAAGTATTGGACATCATTTGGCTCACAAATGATAAAGCCTAAATTACTGACCATATGAATAGTACCTATATTAGTTCAGTAAAAAAATGACAACTTTGAAAATTCATAATTAATTTCACAAAGCTCCAAATAATCTGGTATTTTACTTCACAAAATATCTAAATAAGATCTACATTTGTGCCAAAATTCATGGGCAAATTCGTTCATTTGGTCAGATTTTGACATTGGGTTGCAAAATGGCTCATTTTGTGTCATCAAAGGGGTCCAATTAAAGTTCCAAGGCAACCTTGACCACTTGAGCACGTGGGAATGCACCAAAATGACTCTCTAAACTTTTCTCAAAGGTGCATAAATCCAGATTTCTCAAACTCACTCATTCACCCCATGATATACATAAGATTACTTATGCTAGCTTTGGCCATCTAATACCTAAATCATGCTATCTCATACATTTGGCATCAAATTTCATTCATACATCATACATTTGGGTAATTACATATGCTCATATGATTATATAACAATTTCATCATGGGATTATATCATATGCCATGTGTATGGCTACAAAAGAGGTAAAACTAGGCCTATTCATGCATTTTGATATTAATCTTCTTCTCCTTGGCTTGATAGCTTCTATTATCTTACTCAATTGATTCACCTAACATGTTAAGACATTAGAGAGGAGGGGATAAGATTCAAAGTCATCTCCCTTTCAATCACATAAAGTATGCAATACAAGTCTTGAAAATGCATGCATAGGCATATTGAAACATGTGAGCATTCAAGAAACATTCTTGGCATTTGAATAAATCATACATAACATGTATAGGCTTTCCAAATGAGTGGACTAGCCTCACCCATTCACTTATAAATTTTAGACTTGCCTAACCCATTTTCTCTAAAGAGGTTTTGACTCAACCTTACTCTTGGCAGTCTACCTCCCTCTTGGGAGACTTTTTACTTTATCTCAACCAAGTTTAAGGGTTCTTGGCTTCCCCACACTCAATTAAACCAAGGCAAGTATATAAAATATCATTTAAATGCAAAAAACATCATCATGGTACCAAGAATAAAAGCTCATTATAAAATATTTTTCATAGTTTAACACATACTCACATACATTCAAAGATAATGTAAGCACACATTCATGCATGAGAGAAAGTGCAGAGAGCTACCTTGCTTGCATTTACACACTTTTTCCTTGAGCCTTGAGTCCTCTCCCTTGACCTCACACACCTAAAGAGATGAAGATCATTTCTCTTGGCCTAGACACATCATGTGGAAGCTACACTCTTGAATCAAATTCTAAGGTCATACATTCACTAGAAAAGTTAAGTGACTCTTATGGCTTTTTTATGGTTTCATAATGCACTCAATGAAGAAACCTTAAGAGAACATCATCTTGTCTCCATTCTCTCCATCTATTTATGATTCTTGACTCCATTTAAACTTCTTGGAGTTATCACATAAACAATTCAAGGAGCCTAGCTAGGTATTACTTCTTTAAGCCATATTATGGAACATACAAGGCCATCTCACTTTCTATGACTTCTAAAATTTTTCCAAGACTTCCTCTTATACTCTTCCATCATACATGATTCAAAACTAAGCTTGGAACAAATTAAAACTACCTCTTGGTGTTTCATCTAGTGTAGGCGAAAGCTATGCATTATATGAACACCAAGTGAGTTTGCTTCATTCTTTTGATGGAAGATGCATATGAGGAGCCTTCTAGTGATCTCAAGAGCTTATCCAAACATTTATTTAGGCCTAGGAACAATTGTATCAAATCAAATTTTCAAGAGAGCTCATGAAACCCTAGGTTTGCTATCTTGAAAATCAATGGCTTTTACTTGAATTTCCTTGCATATTCTTACTCTCCTCCCTTAAATTCATAGAATTCACCCTTGGTTTTGCCCAAAATTCAAGCCCTCTTGCAGCTACATATATGGGGTGAAATAGGGAGAAGAAGGGAAAAGGAGTAGCTACTATAGATGAAGATTTTACCTTGTTTCCATGACTTTTCTTGCTTGTTTCTCACTTTCCTTGGTCTCCTCTCTTCAAATCCGAAATTTTTCCTCTTGGTCTGACCCCAAATCAACACAAAAAAAACCTTAATAAAACTATGGAAAGGAAGAGGAGAAGGAGTTTAGTGAAGAAAGTGCTTGAAAAACTTAGATTTTGATACCTTTCTTGCCTTTTTCTTCCTCTCTTAGTAAGCCTTAAGGAGATGCTATTTTTCTATAATTTGGGCAGAGAAGTTATGCTTAAGAAGGTGGGAGAAAAAGGGCGAAGTATGTAAGAGCTTCTAAAAACACACTTTTTCAAAAATTTTAATTTTGTCTTTCCATAATGGCAATTTCACTTCTTCTTCGTTCTAGCTCTTTTTTTAGAACTGTCTTTTCCATTATAAAATTTAGGTTTCCAATTTAATAAAATTCCTTTGGAATCACTCAATTTGCAGCTAAAACCTTACCAAATGAATCCATCAAAGTTCGGACTCACTGATATTGGAAAACGTATACCAGAGAGGTTTTACCAGTCTCGAGGCTTCCCACGATTTTTGGGACCTCTGAGAACCTTGAGCAACTCAAATTTCCCATTTAAAAAGCCCTCCTATGTGTGCTTTCAAAATTTGTACTTATTTATGAAAATGCCATTACGTTTGGTCAATTTTCGTCACAAGTTGTTTCACTATCCTAGCTCCATTTTTTTTTGTCTGAGTTTGGGATTCTCATTTTTAGGAGTCTAGAATAGTTTCCAAATTTTTTAAGACCTTAACTAAGTCATTTCAAGGGATTTTTTTTTTATTTCTAGTGAATTTTATTCATTTATGGAGAAACCATACGTTATGCTTCTCGCATTTTCTCTCCTTTTAAGAGAACTGGATATTACAACCCCCAATAAAAAAAGAGAGAGTAATATACTACTATTGTTCTAAGAGCAAAAACTAAGGTTGCATTATAAAGTAGAATATTCTTTGTCGAAGAGAGATGAATATTTAATGTTTTAATCAAAGTATTTAATATTCTTTCCTTTCTTTTGCATTAGATTAATTATTCCTTTGTAAAGTGAGAATTTTTATAGGAATTTTAGAAAAGAGTTCTTTGTATAAAGCCAACACTTAATGTCATGGCTATCGTGTTTATTTAAATAGGTAAGGTTCCAATATTAAAAAATATATATGTGGCTTTTTGTTACTGAGGAATGAACAATTGCTATTTCTTCACATTAAAGGCTGTTGGAAATTACTAAAATCTAATATTATTAATGTGTGCATGATCTACAATAAGTCTTGGCCTTAATTCCTATTCTAAATATTGATTACAAATCCTTGAGCATGTACAAGCAAATATTAATCCTTTATATGGAGAGAATGGGACCTCAAAAGTGTTAAATAACAATCACAATTATATCGTTCATCTTTCTCAAAAGTGTGAAGATAGATTGTTTATTCTCTGCACACACACACACTCTCTCTCTCTCTCATGCTCTTTAATTTTTTGTACATTGCTCCATTAAGTGATTGGAATACAAAAAACATCAAATTAGGTCTTATGCTAATTTCCCACTCCTTAAAATATTTTTTAGACCATCTTTGCAAGCCTATGACAAGATGAAAAATTTAGAACAAAATGAGAAAAAACAAGAGGAAAATCATCAAAGTGCATTCCACATTAGTTTCTTGTAAAGAACCTAGCTTCTTCTATCATATCATAGTAGATTATACAAAAATCTCATACCATAATACTCATTTAATAACAATTAGCCGTACTTACACTTTTGGTAGTAGAACTTATCATCATTGAAAGCTTTAAATAATTTAATTGTGGACAAATAAATATTTTCATCATATTATTCTCCAAATTCAAGCCAAACAAGTTTGTTATGCTTAGAATATCACAAAAGGAAGCATGAAACTCGTGGGTATGATCATTTTCACAACTTTAACACATAATAAGGGTCAAACTTTAAAAAATCATAAATTGAGCTACACAACTCTGATTTGTGCAAACTCAGTGGCTACAAAAAGCTTATAATGAGAAATATTTAATGTGAAAATTTCATGTCAAAACAAGTTCATTTGTTTCTTAAAACTCACAAAAAAATAGATAAACCATGTGAATAGTAAATCAGTAAAATCTGCATAATTCAGCCAATTTTGGAAATTCATACAAAAGTCTATAAAGCTCCAAAAATTACATGCTTTAACTTTATAAAAAGCTATCAATGTACTCTAAATGCATACCAAATTTTAGCCTAAGACTCCTCCATTTGTTCAATCAAAGGTTCATGGACACATTATGACTCAAAATTATGATGTTTGGTTCCAAATGATTTTAAATGTGGCATATTGGGCCATGTCTCCTTCTGGGCATATTTTAAATGATAAATGAAATATGTATAGCTAGTCCAACATGTCTTAAATGTCATACATCTCAAAATGACATCCCTGCTTGCTATTATACACATGCATAATGTGGAACTTAAAGGGTTAAATAACACAATTTTATATGTTTACATTTACAAATAATTTATACATCACAGTCTTATATTTTTGAGCATGTGGGAATGATAATATATCAAAATGTACATATACATCACCATATGTGCAAGAATATGTATTAAAATTTAAACTATTGTTAAAATAGATCTTCTTAGACTCTTTGCTCGCCAGTTTTTGCTCCTTTGAGAACCACTTAGACATGGTTAGAAAAAATAAAGGAAGGAATGATATTTTAAGAATCTCAATAGCTCATTCATCATTTAAGCACACACATATGGTATACTCAAGGTCAAAGAAAGCAAGCATGTATGTCACACAACCAAATATCATTCATATTCATACATTAGGGATTACATGGCTCCACCCAGATAAAAAACAAGCTCTAGGAACTTTTGTTCTAGCCTTATCTAAAAATTAGAAACTTTTGGTTTAACCTCACTGTAATACCCTAAAATTTATTAAGAGTAATTATAGGCAATTAAGGAATTACTATGACGATAATTAGGCAAATCATAGGAAATGAAAATTTATGGGGGAAATAAATTACTAATATAGATTTAAGATTTAATTAGGATAGAAATTTAATTTAGGCCTCAAGATCAATTTAATTATACTTTGGACCAAACATAGAAGCCCAATCTTAACCATTGGAGAAGCCTAATCCCATTTCTTAGAGGCCCAATATTTATTTTGTGTAAACCCAATTTAAATAGACTCTTATAACTTGGCTTAACCAACCAAAAATCTAAACCCACTTGGATTTGGGCTTTTAGGTTAACCCATAACCCAACTAAAACCTTAAAAACCCTTTTTCCCTTACTCTATTTTATAAAAACACTTAGAAGGCAAGAGAGATTTTCAGAGGTCCAAAGGAGAGGCTAAGGTTGGTAGCTTAATTCTATTATTTTTCACTTCTAGGGCCAAAAATTAGCCAAGGTAACCTTTATGAAACTTAATCCTCTCTTCTTCCTCTTTAATTTGGCCTGACTAGTTTTTCATTTGGAGTATTTTCACTTTACACACAAATCTATAGTGTGTTGCTTGGGGTATCTATGGTGGATTTTTGGAAGTTGAGGCTAGGAAAGATATTGGATAAGTATTACCTTCTCATTTTGATGCATTTTCTACTAAATTAATACCCCTATAGTTGATTTATAATATGTGCATAGATTTTGTGCAAATTTGCCCATAATTTAAAGTGTTATTTTAAAGTTTTTAGTGTGAAGACAACTAAATTCGAATTTGGAGTCTTGTAGTGGTTAGGTTAGTGTTCTCTAGGTAATTTATGATGCTTGGGTCTTATAGTATCTGATTTATATTGTAATTCATATATGAGGATATGCTTGATTTGATTTAAGATCTCTAGAGTGTGGGGATTCATCTTTGGCTTTAGAATTTAACTCAATTGAGTGAGGTAACAGAGGTTAATTTTAATTCCATGCATATGTCTACTTTTATTTTATATTTGCTATATAAGTATGATTTTGAATGCAAAATCAATGGTTGGCTATCTAAATTGTTATGTTTGGACCTTGTGTGAGTCCATGGTGGAGCTGTGGTATAGCTGCCATTATGCATCGTACTTCAATCGGGCACTAGGTTATGATTAGACCCTTGTATACATTGAACCCAGGTTGTGCTTATTAGAAAGTTAGTGCTATGGATGGGCCTCTCCCAGTGTTATTGGCCTTTAACATGTTGAATGTGATTACTAGTATGAGATAGTAGTCACTGATAGCTCAATTATTTCATTTGATGATATGACTTATGTTTTTTATCCTGATCTGATTATATGCATATATGTTAATAAAATTGGAACATATTAATGGAATTTACTCTTTGGTTACTAAGATTTGAATCTCACCTCATTTTATGGGCTAACTATTTTAGCTGAAGGTTCTTCGAGTAAGGATAAGGGAAAGTAAATGGATCAACATCTATGAACTGAAGTCTTGTGTGGGAATTCTATACTTGGACTGATTTAACTTATGATAGATGCTAATTTTTATGTCTCTATTGTATAGCATCATCATCATTTAATCATATTGTCAAGTGTAGGAATTTTGATATTTTCATAATCAATGATGTAACTAATAGGAGGATAGACCTTGTAGTATTGATGTATAATGTATTTGCTTAACTATATTCTAATGTGGAACCTTACTAGTATGGAAATATGACTTGTTACTTAGAGTATAATTTTGTACCAACCTAAATGACAGTATTCTATTGGAATCCATAATTAAATGTTGTTGTCATTAGCTTTTGCATTCCTTGCTATCAAAACACATGAATGGTTGATATAGGGTAGATAGATGGGTAGAAATTAACACCTAAGTCTTAGATTAGAGGTGATAGATATACTGAACAAATTAGGTAGTTAGATACTATCAAAACCTGATAAATTAAGGTAGAAAGACCTTAGAATGTTGCTAGAGGGAGAGCTTATGTAACACCCCAAAATTTATTTAAGACTAATTATGACAATTAGGGAGTAATATGGATTAATTGGCAAAATTAATTAAGAGGGTAGACTTTTACTTCAGGCTATATAGAAAACTTAATTGAGTTTTAGACTAAATGTAGAAGCCCAATTATGCCATGAGCTTAGTAGGAGAGCCCAATACTAGTCTCCTTATGGGTTTAACTTAAATTTTCTAGAAAGCCCAAACCTTATTAGTGAATTTAAGTGAGACAAGAGCCTATTTAGCTTTAGCCCAAATTTGGGGAAGTGAGGTCAATTAGGTCTTAGGCTATTGGATCAACACACTCCATCCCCAACACAAGAAAAATTCTACAACCTAAACTAATGAACCTTGGCCTAATTCTAAAAATAAATCAAACCATGGATAATATTTGGGCCTAATGATTATAGGTGCAGACCTAAAATAAATGGACTCTTGAAATTTGGTTTAATCCAACTATAACTCTGTAGCCCAACTCAAAGAATTAGCCCAACTAACATCAATCTTTAAAGCCACTAGAATTTTGGCCTTAAGGTCAGCACACTTCATCTTAATTCAAAGTGTTATGCAACCTACCTTACTAAGCAAAGCCCTAATAACTAAATAAAAAAAGAACCCAAGTGGACCATGGGCTGATGGGTCAGCCCATTTCCTCCTAATAACCCTAAAGGTTCAGTAATTTCTCCCCCCATTCAGTAGAAAACACAAATAGCAAGAGAAGAAATTCGCATGTTAGGAAAGGAGCTAGGGTTTCTCAACATTTTGGCTCAGATTTGCACTATTTGAGGGAGAGTTAGCCAAGGTAGATTCTATATAACTTGACCCTTTTATCTTCCTCTATATTTTGGTCCGATTGGTTTGTCATTTGGAGAATTTTCATCTCTTCTTATAATGAAATCTGGTTTTTTGGATGATTGTTGCAAGATTTTTGAAATTGAAGGTTAAAGGGATGATTAAGTAAGCATTTCCTTTCCATTTTGTGTATTATTTTGTTAGAAAATGTCCTTAAGGGTTGATTTTCATAATGAGTTCTGCTATTGTGCAAAATTACAAGGAGATAAAGGTGAAAAATTGAATTTTCTGGGCTTGATGACTGAAATCCGAATTTGGGAATGTCCCATGGTGTGTTCTTGATAGTTAAGGCTCAACTCAGTCCATTTAACCTCTTAGATATATGGGTAAGTGATTTCTCTCCTTTTATGAGATGTATGTACTAAATTCCCATCATTTGGATTGACTTGTGGTGCATGGCGTGTATATGTGCGAAAATGGAGATGTGGGGAGTGAACCATTATGAGCTTTGATGTTTTGACCTTCAATTGGTGCAAGTAACCCTTTAAGAAGCTAGGTAAGTAACTTGTAGGTATTCATTGGTAGTTTAACCCTTTGGATATATGATTTATTACTAGAAATGATGATGACTATACTTGTTTTAGGCTTGGTATGCATTTGAATTATAATGGTAGCTAGAGGCAGAGTGATTGGCTTCATTAAGGTAACTAAGGTTATTTTTCTAATTCCATATATATGCTCATGTTAATTTGATATTTGTTATACATACTTGATTTTGAAATGCTAAATGATTAGTTGACTACTTGAATTGTTATTGTGATTGGACCTTGTGAGTCCATGGTGGAGCTACGATGCAGCTGCCACTCGTGCATGTACTTCGATCGAGCACTGGGTTATGATCAGACCCTAAATGCACTGAGCCTTGGTTGTGCTCATTATGGAGTAGGTGCCGTGGACAGACCTCTCCTAGTGTTATTAGCCATTAACATATTATGTATGATTGCTGGTATAGGATAGTAGTCATTAGTAGCTCAACTAGTTCATTTACAAATTGAATTAATGATTCTGGTATTGATGATATGAAATTGCATTATATTAATTAATTTGTACATATATATGGAATTTGTCTCTTGTTACTGAGATTGTATATCTCACCCTGGTTGTGGGCTAACATTTTCAAGGACCGGACCTCTTAGTGGCAAGGAGAAAATTAATAGAAGCTTATTATATGGTTTGGTAGCACATAAGTTTGGAAGCCTTGTCAAATTGTATTGTGTAATTAGATTACTAGTTTTATATAATTACCGCATTGCATCATGAATTGCCAAGGATAAAGACTGTACATGTAATATAATTATCATGGAATTGAACATTATGGTTGTGATTGGCTAACAATGGATGAATGACTTGATCTTGTATAAACATTAAGCATTGGCCCTACACGCCTTGTGGTTGGAACACTTTTACTGTCACTAAATTATAGAATTTGTTGATGTGTGATAGTTTGGTGAAAAATCAATACTTAAATCTTAAAGTAGATAATGATATTTTAGATAGGTAAATCAAGTAGATAAATACTATTAGAGTTTCATCAATCGAAAGAGAGTGGTCCTAGAGTGTTCCTAGAAGGAGAATTGGAGTGCATGGGACAAAATTTGGGAGTTTTAGGAACAGAAGGAAATTTTTTGCGGCTTTGCATTTAATTGGCCTTGGCCAAATATGGCAAAGCTACCAGGGAAGAAAACAGATAGCAATTGGCCGTGGTAAATAGTGAAGTTAGCCGCAACAAAGTATGAGAGACAAGTTTAGTGGCATTCTAGAGGATAATTCACCGCGGCGAAAAGAGGTATTTGGCCAAGGTGAAATGTGCAAAATTTGTGAAGGTGTAAAGAGTTGAACCCAAGAGTAATTGGTCGTGGCGAAGGTACCCAATTTCTCATATTCATCTAGAAACCTTAGTTTCTCTTATGTTAATGTTAAGGAATGATCTAGAAACACTTGTAGGAGGTTTTTATAAATTAGAATTGATGGATTGAGGAATTAAAGGCTCTTCATTGATAATTAAATTCACTTGCACATTCGACTAATTGTGGTTGTCTAGTTAATAACCCTAATAACATCAAGGTTCAAATTTCTCTGCATTTTCTGAATGTAATTAGTTGTAATGACTTTCAACCTTGATTTATGATTATCAATCACATACTTAAACTTCAATTATGATTATTAGAAGTTAGGGTCGTCACAGCTTGAGTGTTAGGAGCAAAATTTTGAGAGTTTAGGTTCAAAAGAGGCTTGAGCAGTGACCAAACCATTTAAATTATGGCCAACAGTCAATCAAAGGCTAGGAGCATTGCAACGCGAGATGTCTCATTACGGTGCAAGATGAAAATTTTGTCTAAGGAATGTACTAAAATCGAACCTCACTATGGTGCAATTCAAGAAAAATAAATGAAGGGCTCCAAGATGGCCTCTTGCTGTGACGCCATATAGGCTAGTCGCAGTAAGCACGAGGAAGTTTAGGAAGAGGTGTTACTGTAGCTTATCTCACCACTGTGAGAATTGTGAAAATCTAAACAGTGAGTGCCCAATGGGAGAGTTTCACCATGGTGTGAGAGTTCAAAGTTGTAGTGAGGATTGTCTAACTTAGGTAATAGCTCCAATAGCAAACCAAGTCACAACGTAAATCTTTAAACCCTTATTTTTGCTTAGAAACCTTGGATTTAATTATGGTATTGTTATGTAATGACTTGGAAACAATTATAAAATAGTTTTATGGATAGAGAATCAATGATAGAATGAATTGAAAGCTTTATTTCATAAAACAAACATAAGGTTTGAATTTCCTCACTATTTTACCTAAATAACTAGTTGTACTAATATTAAACCTTGTTTGATGAACATTAATTATGCAATTAAACTTAATCACTATAATTAGAAGTTAGGGTTGTTACACTCACTCTCTTTTAGGAACTTTTGATTTAATCTCACTTACAATTAAAACTTTTAGCTTAGTCTAACCCACATTTAGGGGTTTTTGGCCTTACCTCACCCATTTTAAGGGATTTTTGGTACAACCTCACACATTCAATAGCCAAACTAATTCCAAATGTAATCAAATATCACACAATTGCATATGATCATCAAACAATTAACAATACACATAATTTACAAATAATACATACAAGCAATCTAAGGTACTCAAGCAACCAACATACATATACAAGAATAGATGAAGAGCTACTTTAACACAAGAGTTCAACTTGATTCCCTTTTATTTCTTGGCTTGGCACCACGGCTTCACACTCACACTTGAGTAAAATTTCCCTTACTTGGCCTAGACATATCAAATAAAGCACAAAATCAATATTGGAACCATGCTTGTACTCCTTTAAGCCTTATGCAAGTTAACTAGAACTTTAGGCTCACATATGGTTTAATTAAGTGGCATAATGAAGCAAATCTTGTAAATCAATATCTTGGCTCTAATATCTCACCCAATATGAGTTATATGACTCTATTAGAACACATTTGAACCATCATAAACTTGATTTAAGTAGTTTAATACCAAGTTGCTTCTTTATGTATAACTGAACCATAAATTTTCACCTTTCAAAATAAGGCTTCTAAATTCAAACCAATGGTTCCTTTAGTGTTTATAATTCATATGTAGACCATTTATAACCTTGAAATCATTGAAAACTCTCCCTAGGTACCACTTCTCCTATATGGCTAAACCTATGTACCTATTGAAAGCCAAGGAAGCTTTTGCCATTTCTTTTGAGAAATTTGGTACCTATAAAGATTCCTTGCTCCTTTCTAACTCAATTATGATTTTCATATAGCTCAAAATACCTTTCTAAGGTTCCAAACTTCTTAAGGTGCAATCAAAACCTTAATTTTCATATCTTATACTTTATAGCTCCAATGATATATTCTTAATCTCCATACTCCTAAACCTGCATAACTATCATGTTTTAGTTAAGAATCAATTCCTTTTAGGATCCTCACATAGTGGTTGAAACTAAAGGGGTGAGGAATCTAAGGAAGAAGCATGTTTTCTAAGCCATGCTATATACCATTTAAAAGTGCTTTTCATGGAGGTTATTATAGTATATTTCTTCCCTTTAAATAGTTTCTTCCTTCATGGGTTTAGCTATAGCAACCCTAATTTCTAATCACACTAGTGAAGCTTAATTACGCAATTAATAATCAGAAGCCAATGTCTAAAGCCATTTCAAATAATCAAATTAGGATAAAGGTGAGGAAATTTGAACTTGTTTTTGTTAGGGTCATTAACCAAACCACCACAACTATTAAAATGCACAAGTGAATCTAATTGCAAATAAGAAGCCTTTGACTCACTTTACTATCAATCGCAACTCATAAAAACCTCCTGCAAATGTTCCTAAGTCATCACATAACTCTAACATAGTGAATCTTAAGATTTCTAAGTTAAAAATGAGAGTTTGGGGACTTTCGCCGAGACTTGGACTTTCCTCGCCATGGCTAAGTTGGTTACTGAAAGTTAAAAACCAAGTTTTTCAACTTGAGTCATGGCTCAAAACTTTCGCACTGCAGCAAAGTTGCTCTTGGGAATCCTGTGCAACTTTTACAAATATTGTCATGACAAGTTAGACCCTTGCCGTGATGGAAACCCCTATTGGAGCTACTATACAAAATTTTATGATTTGTGCCGCGGCAGGCTATACTTGTGTTGCAATGAAACTAGCCACTAGAACTTAGAATATTTCTCCCTTGATTCTCATCACGATGAGGTTACTCTCGGCTACCCTCCCTGGCCAACATTTTCACTCTGTGCCACGGTGAGACACTTCGCGCCGCGACGCTGCTTGCCTCTGCCTAACTTCGAGTCGTGGCGACCCCTTTTTAGCCGCAATGTAACTCTTTTCTATGCTTATACCTCCCAAATTTCATCCCATACATTCCAACTCTCCCTCTAAGAACACTCTAGAATAATTCTCCTTTAATTAGTGAGACTCTAATGACATTTATCTACTTGATTTACCTAGCATACCTAACCTTACCAATTCAAGACTTAGATGTTGATTTCTACTCACCAAACTATCATACACCAGCAAATTCCATGTGATATTAACAAGAAACTAGATTTATAAACAACGAATATTATCATTCAAATAGAAATCCCCATAGGGTTCCATGCATTACTAGTCTCAGTCATCATTTAAGTTAACGTGATTACATTCTCACATAATTGACCATATCTTAGCCTAAACTAAGTTCCACATAAGATATATAAGTACATACGTCAAACACTAGATTGAATACGGTCTAGCTCCCTATTAGATACATCATAAGTTACCAAAACATAAAACTCGTACACTTAGCAATATGATTACATAATGATGTTGTACATGATAACAACAAAATTAGCATGTACCCTAAATCAACTCAGTCCAAGTGTAGCTTCCCACACCAGGCCTCAACTCATGGATGGTCATCCACTTGCTTGCCGTTATCCTTACCTGAAAGACCTTCACCTGAAATAGTTAGCCCATGAAACTGGGTGAGATGCAAATCTCAATAACCAAGGCAAATTCCATTCATATTATCACACCCGAAAATGCGACTATGTGATACCTTAAAAAGAAAAATTCGATTTGTAATTTCCAAAAAACAAAAACTGAAATCAAAATTAAAAATAGTAGAGTTGCCACCAAAATTTTAATTTTTAAAAGGCAAAACTTTGGAAAAACTTTTTTAATAAAAATATAAACAATTTGCGAACCAAATACAGATTCAGGAGTCAATTATGAGTGGGGAAAGTGTTAAGTACCCCACTACACCTGTTCATTAAACACTTACTCTAAGTCAGTTATGCAAAATTAATATGGCCTCTATTTTATTTCAATTCCTTTTAACAAATCACATGCAAAATAAGAAAGAAAAAATTTAAGGAAATAAAATTAAGAGTAAAAAGAAGAAAAAGAAATTAAAGAAATAAAATTAAGAGCAAAATAAAAGGAAAGAAATTAAAGAAATAAAAATAAAAAAAATATTTATTTATAATAGCGGATTTGACCTAGGATGAGAGCCTAGGACTTACGTATCCTTTCAGAGGGATCAAAGTCTACGTAGTTTGAACAAGAAACTATGTTGGGATTGGTGCTTTTGTTTTTTGTTTTTTGTTCTGTCTTTTTTTTCTTTTTTCTTTTTAAATTAATTTTGTTGATTTTTATTTTTTTATTTTTTCTTTATTTTTGGATTTTTTCATTTATTTATTTTTGTTTAAGTAAAAGGACTTCTCTCCTTTTTTTATTTATTTAATTTTGAAATAACATTTGCATTTAAGTATAAGGATTTTTTTAGTATCTTCTTTCTCCTTTTTTATTATTTTTTATCCTTTCATTTTTTTTCATTTATTTTTCTTTAGAATTGATGTTTGATTTTTCTTTCTTTCTTTTTCGTTTTTTCTTGGCTTTAATTAGATTTTGACTCTTAATCCTTATAATTGATTTTTTTAATATATTTTTTAATATTTTTGTTTTGATTTTTGTTGATCCTTATAAGTAATTTATTAGAAAAAATCTTCACTTACTTTTCTTATTTTCTCTTTTTTTTTTATTTGTTAATTTTGTCTCTTTTTTTTCTGTTTTTGTTTTTGTTGTTTTTTGTTGTTTTTTAGCTTTTGTTTGCTTTTTCTTTCTTTACTTTTTATCTTTTTTTTTCAAAAGACATACCCCAAAGAGGGATAATTAATTTTGAATTTTTCTTTTAAAATACTAATTCTTTTATTTTTAGAGAAGATCCTTTAAGAAAAGAAAGGGGAAAAGGTTTTTTTTTCTTTTAAATTAGTAATTTATTGCCAAAAAAGGTTTTTGTTGTTTCTTTTTTTGGTTTTAAAAACATACTTTATTTTGTCTGAAAGAAAACTATATATATTTTTCAAAGAACTTCATCTAGTTTTTTGAACCCTCTTTTTTTTGTTTTGAATCATGTTTAATAATTTAATCTCTCTTTTTTTAAGTACATTTTCTTTTTCTTAGAATATTTGAAAAAAATTATTTTTATAAGGTGATTGGAACCCAAAACTTGCAAATGTATATAAAAAAAAAACAATGAGTATCAATGAGACTCTATTGTCACACATGATACTCTGATTAACCCTTATATACCAAAGAGGATATAAAATCCCACATTGCTACTTTAATAATAATAATAATATCCTATAATGAAGTAACAATTTTTTTTTTCAGGTATATAATAACCTGTGGCTGTGTATGTTTTGTGTCCAATCAAATGAATATCATAATTTTGAACAAAATTTACAAAGATGATAAAAATAGGAATTTGTAAGAATTGAATTACGATCACTTGTTTGTCTTTGCATCCTTCCATTTTCTTAATGCTCTTCTTGATGACCCATAGCATGAATTGGCATTTGCTCCCATGTCAAACAAAACAAAATTCTGGTCAATAAAGTTTCATGGAAATAGGTCACTGAAGTAATAAGCAATAGGCATAGGGATAATTTGTACCAAGACTTTTAGACAAGAATGAAGACAATAATTAGCAAATTTGTGTGTAAGTTTAAAGCATCTTCCCTCACATGTCAGGATTCATTTATCATGCAAAGTTGACCCTAATTTAACTTACAAAGAAAAAGAAAAAGTGCTTAAAAAAAGGAGAGATTAAATTATTAACACATGATTCAAAACAAAAAAAAGGGTTCAAAAAACCAGATGAAGTTCTTTGGAAAAAATATATAGTTTTTTTTTAGACAAAATAAAGTATGTGTTTTTAAAACCAAAAAAAAAAACAAAAGAAAACTTTTTTAGCAATAAATTACTAATTTAAAAGAAAAAAAAACCTTTTTTCCCTTTCTTTTCTTAAATGATCTTCTTTAAAAATAAAAGAATTAGTATTTTAAAAGAAAAATTCAAAATTAATTATTCCTCTTTGGAGTATGTCTTTTGAAAAAACAAGGATAAAAAGTAAAAAAAAAAAAAGCAAACAAATGCCGAAAAACACCAAAAAACAACAAAAACAAAAACAAAAACAGAAAAGAAAAAAAGAGACAAAATTAAACCAAAAAAAAAGAGAAAATAAGAAAAGTAAGTGAAGATTTTTTCTAATAAAAATATATTTCATGGAAATGAAAAGCTTTCTTCAAATAAATGAAAATATAAAAAGAAAAGGAAAGGAAATATATAAAAAGTCAAAATAAAAAATACCAAAATCTAACGGAAAATATTTTTCAAACAAAAACCAAAACAAATATATATATATCAATTATAAGGATCAAGAATCAAAATCTAATCAAAGCCAAGAAAAAATGAAAAAGAGAGAAAGAAAAATCAAACATCAATTCTAAAGAAAAACGAATCAAAAAAACTGAAAGGATAAAAAATAATAAAAAAAGGAGAAAGAAGATACTAAAAAAAATCCTTATACTTAAATGCAAATGTCATTTCAAAATTAAACAAATAAAAAAAGGGAGAAGTCCTTTTACTTAAACAAAAATAAATAAATGAAAAAATCCAAAATAAAAGAAAAAATAAAAAATAAAAATCAACAAAATTAATTAAAAAAAAGAAAAGGTCAAAAGAAAAATAAAGAAATAAAGTCAAAAATAATAATTAAAAAATAATAATAAATCAAAACCAAAAGAAAAAATAAAAAAAGAAAAATTAAGAAAGTGAAAAATTAAAATCAAATCAAATAAAAAGTGTTAAAAATGAAAAAAGAAAAAAGAAAAGAGAAAAATCCTTTTTTAATTTCATAAAAAAATCATGAAAGTTATAAAAAAAAAACAAAAAAAGATAAAAATAAAAAAAAGGAAAACGAAAATAGTAAAGATGTGAAATTAATTTAATTTTTGTAAAGTAAAACTTATCAACTAATTTAAAAACTCGCTTTATTTGTTAAAGGCAAAAGTAATTTTTTTTTGTCTTTTCGCAAAGCAAAAAAAAAAACACAAAAAAATTAAATATAAAAAAATTAAAAAAGAAAAAACAAAGAACCAAAAAAAAAAAAATAAAGCACCAACCCCAACATTGTTTTTTGTTCAAACTATGTAGACTTTGATCCCTTTTGAATGGTACGTAAACTCTAAGCTCTCATCCTAGGTCAAATCTGCTCTTGTAAATAAATATTTTTTTAATTTTTATTTCTTTAATTTCTTTCCTTTTATTTTGCTCTTAATTTTATTTCTTTAATTTCTTTTCTTTCTTTTTACTCTTAATTTTATTTCCTTACATTCTTTCTTTTTTATTTTGTATATGATTTATTAAGGAAAATTAAAATAGAATAGATGCCATATTAATTTTACACAATTAATTTAGGGTAATCATTTTAAGGAATGGGTGTAGTGGGGTGCCTAACACCTTCTCCACTCACAATCGACTTCCAAACCCGTATTTGGTTTGTAGACCATTTATGTTTTTCTTAAAAATGCTTTTCCAAAGTTTTGCCTTTTAAAAATTAAAATATTAGTGGCGACTTTACTACTTTTAATTTTGATTTTGATTTTTGTTTTTTGAAAATCGCAAATCGAATTTTTCTTTTTAAGGCACCCCGCGATCACATTTTCTTTTAGGTGTGACACATATATTCCAATTTAATTAACATATGTGCATGATATCATATAAGTATCAAAAAATATACTAGTCATATCAGCAAATAAAATAATTAGGTTATCAGTGACTACTATCCCATACTAGCAATCGCATCTTCACATGTTAAAGGCCAATAACATCAAGAGAGGTCTGTCCACGGCACCAACTCTTCTATGAGCCCAACCTGGGCTCAGTATATACAAGGGTTTGATCACATCCTGGTGCCCGATCAAAACATGATGCACGGGTGAAAGCCACACTATAGCTCCACCATGGACTTACAAGGTCTAATCACAACGTACAGATAACCAACCATTCATTATGCATTTAAAATCATTCATGTATAGTAGATATAAAATTAAAATTGTCATATGTATGGAATTTAATATGAACCCCAGTTACCACACTCTGTAGACAAATTAGAAAGCTACTAGCAGTACCAAAATCCTCCTATAATCATAACATCAAAAAATTACTACTGTAATAATCATTTATAGCAGCAAATAGGTATCTAAAGAATTAGAATACCAATAGCTACCTAAATAACACTTACCCAGCCATTACAAGTCTTTAATTTTGGATTTGATTGTTCCTATACTAGTAACTTCAGAATATCACTCCAAATTCTAGGTAAATTCATGCAAAATTAATACCCATACTACAAATCAACTGTGGGAGTCTCTAATTAGTAGTAAATGCATCAAAATTAGGAGTTTACACTTACCCAATATTCCTCCTAGCCTCAACCTCCAAAAATCCTCTAAGAAATCATCAAATAATCCATATCAAATTTTTGGTATAGTGAAAATACTCCAAATGAAAAACTAATTTAGCCAAATTGAATAGGAAGAGGAGGGGGTCAAGTTATATAACACTTACCTTCATTGAATCTTAGTCTATATAGGGGAAATGGGGCCAAGAAGGTGATGAGAAACCTAGCTCGAAGAGACCTCCGAATTTGCTTCTTGTGTGTTTCTTATGTGTTTTGTTTCTACAGAATAAAGGAAGGGTGTTGGATATGTTTAAGTTTTAAATAGGTTTGGACTGACCTAAAGGCCTAATTCCAAGTGGGTTCAGATTCATACTTTGCTGGGCCATGGATTTTAAAGTTACAAGAGTTAAATAAGAGTTGGGTCAAGCTGAAAAGGGTCTAATAACACATTGGGTTTGTATAAATGAATGTTGGGCCAATTTATATAAGTTCATGTAAAAGTAGGTCTACATCTATAATTATTGGGCCTCCATTAGTCTTTATCCACGGCCTACATAAATTAATTATGAGCCTAAATTAAGTTCTAACCCCATTGAATCTTAAACTTACATTAATTATTTATTTCTCCATCAACTCCTATTCACATAGCTTGCCTAATTATTTCATAATAATTATTCATAATTAGTCCAAATCCATGATTAATTCCTTAATTAATTTCGGGGTGTTACATTAGCCATAAAACTTCATCTTTTAGAAAACTAAAACTATAGAAAGAGAGAGGAGAAAGAGTATAATAAGATTTGTTCTAAGGTCATAGGCAAAATTGCATGTAAAGTTACCTATATGGAACCTCATTTCCCTTGCTTCTTCCTCACACCTAAGATTTTGTTTTCACTTAAAAATAAGTCAGTTATAGGGCTCTCATGAAGGGTGGCATGCTGATATATAAAGAAAAGGGTGTTTTATAATATTTTTCAAAATTTTCATTATGTCCTTCCACTTCATTTCCTCTGTTTGAATTCATTTCAACTCCTTTTTGAGAACCATCTTTTCTAATAAAAAATTTAGGTCCTCTAGTTTCTTAAAAATATTTTGTTTCAAATTTATAGGATTCAGAATAATTTGAAAAGATTTGGTTAAAATTCAGGTCAATCGATGCCTTAAATTATACACTTTAAGGATTTTAACTATTCTTATGATTTTCTGGGTTTTTAAAAACCTTAGTAAGATCAATTTTACCATTTAAAAACTCTTCCTTTAAGTTTTCAAAAGTTGCCTAAAATTATAATTTTGCTACTAGGTTTTTAGTTCATTCTGTTTAGCCATTTTGACTTCAATTTTAAGCCATTTTAAGTTTCTTAACCACATTTATAGATGTTCTAATTAACATTCTATTCTCAATTGGCCTTAATTTACTTTGCTTTAGAGTCCTCTTATATCACAATATAATTTTCATTTTAGTTTTTGAAAAACATAGACATTACATCTTTCCTATTGAAGTTTTATATTTTACAGGTGAATAATAAAAGCTTGAACAAGGAAATAGGTTCAATTCTAGGGGCAAGCTCTCATGATTTGTTGTAAGTATTCCTTTTTTCCCCAATGATATGTTAGTTTGGACTTTGGAGTCTTACTTGGCGGATATACCAAGTTAAAGGATGACTTAGGGTTAGCGATTTATGGCATCTTGCCCATAATTTTGATGCAAATGGGAATTGGTGCATAATCTGTGAGGCTTGTGACTATGTTTGAAAAGTTGTATTTTAGTTTTGAATATACACAATCAATTCCTGAAAGGTAACTGGAGACTTTAATAACTTCTAAATTACTTACTATAAGGTTTTACTAATGATAAAAAAAAGGCTGGTATTGGACCATTTTGAAGAAATCTAACTTTTTTTAATTTAGTAGTATAGTCAATTCTTGTGATCTTGCTCAAGTATGCTTTTGGTAGTCATGTTTTAGGTGTTGGATTGTTTAGGAAGAACGGGTTTAAAGGATCTTTTGTAGAAGCAAGATCTTATGCAAAGGTACATATGAGACCTTAGCTATTTTAACCATGTCTAGTTTATTCATATTTGGATATATATATATATATATATTCCTTAACAATTCATATTCCTTTGTCTATATGTATTAGTCATTTGTAGTTTTGTCTAGAGTTCACATTTTGGTTGTTTGCATCTTGAGAAGACTAAGTGGAAAGGACGATGATATAAAATTGTTAACTATAGAAATGGTACTTATGTTTATAATAACTTTTTTATGATATTTGATTAATTTTTTATTTGCAGTCATTAATGCTGGGGTAGTTGGATGTTATACTGGTCTTGCTCTAAGTTTTCCAAGTATTAATATTTCTTTTTTCCTTTTTGAATGATGATTTGCCTTTTGTTTAAACCTTGTCCCACAAGGTTTAAATAGCCCTCCATATGCACTTATGAAGTTAATTCTTCATATATATCAAATTACATCATCTTATTGGCAAAGTACTTAGACAACCTCCTAATTTTTAAAGTATTTAATAATCCATTTATATTTCATTATTATCATTTTATTTATAATATTAAGTTTAAGTGAAATACAAATTAAATTGATTATTATTATTATTATATAGAGAGATGAAAATATTGTGTTAGATGAGTGGACATACCAAATTAGAATGAATTAGAAATGAATACATTAAAAAGAAAGTTGAGGTCGCACATATTGTAGAAAAAATTATGGAATCATGTCTTAGATAGTTAGGACACGTGTGGAGAAGACCTATAGAAGCCCTAGTAAGAAGTGTAAATCAGATGGAGAGTAGTCTAATAATTAGAGGTAGATGGAGACTATAAAAAACTATAGGTGAAACTATTATAAGAGATTTAGATTTAAATAGTTTATCTAAAAACATGATTTATAATAAAACTTTATGGCATCATTTAATCTATGTGGCCAATCTAACCTAGTGAGAAAAGGCCTTGTTGTTGTATTATTATTATTATATAGATTATTAATAGTTCATTTAATAACTTTATTATTATAGAGCAAAACACCATAAACAAGTGATAGAGAATTTAAAAGTCTCCCAAAGAACCATTAATTTTAAAATTATCACTACCCAAAGTTGGAAACTTGATCTCAAGCCAAATTGCAATATCAAGAAGCAATAATTGATGAAAATGATCAAAAGGTAATCAAAGGAAAGGAGAAATTACAAAAAAGAAAAAAAAGGAAGGCTAATATGAAAATTGATAACCAGACCATTTTCAACTAAAAAAAGAAGAAGAAGAGAATATACCTATTCTTTGATGTTATAAGGAATCTCTTTTATCTTCAACATCTCGTCAAAAAATTGAGACTCTTCTTTAGTCTTATCCATCAATGCTTCAGCCTCTCTATAGCTATTGCTAATGGGGTTCATGTTCATCTCTCAGTGGTCATCTTTACTACTATAGGCCTTGCTTTCTTTATTTGTACCTACTTCCCCTTCAACTTCATCTCTATCAAAACCACTCTTACAACCTTCATGTTTTTCCTTATCGACACCGAACACCGCTAGCTCCATTTGCTCAGACCTCAAACAATGAGTCATCCTACAAGAAAATAATCATTCCATGATTCCATCTTTTCACAATTAAAACCCTTCCAAACAAGTCACGGGTCATTGTTGCCATCATGTCTTTAGTTAACAACAGTCCTAGATCATCTATTTAATGCATCGTATGGCTAGAGTTCTTTTTTTTTTTAATTGGGGGAGATATCACATGTGTCTAATAGTAGAGGTGGATTATTTAGGGCTTATTTAGTTGTTTTAACCATAGTTTGGACAAACCACAATTAAGTGGTAGCTTTAACAGTGGCTGAATGCGTGTAAATTATGGTGAGAACTTTTATACTAACTACAATTTATATAAATGGTGGTTAGGACACAAGAGTCTTAACTACAGTTTTTGTAAACAATAATTAAGACTTTTGAATTAATTGCAAGTTGTTCAAACTATAGTTAAAATTTTGTTTAATGATGGTTGTATTAATTGCTATCAAAATCACTATAGTTAAATCCCACTATTTTAGTAGTGTTCCCCTATAAGGAAAAATTCTATCAAAATTTTTAATTGTTGATCTCTACCTTCTTAGTCTTCTACAAATCTCAAGATAGAAACACTCAAATTTGAACACAATTTATACCAGTCCTAATTATATCAAGTCTATTGATGTTGTTATCACTATGCGCCACAGAGCAAATAGTAACTAAAAGATAAAAGAGCCTTCAAACTTTTCCCCTTCCTTAAACTTGAATGGAAATGCAACGTAGCAATCAACTGTTGTTGTATCTTATTTTGATTTCTAACCTTCGTTTGCCCACCTTTTCTTTTCTTTTCTTTTTTTTTGGTGAAAACCCTATTTATTTCCGATGTCAGTAAATGAAATGGTTTCTAAAAAACTAAGCAAGGTATCCAATTCTAATGTTAGGCAAAATATATATGCTTACATACTAAGGTAGCTAGAATTTTGTTAAAGATATATACATTGAATAAAATTATTTATTGAGGATGATTAGGAAAACCAAGGGAAGAGATGCCAAAAGTTCATAGTAGATCTAACCTAAAATGAATATAAACTCACAAGTTAAAGGAAGAAATCTTAAGGTCGCTATTGACTATTAGAAAATGCACTTGTGCCCTTCATCAAATAGGATCTTATTCATGTCCCATAAACCTTAGAATGAGTGGAAACTTTGATAGTCTTACCATTTGTTGTCTTTATTGTTTGTAGTAGCTAATAGCAGGACATCTTTAGTTGGTAGAACTCATTCCCTTGAGCACTATCATACAAGACTCATATTTATAATTACAACACAATGTATATATAACAGATTATGAAGCACCAAAAACCTTCCATGTCTGTGCATACATACCACTTGGGAAAAGGAACAAACCAACATGAAAGAAACATTGGATCTAGGGGGAATCGCCATTCTTGGTTATCCTTATAATGAATGACCACTAGATATTGCACATTCCTATCATGAATGAGAAAGGATTGGAAATTAAACTTCACTGTCCATATGCCATTATGGGCAATGGACTATTATATAAGTTTGATCACTTCCACCAAAAATAATAATTAATAGAAAAGATACCAACTTCAAGTTGTCACCAGGCTATTGAAAAGGATCCCAATTTCATACTCCTATTCCCCTCCTATGGATGTTTCCTTCATCTAGACTTAGGTAACGCATTTCCATTACAATTGTTTTCCATTAAGTTGCCATCCTTCTAACTTCCAAGATGATGATGATTATTATTATTATTATTTTGAAGAGTAGCAAGAACTACAGTTTTATAAAAGTTACTTAAGTCTCAAAAATTCTCATAACAATTTTTATTGTGAGACTTGGGATGTAGGTTTGTGGAAGAAACAAATAAGTCTTATATTGCATCTCCCTCATTCTTCCTTTACTTTAGCACTCTTCTTTTTATTAGAAGCGAAAACATATTGGATGAGGGGATGCCCTTGGTTGTTTAACATTTTCTTAAGTTTAATTTATTGTTTATTTAATTATTGGTTTTAAATAATTCCTATTATGTCAAATTTCTAATTTATTATATTATTGTTGTGCTTTGATGCAAATTATATTTTAATGCAAATCTTTTCATAACCAATCCTAAAGCAAAAAGAGGATGGTTGTGTTAGACAGTTAACAGTCAATGTAAATGTAACACCATCATCTCTAGCTCATACCCGTCATGCCTACATGCTCATATGAGATATGGGAAGAATAAAGTAAGATCTTCCTCATTGGGTTCATACACTTTCTCACATGGCATCATGCATGGTTAGAAATTCACTTTAGTGTCACATGGACCGTGTGAGCTCATTATATACATTCTCATATTTAATTGCACCATTACAAGTCATTTCAATCCCAAAGACATGCTTTAAACCCATGGAAATCAAAAAGGGATATGAGACATGCAGATTCATTTTCGGCAGACTTGGCCTCATTTCTGGGCAAAGTTTGGAAAATCACAACTAATTCAAGAAAAATTGAAAACATGTAATCTTGGTCATTCTAGAAATCTTAGGATGTCTACTTCATACTAAAAATATTTAGAAGCTTTAAAATCCTACATTCAAAGCGTTTGACACATGAAATCATCTGGAGGTCGGAGTAGCCCTGATACTGTCACAATTTACTGATATGAACTTTAAAAATTTCTAACTAATTCCAAAAAATCTAATGCATGCCAATGATACCACTATGGAAAGATGTGGATGTTAACTAGATAGGAAAAATGTCTCCAGATCCTTTCATTAAGCCAAACTCCCAGAAATCGATGGAACAGTACCTCGGGTCAGGTAAGATGACTGATACTGGGTAGGAGCTTCAAAATTGCATATCTTCCTCTCTAGACCTCCAAATGAGGTGCTTCTAGTTGCTACAAGTCACTGTGACTGTCTAGTTTCTGCTTATAAAATTTTGTAGACCATGTTTACCCCTTGGATGACACAATTTCACAACTGACCAAATGAACAGTGTTTATGAAAATCTGAATTTCTACTACCAACTTTGAAAAATCATAGAAAATTCCATAGACCTCCAAATGACCCAATATTTAGCTTCCCAAAAAGATATAAACAATATCTAGTCACATGTCAAATTTTAAGACAAGAAGAAGTCGTTTGGTCAGACTTGGACATCATGGGCAAAGGGACCAATTTCTCGTGTTAAAAGGGGGCTATTGGGGTCCAACTTTGCTTCTCCTACCTCTAAAACTCTATGAGCATGTGGGAAAGCATCAACATAGGCTATTAAACATGGCTCAAATGTCTAACAACCCAGATTTGCAAAACTCACTCTCCTACACCAACACATACACCCATGTGGGCAATACTAAGATCTTGCCATTCATTCCAAAACTTGTTACATCATGCACCATAAGTTCAATTCTCATATATATACATTAAGTACATCCATTTACAAGTGATACATCATGTACATAATTAAATTACATCCCTTAACATAACTACAAAATGGTGACAACATGACTCTTTACAATTTCTTCACCGAAATCCCTAACTTCAAGTTTGGTGGCTCCCATCTCTTGCCTCACTTGGTCCACCTAGCATGTTTGGATGGTGGAGTGGGGAAGTGAGATTCAAAGAATCTCAATAGCTCATCTCTCATTCAATCACACACAAAGCATACAAATAAGTCTCACAATGTATGCATGGGTATATTAGCATGTGAAATCATAAGAAATGCACTTTCAACATTTGAGTAGGCCACACATAAGAAAAGCATTTTCAACATGTGAGTAGGCCATACATAACATATAAAAACTTGCCAAGCAAATGAATTAGCCTCACCCCTTTACTTATGGATTTTGGATTTTCCTCACCCAATCTTTAAGAGGTCCTTAGACTCAATCCTTACTCTTGGGAATTAACCTCACTTTTGGGAGACTCTTTACTTTGTCTCAACCAACTCTAGGGTTCTTGGCTTATTTTCACCATGGCTAGAAGGTTATTGGCTTTTCCATACTTAAGCAAAGTAAAGCAATCACATAAAACATCATTGAAATACATGAGGCATCATCATGCTAGCATACTTTTCATGGTTTAAAAACATACATACACACATGTAAGACAATGTAAACACACATCTATGCATGAGAGAAGGTGGAGAGAGCTACCTTATTGGCTATTCACAAACTTTTCCTTTCAATTTGTCTCCTCCCTTGTTGGTTTCACAATCACCTCTAGATGGGAGTGCTTCTCGTGAGCCTAGACACACAAGAGCATAGAATTACTCTCTTAACACTTTATTCATAAAGCTAGGGATTTCTTTCTAGCAATCCTACTAAGCATATAAAGCAAGGGGTTCTTTCTCTCATTAGAAATTCACCAACTATCCTTCCTCTCTCAAACTTTTAAGAAAGGAAATCAAGGAAGAGAGGGCTACATGGCTTCTAACCTTCTTCAAGATTAGTTTTCCACTCTCCCTCTTCTGAACCAAGTTCAAAACCTAACTACTTCAATAATCAAAACCATAAGAAGAGATGGCAAGGAGAGAAGAACAATATTCTAAGAAGAGAAACCATGTAAATCTTACCTTTCTCTTGTTCTTCCTTCCTCCTCTAGGTTTCTCTCTCTCTCCTTCTCCCTTTTCTCTGTCTTAGAGGGAGCTTAAGTCGGTTAAAAGAAGAAAGGAGGGGTTAGGAGGCTTTAAAAAGTCAAATTCTCTTTTTTCACGCTTTTCCAGACTAACCCTCACGATAGCGAGCTATAACCCTCACTACGGCGAGCTCGTGTCAGTCCCAAACCCTTGCCTTCGCTACAACATGCGTTATGGCGAGCAACGCCCTGGTTGTTGTATGGGGTGCCCGCACTCGCTATAGCTAGAAGCATTTTTGCTATAGTTAGAAGGTACTCTCGCTATAGCTAGACCATTTCTTGCTATAGCTAGACCATTTCTCACTATAGCGAACAGGTACATTCGCTATAGCTAGGCTGTAACTAGCAGAGTTAGAAAATTTTTAGCCCTTAAAAAATTTTCATCTTTTCTTCATCTTTTTCTTTTCTTTTCTTCTTTTTTCTTTTTTTTTTTCTGGTTGTTACATTCCACCCTCCTTATAAAAATTTCGTCCTCAAAATTTAAGTAACGTACCTCATGGGAATAGTTCTGAATATTTCTTCCTCATATCATCTTTTAATTCCCAAGTGGCTTCCTCAGGAGACAATCCCTTCCAAACCACTTTCACCAGCGGTATCGTCTTATTTCATAATTGCTTGAGTCTAACATCTACGATCCGATCTGGTGATACTATATATGATAGATCATCCTGTAACTGCACATTCTCATATTCTATGATATGTGAGGGGTCGGGCTGGTACTTTTTCAATTAGGAAACATGGAAAACATTATGGACTTGGCTTATGTTCGGAGGAAGAGCTAGTTTATATGCCACAGGTCCTACTTTATCAAGAATCTGGAAAGGACCTATGTACTTTAAACTAAGCTTTTTACTCTTAATGGACCGACCTATCCCCGTGAATGGAGATACCCTAATGAAAACATGGTCTCCAACCTCAAATTCTAACGGCCACCTATGTTTATCTGCATAGCTTTTCTGTCTGCTCTGGGCCGTCAGAAGTTTCTTTCTGATGGTCTCTATCTGTCTAGAGGTCTGGTCCACTACTTCTGGGCCTATGAGGCTCCGCTCTCCTAGCTCAACCCAACACATTGGGGACCTACACTTCCTCTCATACAATGCCTCATAGGTGCCATCTGTATACTGGCATGATAACTGTTATTGTAGGCAAACTCCACTAGAGGTAAGTATGTATCCTAGTTCCCTTTCATTTCTAGCACACATGCCCTCAACATGTCCTCTAGGGTTTGAATGGTTCTCTTTGTTTGTCCATTGGTCTGAGGGTGGTAGGCCGTGCTGAATCTAAGTCGGGTGCCTAGAGCATCCTGTAACGATCTCTAGAAATTCGATGTGAATCTGGGATCTCTATCTGATACTATACTCCTAGGCACACCATGCAATCTAACTATCTCCCTGATGCATACCTGGGCTAACTTATCTAGGGTATAAGTGGCTTTCATAGGTAGAAAATATGCTGACTTTGTTAACCTATCCACTATTACCTATATTGCATCATAGCTCGTTGATGTCCTGGGTAAACTCATGACAAAATCCATAGCTATGCTATCCCATTTCTACTCCGAGATATCTAAAGGCTAAAGTAACCCAGCTAGTTTCTGATGTTCTATTTTTACTCTCTGGCATACCAAATATCGGGAGACATACTCTGCTATATCTGTTTTCATCCTAGGCTATCAGAACATTTTCTTCAAATCCTGATATATTTTATTACTACCCGGATGGATGGTGTACTTACTTTTATGTGCCTCATCTAATATCTTCTCTTTAATCTCAGTGTTCCTAGGCACATACAGCCTATCCCTATACCTCACTATGTCATCCTCAGACAGATTGAACTCCTAGACACTGCCTTGGGTTATTTGGGCTCTAATCTTTTTTACATGGTCGTTGGGCTTCTCTTATTTGATACCTCAAGTCATTTTCTATTTGGGTCTCACTCATTAATAATTTTCTGGAATACACCTCGCAGGAGAGACTCATGTCTCTGAATCTCTCGATCAATTCTTGCTCTCGGATCATCATATAGGCCACATGTATAGATTTTCTACTTAGGGCATCAGCTACCACATTAGCCTTACCAGGATGGTATTTCAATGTGAACTCATAATCTTTTAGAAATTCTAACCATCTTCGTTGCCTCATATTTAGCTCTTTCTATTCAAATAAATATTTAAGACTCTTATGGTCGCTGTAAATTTCTATTGCTGCCCCATATAAGTAGTGTCTCCATATTTTCAGAGCAAATACCACTGCGGCTAACTCTAAGTTGTGTGTGGGGTAGTTTTCCTCATGAGATTTCAACTGTCTAGAAGCATAAGCTACCACTCGGCCTTTCTGCATAAGCACACATCATAACCCTTTCTTAGAGGCATCACTGTACAATACTAAAGTTTCTTTAGGGTCAGGGAGTACTAGAACTGGAGCCGTGGTCAACTTGTGCTTCAACTCTTGGAAACTACTCTCACATTTCTCATTCCACACAAACGGCACATTTTTTCTAGTAAGCCAGGTCAGTGGCATTGCTATTTGAGAAAAGCCCTGAATGAACCTCCTGTAATACCCTGCTAAACCTAGAAAGCTCCTTATCTCTGTCACTATTCTAGGTCTCTCCCACTGTAATATGGCCTCTTCCTTATGCAGATCTAATGCGACCCCTGCCTGGGAGATCATATGACCAAGAAACAGAACCTTAATAAGCCAAAAATCACATTTACTAAGTTTAGCATACAACTGTTTCTCTCTCAAGGTCTCTAGGGCTAATTTCAGATGTTGCTCATGTTCCTCTCTACTTTTCGAGTAGATGAGGATGTCATCTATGAAGACTACTACAAACCTGTTTAAGTATGGCCTGAAAAATCTATTCATGTAATCCATAAAGACTACGGGTGCATTCATCAACCCGAAAGGCATAACTAAAAATTCGTAATGCTCGTATCTAGTTCTAAAGGCTGTCTTGGAAATATCATCTGCCTTTTATCCTGAGCTGATGATACCTCGACCTGAGGTCTATCTTAGAAAATACTAATGCTCCTACTAACTGATCTAGGAGGTCATCTATGCAAGGGAGACGGTACTTATTCTTAATGGTGATTTTATTGAGTTCCCGGTAGTCTATACATAGCCTAAGGCTTCCGTCCCTCTTTTTTACAAATAAGACTGGAGCTCCCCACGGTGAGACACTAGGTCTGATAAAGCCCTTCTCTAAAAGCTCCTTTATTTGTTTCTTAAGCTTTGCTAGCTCAGTGGGAGCCGTTCTATACGGGGCCTTAGATACTGGACCTGCCCCAGATACAATGACTATAGGAAACTCAACTTTTCTCTCTGGGGGCAGTCCACTAATCTCCTTGGGACATACCTCTGGGAACTCTCTCATTATAGGAATCTCATCTATACCCTCTTCTACCTCTGCTTGGACTGAAAAGAAAACCAAATACCCTTGACAACCACGCCCTAGAGATCTCTCAGCCTGAGAGGTGGTCATAACAGATAACTCAGCCCTAGTACTAGGCACAGTCCCACACTCAGGTAAAGTAATACACTTGTGGCTACAATCTAGTGTGGCGTTATTTACAGACATCCAATTCATACCAATGATTACATCAATTTCAATGAGGGGCATACAAATCAAATCAAAGGTGGTCAGGCAATGATTAAATTGGATCACACAATTCAAGCAAGCATGGGAGGTAATGGCTTAGTTTCCAGTGGGGGTGGATACATGTAACTCATATGGTAATGTATACATACTCAGACCCAACCTCCTAACACAGTCATAGGATATGAAAGAGTGGCTAGAACCCGAATCAAATAAGGCAGTTACAGAAAACTCATTTATCTTAATATTACCTTGGATCAGACTCGGGGACTGGCTAGCCTTCTACTGTGATAGGGCAAAGACTCTACCCTGGGTCTGTGGTCTGGGAGGAGGAGCTATCTCCCTTGGTTGTGTAATTTGTAGAGGGGCCTGTGGAGAAGCCTGGGTGTAATCTCTGGCTATATGCCCCAGCCTGCCACATCTAAAGCACACGTTCTGCCCCACATAGCACGGTCTAGTATCGTGATTCCTGCCACACTGGGGATATATGATAGGTAGGGCACTGCCCTTACTGGACTGAGTCCTCCTTCTCTTTCCCCTTTGGTTCCACTGACTCTTTCCGCCTCCACGGCTCGTCATCGCAGGCTGCGAACCATCTCTAGATCTCTTGGGCTCAAGGAGGGGAAGAGGTGGTCTGGAACTGAAAGTAGGCTGCATCATCCTGAGATTCGTTTCTGTCACTTTGCACACTTCTACAAGGGTATTGAAATGCCTGATTCTCTGTGGCACTACTCTGTCTCGGATCTCAGGGAGCAAGCCCTTCCCTAACCTATCTGCCCTTCATTTCTCACCATCATGCCTCTGTAAGTATGAGGAGTATCTGGAGAGCTCGATAAACTTTGCTACATATTGGTCCACGGACATCCCCAGAATTTGTTTGAACAGGATAAATTATGATTCCTTCTCATCTCTAATGGAATCGGGGAAATACTTCTCGTGGAATGCCTCGAGGAATGCCTCCCAGGTGATCGGGGCGTTCCTCGCTCTCAGAATAGGCTCAGTGCCCTTCCACCAGTAAATTGCTTCTTTTTGTAACTGGAATGTAGCCATCTTGGTTTTTTGCTCAAATGTGCACTCCATCACCTCAAAGATCTGCTCTAACTCCATAATCCAAGCCTCAGCTTTATCTGCGTTCATCTCACCATCAAAGGTGGGAGGCCCGAATTTTCTGAACTATGTGATCACTTTTTTGATCGAGGTTTGCTACTCAGCAAAAGGCGTCTGAGCTAGTGGAATTGGCGCAACAGCCTGCATGTGTGGCTGTGCATCTGTAGGAGTCACCCCTGAATGCTTGAGACGATCTGAGTGTGGAGGTGGCTGAGGAAGAGGAGGTGTAGGGCCCTGGCTATCTCTCTCAGCAAGCCGTTCTTGTAACTGCATGATAACGGCCTGCTGCTGATCCAGGCGAGCCATAATAGACTGTAACGCTCCAGCGACTGGATCACTAGGCTCGGCTTCATCAGCTTGAGCCACTCTGGGAGGCCTACCTCTTCCTCTACCTCTACCTTGGCGCGTGTCTACCATCTTTCTGAAACATATAACATGCTTTAGTACATAATAAGGACACATGCCATTGCCATACACTCAATCATCCATAACAAGCTCATATACATCTTGGCAACTCACAAATATAAGCCACAACCCACAATAAGAGCTTGAACCTTTGCTCTGATACCAACACATGTAACACTATCATCTCTAGCTCATACCCGTCATGCTTACATGCTCATATGAGATATGGGAAGAATAAAGTGAGATCTTCCTCATTGGGTTCATACACTTTCTCACATGGCATCATGCATGGTTAGAAATTCATTTAGTGTCACATGGATCGTGTGAGCTCATTCTATATATCCTCATATTTAATTCCACCATTACAAGTCATTTCAATCCCAAAGACATGCTTTAAACCCATGGAAACCAAAAAGGGATATGAGACATGTAGATTCATTTTTGGTAGACTTGGCCTCATTTCTGGGAAAAGTTTGGAAAATCACAACTAATTCTAGAAAAATAGGCAACATGTAATCTTAGTCATTCTGGAAACCTTACGATGTATACTTCATACTAAAAATATTTAGAAGCTTTAAAATCCCACATTCAAAGCGTTTGACATGCGAAATCATCTGGAGGTCGGAGTAGCCCTGATACTGTCATAGTTTACTGATATGAACTTTAAAAATATCTAACTAATTCCAAAAAAATCCAATGCATACAAATGATACCACTATGGAAATATGTGGATGTTAACTAGAGAGGAAAAATGTCTCCAGATCAGTTCATCAAGCCAAACTCCCAAAAATTGATGGAACAGTACCTCAGGTCAGGCAAGATGACTGATACTGGATAGGAGCTTCAAAATTTCATATCTTCCTATCTAGACCTCCAAATGAGGTGCTTCCAATTGCTACAAGTCACTATGACTGTCTAGTTTTTTCCTATATAATTTAGTAGCCATTGGATCAAATTTGCCCCTTGGATGACACAATTTCACAACTAACCAAATGAACAGTATTTATGAAAATCTGAATTTCTGATACCAACCTTGAAAAATCATAGAAAATTCCATAGACCTCCAAATGACTCAATATTTAGCTTCCCAAAAATATCTAAACAAGATCTAGTCACATGCCAAATTTCAAGACAAGAAGAGGTCATTTGGTCAGACTTGGACATCATGGGCAAAGAGACCAATTTCTTGTGTTAGAAGGGGGCTATTGGGGTCCAACTTTGCTTCTCATACCTCTAAAACTCTATGAGCATGTGGGAAAGCATCAACATAGGCTATTAAATATGGATCAAATGTCTAACAACCCAGATTTACAAAACTCACTCTCCCACACCAACACATACACCCATGTGGGCAATACTAAGATCTTGCCATTCATTCCAAAACTTGCTACATCATGCACCATAAGTTCAATTCTCATATATATACATTAAGTACATCCATTTACAAGTGCTACATCATGTACATAATTAAATTACATCCCTTAACATAACTACAAAATGGTGACAACATGACTCTTTACAATTTCTTCACCGAAATCCCTAACTTCAAACTTGGTGGCTCCTATCTCTTGCCTCACTTGGTCCACCTAGCATGTTTGGATGGTGGAGTGGGGGAGTGAGATTCAAAGAATCTCAATAGCTCATCTCTCATTCAATCATACACAAAGCATGCAAACAAGTCTCACAATGTATGCATGGCCATATTAGCATGTGAAATCATAGGAAATGCACTTTCAACATTTGAGTAGGCCATACATAAGAAAAATATTTTCAACATGTGAGTAGGCCATACATAGCATATAAAAACTTGCCAAGCAAATGGATTAGCCTCACCCTTTTACTTGTGGATTTTGGACTTGCCTCACCCAATCTTTAAGAGGTCTTTAGACTCAACCCTTACTCTTGGGAGTCAACCTCACTTTTGGGAGACTCTTTACTTTGTCTTAATTAACTCTAGGGTTCTTGGCTCATTCTCACCATGGCTAGAGGGTTATTGGCTTTTCTATACTCAAGCAAAGCAAAGCAAAGCAAAGCAAAGCAATCATATAAAACATCATTGAAATATATGAGGCATCATCATGCTAGCATACTTTTCATGGTTTAAAAACATACATACACACATGTAAGACAATGTAAACACACATCTATGTATGAGAGAAGGTGAAGAGCGCTACCTTATTGGCTATTCACAAACTTTCCCTTTCAATTTGTCTCCTCCCTTGTTGGTTTCACAATCATTTCTAGATGGGAGTACTTCTCTTGAGCCTAGACACACAAGAGCATGGAATTACTCTCTTAACACTTTATTCATAAAGCTAGGGATTTCTTTCTAGCAACCCTACTAAGCATATAAAGTTAGGGGTTCTTTCTCTCACTAGAAATTCACCAACTATCCTTCCTCTCTCAAGCTCTCAAGAAAGGAAATCAAGGAAGAGAGGGCTACATGGCTTTTAACCTCCCTCAAGATTGGTTTTCCACTCTCCCTCTTCTGAACCAAGCTCAAAACCTAACTACTTTAATAATCAAAACCATAGGAAGAGATGGCAAAGAGAGAAGAACAATATTCTAAGAAGAGAAACTATGTAAATCTTACCTTTCTCTTGTTCTTCCTTCCTCCTCTAGGTTTCTCTCTCTCTCCTCTGCCCTTTTCTCTATCTTAGAGGGAGCTTAAGTCAGTTGAAAGAAGAAAGTAGGGGTTGGGAGGCTTTAAAAAGTCAACAAGGGTAAGTTCGGAAAAGCATGAATAGGTACAAGAACAATATACGGCGAGCAACGCCTTGGTTTTTGTATGAGGTACCCGCACTCGCTATAGCTAGACCATTTCTCGCTATAGCGAATAGGTACATTCGCTATAGCTAGGCTGTAGCTAACAGACTTAGAAAATTTTCAGCCCTTCAAAAATTTTCAGCTTTTCTTCATCTTTTTTTTTCTTTTTCTTTTCTTTTCTTCTTTCTTTTTTTTCCTGGTTGTTACAGTAAAACTTTGTCAACTTTTTATATCATATATCAATGATGATTAGAGTTAACACTAAGTTATTGCCTAGAAGCAACATGTTGTATAACTCAAGTATAATGTCAAATGAGCAAGAGCCATTACATTGATGCATGTAGTGAAAAATAAGTAAAGGTTTCCATATTTTCCTAAATAAATGTGGATAAAAAAGCTAGTTTATGAGAGTAGAATTCATTTTGGTACTTCGAATATATGTTCACTTATAGGTAAATTAGTAAAAGTAGTAGATACCATGATTAGGAGGAGCATTAATTTTATGTGCTTACAAATAATTAAATGGGTAAGAGAAAAAGTGAAAGAATTAGATACCTCAAATTTTAAGCTTTAGTACACTAGCAAGAATAAATTTAGAAATAGGATAGGTATAAATGTGAATAAGTATTGAAAAAATATTATGGTAGATATAAAAAGTTAGGAGACAGAATTATAACATTAAAATTTATAATGGAAAGAGAAACATTTAATATTATTAGTGCTTATACACTACAAGTAGGAATAAAAAAGTATTACAAGGTAAATTTTTTATAGGATTTAGAAGGTTTAATTTAAGGGATACTATTAAGAGAAAATATTTTTTTAGGAGAGATCTTAATGGTCATGTAAAAAATACATCTAGAGATTATAAAGGTTCACATGGGGGATATGACTCAAGGGAAGCAAATGTAGAGGGTAAGATTATTCTAGACTTTTCATGAGCATTCGACTTTACTATATCTAACACTTGTTTTAGGAAATGTGAAGAGAATCTTATCACATACAGAAGTGAAAGGAGGCATGCTCTTAAATTGATTCTTTTCTAGTAAGAAAATTGGACAAAAAGCTTTGCATGGATTGCAAAGTTATACCTGGAGAAAGACCTTGGCTATCTAGCATAGAATCTTGGTTATGGATATTTAAGTTGAGAGGAGAATAAAGAGCAAAGGCTAAGATAGGGTATTAAAGATCAAGTGGTGGCAATTGAAGGGAAATAAAGAAAAGAACTTACAGGGAAGGATTTTGGAAGAAGGGTCCAGAGAGGCACAAGGAAATGCTAATGATATGTAAGATGAGATGACTAATTAAAGAGATTAGGAATGTTACAAAAGAGATACTTGATGAATCAAGAGGCTTTAGACCTAAGGATAAAGAATCTTAATAGTAAGATACAAGTGTATTAGATAAGGTTAAGGTTAAAAGAGGGTATTATAAAGTGTGGTCTTCATGTAAAAGTGATAAAAATTGAAAAAAAAATTATAAGGTAGCTAAGAAAGGCACTAAGAAGGTAGTGAGCAAAGTGAGAGCTAAGATACTTGATGGGTTATACTAATCTTTATACATTAAAGCTAGGAAGGAAGTATTTACAAGCTTGCTAAAAGCAAGAAAAGGAATGCAAAAGATGTAAAGCAAGTAAAATGTATTAAGAATGGAGAAGGGAAAGTCTTGGTCACGAAATAAGATATCAAGAAAAGGTGGGAGTATTATTTTCATAGGCTGTTTAATGAAGGTCACGGGATTTTATTAGCTTAAGATAGGCTAGACACCAAAGAAAAGGACTAGAATTATACCTTTTATGATAAGATTCGAGAGTCAGAGGTAAAAGAAGCTTTAAATAGGATAGAGAATGGTAGAGTAGTTGGATTAGATAATATACCTATTGTGATATAGAAAGGTTTAAGAGTGAAAGGCATAAATTGGCTCACAAAGTTGTTCAATGAGATTATGAGATCTAAGAGAATACTGGATGAATGAAGAAGTATTTTAATCCTTATTTATATGAATAAATAGGGCATACAAAATTGTACAAATTATAGGGGAATTAAGCTTATGAACCATACTATAAAGCTATGAGAGAATGTAATTAAATGAAAATTAAAACAAAAGACTTAGGTTACAAAGATCAATTTGGTTTTATACTAAAAAGATTAACCATGGAAGCTATATATTTACTGCAAGAATTGATAGAGAGATATCAAAAGAATCAAAAAGACCTACACATGGTATTCATCAATTTAGAGAAGGCATACGATAGGGTACTAAGAGAGATTTTGTAGAAGACTCTAGAAAAAAAAGAGTTCATATTGCTTATGTTTGACCAATCTAGGATATATATGATTAGGTCACAACTAGTGTGAGAACACAAGATGGGCCCATAGAAGATTTTCTGAAAATCATTGGCTTGTATCAAGGTTCAACTTTGAACCCCTATCTTTTTGTCTTAGTCTTGGCTGTACTCACTGAATATATCCAAGAGTCAGTGCCACAATGTATACTTTTTCCAGATAATATAGTCATAGTAAGAAAGTTAAGGGAGAAAATAAATAAGAAGTTAGAGATGTAGAGATTAAATTTGAAGGCATATGTATTCCATTTAAGTAGAAATAAAATAGAATATATTGAATATAAGTATAATAAAAGGCATATTAATTCTAGCGTAGAAGTGAAAATTAGAGAACACACCTTATCACAAGTTACACAATTTAAGTATCTTGAATCCATCTTACAACATGATGGGAAAATAGAGGAAGATGTAAATCATAGGATTCAAGAAGAATGGATGAAATAAATGAGTGCTTTAGGTGTTACTTATGATAAAAGAGTACAACTCAAGTTTAAGGATAAATTTTACCACATAGGTAAAAGGCTTGCAATGTTGTATGAGACTGAGTATTGGGCAATAAAAAGTTAATAAAAGAATAAGCTTAATATTGCAAAGATGAGAATGTTGTGTTGAATGCGTGGACACAGTAGATAAAATAGAATTAGGAATGAATGCATTAGAAAGAAAGTTGAGGTTGTACCTATTGTCAAAAAGATTATAGAATCGTATCTTTGATGGTTTGAATATGTGTGGAAAAGACCTATCAAAGTCCTAATAAGTATAGTAGATCAAATGGAGAGTAGTTTAATAGTTAGAGATAGAGGAAAACAAAAAAAAAACTATAGGCAAAATCATAAAGAAAGATTTATACTTAAAATGATTTGTTTATAGATATGATTCACGATAAAACTTTATGATATCGTTTAATCCATATAGTTGACCTCACCTAATGGGAAAATTCTTGTTGTTATTGTATTACAGCATGACATAGTATGTAACTCATTATACATTTATATCATGCATCAATTATTAATGATATTATCACATTTCTTACATACATGTAAACTTAATATTTTGAACATAATCAATGTATGTTATATCATTTTAAAGGGGTTATAAAAAAATTCACTTATATATTAAAGGAAAAAATAGAATTTTAAGGGCAGCCAACCTCCCTCTACCACTGCTTTATATAGCTTTTTGATAACTATTGTCAAATAGTTACAAATAACTTGGTTGTAAAAATAAGTTCATAGATAGTGATGCAACCAAGATCGTCTCCCACGAAAATAGATTCTAATTACTGAAAAAAAACTTTTTAAATGCTAAATACAACCTGAGAGCTAATAATTCCAAGACCTTGTTGGGCATTTAATGACTAAAATTAAGAGTAATTAAAGAACTAAAACAAAAATACTAGCTAGAATTAAAGAAAGTGACAATAACCAAGCAATTAAGTGTAGTTAGCCTTAAATGAATACCTTAAAATTCAATTATCATCATCCAAATTATATTTCACTAAAGTCTAGACCTAATTCTCTTTAGTGTATTCATAATAATTTTTCTCAAGTTACTACTTAAGAATGCAATAAATTAGTAAGTTAATGATTTTTAAAACCTTAAGATTACACTAGTATACTAATTCTTGAATTAAGTATCATTGAACACACTGAAAACATCGATTAATTGATTTTTAATGGTTTTGTACATTTATCCTAGATACTTAATTAACCAATTAAGCATCAAGGTTCTTCAAATCAAAATTTAAGGATAAAAATCTAACAAGATTACACACAATAACCATTACATTAATCAAGTTAAAATTTAAGCAGAAAAGAGAACAAAATGTGCAGTCGAAAAATAAAGAAATAATTGACCAATTAATCCTCCAAATCAATCCCCAAAATGTCTATTTAATAGCTCAACAATTTCAAGAATTCAATCCAAAATTATAGCCATAATCCTCAAGTTAATACAAGCTAAACCTAGTCTCATATAACCAGAAAATTACAACTAAAAAGGAGAAGAAAATGAGAAAAGAATTAGCCAAATCTTGGAGCATTTGTCTTGGATTCAAATATGCACTTTAGAGTCTTCATCCCAAGCTAGCTACATGATGGAATTAAGCCTCCATTGACTAAAATTTATAGAGAAATTGTGGTGCAGACCTTTAGCCATGAAGCTTCCAAATAAGGAGAATAGGAATAATGTTGTCTAGCTATGTGAAAATCTACGTGAGAATGAAAATGGCCCTTTCTACGTGAATGTTTCGTCCTTCAACATACACATGAGAGTCTCGTGCCACTTTGTGTGATTCATTCGTGCTTCCCCTAAAAGGAGAGATTTTGGTGTGTTAAATTCTCATGCATCTCCATGCATTAATGTGTGAGTCATCCACGTGAGTAGTCCCATGCCTCTTTGAAATTAGCTAGCATTATTAATGTCATGAGATCTCCATGGTCTATACATAGCCTTACAATCACAATTCATAAACATCTATTTCCAGATTGTATTCCCATTCTTGTAACAATTACTATAATGGCCTTTTAATGATACCATTGTGTTACGAGCATAAGTTCAAAGGGAAAGGTCATCTCAAAAGACTAATATATTATATAGGAGACCCTTTATATTCATAACCCCCTCCTTACCCTCCTTGTGGAAGACTCTCCAATATGGGACTTATAACAATGCAGTCTCGTTTAAAATCAAACATCTATGGTGACCTACTTTACTAATATTGGTCTATTGGTTGTCCTCCTTAGTGGACCTCTAACATTGCCTTAATCCAACCTGTAGGCCACCCCCTTTGCATCTACTCTTTTTAATAAAAGCACCAATATTATGAGCATAAGTCCAAAGAAATAGCCCATCCCAAAAGACTAGTCCATTAAATAAAAGAATCCTTTAAACGTATAAGCCCCCTCCTTAGAGAAAACTCCACAACATGGGACTCATAACACATTATCCTTAATTCAACTTTTTGAAAATTGTTGTCAATTAGTTTTAATGATTGAAGCAATACATCATTTTAGTGTAGATCTAAGGGATTGCATTCCCAATTTAAAAATGGGTGTGCAAAAAGTACATTTAAATTTGTTATTTGCTTCTCTCAAATATCCATATTAATATAGATGGTGTGTTAGCTTAGAAAGAATAGTCTACATCATTAATTCTTTAATGTTCTTTTAATGGACTTAATTATGATCTAGATGAAAATAATGTGTTTTTTTTATAATATTAGAATTGAATTGATAGAACAAATTTTCAAGAAATAGATTATATGCCAATGATATATTCCAAAAGCCAATATGTACTTTTCCTTTTAATTTTAATTTTGGTAGCTGATGGTGTTTTGGGGAATTAGTGAAGATTTTGGTGAGGTTTGTATCTATGGAGTTTTATCTTTTTCTTAAAGAAGCATAGTATTTTTTCTTGTAGTTAAAACAAGGAGGCTTATCTTGTAACATCCGGTTCCTCCGTAAACGTGAGAAAATGTGAGAAACATAATGTTCAGCTTTGTCATAAATGTGTGAAACTAACCGGATATAAAAGGAAGTCCCTTGAATAACATGATTTAAGGTCAAATGAAATTAGAGAAATATTCTAGACCTCAAATAATGAGGATCCAAGGATAGAGATGCCCTGAAAATAAAGCCAGAATAGCCAGACAAAAATTGGTGAAAATGCAATGACATTTTCATAATTTTAGGAACCTTTTGGAAAACTCAAAGGAAAGATTTTTAAAAGGAAAAAATGAATTCCCTGGGGTTCTCAAAGGCCTTGAGAATCATAGGAACCCCTAAAATAGTTAAAACCCCTCTGGTGAGTATTTTGGTCGTCAGTTGACTAAAACTTTGACTGAATGGTTCATATTAGTTTCAAATCCAAATTGAGTGATTCCAAAGCCATTTTATAAGTTAGAGAACCTAAATTTTATGATAAAAAAGATGATTCTTAAAAAGAATTTAAAACAAGCTCAAATGGCATAATCAAAGTGTAATAGCAAAAATATAAAGAAAGGCAAATGATAAAAAGGTCCCTTTGACCTTTATTAAGTGGCACGCTTCTTCTTCCTTAATTCCCACCGACTTGAAATAGCTCCTTCATAGGTCTGGTATGGTGTCCAAAGAGGGAGGAGAGAGAAGGAGAAAGAAGCCAAAATAGGTATGGAAGTTTAGGGAATTTCATGGTCTTATCTTTACAAATCTTCTTCCATTCCTTAAGCCCTTTCCATTGGTGGTTTTAGCTTCTTAAAAGGAGCATTTTTAGGGCTGGTCTCTTAGAGGAAGAGTGGAGTTTGAAGGAGGGGAGTTTACTAATTGAAAGAGCACTTGAAACAAGGTAGAAACTAAGGTAATTTCTTTGCTTTTCATGCTTCCTTCTTATTGCTTCTTCTTGTGTGTGTCTCAGCCTCATATAGGATAGCCAAGGGGGAATTATTTTTTATCCAAACCAAGCATGAAACCCATGATTTAGAATGTGGCAAACAAGATAATACAAAGAAATTCAAGAAGGAACCATTAAATATCAAGATATAATTCCTAGGGATTCAAGTGCACCTTGGCTTATGGGAAATGTTCTAGCCATAATTTAAGGTGTCTAAGAGTTTATATGAGTTCCTAAGACATCTAAGAAGCCCCCAACATGTAATGACCCTAACTTCTAATCATAGTAATTAAGCTTAAATACATGATTAATAATCATAAATCAAGGTCTAAAGTCATTACAATAAATTACATTGGGAAAAATAGAGAAATTTGAACTTTGACACCATTAGAGTTAGTAACTAAACAACCACAAGTATTTGATTGCACAATCGAATCTAATTATCAATGTGAAGCATTTGATTCATTTATTCAATAATTCCAACTCACAATAACCTCCTTCAAGTGTTTCTAAGTCATCACTTAACACTAACATAAGCTAAACCAAGGTTTCTAAAAGTAGGAGTTTAGGAACCTTCACTGTAACTTGAAACCTTCCTGCCATGGCTAAGTTGGCTACTGGAAGTTAAAAACTAAGTTTTGCATTTTGCGCCACAACTCAGGATTTTTGAGCTGCGGCAAAGTTGCTCTTAGGTTTAACTTCTCACATTTTCGCAAATCTCGCTATGGTGAGTTGGACCCTCATCGTGGTGAGCCTATGTGGCGCCACAGTGGAAACACCCCCACGAGCTATTGTACATGGTTTCATGATTCGCGCCGTGGTGGGATATACTACTGGCACCTAAAATTTTTCTCCCTCGATTCTCACTACAGCTTGATCCTCTCTCATTGTGGCAAAGTTGCTTTTGGTTACCTTTCATGGGCAACTTTTTGGTTTTGTGTCGCAGCGAGATGTCTCACTTTACGACGTTCCTTGCTTCTAATTGACTTCTAGCTATAGTGAGCTCTTCTTGGCCTTGGCGTTACTCTCTCCTATGCCTATACCTCCTAACTTTTATCCCACACACTCCAACTCTTCCTCTAGTATCACTCTAAGACCACTCTACCCTATTTTGTAAAGTTCTAATGGCATTTATCTACTAGATTTACCCAACATATCTAACCTTAACCATTCAAGGCTTAGATGTTGATTTCTACTCCCAAACTATCATACATAAGAAAATTTCATATAATAATAACAAGTGATTAGATTCATAAACAACTAATATTATCATTCAAATATAAATCCCAATAGGGCTCCATGTGTTACTAATCTAAGTCATCAATTAAATTATCACATGATTACATTCCCACATAATTGACCATATCCTAGCATCAACTAGATTCTATATCAAATATATAAGTATATACATCAAATACTAGATGGTATAAGGCCTAGCTCCCTATTAGATACATCATAAGTTACCAAAATATAAAACTCCTACACTTGACAATATGATTATAATGCTATATAAAAGAATAACAAAATTAGCATCTACACTAAATTAACTCAGTCCAAGTGTAACTTCCCATACCAGGTCTTAACTCATAAATGTTCATCCACTTGTTTGCCATTTTCCTTATTCGAAGGACCTTCACTTGAAATAATTAACCCATGAAACGGGGTGAGATGAAATTGTCAGTAACCAAGACAAATTCCATTCATATATTCCAATTGAATTAACATATATGTGTAAAATCATATAAACATAAGAAAATATACTAGTCATATTATCAAATGAAATAATTAGGCTATCAATGACTACTATCTCATACTAGCAATTACATTTCCACATGTTAAAGCCCAATAACACCAGGAGAGGTCCGTCCACGACACCAACTTTCCAATGAACACAACCTAGGCTCAGTGCATATAAGGGCCTGATTATAACCCGGTGCCTGATTGAAGCATGATGCATAGGTGGTAGTCTCATCACAGCTCCACCATGGACTCATAAGGTCCAATCACTACATACAGATAGCCAACCATGCATTATGCATTCAAAATCATTCACATACAATAGTCATGAAATTAAAATAGACATATGCATGGAATTTAATATGAACCCTAGTTACCTCACTTTATAGACAAAATGGAAAGCTACCAACAGTACCAAAATCCCTTTATAACCACAACATCAGAAAATTACTACTCTAAATCATCATTTGTAGTAGCAAACAGGTACCTAAAAAATTAAAATACTAATGGCTACCTAAAAAGCACTTACCCATCCACCACAAGTCTCCAATTTTGGGTTCGATTGTTCCCACACCAGAGGCCTCAAGTGTCACCCTAAATTATGGGTATTTTTGCATAGAAACAGAGTTCATAAATAAGTTAGCTATTAGGGCCTCTAACTAGTAGTAAATGTATCAAAATAAAGAGTTTATACTTATTTAATATCCCTCTTAGCCTCAACTTCTGAAAATTCTCTATAAAATCATGAACAACAAAAATCTCAAACTTGGGAAGAAGATAAAAATCCACTAAACTAGAAGCTATTCAGATTAAATTATAGAGAAGCATGAGAGGGTTAAGTTCTATATAAGTTACCTTAGCTGAATCCCCCTCAAAAAGTGCAAAATGGAGCTAAAAGGTTAGTGAAAACCCTAGCCTCTCCTCAAGGTGCGAAAATGCTCTTATGGTTTGTAGAACCTTTTTAGTTTTTTTCAGCACTAAGGTGAGTGTCAATTAGGCTTTTAGGGTTTTAGGATGGAATTGGGTTGACCCATCAGCCAAAGGCCCAATTGGGCTCCCACTAGTTGTTGGGCTAAGGTTTAAATGCAATGGGCTGCAGAACACTTAGAGTTAGGCTCAAAACTTACTTGGGCTCAGATTTTAATTTGTTGGACCAACTACAAGAGTTCAGATTTTTTACTTGTTAGGTCAGACCTTAGGGGTTGGGCTACAGAATTTTCTAGGATTTTAACATGGTTTTGGGTTTCTAGCTCACTAAACCAGATTGGGTTATTGTTAGGTAGTCTTTCTTAGGCCAAGTCTAACAATAGGAGGTTGGGTTTGCACTAAAAAAATCATTGGGCCTCCATTAGTCTTTATCTATAACCTACTTAAATCAATTATGGGCCTAAATTAAGTTCTAACCTAATTAAATCTTAAACCTATATTAATTATTTATTTCTTCATAAACTCTTATTCAAATAGTTTTCCTAATTATTCCATAACAATTATTTTTAATTAGTACAAATCCATGATTAATACTTTAATTAATTTTGGGGTGTTACACCATATGCATCTCCATCTAAGAAAATTTACAAAACTCCATGAGTGCCAAATAGAAGCATAATCTCGGCCAAACCTAGAGGAATCACCTAGGGAGTGTTTTGAATTATTCTAAGCCTAGAATGGAACTATATATGATAGAAGAATATGAGAGGAAGCCTTAAAAAAAATTTAGAAAGCCTAAATGGTGAGATGGAGGTGTAGGCTCCATAATATAGCATAATGAAGCAACTCCTAGCTAGGCTCTCCAAAATAAATGTGTGATGGCTCCAAGGACTCTCAATGGAGTCAAAATCATAGATTGAAGGAAAGAAAGGAACCAAGATCATGAATCCTTATGGTTGCTTCATTAGGTGCTTTATGGAACCATAATTGAACCATAAGATAAATAAGCTTCCCTAAAGTGTATGCGTGGCTATAGTTTGTTTCAAGAATGTAATTGGATCATATTTGATGTGTCTAAGCCAAAGGAATCAAGCTCCACCTCATTGTAAGTGTGTGGCCGAAAGAGGGAAAGAAAATCCAAAGGAAAGTTTGCTTTTTTACCTTTAAGGTAGCTCTTTCTCCTTTCTCTCATGTATTCTTAGGTCTTTTCTTATTTTTAGATGTGTGTATGTATACTTATGCCATTTTTTCTAGTAGATGTTTACATGCCATGGTATCATGATGCCTCTATTATGTTCTTGAAAGATATTTTATGAATGTGTTTTGGCTTACATAAGCTTAGTGATGCCAAAAGTCCCTTAACAAGGGTGAGAATGAGCCAAAAGTCCCTAAGAACGGGTGAGACAAAACCAAAAGTCTCTAGAAAAGTGAGGCTTAGTCAAAAGTCCCTTAAAAATGGGTAAGGTAAGTATAAAAGTCCTAAAGAGAATGGGTGAGGCTAAACCATTGTCTTGACAAGCCTATGTATAATGAGTATGACTTCTTGAATGTGAAAAATGTTTTATGTATGTTCATGCATTGCAAGATTGGCATGCATTCATTCTTAGACTTGAAAATGCATCCATTATACATATTTGAAAGGGTGAAAGCTATTGGAATTCCTAGAATCTTACTCTTCCTTCTCCATTGCCAAAACATGTCTAAGTGGACCAAGTGAGATAAGAAATGGAAGCCAACACACTTGAAAATGAGAGATTGACAAAAGAATGTGTTAAATGATCCTTTTGTGACTATTTTGTTGTCAAATGATGTAAGCTCATGTGTATATGATGTATAGCGACTTGAACATATGTAAATATATAGATATATGATGTATGTATGGGAATTGGAAGCATATGAATGAAATTGAATGATTTTTATATTAAGATGGATTGATGTGAGTGTAAGACCTTGTGTATATAAACAAATAGACTAGTGATTTTGGGATGTATGGATATTTGGACCTTTGGGACAAGTTTAGTGGACTGTTTGTAAGCTTTTCCACATGCCCAAGTGGCCATGGACAAACTAAAAGCAAGAATGGTTCCCATTTAGCCCCTTTGGATGTTTAAATTTGTCATTTTGTAACCCTATGGTACAAACTAACCAAATGGACGAATTTTCTCATGAGATTGGCTTGCATATAGGTCTTATCTAAATATTTTTGGGAAGCTAAAATCCATATTCCTTGGAGCTCTAGAGAATTAATTATGAATTTTCAAAGTTGGCAAAAAGCTGCTAAAATGGTCCAGGCACTGTTCATATGATCAGTTTCTTTTCTTATGTCATCTGAGACCTAAATGTTATCCAATGCTTATGAACTTTTATAGGCATATACTAGACATGATAAGCTTTCTGTGGCCACCAAGATCACCCCATTTGAAGGTCTATAGAGGGAGATGTGAATTTTTAAAGTTTGGAGATAGTACTAGTAATGAAGCATGACCTCTAGTATTGTTCCACTAATTTTTGTGAGCTAAACATTTATATTTAGGCCTATATTTATTTTTATCTCAAGTAGACATCCAAAGCTTTCCAAAATAATATGGTTTGTTGGGTTTTGAATTTTCTAGAATTAGTTATGAAGTTTATATTAGAAACCCATGACAGCAAACCTAGACAGTTAAACCTTTGGTGCTATTCTATTATCAATCGTGGTCTAGTTAATGTTTTCATGGCCTAAAATAATTTTTAAATTATAGTTGACATTCAGGGATTTCCAAAAATTTATCATTTGCTTAATTTCAATTTTTTTAGAATTAATTATAATTTTTCAAACTTGATGTCAGAAAGTTAGAACATGGAACCCAAGGCAAAATTCTGGTTTTTGTATGATATGGTTCCAAACTTGAAATGAATGAGACCAAATGTAATGTTTATGACTTGAATGAATATGATAGGGATAAAAAATAATGTTGATGAGTTCACATAGTCCCTAAAGCTATAAATCATGAATATGAGCTTCTAATCATGCAACTTTTTCATAAATGAAAACACTGACTTCCTTGTAAATGTTGTCTAATATGCTATGAATGGATTGGGATATACCATGGGACCATTAAGTATGTGCTAAGAGGTTGAGGTATGACAGATCTTATTGTTTTTTAGTATCTTTCTATGCATTAATTTCACATTTTAGATTACTACAAATATCACATATCCAAAAATATTCACTTGTCTTTTTTATTGCAATTGTTTAATTTGTAACACTTAATGTGTATAAGGCTTGTGAAGAAAAGGAGAAAAGTTTCTTCAAGAATCATGGCATTAGATTCTATTGGAATTTCAACTACCTATGATGGGCTAATCCATAATTCAACCCAACAATTCAGTTAACTTAATTAATTGATTATTTTAATTGACTAATTATCAAATGATAATTATTTTGAATATTGAATTTTTGAATTTTCAAATTCAAAAAAAGGTTGGTTATTGAGAGTTAATTAATTTATAAAACAATAGTTATTAAAAAAAACTGATCATACACGTGCATGATTATTTTTTCAAGAAACTAATGTGTTCTCTTTTTCCTAAAAAGAAACAAAAGACATAGAACATAGACATGAAGAGTCTCTTTTTGTGGATTATGGTACATCCACTATGAAAAGGTGATTGTAGTTCTTTTCATGATCCTGGTCTAAAACTGTGTGGGATAGAGATTCCACAAGATTTGCTTACACACCAGTAAGTGCTCGAATTACCTTAATTAAAACTGAGCTACTCCCAAGCAGCAATGGAATTTATTGATTAATTAGATGCATACATACATTGTTAGGCCTATTAACAAAACTACAACTAACTCTTACAAACAAATTTTAATTAAGCCTCTAACTTCTTCCCTTCGTTCCAACATCCAACCTAGGTTTCAATAATGACTTGGTGAAGTTCTGCTAGCTAATCAAGAGAGGAGATGAATTGGACATAATTTTCTTAGCTAACTGCTTTTCTTTGACAAATTGAATGTCAAGTTCAATATGCTTGGTTTGAGAGACCAACTTAAGCATTCCGAAAAATTTCAAAACTAAAGCTAAGTGATTATAAAATATGAAGATTAAATTATTAGCTTACTTTATTTTATAATATGTTATAGAAATTGAGCCACATCAACTTGGTTTTTGAAATTTGATTGATAAGGACAAAATTCTTCATAGCTTGCATTATGACATTATAGGCAATCAAATTAAATTGAGCCACATCAACTCATAGTATCAACATCTTAAACTTTTATACATATTCTTAGGCAAATGTACTCATTGCATCAAATTAAATTCATAGCAATAGGTTGGAAAAGTAATGACATTATACGATTCTTAGTTTCAAGATCTTGGACGATATGGCCATCTTTATGTTGGTACATGTAGAGTGACATCCTTGTAAGGTTCACGACAATTTCAACGAAACTCTTTGAGTAACAAGAATTGCTAGCTTCTTTATTCATATTCTTTCGAGTTCCACATATCAAGGAATTTATGTGCCCAGGAGCATAAGCTTCAAAAGCTCTAGTTTCATTCATGTAGCACTCAATTGATTTGGGTACATTGCCTGTCTCCTTTTCACGCTAAATAATAAAGATAAAGAAAAATTAATACCATATTTCTTGCAAATTTGGGTAATTAATTAAGCAATTGGAATGATATTGTTATATGATACCTTGGATGTTCCTAAGTCATCGGCAAGGTGTAAAATCATTGCTAAAGAATGAATATTGTTAGAATCTTACTTAAAAGTAAAAAATAAGCATGAACAAGGATGACAAGTGCGTTGATTGAAGCCTATGCATTTTCCAAGTACTCTTGCAAGCTTGGTTGATAATTACTATAATACCATTTTGCCTTAACCATATATCATTTACAAAGATTAGCCCACTGAAAAAATTAGACATGATAACACATTAAATTAGAGAATCACCATGATTAATTAATTTCTATGGTAAAATATGAAACTAGAAATTAATGAATTAAAAAAATACATACCACTTTCTTAAGATGTGGAATGATGTCGTGCCCATTCTCTTTTAAGAAGTTAAAAGCCACTTCATTGACAAAATTATAGAGTGCAAGGAAGCATATTTTCATATAGTTTGGAAGTATATCCATGGCATTTATATCCCATCAATATAATAACAAAGTACAAAATGGTAATACATGTTAGGACAATTATTGAGAGAGAAACTAAAATGTGATAAAAAATTTATAGTATACTAATTAATTATAAACACATTGCCAACCTATCAACAACATCTGTGAAAAGTTTTAATTCTTCCAATTTTCTGTACACATAATAAATATCATCAATTGTGGTCATCAATGCATTAACCTTTGTCATTACTCTTTTGAAATATCCGAAGTGTGGTTCAAAAGCCAAACCCACTATCCAAAAGAAGTTATCTATTAGCCTATCCTTTGCAAAATGCAGCTTTTCTCTAAGTCCAATTCTTTTCCACCATCTTTACATTAAAAAAACCAAACAATGGAATTAGTATTAGTATGCTAATTTTCTCTTTATTTTCTATGGACTTAGCTTAGTAAAATTTTTAAGTGTTTAATTTTAAATTTTATGATAAAAATATAACACATGAAAAAATATGTTTGAAAGGCCTAATCTTGTTGGTTGAGTTATTAAAAAAATTGACTTGTCAAATTTTTATGAAAAAAATCAAATAGCAAGTCTAAAAACATCACTTGAATTTAGTCTTCCAATAACATGAAAATCAAAGGGAGAGTTGCAAGATCTAAAAATAGTTAAGTTTCCAAGTAGAAAAATGCATGATTATTTTCACCTTGATGTATGTTTCAAATCTTCTCGATGGTTGACTTGTACCATGTTGAAATCCAGTTTAGCAAGCTTAAGCAAAGCAGAGCTCATATTTTGTCTTCTTTCATAAACATCCATGAACCACCAAGCTTCTAGTCTCAATATTGTCCAATGTAGTGGAAGCTTTAGGGCATGATTAACTAAGAGTGATATGTCATTGTCTTCATTGTTTTTTTTTTCCCACAAATTCTTTAAGATAAGTTGAGCTAATATCTCTTGTTTCATCCATTATTATTTCACCTTCCATTGATTGAGATAAGGCTTCATACAAAGATAGCAAACCCTCCATATTAATTGAAAGGCAAGAATCAAAATTACCCTTGTAATCTATAAATCCATTAAATACGCCTAGAAACAACCATGAAATTTACACATTGTTTAATTGTTAGTATCAATTAAGACAAGTATATTCTCAATCATAATTTTTATGTGAACTTAATAATTTGAGGATCAAATAAATACCTAATGACACATCATAGCCATGTTGTCTTAAGAGTTTAAATTCAAAAGCCGTGGCATATAAATTGTTGTTCCTTTTTTATACGTCCTTATTATTGTAAACTTTTTCTAATATGTTCCTTATTTCAAGGTTAAAACAAGTAGCCACTCTTATGATGATTGCTAATTTTCATATACTTTATCCCCTTTAATTTAGGATTCTGATGATAAATTGTGGCTTAAAGGATTTCAACTAGAAGATAATTGAGTTTATTGGCCATTTCTGTATTCTAGGAATTTATTTACAAAATTTTTGAATTTTAACACATAAATTTCTTTAAATAATTTTGTGAATTTTTCTTATTGAAGATTCCCTATTATTTGTGCAAATTTTGTGGGCAAATGGAAGTCAAATGGGAAATTTAATTAGAAGCATTATAGGTAGCCACTTTTGGCATATCTCTTGGTTTTGCTTCATGAAAAAACAATGGCAACTAGCTCTCCTCGTGGAAGTAACGTATACATCAACAAGAAACATTTGAATTGATGACTAAGTGTTTTAATTATCATATTACATTTGAACATTAATTTTGATGCCTAAGTGTTTGTTGAAAGTTCAAAATTAATGGCTGTCCAATTTGCTACTCAATTTTTCTTGTTTTTAGGCCAATTAGTACAATGGTTATTGAATTAAGTGGCTGGTTTTTTGTGTGATTATTATGCTCGAGGAATTTATTAATCTAATTGGTTGATTAACATTTTTAAGTGGATTGTTCAGCTACTTTAATGAGCATTAAGGTTCTATTTTGGTGTGTTCTTGTTCCTAATTCAATTGATTAATTATTCAAGGTTTCTTGTGGTTGCAAAGTCCTATCATTAGTGAATTGAGTCTTAGATGGTAATTCAAGAATCCTTATGAATAATGCACTAAGAAGCAAAAGTTTAAATCCAATTTTGGTAGATTAAAAAGGGAGTAGGTATAATTGAATTCTAGAAAGTCCATCTAAAGGCTAGTTACCACACTTTCCTAGTTGTTAACCTCGCTTAGTTTTAAGCTTTTAGTTCTTGTTATTTTTTCATTTAATTCAATTAAATTTCAGTAATTCATAACCCCCTAAACACTTTTCATTTCATGTTATTTGGAGAACTCTTTCACAAATAATTAGAGGCAAAAACTTCTTAGGAAATAACTTAGGTTGTACCATTAACTACAAATCTTTTTCAACCTAGTTCTATTTAAGGTTGCATGACACAATCATCAAATTTAGCACCATTGTCAGGGAGTTTGGTTTCTTAATTGTTTGGAAGAGGTTTTCTAGTGTTTTTACCCTGTTTTAGCTTTGTTTTGTTTATTTTTTCCCCTATTTTGAACTTAGATTTTAGTCTTTTCAGTGTTGCATAACAATTATCCTGTTTGCTGAAATTTGTTAAACATGCCCAAAAAATTCTCAAATTTTGTTTTCCAAGGTTTTTAGGTGTTTTAAGCAAAAGTAATAGCATATCTATTAGGTGCACCATTTTTTGGCCAAATTCCAACGTTTAGAGCACTTTTCTAATTTTTTAGTATTTTCTCAAATTTTTCTTAGGATTTTTCTAAATTTAATTGTTTGATTTTTGTTAGCTTATTTTTGTGTTCTTGTTTTATCTTTGGCTTGCTGTTTATTGCATGACAAGGTCCTAAACTAAAAAATTAAGTGAATTTGATCAAGAAATAAAAAGGAATTTTGCTAGACAAGTTGGAAACAAGAAAAATAAAGGGAAGAAAAAGGGCACTCCCCGCACTTATTTTGCTAATACTTATGAGCATATAGGTGAACATTCTTATCCAATTGTTGAGATGGAACAAAGAAATGCAATGGTAGATTTAAATATGAATGTGAATGACATGAATGCACAAAATGATTTGAATAAAGATAGAAATGGTGTATGAGTTAACATGAACATGAATGTGAATAACAATGTGAATGCCAATATGGGTATCAATGTTAGAACAATTAAAGATTTAGCTACTCCTGATTTGCATTTTCAAACTTGTATATCAATTATCCTCACTTAGATGTGAATTTTGAATTGAAGTCTAGTTTGATACATTTACTCCCTAAATTCTCTAGTTTGGCAAGTAAGGATCCACACAAACACTTGAAGGAGTTCTAAGTGGTATACAATACTATGAAGCCACCAAGGGTGTCAAAAGAGTAGATAAAACTCAGGGCATTTCCATTTTCACTTGAAGGTCAAGCTAAAGACAGGCTATTTTATCTTTCTCTTGGTACAATTACTACATGGGACCAAGTGAAAAAACTATTCCTGGAGAAAATTTTCCCTGCATCCAGAACAACCTCAATAAGAAAAGAGATACATGGCATAGTATAGAGGACTGGGGAAACACATTATGAATATTGGGAGAGGTTCAAGAGATTATTAGCAAGCTGCCCACACCATCAAATCACAGAACAACTTTTTAGTCAATACTTCTATGAGCGTTACTCCAAGTAGATCGAAACAAGATTGATGCAGCAGCTGGTAGAGCATTAGTTGATCTCACTCCTAGTAGGGCATGAGAATTGATAGACAAAATAGCTCAGAATGCTCAGTAATTTGGTTCTAGATCAATATAGATGGAAAAAAGAGTAAATGAGCTGGGTACTCCATAGTATGATACTCGGATTGAGAGTCAATTGGATAAGCTATTCTCTATGGTTCATCATATTGCTTTAGCTTAACAAAAACCTCAAACTTCTCTTGTTATTCTACAGTCTCATGGTTGCAATCTTGTACTTCTTAAACTTATGCTTATCTTCAATGTTATTCTCTACAGGTTACATCTACTTCTACTGCTTTGGTTAGACCATTATGTGGTACATGTTGTCTAGCTACACATTTTATAGATCGATGTTAATAGTTACATGATTAGACTGAATCTTGTTCTACCATAACAAACCTATGCAGCAAGGGCAATAGAGATATGATCCATATTCTACTACCTATAATTTTAGGTGGAGGGATTACCTTAACTTGAAGTATGGAGGCCATTCACAATAGAAATTTGCTACAGGGCCAAGTGCTCAAGCTCTTTTACCTATGAAACAATCAATTCCTATCCAAGAAGAACCTAGAAAGGATAACAACATGGAGCTTATGATGAAGCAACTCTTGGATAAGATGGAACAAAGTAAGATTAGACACAAATAGGAGATGCAGAACATAAAAAATAAAATGTAAACTCAAAACAAGAATGTGGAGAATATGATTAGTTAGTTGGCTACCTCTCTTAATGAAGTAAAAAGCCAAGGATCAGGGCAATTACCTTCCCAAACTGTGGTGAATCCTAAAGGAAATGGTGTTTACGCTATTACACTAAGAAGTGGGAAAGAACTTTTAGGACCTTCCGATTCATCAGAATTAGATAAGTCAACATTAGAAAAAACACATGTCGTACTAGAGAGTACTAAAAAGAAAGAGGAGGAGCCAAAGAAACCTTTACCCTTTCCTAATAGGGTAACTCAGACTAAAAAGCTTAAGGAAGAATAAGAGGAGCAAGAAATCCTAGAAACATTCAAGAAAGTAGGGATCAATGTGCTACTCCTAGACTTGATTAAAAGGGTCCCAAAGTATGCAAAGTTCCTAAAGGAGATGTGTATAACCAAGAGACAATTAAGAAGACATAGGTGGGTTAATTTTGGAAAGAGTGTATCTGCTTTGATTCAACCCCCACTGCCTGAAAAATGCAAGGATTCAGCCACTTCTTTATTCCTTGTACCATTGGGAACTTGGAGTTTCCTGATGCTTTGTTAGAGTTGGAAGCTGCAATCAGTGTGATGCCTAGGAGTGTATTCTCAGCTTTAAAGATAAGAGAGTTAAAACCCACTAGAGTTGTGGTGCAGCTAGCCAACGGGAGCATAGTGTATCCCTCGAGAGTTTTTGAAGATGTGCTGGTAAAGGTAAATGATTTAATTCTCCCTGCAAATTTTTATGTCCTTAACATAGAAAATGATAAGTATAAGACGAGTGGATATGCTCCTTTGATTTTAGGTAAACCTTTTTTGAAAACTGCTAGAGCTGTAATTAATGTGCATGAAGGTACCTCATCTATAGAGTTTGTAGGAAATGTAGTGCACTTTAACATTTTTTACGCTAGGAGACATCCTGCTGATCATGGTTCTGTATTTGGTGTTAGTTTGATTGACATGCTTATTGATTATGCTAGTACTAATTTTAGGGATAGTTTGTTGACTGATTCTTATGATATTATTAACTTGGAAGATTCTCTTAATTGTATATGTTTTGGAATCCTTATTTGTTATAAATGTACCCAAATTAGTGCTTTTATTAAAAATAGTGAGTTTCTTGCATGTACTGATCATCATGATTTTGTGATCTCTTTTATTTGTGATGATTTTACTGTTAGTTAGCATGTGACTGATTTGGATAATTGTGTTAGTCTAGATCACTCCTCTAGTTCTAGAGATTTATATGCATGTTAATGTTTTTTTGGATATATTGATTATGCTAGTTCATTTATGTCCACTCTTAATTTGCTTACTGATAGTGGTACTAAATGTTGTATGACTAGCTCATCTGGTAGTGATACTGATGTTACTACTGTTGTTGGTTTTTCTATTGATTTTCATGTTACTAATGTTCTCAAGGATGGGAAAGTTATTTCTTCTATTTGTGAGTTGTTTGAACAAGTATTTGGTATAAAAGAGATTAAGATCAAACCACTTGTACCATCGGTTGAGCAAGCTCCTGCCTTAGAGCTCAAACCATTACTAGACACTCTTAAGTACACCTATTTGGAGAAAGATGAAAAGCTTCTAGTGATTATGGCTAGTGATATTATTCTGGAGGAGGAAGAGAAGCTTCTGGAGGTTCTTAAAAGGTGTAGTCAAGCTATTGGTTGGACTTTGGCTTATATACCTAGTATTAGCTCAGAGGTGTATATGTATAGGATTCTTCTTGATGATGGAGCCCATCCAATCCACCAACCTCAAAGACATCTCTACCTACTAATTCTTGATGTTATGAAAAAGGAGGTATCTAAGTTACTATCTATAGGTATAATCTATCTTATTTCTGATAGTAAGTGGGTGAGTCCTGTCAAGGTAGTGCCTAAGAAAATTGGCATAACTATAGTGAGAAATTATAAGGATGAAATGATTCCTAATAGGGTTCAAAATGGATGGCGTGTGTGTATTGATTATAGACACTTAAATGCTGTTATTAAGAAAGATCATTATCCCCTTCCTTTTATTGATCAAATGCTTAAGACTTGTTGGTAAATCTCACTATTGCTTTTTGGATAGTTTTTCAGGTTGCTTCCAAATTTGCATTGCTCCAGAAGACCAAGAAAAAAAAATACTTTTACTTGTCCCTTTGGCACTTTTGCATATAGACGTATGCCATTTGGCCTTTGTAACGCACCAGGGACTTTTCAAAGATGCATGATGTCAATCTTTAGCGATTTTATTGAAAAATGCATTGAAGTATTTATGGATGATTTTAGACATTCATTTGATGATTTTTTGCATAGTTTGGATAGAATTCTAGAGAGATGCATTACTAAGAACTTAGTGCTTAACTTTAAAAAAAGCCATTTTATAGTTCGCAGGGGTATAGTGTTAGGGCACATTGTTCCCATAAGGGTATTGAAGTTGATAAAGCTAAGGTAGACATTATTTCTCTCCTCCTTACCCCACATATGTGAAAGAAGTTAAGTCATTTTCTAGGGTATGCAAGGTTCTATAGGCATTTTATTTAGAATTTTAGTAAAATTGTATTGCCTTTATCTAGACTTCTTCAAAAGGATGTTGATTTTTTTTTATGATGATTGTAGGTTCGCTTGGGATAATCTTAAGAAGAATTGACTACATCTCCGATCATTCAGCCACTTGATTGGAGCCTTCCTTTTGAACTCTATTATGATGCCTTCAATTATGCACGTGGAGCAATTTTAGGACAAAAAGCAAATAGAAAGTCTCATGTTATAGCCTATGCTTCCAAGACATTGGATTCTGCACAAACTCATTATGGTACTACTGAGAAAGAGTTTCTTGCTATTATATTTTCTTTAGAAAAGTTTAGATCATATTTGCTTGATGCTAAAGTCATTATTTTTACTGACCATGCTGCACTTAAATACTTGATGAAGAAGTTGGATTCAAAGCCACGCTTGATCTGCTGGATGCTTCAGCTGCAGGAGTTTGACATTGAGATTAAAGTTAAAAATGGTGCAAAAAATTTAGTTGTTGATCATTTGAATAGGATCGAGGCACTAGTGGAAACTTCTTTCCCTATTTTTGACACTTTTCTTTAATGATGGCTTGTATGCTTCAGATGTTTTTGAGCTATGGTATGTTGATATAGTTAACTATCTAGTTGCATGTGCATTACTTGCTCATCTTAATAGGTATCTACTAGATAAGTTTAAAAGTGAGGAAAAATACTACATTTAGGATGATCCTTATTTGTGGTGGTTAGGTAGTGACCAAATTATTAGGAGATGCATCCCTGACCATGAGATTGCCTCTGTTCTACATTTTTATCACACTTTAGCATGTGGTGGCCACTATGGTTCACATAAAACTACTAGAGAAGTTTTAGACTCTGGATTATTCTGGCCTACATTATTTAGAGATGCATATCAGTTTTGTAAGCAATGTGTTAGATGCCAATGTACAAGTACCATAGGTCGCAGGAATGAGATGCCATAATATCCTTTTTTTTTTGTAAGATTTTTGATGTGTGGGGCATTGATTTTATGGGCCCATTTCCTATATCTTTTATCTATCTTTTCATTTTGCTAGCTGTGGATTATGTTTCTAAATAGATGGAAGCCATTGCCACTCGAACTGATGAGTCTAGTGTAGTTGTCTCTTTTGTCAGGACCCATATCTATTGTAGGTTTGGAATCCCTAGAGCCATCATCAGTGACCAGAGAAGCCATTTCTTTAATAGGCATTTTCAGAGTTTACTTGGCAAGTATGGAGTCCAACATAGAGTTGCAACACCCTATCACCCACAAACCACTGGGCAAGCGGGGGTGTCTAATAGGGATATCAAGCTGATTTTGGAAAAGATGGTTCAAGCCAATTGAAAAGATTGGAGTAAGCGCTTGGATGATGCACTTTGGGCCTACAGGACCACTTTCAAGGCTCCAATTAGGATGTCTCCCTACCGGATTGTATTTGGCAAGGCTTTTCACTTGCCAGTTAAAATAGAGCACTGACCTTTTTTAGGCAGTCAAGTAATGTAATATGGAATTAGAGAAAGCCAGTGTTGGAAGGAAGTATCAGCTACAAGAACTTGAATAAATTAGAAGAGATGCTTATGAGAACTCTTGAATCTATAAAGAAAAGACTAAGGCATTTCATGATCAAATGATATCTAGGAAGGATTTCAAAATTGGTGAAAAAGTTTTACTTTATAATTCTAGATTGAAATTCATGTCTAGTAAATTGCGTTCTAGATTGGAGAGTCCATATGTAATCTCTGATATTTTTCCTTTTGATGTAGTTAAGCTTATGGATGAGCAGACTGGAGCTAAATTCAAAGTCAATGGACATAGGTTGAAACACTTTTATGAAGGAGTTCCAAAGGATGACAAGGAGGAGCTTTAACTTCAAAACCCATCTTGATTACCCAGTTTTACCCTTTCCCTTCCCCCTTTTTATATTGTGTTGTCTTTCTGTTGATTGGATTTTGTGTTGGCATTGAGGACAATGCAATGTTTAAGTGTTGGGGGGGGGGAGAACAATCAAATAAAATTTTTAGTTTTACTTTGTTTTAGTTAGTTGATTTTTCTAGGTTTTTAATCTAGTCTTTTGTTTTATTTTTGAAGTTTTGTGTTATTTTTTTGTTTTTGAAAGTTTGAAAAAAAAACTTTATTTTAGTGGAAGTTGCTAGTATTGATGTGATCATAGCTTGGATATATCTTGATTTGCTAGGAAATTGATTTTGTGTTGAGATTGCAAGTAAAGTAGCATTTAGCTTAGCTTTAATGAACTTTGATTATGGTCAATTTACCTTGTGAGATTTTTGTGCCTACTGATATTCATTTCTAGTGTGTATCCTTTATCTTACTTTTACTCTAGAACCTAGCTTAAATCTTATTCAAGGCCACATTTGTTCATGTGCCATGCATGAAAAGGATTAAGGCATTCATTGTTATTTTATTTTAGCTAGAGCCAAAAAGCCATCCTATATGTGTTTAATCCATTTGCTTTACCTCTTTAAGCCATATATGTTTCCTTTCTAGCCTTTTAGTCATGAAAAGCAAACAAATATTCTTTCTACCTTAATTAGGATGCTTTAAATTATTAAGAGCATTGTATCTTGTTAAGGTAGGTGGAGGTGCATTTTTCACATCAACTTTAGGCCATTTGTTTGATCTTTTTGGAAATATGCCAAGTAAAAAAAATGGAAGAATAAAAATGAAATGAACAATGAATAAATCTATAGTAAAAGAAAAAAAAAAAGAAAAGCATGTGAAATGAATTGAAAAGAAGAAAAAGCAAAAAGAAAGAAGAGTCACTTTTGTTCTCTTAATGCATATACTTGTTTGTAGTGAATTGGGCCTTAAAATACACTTACATTCCATTCTTATTCTTCTTTTGATGCGCTTGATGATTTTAAGTATCCACTTTATTTTTTTGAATTCCCTTCATTCTTTTGTTTACCATTTGTTTTATATATTGGCCTACATTACAGCCATAATAAAGACCTTTTGATTCATTTATTAGCATTTAATTTTAGTGGTGGAGATATAGATAATTGCCAAGCTTATGGTAGTAAAGTTAGATAGGATGGAATTTGGGAGTAAACACTTCATCCTAAATACTAAAGAGTAGAGTGATAAACACTAATCCAAGTGAGGGACTATCATTGTATTTCATTCTTGTTAAGTGTATTGCCATGGTACTTGTTGCATTGATGTAAGTGATATGACTTAAAGAATTGAGCTATTGAATTGCTATGAGCTTCCTTATGCTAAGTGACCTACACATTTTCATTTTTGATTTCTTTTCCATTAGCCTTTTCTTAGAGTTTTGGTTTTCTTTTGCTTCAGAGTGCAAAAGTTTAAGCGTAGGGGAATTTGATTATTGCTAATTTTCATATACTTTATCCCCTCTAATTTAGGCATTTTGATGATAAATTGTGACTTAAAGGATTTCAACTGGAGGATAATTGAGTTTATTGGCCATTTCTATATTCTTAGAATTTATTTACAAAATTTTTGAATTTTAATGCATAAATTTTTTTAAATAATTTTGTGAATTTTTCCTATTGAAGATTCCCTATTATTTGTGCAGATTTTGTGGGCAAATGGAAGTCAAATGGGAAATTTAATTGGAAGCATTATAGGTAGCCACTTTTGGCATATCTCTTGGTTTTGCTTCATGGAAAAACAATGGCAGCTGGCTCTCCTCATGGAAGTAATGTATACATCAACAAGAAGCATTCCTGGTGGAGTCCAGATTAGCAGCCTTTGTTTCTTTGGTTTCATATTGCTATAGTAGCTCACACTCACGTGTCAATGCATGGGTCATCTCTCACTCACATAGCTTCACATACTCCACTTCACTCACTAACCCACAAAGCAGCTTGCATGGGTTGGGTGGTACACATATTCACCATTCATTTTCTAGCTCTTCCTCCACACAAATAGTACACACTCACATGCACTTGTCCAATACACTCATTTACATCTATTATATATAGCCATAGGTTTGTGAGGTCCAAAGTAGGAGAAGAAATCACGTTAAACACAACACACCTCACTCACTCACTGTCTAACCACTTTAACACACTCACACGTATAGCACATGATGGTTCTAGTTTGAGAAAGAAGAGAAACAGAGGGAAGCCATGCTTTTGGTGAGAAGGTGGAAGACTCGAGCTTGGGTGGATGAAGCAAAAGCCATGCATAGGCTTGGGTAGTTCAGCAAGAGAGCACGTGAACAGAGTTATGAGTAGAAGCAGGGAGGGAACATGACTATAAGTTGAGTAAAAAAAGAAGGAGTTACAGATTTAAGGATTATATTAAGGAAGTAGCATGCTACAACAAATGAAGCAAAACGAGAGCTAGAACACATGATTGAAGAGGAAGGTTTGGGCAGCAAGGAGGAAAACTCTTGAGCTTTCACGTGGAGAGTGGGCATCCACGTTCATCTATGTCAAAGTGTCTCACTTATGAGTTGAACGAGCTGGTGCAAATGATTCAAGAAACTCACACGAGAAGGAGTAGATGAAGCATGGTTTTAATACACAAGTCTACACAAATGAGGCAGAGTATGTGAATATTAAATGAAAGATAAAGAAGCACGTGAATATAGATTCATTTTTGCATTTATGTTTGTAGGCCACGTGTTGTTTTGCCATAGAGGAGGATTGCCTCTTGATAAAAAATGTGGGGGATAGCACATGTAAGGACCAATACTCTGACAGGTTGCATAATGCCAAGAAAGTTACATTGAAAGTAGCAAACACAATTTATATTTAAGAAATCAAGGTTTTTGGTCTACCAAACATGCATGTAGAAGTCACGAATGGTTTCCTAAACATTTGAGCATAGGATGCTAAGCGTATATTGCTTTAACATAAAGGAGGATTGCCTCTTGACAAAGAGTGCATGGGATAGGACATGTAGGGACAACTACTCCAACGTGTTGTGCAATGCCAATAAAGTTGCATTGAAAGTAGCAAACCTTACTAATATTTAAGAAACCAGGGGTCTTGGTCCACTGGGCATGCCTGTAGAAGTCAAGAACCGTCTTCTAGACATTCAAGCATGGGATGGCTATCAAAGTAGCCAAGACACTGCTAAGAGGAACTTACCTTTATACCTACCTTTGTAGTTGGATCCCTTGTGCACATCGGTAAGTCCATTAGCTTCTTTAAGAATAAAAAGATGGTAATTAATTTTATTAATTTTTTTCCATTTCAAGTTACTTTAATTTTTCTAGTCATTAAGTTAAATTAACTTGCAAGAAGTTGAGCTAAAGTGAAAAGTATTGTAACAAGTAGTGTACAATATGATCCATAAGGTCAAGGTTATCTGGCAATATTTGTTAGAACAATCAAGGAAGTTATTACTTGTTCTTTATGTTTCATAGCTTGCTACTATATATTTTGATAGCTAAATGTTTCTTAATTGTGTGTGTTTAGAATCATCTTAACACTAGAAAGGACTCGTTGCATATCTTTTCATTGGCCCAAATTTGTGGAGTACCAAACCAAACAAAAAGGATGTGCTCATGGTGTAATGTTTGAGTTTGTAAAAATGATAGAAATGAATATGTACTAAAAGCAAGTCCTCTAAAACAAAAGAGTTAAGGTTCAAAAACATTAGGATAATAATTTACACATCAAATAATGAAAATGACTAGACAAAATTTAACGAAATAGTTGCGAAATGGAATGGCATTTTCGTAATTTCAAATAATTTTTAGAATACTCACAAGAGGGCTTTTTAAATAAAAAATTTGAGCTCTCTGGAGTTCTCAGAGGCCCTAAAAACCATGGAAAGTCCTGAGATAATTAAAACCTCTTCGAGGTATGCTTTTTAACTACGATTGACCCAAACTTTAATCTTTTTGTTTGAGAAAGTTTTAGCTCCAAATTGAGTGATTTCAAAGGCATTTTATAAGATTGAGAACCTAAATTTTATGATGGAATAGACAGTTCTTAAAAAGGAGTTAAATGAATTAGAAACAAAAATGCCAAGAAAATGGGACATAACATGAATTTTAAGAAACAATTTTTAATTCCTTTCTTATATATGGTACACCTCTCCCATCTCCTCATTTAACCGACCTTCTTGCTACCCAAAATAAAGAGTGAGACCAAGTAAGAGAGGCAAACAAGAGAAGAGAAGAAGAAGAAGAAGAAGAAAACCAAGGCAAAAAGTGTATGAAAATGATGGAATTTCTTGGTCTTTCCTTTAGTAAACTTGTTCTTCTCCTTCTCCTCTTTCTTTTATGATTTTATTGAAGTATTTGGTTCTATTTTGAGCCCTAATTAGAGGGTAGAAGTTTGAATTTCAAAGGGAGGACCAAAGCAAAGGAAAAAGCTCTTAAGAAAAGCTAGAAAACCAAGGTAAATTTCTTGTTTCTATGCTTGCTTTGTCTTGTCTCCATGGATGTGTGGTTTGGCCACTCCTAGGACAGCTAAGGAGAGATGAGTTTTGAACCAAATGAAGAGTGAAACATAAGAATTAGAGTGTGGGAAACAAGAATATGCAAAGAGAACAAAGAAAGAACCATGAATTTGCAAGATGCATAACCTTGGGTTTTAGTAGCACCTTGGTTTGTAAGAAAGTTTATAGCTATAATTTAAGGTGTTTAAGACTTTGGATAGTCCTAAGACATCAAGGAAGCTTCCCACATGCATCTCCCATCAAAGAAAGCAAAACAACTTCCATGGGTGCAATTGGAAGTCATGTTTGGGGCAAGAAGAGGGTAAGCGCCTAAAGAGTATTTTAATTTCTTCAAGCTTAGATTTGCATCATATATGATAGGAGAGTATGAGAGAAAGTTTTGGGAAAAATTTAGAAAGCCTAGGAAGTGAGATGGAGGTATAGGTTCCATATTGTAACTTAAAGAAGCAACATATAGCTAGGCTCCTCAAATTAATTGTGTGATGGCTCCAAAGAGTCTAAATGGAGTTAAGAACTATAGATGGAAGGATAGAATGGAGCCAAGATCATGAATTCTTGGTATTGCTTCATTAAGTGCTTTATAGAACTATAATTGAACTATATGAGTGCCAAAGTTTTTCTAGAGTGTGTGTGGCATTAGAGATTATTTCAAGAGTGTAAATAGATGTCATTTGATGTGTTTAGGCCAAAGGAATCAAGCTTTACCTCTTTGTAGGTGTTTGGCAGAGGGAAAGGAAGGAATTCCAAAGGATAAAGTGTGTTCTTACATTCAAGGTAGCTCTCTCTACTTTCTCTCATGCATCTTTAGGTGTTTTCTTGTCTTTGAATGTGTGTATGTATGTTTATTCCTTGAAAAATATTTCTAGCCAATGTCTACATGCCTTAGTACCATGATGCTTATATATGTTCTTGAAAGATATTTTATGAATGCATTTTGGCTTGCATGAGCTTAGTGAGGCCAAAAGTCCCTTAGCAAAGGTGAGGATGAGCCAAAAGTTCCTAAGAATGGGTGAGACAAAGCCAAAAGTCTCTAGAAGAGTGAGACTTAGTCAAAAGTCCACTGAAAGTGGATGAGGCAAGTCCAAAAGTCCCAAGAAAAATGGGTAAGGCTAAACCATTATCTTAACAAGCTTATATATGTAGAATATGTCTTCATGAATGCGAGAATTGTTCTATGTATGTGTGTGAACTTCAAGCTAGTTATGTATGCATTTTTGGACTTAAAATTGTATCCATCATATATGTTTGAGAGGATGAAGAGCTATTGGGATTCCTAAAATCTCACTCTTCTTTCTCCATTGCCCTCACATATTTAGTTGGATCAAGTGAACTAAAAAATGGGAGCCACCACACTTGAAAGCAAGAAAATTGGCAAAGGTGTTGCTATTTGTTCATTTTGTAACCATAACATTTTCAAATGATGTATTTCCATGATGTATAACCTCTTGAACATGTGTAATTATATGGATATGTGATGTATGTATGAGAATTGGAAGCATATGAATGATATTGAATGATTTTGACATTGAATGGCAAAGATGAGCATGTAAGATCTTTGTGTATAATAACAAGTGGGAGAGTGATTTTGAGATGTATGGATATTTAGACCCTTTAAACATGTTTAGAGGTCTGTTTTGATGTATGGATATCCAATGTTCATAAAATTTTACAGGCATAAATTAAATATAATAAGCTTTCCATGGTCACCAAGATCACCTCATTTGGAGGTTTGAGTAGAGAGATATGAATTTTTGAAGTTTGGAGTTAGTACTCATAATGTAATAGTACCTTTGGTACTGTTCCATCAATTTTTGGTAACTAAAACTTTCTATTTTGGTCTGAACTTATTTTTACCCAAAAAATTAACAACTATAGCTTTTTAAAATAGTATAGTGCAATTGATTTTGATTTTTTTAGAATTACTTATGAATTTCCAAAGTTTGCACCAGAAATTTGGCATAGCAACCCCAGATTTATTTGATGATTTTGTGTATGTATGCTCCAAACTCGGGTTTTATGTAATATTTGTTAATGGTTTTGAGTTGTATGAATACATTTTAATTGGAGGATGATATGGGTGAGTTCATACGATCTGCATGATGTATAATGAAAACTTTAAGTACTACGTAACGCAAAATAATCTATTATTTTTATTGAATTTGTATTAGATTCTTGCTATGCCAAAGAAATGTTACTAGAAATGATATGGGGAAAGGATAGGTGAATATGATGTTACATATGATTTAGGTTGCCTCAGCTTTGAAGTGCTCTAGTCAGAATCTATGGCAAGTCCCTTCAAATTCCATCCCTTTGGCACGTCCAAGTGGATGCTATGTTGGCCTTAATCTTCTAAACATGGAGTAGTGATTTGAGGAGTAGATGGATCAATAGTTGCATAGCTTTATACAAGCATTATCAAGTGTTCATGGCTTCTTAGGAGATATCAATGTGGAATTTCTTGCACCACACATAACACTACCACCACTTGAAGCAAGAGTTAATTCATGTAGATCATAGTTAAATTTTGCTGATGCTAATGGAGTGGCAGAAAGACACAGAGATGAAGAATATCAAGAAGAAAATTTGAACACAAATAACTAGTTTTTTATTTTTTTTAAATCTCTATTGAATTCATATTTAATAACTTATATTGCTTTATTTGAAAAATATTCTTTATTATTTTAATAATATATACTTTTTCCCTATATTCAATTATGCCATTATATTGTTCCATATAGTTTTTCATGTTTTCAATATGAGGAAAGATATATATATATATATATTTAAAAAATACATTCTTGTAAGGTATTTGTGAGGGAATCAACTCATTTATTGAATGGCGAGGAAAATGGGCAAAAATGACCAAAAATTAAATAGGGAAGATTGCCGAGAGATTTTCTTCCAAATTTTTGTTAGTAAGGGAAATTAGCGAGGGATTAAGGGGGAATGTTTTCATCACTACTTAATCCCTCACTAAGGTGATAGAGCAAGGGAACAATGAGGAAATTTTCTCTTGCTAAATTTCTAAATTCTTGTAATAGTATCACTTTACTCTTAACCTCTTCAAACAAATAAAAGTAATGTTTTAAGCTTAAATTTGGAAAATTAAAGAGAAATTAAAAGTAATTTTTAAAATTACAACAAAATCAATTGCCATAACTCTTAAAATTATCCATAATATATCCAACATTATTGTGAATCAACTTATAACATTGATTCATTGCCTAGTTTTGGGTATGAAGGACTTAAGGAAATATGCACAATGGCAATAATATATGGATTAAACAAGAATATGAACACTGGGTTTTTTTTCAGTAGTGACTATATAATTTTGTAAACTTCAAAGTGCTTAATTATGCATGTAAGTGTTGCATCACTAAAAAATAATTGGGGACAAGATGTGGTTTTTATTGAACTTAGTGTCGATTAACATGTCCAAAAACAATAATGACAGCTATGAAAATCATAACTAAAATATCCATAATAAATATTCCAGTAGTAGTCTCTAGCAATGTAATATCGATTCTCCGAAAATAAGAGAAAACGTGAGAAACGTAACATATGATTTCTCCGTAAAAGAACAAAATTCACTAGATACAAAAGCAAGTCCCCCGAAATGACTTAGTTAAGGTCTCAAAAAATTTGGGAAGCATTCTAGGCTCTTAAAATGAGAACCCCAGGTTCAGACGAAAAGAAAAATGGAGTTAGAATGAAGAAACGAATTTGAACAAAAAGTTAATGAAACGTAATGGCATTTTCATCATTTTGAGCAAATTTTGGAACTCTCACCGGAGGGCTTTTAAAGTTTTGAATTCCCCAGGGTTCTCAGAGGCCTTGAAAACCATAGGAAGGCTCGGGATAACTAAAGCTCCTCTGGTGGATGTTTTCCAATGTAGTGCACTTGAACTTTGACGAATTCGTTCGGGAAGGTTTTAGCTCCAATTCAAGTGATTCCAAAGGCATTTACTAAATTGGGAACTTAAATTTTATAATGGAAAAGACGGTTCTAGAAAAGGAGCTAAAACAACTTAGAAACAAAAATGCTAAGAATGAAGGACAAAATAGAAATTTTTGAAAAATGTTTTTTCCTCCCACCTATACATATGATGTGCCCTTCTTCTCCCTTCATTTTAGTCGACCAAGTTCTACTCAAAAACTAGAGAAAACCCTAAGGGATAAGGCATACCAAGAGAAGAAGCTATGGAGGAAGAAAATGCAAGGAAAAGGTATGGATTTCTTAGTTTCTCTTTAGCAAATTCATCCTCTTCCATTTTCCCTTATTTCCCATAGAATTTTTGATGTGTTTTCGGACAATTTTAAGGTCAGACCAAGGAGGGAAAATTTGGATTTGAAGAGAAGAGACTAAAGAAAGGAAAATTCAAGTGAGAAAATAAGGAAAACAAGGTAAATCTTCTATCCCATGGTAGACACTTCCTCCCTCTCCTTTTCCCTATTTCACCCCACTCAAGAAGCCAAGGGAAGGCTATAATTTTGAGGAGAACCAAGAGTAAATTCCATGAATTTGAGGGAGGAGAGTCAGAATATGCAAAGAAATTCAAGAAAAGATTATTGATTTTCAAGGTGGCAAACCTAGGGTTTCATGAGTTCCCTTAAAAATCTAATTTGATATAATTATTCCTAAGCCTAAATGAATGTTTAAATGAGTTTCTAAGATCCCTATGAGTCTCCCCATATGCATCTTCCATGTAGAAAACAAAGCAAACTCCATAGAGGCCAAAAGGAGGCAAAGGCTCAGCTTAACAAGGTTGAGACACCTAGGGAGAGTTTTAAGTTTTTTCAAGCCCAATTTTGAGTCATATATGATGAATGAAAGTGAGGGAAAATCTTGGAAAAAATTTAAAAGGCCTAGAGAATAAATTGGTGTCTTAGGTTCTATAATATGACCTAAAAAAGCAACATGTAGTTAGGCTCTTTGTTTAAATTGTGTGATAACTTCAAGAGGCTTAAAAGGAGTTAAAAATCATGTATGAAAGGAAAGAATGGAGCCTATAACTCATTTGATAGATATTGCTTCATTAGGTACATTCTTGGAACGATAAAGGGGTTTATAGATCAAGTTAGTATTTAAGGAAGATGTGTGGCCTTAGAATTAATTCCATGAACCTAATTGGCTTTCATATGATGTGTCTAGGCGAAGAGAAATGATCTCCACCTCCTTGTGAGTGTGTGGTCATGAGAGAGGAACTACGTCCAAAGGAAGAAAAAAATGCAAATGTGACAAAGCTAGCTCGCTCCACCTTCTTTCATGCATGATTGTTACTTTACTTGTCTTTGAATGTGTGTATGTGTATTTTAAGCTATGAAAAATGTTCTAGCATGAACTTTTACTCCATGGCATCATGATGATATATTATGTTTCTAAATGATGTTTATGATGCTTGCTTTAGTTTGCTTGAGTGTGGAGAAGCCAAGAACCCTCTAGCCATGGTGAGGATGAGCCAAGGTTGAAACAAAGTAAAGAGTCTTCCAAAAGTGAGGTTGACTCTCAAGAGTAAGGTTGAGTCTAAGAACCTCTTAAAGAAATAGGTGAGGCAACTCCAAGATCCATAAGTAAATAGGTTAGGCTAATCCACTTACTTGGCAAGCCTATGTATGCTATGTATGACTTTTTCAAATGCCAAGAATGCTCATTAAATGATTGTACATGTCAATATGCTTATGCATATATTTGTAAGACTTGTATTGCATACTTTATGCATAATTGAATGGGAGATGAGCTATTGGGATTCTTTGAATCTCATTCCCTCCTCTTCAATATCTTAACATACTAGGTGGAACAATTAAGCAAGGTATTGGAGGCCACCAAGCCTAGAAGAAGAAGATTGGCATCAAAGTAAATGAATATGTCTAGTTTTGCTTCTTTTTTAGCCACACACATGGCATATGATGTAATCCCTTGATGAAATTGTTGTGTAACCATATGAGTGTGTATAATTATGTTAACATGTCATGTGTAAATGAGAGCCAAGGTTATATATATGAGAATGTGCATTTTGGATATGTAATGGCCAACTAGCATCTTGGAAATGCATGCATAAATGGAAGTGGAATAGCCAAATTGAGATGCATAAGGTTTAGAATCACTTGGGTAGTTCATACAAGTCATATTATGCTTTTAAACTTGACCAAGAGGTGCCAAACATCAAAGGCGACCATTTGGACATTTTGATACCTCATATGAAGCAAAATTTGACCACTTTATAACTCTATACCACTTTTTGTCCAAATGAGCTCTTCTTGATCTGAGATTTGGCATGCATTTAGAGTTTGTTGAGAGCTTTTTGAGAAGTTAAAGAATAAAATTTTTTAAGATCTATGTAATATTTGATGAATTTTTAAAATTAAAAAAAATTTCTAATTTTGGTCTGATACATTATTCACTCAGGTCTGAAAATGATTTCTATTACTCAGGGGCCAAATGATATCCAATTATCACGCAATTTATATGGAGACACTAGACATACCTAGTAACTTGTGCCAACTAGATGCACCTCAATCAGATGTCTAGAGAGAGAGATATAAATTTTTAAAGATTTTATCCAGTATCAGGAGCTCAAGCCGACCTCAGGTACTGTTTGATTAAGTTTCAAGATCTGGGCGTGCCTAAACTAGTTTGAAGTTATTTTTCTTCTTTATCTAACATTTGTAGCTTTTCATATTGGTATCATTTGCATAGATTGGATTTTTGTGGAATTAATTAGACATTTTTGAAATTTGTAGTAGAAAGTTGTGATAGTACCAATAGCCAGCCAGACCTCTGGATATTTTTGAATGTCAAACATCTTTTGTGTTTTGTTTCATAGTATGGACATTTTTAACAAAAAGTAGACATGTGTAGCTTTCTCGAATGGCCAAGAATGCATGATTTTTTTGTTTTTTTAGAATTAATTATGATTTTCCAAATTTTGTGACAGAGAAAGGAAAATTCTGGCCGAAAATGCATATATAAATTTCATGTGTTCCCCTGCTTTTCATGAGTTGTAGGCCACTTTTAGTGATAAAAATGAGTTGTATCTATGTAAATAAGTATGAGAATATGATACATGAGTCCATATGGCCAATAGGACTCTGAAAGAAAAATTTTACCTGTAGAGAAATGCATCTTGATTTAAGACTCCCTATGCCACTATGTTGCTTCCATAGAAATTAAATGTGATGAGGTATGGAAATAGCATGAATTGAGTCTAAGAAGTATAATATTATATTTATTGGTACCAGAGCAAAGTTTTAGGCTCTTTCAGATTGGATTTGGCTGGAGGATATAGCAATAGGGCCATGTAAAGGCTTACATAGATATGTAAAGCCTTGTATGAGACATTTTTGGGTGTGTGAAGATAGTTTGTGGCTATGTCCATGATAAGTGAGTTGTAGAATAGTCTTGGAATAGTTAGTGGACATCGAGGAAGGTTGGCCTCTAGAGTAGCTTGAGCAAAGCTAAGTGATTTGACAGCTGGAGCTCTATGAGATATGATAGTTCATTGGCATCGATAGCAAGCCCTAGGTATGAATGCTGAAAAATAATCTCATTGATATGAAGAGGCTTGCTAGAGAGAGTATATAACGCCTAATTCTCCCTGGTAGTCATACTCAGACCATTATGAGATGTCCTGCTTAATTGAGGGACAAGTAATGATGTAGCGCGGTATGAGATAAGACTGCAGCTGCACAGGATTAGTTTAGAAGGGAAGTGAGAAAAGGGATTACCTTCAAGCCACAACACCCAATGTCTAGATGAGTTTCAAAATCTAAAAAGCTAATTCCCTCAGGCCAAAGCTTTAAGTTACAAGCTACACCCTTAAAGCCTAATAGCCCAGAGGTGACAGCTAGTTATACATAAATGAAGCAAGAGATAGAACCCTCTAGCTTGATGATGGGCTAGATATAGAGGCAATGAGGCTTGGGTTGGTAGCTACAAATGAAATTTCAATTCATGAAGAAGTAAGCCAATCAGAGATTGTTAATCGCAGCCAATTATCCCATGAAGCAGCGAGGTAATCCAGAAAGTTCCTCGTTGTGGCCAATACTTAACCAGGAAACTAGGATAAACCTGAGGCTAATTAGCCGTGGCGAATGATATGTTAGTCACAGCGAATGACAGTATGAATGCCTTATTGGTCATATTCAAGCCAACTTGAGGAATAAGTTAATAAGGGATCAGACAACCCACAGAAAGCACGAACCTTAGTATAAGTAGAGAAAAAGAGTAGTAAATAGTCACAGAAGATTGGTAAGAAATAAGTAGGCCTAGCAATTGAGACTAAAGAAAAAGCTCAACATAAAGAAAGTTAGATACAGGGATAGTAAGGTTGTTGAAACCCACCTTTAAGGTGTTGACTCTAACTTTGGGTGCTCCCTTGTGAGACATTGAATGATAGAATGTTAGTGTAGCCTCGAAATAACATAAGATAAGGCTACTAGTAGTGAGGTACATAATGAGTGGCCTAGAAAGATGTACCTTATAGGTAACACCTAGAGGTAAGTATGAGTAGCCCAGTGACAGAGGCTTAGAAGCGAATGGGGATAGTTCAAAAAGCACTAAGTTATTGTGAGCCTATAGGTTAATAGGGCTTATAGTCAGCTACAAGTTTGATGAGATGGCTAGCCCAGGCTGAGCATAAGCTAAAGCCTAGGGAGATGACTAGTAGCATCATTCCAAGTGAGATATATAAATGAAAAGCTTAGTGAAAATTCTCTCTAGATCGAGAAAGGAAAGATAAGATATCCTGAGTTTGGGAAATCACCCAGTAGTGGTTAGTAAATTCCCTTAGATAGACCCCCCTGAGTCGTAAAGTACAGTGATAAGGGAAGCGAGAAAAAGTTGAGAAACTAGCCACAGAAGAGATGCCCTCGCTCTAGTAGTGACTAAATGAATAGATTGAGTCCAAAAAAGCAAACAGATAGGGGTCAGATAATTAGTTAAACGAGCTCCCTAAGATGAGAATGTTATAGGGTTAAGGCACGTGAGTGATTAGAGCACCCAGTAGAACATAAGTTTTTAGTACCGTAGAGTCTGAACATAAAGAGTACGTGTCTTGGATTGGGTTAGTAAAACCTTAAGATTAGTATACTGTGCTCTTAGGGATGAAGCTAAAGAGACTGAACAGAGAGAAAGCCTAACTCTGATCTGAACGTAGAAATGAGTTGGGACAAATGGTTAGTGCCCTAGTACCCTTAGGGAAACTCAAGGGAGCTAGGGACAGCCTCAGAAGGCGAGTCTTGCATTATACAAAGAAAAAATATAAACCAAGAGCACCATAGAATGTAATTCTTAGGATTTCATGAAATAGAACTCTTCTTACCGAGGGATGGTCTAGTTATGAACAAAGCAAGAGTATAAGAGAAATTAAACCCCCTTGATGTTACAGAGAGTGAATAAGTATAGGAACCCAGGAAAAATATAGGTACTCTTGAGTGTAAAGAAACCTGAACTGGCAATAGAAATAGCCAGTAGCAAAGTAAAAGGATGAAAAAAAGGTAAAAAGAGAGAGAAGATATGACAATGTTCAAGTCAAGGACATAGTAGATTGAGAATAAACATCGAGTTGATATGCTTGAGTATTTGAGAAAGCACACTTGTCCTTGGCATAGATGCCCTCTAGCATGATAGTGCTCAAATAGTTGGATAATGCAGAGTGATCTCGAGATGAAGCAGAGGAAGAATCCTATTTTTCTTGAGTATCCTACGAAAATAGAGCAAATAAAGAAAAGAGAGGAATACTGTAGATTATTGGGAAACTTATAATATACAGGCTATAGTGGCTTTGAGCTCAATCATGAGGCATCCGTGTATTAGTGTTTGATGTTATGGTTTGCTTGCAACAATGGTTACATGATATTAAGTTTGATCAACCTAGTAGTAATATGACTTAAATGCGTAGCAAGCAATGACATCAATCACCAAAGTGTCCCGATAATCAAAAGGTATCCTAGTTAGTAAAAGAACGGGATGAGTCAGAAAAGAAAGGTAAAAGGATTCTAGGAATACTAAACCAATAAGAAAAGCATGCAAAGAGGAATCCCTGGTAGAGAATGTGCAGATTCAGATAGCATATGTTCAGTATGCATAGCTTGAGTCCCTTATAGTATATGTAAATGAAAAGAAAGGGGACCAATGTATAGCCTCTCTCCTGCTAGAGATGTTAACTACACTCAATGTATGAGATGCCCTGATGCCAAGGCACTCAAAAGCAGAGTATCGGCATAGTTAGAAATTATAAAATATGAGAGGAAAAGATAGCCAAATATAGTTAAAATAAGAAAAGAAAGCCCAAATAAAAAATAGGTTAAAGTGGGAATCTGAAGATCCCATGAGGATCGATGAATGAAAATTAAGATGCTCCTAAGTATTATATGACAGAATCCTAGAAAATCAAATGACTCAGAACCCACTTCGCACGAAGAGTATGATGTACCTCTAAGTTTAGCCTCAACTATTATGAGCGATGGTTATTGGACTTTGTAAGCATTTATTTTACTATCAGATACAGTGATCTTAGGCTTTAATATCTCCCAGAGATGGATCACAGTAGATCCTAGCAGGGCTTTGAGAGGTTGTAGTAGACCCAAGGGTCACAATAGATCCCACAGAGTTACAGAGAGTCCCAGTTACAGCATGATAGTTCTTTGGTGAGATGATGGCCTGAGATAGTTTTTACAGAGCAGTTAATCTCATAAACTAATATAGTTTCAGTTAGCTTTTATCTTAGAGACTAGAAATCTCCTGAGTCTAGTAAACCGTTACCACAAAAATATGAAGGCTTTACTCAGATAGTTAGACCACTGACTAGATCTCTTAAGAGATAAGCATAGTGTATGGGATGAGGAAAGCAAGAAGGTAGCTTTCTAGAATTAGAGCCAGATGAACCACTACCCAACAGATATTAGCCTTGATCGAGGGACAGAGAGATTCCCACATGCTAACTTATGTATTCAAAAAAAGGGTCAAGTGTAGTTTTACATGAGGTAAGTGGTACAGTATGCCTCCAATAATTAAAACTATGAGTATAACTAGCATCCCACCAGAGCTCAGTAGTAGTTAGTGGTAGTAGTTCTTCGATACCAGTATGAGACACATATGTTAGGCCTATCAGTGTTGAAATGAGGGACTATAGAATGCCACTATAAGTGAGCAAAGAAAGTGAGAAAAAATCCTGGCCTACAGAGATAGATATAGCAGTAAACAGAGAAATTGGGATCATTGAAAGTAGAAACTCCTTAAAAAAGTTGTAATCCCAAGAAGTAATTGAGATATGAGGCCTGTGATAAAAATAAATATAAATTATAATAATGGGATGAGTTAATAAGAAGAACACAGAGATGAACAGTGGACGGTATATGTAAATAGACAAAAATTTCCAATGGCTGTAGTGATTAGAAAAGAAGGTAAGACTTTATGAGAAGCCATTAGGAGAGGATATAGGAGATTTGATATGAAATAAGTTACCTCCCAAGATATGTAAGTAAGTCCACTGAAAGAAATGTAAACCCTGTGAATAGGTTAAGACTAACCTGATATGATTAGTAAGCTCTCCCAAGATAGGCCTCTAGAGTTAGAAATTTCTTTCCCTTATAAGAAGAACTAGCTAGTACTCTATAATAATAGAGCCCTCATTAAGGGCTAGTAATGAAAAATTCCCTGGCTAAGAGAAAATTCAAGTGAGTGAAATCACTGAGAAAATTGTATAGAGCCAAGAAGAAGGGAAAGAAAAGAGTAGTTAGTTACAAAAGAAAAGAGTAAGAGAAAAGCATACCCCAAATTTTAAGGATGAAATTTATTAAGGGGTGGAGAAATATAATATCTGGTTCTCTAAAAATAAGAGAAAATGTGAGAAACGTAACGTACGGTTTCTTTGTAAATGAACAAAATTTGTCAGATACAAAAGCAAGTCCCCTGAAATGACTTAGTTAAGGTCCTAAAAAATTTGAGAAGCATTCTAGACTCTTAAAAATGAGAATCTCAGGTTTAGACGGAAATAAAAATAAAGCTAGAATAAAGAAACAAATTTGAACAAAAGGTTGATGAAATGTAAGGGCATTTTTGTCATTTTGAGTAAATTTTGGAACTCTCATAGGTGGGCTTTTTAAATGAAAGTTTTGAGTTTCCTAGGGTTTTCAAAGGCCCTGAAAACCATGGGAAGGCTTGGGATAACTAAAGCTCCTCCAGTGGACGTTTTCCAATGTCGGTGCACTTGAACTTTGACGAATTCGTTCAAAAAGGTTTTAGCTTCAATTCAAGTGATTCCAAAGGTATTTTACTAAATTGGGAACCTAAATTTTATAATGGAAAAGATGGTTTTCAAAAAAGAGCTAAAACAACTTAGAAACGAAAATGCCAAGTATGAAAGGCAAAATCAAAAATTTTGAAAAGTATTTCTTCCTCCCACCAATATATATGATGCGCCCTTCTTCTCCCTTCATTTTGGTCAGCCAAGTTTTGCCTAAAAATCGGAGAAAACCCTAAGGGATGAGGCACACCAAGAGAAGAAGCTATGGAGGAAGAAAAGGCAAGGAAAAGGTAAGGATTTCTTAGTTTCTTTTTAGTAAATTCATCCTCCTCCACTTTGCCTTATTTCCCATAGAATTTTTGATGTCTTTTAGACTATTTTAAGGTCATACCAAGGAGGGAAAATTCGAATTTGAAGAGAGGAGACCAAAGAAAGGAAGATTCAAGTGAGAAAACAAGAAAAACAAGGTAAATCTTTCATCCTATAGTAGACACTTCCTCCTCCTCCTTCTCCCTATTTTTCCCTACTCAAGAAGCCATGGAAGGGTTGGAATTTTGAGGAGAACCAAGGGTAAATTCCATGAATTTGAGGGAAGAGAGTAAGAATATGCAAAGAAATTCAAGAAAAAATCATTGATTTTTAAGATGGTAAACCTATGGTTTCATGAGTTCTCTTGAAAATCTGATTGATATAATTATTCCTAAGCCTAAATAAATGTTTAAATGAGTTTCTATAATCCCTAAGAGTCTCCCTACATGCATCTTCTATGTAGAAAACAAAGCAAACTCCATAGAGGCCAAAAGGGGGCATAGGCTCGACTTAACAAGGTTGAGACACCTAAGGAGAGTTTTAACAAGCCCAATTTTGAGTCATATATGATGAATGAAAGCGAGGGTAAACCTTAGGAAAAATTTAAGAGGCCAAAAGAATGAATTGGTGTCTTAGGTTCCATTATATGACCTAAAGAAGCAACATGTAGTTAGACTCTTTGTTTCAATTGTGTGATAACTCCAAGAGGCTTAAAAGGAGTCAAGAATCATGTATGAAAGGAAAGAATAGAGCGTAGAACTCATTTGTTAGATGTTGCCTCATTAAGTACATTCTGGGAACCATAAAGGGGTTTATAGATCAAGTTAGTGTTTAAGGAAGATGTATGGCCTTAGAATTAATTCCATTAACCTAATTGGCTTCCATATGATATGTCTAAGCCAAGAGAAATGATCTCCACCTCCTTGTGAGTGTGTGGTCATGGGAGAGGAACTAAGTCCAAAGAAAGAAAAAAATGCAAATGCGACAAAGGTAGCTCTCTTCACCTTCTCTCATGCATGATTGTTGCGTTACTTGTTTTTGAATGTGTGTATGTGTATTTTAAGCCATGAAAATGTTCTAGCATGAGCTCTTACTCCATGGTACCATGATGATGCATTATGTTTCTAAGTGATGTTTATGATGCTTGCTTTGGTTTGCTTGAGTGTGGAGAAGCCAAGAACCCTCTAGCCATGGTGAGGATGAGCCAAGGTTGAAACAAAGTAAAGAGTCTCCCAAAAGTGAGGTTGACTCCCAAGAGTAAGGTTGAGTTCAAGAACCTCTTAAAGAAATGGGTGAGGTAACTCCAAGATCCATAAGTAAATAGGTGAGGCTAATCCACTTACTTGGCAAGCCTATGTATGCTATGTATGACTTTTTCAAATGCCAAGAATGCTCATTAAATGATTGCACATGTCAATATGCACGTGCATGCATTTGTAAGACTTGTATTGCATACTTTATGTGTGATTGAATGAGAGATGGTCTATTGGGATTCTTTGAATCTCATCCCCTCCTCTCCAATGTCTTAACATGCTAGGTGGAACAATTGAGCAAGGTATTAGAGGCCACCAAGCCTAGAAGAAGAAGATTGACATTAAAGTATATGAATATGCCTAGTTTTGCTTCCTTTTTAGCCACACACTTGGCATATGATGTAATCCCTTGATGAAATTGTTATGTAACCATATGAGCATGTGTAATTATGTTAACATGTCATGTATAAATGAGAGCTAAGGTTATATATATATGAGAATGTGCATTTTGGATATGTAATGGCCAACTAGCATCTTGGAAATGCATGTATAAATAGAAGTGGAATGGCCAAATTGAGATGCATTAGGTTTGGGATCACTTGAGCAGTTCATACAAGTCATATTCATGCTTTTAAACTTTCCCAAGAGGTGCCAAATATCAAAGGAGACCATTTGGACATCTTAATACCTCATATAAAGCAAAATTTGACCACTTTAGAACCCTATACCACTTTTTGTCTAAATGAGCTCTTCTTGATCTAAGATTTGGCATGAATTTAAATTTTGTTGAGAAATTTTTGGAAAGCTAAAGAACAAAATTTTTGGAGGTCTATGGAATATTTAATGAATTTTCAAAGTTGAAAAAAATTCTGGTTTTGGTCTGATGCACTGTTCACTCAGGTCCAAAAATGATTTCTATCACTTAAGGGCCAAATGATATCCAAATTCCACGAAATTTGACATGGAAAAACTATACATTTCCAGTTACTTGTGCCAACTAGAAGCACCTCAATTGGATATCTAAAGAGGGAGACATGAATTTTTAAAGATTCTATCTAGTATCAGACGCTTAAGCTGACCTCAAGTACTGTTTGATTATGTTTCAAGGTCAAGGCGTGCCTAAAATGGTCTATAGTCATTTTTCCTCTCTAGCTAACATCTGTAGTTTTCTATATTGGTATCATTTTCATAGATTGAATTTTTTTGTAATTAATTGGATATTTTTTATTTTTGTAGCAGAAAGTTGTGATAGTACCAGTAGCCAGCCAGACCTCTAGACATTTTTTAATGTCAAACATCTTTGATGTTGTGTTTCATGGTCTAGACATATTTTTAGCATAAAGTAAACATGTGTAGCTTTCCAGAATGGCCAAGAATATATGATTTCAATTTTGCTATAATTAATTATGATTTTTCAAAGTTTGTGATAAAGAAAGGAAAATTTTGGCCAAAAATGCATATATGAATTTTATGTGTTCCCTTGCTTTCCACGAGTTGTAGGCCACTTTTAGTGATGAAAATGAGTTGTATCTATGTAAATAAGTATGAGAATGTGATATATAAGTCCATATGGCCCACGGGACTCTAAAAGAAAAATTTTACTCGTAGAGAAATGCATATTGATTCAAGATTCCCTATGCCACTATGTTGCTTCCATAGAAATTATATGTGATGAGGCATGGGAATTGCATGAATTGAGTCTAAGAAGTATGGTGTTACAAGAAACCACTTGAATGAATGTTGTGTAATGTAACCTTGTGGTGGTTATGCTTCCAAAGGGGCTTAATCTAGTATATATACTTACACTCTACAAAAACTGTAACATTCGGTAGTTCGTAAATAGACCAAAATGAGTTCATTTGAAAAGAAAGTCCCCTTGGCCGAATAAAATTTTAAATAATATAAAATGAGGATCTAAGGTCTAAGATGCCCGAACACCTGAGTCAGGGTAGTTTAATAAAATGGACGAAAGTGTAATGGCATTTTTGTAAATATGAGTACTTTTTGCAAAATTCATAAGAGAGATTTTTAAATAGAAAATTTAAGCTTTCGGGATTCTCAGAGGCCTTAAAAACTATAGAAACTTTTGGGACAATTAAAACTCATCTATGAGTGATTTTGACCGTCAATAAATCGAAACTTTGACCGACTGGTTCAGAATGAATTTAAATTCAATTTGGATGAAACCAAAAATAATTTATAAGTTAGAATACCTAAATTTTATGATGGAAAAGACAGATTTTGAAAAAGAGTTGAAATGAGGCCAAACGGACAAACCATGGATTAGGGACTAAAATGAAAAGTAAAAGTTTACTTTACCTTTTACTTTTAAAATCACGTCTAGTCCTTCTCCTTCCTCTCCACCGAAGCTTTTCTAGTCTAAAAGAGTTGGAAGAGAGCCTACCTAATGCACAAGATGAAGGGAAAGAAGAAGGCAAAGGATTAAGCAAAAGGGTAAGAAATTTAAAGATTTTTCATGCTTCTTCCTCTCCTACCCTTATTCTCTCTTTTCTCCTTTCTTTTCCCATGATTTTGTTGAATTAAGTGAGGCTGAAATAGGGCTGATTCAATAGGAAGAGAGGAGGAATTGATGGGAAGCTTAGAAAATTAAGGTAAAGTATCATAGTTTTTCTTGCTTCTTCTTGCTTGATTTTTCCTGAGGTGTTTTCTTCACAACCTGACCCAATTAGGGGAGAATTAATTCAAGCCTTAGCAAGTTAGAAATGGGGGGTTTTAGAGCAAGGGAAGTTAGAATTTCCAATTGAAAGCAAAAGAAAATCCTTGAAATGCAAAGTGTGCTGCCAAGGGATTTTAAGATCCATGCTAAATTATGAAACTTTCTAAGGGTTATATGAATTATGTAAGAGTTCTTAAGACAATTAGGAAGCTTCACAAGTGGCTAATTGCACAAGAAGACAAACAAAACTTCCTAGGCTCCATAATGGTTGTTGTCTCAGCCAAGAGGGGAAGTAGCATCTAGGAAGTGTTTCAATTTATTCCAAGCCTAGAATGGGACTATATGTGATGGAAGAACATAAAAGGAAGCCTTGAAAAAATTTTAGAAGCCATAGATAGTGAGATGGAGGTGTAGGCTCCATAATGTAACATAATGAAGAAACTCCTAGTTAGGCTCCTCAAAATAAATGTGTGATGGCTCCAAGGAGTCTAAATGGAGTCAAGAACCTTGAATTGAAGGAGAGGAAGGAACCAAGATCATGAATTCTTAAAGTTTCTTCACTAGGTGCTTTATGGAACCATATTGGAGTCTTGAAACTAAGTAGGCTTCCATAAGAAGTGTGTAATGCTAAAGTTTGATCCAATGATATAAATATGCCTTACTTGATGTGTTTAGGCCAAGAGAACCTTATACCTCTAAGTCTCATGGTTGTGCTGAAAAGAGGGAGGAAGAATCCAAGGTAGCTCTTTAACCTTTTTCTCAAACATGCTTAGCTGTTTTCTTATCTTTGGATATGTATATGTATGGCTTTACCATGAGAAATGTTTCTAGTGACTTTGTTCATGTCATGGTACCATTATGTGCATAATATGTGTTTTATGAATGTTGGTTGGCTTGAATGAGTTTGGTGAAGTCAAAAGTTCCTTAGCAAATGTGAGGCCAAAAGTCTTTAAGATAGAGTGAGACAAAGCCAAAAGTCTTAAGAAAAGTGAGGCTTAGTCAAAAGTCTCTTAAAAATAGGCAAGGCAGATCCAAAAGTCCTAAGAAAAAGGAGTGAGGCTAAATCAATGCTCTTGAAAGCCAATATGTGATATGTATGAGTTTCTTGAACCTGAAAATGGTTATATATATGATCACTAGTAGCTAAAGGTTCATGCATGCATTCTTGGACTTGAAATCATGGCTTTTATGTATGATTGAAAGGGTTAAGAGCTATTGAGATTCCTAGAATCTCACTCTTCCCTCCCCATTACCTAAACAACTCTAGGTGGATCAAGTGAGCAAAGAAATGGAAGCCTCTACACTTGAAGGCAAGAAGATTGACAAAGGAATTACTAAATGGTTGTATTGTAACCATTTGTTGTCAAATGATGTAACCTCATGATGTATATCCACTTGAACATATGTAAATATATGGATATGTATTGTATGTATAGAATTTGCAAGCATATGAATGAGGATAGTTGTTTTTGTCATCGTGGTGCCTTAATAAGCTTAGGCATTCTTGTGTATGTGAATAGGTAGGATAGTGATTTTGTGATGCATGGATTTTTGGAGCTCTTGGATATGTTTAGAGGATTATTTTTATGCTTTCCCACATGCCCAAGTGGTCTTGGTTTAAGGAGAAGACCATTTGGCACATAAATGAATCATTTTAGGACAAAAAATGGCCTATTTTGTAAGCTGAACCCCAATCTGACCAAATGAGCAATTTTGAGACTGAGATTTTGCACACACATAGATCTCATAGAGAGCTTTTTTTTTTTGTCTAAGAAACACATTATTTGGAAGTCTATAGAATCTTTATATCAAAAGTTAGTTTTGGTTTAGGCACTATTCACTGAAGCAGATTTCATTTTCATGCCATCCAAGTATCAAATAAAGTCCAATGGTTCTAAAATTTTACAAGAAACTAGATATTTATAGTGGTATGTAACAACTGGAAGCCCCTCATTCAAAGGTCTATAGAGAGAGAAATGAAATTTTGCATCAGAACCAATAACGTCAGGCAACCTTATGTATTATTTCATTATACTTAAAAGAGCTTAAAATGGTCTAAACTTATTTTTCCCATAATGTTAACATCCATAGCTTTCTAGAATCGTATGATTTGCTAGATTGTGATTTTTCTAAAATTAATTATGAATTTTTGAAATTCATATCAGTAACTTGTGATAACAAACCTGGGTAGCTGGACCTTTGGTACTTTTCTATTGTCAATCATAGTCTAACTAGTGTTCTAATGGCCTAGAAAGATTTTTAACCTATAGTTGACATCTAGAGATTTTCAAAAAGGTGTCATTTGCATAATTTTTAATTTTCTAGAATTAATTATGATTTTTCAAAGTTGGTAACAGAAACTTGAATTCTGGACTCAAGGTAAAACTCCATTTTTTTTATGTGTGGCCCCTAAATCAAAATGTATGGAATGTTTTGGAATGTTTATGACTTATTTAGATAGAATATGATTAGGAGATGATATTAGGGGGTCCACAGGACCTACGAAGTGAAATTCAAATTCTTAAAGTACTATACAATGCAAAAATATTACATTATTTTATTGTTTTTCCTATGAATATCACATGTGTGAAGCTTGTTTATGGAAAAGATATTTTAAGGGCTTAAGGTATTACGAAAACTATTTAACAAAGTCTCGATGAACCTTCTTATCTAACTCAATAGAAGACCATGTACGATTTCTTCATCAATTATTGGTAAAATGTCTCTGAACTCCCTATATCAAGTAATTAAAGTATGTTGTAATTTATGAGTATTTGTTTGAGAAGTCTAATTTACTCAATGAAGAAAGGGAGCCATTTCTTTAAAATTGATCAAAATATGTTTATGTGCTTGTAATTCCTCCAACAAGGAAAGAGTATAGTATTGAAAATCACCAACTAATTTTCCAACTAGTAGAAATAGAGTATCTACAATCAATGATTAAACATTGGGTTGGTCATCAACACATGTAGATTAGTTGAATATTGTCTCAATTCCATCCAAATACTTTGAACAAAATGTTATAACCTTTTAGGCCATGTAATCTTCAAATATTGAACACTTTAGTTAAGCACTATTTTGTATATAGGGCTTCAATTTTCTTAAATACTAAGAAGGAATGCAATATAATCCTTGGCACAAATTGACACAATTGAGAATATTGAAATAAACAGTTACTATTGGTTGTGTATATAATTACCCATCTATGGGGCACATCCATAAATAATGAACTAGGCTTCCAAGTGTGGCTTTTGTCAATGAAGTGAACAACCAACTCAAAGATGACTATAAAAAATGAAGGCAAGAACAATATCTCTATGTCACCTAACATGAGTACAATTCTATCCAAGAGCTTTTTGACTTTAGTAACACTTAACCCCTTACCATAAAGTTGTTTGAAAAATGAACTCAAATCAATTAGAAGTACAAACACATTTCTAAGAAGTGTCTTCCTCAAAGATAACGTAGTAGTTGCTCCATAATAATGTGAGTCATGACTTTTTAATCTTCCAACCTTCTATTGTCTCAAGTCAACACATTTAGAAATGTTAATTGAATAACCATTTAAAAAGTGATATTATTAAGAGTCTTAAAAAAGACATTCTTGTTTGCATTCAACATTGTAAATAATGTTGAAGGATATCTACTACTTTTATTAGATTGAGGATCAAATCTAATGGGCATTTTATGTAAATCTTCTAGTGCATTTAGATGGTTCTTTGATCTTCTAGTTTCATTAAGCAATGTAAATATCACATTGTCACAATCAATTTTTTCAATTTACATCTAATCAAGATCGTGATGTATCAAATTGTTTGCCTGGTAAGAAAGTTAGAAAAAATATACTCTTCTTTTTCCATTTTAGGGATGTACATCAACACCTCTTCAAAGTCTAGCTTATCCCTCATATACTACATCTTTTCCAAAATAATATTAATAACAAAAATCTATCTTAAAACATTAGAACTGGTAACCATTATCTATGCGTTTCTTTTCTCTTTCTTGCCATCAGAATCGACTAAGACAATCTAAATTTATGTTGTCAACTTACATAGCAATGATGACCTGCAAAACACCACTTTTAACTATGTAGAAAGCAATAAGGAGTTAAGTCAAAATAGTGGAGTTAATGATGACTTATAAGAAATTTTGCAAGCCACTTCTACTTTTTACCCTCATTGGACACATTCTTGCTCTTTAGTTCTCATTTAAATGTATTTCATTTTTTAAACATTTCCATTTTCATCCTCCCTCCATTATTGCAAGTAGATCATTTAGACATGCATAAATTTTGGTCTAGTTGAGCTAAAGTTTGCTAATGGTTTTCTTAGCTTCATAGAAAAAAGGTAAAATCTTTGCATTTTAAGGCATCTGCCAACAACTCTAGTGTCATCTATATTACCCTATCACTTATCTATATAAACATTTGATTTGATACAATTTTACCTAAAAGAAATTTTTTGAATGTATGTCAAATCTTCATACAAATTTTCTTATACATCTCTAAATAACTTGAAAAACTCTTTAGCATTGTCATTCGTTATTTAATTTGATAGTGGAAATGTTTCTTTAACTTTGTCTACTCTCTTGTTATGAAAGTAGTACCTAGATTCATTACTGATAATGTCTTGTCTATGGTCATCTTTACAAATCTTGTCTTTTCTCACCTGGCCATGAAGGATATTCTGTAGGAGGTCTACTCTAATTCTTTATCTGTGTCTAAATCTAGAAAGTATACTTTACAAAAATGGCTTAACAATTAAGTGCTTATACACAATTTCTCTAATATGCCCTTTTAAAATTTGCATGTAAGACATGTGGATACTGTTTTGCTCTTAGCACTCTCATTTAAAAACAAACACTATTCAAGTCTTTTTAAAATATTTATGAGTGTAAAAAAATTTAACAATCCAATACATATATGTTTCTAAAAACAAAACTATCAATTAAAGAGTCATTGAAATTGGATGTAGATATTTTATAAGTTTAGAGCATTCTAGTATATTTTAAAAACTAGAAATAAAGCCTCATCAAGTCAAATCCATTCATTTAATGATGTCCCTAACATTACATTCAAATATATATCAAAGATGCAACCTCTCGGCCCAGCATAGAGAAAAAGGAATGTTACATGGCAGCAGCAGTAACATAATGTCATTATAAGATTTTTCTTAAAAGGTATGCATTCACATTCAATTCCATCAATTAAGCACTCACATATATAACATTTCGACATTAACTAAAAATTTGAGCCCAAAAAGAGAAAAATTAGCATAAAGGTTCAAAATAGGATAATCATAAGTCACGTACATATAAATACCATTCAAACATCAAATTGGTATCTGGGCGACTAGCCTTAATCATGTTGGCTATCAATTTACTAGGTCCAAATTAATTTTGTAGTTAGGATCGACCTAGGTCATTACTTCCAAAGAGCAAGTTGTAGGCTTTCTTAGGTTCAAATTTTTAATTGATTAAATATGCAAAAGAATGGACTTAAACTAAAATACAAAATATGAAATTTTAAATGCAAATAAATTAGCTAAAATGCACATTAAACACTACTATGCTTATGTAGATGCCATGCACTAACTCTAAAACCTATTAATTGGTAAAACTAACTTAATTGAATGCAAAATGACTATGATTTAATTGCGGGATGAAACATAGAATATATGTAATTGTAGATGAAAAATATCTAAAATGCTATGAAATTGTTATGAATTGGACCTAAGATGATAAATTAGTTATGCACTAACTAACCTATATGATTATGACCTAATTGTACTACCAAAGAACCCATAAACTATATGAAATGCAATATGATAAACACAATTCTAATATGATGAATGCAAATGCAATTTGAGGGGGGTTTCATTACAAGGAAATTAAATTAGAAATTAAATAAATTAAACTAAGTGAAATTAACTAAGTTAACTACTAATTCTGAAATTGGGGAATTTTTTTTAAAAAAGTAAGGGTTGGCTAAAGAGACTTGGCTTTCGTAACTCAAATTTAATTAGAGTAGAGTAATGGATTTGATTGAAAAGTAAAGATTTAGGGAACCCTAAGTATAAGTAAATGTAATTCAACCTATCTAAATAATTCTAGTATATGTTGACATACAAATACTTGTTAATGGCAATCAATCTCATTAATCTAAATACAAATTAGACTTTTTGAATATGGAATTAAGAATAAACTAATCCCATTAAACAATAAGGTTAATTGACAACCTAATTTGACAATGCAAAATCAAATACCAATTACATTTAGACAAATAACATCAACCCAAATTAAATTAAACTCAAATGTTATTCCAAAATCAAAATTCCAATAGTATCACAATCTAAATTTATCATCCAAAACATAAAATTTTCAACCCATTATCCAATCCAATCCAAGACAAATGATAATTCCAACCTAAAACTAGATTGAACATATGAAAAACTACTTAGAAATTCTTAAAACTAAGAACTCTAAGCCTCTAGAATTGAAATAGGAAAAAAAAAATTTACCTCCCTAAGTCGTTAATCTTCATTCCATGAGCTCAAATTTCATCTCTTTACCTTTCCTTAATTGCCTCCCTCATTGCTTAAGCTACCATGAAATTCATCCTTCTTCCAAGCATCAAGCAAGCTTCGCCCATGGTGGAATAAGAGAGGAAGAGTGGCGTGAAGGTGAGTGGATGATGATGGAGAAGAGAAGAAACCTAGAAACCTAATTTTTAATGAAGTATGGAGTGTGTGTGTAGCTGTGAGAGAGATGGAGAGGGGGGAGAGAAGGTGTTCTTCACATTGTGAGAAGAGAAGAAGAAAAGAGAGGGGGTGGCTAGGGAAGAGAGGAGAAAATGAGCTTTGATCTAATGGCTAGAAGAGTGGGTAGAGAGTTTTAGAGAAATCCTAATTATCAAGTTTCAAATAAACCAATAGGATAAAAGAAAAAAAGAAAAAGAACAATTCCCTTGATTTTTTCATGAAGTGGTTTGCCCATTATACCCTTAATGATCTTCAAGAATGTCTTCCAAAATCTTAACCATTAGATGACTCTTGGAGCTCAAGACTTAATTTCTACCATAGAATTTTATTAATCGTACTTTCATGGCCTAAAAAGTTAAAGTGCTCCCATTAGTGTAGGTTATATCCAAAATATATTCATGTAACATGCAACATAACCTAGGCAAAAAAAAAAAAAAAAAATCCAAAAATGCCTAAAAAAAAGGCCATGTGGCACCATATAAGGAGGGAAGAAGGAGAAAAATAAAAGTTCCAAAATAAAATTTAATAGGAATTAACAAAAGTTTGCCACTTGGAGGAGAAAATGAGTGAGAAAAAAAATATTATTATTTTATTTAAATTCAAAATTCCTCCAAATAATATTTACAATTTCTAAATTAAATTCTCCAAAAACTAAATTTCAAGTTTTGGGAAGTAAATCAAAGAATAGAGAATATTAGTTCCCAACCAAAAATTGGAAATCCTAAAATATTTACACTTTTGTTCCAAAAAATTCCTAATATTTATACTTTTTCCCAAAAATGTCCAATAATTCAAATAATCCATACAAGATTTGAATTAGCTCAAAATCATCATCAAAATCATAGATAAATGTGGGATAAAATATATAAAAATTGGGACTTATCACTGAGCATACAGGAAGTGTTTCTACACTTAAAGAACTCAATACTATTAGCACAAGTCGGTCAGCAAAGCAAGAGCTAAAAGGAAAGAATAGAACTCCCATTCATTTCCAAAGATAAAATGAAGCCAAAGAAAAAAAATAATAAAAAGGAAAACATGATGGGCACGGCACTTGGAGGATCTTATCACGAAAATGCACGATTAATTATAATTTTAGCTCAGCATGAGTGAAAAACAAGAAGGGGCCGAGTATCATCATAACCAAGATAATACAAGGCCAAGTATCATCAAGAAGTCTCCTGGTGCCCAAAATAAAATTTATCTCATGAAAACAAATCTAAGACAATCCTAACAAAATGAAGGGATTTAAAACAGAGCAAGAGTTTCATTGTAAATGAACCATATCATCAAAAACTCAATGATTATTTCAAAACACAAACTACTTCAAAATACGAAATCAACGTCTTGATCAATATAATGTTCCTTTCTAAAAAAAAAAGAAGAAAATAGTTCAGGCCTTTATCTTTCCAATCAAGGTAAGAAAGATATATAAGATTCCATATCCAAGATAAACAGAAAGCTATAGCAAGTCTCTAATGGTTGGTTGAAGTGCCTGACAAGTAAAAACAGGGATTTGGGCAATGGATTTCGGTTGAAAACACGAACTCAGTGGTGGCTCTTGGTAGACATTGAGGATGGTGGCTGTCGGTGGTGGAATAACACGAGATTTGGGAGCTACGGGACAAGATATTTTTATACAGAAGGAAGAGTAGACTTAGAGATATTATATAAAACAAAAAGAAAGATAAAATATAAAATTAACCAACATTATTAATTAATTACAATAAATATTAATCATTAATAAATAGAGAAATAGTTATTAATAAAAAAGTTAATAAAAATTATCAATTTTTAAAATATCAATATAATTATAAATAAAAAAATGACAAAAAAGGTATCAACTGAATTTTGATCAGACGTGTGCAACCAAAAGTTAGTCAAGATCTTTTGCTTTTAAAATGAAAATTTGATTTTAATTTTTTATTAGATAAATTAAAATTAATCAAATTCTTTTCTTTTGTTTGTTTTTCTTATATTTTTAAATTTATTTATACCAAATAATATTAATAATATTAAGTACCTATATTTTATTATATATCATTAAAAATATAAAAAAAATAATTATGAAAATAATTAATTTTCTTTAAATAAATATTTATAAAAAAAATAATGTATCAATATATACTTATTTTCATTAATAAAATGTTAAATATTAATTTACTGTAATTAAATTAAAATATAGTGTGACTAAATGCGAAGTGGGTTGGTCTATGTTCAATTGAATTAAAATTAAAATTCAATTGACTGCGGAGCAAGTTGTCCCACGTTAAGGGCTATTATCTAAAATATCCTTTATTTAAAAAATATATTATATTTATATAAATTTATTGTGTTATTTTAACTTTTAGAAAAAAAAGGATAAATGAATAGGGCTACACACAATGCACGGTTACCTAGTGACTTAATCTTGTAAGGTCACATCAGGTTAAATAGTTAAAAAATAATTGGATATACTAAGTCGAGTTAGCCATATTAGTCAATTTCAATTAACATAATAAAAATTTTATTTTTTTAATAGCAAAATATAATTTTTAAGGACTTATATGAAATTTTTATTTTTTAAGAGTTAGTTTATAATGTTACCAAATATTTAAAAAATGACTTAATAAGTTTAAGAAACTAATCTATCTTAACCTTATATTAAACCAATTAGATTGAGTTCGATACTAAATTAGTTTTTGCATAATTTATCCCAATCTTATCCATTTTTTAAAATTATTTTATAGGGTCTTATATAAAAAAATTTTAGTGGTAAAATGTAATTTTGTAGGGATTTATGTAAAAATTTTATTTTTTAAATTCATTTTATAATTTTTATCAAAAATTATTTCATAAAGACTTATATGAAAATTTTAATTTTTTGGGTCATTTTATAATTTTATAATTCTTACAAAAAATTTAAAATTGGTTCAACTAACCCGATCCTAACTAGTATTAATTAAACTCGATTCGGCCTAATCATTTAAAATCAGAAAATATTGATAAGGCTTTATATATTAAAACCTAATCAGGTCTAATCCCACCCCCCAGGACATGATTAAGTTATACGTCATTTTGATGTATAAGAGAGGTATGATATATAAGCTTATACAATATATTATATGCATAAAAAAAGTGATAAATTCATAATGTATTGTATTAACTTATACTATCAGGCGTTATACTATATACCAAACATACCCTCTATATATATATATATATATATATATAAAGTGGAATGCGGAGGATATGCTTTTTTGTGATCCTGTTAAAAAAAATTTAACATTTTGAAAATAAGTTTTGATTGAGGAGCACTATATTTATATCTTTTTGCCATTACAGTAAGGGAGTAAAAATGCCAGCTTTTGAGTCAGCAAGGGAAGCTGGGATTTTACGCAACAGCTACTCTGGGTCTAAGGAGGGTGGCTTGTATGTTGCAAGGGATATGTATATATCAGATGGTTTCTTTTTTTACCCCAAAAGAACTTAACGACTGTTTTAAGCATACCATCTTTCATAATTACTAGGCCAACTCATTGAGGTTTGTGCCATATTTAATTATTAATATATATGTATTGCAAACACTATAATAGAAAATATTAGCTATATATACATGCGTATGTAATTATAACTTAATTGGCTTTAATTGTTAATCATATTGATTATTAAACCCATCGATCCGTAAGCCAGCAACATTTTTTTTTAATTCAGAGGCATGAATTAAAAGTATGACAATTATGTGAATAGAAAAATTGAATATTAATTCTATTTTTCAAAAATTATAAAAATATGATCGTTTGCATTACTAAAATTGTGAATTTCTTTTTTGTGTTATAATGGAAGCACAAATTTATAGGATACAAAATGGGCCTTTGTAGGAATATAATCAAACCTTAACCTTAAACTCACCTCAATTTCAAAGAATGACATTGATGCTATATATAAGTAATTCTATGCTTGGATTTTTACTGGCTATGAAAGTTCTTTGATTTGTTATTTTCTAAAATGAATTTTAATTAATTTTTTTTATGAATAGAGTATTTTTGAACTTTATCAGAAATATTTCTTTCCTCAAATATCTTAATTATATTATATGGGGCAATTTAAAGCGAAGAGAAAAATATTGCACAAGTAACAAAGTTGTGCACGTTTCTGACTTCTTTATATGTAGATGCATGCATAAAACCAATGAAAACAATTTAATCTGCGGAAGTTGAATTAGGAGGAAAAAAATGTAAAAAAGCTTCCTGTTGAACATGTTTATTAAATTTTGCTTGCATGCTACACAATAAGAAAAGGCACAAATTATAAGACATAATTGGCAAGTTAATTAGCTTTGGAATTGCCAAGCCTTGCTCTAATAGCAGCCCATTCTACCAACACTTTATATACCTTAAACGTGGAAAATTAAAAGAGAAAATTGGTTAAAAATAATTTTTTAAACTTGCAACAAAATCAATCGCCGTAACTGCTAAAATTATCCGCGATATATCTGATGTAATTATGAATCAATTCAAAACATAAATTCATGGCTTAGTTTAGGGTTTGAAGAGCTTAAAGAAATGTGTACACTTACAATAATATACAGAACAGATCACGAATATGAACACTTGGTAACATTATAAAGTTTAAGTGCTTAGTTGTGTAAGTATTTTATGGAATTAGATAATAATATTTGAAGCGTATAAATCACGACATTTTCTCTAAAAAGACATGAACTTATCCTATACCTTAGTCTTAAAATGTCTTGTAATCATATGTGTTTTAGGGTAATTAACAAAGCCCGATATTAAGAACGTTGCTGCAAATACTTAAAATATTAATCAAACACCTTTGCTCAAAATGAAAAAGTATAAATATTAAAATAAATAAATTTTAAATTAAGTAAAAATTATAACACAATGAAATAGGTGCTTATGCTCTTTCCATGTAAGACATAAATGTGCAGGTGTATGAGGTGGGTGCCTTAAAATATAAGAAAAAGATGTATATACAATTACTTATATTCTTATCATCAGATTTCCTAATTGAAATATAATAAGTATATAATTTTTTAATAATAACATAATATATATGTAGTTTTTGTAGACAAATATATGTTTTTTAATTAATCAATACACTTGTCATATTTAGATTATAGAATTTGATAGTAAAAATATAAAATTACATCTAAATCTAATCTTAAAAAGAAATTATTTGACATGTTAAGATATCAATATACTTGTCTAAAGAGATTGAATCTATCGAAAACTTTATTAATTGATGTGTTCAAATTTTGCATATGAAAAGTAAATAATAATAATAATAATAATAATAATAATAATAATAATTGTATGTAAGCCTTAGGCTCGAGTTACATACGATACAATTTTTTTTTAACCATTTTGTTGGTTGTACCCATATTGTACACCCTTAACCACTTTCATAATTGTTTGCAATCAAAGTCACAAATCGTAGGGTTTAGTAGTGGGTTAAACATTACATTTTGAATTAAGAGCTTTATCAATTTTGTTTTTTAGCTCAAGAGGGGCGTGTTTGCATGAAAACAAAAGATTAGATATAGAAAACTCAATATCACATTGTATGGGAGCTAGGACTATTTTAAAAATAAATAAATAAGAATTAGTTTAATCGTGTTTATTAAAAACAGTGTTTTGTCTTAAAGTCAAAACAATTTCTTTGGCTCTTAATTTTTTTTTAAATTAAAAATGATTATAAACATTCATGTTGACCTCCGGTTTGTTGGTAATAATAATAAAAAAAGCTGGGGATTATGATCTTGGAATTTTAGAGTAATTCTAATAACTTTCTACGAAAAGTAGTTGGTGAAATGACTCCAACGAGCAGGACTTTCTGACTAATGCAATTAAGATTTGACTCAAACACCAAAAGACGAATGGAATTAATGATGGGATTCCTGTATATCATTGGTCACCAAAAAAGAAAAACGTGGAAATGCAAAAGAACAAAACTCATGTCCAAGCAGTTACACCTCTTGATATAGTAGCCATGTTCTTATAAAATTTAATACCAAATTTAATAATTTATCAGTTTAGATGCCAAACATGATGTGTAAGTTTACAATGTCAAGAAAACAAATAACATCCAAATTAACATATTATTATAATTTTTGCATAAAGTTGGGATTAAAAAAAACATAATTTTAAGTGCGTTTAGGAAGCACTAAATTGAAAGAAATATTTTGTTTAAGATCAAATTAAAAATTTGTATATTTATTAGAGACTGAAATAAACTTTTCATCTAAATTATATTAATGGATACCCTGCTTAGTTAATACCATTGTTATAACAGAATTTTGAAAGATTCATAAATCGACTTGCACCGTGAAAGACATGTAAATCAAATTAATCATTAAAAAAAACACATATTTATGTCAGTTGTCTTTTTTTTTTTGTAATTTATTTTTAACATGTTTATTTATCTCTTTATTATTCACTTCGACTACCTATCTTTTATATATATAACAAATCTATCCAAAATATTTTCATGAAGGGTAAGGATACCAATGAAAATGCAAAAAGGGAAGAGATGTTTTAATTAGATTTGAATATGCTTAATTTCTTAAAGAAATGGACACAGTCGATTTTAGAGAGATAAATAAAGATAATATATGTGAGATCTATTTAAGTGATATCCACAATGTATATGTATTCCACACACATCGTGTCCCTATAGCTTAGAAATTGACCACTCAACTAAGAAAATGAAGATCCAGACCGTTTTAACCAAAGAAGTGCAATGGCTTGTGCTGAGAAATCACTTTGAAAACATTCAAAGTGGCATGGTTACCAAATTCAAATTGAACCGGTCAATCAAACCAAAAGTTGATAAAATGATCATCACTCTAGTCTGTTTGGAGTGACCAGCCATCAACTTTCCTCTTTACTTTTCATTCTTTGAAAAACAAAAAAATAATTACAATAAAGAGGGAATCTTTTTAAAGTATATATATGTTTTAATTTTTAATTTTAGAAATAAACGCTGCAATAATATTGTAATTAGTTTGATTCATGAAATAATAATGATAAATTTAATACTAGTGTATGATGTTGAAATGCGCAACTTTACAACTTTAAAAGGTATTTGAATTATTCAGATTTGACTTAGATAGTTTAGATTTTATTTTATTTTTATTTTGAATTTTATTATTTAAAAGAAGTAAGATGGAGAATAAAAAAATTCTTTTAAGTATAAACTTAAAAAAATGATATTAAAATTAAAAAAAAATTAAAATGCATATCGCGTCAAACTTTATGTTGAAACGATAAAGAAACCGCATTCTTATTTGGACAGGCATACCTCACAATCTCCTATAATTCATTGGAGACTATTTGACACATGTTACTAAGAACTTCATAACTTTCCCACCGAATTGGACAATGAACCCCGAAGCTGCTCATTTTCCAAAGGGATTCTCCTCTTCCAGTGACAGTACATCAAGTTCACTTTAGACATACTTGCAAGGTTGGGGCAGCCTCCAGATGAGTCCAATGCATACCAGGGTTGACAATTCAACGGTGCAAAGTGATCCTAGCGAATGGTTAGCCTAAGTAAGCATTTATCTCATGATATGAAATTAAATAAAAAAAGTTAATCCAAAATAATTAAAATATGATCAATCACCTGTTTGAATTCCTATAAATAGCACACCCCTAGCTTGCCAATCCATATAGAGAAATTAACTAACATTGCTCAGATCAAACACAAGAGAAAGAAAAAGAGAGTTTGAGTCTTCGAGATGGAGAACTTCCCAGTAATCAACTTGGAGAAGCTCAATGGTGATGAGAGAAGGGCTACCATGGAGAAAATTAATGACGCCTGTGAGAATTGGGGATTTTTTGAGGTACTCCATCCCAAGAACCTAGCCAAAGTTTTTTTAGTACTTATCTATGCAGATTAGCAAATTTTCTTTAATTTTGGCTCTAACTAGGATTTAAATTCGGAACCTTGAATCCTCGAGACAACTCTAGTATTATTAAGCAATTGTAATCCAACATTAATTTTCTTTCTTTTTCATGATTGTAGTTGGTGAACCATGGGATACCCCATGAATTTTTGGACAATGTGGAAAGGTTAACGAAGGAGCATTATAGGAAATCCATGGAGCAAAGGTTCAAGGAGCTGGTGGCGAGCAAGGCCCTAGAAGGTGTCCGAGTTGAAGTAAAAGACATTGATTGGGAAAGCACCTTCTTCTTGCGTCACCTCCCAGAGTCAAACATCTCAGAAATTTCTGATCTCACTGAAGAGTATAGGTCACAGATTTTTCTAAGGCGATATGACATTGGCATTTATAAAACACCTACACTCCCAATATTTATCTAACATTTCAATTTATATTAAATCACTGCATATCTTATCATAAGGTGTCAGTATCTATGTTTCTTAAAAAGTAAAAGTAGAAAACACCAAATCACCATGACTACCAAAAGACAAAGTTTTGTGATTTGGCATACAAAAAGATATGCACACATGCATATGTACATATTTTGAACTATTTGAGGGAATGATGCAGGAAAGTTATGAAGGAATTTGCAAAGAAGTTAGAGAAACTCGCGGAGGAGCTGCTTGAATTGCTCTGTGAGAATCTTGGACTAGAGAAGGGGTACCTCAAGAAGGCCTTTTGTGGATCAAAGGGACCAACTTTTGGCACAAAGGTTGCCAACTACCCTCCTTGCCCCAACCCAGAGCTTGTGAAGGGTCTTCGTGCCCATACTGATGCTGGCGGGATCATCCTTCTCTTACAAGATGACAAGGTTTGTGGTCTCCAACTTCTCAAAGATGACAAGTGGATCGATGTGCCCCCAGTGCGCCACTCTATTGTCATCAACCTTGGTGACCAGCTTGAGGTAAATTATGTTACTAATATGCTCTATGTGAAGTGCCAATACTTGAAAAATATAATAGAATTGTATCATGTTCAATATATGGCCGAAATTCATCTCACACTTTCTGTATTCTACCATGTTTTGTATCCATGATTCTTAAGATAGCCTTAATAGAAAATTTTTCGAACAGTTTATGTGCACGATTATGATTCTTATAACAAATAATACGCAAGAACAGGTAATCACAAATGGGAAGTACAAGAGTGTGGAGCACCGTGTAATTGGGCAAACGGATGGGACCAGAATGTCCATAGCCTCATTCTACAATCCAGGCAGTGATGCTGTTATATACCCAGCACCAGCATTGGTGGAGAGAGAGACAGAGGAGAAGAACCAAGTTTACCCAAAATTTGTGTTCGAGGATTGCATGAACCTCTATGCTGCGCTGAAGTTTCAGGCAAAGGAGCCAAGATTTGATGCCATGAAAGCAGTGAACTCCTCAACTAGCTTGCTTCCTACGGCGACAGCTTGATTGGAGTCGTTTTGCTCTAGGAGGAAATATAATTGATTTGGGTAGGAAAAAATATTATAAAAATAACAAAACAAAAAGATTAAGCCTTAATCTCTGAATTAGGTAAATATTTCTTGCTATAGTGGGTGAATTTGATCACTTTTACTATAGTAAGTGACCAAAATTTACCAATAAAATTTGCATTCTTTTGCTGTTTTCTTTTTATTTCAATGTTGGGTTTCTGGTTTCCTGAAAATAAAAGTTAGCTATAGTGACTGAGGCATTTTAAAGTCAAGTTATGGACATTTTCTAACAAAATGATACTGAGTTATAAGAGCTAGCTTTGTCATGTCCAAATCTCATCTTTAAACCAAGAAGCTTATTGTTATTTTTAAAATAATTAAAATCACATACGATATGTTCTGAACTAAAACAGAGGAATTATACTGCAAAGTTTAGTGTTATATAAGACATAGAGTCAAATTTAATCCCAATAATTATAGACGTCACGCTGGGACTATGTATCTTGCAAACTCACAAGAGATACGATTGAAGCTTAAAATTTGAGTTATTGATGATTTGCAGACCAACATGATTAAAAAATTATTCCAAATAAGATATTGTCCAATTTTAAAATAAAATATTTTCTGTATGTCAATGAATTTACTTTAACTAAGTTTCTATAAAAATGAAGAAAGGAGAACAAATGCTAAAAAAGCTAGACGCTTCATTGCAAGACATACACCAACATGAGATACAAGCGGATTACAGTATATTTGTTCAACACGAGTCTTTAAGAGAGATTTCCTTCTAATTAACTTTGTGGATCTTGCCTCAGAAAAGCCCAAATTTTTTTCTTCTTTTTAGAAGATTGGCTATATTATGAGACTTTTACATCTTCAGTTTGAGACTTGCGCCAAAAAAAAAAAAAAGGTGTTCCCCTTTTGAAACTCGATTCATCTGACACGATGTAGTCATTTTCATGCTCTTCATTCACGCATTTTCAGCATTCTCTGATCGCTTCCTCAAGAACTTCGATTGTTTTCTCCATGTTCGTGGGTTGGTGGTTCTCTCCTCAAGAACTCCGATTGCTTCCTTCAGGTTCGTCAATTCTGAATATTCACTGAGAAGAAGTGGGCTACTTTTACTTTCCTTGATACCCATTACCCACACATTATTGATCCCCTATATCATCCTCACTGTATTGCTGGAACAGATGAAGCAAAATTGAATCCTGGTACTAAACATTGTCACGCCGTTGTATTAACATGGCTCAAGTTTAGTATCAATTTGGTTTCCTCTAAATTGCACACCGATGATATACGGATATAGGTCTTTTCTTGCATCAATTTGGTTTCCTTTAAATGGCAGATCTATTGTGGTTGGAAAATGAACTAAATGCAACATTCAGGTGCAAAGTTTGCATTAATGCATCAATTTTGTTTATTAGTGGCTATGTGATTAAAAAAATGTAGATTTTGGTTGTTGGGATATGCACGGATATATGTGTGCTGGATCTTTCTGTTCAGCTCTGAATGCTGAAAATTTGAAGCAAATGTTGCTAATGAATCCGTTGGGTAACCCATAAGGAATTGGTAAAATTGGTTTTGCTAACGAACCAGTCAGATAACCAAGTGCAGCTTGTAAATTGGTTTTGTTTGATGTAGCTTGTAAATGCAAAGACTTGTAAATACAAAGGAACAGTATGGTAACCAAACTGAAAAACAAGAATCTACCTCCAAGATGTGGAATGCTAGAATTTTTTTACTGCTACCTTCATAAATGCTAGAAGTTCTTTTTACTTGCTGCCCCCAAACAGTGAAATCGTCCAAACAAGAAGCTACCCCCAAAATCCAAAGCTGAACAAGAAGCTATAATAGTGATGCACTTAAAGCTGTGAAATCCTCCAACTACAACGGAAGAGGTGACAGAGCATTTGGCGAGAAGCTTTCATGTGAAACAAGAATGTGACAAGGAGAAATTTCATCAGAATTATATGGCCGAAATTCTGCGTTTGCAAATCCAAGGGAAAACAAAACGCTGTCGTTTGATAGCCACTACAGCGTTTTCAGTGTTTCCCTCGGATGAGAATTGAGGGGGAAAAGAAGGAGAAAAAGAGTCATCACGTAAGACGCTGCCTTTTCATTGAAATGCACTAGTGCATTGACATTCTCAATATAAAGGATTGGGATCCAAAATAAAGAATTAAAATTCTAATTAAAATTACTTTCTTAAAGGGAGAAATAAAAAACTGAAATCTCATGGAAAAATAAGTATAAGCAAAAATTAATTAGCTTTATCTAAATATTTTTTTCTTAAAATAAGAATTAAAAATAAAAAATAACAAATTTAAATTAAGTATAAAAATTAAAACATGATTAAATAGATACTTATACTTTTTTTGGAGTAAGATAGAAATGTGTAGGCATATGAAGTGGGTGATGAATATGGTTTTTAGCTACTTTTATTATTGGGTGAGGCCTAATTAATAGATTAAAATTACTAAAATGCCCTTCAATGACTATCTCATTTACCACTAGGTTAAGCTTCTCACTCTCGACCTCTTCTTCTCTCTCAGCCTTCATCTTTGTTTTTTTAAAATATTTTTTTCAACGTTAATCCTAGCCATTGACTGACTTGAGCTTAGTTTATAACAAGCTCTAACCTTCTTGTGGTTCTTAGAATTTTGATCCTCTTCTATGCGTTTCCTCTGCTATATGTATAGGAGAAGATCTTGATTGTTTAAATTTGATACGGAGAACCAAATACGATAGTCCAAATTTTAAGATTCTTTATATATATATATATATATTAATCATTATTTTTTTAAATACATAGTCAAAATATTATTTTTATTTTGTATTTTACTCTTTAAAAAAATAAAAAAATAAAAAATCTTAAAATCAAAGCTATCAAATTTAAATTTGGACACTAAAAACCCTTTTTCATGCACACAAGAGAGGAGATGGAAGGGGATTAAAATTAAAAAAATCAGAGTTGAGGACCCAAATTTTAAAATATTTACGCTTAATGACTGATGATCACTAAGTTTAGGATAAATTATCACTGATTTTAAGCAAAATTTCTAAACCCAGTGATAATAGGTTTTTCAAAATAAATATTTTAAAATTTGAATCCTCAATTCTAATTCTCCCATTAAAATTTTAGTTTTGATTATATTTGATTATGCAAGACCTAAAGACCAATTGTGTCACTAGTGACCACCAAAAATCTCAAAATCAAAAATGATTTTACTAGAGGGTAAAATAAAAAAAAAATTGCTTGACGTATTGAAATAATTAATTTTCGTTAGCTTATTTAATATACTTATCTGATTGAATTTATCCAAAATTTTAAGTGATGTGTTCAAAATTTGCATTTGAAAAGAAAAAATATAGTAATAATTGAATGTAAGCCTTTGGCTCAACTTACATATGTTACTGTTATTTTTTATTTTTTAAAATTTTGTTAGTTGTACCCACTTCTTACATCCATAACCACTTTTATAGTTGCTTGCAATCAAAGTCACACAACGTAAGGTTGATTTTGACTTAAAAGAAGGCGACCAAGACCAACAGAAGGTTTACAATTTTACGCATTTTAAAAAATGGAGTGCCTCCCAAATCATAAAACCTAAAGATTATCACTAAAATCATAAAACCAAAATTATAGTATTTATTGTTTCTCGTATTTTGGTTTTAAGTTTTTAGCATTTTAAAATTTATTATTTTAGGGATAACCTTGTCATATTGATAAATATTAAAAACAATAATGATTGCTAGTTTAAAATTTTTGAATTATTGCTAATTATTGTATTGAATGCACTGCTTTTAAAAATATTTATTGTTTCCTAACTAGTGTCATAAGAACACTGACCAGAAGCAAAAATTTTGAAGTACACTAGGAACATATATATTGAACAATTAACATCTACATTATACACACATATATAAAATAATAGATACACATATAAAACAGATCTTGACTATTAAATATATACACACTCGGTGTAAGCAAAAAGATTCTCCTTTGAAAAATTAATTGTGATAATTTAGACCAATTTGACTAGAGAAGTGCAATAACCTGTGCCACCTTCCAAGAAATGACAATGAGAAAATTCAAAATACAAACGAACAAACCCAGCACAGTAAATTAAAGGAAAACGCTTGGATGGTTGGAGCAGACTCTAGATTAGTAGGCAATTCAACAACGCAAACTGACCTTTTCAATGGTCAGCCTACGTAATCGTTTATATCATGGCCCCTAATCAAATCAAATTAATCTAATAATAAAAATATGATAAATATTTTGTTTAGTATAATTTCCTGGTGTCTTCCCTAGTCTTTGAATTCCTATAAATAGCACACACTTAGCTTGCCAATAAACATAGAAATTAACAAACATTGCTCAGAAGTTAAAAAGAGAGTTTGAGTCTTTTGAGATGGAGAACTTCCCAGTAATCAACTTGGAGAAGCTTAATGGCGAAGAGAGACAGCCTACCATGGAGAAAATTAGTGACGCTTGTGAGAATTGGGGATTTTTTGAGGTATGCCATGAGCTTGAATAAAGTTTTTTTCTATACCTATCTTTGTATATATGTAATTACTTTTGTTAATTTTGTTTTCAACTGAAATTTGAACCCCAATCTTTTAATTTTGATGACAACTACAGTATCATTAAATTAAGTCTTATTATTTCTATGCGTGTAATTTTAACCCAACATTTTAATTTTCTTGCCTTTTCATCATTATAGTTGGTGAACCATGGGATACCCCATGAACTTTTGGACACCGTGGAAAGGTTAACGAAAGAGCATTATAGGAAATGCATGGAGCAAAGGTTCAAGGAGTCGGTGGCAAGCAAGGCCCTAGAGGGTGTCCAAGCTGAAGTAAAGCACATAGATTGGGAAAGCACATTTTTCTTGCGTCACCTGCCAGAATCAAACATCTCCGGAATCCCTGATCTCACTGAGGAGTATAGGTCAGACAATTCTTTTTTCTAAAGCCATATGACATTCACATCTATAAAGCACTCATACTTAAAAGATAGAAAGTCCTATTGGTATTCAATAGGACACAATACGTGAAAATTACACTAAAATATTCCGTTCATATTCTGAACTGTTTTTGGTCATGATGCAGGAAGGTAATGCAGAAATTTGCAAAAGAGATAGAGAAACTTGCAGAGGAGCTACTAGACATGTTCTGTGAGAATCTTGGCCTAGAGAAGGGGTACTTCAAGAAGGCCTTCTATGGATCAAGGGGACCAACTTTTGGCACAAAGGTTGCGAACTACCCTCCTTGCCCCAACCCAAAGCTCGTGAAGGGTCTTCGTGCCCATACCGATGCTGGCGGGATCATCCTTCTCTTTCAAGACGACAAAGTCAGTGGCCTCCAGCTTCTCAAAGACGGCCAGTGGGTTGATGTACCCCCAATGCGACACTCCATAGTCGTCAACCTCGGTGATCAACTTGAGGTAAAATATTTAACTAATATGCTCTGTAAAGCATCAAAACTTAAAAAACAAAGTCATATTATTTATATTTAATCCATATTTAACATTCGTATCAAAAGTTACCCCATAAAAAAAGAATTTGTATCAAACATAAGATACAATATATTTTAGCAGGTTACATATTGCATTGTCTTCTGTATTTAATAGACAATTCCTTGAATAGGTAATCACAAATGGGAAGTACAAGAGTGTGGAGCACCGTGTGATTGCACAAAGTGATGGGACTAGAATGTCTGTAGCCTCATTCTACAATCCAGGAAGTGATGCTGTTATCTACCCAGCACCAGCATTGGTGGAAGGAAAGGCAGAAGATACGAACCAAGAGTACCCAAAATTTATGTTCGAAGATTACATGAAGCTGTATGCTGCACTGAAGTTTCAAGCTAAGGAACCAAGATTTGATGCCATAAAAGCTGTAAACTCCACAACTAGCATGCTTCCTACTGCAACAGCTTAAGGAGGACATGATTGATTTGGGAAGGGAAAAATAATAAACACAAAAACAAAAACAAAAGGCTTAGGCCTTAATTTCCTACTTAGACAAATTTTTACTACACTAGGTGAATTTGATTACTTGTACTTTAGTGATTGGCCCAAATTTTTCAATAAACATTGCATTCTTTTGTTGTTTTCTTTCGTCTTTATGTTGGATTTCTGGTTACCTTGCTCCTGAAGTAAGAAGAGGATAAAAGTTAAGTGCAGTTTCAAAAAATATTTAATTTCATCAAAATTGTGCACGTTTTATAACGAAATGATTATGAAGTAAAAGTGCTTAGTTTATCAAATACATAGCTTATCTTTCGAACAAACAACTTATTATTATTATTTTTTTCAAATTAAAATCACAAACTCTACTTCCTGAACTAAATCAGAGGAAATATTCTCCGAAAAAATAAAAGCAAATAACAGAGCAAATGTTTGATTCCAAGTGATTTATTGATCTCAAGGAAGCATGGTAGTTGTACACTTGTACTAGCAGTGACTCATTTTTAATGATTTTCTCTTTCTTAATATGAATATGGGCAGGCCTACGTACAAGTCCAAAAATTCAGAAAACTGAAGTCTACATGGAAAGCCCCATTGGAGAAATGGTCCTTTTAATTTTAGGCATGCTAACTGAATATTTTAAGATATTATAAAAATGAATGAAAAAAGAAGAGATAATAAATGTTATGCATTGAAATTTTTTGTTAGTTAGTTGTTTGACTAGTTTATTTACTCCAATATATGAATATTAAAGTGTTCTCATCAATTGCTTAACTAAGTCTGCTGTGGTTAAGGAGGCCAGGAGGACCTTGTAACGCCCCACTATTCTGCATGGTTTATAACGTAAAATAAAATTATTTGAGTCAAATTATATGGATTAGTTTAGTTTTTGGTTTCTCACTAAATATCCTTAATGTTTTTGGATAAGGGACAAAGGTTACTTGGGCTATCGTTGATATTATAGAAACTCCTCAATCATTGAATTGAAGCTTATTTGTCACTTGCATCACCCGTCGTAGGTAAAGGGTTTGTTCGGTAGATAAGAACCGATACTCAATTATTCTGAAAAGCACTTTGAGATTAAACTCTTGAATGTAATAGGATGACGTGAAAGAATGCACCCTTATAAGATTGTTTGATAAAAGAATATTTTGAACAAAATTTGAAAATGCACTTACCATATAATATATATATATATATATATTTACATATAATTAAAAATAGATACTATTCAAGGTTAAAATTTGAGACTTGAATAAAATTTCAGTCATTGATGAGGTGCATCACAACGTTATATGAAGAATTTTCCAAAATCAGACAAACTATTTTAAAATTTACTATTTTCATATATGTAAATGAATTTACTTTAAAGTTTATAAGTGTGTTTTGTTGTCTTTTAAAATTCATATAAGAATTTTTTAATCAAGCATTCGTTCATAAGGTAACATGTTTTTCTTTTACAAAAATAATAGATTGGGATGTTTCCGTTTGTTCTACTTTGTTCTTTTTTTTTTTTTGGACCAAAGATATGAATATTCATTTATTAAAAAATGACTCAATAACACAATGGCTCTAGTTGATTGATCATCAACAACATGAAATTAATTTGAGTTTACTTCCCCTACCCAATAAAGCATCCCTTCGTTGATAAGATTACATCAACCAATACGTCATCATATTCCTTAACTTAGCTACATAATTTGTCATCAACCGATATATCAAATTGCAATATGTACGTAGAAAGTCTCTCTCACCTAATTTCATCAACCAATAAATGGTTAGGTTCAAGATTCAATTAACACAAATCTAAGTAAATTCCATTGAAACATCATCAACGGATTAATACATAATCCCAAGTATTCTACTCTTCATTTATACTAATTGGATAAAGTTTCAAAACATGTATTCGTGAATGAAGAAATAAAACTAGATTCATTGATACTATACTGATTGCAGTTGAAACCAAAGTCAATACAAAAACCAAAATTCAAATCAAACCAAAAGATAGAAAAGAGATTCAACAAAAACAATGATAAAAGAAAATGGGGAAAAGTGCTAAATGAAGGGCACCACCAAGTAGTGAATGATTAGGAGACTCCTTAGTAGTTTGTTGCAACTCTCGTGTCACTCAAGAAAGCTCTTGGCCAAACTATAGAAATTCGTCTTCCTACTCTGACATTTCCTACAATCTTACCATTCTTAAAGCTCTCATGCAAGAACTCTAAAAGACTCCAAAAACCCCTCAGAAATAGCAATGATTCTCCCTTCTTTCATCTGCTGTCCATGGGTTCTATTTATAAGGGCTCCAAATTAGGTCAAGCAAAACTCATGGCTTGTTGGTTTGCTGCACAATGTTTTGATCTCCCATAGTCATGGCTTAATCCTAGCACACCAGGGCACTCTGCTTGCTAAATTTTGTATCATAATGCTGCACCTTCTTTAAGACTTAGTTTCGAAAGATCCACCATGCAATTATTGATCAATTAAGATACAAATAAAATAAAAGAAATCAAATTAAGTCTAGAAACATAAATTAAGCTAAAAACCTGCCAATTTATCACAACAAAACCACTTGAAAACTAAAATGAACAACTTAGCTCAAATTTAACAAAATTTACCAAGTTTTATATATAAAATCTTAAAATAAGCTAGATTTCTACATGATAAGTCACATATAATGTCATAAAAACATGTATAAAATTGTCACTTATAGATGAATCGTTTTAATACAACATGGCAAGTGAAAAAAAAAAATCTTAAGAACACAGTCAATTAAACAATAGATCAATCGGTTAAAACTAAACAAATCGGGTTTATAAACCAAACTACTAAAGCTTAAAAATAGACCTAGATCTAAAATACATAAAATTACAACTCAGAACAAATCGAGAATAAGGTTGCTGGGGAACACAGTTAATTAGAATCCCTTTTGGGAAAAAGGCGATGTAGATCCCAACTCAAATTAGATCTCGTAGGGGTTGGTTCTCATATCTCAACAAGATGCACCTTGTGGTTTTTAGAAGCAATATATATATATATATATATATAATATAAAAACATTTTTTTTGCCATTATATAATACAAAACATGTTAGAAAGTGCATTTTTTGAGTTTTTCTTTAAATAAATTAACTATATAAATTGATAAGAAAAAAAAAACAATTTTAAGATTTTTTTATCATTTAATTCTTTTTAAAAAGTTAACAAAAACATGGTTTTTTTTTCCTTTTTGATTAAAAGAGCAATCTAGACTTCTAGTTATTACGTGTAATAATTAATGAAGATAATGTGATAATAACGTGTACGAAAGAATATCTAAGCCATCAGTCGGTCTAAGTTACTCTTCATATTTAAATTACACAGTATCTTAGCTATCATGACAATATATGTAAATTCTTCTCAAGTTAAAATATAATAAAAATATTTTCAAAAATAATATTGATTTGTTTTATTACGTTATTAAAAATAATCTTTCATAAATTTGTTTTATTGCTATTTATTTTATTTTGAAAACTATAAATTTAATTAATTTTGAATTTAGAAAATTAGCTTTTTTATATTAATCAAATACATATTTAATACTTATTATATTATATAAATGATAAATGTAAAGATATTTTGATAAAAATAAATATAATTATAACTCATCTTTTATTCTAAAAACTGTTAATGTAACACATTTTTTCAAAGAAAAAATATAAAATTTTAAAATAAAAAAAAAGTTCATAGAACTTAGACATTATATGTATATATATATATATATAGATGTGTTTATATATGTATATATATGATTTACCTTTTTTCAACCTAGGTCATGACTTGACTTCCCTGTTACTTCTACGCTTTTCACCATAACTCACTTTGTACATCGATCATATTGATTAAATTGAAATCTTCAAATTTGGGTTACTTTAAACTCTTGAAGAAGGTTCTTTATAACAAAATTATTGTACTATAAAAATCAAAATTTACAATAGTAACATAGAATAATTTTTCATGGTATGATTTTTATATTTTTAAAAAGAAATTATATGCAAGTGACAAAATTGAGAGGAATCAATAGTCATGTTATTTGTGCAAAAAATATACGATATATAATATATAAGGGCCTTGAATTGAAAATTAATTGTAGTCATCCATTATCTTAATTTATTTTTAATTTTAGCTTTAAATATAATTTGAATTCAAATCTTTTAATTATGGAGACAACACTAATACTAATACCATCAAGCCTCACTGGTTATGAAATTATTAACTTATTAATACTGGTTAGATTACCATGTGTATGTGTGTCTCTCTCTCTGTATATATATATATATATATATATGTATATATATCCATATATATAGCTAATATTAACTTAATCGCATTCGATTGTTCTTTAGTACCTTGCTTTCTCTTATAGTGCTACAACATAGATGTAAGTATATATATATATGTTGCACAAATAATACAGTTATTAATAGAATATATTCCCACAAAGATTTGTCATTGAAATAATGTCGAAGAACTATAATTATGCACATCAATCTAAATCAAGCCAACAATTAAGGTGATAGGAAATTAAATTAAACTAAAGATATAAAAATTGACAAAATAAAGGAGAGATATCATTCTAAATTAAATTGAATAGTAAACGGCTTGAGATTATGATTCTCCTTAACATTTCATATGAAATTAATTTCCTTTCTTCACCTTACCCTTAATGTTAATTTTTGCTAATCTAGGTATCTAATTTACCTAGAATTATTTTTCAATTTACCTATAAACATTCTCCTAACCTGTCTATGATTCTTTATGCAATTGATTGAGAGACCTAATCAAGAATAAGTCTTAATGTAGCTATGTGAGTCTAATGGGTATATTCCTATTCTACAGACAAATCATTCCACTCAACATTACAAGTTTTATGAACCCACACTACCTAATTTATAGTCTAGTTTTAAAATCCCTTACCAAGTTCATTTGGGTTTCCTAAATCATCTAATAGTTGGCACACACTTAGAAGCATGAAGCACAAAAATTGAATAAATAAATCACATCATTAATTTCAAATAAATTGAGTAATTACAATGTATTACAAGGTAGAGTTCATTACAATCTCAAATCAACAAGTTTAGCGCATAACCATAAGAAACAACAACACTAAAAACATAGCATAAACCAAATTGGTAAAGAAATATAAGAAAAAGAAAGGGAAGAAGATGAAAATTGATTTAATTGGTGAATCATCCTCAAACTCAATCATCTCCCACAGCAAATAGAACTTTAAACCCTTCCTTTTCCTCCCTAAAAACCTCAGAGTAGTGGCCTTTTGGAGAATCCTTGATAAACTGATGATAAAAATTAGCATGACAAAGGAAACTCTAGACTCCCTTAACATTAGTATGTGGTGGAAGCTACTTAATTCCTACAATTTTGGCATGATCCACTTTCAAACAATGTTTAGACATTTTGTGACCCAAAACAATTCCCTTAGTGACCATCAAATGACATTTTTCCCAATTCCATACAAAATTTGTTTCTTCACATCTCTTTAGAACTTGTTCTAAATTGGCAAAACAAGCTTCAAACAATTTTCCAAAGATATAGAAATCATCCATAAAGACTTTGATTGTATGGTTAATGAAGTTAGCAAAAATTGACATCATACAACGTTGAAAAGTGGCAGGAGCATTACATAACCAGAAGGGAATCTTCCAAAATGTGAAGGTGCCATAAGGGCAAGTAAATGTTGTCTTTTCCTGATCTTTTAGGGCAATTGTTATTTGATTGTATCTTGAGTATCCATTCAAGAAATAGAAATATTTCTTTCCTACCAAACAATCAAGCATTTAGTCAATGAATGGAAGAGGAAAGTGATCTTTATGTGTTGCAGCATTTAACTTCCTATGATCCATGCAAATATGCCACCCAATCACAGTTTTAGTGGAGATAAACTCATTTTGATCATTCTTCACCACTGTCATTCCTCTTTTTTTAAGTACACACTATACTGAGCTGATCAACTACTATAAAAAATAAAGTATATGATCCCTGCATCCAACCACTTAATTATCTCCTTCTTAACTACTTCTTTCATGATTGGGTTTAGCCTCTTTTGCCCCTGTTGCTTTCCTAGAAGCGTACACGCAAGTATACGTATCGTGAAGGCAATATAGTGATAAGAAATGATCGTTCCCTCGAGGATTTGTTGTCAAAATAATGCCAAGTACTGAAATTCACACCTCAATTTAAATCAAGCAAATCAATTCTTAAATGTTGGTGTTAACGGAAATTGTTTATGATTCTAAAGCTATGTAAAAATCTAGGTTAGGATTTGGATTTCTGGGTGAATATTAGCATCTAAGATTATTGGTCCTCTTGTACTTCATAGTAGTTAGTTCAACATTCATTCCCTTCTACTCTCCATGGTGATAAATATTGGTCTAGGATTCTATTGTTCCTATATATTTTTTTTCAAATATTGTATAAGGTACTTAGCCAATTTTATAATCCCTTATAAGATTAACTAAGATCAATCTATGAGTGCAATACCTAACTAGATCATGTGAGGTTATTAAGTATATTCCTATCTCAATAACTAAGTTATCCACTCACCTCAACAAATTTCAAGCGCTCACACTACTCAACTTTTGATCTAACCTCCTTTTTCCTTTCCCAAGTTCAAGTAAGGTATTATATCAATCTAAATGTTGGCCAATCAATCAGAAAGCATGAAGTACAAAGTTGAGTGAACAAGTATGAGTTATTGATTGCAGAATTAGAATGAAGAACTACTACTAATCTATACAAGAGTTCCAAATAATCCTAGATTAGATAGGGTTTAGCTATACATGATCATAAAATCCAAAGTAAAGCTTGAAGCAACAATCAAATACATCAGAAACTATGAACAAGATAGAAGAAATGAAGAGGAAACTCAGAAATACAAGGATTTGGCTTCAATCTTCAATCTCCAGCTTCTCTTTGCTTCAAGATGGCTTTCTAGCTCTTCCCTCAGCCCTTGCACCCTTGGAATAACACAAAACCAACCCAGAATGACGGCTGCTTCGACTCTCCTTCCCATATGAAGCTTCAAACCCTCAGAAATTTTAGAAATAAAACACTGCATTCAGCTAATTCGACTTGCGCCACGGTGAGTTTTGGTTCTGTCTGACTGAGCGCCGCGGCGAGTTTTGATTCTGTCTGAATTATGAGGTCTTCTTGTCTCTCGCCTCGGTGCACACAAGCTCGCCGCGGCTTAAACAATTATGCCGTGGCGCAATGAACCCAGCACACTTCCTTTGAATTTCTGAACTTCCCGCCTCGGCTCAATGAATCCAGCCGTGGCGAGATGATTGAATTCAACACTTTGTAGCCTTTCTCTCCTGAATTTGCTCTAAACTCTTCAACACATGAATCCTAAGAAAACCAAGCATGATTAGCTATCAGAATACTCAAAAATTAAAGGTAAAGCTGATGGTTTTTCAAGTAAGTATTGAGTCTAGAGCTATTCATCCTATTTATGTTCATTTTTTTCTATGGATGTATTATTTACCCTATAAGTGGAGGCTAAAGTCATATTTACTGAGAGAAAAATATGTACAATAACATGAATAGTTGGGAATTATCACATCCCCAACTTGAACTTTTACTCGTCCTCGAGTAAAACAATCCAAAAACACTATTAGTTTGACCATTGGCTACGGGAACATTTGTGACTGTTAGGGCCCTCACTTGCTGCAATCAAAAAGTGTATTCAATAGAAAGAACACACCATATATGCTAGAAGCAGAGTTCAAATGATAAAAGTAATGTATTCAACCATTTCGAAGTATGTGTGTGAATTTGGCCAAACATTCATCTTAAGCAAGCATCAGAATTACTTTTCTGCATTCGAACTTGTATAACTACCCTACCAACAGAGACTTCATAAGCTCACCTTTTTTTTTCTCTCCACTAAATTAGGTACCACAAAACCACTAGATTAAAAGGACTTTTAAGCTTGTAATGGGGCTCGGGCGGCTACCAAAGATAGGCAAAGTAAGTACAAACAATCTTGAGAAAATCTACGCAATAGTCTATGAATACCAGAGGTCCTTTCAAAACACCTTCAACAATGATTTAGAGGGATCCCCCTCTTCCAATAATAACAAATATTTTTTTTGAACAAGCATTTGCTTGTTTGTTTGTTTGCATGTTTTTTGTTTTTTGTTTTAATCTAACCAACCATATTACTTGATTTTTCAACCTCATGAATGCACTATTACCTTTTTCTCAAGATAGGGTAGGATTATAATCTTTTATTAGGTCGGTCAGGTTAGGTACTCAAGTTAATAACTCTGGGACAACAAAATGAAATACCATCTCCTACGATTTCTCTTTCTCTTGCAAGAGGCTCAAATAAGGTTCAAGCGTTTATGTTATTACAGTAGGGTCAGGCTAGAAGGCACAATCTCAACCAAGGAATGCCTGAATCATTTCTAAAGGTTATGCCATACCTCTTGATTTGCCTCGAGATGGTAGGAGATAAGTTCTAAAGTTCTGAATTTAAGACTAGCCATACAAATTAGATTACCGAAAATTTTCTCCTGGAACTAGCCATTGATTTATGGATTGGCCAATGGTGCATAATAAGGTTTTCAAAATGGCAGAATTCCTAATTTAGGCATTTGAACTAAGATCAAAACATAGATAGCATAGAATTCCTACCAAATGTCTCTTGACACACAACACTATCATTGGAAGCAGGCAAAAACAAAACCAGCAGGCCAACAGACAGACTAGCTTGACATGAATTTCAAAAATTTTCTTACTTGACTAGAAAAAGTTCAAGAACAAAACTTCATGCTATTTTCCATCAATTATGTCAGTTATGCCTAAATCCTCCCCCCAAACTTAAAATCAACATTGTCCCCAATGTTGAAGAACAAGGACGACCGAAGGGAAGTAAGGCAGAAAATTTGTGCAAAAGTAGAATCCCATTTTGAGCTATTATTTTTTTTTTGAACAAGACAGATACTGAATAAAATGAAAGATAGAATATAAAGACAGTCATAAAAACAAAATAAACAGCCAGAAAAACATTAACAAGTCCTACTGACAATAACAAGAAACAACAAAGCTCACAATGTCAGAAAACTGAAATTAATGCAAGTAATACAAAACAAAAGGAAGCAGAGAAAGATGTTAGATGTCGGGGTCCTGTGGTGGCTGCTCAGAGGGCTCCCGAGGTGGCTCATGAGGTGGGGATCTAGCAGGACTGAGCATAAAGCTAGGAGGAGGAGGAAGCTCAGATGGGTCCTATTGTAGATGACTGGCTAAGTGCCTCCAATACTGGTATTGCCAGTGGTCCATGGCCTGCGCTCGAAAGGAAAGATCCTGCATCATCGCATAGAGCGTCTCCAAGGAAGGGGTCGGCGTCGGAGCTAGTGGCATATCTTCAGTTGGCATATGGTGTGGCTGATCAGGCTCAACTGGAAGGTCCGCTGGCTTGTCAATAGGCTGCTCCATGGGCTCGTCCATAGGCTCCTCTATGGGCTCGTTTTCCCCAACCTCTAAGTCCCCAATCATCAGGATGGAAAAAGGCTTCCTCGGGGGAAGGAGCTCCTCAATCAGCTCAAACGGCACCCCAGCATCGGTGCACAACTCCGTGATCAAGTGAGGATGCGCAAGGCCAGAAACTGTAGACTGGGCGATCTTCTTAATACTCTCAAAGATAATAAACCCAACATCTATCGGCCTCCCAGCCATGATGAGATAAATCAGAATGGCTCGATCAATGGTGAGATCACTCAAATGACCACTGGGGAGCAAGTTGGTACAGACGAAGTGGGCCCAGTAGCGAGCCACTCGATTCAAATTAGCCTGCAGAATGCCTTTGGGCACCCCTCTTGACATTTTCCAAAAGTTCCGGCCCAGGAGAGTCAAAGCGTCAACCACGTCATCTAAATCAGGGGTCTCCCCAGCCATCCGGTAAAGGCAGACCTCATAGTCATCCACTATAGGAAGGTGGTATTTATCCCGAATGACTTGCTCATTGATAACAACTGTGCACCCTCGGATTCTATATGAATGCTCACGGCAAAATCGGGCGTTGGCGTAGAACTCCCGGACAATGGGCACCACAACAGCTACTGGCTCAGAACAAAGTGTGCCCCATTGTCTAGCTGATATTTGACCCCCTACTTTCGGGTTCTCGGTACGAAAAGTGCTGAATCTCCTGTCTAGAATCAAAGCTCGGTGAAAGACGACTTCATTGTACCGCTCCTGAGCTGCCAGGGACACAAAGCGAGAGCGGTCAAAGGAAGAGGCAGATGATGATGATGCTTCACCCCAGGCTTTCTTTTTAGGCGCCATCTACCTGTCACCAGAAGTGATAACCAATTAATACAAGCAACGAAGTACCAAAGGTGCAACTATAGCCCTAACTCTTGCCATTTGAGGCTTTGCTACACAAGTAGAATCCAGTGCAAAGAACAATTCCAACCAACAGATAAAATGATATATAAACTGATATGTGAATAACTGCACAACCCATGCTCTACCTATTCTACAATCCAAGCAGCCACACCAGGGAAGAAAATGATGGTCCTACATGTCTAAACACAAGAGATATATAAGGTAGCCAATGAGGCACACAAACAGGGGCGAATCAACAAATACAACTCTCTCAGGCATTTTATCAAACAGGTAGTGTGCATGGAGAAATTTCCCACATTTAAAGTGTTCAAGATATACTCTAGGCCTCATCTATCTCACATGTGCAAATAAGAATGATAAACAATAGACACAAGCATGCAGAACAGAGGCAAATACATGGCAAGTTTATTCAAGCAATTCATCAAACAGGTGGTGTGCATGGCATGTATTGAAATAAAAAATGAATCATTCAGATCAAATATGGCGCCCATTTGTACAAATTACAGCAACAAACAGCAAACTCACCAACAATACACCATAGAGAGAGAGCGATGGAGACTTACCAGGAGCTGGAAATCGAAGAAAATGTGAGGAGGATGGGAGAAGGGAATCGAAACTGCGATAGAAGCAACGAGCAAAATAGCGAGGATAAGGAGGGAATGGGATTCTGAGCAACAATTTAAGGGTGAGAAGAAGGCGAATGAGGCAAAAATGAACTGCAGGGGGTGGGGGAGGGTGTTTAGTGGAGGACGTTGCCGGATGAACAGAAGAGAGGCAGCGTTGAAATGTTTGAAAACCCTTTTTATTTTCTTCGATTTTCGACTCACATCGCGGCGAAGATAAAGGAGCCACGACAGAATTCTCCTCTGCCACAATAAAAACTGACCAACCTGACTCGCGCCGCGGTGACTTTTGCTACTGGGCCAAATGACGCCGCGGCATGAGTCATAGCACCGCGGTGGAATTTGACACTGCCTCTCATGCCCTAATTGACCTATACGATTCATGCCGCAGCTGGTTCATTACACGTCGAGGCGAGTTTTGACATTGTCTTCCTACACGCCACGACAAAGATTATTGCACCGCGGCTGGTTTTGCCAATGTTTTCTTACACGCCGCGGCGAAAATGATCGCGCCGCAGCGAGTTTTGCCACTGCCTGGAAGAATGCCGCGGCACAAAATTTGGAGCTGCTGCAGAAAAAGTTCCTGATGCACTAATTCGAAATTTTTTTTTCAATCTCACTGATGTAACTCTATTCCCTCAATTTGAACCCCTCAAAATTAGAATTTAAAGCATAGAACAGAGCATAAGTTAATTTATAAAGTCAGAAATACTCCCTATTCTTCGCTTTTGTGATCTTGACTTTGCTACTGCATAAACTGTTTGGAATTTGTTCCATAGCTCGGCATGATCCGCCCTCTTCCCTAGATTCTCCTAAAACCAAAAACATGCAACCATAAATTACCTACACAACATTCTAACACTTTATTTTCAAAAACACAAACAAAGAAAAGAACTTGGGTTGCCTCCTAAGAAGCGCTAAGTTTATAGTCCTTAGCCCGACTTTCAGTGACTTCACATGCAATCTTTTAGGAAGATGCTGGACTTTTGATGGTCCACCTCTCCTCCTTGATAGTGTTTGAGTCTCTGACCATTGATTTTGAATTTTCTATTCGACTCTTTCTCCATGATTTCCACTGCACCGAACAGAAAGATATCAACTACTTCAAAAGGTCCTGACCACCACGACTTGAGCTTGCCTAGAAAGAGCTTAAGCCTTAAGTTATATAGCAATACCAGTTGACCAAGCTCAAACTTCCTCGGTAAAATTTTCCTGTCATGCCATTGCTTTGTCTTCTCCTCATAAAGCTTGGAACTTTTATAAGCCTGAAGCCAGAATTCATCCAGCTCATTCAGCTGCAGCAATATTTTCCCACCAGCTTTTCTTAAGTCAAAATTTAATTTTTTCACAGCCCAAAAAGCATTATGCTCAAGTTCTACTGGTAAGTGACAAGCTTTATGAAGGACAAGCTTGTAAGGAGACATGCCAATTGGAGTTTTGAATGCTGTACGATAGGCCCACAAAGCATCATCTAATTTCTCTGCCCAATCCTTTCTTGAGGGGCCCACCATTTTCTCCAAAATCCTCTTTATCTCTCGATTAGACACTTCACACTGGCCATTAATCTGAGGATGATATGCCAAAGCCATCTTGTGTTGCACTCTATATTTCCTAAGGAATGCTTTGAGCTGGTGATTGTTGAAATGGGTACCCTCATCACTGATGATTGTTCTAGGGGCCCCAAATCTGGTAAAGATGTTCTTCTTTAAAAATCTCACTACTGCCCTAGCATCATTAGCATGACAGGCCACCGCCTCAATTCACTTTGTCACATAATCCACAGCAACAAGAATGTAGTGGTTGTTTTGAGAAGAAGGGAAAGGCCCCATAAAGTCTATCCCCCAAACATCAAAGGCTTCCACTTCTAAAATATTATTTAGAGGCGTCTCATGTCGTTTAGACAGGTTACCAGCTCTTTGGCACTTGTCACATCTCCCTATAAAAGTGTGGGCATCCTTGAACAATGAAGGCCAATAAAAGCCCAATTGGAGGATTTTGGCTGCAGTTTGTTGCCCATTAAAGTGTCCTCCATACTCAATTGCATGACATCTTAGTAAGATAGACTCTTGCTCCTCATCTGGGAGACACCTTCGCAGTATTTGATCCACACAGATTCTAAACAAGAAGGGCTCATCCTAGACATACAACTTCACATCATGCAGAAACCTCTTCCTTTGATGTGAACTTAAATCTGGAGGCAATACATGACACACCAGATAATTTACATAATTCGCGTACCATGGCATTTTGCTTTGCTCCATAAAGAATAAGCTCTCATCTGGAAAAGTCTCACTGATCTGTTTCTCTTGATCTCCCTGAGTATCACTACTCAGTTTAGACAAATGATTGGCCACATGGTTCTCACTACCCTTTTTGTCAACTATCTCCAGATCAAATTCTTGTAGAAGCAGAACCCACCGGATAAGTCTTGGTTTGGAGTCCTTCTTCTCAATCAAATACTTGATAGCCGCATGGTCTGTGAAAACCGTAACCTTGGTACCCACCAAATAAGATCTAAACTTCTCAAAGGCATATACTACTGCCAACAACTCTTTTTCAGTGGTAGTATAATTCAGTTGAGCTTCCGATAGAGTTTTACTGGCATAGTATATTGGGTGAAAGATCCTCCCTCTCCTTTGCCCTAGCACAGCCCCCACAGCGTAGTCGCTGGCATCACACATCACTTCAAAGGATTTAGCCCAGTTAGGTGCCACAATAATAGGGGCAGATACCAATTTCTTCTTTAACTCCTCAAAAGCCCTATGACACTGATCGTCAAACTTGAATGGAGCATCTTTCTCAAGTAGTTGACAAAAGGGTTTGGCAATTTTAGAGAAGTCTTTAATGAACCTCCTGTAAAAGCCTACGTGGCCCAAAAAACTCCGAACTCCTTTTACATTAGTCGGAGGTGGAAGTTGCTCAATTAGAGAGATTTTGGCCTTATCCACCTCGAGGCCTTTACTGGAAACTCGATGACCAAGCACCACTCCCTCTTGCACCATAAAATGGCACTTTTTCCAGTTTATAACCAGATGAGTTTCCTCACATCTCTTCAAAACTTGCTCTAAATTAGCAAGGCATTCTTCAAATGAGTCCCCAAAAACTGAGAAATTATCCATAAAAATCTCCATGGTCTGCTCAATCATATCGGAGAAAATGGACATCATGCATCTATGGAATGTAGCGGGTGCATTGCATAATCCAAATGGCATCCTTCTGAAAGCGAATGTGCCATAAGGACATGTGAAGGTGGTCTTTTCCTAGTCCTCAGGTGCAATAGCAATCTGGTTATATCCCGAATACCCATCTAGGAAGCAAAAGTAGGCCTTCCCAGTTAATCTATCCAGCATTTGGTCAATTAAGGCTAATGGGAAATGATCTTTTCTAGTGGCAGTATTGAGTTTTCTATAATCCATACAAACCCGCTACCCCATCACTATCCTTGTGAAAATCAACTCATTGTGGGTGTTAGCCACTACAGTCATGCCTCCTTTCTTGGGGACGCATTGGACTGGGCTCACCCAAGAGCTATCTGAAATTAGGTAGATGATCCCCGCGTCTAGCCATTTCAAGATTTCCTTCTTCACTACCTCCTTCATTATTGGGTTGAGCCGTCTCTGATGTTCAATAGCTTTCTTGTGGTTGCCCTCCAATAGGATTTTATGCATACAAATGGAAGGACTTATCCTTTTGATGTCTGTTAATGACCATCCAATGGCTTTCTTAAAACTACCCAGCACTCAAAGAAGCTCCCTTTCTTGATGATCAGATATGGTAGCAGAGATTATTACTGGTAGTTCACCTTCCTTCCCTAGGTAAGCATATTTCAAATGAGGAGGTAGTGGCTTCAACTCTAAAAATGGAGGCTCCTCTACAGATGGCTTCAATACAGACTTGACTCCAATAGATGTGTCCAGTGGTTCAAACTGTTGAGAAGCTTTGAAATACTTTTAAGTAGCTTCTAATAGTTTAATGCATTCTCTCACTCCATTGTGCTCCTTCCTAGCTAATCCAACTAATGTTGCTTCTAGAGGATCCTTGATAGTTAATTCAATGAACTCATCATGGATTGCATGGGTGATGAGATGAACAAAGCAACATTCCTCTGATTCATTCGGGCTCTTCATAGCCTTATAAATGTTAAATGTCACCTCTTGGTCATTAACCCTCATAGTAAGTTCTCCTTTCTGTACATCAATCAATGTTCTGCCAGTGGCCAAAAAGGGTCTGCCCAAAATGATCGGAATATCTTTATCTTCTTCATAATCCAAGACTATGAAATCTACTGGAAAAATTAACTTATCCACCTTCACCAAAACATCTTCTATAACTCCATTTGGATAGGCTAAAGATCGGTCATCTAGTTGCAAGGTGACAGTTGTTGGCCTTACTTCACCCAATCCAAGCTTCTTGAATGTTGACAGTGGCATTAAGTTTACACTTGCCCCCAAGTCACACAAAGCATTTCTAGCAAAATGTTTCCCAATGTTACATGGAATGGTAAAACTCCCGGGGTCCTTCATCTTAGGTGGTAATTTCTTTTGCAGGATGGCACTGCATTCTTGAGTTAGGGCCACCGTCTCAAATACTCCAAACCGCCTTTTATTAGATAGCACATCTTTCATGAACTTGGCATAACTGGGCATTTGCTCTAAAGCCTTTGCAAATGGAATATTAATGTGAAGCTGTTTGAAGATTTCTAGGAATTTCTGATATTGCTTGTCCAGATTTTTCTTCCTGAAACGTTGAGGAAAGGGCGATGGGGGAATGATTCTCTCTTGCTCTATCTTTTGACTCTTCTCAGCACTGTCTTTCCTCTTCTCATTCGCTTCATTCTTCTCTTCCACCTTGTTCTTCACTTCCAAAGGTTACTCCTTATCACCCTTCTTTTCCGCCTTGCCTTGGTTTGGACTTGACTTATTGGCTTGCTTTGATGGTAGTACTTCAGACAACTCCTTGCCACTTTTTAATGCTATAACTTTACATTCCTTTTTGCCCTCTCTTCTGGGGTTAGGAACAGTATCACTTGGTATCACCCTAAGCTGTCTTGAGTTTACAGAAGAAGCCAATTAACCGATTTGTACTTCTATATTCTGAATTGCGATCTCATGTCTTGTTATTGTGGCATCTTGTCTGGCTAAGATGGCATCTTGCTTAGCCATATATTGCATGAGCATTTCTTCCATGTTTGGCTTCTTTTCTGACATTGGTAGTCTTCCTTGAGTAGGAAATCCCGAGGGGTGAGAAAGTCTCATACCCGAAGAGGATGACTGGGGCTGATTTTGTCCCTAGTTCCATGAAAAATTTGGATGATTCCTCTATCCCGAATTATAAGTGTTAGAATAGGGGTTGTTTTGGGCCTTCCCATAGTTGCCCATGTAGTTGACTACTTCTACCAAGGAAGGGCATTGTTCACTACAGTGTTCTTCTCCGCAATGATCACAAGTGATGACTAGAGCTTGAATAGAGTTGACCCCCACTGGTGCACTGAAACATGTTTCAAGACTATCAAACCTCTTATTCATTGCAGCCACCTGAGCCAAGAGTGCGGTTAGAGCATCTATTTCATGTATCCCAGCTACCTTTTTCTTGTGAGGTCTGGATGCAGACCATTGGAGGGAGTTAGCTGCCATATTTTCCAACAAATTATATGCCTCCTTAACATTTAAATTGCCTGTGATACTCCCATTTGAAGCTGAGTCGAGGATGGCTTTTGTTTCAAGCAACAGCCTATTATAGAAGGTTTGCACCTGCACCCATTTAGGAAATCCATGATTGGGGCACTTTTTTAACAGTTCCTTGAATCTTTCCCAAGCTTCATATAAAGGTTCATCATCTTGTTGTATGAAGGAGGTAATGTCATTTCTCAACTCTATTGATTGAGCTGGCGAAAAAATTCTGGCTCTAAATCTTGTGACTAGATCATCCCAAGTGGTTATGGACCCATCCGGCAATGAGTTGAGCCATACCTTAGCCTTGTCCCTTAATGAAAGTGGGAAGAGCCTCAGCCAAATAGCATCATCCGTCACTCCATTCTGCTTAAAGGAATCACACACCTCTAGGAAGTTGGAGAGGTGAGTGTTCGAATCTTCAAAAGGAGAGCCACTGAATTGTCCAGCCATTTGAAGCATTTGCAGCACCACTTACTTCATTTCAAAATTGTTTACTTGAATAGCTGGTCTTCTTATACTTGAGTGGTACCCTTGCATATTCAAAGTTACAAAATCATTCACTGTGCGGACACGATTTTCATCCTCTTGCACCATGTTTGTGGTTGAGTCAGAAGTTTCGCTACCGTCTCTCTGAGCTTGATTAGAGGCTTGATCAGATTCTTCTGGAAACAAAACCACTTCGAGACTCACAATCTCTTGCATATGAGGTTGTGCACACACAGAAGGTAGTCACTGCAAAATAGAACAGAGAAAGAAATTGAAAGTAGATAAAGTAAAAATATGCACAGTGCTTAAGTTCAAACTAGGTATGCTAGTATCAATATTGGCACACAAATCCCCGGCAGCGGCGCTAAAAACTTGTTGCTTTCCTAGAAGCGTACACGCAAGTATACATATCATGAAGGCAATATAGTGATAAGAAATGATCATTTCCTCAAGGATTTGTTGTCAAAACAATGCCAAGTATTGAAATTCACACCCCAATTTAAATCAAGCAAATCAATTCTTAAATGTTGGTGTTAACGGAAATTGTTTATGATTCTAAAGCCATGTAAAAATCTAGGTTAGGATTTGGATTTTCGGGTGAATATTAGCATCTAGGATTATTGGTCCTCTTGTACTTCACAGTAGTTAGTTCAACATTCATTCCCTTCTACTCTCCATGGTAATACATGTTGGTCTAGGATTCTATTGTTCCTATATATATTTTTCCAAATATTGTATAGGATACTCAGCCAATTTTATAATCCCTTATAAGATTAACTAAGATCAATCTATGAGTGCAATACCTAACTGGACCATGTGAGGTTATTAAGTATATTCCTATCTCAATAACTAAGCTATCCACTCACCTCAACAAATTTCAAGCACTCACACCACTCAACTTTTGATCTAACCTCCCTTTTCCTTTCCCAAGTTCAAGTAAGGTATTATATCAATCTAAATGTTGGCCAATCAATCAGAAAGCACGAAGTACAAAGTTGAGTGAACAAGTATGAATAATTGATTGCAGAATTAGAATGAAGAACTACTACTAATCCATACAAGAGTTCCAAATAATCCTAGATTAGATAGGGTTTAGCTATACATGATCATAAAATCCAAAGTAAAGCTTGAAGCAACAATCAAATACATCAGAAACTATGAACAAGACAGAAGAAATGAAGAGGAAACTCAGAAACACAAGGATTCAGCTTCAATCTTCAATCTCCAGCTTCTCTTTGCTTCAAGATGGCTTTCTAGCTCTTCCCTCAGCCCTTGCACCCTTAGAATAACACAAAACCAACCTAGAATAATGGCCACTTCGAATCTCCTTCCCATATGAAGCTTCAAACCCTCAGAAATTTTAGAAACAAAATGCTGCGTTTAGCTAATTTGACTTGCGCCGCGGCGAATAATGATGGGCCGCGGCGAGTTTTAGTTCTATCTGATTGAGCGCCGCAGCTGGGTTGAATGCGTCGCGGTGAGTTTTGATTCTGTTTGAATTCTGAGGTCTTCTTGTCTCTCGTCTCGGTGAACACAAGCTCACCGCGGCAAGTTTTGGTTCTGCCTGAGGCCTTGCCGCAACTTAAACAATTCCGCCGCGGCGCAATGAACCCAGCACACTTCCTTCAAATTTCTGGACTTCCCGCCTCAGCGCAATGAATCCAGCCGTGGCGAGATGATTGAATTCAACACTTTGCAACCTTTCTCTCCTGAATTTGCTTCAATCTCTTCAACACATGAATCCTAAGAAAACCAAGCATGATTAGCTATCAAAATACTTAAAAATTAAAGGTAAAGCTGATAGTTTTTCAAGTAAGTATTGAGTTTAGAGCTATTCATCCTATGTATGTTCATTTCTTTTTATAGATGTATTATTTACCCTATAAGTGGAGGCTAAAGTCATATTTACTGAGAGAAAAATATGTACAATAACATGAATAGTTGGGAATTATCAGCCCCCTATGGACTTTTTATGCTCAACTTCCAATAGGATCTTGTGCTTTACTATCGCTGGACTAATAACTTTTATGTCCACAATTATCCAACCCATGATGGTCTTATGAGCCTTAAGCACATCAATCAATCTTCACTCCTACTCTTCATTCAAAGAAGCAGAAATGATAACCTATAGAGAATTATTCGTCCCAAGATAAGTTTAGTTTAAATGAGAAGGAAATGGTTTTAACTCCAACTTTAGAGGTTTTTCAATAGATGGCTTCATTAATAAAGCCATTCTGGACTCCAACTCTAATGGTTCAAATTACCTTGAAGAATTTGACCATCAAGGATTTGCATGTAGCATCATCTTACATTCATCAATCTTATCTTGTTCACCAATGCCTATCTCATGTAACAATACTTTAAGTGACTCTTTCTTTATGTATGTGTCTAGTATTTCTTGAATGCATTCTTCATAAATCTCAACCCTAAAACAATAATCTATATGATAAAAAAATTTTATGGCTTTATTCATATTAAAAAGAATCTCTTCATCCCCTACTCTTAACTTGACCTTGCCTATCTCTACAAAAATGAGAGCTCGAGCTATTGCCAAGAAAGGTTTACCCAACAAGAGAGGTAGCTTTCTATCAATCGAAATGTCCAAGATAATAAAATCAACTGGAAAAATAAACTTGCCTACCTTGACTAGCACATCTTTGATATTACTCCTTAACTTAGACAAACTCCAATCAGTTAGTTAAAGAGTAACTGAAGTAGATTGGACTTCGCTAAGCTAGAATTGTCCAAAAATTGCAAGAGGCATTAGCTTCACACTTGATCCTAGGTCATAAAGCCCCTCCTTCAAATTTATCTCCAATAACACATGGCCATAAGAAAGTATCAGGGTCCCATAGCTTATAAGATAATTTGTTAAGAATTGTCGCACTACATTTTTCTATAAGCATTATTGTACTTAATTGATTCAACTTCTTCTTGTTACTTAACATCTTCAAAAATTTTGCATATAACCAAAGTTTCAGTAAATGGAATATTAATATGGAGTTGTTTGAATATTTGGAGAAACTTTTTGTACTTCTCTTCTAAAGCCTTCTTTTGAAACCTTTGTGGGAAAGGTAGGGGAGGCACTTTTCTTTGAGATTCAACTATCTTGTCTTTACTTTTATCTTTTTCTCTACACCCCTATTTTTCTCTTCTTTACTCAACTCTTCCTTCTCTTCTGAATTAGTCAACTCTACACCTTCCTTTCTAACTAACTTGATCCTGTTCGCATACTAATTTTTCCTTGGACTTGTAAACTTTAGGCAATTGCTTACCACTATGCAAAGTGATTGCTTTACACTCCTTCTTTCCCTTTCTTCTGGGATTAGGAACTATGTCACTAGGTAATTCACCTTATTTCATCATATTCAACTCCAATGCCAACTGCGTAATTTGCATTTCCATGTTTTTCATTGCTACCTTCTATGCAACCATAAGCTTCCTCATCATCTCTTCCATGCCTAATTTCTTATCTTGAATAGGTACTTGTTATCTTTGTTATTGTGTAAATCCCTATGGTTGCATAGGAGTTATTGGTCTAAGTTTGAAAGATGATGCTTCATTAAGAGATGTACTTTAACTCCATGAGAAATTCGGGTGGTTCCTCTAACCAAGATTGTATGTATCGGAGTATGGATTATTTTAACCCCGTTAAAGATTTTTAATGCAATCGCAAGACTTAAGAGTAGTCCCTATTGGGTAAAACTCAGAGGTATGTGCTTCACCACAATAGTCACAAGAAATAATCAGCATGTGAATTGCATTAACTCCTATGTAGCTATTATTTTTTTTGAACTAGGACTTCTAATTGATCAAACCGCTTGTTCATTGATGCAAGGATTGCCACTATTTATGAAGTGGCATTGTCCGAAATCTTTTCAACCATCTACACTAGTCATTACTTACTAGAACACTGCCTGCCTAGCTGTAAGATCATCTAGACATTTTATCACATAATTTATTGGTTGCTTTCCAAAACCTTCGTTTATCACAAAATCCATTAATGTCTTAAACTCCAAAGTCAACTGTGAACAAAATGTTTGTACTAAGATCGATTTGTTCTGATGATGGCTATTTGACAAGCTGTTTAAACCTTTTCCATGCCTCATATAAGTTATCACCTGCCTATTGTTTGAAATTAGTGATAGCAGCTCTAGCATCAACCATCTTGTCATGAGGGAAAAATTATGCCCAAAATCTTTCTTCAAGATCCTCCCATGTCTCAACTGAACCCTCCAGCAAATTGTTTAATCACTCTTTGGCTTTCCCTTGTAGAGAGAGAAGGAAAAGCCATAATAAGATCATATGCTTTGGCACCTAATTCTGCTTAAATGAATCACACACCCCTAAGAAGGAAAAGAGATATCTATTCAAGTCCTAATGGTAGGCACCACTGAACTATTCATTCATTTGCAACAGGTGCAGCATAGTTTATTTAATCTCATAATTATTCACTTGGAACTTTGGAACTCTGATGCTCGATTGATACCCATGGGGGTTATGTGTAACACCATATTTATACAACTCATCTCACATCATTACTATACTCATTTCCTTGGATTACACAAAATTTCCAAAGAAAAGCCATTAAAATATCCAATTAAATTGTGATGCGTCATTGATAAATTTTTCATTTCATATTTTGTGGACCATATGAAGTCATTCATTTCATTTTCATATTTAAATACACAAATACAATCCAAAACCATTTCAAGAAGTGGCCAAGAACTCGAGCTGATGGAGCATATACATAAAAATAACACGTGCAGCCTCAGGTTGGTATTTCAACTTTCTATTATAAACTTTGAAAAATCATAACTAATGTTAAAAAAATCAAAATCAAGCATACTATACTATTTTGGAAAGATAATGATGTCTATGTTATGGTAAAAATAAGTATAGACCACAATAAGGACATTTAGCTACTAGAAATTGATACAACAATAACCAAGGTCACTTGTCACTACTGATACTGTCACTGAACTTCAAAAATTCATATCTCCCTACTCAGACATCTAATTGGTGTGATCTTAGTCAATGTAGAAAGCTTATCATGTCTAATTGATGCTTGTAAAATTTCATGAGCATTAGACATCCTTTGGCTCTCGAATGACATAGCACAAGAAACTGACCATATAAAAAGTGTTTATACCAGATCAGCAGAAAAATGGCAACTTTAAAAAATCATAATTAATTTTATAGAGCTCCAAATAATTTTATTTTTAGCTTCCCAAAAAGATATGGATGAGATCTATATGAAGGCCAAATTTCATGGGCAAATTTGTTCATTTGATCAAATCATGATATTGGGTTACAAAATGACATTTTTTTATGTCTTCAATGGGTCTCAAATGGTCCAAAATTACTTCCAAGGTTTTCATGGCCACTTAAGCACGTAGGAAAGCATGAAAATGGTATACTAAACATGTCTCAAATGTACACATACCCAGATTTCACAAACTCACTCTCTCACCCTAAGATATACGCAAGAACACAGATGCCAAGTCTTGCCATTCAATGCCCAAAATTTGCTATATCATACATATGGCATCATCAAAATGGTTTACTAAACATGTCTCAAAGGTGCACAAACCCAAATTTCACAAACTTACTCTCTTACCCCAAGATATACACAAGAACAAATATGCCAAGTATTACCATTCAATGCCCAAAATTTGCTATATCATACATATGGTATCAAATTTCATACATATACAATATTTTCATATATTTACAAGTGCTCATGGGTTCATACATCATATACAATATTGAATTATATCATATGCCACTCATATGGCTACAAATGGACATTTTCACACACTTGGTTGTGAAACTCTCTCCTTTAAGCTTGATGGCTCCCATTTCTTAGTTCACTTGGTCCACCTAGTCATGTTAGACAAATGGGGAGGAAGGGATGAGATTCTAGGAATCTCAATAACTCTTCTCCCTTTCAATCATACATAAAGAATGCAAATCCATGTCTAAAAATGCATGCATGGACATCATGGAACATGTAATCATTAATAGAATATTTCTAGCATTCAAGAAGTCATATGATAATTTTAAGGAGTCTAAATGGAGTCAAGAGACCTAGATTGAAGAAAAAAATGGGGCTAAGATCTTAAGTTTTAGTAGTTGCTTCATTAGGCCATTTATAGAACCATTATGTAACCATGGAACAAAGTATGCTTCCTATGTAACCATAGAACAAAGTATGCTTCCTAGTGTATTTGTGGTGCTAGAACTTGTTTCAAGAATGTAATTGGATCCTATTTGTAGTGTCTAAGCCAAGCGAATCAAGTTCCTCCTAGGTGTGGATGTGAAGCCAAGCCAAGGAAGTGAGCAAACAAGGAAGAAAATTGTCTTCTTGCACCAAGTAACTCTCCACTCATTCTTACATGCATATCTTGGTTATATGATTGTCATTGAATGCTTGTATGTGTATTTACATCATGAGACATGCCATTTGATGTTGTCTTGTTGCCTTGGTACCAATATGTTTCTTGAATTACATTTTGATTGTGAAATTGCTCTTTGTGAGTGAGGTGAAGTCAAAAGTCCCTAGGAGTGAGTGAGACAAGGCCAAAAGTCTTAAGGATGAGTGAAGCTAAGTCAAAAGTCCTTAAACCAAGTCCAAAAGTCTCAAAAATAGGGTGAGGCTAGACCAAAAGTCCTTAAAGTTTGTTCTTAACTTTGACATGTTTCTATGGCATAGAAATTATGAATTGAATGGCTCTTGGAAGTATTTATGGCTTGCTTGTATTCCTTGACATGATTATATGCCTTATATTCTTACTTGAAAGGGCGTTTAAGTAATTGAGATTCTTTAAATCTCACCCCCTTCCCTATTCCATCTCACCATGTCTAGGTGGAGCTTAAGGAGACAAAAATGAGAGCTAAGGAGTATCATTGGCCATACTTTTACATTAGTGTAACTTTTGATGTAATTAAATGTCAAACTTTATATGTATGAATTATTTTTGAGATGTAAACTTTTAAGCAAATGTAAAAGTATGTAAATATAGTGTGTGAACCAAAGTTGAAGCCAAATGAATGAGAAAATATGATTTGACCACTTGGGAGCCCATTCTTGATTGTATATTTATGCATGTGAAAGGGTGAGTTTGAGATGTATGATATTTTGGACCACTTAGGAAGCTTATACATGATGTGTTTATGCCTTAAAATGTGGCCAAATTGTTGTGGAGTGGTTAAGAAGCTAATTTGAACTAATTTGACCCTTTTGTGGTATCAAAAGTGCCATATTTTTTAGTTAAACCAAAATTCAACCAAATGAGCTAATCTTGGCATGAATATAGGTCCATCTAGAGCTTTCCATAGAGTTAAATAATACCCAATTTAGACCTCTAGAGAATTTATTATGATTTTTCAAATTTGGAAAAATATGTTGAATGGTAGGGTGCACTGTTCATATGGTCAAATTTTGTTTCCTTATCACTTATAGGACAAATGGTCTCCAATGGCTATGCCATTTTACAAGCATAAACTAGACATCATAAGCTTTCCATTGCCATTAAGATCATCCTATTTGGAGTTTTATAGAGAGAGAACCAAATTTTTGAAATTTCATGATAGTACTAGTAGTATAGCAGGACCTTTGGTACTATTCTATCAATTTTTGTTAGCTAAATGTCATTTCCTTGATCTAAAAATATTTTATCCAAAGTATACATTCACATCTTTCCATAATGGTATGCTTTCCTAGGTTTTGATTTTTTTAGAATTAGTTATGAATTTTTGAATTTTATATTAGAAACTTGTAATAGCAAACCTTGGTAGTTAGACCTTTGGTGCTATTCTATTATCAATCATGGTCCATTTGCTATTTTTATGGTCTAGAATGATTTTTAGCCTCTAGTTAACATCTAGATATTTTCAGAAAGCTATCATTTGCTTGATTTTGATTTTTTTAGAATTAATTATGAATTTTCAAAGTTGATATCAGAAATTTGGATGGTTATGACTTGTATAGATGCATTATGGGTAGAGGATGTTATTGGTGAGTTCATATGGCCTATGTAACATGAAATGAAATTTTTGGGCCCTACCTAACATAATAAATTACTAATATTTATATTCATTTTCTTTAAGAATGTGTGAAAGCAAGCATGAATAAGAGATTAAAGAACCTAATGAGCTATGGTATCACACTTTTTCACTTAGTAAGTTTTTTTTTCTAGCTTTTACTTTTTTCTTTATCATGTTGTTCAAATTAAATCTTATTTTCTCACTTAGTTTAAGATTGATTTCTAGGACTTTTTGTTATTGGATTGTTGATTATAGGTATTGTTGGTGTTTTAATTTTGCACTCTTATATTCTTTATTGTAAGAGAAAGTAGCCTATGACATAGTTTGACTTTAAATTTAATGGGGAAGCAACAATGTGTTAAGATGGATGTTGGTGAATCATATCAATGTATTCACTCTGTTGTAATAAAGATGGATGTTTGGATTTATTGTTTATTGTTTAAAAAAAAACATGAATGCTTTCAAATAACTTTAGGTACATCAATTCAAATGCTTACTGTTGATGCTAAAGGAATTATAAATGGGAAAAGGGGATTCTTCCATTTGTTTGTTCTTGTTCTTGTTTTATTGCTGTAATTTTTAATAAGAAAATAAAGGATTCATATTACATGCATAATGAACCCATACCTTCAAAAATCATAATTACCAAAAATATCATGACATCTTAGAAACTTATAGAAAATCAAAACAAAATAACAAGAATTTTACCCAAACCAAAAAAAAATAGATAGAAATTATTCACTGCCACTATTTATTTATATGTATAAGAAACATGAGTAAACATTTTAGTAGATTTGGTAGGTTTAGTCTCTCTTTCTATTTTCTTTCACTTTAATTTTAAGGGTTCAACATTTAATTGAGATATATAGGAAGAAAGGTAGTGATGCATTGCATTTCTAATTTAAAGTCTATATGAAGAGTTCTGTGTACTAGGAGAGGCTAAGGAGTTGAAAGAGATATATCAAGTTTTACGTGGAAGCCTTTTCTGGTTAAATGCACAATAACAAACCATTATGCTTTTTCCTTTCTCTTTTCTAATTTCCCCCTTGGTCTTTAAAATTGAATCCTACTTTATTTTCCTCTCTCTTTTCTCCCTTTGTAGGATAGCTATGCTCTATCTAAATGTGTTAAGACAAGAACCCTATTTTGTATCATTTAAGTGCTTAGGAATACAATTTTGTTCAATGCCATAATATTTGATCCTTGAAATATTTTATAATATCCTTAAAAGTTTAAGTGGTTGTCAATTTGATACTTTAAATTTTTTTTGGTATCACTTTAATACTCAAAAGTATAATTTTGTTCTAATTTTGTCCTTCCAAAGATATTAAAAGGATAGTAAACGATTGTTCAATCAAATATTTTATGGGATTGAAAGAAAATCAAATTTTGGAAGATCAAAGTAAAGTCTTTGTTTATTCTTTTAATACCATTGGGAATCCCTCATTAGTATTGTCAAGAGGCTAATATTATTTCAATTTACAATTCAAATATGACATTGATTTTTTGCTTTTAATGCAAGATTTAGTTTGAGCCCAATAGGATCACTACCTATAAGGTTCCCTAGGTGATGATCTAAATGCCACTATCAGTTGCTAATTTCATGATATGTAATTAATTTTATTTACTTATTATACTTCATGGGATTCATTTTTGCATTTATGTTTGCAGGACACATATTGTTTTGCCATAGAGGAGGATTGCCTCTTGATAAAATGTGTGTGGGATAGGACATGTAAGGACCAATACTCTGACATGTTGCATAATGCCAAGAAAGTTGCATTAAAAGTAGCAGACACAACTGATATTTAAGAAATCAAGGTTTTTGGTCTACCAAACAAGCATGTAAAAGTCATGAATGGTTTCCTAAACATTCGAGCATAGGATGGCTAAGCGTATATTGCTTTAACATAAAAGAGGATTGCCTCTTGACAAAGAATGTGTGGGATAGGACATGTAGGGACAACTACTCAACGTGTTGTGCAATGCCAATAAAGTTGCATCAAAAGTAGCAAACATGACTAATATTTAAGAAACTAGGGGTCTTGGTCCACCAGGCATATGTGTAGAAGTCAAGAACCGTCTTTTAGACATTCAAGCATGGGATGGCTATCAAAGTAGCCAAGACACTGCTAAGAGGAACTTACGTTTATACCTACCTTTGTAGCTAAATCCCTTATGCATATCAATAAGTCCATTAACTTCTTTAAGAATAAAAAGATGGTAATTAATTTTGTTGATTTTTTTCATTTCAAGTTACTTTAATTTTTTTAGTCATTAAGTCAAATTAACTTGCAAGAAGTTGAGCTAAAGTGAGAAGTATTGTAACAAGGATTGTACAATATGATCCATAAGGTCAAGGTTATCTAGCAATATTTGTTGGAACAATCAAGGAAGTTATCACTTGTTCTTTATGGTTCATAGCTTGCTATTATATATTTTGATAGCTAAATGTTCCTAATTGTGTGTGTTTAGAAGAATCTTAACACTAGAATAAACTATAAATATGGGTAGGACTCATTGCATATCTTCTCATTAGCCCAAACATGTGAAGTACCAAACCAAACAAAAAGGATGTGTTCATGGTGTAATGTATGAGTTTGTAAAAACGACAAAAACAAATACGTATTAAAAGCAAGTCCTCTGAAACGAAAGAGTTAAGGTCCAAAAAAGTTAGGACAATAATCTACACATTAAATAATGAAAATGACCAGACAAAATTTAACAAAATAGTTGCAAAATGGAATGACATTTTCATAATTTCAGATAATTTTTAAAATGCTCACAAGAAGGCATTTAAAATGAAAAATTTGGGCCTTTTAGGTTTTTCAGGGGCCTTGAAAACCATAGGAAGCCTCGAGACAGTTAAAACCCTTATGGTGTACGTTTTCTAACGATAGTTGACCCAAACTTTGACATTTTTGTTCGGGAAGGTTTTAGCTCCAAATTGAGTGATTCCAAAGGCATTTTATAAGATTGAGAACTAAATTTTATAATGAAAAAGATGGTTCTAAAAAAGGAGCTAAAATGAATTGGAAATAAAAATGCCAAGAAAATTGGACATAATGGGAATTTTTAAGAAATAATTTTTAATTCCTTTATATGGTATACCTCTCCTTTCTCCTTATTTAGCTGACCTTCTTGTTGCCCAAAATAGAGAGTGAGACCAAGGGAGAGAGGTGCACAAGAGAAGAGAAGAGAAGAAGAAGAAGAAAACCAAGGCAAATAGGGTATGAAAATGATGGAATTTCTTGGTCTTTCCTTTAGTAAAATTTTTCTTCCCCTAATCTTTCTTTCTGTGGTTTTATTAAAGCATTTAGTTCTATTTTAAGCTTTAATCAAAGGGGAGAAGTTTGAATTTTAAGGGGAGGACCAAAGCAAAGGAAAAAGCTCTTAAGAAAAGCTAGAAAACTAGGGTAAATTTCTTGTTTCCATGCTTGCTTCGTCTTGTCTCCATAGATGTGTGGTTTGACCACTCCTAGGACAGCCAAGGGGAGATGAGTTTTGAACCAAACCAAGGGTGAACCATAAGAATTAGAGTGTGAGAAACAAGAATATGCAAAGAGAACAAAGAAAGAACCATGAATTTGCAAGATGCATAACCTAGGGTTTTAGTTGCACCTTGGTTTGTAAGAAAGTTTCTAGCCATAATTAGTGTTTAAAAGTTTGTATGAGTCCCTAAGACATCAAGGAAGCCTCTCACATGTATCTCCCATCAAAGAAAGCAAAACAACTTCCATGGGTGCAATTGGAAGTCATGTCTCAGCCAAGAAGACGGGAAGCATCTAAGGAGTGTTTTAATTTCTTCCAAACTTAGATTTGCATCATATATGATAGGAAAGTATGAGGGGAAGCCTTGGAAAAAATTTAGAAAGCCTAAGAAGTGAGATAGAGGTGTAGGTTCCATATTGTAACTTAAAGAAGCAACATATAGCTAGGCTCCTCAAATTAATTATGTGATGGATCCAAGGAATCTAAATGGAGTCAAGAACCATAGATGGAAGGATAGAATGGGGCCAAGACAATGAATTCTTAGTGTTGCTTCATTAGGTGCTTTATGGAACCATAATTGAACCATATGAGTGCCAAAGTTTTTCTAGAGTGTGTGTAGCATTAGAGATTCTTCCAAGAGTGTAATTAGATCTCATTTGCTGTGTTTAGGCCAAAAGAATCAAGCTCTACCTCTTTGTAGGCGTTTGGTCGAGGGAGAGGAAGGAATTCTAAAGGATAAAGTGTGTTCTTGCATTCAACGTAGCTCTCTCTCCTTTCTTTCATGCATATTTAGGTGTTTTCTTGTCTTTGAATGCGTGTATGTATGTTTATGCCTTGAGAAATATTTATAGCCAATGTCTACATGCCATGGTACCATGATACTTGTATATGTTTTTGAAATGTTTTATGAATGTGTTTCTGCTTGCATGAGTTTAGTGAGGCCAAAAGTCTCTTAGCAAGGGTAAAGATGAGCCAAAAGTCCATAAAAGTGGGTGAGACAAAGCCAAAAGTCTCTAGAAGAGTGAGACTTAGTCAAAAGTATATTGAAAGTAGATGAGGCAAGTCCAAAAGTCCTAAGAAAAAACGGTGAGACTAAACCATTGTTTTAGCAAGCCTATCTATGTACAATATGTCTTCATGAATGTGAGAATTGTTCCATGTATGTGTATGAATTTCAAGATAGGCATGCATGCATTTTTGTACTTGAAATTGTATCCATCATGCATGTTTGAAAGGATGAAGAGCTATTAGGATTCCTAGAATCTCACTCTTCCCTCTCCATTGCCCTAACATGTCTAGGTAGACTAAGTGAACTAAGAAATGGGAGCCATTACACTTGAAAGCAAGAAGATTGACAAAGGAGTTGCTATTTGTTCATTTTGTAATCATAACATTTTTAATTGATGTATAAACTATTGAAAATGTGTAATTATATGGATATGTGATGTATGTATGAGAATTGGAAGCATATGAATGATATTGAATGATGTTGACAAATGGCAAAGATGAGCATGTAAGATCTTTGTGTATAGCAATAAGTGACAGAGTGATTTTGAGATGTATGGATATTTAAACCCTTTAGACATGTTTAAAGGTCTGTTTTGGTGTTTTCCTACTTGCTTAAGTGGTCTTGGAAAAGCTGGAACCCAAAGTGAACCATTTTTTACCCTTTGAGAGGCATAAAAAATGCCATTATGCAACCCTATGTCACAAACTAACCAAATGGATGAATTTTTTCATTAAATTTGTCATGCATATAGGATTCATCTAGAGCTCTTTGGAAAGCAAAAAACCATATTATTTAGAGCTCTATAGAATTAATTATGATTTTTCCAAGTTGCCAAAAAGCTGCTAAACTGATATGGTGTACTATTCATATGGTTAGTTTCTTCTCCTATATCATTCAATCATCAAATGGTATCCAATGCTCATGAAATGTTATAAGCATAAACTAGACATAATAAGCTTTTTATGGCCACCAAGATTACCTCATTTGGAGGTCTGAGCAAAGAGATATGAATTTTTGAGTTTAGAGTCAATACTAGTAATGCAGCAGTACCTTTGGTACTATTCAATCAATTTTCAATGGCTAAATGTTTCTATTTTGGTTTGGACTTATTTTTAGCCTAAAACTAACATTAGTATATTTCTAGAGTGCTATAGTGTGCTTGTTTTTTATTTTTCTAAAATTAGTTATAAATTTCTATATTTTGCACCAGAAATCTAGCACAGCAAGCCAAGATTGATTTGATGATTTTGTGTATGTATGCTCCAAACTCGGATTTTATGGAACATTTGTTAATGGTTTTGAGTTGTATGAATGTATTTTAATTGGAGGATGATATAGGTGAGTTCATACAGTCCACATGATGTACAATGAAGACTTTAAGTACTACGTAATGTAAAATAATCTATTATTTTAATTGAATTTTTCTTGGATTCTTACTATGCCAAAGAAATGTAATTAGAAATGAGATGGGGAAAGGCTAGATGAATATGGTGTTACACATGGTTTGGGTTGCCTTAGCTTTGAAGTGCTCTAGTTAGAATCTATGGCAAGTCCCTTCAAATCCCATCCCTTTGGCATGACCAAGTGGATACTATGTTGGCCTTAATCTTCCAGACATGGAGTAGTGATTCGAGGAGTAGATGGATCAATAGTTGCATAGCTTTATACTAGTGTTACCAAGTGTTCCTGGCTTCCTAGAGATTGTCGAGTTTCTTACACCACACATAATACTACCACCACTTAAAGTAAGAGTTGATTCATGTAGATCATAGTTAAATTTTGTTGATGCTAATGGAGTGGGAGAAAGACACAGAGATGCAGAATATCAAGAAGAAAATTTGAACACAAATAATAAATTTTTAATTTTTTTTAAATCTCTATTGAATTCGTAATTAATGACTTATATTGTTTTATTTGAAAAATATTCTTTATTATTTTAATAATATATACTTTTTCCCTGTATTCAATTACGCCATTATATTGTTCCATATAGTTTTTCATGTTATTAATATAAGGAAAGATATATATATATATATATATATATATATATAATACATTCTAGTAAGGTATTTGTGAGGGAATCAACTCATTCATTGAATGGTGAGGGAAATGGGCAAAAATGACCAAAAATTAAATAAGGAAGATTGCCGAGAGATTTTCTTCCAAAATTTTGTCAGCAAGGGAAATTAGTGAGGGATTAAGAGGGAATATTTCATCATTACTTAATCCCTCACTAAGGTGATAAAGCAAGGGAACAATGAGGAAATTTTCTCTTGCTAAATTTCTAAATTCTTGTAGTAGTATCACTTTACTCTTAACCTCTTCAAACAAATAAAAGTAATGTTTTAAGCTTAAATGTGGAAAATTAAAGAGAAATTAAAAGTAATTTTTAAAATTACAACAAAATCAATCGCCATAACTCTTAAAATTATCCACAATATATCCAACATTATTGTGAATCAACTTATAACATTGATTCATTGCCTTGTTTTGGGTATGAAGGACTTAAGGAAATATGCACAATGGCAATAATATATGGAATAGAGCAAGAATATGAACTCTAGGTTTTTCTAGTAGTGACTATATAACTTTATAAACTTCAAAGTGTTTAATTATGTAAGTGTTGCATCGCTAAAAAATAATTAGGGACAAGCTGTGGTTTTTATTAAACTTATTGTCAGTTATCGTGTCTAAAAATAATAATAACAATTATGAAAATCACAACTAAAATATCCATAATAAATATTCTAGTAGTAGTCTCTAGCAACCACTGGAATGAATGTCACTAAATGCAACCTTGTGGTGGTTATGCTTCCAAAGGGGCTTTATCTAGCATATATACTTACACTCTAAGAAAACTGTAACATCTGGTAGTTTGTAAACACACCAAAATGAGTTTGTTTGAAAAGAAAGTCCCCTAAAATGAAAGATTTGAGGCCGAATAAAATTAGAATACAATTTTAAATAATAAAAAATGAGGATCTGAGGTCTGAGATGCTCGAACACCTAAGCTAGGGTAGTTTAATAAAATGGCCAAAAGTTTAGGGGCGTTTTCATAAATATGAGAATTTTTTAAAAAACTCACAAGAGGGCCTTTTAAATGAAAATTTTAAGCTTTTTAGGATTCTCAAAGGCTCTAAAAAAATGGGAATCCTTGGGATAATTAAAACCCCTCCGGTGAGCAATTTCGACCGTTGATTGACCAAAACTTTAACCGAATAATTCAGAATGAATTTAAATCCAATTTGGGTGAAACCAAAGGCAATTTATAAATTAGAAGACCCAAATTTTATGATGAAAAAGAAAAATTTTAAAAAGGAGTTAAAATGAGATCAAACGAACAAATCATGTGTTAGGGACTCAAATAAAAAGTTAAAAAAATGTTTACTTTACCTTTTGCTGTTAAAACCACGTCCAGGCCTTCTCCTTCCTCTCCACTAAAGCTTTCTTATTCTAAAACAGAGTTGGGAAAGAGCCTATGTAATAGTTCTTAAGACAATTAGGAAGCTTCACAAGTGGCTAATTGCACAAAAAGACAAACAAAACTTCCTAGGCTCCATAATGGGTGTTGTCTCGACCAAGAGGGGAAGTAGCATCTAGGAAGTGTTTCAATTCATTCCAAGCCTAGAATGGGACTATATATGATGGAAGAACATGAGAGGAAGTCTTGAAAAATTTTTAGAACTCATGGATAGTGAAATGGAGCTGTAGGCTCCATAATGTAGCATAATGAAGCAGCTCCTAGCTAGACTTCTCAAAATAAATATGTGATGGCTCCAAGGAGTCTAAATGGAGTCAAGAATCATGAATCGAAGGAGAGGAAGGAGCCAAGATCATGAAGTCTTAGAGTTGCTTCACTAGGTGCTTTATGGAACCATATTGGAGTCTTGAAACTAAGTAGGCTTCAATAAGAAGTGTGTAATGCTAGAGTATGATCCAATGAACTAAAAATGCCTTACTTGATGTGTTTAGACCAAGAGAACCTTATGTCTCCAAGTATCATGGTTGGGTCAAGAAGAAGGAGGAAGAATCCAAAGAAAAAGTGTGAGACATTAGCTTCAAGGTAGCTCTCTAACCATTCTTTCATGCATACTTAGTTATTTCCTTGTTTTTGGATGTATGTAAGTATGACTTTACCATGAGAAATGTTTCTAGTAACTTTCTACATGTCATGGTACCATTATATGCATAATATGTATTTTATGAATGTTGGTTAGCTTGAATGAACTTGGTGAAGCTAAAAGTCCCTTAACAAAGGTAAAGATGAGCTAAAAATCCCTTAACAAAGGTGAAGATGAGCCAAAAGCCCCTAGGATGGATGAGACAAAGCCAAAAGTCTTAAGAAGAATGAGGCTTAGACAAAATCCCTTGAAAATAGGAAAGGCAAGTCCAAAAGTCCTAAGGAAAGGGGGCGAGACTAAACCAATGCTCTTGAAAGCCAATATGTGATATGTATGAGTTTCTTAAACATGAAAATGGTTGCATATATGTTCACTAGTAGCTAAAGGTTCATGCATACATTCTTGGACTTGAAATCATGGCTTTTATGTATGATTGAAAGGGTTAAGAGCTATTGGAATTCCTAGAATCTCACTCTTCTCTCCCTATTACCTAAACAAGTCTAGGTGGACCAAATGAGCAAAGAAATGGAAGCCTCCACACTTGAAGGCAAGAAGATTGACAAAAGAATTGCTAAATGCTTATATTGTGACCATTTGTTGTCAAATGATGTAACCTCATGATATATATGATGTATAGCCACTTGAACATATGTAAATATATGGATATATAAGGTATGTCTAGAATTTGCAAGTATATGAATGAGGATAGTTGTTTTTGTCATGGTGGTTCCTTAATGAGCTTAGGCATTTTTGTGTATGTGAACAAGTAGGATAGTGATTTTGTGATGTATGGATTTTTGGATCTCTTGGATATATTTAAAGGACTTTTTTTATGCTTTCCCACATGCCCAAGTGGTATTGGTTCAAGGAAAAGACCAATTGGTAAATAAATGAATCATTTTAGGACAAAAAATGACCTATTTTGTAAGCTGAACCCCAACCTGACCAAATGAGCGATTCTGAGGCTGAGATTTTGGACACACATAGATCTCATATAGAGATTTTTTCTGGTCTAAGAAACGCATTATCTAGAGGTCTATATAATTTCTTATGATTTTTCAAAATTCATACCAAAAGTTAGTTTTGGTCTAGACACTATTTACTTAAGCAAATTTCATTTTCATATCATCTGAGTGGCAAATGAGGTCAATGGTATTGAAATTTTATATACAGAAACTAGACATCTATAGTGATCTGTAGCAACTAGAAGCACCTCATTCAGATGTCTATAGAGAGAGAAATGAATTTTTGAAATTTTGCATCAAAACCAGTAATGCCAGCTAACCTTGTGTACTAATTCATTATAATTCAATTCATAATCAAGCTTAACATGGTTTGAAATTATTTTTCCCAAAATTTTAACATCCATAGAGTTCTAGAATATGGTTTGATAGGTTATGATTTTTCTAGAATTAGTTATGAATTTTTTAATTTCATATCAGTAACTAGTGACAGCAAATTTGGGTAGCTGGAGTTTTGGTGCTTTTCTATTCTCAATCATAGTCCAACTAGTGTTTTAATGGCCCAAAATGATTTTGAACCTATAGTTGACATCCATATCTTTCTAGAAAACTATCGTTTGTATAATTTCAATTTTTTTAGGATTAATTATAATTTTTCAAAGTTGGTAACAGAAACTTGAATTCTGGACCCAAGGCAAAACTCCATTTTCTGATGTGTGGCCCCTAAACCAAAATGTGTAGAATGTTTTGCAATGGTTATGACTTGTTTAGATGGAATATGAGTAAGAGATGATATTAGAGAGTCCACAGGATCCACGGAGCGAAATTCAAAATTTTAAAGTACTACTTAACACAGAAATATTACATTATTTTATTGCTTTTCCTATGAATATCACATTTGCGAAACTTGTTTATGGAAAAGATATCTTATGGGCTTAAGGTATTACAAAACTATTTGACAAAAGTCTTGATGAACCTTCTTATCTAAATAGAAGAACATGTACGATTTCTTAATCAATTATTGGTAAAATGTCTCTAAACTCCCTATATCAAGTAATTAAAGTATTAGGTAGTTGTTATAGTTTATGAGTATTTTGTTTGAGAATTCTAATTTACTCAATGAAGAAAGGGAGCCATTTCTTTACAATTGATCAAAACATGTTTATATGCTTGTAATTCCTCCAACAGGGAAATAGTGTAGTATTGAAAATCGCTAACTAATTTTTTAACTGGGAGAAATAAAGTATCTACAATCAATGACTAAACATTGGGATGGTCATCAACACATGTAGATTAGTTGAATATTGTCTCAATTCCATCCAAATACTTTGAACAAAATGCCATAACCTTTTAGGCCATGTAATCTTCAAGTATTGAACACTTTAGTTAAGCACTATTTTGTACATAGGACTTCAATTTTCTTAAATACTAAGAAGGAATGTAGTATAATCCTTGACGCAAATTGACACAATTGAGAATATTGAAATAAACAGTTACTATTGGTTATGTATATAATTACCCTTCTATGGGGCACATCCATCAATAATGAACTAGGCTTCCAAGTTTGGCTTTTGTCAACTAAGTGAACAACCAACTCAAACATGACTATAAAAAATGAAGGCAAGAACAATATCTCTATCTCACATAACATGAGTACAATTCTATCCAATAGCTTTTTGACTTTAGTAACACTTAAAACCTTACCACAAGGTTGTTTGAAAAATGAACTCAAATCAATTAGAAGTACAAACACCTTTTTAAGAAGTGTCTTCCTCAAAGATAATGTAGTAGTTGCTCTATAATAATGTGAGTCATGAGTTTTTAATCTTCCAACCTTCTATTGTCTCAAGTCAACACATTTAGAAATGCTAATTGAATAACTATTTAAAAAGTGATATTATTATAGTCTTAAAAAAGACATTCTTGTTTGCATTCAGCATTGTAAATAATGTTGAAGGATATCTACCACTTTTATTAGACCGAGGATCAAATCTAATGTGCATTTTATGTAAATCTTCTAGTGCATTCAAATGGTTCTTTGATTTTCTAGTTTCATTAAGCTATGTAAATATCACATTGTCACAATCAAGTTTTTTCAATTTGAATCAAATCAAGATTGTGATGTATCAAATTGTTTGCCTAATAAGAAAGTTGGAAAAATATACTCTTCTTTTGCCATTGTTAGGGATGTACATCAACACCACTAGTTCCTCAAAGTCTAGCTTATCCCTCACATGCTACATCTTTTCCAAATATAATATTAATAACAAGAATCTATCTTAAAACACTAGAACTAGTAACCATTATCTATGCATTTCTTTTCTCTTTCTTGCCATCAGAATCAACTGAGACAGTCTAAATTTATGTTTTCAACTTAGATAGCAATGATGACCTGCAAAACACCACTTTTAATTATGCAAAAAGCAATAAGGAGTTAAGTCAAAATAATGGAGTTAATGATGACTTATAAGAAATTTTGCAAGCCACTTCTACTTTTTACCCTCATTGGACACATTCATGCTCTTTAGTTCTCATTTAGATGTATTTCATTTTTTAAACATTTCCATTTTCATCCTCCCTCCATTATAGCAAGCAGATCATTTAAACATGCATAAATTTTGGTCTAGTTGAGCTAAAGTTTGCTAATGGTTTTCTTAACTTCATAGGAAAAAGGTGAAAATTCTGCATTTTAAGGCATCTGCCAACAACTCTAGTGTCATCTACATTACCCTATTACTTATTCTATATAAACACTTTATTTGATACAATTTCACCTAAATGAAATTTTTTGAATATATGTCAAATCTTTATACAAATTTTCTTGTACATCTCTAAATAACTTAAAAAACTCTTTAGCATTGTCATTCATTATTTAGTTTGATAGTGGAAATGTTTCTTTAACTTTGTCTACTCTCTTGTTATCAAAGTAGTACCTAGATTCATTACTGATAATCTCTTGTCTATGGTCATCTTTACAAATCTTGTCTTTTCTCACTTGGCCATGAAGGATATTTTATAGGAGGTCAACTCTAATTCTCTATCTATATCTAAATCTAGAAAGTATACTTTACAAAAATGGCTTAACGATTAAGTGCTTGTACACAATTTCTCTGATATGCCCTTTTTAAATTTACATGTAAGACATGTGGATACTGTTTTACTCTCAGCACTCTCATTAAAAAAAAAACACTATTCAAGTCTTTTTAAAATATTTATGAGTGTACCAAAATTTAACAATCTAATACATATCTGTTTCTAAAAACAAAACTATCAATAAAAGAGTCATTGAAATTGGATGTAGATATTTTATAATATAAGTTTAGAGCATTCCAGTATATTTTAAAAACTAGAAATAAAGCCTCATCAAGTCAAATCCATTCATTTAATGATGCCCCTAACATTACATTCAAATATATATCAAAGATGCAACCTTTCAGCCTAACATAGAGAAAAAGGAATGTTACGTGGCAGCAGCAGTAAACAATGTCATTATAAGATTTTTCTCAAAAGGCATGTGTTCACATTCCATTCCATCAATTAAGCACTCACATAAATAACATTTCAACATTAACTAAAAATTTGATGCCCCAAAAGAAAAAATTTACCATAAAGGTTCAAAACAAGATAATCTTTAAGTCATGTACATCTGAATACCATTCAAATGTAGAACTGGTATTTGAGTGACTAGTCTTAGTTGTGTTGGCTATCAATTTACTTGGTCCAAATTAATTTTGTAGTTAGAATCGACCTAGGTCATTACTTCCAAGGAGCAAGTTGTGGGCTTTCTTAGTTTCAAATTTTTATATGATCAAAGATGCAAAAGAATGGACCTAAATTAAAATGCAAAATACTAAACTTTAAATGCAACTAAATTAGCTAAAATGCACATTAAACACTACTATGCTTATGCAGATGCCATGCACTAACTCTAAAATCTATTAATTGAAGAAACTAACTTAATTGAATGCAAAATGACTATGATTTAACTATTGGATAAAACATAGAATATATGCAATTGTAGATGAAAAATATCTAAAATGCTATGAAATTGTTATGAATTAGACCCAAGATGATAAACTAGTTATGCACTAACTAACCTATATGATTATGACCTAATTGTACTACCAAAGAACCCATAAATTATATGAAATGCAATATGATAAATGCAATTCTAATATGATGAATGCAAATGCAATTTGGGGGGGTTCGTTACAAGGAAATTAAATGAATTAAACTAAGTGAAATTAACTAAGTTAACTACTAATTCTAAAATTGGGAAATTTTTTTTTTAATTCATTTTGGTGGGGGCAACTAAGGGTTGGCTAAAGAGACTTGGCTTTCCTAACTCAATTTTAATTAAAGTAGACTAATGGATTTGATTGAAAAGTAAAGATTCAGGGAACCCTAGGTACAAGTAAATGTAATTCAACCTATCTAAATAACTCTAGTATATGTTGACATACAAATACTTGTTAATGGCAATCAATCCCATTAATCTAAATACAAATTAGACCTTTTAAGTATGGAATTAAGAATAAACTAATCCTATTAAATAATAAGGTTAATTGACAATCCAATTTGACAATGCAAAACCAAGTACCAATTAAATTTAGACAAATAATATCAACCCAAATTAAATTGAACTCAAATGTCATTCCAAAATCAAAATTCTAGCAGTATTACAATCCAAATTCATCATCCAAAACATGAAATTTTCAACCCATTATCCAATCCAATCCAAGACAAATGATACTTCCAACCTAGAACTAGATTGAACATATGAAAAACTACTTAGAAATTCTTAAAACTAAGAACTCTAAGTCTCTTGAAAAAAAAAATTTGCTTACCTAAGTTGTTAATCTTCATTCCATAAGCTCAAACTTCATCTCTTTGCCCTCCTTAATCACCTCCCTCCTTGCTTAAGCTACCATGAAATTCGTCCTTCCTCCAAGCATCAAGCAAGCTTTGGCCATAGTGGAATAAGAGAGGAAGAGTGGCGTGAAGGTGAGTGGATGATGATGGAGATGAGAAGAAACCTAGAAACCTAATTTTTAATGGAGTATAGTGTGTGCGTGTGTGTGTGTGTAGCTGTGAGAGAGATGGAAGGGGGGAGAGAAGGTGTTCTTCACATTGTGAGAAGAGAAGAAGAAAGGAGAGGGGGTGACTAAGGAAGAGAGGAGAAAAGGAGCTTTGATCTAATGGCTAAAACAGTGAGTAGAGAGTTTTAAAGAAATCCTAGCTATCAAGTTTCAAATAGACCAATAGGATAAAAGATAAAAAGAAAAAGAATAATTCCCTTGATTTTTCCATGAAGTGGTTTGCCTATTGTACCCTTAATGATCTTTAAGAATATTTTCCAAAATCTTATCCATTAGATGACTCTTGGAGCTTAAGACTTAATTTCTATCACAGGATTTTATTAATTGTACTTCCATGGCCTACAAAGTCAAAGTGCACCCATTAGTGTAAGTTATGTCCAAAATATATTCATATAACATGCAACATAACCTAAGCCCAAAAACAAAATAAAATCCAAAAATGCCTAAAAAAAAAGGCCATGTGGCACCATATAAGGAGAGAAGGAGAAAATTAAAAATTGCAAAATAAAATATAATAGGAATTAACAAAAGTTTGCCACTTGGAGGAGAAAATGAGTGAGAAAAAAATATTAGTATTTATTTAAATTCAAAATTCCTCCAAATAATATTTGCAATTTCTAAATTAAATTCTCCAAAAATTAAATTTCAAAATTTGGAAAGTAAATCAAAGAATAGAGAATATTAGTTCCCAACCAAAAATTGAAAACCCTAAAATATTTACACTTTTGTTCCAAAAATTTTCTAATATTTATACTTTTTCCCAAAAATATCCAATAATTCAAATAATTCATATAAGACCTGAATTAGCTCAAAATCATCAACAAAATCATAGATAAATGTGGGATAAAATATATAAAAATTGAGACTTATCACTGAGCATACAAGAAGTGTTTCTACACTTAAAGAACTCAATACTATTAGGACAAGTCGATAAGCAAAGCATGAGCTAAAAGGAAAGAAGAGAACTCCCATTCATTTCCAAAGATAAAATGAAGCCAAAGAAAAATAATAATAAAAGGGAAAACATGATGGGCACGGCACTTGGAGGATCTTATCACGAAAATGCACGATTAATTATGATTTTAGCTCAGCATGAGTGAAAAACAAAAAGGGGCCGAGTATCATCATAACCAAGATAATACAAGGCCGAGTGTCATCAAGAAGTCTCCTCATGCCCAAAATAAAATTTATCACATGAAAAAAAATCTAAGACAATCCTAACAAATTGAAAGGATTTAAAACAGAGCAAGAGTTTCATTGTAAATGAACCATATCATCAAAAACTCAATGATTATTTCAAAACACAAACTACTTCAACATACGAAATCAACGTCTTGATCAATATAATGTTCCTTTCTGAAAAAAGAAGAAGAAAATAGTTCAGGCCTTTATCTTTCCAATCAAGGCAAGAAAGATATATAAGATTGCATATCCAAGATAAATACAAAGCTATAGCGAGTCTCTAATGGTTGTTTGAAGTCCCTGACAAGAGAAAACATGGATTTGGGCAATGGATTTTGGTTGAAAACATGAACTCAGTGGTGGCTCTTGGTAGAAATTGAGGATGGTGGCTGTCGGCGGTGGAATAACACGAGATTTGGGAGCTAGGGCACAAGATATTTTTATACAGAAGGAAGAGTAGACTTAGAGATATTATATAAAACAAAAAGAAAGATAAAATATAAAATTAACCAGCATTATTAATTAATTGCAATAAATATTAATCATTAATAAATAGAGAAATAGTTATTGATAAAAAAGTTAATAAAAAATTATCAAATTTTAAAATATCAATATAATTATAAACAAAAAAAAATGACAAAAAAGGTATAAACTGAATTTTGATCAGACATATCCAACCAAAAGTTAGTCAATATCTTTTGTTTTTTAAATGAAAATTTGATTTTAATTTTTTATTAGATAAATTAAAATTAATCAAATTCTTTTCTTTCATTTTTTGTTCTTTTTAAATTTATAAATTTTTATTTATACCAAATAATATTAATAATATTAAGTACCTATATTTTATTATATATCATTAAAAATATAACAAAAATATTTATGACAATAACTAATTTTCTTTAAATAAATTTTTATTAAAAATATAATGTATCAATATATATATTTATTTTCATTAATAAAGTGTTAAATATTAATTTACTGTAATTAAATTAAAATATAGTGTGACTAAATGCGAAGTGGGCTGGTCTATGTTCAATTGAAGTAAAACAAAAATTCATTTGAATGCGGAGCAAGTTGTCCCACGTTAAGGGCTATTATCTATTAAAAAAAAATTATCAAGTGAAATGCGGAGGATGCTTTTTTGTGTTCCTCTTTAAAAAAAATTAACATTTTGAAAATAAGTTTTGATTGAGGAGCACTATATTTATATCTTTTTGCCATTACAGTAAGGGAGTAAAAATGCAGCTTTTGAGTCAGCAAGGGAAGCTGGGATTTTACGCAACAGCTACTCTGGGTCCAAGGAGGGTGGCTTGTATGCCGCAAGGGATTTGTATATATCAGATGATGTCTTACCCGACATAATTTTAGATTGTATTGGGGCCTGATGGTTTTTTTTTTCCCCCAAAAGAACTTAACGACTGTTTTAAGCAAACCATCTTTCATAATTGCTAGGCCAACTCATTGAGTTTGCGCCATGTTTAACTATTAATATATATGTAATGTAAACACTATAATAGAAAATATTAGCTATATATACATGCATATGTAATTATAGCTTAATTGGCTTTAATTGTTAATCATATTGATTGTTAAACCCATCGATCGGTAACCCAGCAACTTTTTTTTTTTTTTTAAATTCAGAGGCATGAATTAAAAGTATGACAATTATGTGAATAGAAAAATTGAACATTAATTCTATAATTCAAAAATTATAAAAATATGATTGTTTGCATTACTAAAGTTGTGAGAATTTTTTTTTTGTGTTATAATGGAAGCACAAATTTATAGGATACAAAATGGGCATTTGTAGGAATATAATCAAACCTTAACCTTAAACTCACCTCAATTTCAAAGAATGACATTGATACTATATATAAGTAATTCCATGTTTGGATTTTTACTGGCTATGAAACTTCTTTGATATTTTATTTTCTAAAATGAATTTAATTAATTTGTTTTTATGAATAGAGTATTTTTTTAACTTTATCAGAAATTTTTCTTTCCTCAAAGATCCTAATTATATTATATGAGGCAATTTAAATTGAAGAGAAAAATATTGCACAAGTAACAAAGTTGTGCACGTTTCTGACTTCTTTATATGTAGATGCATGCATAAAACCGATGAAAACAATTTAATCTACGGAAGTTAAATTAGGAGAGAAAAGAAATGTAAAAAGCTTCCTGTTAAACATGTTTATTAATTATTGCTTGCATGCTACACAATAAGAAAAGGCACAAATTATAAGACATAATTGGCAACTTAATTAGCTTTGGAATTGGCAAGCCTTGCTCTAATAGCAGCCCATTCTACCAACACTTTATATGCCTTAAACGTGGAAAATTAAAAGAGAAAATTGGTTTAAAATAATTTTTTAAACTTGCAACAAAATCAATCGCCATAACTGCTAAGATTATCCGCGATATATCTGATGTAATTATGAATCAATTCAAAACATAAATTCATGGGTTAGTTTAGTGTTTGAAGAGCTTAAAGAAATGTGTATACTTACAATAATATACGGAACAGAGCACGAATATTAACACTTTGTAACATTACAAAGTTCAAGTGCTTAGTTGTGTAAGTATTTTATGGAATTAGATAAGAATATTTGAAGCGTATAAATCACGACATTTTCTCTAAAAAAACATGAGCTTATCCTATACCTGAGTCTTAAAATGTCTTGTAATCATATGTGTTTTAGGGTAATTAACAAAGCCTGATATTAAGAACATTGCTGCAAATACTTAAAATATTAAACACCTTTGCTCAAAATGAAAAAGTATAAATATTAAAATAAAATTAATTTTAAATTAAGTAAAAAATTATAACGTAATGAAATAGGTAGTTATGCTCTTTCCATGCATGTAAGACAGAAATGTGTAGGTGTATGAGGTGGGTGCGTTAAAATATAAGAAAAAGATGTATATACAATTATTTATATCGTTATCATTACATTCTCTAATTAAAATATAATAAGTATATAATTTTTAATAATAACATAATATATATTTAGCTTTTATAGACAAATATATGTTTTTTAATTAAATAATGCACTTGTCATATTTTGATTAAAGAATTTAATAGTAAAAATATAAAATTGCATCTAAATCTAATCTTAAAAAAAAATTATTTGACATGTTAAGATATCGATATAAACAGATGGAATCTATTTAAACAGATGGAATCTATCTAAAACTTTATTAATAGATGTGTTCAAATTTTGCATATGAAAAGTAAATAATAATAATAATAATAATAATTGTATGTAAGCCTTAGGCTCCAGTTACATATAGTACAACTTTTTTTTTCCATTTTGTTGGTTGTACCCATATTGTACATCCTTAACCACTTTCATAGTTGTTTGCAATCAAAGTCACAAATCGTAGGGTTTAGTAGTGGGTTAAACATTAAATTTTGAATTAAGAGCTTTATCAATTTTGTTTTTTAGCTTAAGAGGGGCGTGTTTGCATGAAAACAAAAGATTAGATATAGGAAATAAATATCACATTGTATGGAGCTAGGACTATTTTGAAAATAAATAAATAAGAATTAGTTTAATCGTGTTGATTAAAAACACAGTGTTTTGTCTTAAAGTCAAAACAATTTCTTTAGCTCTTAAATATTTTTAAATTAAAAATTATTATAAACATTCATGTTGACCTCCGGTTTGTTGTTAATAATAATAAAAAAAGCTGGGGATTATGATCTTGGAATTTTAGAGTAATTCTAACAACTTTCTACGGAAAGTAGTTGGTGAAATGACTTCAACGAGCAGGACTTTCTGACTAATGCAATTAAGATTTGACTCAAAAACCAAAAGACGAATAGAATTAATGATGGGATTCCTGTATATCATTGGTCACCAAAAAAAGAAAAACGTGGAAATGCAAAAGAACAAAACTCATGTCCAAGCAGTTACACCTCTTGATATAGTAACCATGTTCTTATAAAATTTAATACCAAATTTAATAATTTATCAGTTTAGATGCCAAACATGATGTGTATGTTTACAATGTTAAGAAAATAAATAACATCCAAATTAACATATTATAATTTTTGGATAAAGATGGGATTAAAAAAAACATAATTTTAAGTGCATTTACGAAGAATTAAATTGAAAGAAATAATTTGTTTAAGATCAAATTAAAAATTTGTATATTCATTAGAGACTGAAATAAACTTTTCATCTAAATTATATTAATGGATACCCTGCTTAGTTAATACCGTTGTTATAGCAGTTAGATAAATTTTGAAAGATTCATAAATGGACTGGCATCGTGAAAAACATGTAAATCAAATTAATCATTAAAAGAAAACACATTTTTATGTCAGGTATTTTTTTTTTTCGGAATTCGTTTTTAATATGTTTATTTATCTCTTTATTATTCACTTCAACTACCTATCTTTTATATAATAACAAATCTATCCAAAATTTTTTCATGAAGGGTAAGGATACCAATGAAAAGGCAAAACGGGAAGAGATGTTTTAATTAGATTTGAATATGCTTAATTTCTTAAAGAAATGGACACAGTCGATTTTAGAGAGATAAATAAAGATAATATATGTGAGATCTATTTGAGTGATATCCATAATGTATATATATTCCACACACATCGTGTCCTTATAGCTTAGAAATTGACCGCTCAACTAAGAGAATGAAGATCCAGACCGTTTTAACCTAAGAAGTGCAATGGCTTGTGCTGAGAAATCACTTTGAAAACATTCAAAGTGGCATGGTTATCAAATTCAAATTGAACCGGTCAATCAAACCAAAAGTTGATAAAATGATCATCACTCTAGTCTGTTTGGAGTGACCAACCATCAACTATTTCCTCTTTACTTTTCATTCTTTCAAAAACAAAAAAATAATTACAATAAAGAGGAAATCTTTTGAAAGTATATATATGTTTTAATTTTTAATTTTAGAAATACACGGTGCAATAATATTGTAATTATTTTGATTCATGAAATAATAGTGATAAATTTAATACTAGTGTACGATGTTGAAATGCACAATGTTACAACTTCAAACTTAAAAAATGACATCAAAATTTAAAAAAAAAAAAAACTAAAATGCATATCGCGTGGAACTTTATGTTGAAACGATAAAGAAACCGCATTCCTACTTGGACAGGCAAACCTCACAGTCTCCTATAATTCATTGGATACTATTTGACACATGTTACTAAGAACTTCATAACTTTCCCACCGAATTGGACAATGAACACCGAAGTTCCTCTTTTTCCAAAGGGATTCTCCTCCTCCAGCGATAGTACATAAAATTCACTTTAGACATACTTGCATGGTTGGGGCAGCCTCCAGTTGAGTCCAATGCATACCAGGGTTGACAATTCAACGATGGAAAGCGATCCCAGCCAATGGTAAGCCTAAGAAAGCATTTATCTCATGATATGAAATTAAATAAAAAAAAAAGTCAATCCAAAATAATTAAAATATGATCAATCACCTGTTTGAATTCCTATAAATAGCACACCCCTAGCTTGCCAATCCACATAGAGAAATTAACTAACATTGCTCAGATCAAACACAAGAGAAAGAAAAAGAGAGTTTGAGTATTCGAGATGGAGAACTTCCCAGTAATCAACTTGGAGAAGCTCAATGGTGATGAGAGAAGGGCTACCATGGAGAAAATTAATGACGCTTGTGAGAATTGGGGATTTTTTGAGGTACTCCATCCCATGAACCTAGCCAAAGCTTTTTTAGCAAATTCTTCTTTAATTTTGGCTCTAACTAGGATTTAAATTCGGATCCTTGAATCCTCCAGACAACTCTAGTATTATTGAGCAATTGTAATCCAACATTAATTTTCTTTCTTTTTCATAATTGTAGTTGGTGAACCATGGGATACACCATGAACTTTTGGACAATGTGGAAGGGTTAACGAAGGAGCATTATAGGAAATCCATGGAGCAAAGGTTCAAGGAGCTGGTGGCAAGCAAGGCCCTAGAAGGTGTCCAAGTTGAAGTAAAAGACATGGATTGGGAAAGCACCTTCTTCTTGCGTCACCTCCCAGAGTCAAACATCTCAGAAATTTCTGATCTCACTGAAGAGTATAGGTAGCAAATTTTTCCAAGGCGATATAACATTGGCATTTATAAAACACCTACAATCTCAATATTTATCTAACATATCAATTTAAATTAAAACACTGCATATCTTATCATAAGGTGTCAGTATCTATGTTTCTTAAAATGTCAAAGTAGAAAACACCAAATCACCATGGCTACCAAAAATTGTTCATCGAAGTTTTGTGATTTGGCATACAAATAGATATGCACACGTGCATATGTACATATTTTGAACTATTTGTGGGAATGACGCAGGAAGGTTATGAAGGAATTTGCAAAGAAGTTAGAGAAACTCGCGGAGGAGCTGCTTGACTTACTCTGTGAGAATCTTGGACTAGAGAAGGGGTACCTCAAGAAGGCCTTTTGTGGATCAAAGGGACCAACTTTTGGCACAAAGGTTGCCAACTACCCTCCTTGCCCCAACCCTGAGCTTGTGAAAGGTCTTCGTGCCCATACTGATGCTGGCGGGATCATTCTTCTCTTACAAGACGACAAGGTTTGTGGCCTCCAACTTCTCAAAGATGGCAAGTGGATCGATGTGCCTCCATTGCGCCACTCCATCGTCATCAACCTTGGTGATCAGCTTGAGGTAAATTTTTTAATTAATATGCTTTATGATGTACCTATACTTCAAAAATAAAACGGAGCTGCATTGTGTTCGATATATGTCTGACATTCATATAATCACGCTGTCTATATTCTACCAAGTTTCGTATCAGTATTTCTTAAGATATGCCTAATAGACAATTCTTAGAACAATTTATCTGCACAATAATGATTCTTATAAAAAATATTATGGAAAAACAGGTAATCACTAATGGGAAGTACAAGAGCGTGGAGCACCGTGTGGTTGCACAAACAGATGGGACCAGAATGTCCATAGCCTCATTCTACAATCCAGGCAGTGATGCTGTTATATACCCAGCACCAGCATTGGTGGAGAGAGAGACAGCGGAGAAGAACCAAGTTTACCCAAAATTTGTATTCGAGGATTACATGAAGCTCTATGCTGCGCTGAAGTTTCAGGCAAAGGAGCCAAGATTTGATGCCATGAAAGCAGTGAACTCCTCAACTAGCTTGTTTCCTACCGCAACAGCTTAATTGGAGTTATTTTTCTGTAGGATTACAATTGATTTGCGTAGGTAAAGTAAAATAACAAAATAATCAAACAAAAAGCTAAAGCCTTTACTTCTGAATTAGATAAATATTTCTTACTATAGTGGCGAATTTAATCACTTTTACTGTCATAAGTGACCAAAAGTTATCAATAAAATTTGCATTCTTTAGTTGTTCTCTTTCTATCTCTATTTTGAAAGAGCTAGCTTTATCGAGTCCACATCTCACCGTCAAACCAAGCTTATTATTATTTTTAAAATAATTAAAATCACATGCAATATGTTCTGAACTAAAACAGAGGAATTATTCTGCGATGTTTGGTGTCAAATAAGATTTATAGTCAAATTAAATCCCAACAATTATAGACCTCAGGACCTCACCCTGGGACCAGGCATCTCGCAAACTCAAGAGACACAATTCAAGCTTAAAATCTGAGTTATTGATGATTTGCATACCAACATGATTAAAAAATTATTCCAAATCTGATATATTCGAATTTTAAAATAAATTGTTTTATGTATGTCAATGAATTTACTTTGAATAATTAAGTTGTCTATAAAAATGAAGAAAGAAGAACTAATGCTGAAAAGCTAGACGCTTGATTGCAAGACATACACCAACATGAGATACAAGCGGATTCGGCATGTTTATGGAGATGATTATAGTAAATTTGTTCAACACGAGCACTTAAGCCTTTTGTTGCTGCCGGAAAATGGGGCTTTCCTAATGGATTAATTTGAAATCCGATCCAATTTCTTATGAGAGAAATTTAATCAATTAATTAATTATTTATTTATTATCTAAATTAGAAATTTTGATTTTTAGAATCAAAACTTAAATGGGCTGGTGGTTATCAATATTTTGGAGGGATATTTTATTTTAGAAAATAAGAAAAAGAAAAATGATCAAGGGGTGTGAATGACGCATGATCAGTTTTTTTGTGAAAGTGGGTGTGTTTGGGTAAAAGCCTTTCTTTCTATGCCTGACTCTTTTCCCAGCAATAGAGATGAGAAAAGAAAAACACAAATTGAAAAGAACTCTCTTCCTCCCTAGCTTATGGTGCACCTATTGTAAAAGAAGATAAAATTTTCATTGGTGACTCCAATCAAAATCGCAAGAAATAGGATTTCAAGTAAAATCTTATTCCGCTGTATTCAAGTAAATACCTAAATTCATCTCAATATGTGAATTTTTTCCTTCATTGATATCATAGCTTAGTTGGCTTGATCTTCTACCTCACATGATTTTAACATGTTTTTATTGAATTATTTTTGTGGAAATTGTTTTAAGCATTATTTGTTGTTATTGAAAGTGAACTCTCCTTATTTAATTATTCCGTTTATCCCTTATTTATTTTAGCTAGCTAAATACTTTTAGCGAATTATTTATCTATTTACTTATTTATATATTTATTTTTATAGATAAGAATCTAGTTAGGACCCCGTAGCCGTTAGCGGAAGTAATGGCCTAGGTACACCTAAAATAAGTTGTGAATTATAATAACACTGCGATGTGATGTGTCCAGTGCTATAATCTGAGATACTTGACATATACTGTGAAAAATGATAAGATGGAATAGGCCCACAGAAATGACAAGATGTATGATGCAATAGTTTGATAATTTGGTTCCTTTCTAAGATACCCATTTCCTAACATTTTTTTAAACTTAAGAAATATGGATTTTACCTAAAAGTTTTATTTTTATTTTTATTTTTATTTTTATTTAAATAATTATTTTTCATTCCAACTATAATTTTTATTGTTTAAATTATTCAATAATAATTTATTTTTAAAAACTCTTGTATGCACTTATTTTTCCTTCTGTGCACTTTATTATTTATATACTCACTAAGCCAGTGGTAGGCTTATCCCTCTTCTTTCCTTATTTTGCAAACTAACGAGTAAAGGAATAAAGTGATCTGAGTGCTCGTGAGCTACCAGACCCTTAGAGTATGTGTTTAATTTTGTGAAATTGTGTTAGACTTTATGATATGGTGGCCCTTAGGTGTAGAGAAAGAATTTTGGAATTGTGCATGTTATATGGTCACTTATAATATGTAAATATTGTTTATACTTTCCTAGCTAGGCATTTTGGTTATATGTAACTTGTTGCTGGTGTTTGTTTAATTTATTTTTCAGAATGGGATGTCCAATTTTTAAGAAAGATGCTGCCAGATTTTCGGTAACCCTTAATGACATAATGAACTGAATATTAAATTTTTTAAAATTTGTGAATTATATGGGTTAATTTAAATATATGATATAATAGTTGACTTTAGATTTTGTAAGATTTGTTAGGCTAACCCAATCTCTAGATTAGTTTAACCTATGCATCGGTCGTGGCTCAAAAATTGGATCGTGACACAACTTCTCAAAGAAGACAAGTGGACAGATGTAGTGCGCCACTCTATTGTCATTAACCTTGGTGACCAGCTTGAGGTAAATTACGTAACTAATATGCTCTATGTGAAGTGTCAATACTAAAAAAATATAATAGAACTGTATCATCCTCAATATATGGCTGAAATTCATCTCACACTGTCTGTATTCTGCCAAGTTTTGTATCTGTAATTCTTAAGATAGCGTTAATAGAAAATTTTTCAAACAGTTTATGTGCACGATCATAATTCTTGTGAAAAATATTATGCAAAAACAGGTAATCACAAATGGGAAGTACAAGAGTGTGGAGCACCGTGTGATTGCACAAACAGATGGGACCAGAATGTCCATAGCCTCATTCTACAATCCAGGCCGCGATGCTGTTATATACCCAGCACCTGCATTGGTGGAGAGAGAGACAGAGGAGGAGAGCCAAGTTTACCCAAAATTTGTGTTCGAGGATTACATGAAGCTCTATACTGCACTGAGGTTTCAGGCAAAGGAGCCAAGATTTGACGCCATGAAAGCAGTGAACTCCTCGACTAGCTTGCTTCCTACTGCGACAGCTTAATTGGAGTTGTTTTTCTCTAGGAGGAAATATGATTGATTTGGGTAGGAAAAAAGGAATTATAAAAATAACAAAACAAAAAGATTAAGCCTTAATTTCTGAATTAGATAAATATTTCTTAATCTAGTGGGTGAATTTGATCACTTTTATTTTGTAAGTGACTAAAATTTACCAATAAAATTTGCATTCTTTTGTTGTTTTCTTTTTATTTCAACGTTGGGCTCCTGGATTCCTGAGAATAAAAGTTAGCTACAGTGACTGAGGCATTTTAAACCAATGTTATGGACATTTTCCAACAAAATGATACTGAATTATAAGAGCTAGCTTTATGTGTCCAAATCTCATCTTTAAACCAAGAAGCTTATTATTATTTTTAAAATGATTAATATGATATGCGATATGTTCTGAACTAAAACAGAGGAATTATTCTGTAAAGTTTGGTGTTAAATAAGATTAAGAGTCAAATTTAATCCCAACAATTATAGACCTCAAGCTGGGAGTTTGTATCTTGTAAACTCACAAGAGATACAATTCAAGCTTAAAATTTGAGTTATTGAGGATTTGCGGACCAAGATGATTGAAAAATTATTCCAAATCAGATATAGTCCACTTTAAAAATAAAATGTTTTTGTAAGAACCGACGTGAACTCGTGATGCAGGCAGGAGAAGAAAATCGACGTGAAGAAGCCATGCAGAGAAGCTGACTTTTCCATGCAAAACTGGACAGCTGCCACGCTGGAATTTTGCTCTTCCAGAAATTACATATGTGCCCCTCTTCTCCTTCTTCCTTCAGCTGGGTTTTTCGGTCTTCTCCCATCCAGAATATATCTTCCAGCGCAGCATCACAGAACCGCCAGAAAATTTCACTCCTTCATCCCCTGTTTCGTTAGACGCTGGTTGTTCATCTTCTTCGAGCTGCTGTACACTGCTGTGGCTGTTTCTTCATGCTGTAAACTGCTCCAGAATTGATGCTCCATCCAAGTCGCAGAGGAAGCTCCCTACTGGACGAACCAAAGCACTGAAACAAGCTGTAAGTTTCCTCCTCTGTTCAGTGTTTCTGTTGCCCTATTTCAGCGCTGATTGTGTTCAAAATTTCAGCTGCAGCTTCTCCTTGAATTGATTCTGTTCTGCTGCTGGTTTGGGGTGAGAGTATGCCAGAAAAAGTTCATTTCATCTCCTCTATTCAGCGTCTTTTTACTGCCTCTGTGTAGCGCTGATTTGTTCTGGTTTTGGGTTGAATTTCAGCTGCAGAAATCCTCTCCCTGGGTGGCTAAATTCCAACGCTGGTTACTGATGAAAAGCACGCCAGAATGATCCTCTCCCCAAGTTACAAATTCTGTTGGGCGTAATGCTTCTGCTGGACCCTTTTTCAGCGCCTCATCTCCCTTAGTTTGCTGAACAGCGCCTCATCCCTCATACCACCTCCATTTCATTTTTCTGGTTCGATTCCTGTTCTCTGCTTGCTCCTCATTTGAGCTGAGTTAGTGGCTGTATGGGACTAGTGTTAGGCGTGAAATTCTGTTGCATGTGTTGCTTCTTTGATTCCAAATTCTGGTGCTTCTCTTCCCTGTGGATTAACGCTAATATGTCCTGTGTTGTGGCAGTTTGAAGGGAAGTCCTACAAAGGAGAAAAAGTGATGCAAAAAAATGACTTTAGTTGGTTTGAAATTGATTTTCCTCATACTAAATTGTATATCCACTTTTTTTTATACACTAAATTCCTTCAATTTCTGCATATACCTTCCTCAAAAATTGATTGTTATACTTCTTCTTAATTATAATTATGCAGAATAAATTCCCGATTAAAGACGAGATATATCTTTCTAGTAGTTTTCGAATTTTGGTTTAACTCCTAAGTTGAACCAAGAAAAAGAAAGCATAAAAATGGGAATATGGAAACATACTGTATGCGTATGGAAGGCGTAAAATTTGTAGAGGATTAAATATTAAATTTTGATAAGTCTGAGGCCTGTATGACATTAATTGGGGTGATTCAGTTTCTAAACTCTGGTGAACGGGTATTGTAGGAAATTCTGAAGGTTGAGGTATAGCCGAGGAACGGGTCAGGGAAATTCTTGTAGTATCTCGGAAGGTGAGTAAGTAACGCGGACCAAAGACTCAGGAAATTCTTATTTCTGTTCTTAAGTTTCCTTGCAGTGTTTTAAGAATTTGATTCTCTATTTATGGAGATATATATTTCAAAATGTAGTCATAAGCAGATTTACCAAAAAAATTGATTTCAATCGGGAATTTTGCAAGTTTACGGATGTTGAGTTAATTGGAAATCCTACTGTGAAACTGATCTGACCATACTTTGTATGAAATGCTATTTGGTAATTTTATGGAGTTATCTGCTCAGAACCCTGTAGCTAACAGCAGTAGATGTTAGCCCTGGTGCACCATGATTGAACCTCAGCTAGCAGGGGTGGTGCTAGCCCCGTGTGCAGGCCACCACACGCGGAGTTATTTTATTTTCGCAAGCTGAAAGCTTTGCGTCTGTAGTGATTTTCCCCACGAGCTGTGTGCTCTGCGTCTGTGTTCCGATCGGTTCTGTTTAGATGCGTTCGGTGTATTTTGAAAAAGGAGTTGGTTTAAAATCTGTTTCATATGGTCTATATCTGTATATATATATGTGTAAACCTATTTGACCTACATTTATTTTAAAAAGGGTCGGTGTGCTTAGTCACTGAGTATTCGACTCATTTTTTTTGTATATATATATTTTTTAGAGAGCAGTAGGGACTCTAGTCTGCCCCCAGCCGCCTTCTAGTGGCTGACCCCTGGAGACGTTCTTTGGCGAGCCTGCGAAGCTCCTGTGGGTGTATTTGGATTGTACATGTATTTTGTTTGAAACTTTGTAAAACCTTGTAAATTTAGCTCCACTGAATCATTGTTAGGGTATCCCCACACCCCAGATGTTTTCTTTTGGTCTGATTGCGCCCTTTCGGGCTATATTGTACTGTCTGAGACTTTGTAGAAATTTCGGGAGGTCTACGTTATAGAGGAGACTCTGCCGAAATTTCTACAAATGTCCTTTAAGGAAAAGTTTATATGTTTTATATGATTCAAACGAAGGCCATAAGTATTTCCTCTATAATTCCGCTTCCGCGCATGTGTACTTAAAATTTGGGGTGTGACAGTTTTCTGTACGTCAATGAATTTACTTTAACTAAGTTGTCTATAAAAATGAAGAAAGGAGAAAAAATGCTAAAAACGCTAGACGCTTGATTGCAAGACATACACCAACATGAGATACGAGAGGATTACAGTATATTTATTCAACACGAGTCCTTAAGAGAGATTTCCTTCTAATTAACCTTTTGGATCTTGCCTGAGAAAAGCCCAAATTTTTTTCTTCTTGTTAGAAGATTGGCTATATTATGATACCTTTACGTCTTCAGTTTGCGACTTACGCCAAAAGAAAAAAAAAAGGGTGTTCCCCTCTTGAAATTCGATTCATCTAACACGACGTAGTCATTTTCGTGCTCTTCATTCGCGCATTTTCATGCATTCTCTGATCGCTTCCTCAAGAACTTTGATTGTTTCCTCCTGGTTCGTGGGTTGGCGGTTCTCTCCTCCAAATTGCACGCCGATGATATATCAATATAGGTCTTTTCTTGCATCAATTTGGTTTCCTTTAAATTGCAGATCTATTGCATTAATTTAGTTTACTAGTGGTTATGTGATTAAAAAAATGCAGACTTTGGTTGTTGGGATATGCACTGATATATGTGGTAGAAATTGTCCGTTCAGCTCTGAATGCTGGAAATTTGAATAAATGTAGCTAATGAATCAGTAATGGTAACCAATAGGGAATTAGGAAAATTGGTTTTGCTAATGAACCAGTATGATAACCAAGTGCAGCTTGTAAATTTGTTTTTGTTTGATGCAGCTTGTAAATACCAAAAAAAAAAAAGAATGGTAACCAAACTGAAAAACAAGAATCTACCTCCAAGATGTGAAATGCTAGAATTTTCATACTGCTACCTTCATAAATGTTTGAAGTTTTTTTACATGCTACCCCCCAACAGTGAAATCGTCCAAACAGGAAGCTACCTCCAAACTCTAAAGCTGAACAAGAAGCTATAATGGTGATGCACTCAAAGCTGTGAAATCCTCCAACAACAACGCAAGAGGTGACCGAGCATTTGGCAGGAAGCTTTTCCTGTGAAACAAGAACGTGACAAGGAGAAATTTCATGGGAACAATATGGCCGAAATTCTACGTTTGCAGATCCAAGGAAAAGCAAAACGCAGCAGTTTGAGATCCACTACAGCGTTTTCAGTGTTTCCCTCACACGAGGAATAAGGGGGAAAAGAAAGTAAAAAAAGAGTCATCACGCTAGACGCTGCCGTTTCATTGAAATGTACCATGTGTATTGACATCCTCAATGTAAAGGATTAGATCCAAAATAAAGAACTAAAATTCTAATTAAAATTACTTTCTACAAGGGAGAAATAAAAAATTGAAATTTCATGGAAAAATAAGTATAAGAAAAAATTAGTCTCAAAATAAGAATTAAAAATATTAAATAACAAATTTAAATTAAGTATAAAAGTTAAAAGATAATTAAATAGATTCTTATACTTTTTTAGAGTAAGATAGAAATGTGTGGGCATATGAGGTCGGCGGTGAATATGGTTTTGAACTACTTTTATTATTGGGGTAGGCCTAATCAATAGATTAAAATTACTAAAATGCCCTTCAATGACTATATCCCTTTTACCACCAGGTTAGCCTCCGTCTTTTTGTTTTATTTTTTTGAAGCCCAATCCTAGCCATTGACTGACTCGAGCTTAGTTTATAACAAGTCCTAGCTTCCTTCTGGTCCTTAGAATTCTGATTCTCTTCTGTGCGTTCCTCTGCTGTATGTATGGGAGAAGATATCGACTGTGCAAATTTGATTTAGAGGGCCAAATATAGATGGTTTAGATTTTAAGGTTATATATATAATTATTTTTTTAAATATACTGTTAAAAAATTATTTTTATTTTATATTTTATTCTTTTTAAAAAATAAAAAGTCAAAAAAATAAAAATAAAAATAAAAATCTTAAAATCATACTTATCCAAATCAAATCTAAACGTCCAAAACCCATTCTCATGCACACAGGAGAGGAGCCACACGGAAAAGAATTAGAATTTTAGTCTTTCACTGTATCCAATTATGCAAGACTTAAAGACCAATTGTGTCACTAGAGACCACCAAAACCCGCAAGATCAAAAATGATTTTACTAGAGAGTAAATTAAAAAGCTCGCTGGACATTTTGAAATAATTAATTTCGTTAGCTTATTTAATATACTTACCTGATTGAATCTATCCAAAATTTGAAGTAATGTGTTTAAATTTTGCATATGAAGGGAAAAATTATAGTAATAATTACATGTAATCCTTTTGCTCAACATACACGCGTTACCTTTTTTTCTATTTTTTTAAAAAATTGGTTAGTTGTACCCACTTCGTACATCCATAACTACTCTCATATAATTGCTTGCAATCAAAGTCACACAATGTAAGGTTGAGTTTGATTTTAAAAAAGGCGACCAAGACCAACAGAAGGTTTACAATCTTACACATTTTAAAAAATGAAGTGCCTCCCAAATCATAAAACCTAAAGGTTATCACTAAAATCATAAAACCAAAATTCTAGTATTTATTGTTTCTCGTATTTTGGTTTTAAGTTTTTAGCATTTTAAATTTTATTATTTTAGAGATAACCTTATCATATTGATAAATATTAAAAATAATAATGATTGCTAGTTTAAAATTTTTGAATTATTGCTAATTATTGTATTGAATGCATTGCTTTTAAAAATATTTATTGTTCCCTAACTAGTGTCATAAGAACACTGACAACAAGCAAAAATTTTGAAGTACACTGGGAACATATATACTGAACAATTAACATCTACATTATACATTTATTTATAAAATAATAGATACACATATATAAAACAGATCTTGACTATTAAATATATACACACTCGTTTCAACCAAAAAGATTCTCCTTTGACAAGACCCTTTGAAAAATTAATTGTGATAATTTAGACCAATTTAACTAGACAAGTGCAATAACCTGTGCCACCATCCGAGAAATAACGTTGAGAAAATCCAAAATACAAACGAACAAACCCAGCACAGTAAATTAAAGGAAAACGCTTGGATGGTTGGAGCAGACTTTAGATTAGTAGGCAATTCAACAACGCAAACTGAACTTTTCAATGGTCAGCCTACGTAATCGTTTATATCATGACCCTTAATCAAATCAAATTAATCTAATAAAAAAATATGATAAATATTTTGTTTAGTATAATTTCCTGGTGTCCTCCCTAGTCTTTGAATTCCTATAAATAGCACACACTTAGCTTGCCAAGATACATAGAAATTAACAAACATTGCTTAGCAGTTAAAGAGAGAGTATAACCCCTCAAACGTAAGTGTGATGACATAAAAGACAAACGATTCCCCTTACTTGAAACTACTTAAACTAACATCCTACTCAAAATTTAGAGAACATCTCTAGGTCTTAATTCATAAATTCTTTTGGTGACTTTTGTAGAAATTTCGGCAGAACCTCTCCTGTAATTTGGACCTCCCATAATTTCTATAAATCAGTCAACTAGTTCAACACAAAAAAATAAAGATTCAGCTAACTATTCAAATCAAAATTACATTAGTTTCTAGGGGTGGGGAGCCTTATTTGTGACTCTGTGGAGCTACATACAACAGTCTATAACACAAAATGAATTCCAAAACAACATAAAATACGCCCACGCAAACAAATGTGGGGCTCACCAAGTGTGCAGGAAAGTGCCAGAGCTAAGCTGCTGATGAAGGATCAGGCTCAGCCCTATTATCTAAAACCGATTAGAAAAAAAAAAGGGTGAGATGATGCACAGTGAGTAAACAAGGCTAACTATATTGTGTAAGAACATTAAGATATTATTCAAATAGCAATTCACAAGTGAAACTATAAAAGTGATTGTATGTATACAAATATGAGAAATAATAATAATAATAATAATAATAATAATAATAATAATTAATGCCTTAGATGCAATGGGAAGCATCCAATCAGTACCAATTTAGCCAGACGCAAAGCACATAGCCCGTGAAGGTAAATAACACAGACGCTGAGTAACTTGCTCTCAAAAATAAAAATAAATCCATGTATGGGGGCCAACCACACGGGGCTAGTAGCACCCCTGCTAGCTGGGGTATTTTCCATAGTGCACCATGGCTAACCTCTCCTGTGGTTAGCTGCAGGGTTCTGAAATAGATAGTTCCCACTAGAAATAATCTCAAAAATACCTACTCAGAGTAATCAAATTATACTCATACACATACTTATAGTCCTAACATCTAACAGAGTACCTTAGGAATTATTTCTATAGTCCAAAAATCCTCAATAAGTATTCGGGCCCGTAAATAATCCAAAAACATATTTGAGAAAGGAAATTTATTAACGTAATTAATAAAAAACGTATTTAATAAAATAAATATAATAACAAAGGAGTAGGTAACCACAAACCGTGAAATAAAAGGTATAGCCGATATTATTTACTCACCCCTTAAGATGACATCAAAGCAAATTTCTTATCGTATCCTTTGATAAATTCTTAGTGTTCCTATTTCTCCCCGAAATTCCTACAACAACACCAGCTCACAAAGTCTTAGTATTGGAATACCGCCCATTTGTTTCATAATAATGATAAAAAGAAGAAGCTCCTCTTAAATCATAGTGACTAGTTAGACCCCTTTATGTATGCTTCTCATGACATTTTTAGTACCAAATATACAATACACTTTCCTAATTACTCGTCTTAACTAATTCTTCCCCACAAAATTTCCAAAATTCTTATATTCAAAATTTTTGAGTCTCTAATTTTTTTGAATTCTGTTGACCAATAATAGCTCAAAATAATATGGGGTCATAATACCCAAAACCCATTTTCTTCATTTTTCTTTTAGCTATGTTTTGTATATATGTGTACATACCCCAAATTACATGGCTACTCAATCCCCTCCACTTTTAGCTACAATAATCACATACCCACACATATAGAGTTCATGGCAATAGACACCATAGATGGGAGGTATCAAATGGGAAGAATTAACACCGCAAGAGAGAAGAACACCTACACAATGAAAGCTTGAATTTTAGAGCTCAAAATAAACGTAGCCTTCTCACTCCCTTGGCTTCCCAAGCCCGCACTTACCAAGCAACTACATACACCATTCCTTTTGCATCAAAATAGCTGAGAGTTAGGGAGAAAAGAAAGGCATAAAGCATGGCTTTTTGTGAGCAACATTAGAGGACCCAATAAGCCATTAAGTAGGAAAGTTTGAAGGGGGAGATAAACATGTCTTACCAGTCACTCCAACACTGAAAATTCTACCTAAAACAAAGACCATTTAGCACAAAAATATGATGTATGAAAATAGCTCAATGTAGTGGGAGTTGTATCCAGAAGTAGCGTGCAGAAACTGAAGCAAGAAGAAGCAAGTTGCAATGGAAAAAATGGATGATGGGTTGCAGTTGTTTTTGTTCGTCTCCTGCCCTTGCTCTTTAACTGAAAAGATGGCATTAGGTGGAAGAAAACATGCTGCAGAAGATGGAGAGAGGAAATGACTCAAAAACCCAAACTTTAATTAAGCAAATGGGGGTATATTTGGTATAGCAGAAAAGTGATAGCAAAAGGAAAGAAAAAGAAAGAAAAAAAATTCCATTTTGTGTTACTGGCGTTAAACCCGTACCCGTGCTTTTAGTTATTACAGATGGAGAACTTCCCAATAATCGACTTGGAGAAGCTTAATGGCGAAGAGAGACGGGCTACCATGGAGAAAATTAGTGATGCTTGTGAGAATTAGGGATTTTTTTTGGTACACCATGAACTTGAATAAAGTTTTTTCTATACTTATCTTTGCATATTTGCAATTACTTTTGTTAATTTTGTTTTCAACTTAAATTTGAACCCCATTCTTTTAATTTTGATGACAACTACAGTATCATTAGATTAAATCTCATTATTTCCATGCATGTAATTTTAACCCAACATTTTAATTTTTTTGCCTTTCCGTCATTGTAGTTGGTGAACCATGGGATACCCCATGAACTTTTGGACACTGTGGAAAGGTTAACGAAAGAGCATTATAGGAAATGCATGGAGCAAAGGTTTAAGAAGTCAGTGGCAAGCAAGGCCCTAGAGGGTGTCCAAGTTGAAGTAAAGCATATGGATTGGGAAAGTACATTCTTCTTGCGTCACCTACCAGAATCAAACATATCTGAAATCTCTGATCTCGCTGGATAGTATAGGTCGTACAATTTTTTTCCTAAAGCCATATAACATTCACATCTGTAAAGCACTCATACTCAAAAGATAGTAGGTCCTACTGATATCCAATAGGACACAATACTTGAAAATTACACTAAAATATTACGTACGTATTATGAACTATTTGAGGTCATGATGCAGGAAGGTTGTTGGTTTTAGAAAAAAAACTCTCAAAGAAAGTGTGAAGAAAGAGCAGAGAAAAATATTTTTGGAGGATGATTTTTATTGAGTCTATCATTGAGTATTTAAATACATCAAACCATGATTAAAATAAATAGAAAAATTTGCTAAAATCCCACTGAATCAGCAACTATGTGGCTAACAACTAACATCCCACTAAATTAGTAACTAAATGGCTAAATATTAGGAAACAAACTTTGACAGAAACAAACTCTATCAAATTTATTTATTTTTTTAAATGTAACTAATTCTTAAAAAATAGCAACTGCATGTTGACAGCTAATGAGGCATATCTCAACATCTCCTCCTTGCATCAGTAGCTGCACATGCCTAACTTCATCCTTAGTGCTTCAAACTTGTCTCTTGGTAAAGCTTTAGTAAAAATATCAGCTACTTGATCAGAGGTTATGCAATAAGTCAGTGTGATTTCACCATTTTGTTGAACTTCTCTGATAAAATATAACTTGATATTAAAATATTTTGTTTTGCCATGGGAAACTAGATTTTTGGATATTGCAATGGCTGCTTGATTGTCCACATAAATTGGTATGCTTTCCTGTTGCATAAACTGTAAATCAATCAGTAACTTTCTTAGCCGAAGAGCTTGCTTAATAGCTGCATTTGTTGCTATGAATTCTGCTTCTACAGTTGATTGAGCTACCACTTCCTGTTTCTTTGAACTCCAAGAAAATATCCCAGAATCTAAAGTAAAATAGTATCCTGAGGTGCTCTTCAAATCATCCAAAGATCCTCCCCAATCTGAGTCAGAATAACCTTTTAATTTGAACACTTGATTACGTTTATACTGAATACCATAATCAAGAGTGCCTTTAATATATCTTAAGACTCTCTTTGCAGCCTTGTAATGATTCACTGTAGCACAATGCAAAAATCTTGAAAGAACACTTACAACATAGAGGATATCAGGTCTTGTTGTAGTCAAATACATGAGATAGCTAATAAGACTTCTATAAATGACCTCTTCAGTCTTCTTTGCAACATCATTCTTACTTAACTTCTCCTTTTAATTCATTGGAGTAGCAATAGCTTTACATCCTTCCATGCTAAATCTGTTCAGAATTTCTTTTGCATATTTCTTCTTATTGATAAAAATTCCCTGTTGATTTTGTTTTATTTCCATGCCTAGAAAATAGGCCATAGCTCTAAAATCTGTCATTTCAAAGAGTTTCTGCATTGCTTGAATAAATCAATTTGCTCAACATTGCTTCCTGTCACCAAGAGATCATCAACATATAAAGAGACAATCAATAAATCAACATGTGAGTACTTGATGTACAAGGTTGATTCATTTAAGCTTCTTGTGAATCCAAGGCTCTATAAATGCTCATCTATTCTACTATACCATGCTCTAGGAGCTTGCTTCAACCCATACAAGGCTTTCTTTAGCAAGTAGACCTTGTCCTCTTGGCTTTGAATAGCAAAACCTTCTGGTTGTTCTACAAAAATCTCCTCCTCCAAGTAACCATTGAGAAAGGCTGACTTCACATCAAGTTGCCATACTATCCATCCTTTTTGAGCTGCAATTGCAAGTATTAATCTGATGGTGTCTAGTCGTGCAACAAGTGCAAAAGTATCTGTGAAATCTTCTCCATAAACTTGTGCATAGCCTTTGACCACCAACCTTGCTTTATATTTGTTGACGGAGCCATCGGCATTCAAATTTGTCTTGAACACCCATCTCACTCCTATGACTTTCTTATGTTCTGGTCTATCAACCAAAACCCAAGTCTGATTCTTCTTAATCATATTCAGCTCCTCCTGCATAGCATCAATCCACTTTGGATCCTTTGCTGCATCTGTAAAATGTTTAGGCTCTACCATAGACACATTATAATTCTGATATACATCAGATAATAGTCTTGTACCTTTAACTGGAAGGTCATCGACAGTCTCATTTAATGGTGAAGCTATAGATGATGATCCACTGTCTAGTATACGTTGTTTTTCTTCCTAATGCCACTTTTCTTGTTCTACAAATTGAATATCTCTGCTGATCACTATTTTTTCCAGATTGTGGAAGAAATACTTTATAGGCTTTAAAGACACTGCTGTAGCCTACAAAGATGCCCGGATCAGCTCTCTTATCAAGTTTGTCTCTCTTCACCTGTGGCACAAGAATATAACAAATACAACCAAACACTTTCAAGCTCTTTAAAATTGGCTTGTAACCATACCAAGCTTCAAATGGCGTTTTCCCTTGCAATGCTTTTGTAGGCAACCTATTTTGCAAAAATACAGCTGTATTAGCTGCTTCAGCCTAAAACTTCTTGGGAAGATCCTTCTCGTGAAGCATATAGTGAGACATCTCCATAATAGTTCTATTCTTTCTTTCACTCACTCCATTTTGCTAAGGAGTGTAAGGAGCTGTTAATTGATGCTCGATTCCAGCTTCTTCACAAAACTTAGTGAATTGATTTGATGTGTATTCTGTCCCATTATCTGATCTAATGGTCTGAATCTTGAAACCACTTTGATTTTCAATCCATGCCTTGAAATTCCAAAACACTCCTGCAACTTCAGTTTTGAATATGAAGAAATAAATCCAGCACATTCTAGTCAGATCATCAATAAAAGCTATATAATAGAGACTTCCATTCAAAGATGGCTCAGACATAGGCCCACAAAGATCAGTGTGGATCAACTGTAGTTTTTGAGTTGCTCTCCAAACTGATTGAGTGAATGGCAGCCGAGTTTGTTTCTTATATTGACAGGTTTTACAAATTGATTTGAGAGGTTCCAATGGAGGTACTCCTTGCACCAAATCTTTCTTGCTAAGATCTTGTAAAACATACTCATTGAAATGGCCTAGCCTTTTGTGCCAAAGCTCTGTTTCATCACTAATTACAACATGAGCTCTTTGATCAATATCAGTTAAATCCAAAGGAAAACATTTATTTTTCATTTTGACTTTAAACAATAATTGACCATGAGAATCACTAATCCAACACATTTTATCTTTAAATGACACCTTAAAACCATTATCCATCAATTGGCCAACACTAAGTAAGTTTTGATATACCTCAAGAATAAAAAGAACATCTGAAATCTTCTTTATACCTGAAGGAGTTTGCAATGTAATGGTGCCTCTGCCTTTAATTTTCATGTAATCTCCATTGCCTATCTTTGCTTTGGAACCTTCTACCTCTTCTAGATCAATAAATAACTCCTGATTACTAGTCATATGACTAGTGCAACCACTGTTTACCAACCAAATTTTACTTGAAGTTATGACTGAAAAACACCTTGCAGTGAATAATTGCTCCTCCTGTTGATCTGCAACATGAGCTTCTATCACTTGTTGAGAATGTTGAGATTTGTTTTTGCATATTTTAGCAATATGCCCTAGTTGTTTGCATTTGTTGCACATCACATCTGGTCTCTTCCAACATTTGAATGGTGGATGACCCTTCTTCCCACAGTGTTCACAAAGAGGAAAGTTATTCCTGTTGCTGTCTTCTTCCTTCTTATCAGAACTTCTGTTGTCCTCTTTCTTTCCTTTCTTCTTTCTTTTATAATTTTGATTAACCTGCACCTTGGCTTGCCATGCTCCCTCAACAGACCCTTCCTGCCTCATATGCCTTCTTTGTTCTTGTGCTTGTAAGGCACTTAAAAGTTCTGCCAAAGTGATGGTCGATAGATCTTTTGAGTTCTCCAGCATTGAGATAGTTGTCTCAAACCTTTCAGGAATGGTTACCAGTAGCTTCTGCACTATCCTAGAATCAGCAAAGTCTCCTCCCAACAACCTCACTTTATTTGCAATTCCTAAAAGTTTATCTGAATACTCTTGAATAGTTTCAGATTCCTTCATCTTTTGCATTTCAAATTCCCTTACAAGATTCAGCATCTACATTCCTTTGATCTTCTTATCTCTTTCATACTCTTTCTTAAGATAATCCCAGATCTCCTTTGCTGTCTTTAGGGTCATAATTCTTGTGAAGATTGTTGGAGAAATAGCAGAGAACAAACAAGACTTAGCTTTTGACTTCCTCTGCTTCTTCTCTTTGTGACTTTGTAGTTGAGCTACTGTATGATTCTCTGGCAAAGGAGGAATCTCATAATCCTCCTCAACAGCTTCCCATAGGTCATTGGCATCTAGAAAAGCTTCCATTCTCATTGCCCAAATATGATAATTTAGGCCATCAAAAAATGGAGGGGCTATAGCAGTAAAAGAGGGTTCAACTTGCATGGTGGTTTGCATTTTGTATAATACTCAATGTTTTTCTCACAGGTCCCACAAGATAATAAAGCTCTGATACCAGTTTATTGATTTTAGAAATAAAACTCTCAAAGAAAGTGTGAAGAAAGAGCGGAGAAAAATATTTTTGAAGGATGATTTTTATTGAGTCTATCATTGAGTATTTAAATACATCAAACCATAATTAAAATAAATAGAAAAATTTGCTAAAATCCCACTAAATCAGCAATTATGTGGCTAACAACTAACATCCCACTAAATCAGTAACTAAATGGCTAAATATTAGGAAACAAACTTTGACAGAAACAAACTCTATCAAATTTATTTTTTTTTAAATGCAACTAATTCTTAAAAAATAGCAACTGCATGTTGACAGCTAATGAGGCATATCTCAACAAAGGTAATGCAAGAATTTGCAAAAAAGATAGAGAAACTTGCAGAGGAGCTACTAGACTTGTTTTGTGAGAATCTTGGACTAGAGAAGGGGTACTTCAAGAAGGCCTTCTATGGATCAAGAGGACCAACTTTTGGCACAAAGGTTGCAAACTACCCTCCTTGCCCCAACCCAAAGCTCATGAAGGGTCTTCGTGCCCATACCGATGCTGGCGGGATCATCCTTCTCTTTCAAGATGACAAAGTAAGTCTCTTCCAGCTTCTCAAAGATAGCCAGTGGGTTGATGTACCCCTAATGCGCCACTCCATAGTCATCAACCTCGGTGACCAACTTGAGGTAAAGTATTAAACTAATACGCTCTGTAAAGTATCAAAACTTAAAAAGCAAAGTCATATTATATTTAATACGTATTTAACATTCGTATCAAACAGCTAGCCCAAAAAAAAAAATAAACATTTGTATCAAACATAGCATACAATATATTTTATCAGGTTACATATTGTATTGTCTTCTGTATTTAATAGACAATTCCTTAAATAGGTAATCACAAATGGGAAGTACAAGAGTGTGGAGCACTGTGTGATTGCATAAAGTGACGGGAGTAGAATGCCCGTAGCCTCATTTTACAATCTAGGAAGTGATGCTATTATCTACCCAGCACCAGCATTGGTGGAAGGAAAGGCAAAAGATACGAACCAAGAGTACCCAAAATTTATGTTTGAAGATTACATGAAGCTGTATGCTACACTGAAGTTTCAAGCTAAGGAGCCAAGATTTGATGCCATAAAAGTTGTAAACTCCACAACTAGCATGCTTCCTACTGCAACAACTTAAGGAGGACATAATTGATTTGGGAAGGGAAAAATAATAAACACAAAAACAAAAACAAAAGGCTTAGGCCTTAATTTCCTACTCAGACAAATTCTTACTATAGTGGGTGAATTTTATTACATCTACTTTAGTGAATAACCAAAATTTTTTAATAAAAATTGCATTCTTTTGTTGTTTTTTTTCATTTTTATGTTGGATTTCTGGTTACCCTTCTTCTGAAGTAAGAAGAGGATAAAAACTAAGTACAGTTTTTAAAAAATATTTAATTTAATCAAAGTTGTGCACGTTTTATAACGAAATGATTATGAAGTAAAAGTGCTTAGTTTATCAAATGCATAACTTATCTTTCTGACAGACAACTTATTTAAAAAAAAAATTAAAATCACAAACTCTATTTCCTGAACTAAATCAGAGGAAATATTCTTCAAAAAAAATTAAAATCACAAACTCTATTTCCTGAACTAAATCAGAGGAAATATTCACCGATAAATTAAAATAAAAGCAAAAAACAAAGGAAATGTTTGATTCCAAGTGATTTATTGATCTCAAGGAAGCATGGTAGTTGTACTAGCAGTGACTCATTTTTTAATGTTTTCTCTTTGTTAATATGAACATGGGTAGCCCTACGTACAAGTCCAAAAATTCAGAAAACTAAAGTCTGCATGGAGAGCCCCATTCGCAAAACGGTCCTTTTAATTTTAGGCTTGTTTACTGAACATTTTAAGATATTACAAAAATGAATGAAAAAAGAAGAGATAATAAAAGTTATTCATTGAAATTTTTTTACTAGATAGTTGTTTGAGCAGTTTATTTACTCCAATATATGAATATTAAAGTGTTTTGATCAATTGCTTAACTAAGTCTTCTGCTGCCGTTAAGGAGGCCAGGAGGACCCTATAACGCCCCACTATTTTGCATGGTTTATAACGTGAAATAAAATTATTTGAGTCAAATTATATGGATTAGTTTAGGTTTTGGTTTCTCACTGAATATCCTCAATGTTTTTGGATATTGGACAAATATCACTTGGACTATCGTTGATATTATAAAAACTCCTCAATCATTGAATTGAAGCTTATTTATCACTTGTGCCACCCCTCGTAGGTAAAGTGTTTGTTTGGTTGATAAGAACCGATACTCGATTATTCTGAAACGCACTTCGAGATTAAACTCTTGAATGTACTAGGATGATGTGAAAGAATGCACCCTTATATGATTGTTTGAGAAAAAAATATTTTGAACAAAATTTGAAAATACACTTATCATAATATATAGGGATAATTATAATAAAGGATCCAAAGTAAAAACAATTATTGTTAAAGACCTATTACCACTTATTTTAAGATGATTACCACTGAGTTTAGCTACAAATAGTTAAACTTAGTAGTAACAGGTTCTTAAAAATATTTTTTTTCACTTCTTGGTCCTTAAACATAATTTTTCCTAATATATATATATATATATATAATTAAAAATAGATATTATTCAAGGTTAAAATTTGAAGTTCGAATAAAATTTCAGTTCTCGATGAGTTGCCTCACAACGTTACGAAGAATTGATTCCAAAATCAGACATAGATTATTTTAAAATTTACTATTTTTATATATGTACATGAATTTACTTTAAGTCAGTTGTCTGTGAATTGGCGACTCTTAGTGCAGATAATTGACTAGGAAAATATTTGAGTTTTATTAGTAATTCGTTAATTTGATTTCGATGAGTGCAAATCATGCCCCCTCCCCTACCCCCCCACCCCAAAAATAAAAGAAATAAAACGATGAAATTCTTAGTTCTTGAAATTCGTTTGACAATGTCACAATCTCGTGATTTTATTAAAAGCTGTTGGCTGTTGCATTCTATGTATATATATATATCTATATATCCATATACACGTACAATAAAAACATTTTTTAAAACAATAAAAATTATATTTGGTAGATATCTCATAATGTCTCTTTTAATAATAGAATATGGATAACATATTTAGTAAAATTTTTAAAAATTGTTGTAAACATGTAAAATGAAAATAGATTAGTTTATATATTTGAAAGGATTTTATTTTACATTACTGGAGAGATCTAAGTGTTAGCTTTCATGGACATACAAAATAAAATTTATAATATCCAAACCAAAGGAAATGGGTTGAAATGATAGCTTCAGCCATTGCTTGTATGCTTTGATTTTATGATGAAAATTCTGTGAATATGAAGATCTCAAGGAATGCTTCCAAGCTTTGATTATCACTGGGTGATGGTATTATGCTCAGATGATGTTTTAACCATTATTGGGAACCCCTATATCTATAGCCATAATTTTCAATGGCAATTTTATCATATTATTAAAGAAAATGCAATGTTGCAGAGTGGGGTGTGCATGTCCTGATGCATCCCATGATTTTCAGACCACAATCAAGTTGCTACATGTAAACATGGCTTGCCATGTTCAGATGTGTGACGTGGCTCAATTTTCAACCACATTTATGCAACGTCTCACATTCTCCCACTTGATTGGAAAATTATTATACAAAATTGCTTCTTAAGATTCAATCATTTAATTGAAACCAAATGTACGAATTATAGTGGTAGTTCCTCTATAGATGAGCAATACCTTCCATGCATTACAATGCATTTTGTTTCCTTACCCACTATCTATTGACTTTATGAATAAGCTTTATCCTTATTATGGGTCCTCTTAATGCCATTATTCTCAAAACTTGTTGTATACACAAAATGAGAAAAAAAAACTAGAATGAATAAAAGCTTTATTACAAATTATATACATATAGTATATACATCAATAACACAAGGTGGAACCAAATCCCATTCTAGATACATGATCCCTAAACATTACTGCTGGCATGCTTTTTGTTAAAGGATTGTCAATCATCAACTCAGTGCTAATGTGTTCAATGGATACTTTATTTTCATTGACATGTTCCTGAATGGCTAAATACTTAATGTCAATATACTCACTTTTACTTCCACTTTTATTGTTCTTAGCCAAAAAAAATAGCAGTTGAATTGTTACAATATATTTTCAATGGTCTAGAGATAGCGTCAACAATTCTAAGCCTAGATATAAAGCCCTTAAGCCAAGCACCATGTGAAGTTGCTTCAAAATAAGAAATGAACTTTGCCTCCATAGTAGAAGTAGCAGTCAAAATCTACTTTGTGCTCTTCCAAGATACAACTTCGCCAGCTAACATGAAAATATAGCTTGATGTTGATTTCCATGAATCAACATATCTAGTGAAGTCCAAATTTGAGTAGCCAACTACCTTAAGGTTCTCAATCCATCTGTACATCAACATGTAGTTCTTGGTACCCTTAAGATGCCTCATTACCTTCTTTGCCGCTTTTCAATGATCTAGACCTAGATTACTATGATATCTGCCTAACATTCCAACTACAAATGCAATGTTAGGTCTTGTGCAAACCTAAGCATACATAAGGCTTTCGATAGTAAAAGCATATGGAATATTATGCATATGTTCCCTTTCTAAATCATTCTTCGGGCATTGATTCAAATTGAACTTGTCACTTTTTACAATATGTGCTACACTTGGTAAATAATTTTTTATCAGAAATCTCTCTAAGTTATTATTGTATAGGTTTCTTATAACAGACCCAAAATACATTAAGTTCTGTCTCTATGGATTTTAATGACAATGACATAAGATGCCTTATCCATATCTTTCATATCAAAATTCTTAGAAAGAAACTGTTGCACCTTACATAGCAATGCCTTATCATTGGTTGCAAGTAATTTGTCATCTACATAAAACACAAGGAAATAGATTTTACTTCCACTGACCTTCTGGTATATGCGCTGATCTATGACATTCTCCACAAATCCATATGAGGATTTAACATCATGAAATTTTAAGTACCATTGGCGGGATGCTTGTTTTAATTCATATATGGATTTTTTAAGCTAGCACATCAAATGTTCACTAGCACTAAAGAAGAATCCTTTAAGTTATTTCATATATACCTCTTCCTCTAGTTCCCCATTTAGGAATGCCATCTTCACATTCATCTAATCTACTCCAAGTCAAAATGGGCAACTAATGCTATTATTATACAAAGAGAATCTTTCTTAGATATAGGAGAAAAGGTTTTTATGAAATCAATTCCTTCCCTTTGAGTGAATCCCTTAGCCACAAGTCTTGCTTTATATCTCTCGATGTTGCCTAATGAGTCTCTTTTTGTCTTATAGACCCATTTGCATCCAATGGCCTTAAAGCCATTAGGTAACTTGATGAGATCTTAGACTCTATTAGACGCCATGGAATCTATCTCATCTTTCATAGCATTGTGCCACAGTTTAGATTCTCTGCAACTAATGGCTTGTGAAAATGTTTTAGGATCATTCTTAGCTCCTACCTATATTGTAATGAAATTCTTATAGATACACAACATAATCACTAAGAATTGTTGACTTTCTCATCCTAGTTGATCTTATTAATGTTGATTCAATATTCTCTTAGGGAGCATGTTGTTTAATTATTTGTTCAACAATCCTTAGAGGTTGTTCATCAACCTGACCAACTTGGTTATGGTCAATAGGTTGTGGATCTTAAATAATTGGTTGTTCAATGCTTGTTTGGACTTGAGGGGCATGTATCATAATAAACCTATCACTTGATGTAAGAGTTTGAATATCAAACTGATCATTTTTAGAACTTAAGTTCTAAGTTTGATCACTCTTACTAACCAAGTCATTCTTAAAAAAATTTGCATTTTTTGATTTCACAATTCTAGTACTGTGAGATGGACAATAAAATCTATATCCCTTAAACCTTTCAGCATACCCAATGAAATAGTCACTAATAGTCTTAGAGTCCTACTTCCTCTCTTGTGAATTATAAACCCTAACCTCAGATGGGCATCCCCAAATGCACATATATTTTAAACTTAGTTTCCAACCTTTGAACAACTCAAATAGCGTCTTTTTAGCCTTGGTTAGAACCCGATTGAGAATATACACAACAGTTTTAAGGGTTTCAGTCCACAAAGATTTAGGAAGTTTGGAACCAGCCAACATGCTCTTCACCATGTCTAACAATGTTTGATTTCTTCTTTCAACTACATCATTCTAGTCAGGTGACTCAAGCATAGTGTATTAGGCAACAATCCTATGTTCTTGAAGAAATCTAGCAAATGGATTTGGTGCTTGTCCACCTTCAGTGTACCTACCATAATACTCTCCACCTCTATTTGATCTCACCATTTTGATTTATTGATTGCATTGTTTCTCCACTTCTGCCTTAAATATCTTAAAGGAATCTAGTGCCTCATTCTTATTATTAAGCAAATAGAGATACATGTATCAAGAATAATTATCAACAAAGGTGATGAAGTATTTTTTTTGAGTTCAAATCTGAACTACAAATATCCATATGTTTGATTATTAATATGCTAGAACTCCTCTAAGCACTTCTCTTAGTCTTATTATTTTACTTTTCCTTAATGCAATCTACACAGATATTAAAACCAGTAAAATCAAGAGTATTGAGTACTCTATCTTTTACTAATTTTTTCACTCTTTCTATTGAGATATGACCAAGCCTACAATGCCATAACATAGAGGAATCTTTATTAGTAACATTTTTCTTAATACCTATACTACTAGAAACATGCATTGAGTCATAAAGGTTACTATCTCATAATTGAATTTGGAATAAACCATCACAAAGTGTACCATTGCCAACAATATTAGATTTATAAAATAATTTAAATCCATTACTTAAAAATTTAAAATAATATCCTAATGGTACAAGTTTGGAAACTGAAATCAAGTTTGTAGAGAAACTCAGTATATAAAATATCTTCTCCAAATTCAAAACAAAACCAGAATCAAGTACTAATCTGTATATTCCTATGGCTTTAACAGTTGAATCCATCTTATTTCCTAGATAGATGTGTTGCTCACTGTTCACTAGCTTCCTTTAGTTTAAAAAGCCCTGTAAGGTATTAAAGATATGAATTATTGAGTTAGAATCAATCCACCATATATTACTACTAGTGTCTATTATATTATATTCATAACAAAAATATGAGATTGAGTTACCTTTCTTTTGAAGCCAAGTCTTGAATTTGACATAATCCGTCTTCATGTATCTCTTCTTTTTACAGAAGAAACACCTAGACTCTTTCTTAAAGTCCTTAGAGATGGGAATCTTGCCCTTCCATTTCGTCTTACCCTTTCTTTTCTTCTTTCCATGTGTCATGTAACACCTTCATTTCTAACTCATGCTCTACATCCCTTACAAGCATATGTGAGACACTTTCTTAAAGTTGCAACATGGCTAAAAATTCATTTCGGTGTCATGTGGCCCATGTGAGCTCATACTATTCCCCCTCATATTTAATTTCATTGTTACAACTCATTCGTATCATAAAAACTAGCTCACAACCCATGGAAACCGAAAAGAACCATGGAACATGCATATTCCTCCTTGGCCAGAATTGGCCCCATTTCTAGGCAAAGTTTGGAAATTCATAACTAAATCTAAAAAAATCATAAATATATAATCTTGGTCATTCTGGAAATCTTAGACTGTCTACTTCATGATAAAAATATATAAAAGTCATAAAATCCCACACACAACACGTTTGACGCGTGAAATCATCTGCAGGTCGGAGGGGATTCTGATACTGTCACAGTTTACTGATATGAACTTTAAAAATTCTAACTAATTACATAAAAATCCAATGCATGTAAATGATACCACTATAGAAAGATGTGGATGTTAAATAGAGAGTAAAAATATCGCCAGATCAGTTCATCAAGCCAAACTCTCGGAAATCGATGGAACAGTACCTCGGGTCAGGCAAGATGACTGATGCTGGGCAGAAACTTCGAAAATGCATATCTTCCTCTCTAGACCTCCAAATGAGGTGATTCCAGATGCTACAAGTCACTGTGACTGTCTAGTTTTTTTATATAAACTTTCATAGCCATTGGACCACGTTTGCCCCTCGGATGACACAATTTCCCAATTAACCAAATGAACAGTGCATATGAAAATCCGAATTTCTGATACCAACTTTGAAAAATCATAGAAAATTCCACAGACCTCCAAATGACTTGATATTTAGCTTCCCAAATATCTCTAGATAAGATCTAGTCACATGCCAAATTTCAAGGCAAGGAGAGGTCATTTGGTTAGATTTGGACCTCATGGGCAAAATGATCAATTTCATGTGTTGAATGAGGCTTTAAGGGTTCAAATTTGCCTCTTCTACCTCTAAGGCTCTATGAGCACGTGGGAATGCATCCACATAGGCTATTAATCATGGCTCAAGTGTCTAACAACCCAGATTTGCAAAACTCACTCTCCCACACCAACACATACACTCACAGGGAGAATGCTAGATCTTACCATTCATTGCAAAACTTGCTACATCATGCACCATGAGTTCAATTCTCATATATATATACATTGAATACATCTATTTACAAATGTTTATATGTGCTACATCATGTACATCATATCATTAGATTACATCTCTTAACTTAACTACAAAATAGTGACAAAATGGCTCTTTATAGTGTCTTCACCAAACTCCCTAGCTTCAAGCTTGGTGGCTTCCATCTCTTGTCTCACTTGGTCCATCTAGCATGTTAGGATGGTGGAGAGGGGGAGTGAGATTCAAAGAATCTCAATAGCTCATCTCTCATTCAATCATACACAAAGCATGCAACAAGTCTCACAATGTATGCATGGGCATATTAGCATGTGAAATCATAAGAAAAGCATTTTCAACATTTGAGTAGGCCATACATAAGAAAAGAATTTTCAACATTTGAGTAGTCCATACATAACATACAAAAGCTTGCCAAGTAAATGGATTAGCCTCATCCATTCAGTTGTGGATTTTGGACTTGCCTCACCCATTCTTTAAGAGGTTCTTAGACTCAACCCTTGCTCTTGGGAGTCAACCTCACTTTTGGGAGACTCTTTACTTTATCTCAACCAACTTTAGGGTTCTTGGTTCATCCTAACCATAGCTAGAGGGTTATTGGCTTTACCATACTTAAGCAAACCAAGGCAATCAGATAAAATATCATTGAAATACATAAGGCATCATCATGCTAGCATACTTCTCATGGTTCAAAACATGCATACACACAAGCAAGACAATGTAAGCACACATTTTATGCATGAGAGAAGGTGGAGAGAGCTACCTTATTGGCTAATTACAAGCTTTCCCTTTCAATTCGTCTCCTCCCTTGTTGATTTCACAAACACCACTAGATGGGAGTGCTTCTCTTGAGCCTAGACACACAAGAACATAGAATTACTCTCTTAACACTTTATTCATAAAGCTAGGGATTTCTTTCTAGTAAACCCTACCAAGCATATAAGAGCTAGGGGTTCTTTCTCTCACTAGAAATTCACCAACTCTCCTTCCTCTCTCAAGCTCTCAAGAAAGGAAGCAAGAAAGAAGTAAGGATATATGAGTCTTGGTCTTCTTCAAGAGGGGTTTTCTATTCTCCCTCCTCTGAACCAAGCTCAAAACCCAACTACTTCCACTAACCAAACCATAGGAAGAGAGGGAAAGGAAAGAAGATCAATATTCTAAGAGAAAAGCCATGCAAAGCTTTACCTTTTCTTGTTCTTCCTTCCTCCTCTAGGTTTCTCTCTCTCTCCTCCTCCTTTTTCTCTGTCTCAGAGGGAGCTTAAGTCAGTTGGAAGGAGAAGAAATGAATTGGGGCGTTTTAATAAGTCAAATCATCTTTTTTTCATGCTTTTCCGGACTAACCCTCGCTATAGAGAGCCATAACCCTCGCTACTCCAGACCCCTGCCTTCGCTACAAAGCGCTCTACGGCGAGCAACGCCCTAGTTTTTGTATAGGGTGCCCGCACTCACTATAGCTAGAAGCATTTTCGCTATAGCGAGAAGGCACTCTCGCTATAGCTAGACCATTTCTCGCTATAGCGAATAGGTACATTCACTATAGCTAGGCTGTAGCTAGCAGACTTAGAAAATTTTCAGCCTCTCAAAAATTTTTCAGCTTTTTCTCTTCTTCTTTTCTTCTTCTTTCTTTTCTTTCTTTTCTTCTCTTTTTTTCTGATTGTTACATGTCATTATATGTGCACTTTCACCCATCTTTTCTATAAGCCTTCCTTCTTCTTGCATGCACATGGTTAGAAGTTCATTGATTCACCATTTCTCTTTATATATGTTGTAGTAGATTTTAAAAGGCCCATATTGTTGTGGTGAAGAATTCAAGATATAGTGCACAAGGAAAGATTCTGACATTTCAACCTCAAGTGTTTTCAATTAAGCTACTATATCCCTCATCTTCATGATGTGCTATCGCACACCTCTTATGTTGGTGAGTTTCATGGATAATAACTTTGCCATTAGGGTACTTACCAAAGTCTTGTCTGAGAATTCGAACTATTCATCAATAGTCTTGAGCAAATTTTGAACATTTTGATGCTCTCCGATAAACCCATGAATATTAGTTGATATTTTAGTCTTAATATACATCATATTGAAGTGATTGGATCGCTCCTAATGTTCATAAAGGTTTAAGGCTGATACACTACTAGTATCGATGGGTTTAGGAGGTTTATTTTTTCTAATTACATCATCAACATCCATCCACCCTAATTAGAAAAGTATTTTCTCCTTTCAAATATTATAGTTATCTCTAATTAATTTATGAACTTCAAAATTAGAAATATTTAAAGGTTGAAAAGCTACACAAATTTATATGTTATATCAATAATTTAAGATAAATAAATATGGGAAAATTATGTTTAAGGACCAAGGAGTGAAAAAATTTATTTTTAAGGACCTGTTACCACTAGGTTCAACTGTTTGTTGCTAAACTCAATGGTAATCATCCTAAAACAAGCTGTAACAGGTCTTTAAAAATAATTTTCTTTACTTTTAGGTCCTTTATTATAATTCTCCCAATAAATATTCTAAATGACATGTTATGCCAATGCAATGCATGTCAATTCAAACTATGAGCTTAATAACAAATAAAACTACTTGTGGGCTAAGTTTTATTTAATTCGATTCATACACTATGATAAAACTAGTAAATTATAGTCTTCTCTTAATCTTTGTGGGCAAATCGAGAAAATAAAAATTTACTATTCTATCCTAATTGATCATATGAAATATGATAATATTCCTATAGGATAATGTTTAGCATATTAAATATGATTAATTACAATTTGATATCATTTTTCTTTATGTGATTATAACACTTATTGTATAATTTTAAAATAATTAAAGGTACTGTGACTAAACTTTAATTAAATTAAAATTACACAAATCACATGACACCTTAATAATATTACATGCTTGAATATAACTTAATGTATAAACAAGCATTACATAATGAGAATTTGAATAATTAATCAATTAGTCAACTAAACAAGATGTGACTAATTTGATCAATTAATATTCTCCCTTTAAATTAATCTAAATGTACCATAAATATTGCCTAAAAATTAATCAACTAAAATTAAATGTAATTTAAATGATACCATAAATTAATTTCTATTCTTAAATATGTCAAAATTGCCTAAAATAAAGTTTTCCAAAATTTAGGCAAAATGTAAATGCACAAAATTAGTTTTACAATAATTTTTGACAAAGGAATAACTAAATATTGTCAAAAATTAAATTAAGTTTGTCCAAAACAATTTTACCAAAATTTGGATAAATTTAAAAATGTACTTAATAATTTTAAACAAAATAAATGGCCAAGAAAATAAATTATTAGAAAATTTTAAATTAAATATTGGCCAATGAAATAGTTTGTTCAAATTTTTAAAATTTAAACACAAAATAATAGGGAAAATTATAACAGAGGACCCAGACTAAGTAAATATTATTATGAAGGACCTAAAAATTCAATAATATTCCTAAGGACCAAATGAAATTTGATGGACAAGAATGCCCTCTATTAATAAGCCTTATAAAACCTGCGCAATTTACTCCATCAGGTCTTCTCCTGTCATTTTTGTTCCTCATAAGGTCCAGCTTCCTCTATGATCGTCCTCTTTTGTTTCTAGAGCTATCTGCCCTTTAGTTCGTCATCCTTTTTCCTTTTCATTTCTTCATCCTTCATCCCCCAATTTCATCTACCTTTCATCAAGTTCTCTTGTCATCCCGCATCTTGTTATTTGCAACTACTCATAGTCATAGTGTGAGCAGAGTATAACAGAACGACCTAAATATGATAATATTAAAAGCCTTTTTGTATGATTGAGTAAGTAGCAATTTATGATATGCTATGTCTCTCAAATTCTTATGGTTAATGGCAACTTCTTCTTCCTGTGCTTGTTAAGGATAGTCTGCACCTAGAGTTATAAGGAGTTTTAGATGTTTAATAGGTTTACTACTATTGTTGTTGTTTTGTTCCATCTGAGAAAGAATGCAATAACTATTAGAAATATTATTACTTCTTTTTAGGAATATTACAACCTACTTTTAGCTTTATTCCTATTGATATTGTTGTTTTGTTTTTAAAAATGACGAATAAGTCTAAAGCTTTCTTATTTTTTTAGGTGTAGTTGTGATGAGTAGAGGATGAAAAATCAAATGTCAGGTGAGGTGTTCTGCTACTTTCATATGGGTGGATAAATTTTAAAAGATTCAAGCCGGAAGATCCACTATAAGGGGGGTCAAATGGGTGGAAGACTGATAAAGGAAGGTATATCATTAAAGAACTAAGGAGAGAAGTAAGATTATGCATGGATTGTGATAACAATGAAATAGAAATAAAATACATTTTGAAATTTAATGTCTCTCAGCTATTAGACTTGGTGGATAATAATGGTGTACAACAACTTATCAAATACAATGATCAATGTGCACATATATATATAATCAATGGGGAACAAACCAAAACATTGCCATTCCACTTGGTAATAGATTGAAAAATTAGTTTTGTATGACTTGTCCAGTAAATATCTACTATATGTTATAATTTTAATTTGTATACTTGGGTATCACCCCTAGATTAACAAAATGTGAAATGAATGAAAATGTAGAATGAATTTAAATTCTGTTCATTCCACTATTGGGTATCCTTCCAACTAGGAACTTATACTTCATCCATGTGTAATACAAAGTATTCCTTTACCAATGCTTGAATTAAATTCTGCCAAATGGACAGATTTGATTGTTGGGTGCAGGCAAATTTTTTCAAATGTTGTTGAATTCAGACAAGCACTGTATAAGTATAGCATTGCTCATAAATTTGGATATACTTTCCTAAAGAATAGCCTCCACAAGATGATTGTTAAGTGCAATGTTGATAGATGCAAGTGGAAGCTAACAGCGTATGCAGTGACTAACAGAATTATAATGTCCAGTTTTTGTTAAACGACGAAAATGGATGCGTTTTCAAAGCAAGCCTCTTGAGATGAGTTATTTAAGACCAAAAAAATTAGAATAAAATTTTAAATAATAGAAAATGAGGATTAAGCCCTGAGTTGCCTAGAAACCGAGGTGTAGTAATTCAAAAAATTTGCTGAAAGGCTAGTGGCATTTCTATAAATAAGTGTAATTTTGGAAAAATACATAGAAGGGCTTTTTAAATGAAATTTTTAAGTTTTCTGGGATTCTCAGAGGCTTTGAAAACTATAGAAACCTCGGGACAGTTAAAACCCCTCCGATGTATGTTTTTTAATGCCGGTTGACCCAAATATTAACCGATTTGTTCGAGAAGATTTTAGCTCTTATTTGAGTGATTCCAAAGGAATTTTACTAAATTGGGAACCTAAATTTTATAATGAAAAAGATGGTTCTCAAAAAGGAGCTAAAACGAAGCCGAAATGAAATTGCCATTATGGAAGGACAAAATGAGAATTTTTGAAATCTTTATGTTCTTGAACCTTCCTTAAATGGGATGCCTCTCCTTCTCCCATTTTAATTGACTTACTTCTGCCTAAAAATAGAGAGGAAGACCAGAATTTTCAGGCACACAAGGGAGGAGGCAAAAGAAGGAGAAAAGGCCAAGAAAAAGGTATAGAATTTGTGGATTTTCTTAGTTCTTCCTTAAGCAAAGTTGTTCTTCTCCTTCTCTCCTTTCCTCTTATGATTTTCTTGAAATATTTGGTGCTATTTTGGGGGTAGAACAGAGAGGAAAAATTCGTGTTTGAGGTGAGGCAGCCAAGGAAAGTGAAAAGTGACCAAGAAAGAGTAAGAAAACAAGGTAAAATTTTCATTTCTTAGTCGCTTCTTCCTCCCCCTTCCTCTTACATAGTTTGGCCACCATGAGCCCAATCTCTAGGGGATGTTTTCTATCCAAACCAAGGAGGGATTAGAGGTTTTAAAGTGCAAGGATTAAAAATATATCATTAGAATCAAGTAAAAAGCATTAGGAAACAAGATACACTAAGTAGGGATTCAAGTGCTCTCTTGAAAATCTGATTTGATATAATTGTTCCTAAACTTAAATGAGTATTTGGATGAGTCCCTAAGATCCCTAAGAACCTCCCCATATGCATCTTCCACCAAGAAAATAAAACAAAGTCCATGGATGCCATAATGCTTCCTAGGTTCAGCCAAGAAGGGTTTGCATACCTAGGGAGAGTTTTAATTTGTTCTAACCCCATTTTTAAGTCATATATTATGAGTGAAGATGAGGGGAGGCCTTAGGAAAAATTTAGAAACCATAGAAAGTGGGTTGGCCTTATATATTTCATAATATGACCTAAAGAAGCAACATGTAGTTAGGCTCTTTTTTTAATTGTGTGATGACTCTAAGAGGTTTAAAAGGAGTCAAGAATCATATTTGAAAGGAAAGAATGGAGCCTAGAACTTATTTGATGGGTGTTACTTCATTAGGTGTATTCTTGGAAATATAAAGGGGTTTTTAGATGAAGTTAGTATGTAAGAAAGATGTGTGGCCTTAGAATTAATTCCATGAACCTAATTGGCTTCCATAAATTGTGTTTAGGCCAAAAGAAATCATTCCCACACCTTTGTGGGTGTGAGGCCAAAGAAGGGAGAGGAAATTCAAGAGAAAAAGTGTGTGCTTGCTTCCAAGATAGTTCACTTCTCCTTCTCTCATACATGGATGTATGCTTGACTTGTCTTTGAATGTGCGTATGTGTGTTTTAAGCCATAAAAAGTATTCTAACATGCTTTCATAGGCCATGATACCATGATAATGTATTATATTTTCAAATGATGTTTGTTATGCTTTCTTGGTTTAGCTTGAGTGTGGAGAGGCCAAGAACTCTTAACCATGATGAGGATGAGCTAAGAACCCTTAAGATTGGTTGAGACAAAGTGAAGAGTCTCCTAAAAGTGAAGTTGACTCCCAAGAGCAAGATTGAGTCAAAAACCTCTTAAAGAAATGGGTGAGGCAAGTCCAATATCCATAAGTGAAAGGGTGAGACTAATCCATTCTCTTGGCAAACCTATGGATGCCTTGTATGATTTACTCATATGCCAAGCTTGCTTCTCGAATGTTCATATCATCCATTATGCTCATGCATGCATTTTCAAGACTTGTTTTGCATATATTATGTGTGATTGAAAGGAAATGGAGCTATTGGAATTCTTTGAATTTCATTCCCTCCTCTCCAATATTTTAACATGTTAGATGAACCAAGAGAGCAAGGAAATAGGAGCCAACCACTTGAGAGATAGAAATGTGACATCAAAGTGCATGGATTTTGTTCTTTAAGACCATATAGATGGCAAATGATGTAATCTATCATTGTATATAACCTATGACCCCTTAAACATGTATAATTATGATAATATGTTATGTATAAATGAGATATTTTGTTATGTGACTATTAGAATGTAAATTAAGTATGTTATGGCAAACTAGTTTCTTGAATGGCTTTGTGCAATTGTGTATAAATGGAAGTGAAATAGCCAAATTGAGATACATGAGGTTTGGGACCATTTGGGAAGCTCATACAAGTCATATTCATACTTTTAGACTTGCCCAAAATGTACCAAATATCAAAGGAAATCATTTGGACACCTTGGTATCTTATATGGGGCAAAAATTGACCATATTGAAAACCTATACCACTTTTTATCTAAATGAGCTCTTCTTGATCTGAGATTTAACATGCAATTAGAGCTTATTGAGAAATTTTTGATAAGCTAAAGTGTATAATTTTTAGAGGTCTAGGGAATATTTGATGAATTTTCAAAGTTGAAAAATGTTTTGAAATTGGTCAGGATACTGTTCACACTGGTCTGAAAATAAATTCTGTCACTCAGGGGCCAAATGATGTCCAATTGCTACAAAATTTTATAAGAAAAAACTATACATTCCCAGTGACTGTACTAACTAGAAACACCTAATTTGGAGGTCTAGAGAGGAAGATATGAATTTTTAAAGATTCTGCCCAGTATCAGGTGTTTAGATTGACCTCATGTACTGTTTGATTGGATTTTGATGCGTCGACGTGCTTGAATTGGTCTGGAGTTATTTTTTCCTTCTAGCTGACATTTGTATATTTCTAAATTGATATTATTTTCATAAATTGGATTTTTTTGGAATTAATTAGATATTTTTGAAATTTGTAGTAGAAACTTGTGATAGTACCAGCAGCTAGCCAGACCTCTACACCTTTTCGAATGTCAAACGTCTTCCGTGTTGTGTTTCATGGCCTAGACATATTTTTACCATAATGTAGACACCTGCAGCTTCCTAGAATGGCAAAGAATGCATGATTTCTATTTTTTTAGAATTAGTTATGATTTTCCAAAGTTTGTGATAGAAAAGGGAAAATTTTTAGCCGAAAATACAACTACATATTTTATGCTTCCCTTTGCTTTCCACGAGTTATAGGTCACTTTTGATGATGGAAATGAGTTGTATCTATGTAAGTAAATATGAGAATGTGATACATGAGCTCACATGGTCCACGGGACATTAAACAAAAAGTTTATACGCGATGCAACGCTAAAATATTCATTATTTTAGTCACTTTTTTTTACTCCCACATTGAAATGCATGAAATGAAGCATGAGAATAGCTGAGGAATATATGGTGTTACATTTATTAACACCTGCCCTATGGATATTGTCCTTGGTAGGTGGCTTCTCCCATTAGCTCTGGGGCTTTGTTCTTCCTGAAAGATGGCTTCTCCCATTAGCTCTTAGGAAAACGTGTCCACATGGGGAGAGTACTACTCCCACTTATAAGGCCCTAGCCCAGGGTCTTCCTACCTAATGTGGGACTTTACATTGCTTGCAGAGGTTCCCTTTATGTCACCCATAAGAGTCACTTCATAGGTAAGGCTTGTAAGTTCTATCTGCAACGTCAAAAGATCTTCAGCAAAGTCATAAGTAAAGTTCAGGAGTCTTTTATACATTTCCTTGATACCTTTCAAGGTTCCCACAATAATAGTTAGTTCAAAGATATCTAAGAACCCTCAACACAATTGATATTCAAGGAGAATTAGAGTTGAGGATCTAAATACGAAAAAAATTTCTTTGCAGGACTTATTACCACTGGGTTTAGGATAAATTACCATTGACTTAAAGTAAAACACCTTAAACCCAATGGTAATGGGTCCTTCATAGTAGAAAAACCTCAACTCCAATTCTCCTTTGAGTTAATTCAAATATAAGAAGTGGTATCAGATGGTGAAATACGAACTCTAAAGGGAGTGTGTGTGGGCCTTTAGTATTAAAGATTCCTTACATCCAAAAGTAATATCAGAATAATTGGCAAATTACCAAATAATCGTATAAGCCTATACAGTAGCTTACCAGTATTATCATATATAGCCAAATAGAGAGTAGCTTACTTGAACATGCTCCTTCTCAAGCTTAACCCTTTTCTTGGATGTGTTGTTTGGTCCAAAACTTGATAGCATTAGTATTGCTGGGGACAACTACATCTCCAAGAGGAAAATGCTATAGGAAAAAATACTGACCAAAATTGAACTTGTTATATGTGTGAAATAATAGGTCAAATAAATATATAGGTAACAAACCATACCATTAGGAGTGGCAAATATCCTCTAATGCTCTTCTTCTTTACTCCTTTACATGGAGCTATTTTAAAGCTTACCACTTCTTTCACAAGGGTACATAGGACAAATTCTACCCAGTCATACGTGTCTAATTGGTCAATGTCCTTAATTGTAGGAAGTAGTTTATCATTCACGTATAAGCTAGATGTTGGGCATAGGAATATCCCTAAGACAAATAGCAAAAAAGCCTACTTGAAATCTCTGGTAGCCTTGCCTCTTAATATAATATCTTTCAAATCCTTTAATTTTTTTCCTTGAACTTTCTTTTAATTGTAGCTATGCCTTTTCCCTCTAAACTATCATATATAAGCTGGCCACCGATAGGAATGCCCATTATGTCATGGATATCTTAGGCTTTGAGTGGTATTTGTTTATCTTTGATTAATAGTGATCTAGTTGGAATATCAAAGGCTACAACAAGCTCTATGCAAAAGTCCCTTGACAGGGTTTGGAATACCAAATCTAGCAATTTTCCAAACCCCATTTCCTTCACCAATTTATTATGCACAGTATTATTTTTGATAAATTCTACAGCTTCCTTGAACTAAGAGGACGAGCACCTTATCCCAATTGGTATCCATAGAATACAAATAATTCAATAACATAGCATAAACTCATTAAATAAGGGATTTCAGGGATGCATAATAATGAATATTTTCTTACACGAGAATTTCTTGGAACATGATCCTTCTTATACTCCATTTGCTATTCATATGTTTCATCCTTATACCTCTTTTGCTCACTTGGCTCCAAGTTCTTCTACTCTACTAGGACTGCAGCATTCCCCTGTAAAAGGATAACAAACAATCTTACTCATTTTCTCACCATATTTTGGACATCATTTGCTCTACAACAATTATGTTGCTTACCTCTTTAACATTGTGGAACTTTCCTTTATTTTTTCTATAAAATTTAGCCCTAGAAATGAAAACATCCACCTGATTAAATCTTTTTTCAATTATCATAAATCATCACCATGTCATAAAATATAAAAAAAGATCACTTGAACTTCTACAATCTAGATCTGTATTTGTGTAAGGTATTGTCTTTATCTTCCATGGTACTCTATCCTAGTAGTTACAAATTAATACCCTTCAACCACAGCCATAAACAACCAAAGAAACCACTAATAATCTCTTCCTATACAAATAACCAAGTGTGATTGACAATGACTCCACACATGTCAGCTAGAAGTAATACAACCATTGCATTATAACTAACAAGCAAAATAGGAAATTTGTGTAGTACACATGCTTGTCATATATGTTGTATTATATAATTAAAATTATGAAGGTTCTATACTCAACCTCCATTAATAATTAATACATTCATTTTGCCACATTATTACCAGCTTTAGTGTTGTAACCTACTACTACCAAGTTTAGGTGTGTTACTATTGTACCTAATGACAAATACTGTCATGTTTAGGGATATTCACACATACTGCCCTACTTCATTTGAGCACATTTAGAGCTGTGCTTTGCTATTGAGCTTTAGCCATACGACCACTAAGTTTAAGTGTTTTCTAGTTCATTTAAGGAAATTTATCAGGGACCATAGATAACTGTTACTACCATGTTTATGGATATTACTCATGTACTCAAGGACATTTACTACTAGGTTTTAGGAACTATCGTTTACTATTGACTTTTAAGTGCTTTACTTCTAACTCTAGTTATATTACTACTAAATTTTAGCAAATTTATTGCCATGTTTAGGGATTTACCATAACATACTTAAAGTTTTAGAACTCTTACTCTTAGGTTTAAGAACTTTGCTAATAGAATTAGGGAATTTTACACCACCGAGTTCTAGACCCATTACTAGCTACTGGATCATCAAAACTTATCCCCCAACTTATCCTATATCCCAAATCCTAAATCATAGTTTCAAACAATATCTAATACACAATAGCATTCATCCAAAGCCAAATGGAATTTCACATCCATAAGTCTAAAACTAGAGCCTTGTCATTCACTGCCTAAATTCCCTTTAACAACGATACCCACATTTGATTTTGATGTAAAAGCATGTAAATATTAGCATTTGTGAAGGAATGAAAATGCGGATCTTTGGACCTATCACATGAGAAGGAGAGGTGCTGCTTATGTTGCTTTTAACAGATTTTCGAGTGCGAGAGAACCCATCAAAGGCTAGTACTGGCATGCATCATTCAAACCGTTGAAGGATGCCTCTCCAATGAGAAGCTATCTATGGATTTTTAGTGATTGGTTGCGAAAGAAAACTTCCAACAATTTTTAGTTACCAAGTACAGGAGAAACAGTTGAATGCTCGGCAATGGAAGGAGGGAGAAGCGACCAACATCTGGAGGGCAAAGAGCACGTTTGGATTCGATTTGATTTGAATGGCTTATTCAACAGAGAAGAGAAGGGTATTTTTGTTTGTCAAATTTTCCTTGGTCTTGCAACATAATATTAATTTTTCAGGTCCTTCATAATAATATTTGCATTGTTTGGCTCCTCCGTACTAATTTTTCTAAAATAATAATTTTGGCCTACTAAATGTTTTGTCAAAAATTGTCAAAAAATCAAACTCAATGGATCATTAATTCAAAAATCTCAACAAGCTCCTAAATTTGGGTTTAAATGGTCCAAAAAAAAAGGTCATACTAGAAAATAATATATATATATAATGAATCAAAACATATACAAAACCATGAAATGAAAGCCCATATCAGTAAGATTCGGTCCCTCTATAAACGTAAGAAACACGATGTTTGGTTCTCTGTAAACATAAAAAATGGGCTAGATACAAAAGGAAGTCTCTGAAATAAAAGGAATTGGGGCCAAATAAAATTACGATAAAATTCTAATAATAGAAAATAAGGATCTGAGCCTTGAGTTGCCCAGAAATCAGGGTCGAAGTGATTCAAAAAATTTGTCAAAAGACCAGTGGCATTTTCGTAAATAAGTGGACTTTTTGGAAAACATACAGGAGGGTTTTTTTAATGAAAGTTTTGAGTTCTCCAGGGTTTTCAGAGGCCCTAAAAATCATGGGAAGCCCCAGGACTGGTAAAGACGCTCCGGTGTAATTTTTCCAATGTCGGTTGACCCGAACTTTGATCAATTTGTTCGGAAAGGTTTTAGCTCTGATTTGAGTGATTCCAAAGGCATTTTATTAAATTGGGAACCTATTTTTTATGATGGAAAAGATGGTTCTCAAAAAGGAGCTAAAACGAAGGAGAAATGAAAATGCAAAAAATGAAGGGCAAAATGGGAATTATTAGAATTCTTGAAGCTTCTCCATTTCTCACGTTTCTTCTCCTTTATTTGGCCGACCTTCTTGCTGCCCCAAGATAGAAAAACATTATGCTCTTCTAGGCGCTCCAAGAGAAGAAGAAAAGAGAGAGAAAATTCAAGCTAAAGGTTTCTTGGTTTTTCATGCTTCACCTTGGCTAACCTCTTCTTCCCTTTTTCCTTCTTCTTCTCCATGATTTTTTTGAAGTTGTGAGGGATGTTTTGAAGGGAGAACAGAGGAAAAATTTCGAAAATCAAGTAAGGAGGCCAAAGAAGGCAAAGAACAAGCAAAGAAAAGCAAGAAAATAAGGTAAAATTTCTATTCTTTGATAATTTCTTCCTCCCCCTTCCTCTTGCACGAATTTGGCCACCATGAGCCCAATTCTTAGGGGCTGTTTTCTGTCCAATTCATGGAGGAATTAGGGGTTTTAGGTGGCAAGGATTAAGAATGAACTAATAGAATCAAAAAAGGAGCATTAGGAAACAAGATGGAATCATTAGGGATCCAATTGCTCCCTTGCAAATCTGATTTTATATGAATGTTTTTAGGCTTAATTGAATGTTAAAACATGCTTTTAAGTTCCCTAAGAGGCTCCCCACATGCTTCCTCCTTCAAGAAAATAAGAGAACTCCATGGAAAGCCAATGCACCCATAGTCTCGACCTAAGCAAGTTCACCTAGCTAGGGAGAGTTTTAAATTTTTCTAAGGCCATTTTCAAGTCATATATGGTGAATGAATATAAGAGGAGGCCTTGGAAAAAATTTAGAACTCAAGGAAAGTGAATTGGGGTCATAGGTTCCATATTATGACCTAAAGAAGCAACATGATACTAGGCCCTTTGTTTTAATGGTGTGGTGACTCCAAGAGGCTTAAAAGGAGTCAATAATCATAATTAAGAGGAAAGAATGAGGTCTATAAGTTATTTGAGGAGTGTTGCTTCATTAGGCACCATTATGGACCATAATGAAGCCTATAGAGCAATCTAGGGCTTAAGCAAATTGTATAGCTTTAGAATATGCTTCATGAACCTAATTAGCTCCCTTAAATCATGTCTAGGCTAAGAGAAACCATCTACACTAAATTGTGGGTGTATAGCTGAGGCAAAGGAGGGAAATCCAAGGAGAAAAGTGTGTGGATTTGTACAAGGTAGCTCTCTCCACCTTCTCTCATACATGGATGTGTGTTTAGCTTGTTTAGAATGTGTGTATGTGTATTTTCAAGCTATGAAAAGTATGCTAACATGCCTTTAGATTCCATGACTTCATGATGTCATGTTATGTTTTCAAATGAATGTATGATGTTTGTTTGAGTTTGCTTGAGTGTGGAGAGGCCAAGAACTCTTCCCTTTGGTGAGGATGAGCCAAGAACCCTTGAGCTTGGTTGAGACAAAGTAAAGAGTCTCCCAAAAGCAAAGTCGGCTCCCAAGAGTATGGTTGAGTCCAAAGTGCTTAAAGAATGGGTGAGGCAAGTCCAAAATCCATGAGGAGAAGTGTGAGGACAATCCAAACACTTGGTGAGCTCTTGAATGTCTTGTATGATATGTTCATATGCCAAGCTTGCTTTTTAAAAGTATATGACTTCCATTTTCTCCATGCATACATTTGTAAGGCTTGCTTTGCACATATTATGTATGATTAAATGGGAGATGAGCTATTAAGATTCTTTGAATCTCATCCCCTCCTCTCTAATGATCTAACATGCTAGGTGGACTAAGTAATTATGGTGAAGGAAGCTAACAATCATGAAGAGCAAGGATTGACCAGCTTATGTATTATTTTACCCATTTTAGAACCATAATGATGGTTCATAATGTATATGATGTTGTATATGTACCATAAACCTTAATACATGTGTATATATATACTATTATGTGATGTTTAGATGTATGAAAATGATATATGACCCATGGCACTTATTTTGAGTATGAAATGCCAAAGTGTGCAATATGGAACTTTGATGAAACTATGTATAGGTGTGGGTTGAATGGCTAAAATGAGATGCATGAGATTTGGGACCTTTTGGGAAGCTAACACAAGCGTTAAATGTACTTTTAGACTTGCCCAAAAGGTGCCAAGACCAAGGGAAATCCATATGGCAACTTTGGTACCTTATAAGGAGCCAAAATTAACCATTATGGAACCCTATATCACTTTTTACCCAAATGAGTTAGTCTTAATCTGAGATTTGGCATGCAATTAGGTATTATTGAGAGCTTTCTGGAAAGATAAATATTATAATTTTTGAAGGTCTACAGAATAATTGATGATTTTTTAAAGTTGGCCAAAATTCTTGAAATGGTCTGATGCACTGTTACAATGGTCCGAAATTGTTTTCTATCACATGAGACTCAAATGATGTCCAATTGCTATGAAATTTTATACAAAGAAACTAGGTAATCATAGTGATTCGTGACAACTAGAAGCACCTCATTTGGAGGTCTATAGAGGAAGATATGAATTTTTGAAGTTTATGTCCAGTATCAGTAACTTTGCTCGATCAGAAGTACTGTTCCATTGAATTTTGAGGTCTGGGCTTGATGAACTGATCTAAAGATATTTTTCCTCTCTATTTGACATCCACAGATTTCCAAATTGGTATCATGTATATGGATTGGATTTTTTTGGGATTAATTGGACATTTTTGAAGTTCATATCAGTAAACTATGATAGCATCAAGACCCAGTCTGACCTCCAAAACATTTCACATGTCAAATGCTCTGTTTTTGGGATGTTATGACTTGTACATATTTTTAACATGAAGTAGACATCTCAAGATTTCTAGAATGATCAAGATTGTAGGATTTCAATTTTTTTAGATTTAGTTAGAATTTTTCAAAATTTGCCCAGAAAAGAGGCCAATTTTGGCCGAGAATGAAACCTCATATTCCACATTCCAATTCAGTTTCCATGAGTTGTAGGCATGTTGTTATAATGCATATGAGTTTTAAAAATGTAATTAAATATGAGGATGTATAGCATGAGCTCACCCAGTACACGGGACACTGAATGGATTTTTAGATATGACGAAATGCAAATAAAAGTCTAAATTTTCATGCTTTCTTTATGGGAATCATATATATGTTTCATGATAATTATACTATTCAAAGGCATGAGATGAGATAGAATTATGGTGTTACATTTGTAGTGATCATCATAGTGATCAAATTGTCACACAACACTAGTGAATATGACTTAAGATTGATATTTAACTCATGAAACAAAAATTTTATCCATAGAACATCTACAACAATTGAAGCCATACTTTTATACTCTACTTATGTTCTTGATCTAGACACTATGTCCTACTTTTTCAAAGACCAAGGCAAAAGATTTGCATCAATATAAACATAATAATGTGGTGCTTCTTTAGACATTGAGAAAGCAACCACAACATGAGTAGTTGGATCCTATCTAGGTCAAACAATAAATTTTAGATTCAAAAACTTCTCTTCAATCTAATCATTACAAAACAGTATGCTCAAAGGGTCAATAAACTTCTTTAGCTCATAGCCAATAATGGTTGTAAGAACTTGTTGTTGCCATAAAGGAAAATTATCATCGTTGAATTTGATTGATATTTCGTGAGTAAAGGAAATTGCACCCTTCTTCTGTAAAGATTTCATTATGAAATCTCAATGCTTAATTTTGATGCTCTAATACCATATTAATAGTTTAGTAGAACAAAAAGAAAAGAGAAGAGAAGAAGAGTTCATAATGAAGTGATTTTCTATCATATGTTTTCTGTATGACCATAATTCTAGAACTCATTCCACATGCATGTTAAGCTTCCTTCCATTACCACACAAGAAGAGGAAGGAAAACTCAATAAAATTAATCAATTTCTTTCCGTTGCGTAATGAATAAATTCTTCATTCGATGTCCTATGGACCATATGAACTTATTTGACTCATCTCATATTTAATTTCACTAATACAACTCAAAACCATTTAAGGAAGTCACCTAGAACTTGTGCATAGGAAGTAGATACATAAAAATCATAAGTGTAGCCTTGGCCAAAAATTTCAATTTACTATTATAAATTTGAAAAATTATAACCAATTCTAGAAAAATAAAAATGATGTATTCTTTACCAGTCTGGAAATTTATAGATGTCTACTTTATACTAAAAATATATTTAGACCACAACAGGGGACACTAGCTATTAGAAATGGATAGAAGAGTACCAGAGGTCGACTATCATCCTTGGTATTGACCTCCAATTTAAAAAATTCATATCTCCTTATTCAGAAGTCCAATTGTGGTGATCTCAGTGGCTATGGAAATCTTATCATGTTTAGTTTATGATTGTAAAATGTCATGAGCATTAGACATCATTTGACTCTCGAATGGCATAGCCTAAGTTTATGACCATATGAATAGTGTCTGCATTAGTTCAGCAGAAAAATGCCAATTTTGAAAATTCATAATTAATTCTACAAAGCTCCAAATAACCTGATCTTTGGCTTCTAAACAAGCTCTGGATAAGATCTATATGTATGCCCAATTTCATGGGCAAATTCGTTCATTTAGTTAGATCTTGACATTGGGTTGCAAAATGGCTCATTTTGTGTCATATAAAGGGTCCAAATAGTTCATTTTGAGTTCTAAGGCAACTGTGACCACTTGAACATGTGGGAATGCACCAAAACTCACTCTCTCACCCCATGCCATACATAAGATCACACATACTTTACATTGCCATTCACTACCCAAAATACATATTACCATTCATTTGGCATTCAAACTCATACATACATCAAATATTTGGGTAATTATATATTTTCAAATGATTACATAACAATTTCATTATAGGATTATATCATATGCCATGTGTATCGTTACAAAAGAGACAAAACTAAGCATTTTGATGTCAAACTCTCATCTTCTAAGTTGATGGCTTCCATTACCTTACTCACATGGTCCATCTAGCATGTTAAGACATTGGAGAGAAGAAAATGAGATTCAAAGAATCCTAATACCTCATCTTCCTTTCAATCACACATAAAGAATACAAAACAAGTCTTGAAAATGTATGCATAGGCATAATGACATATGTAATCACTTAATAAGCATTCTTAATATTTGAACAAGTCAAACAAAGTATACATAAGCTTGCTAAGCAAGTAGATTAGCCGTACTCATTCTTTTGTGGATTTTGGATTTGCCTCACCCACTTTCTTTAAGAGATTTTGACTCAACCTCACTCTTGAGAGTCAACCTCTCTCTTGGAAGACTCTTTACTTTGTCTCAACCAATTTTAAAGGTTCTTAACTCATCTTCACTATGGCTAACGGTTCTTAGCTTCATCACACTCAAGCAAATCCAAGCATACATACTAAGCATCATTTGAAAACATATTACAATATCATGGTACCATAATACATATGCACATGCTAGAACACTTTTCATGGCTTAAAATACACATACACACATTCAAAGACAAGTTAAGCACACATTCATGCATGAGAGAAGGAGAAGTGAGTTACCTTTGTGGCAACCACACACTTTTTCTCTTGGAAATGCTCTCCTTTCCTCGGCCTCACACACACAAAGGTGTGGGATTGTTTCTCTTGGCCTATATATAACATCCGGTTCTTTGAAAACAAGAGAAAACGTGAGAAACGTAACTACAATTTCTCTGTGAATGAATGAAATTCACGGGATACAAAAGCAAGTCCCTCAAAATGACTTAGTTAAGGTCCCAAAAAAAATTGGAAAGCATTTTAGACTCCTAAAAATGAGAATCTCAAGCTCAGATAAAAGGAAAAATGGAGCTATAATGAAGAAACAAATTTTAACGAAAAACTTACGAAATATAATGGCATTTTCATAATTTTGAGCAAATTTTAGAATTTTCATAGGAGGGCTTTTTAAATGAAACTTTTGAACTTCCCAGGGTTCTTAGAGGCCTTGAAAACTATGGGAGGCTCAGGACAACTAAAGCCCCTCCGGTGGATGTTTTCCAATGTTGGTGCACCTAAACTTTGACAGATCCCTTCAGAAAAGTTGTTGCCCCGATTTGAGTGATTCTAAGGGCATTTTACTAAATTGGGAACCTAAAATTTATAATAGAAAAGACGGTTCTCAAAAAGGAGCTAAAATGAATTAGAAACAAAAATGTCAAGAACGAAGGGTAAAATGAGAATTTCTGAAAAGTTCTTCTTCCTCCTTTATATATATAAGTGGTGCCCCACTCTCACCCTCATGTAGCTTCATATTTTCCTGTCCTAAACCAGAGAAAGAAACCTTAGGATGAGGCGCACCAAGAGGAGGATGAAGGAAGGAAGAAAACAAGGTAGAAAGGTATGAATTTTTATAGTTTTTCATGCTTTCTTCCATCCAAACCTCTTCTCCTCCATTATCCTTTGTTTCCTTTGATTATAATGAAGTTTATAAATCTATTTTAAGGGAGAAATTAAGGGAAAAATTCGGATTTGAAGAGAGGAGCTCAAAGAAGACAAGATTCAAGTGAGAAAAAGTAAGAAAACAAGGTAATTTCTTCTTCCATGGTTGCTATCCCTTGCTCCTCTTCCTCCACCATTTTGCCCCACTTAAGAAACCCTAGGAGAACTTGGTTTTTAGGAAGAACCAAGGGTGATTTTAGGAAAAAGGGTGTGGAGATTAAGAATATGCAAAGAGAATTAACAAAAAAATCATGGAAATTCAAAATGCAAATTCTAGGGTTTCAAGTGTTTCTTACGAAATATGATTTGATCTTTTAATTTCTATGCCTAAATGAGAGCTTAAATGAGTTCTTAAGATCCCTAGAAGTCTCCCCATGTGCTTCCTTCATCGAGGAAACAAACCAAAGTCCATGGAAGCCCATTTCCTTCATTGTCTCGGCCTAAGAGGATTTGCATACCTAGGGAGAGTTTTAAATTTTTATAAGCCTATTTTTGAGTCATATATGATGAGTGAAGATGAGGGGAGACCTTGGAAAAAATTTAAAAACCATAGAAAGTGAGTTGGTGCCTTATGTTCCATAATATGACCTAAAGAAGCAACATGTAGTTAGGCTCTTTATTTTAATTGTGTAATGACTCCGAAAGCTTAAAAGGAGTTAAAAATCATATTTGAAAGGAAAGAATGGAGCCTAGAATTTATTCGATGGGTGTTGCTTCATTAGGTGCATTCTTCGAAACATAAAAGGGCTAATGAGCCAAGCTGGTGTCTAAGCAAGTTATGTGACCTTAGACTTTGCTTCAAGAATATAATTAGCTTCCATATGATGTGTCTAGGGCAAGAGGAATGATCTCTACCTTCTTGGGTGTGTGAGGTCAAGGAAGAGGATTCAAGGCTTAAGAAAAAAGTGTACAAATACTAGCAAGGTAGCTCTCTCAACCTTCTCTTGTGCATGATTGCTTGCTTTACTTGTTTTTAAATGTGTGTATGTGTATTTCAAGTCATGAAAAATATTCTAGCATGAGCTCTTACTCCATGGTGCCATGATGATGCCTTATGCTTCTAAATGATGTTTGTTTTGGTTTGCTTGAGCATGGTGAGGCCAAGAACCCTTAGCCATGGTGAGGATGAGTCAAGAATCCTTAAGATTAGTTAAGACAAAGTAAAGAGTCTCCTAAAAGTAAGGTTGACTCCTAAGAGAAAGATTGAGTCCAAAAACCTCTTAAATAATGGGTGAGGCTAGTCCAAAATCCACAAGTAAATAGGTGAGACCAATCCACTTGCTTGGCAAGCCTTTGTGTGCTATGTATAACTTGTTCAAATGTTGAAAATACTTCTTGAATGTTTGTACATGTTAATATGCCTATGCATGCATTTATAAAAAATTTTGTGCATGTTTTATGTATGATTGAATGGAAGATGAGCTATTGGGATTCTTTGAGTCTCATCCCCTCCCCTCTAATGATCTAATATGCTAGGTGGATCAAGGAATCAAGGAAATGAAAGCCAACCACATGGGAGATGAGGGCTTGACATCAAAATGACTAGGTTTTATTACTTTAAGGCCTTATGGATAGCAATTAATGTGCTCCATCATTGTATATGACCCATGACCATATGAACATGTATAATATGTTATTGTATCATGTATAATTGAGAGTTAAGGTTGTATGAATGAAAATGCATATTTTAGCCATGTAATAACAAGTTTATATTATGAAAGTGTATGTATAAATGCAAGTGAGATGACCAAATTGAGATGCATGAGATTTGGGACCATTTGGGCAGCTTACATAAGTCATATTTATGCTTTTAGACCTACCCAAGAGGAGCCAAACACCAAGGAAAGTTATTTGGACATTTTGGTATCTTGCATGGACCAAGAATTGACCAATTTAGAACTCTATACCACTTTTTGTCCAAATGAGCTCTTCGTGATCTGAGATTTGGCATGCAATTAGAGCTTGTTGAGATATTTTTGGAAAGCTAAAGAACAAAATTTTTGGAGGTCTAGAGAATATTTGATGAGTTTTTAAAGTTGGCAAAAATTCTAGTTTTGATCTAATGCACTGTTCACTTAGTTTGAAAATGATTTCTATCACACAGGGCTCAAATGATGTCTAATTGCCACAAAATTTTGTGTGAAGAAGTTAGATGTTCCCAGTGACTTGTACCAACTAGAATCACCTTATTTGAATGTCTAGAAAGGGAGATATGAATTTTGAAAGATTCTGCCCAGTATCAAGCACCCCAACTGACCTCAGGTACTATTAGATTAGGTTTCGAGGTTTAGATGTTCCTAAACTAGTCTAAAGTTATTTTTCCCTCTAGATAACATTTGTAGCTTTCTAGATTGGTGTCATTTGAATGGATTGGGTTTGTTTGAAATTAATTGGATATTTTTGAAATTTACTACAGAAACCTATGATAGCATTAGTGGACAGCCAGACCTCTAGACCTTTTTGAATATCAAACATCTTCTATGTTGGATATTATGGTCTAGGCATATTTTTAACATAATGTAGACATGTGTAGCTTTCCAGAATGCTAAGAATGCATGATTTTGATTTTATTAGAATTAGTTATTATTTTCCAAAGTTTATGACAGAAATGGCAAAATTTTGGCCAAAAATATAAGTATGAGTTTTATGCTTCCCATTGATTTTCACGAGATGGAAGCTACTTTTGTGATTGATAAGTATGATTTTTATGTATTTTATTTCCCTTAACTTAAGCATTTTAAATGTTAAATGAGCTTAAATGGATTTATTATGCAGTATTTGAATTTGTGGGTAATTTTAGAAAATAATACAATTTTGAATTAATTGGGAGAATTTTTGGATTTAAAATTCTAATATTCCATTCTCCAAAATCCTTTGATGATTAAATATTTTTAATCCTTAAAACAATTATTAATCTTGTGCAGAATTTTTTGGGCAATTAAAGCTTGAATGGTAAATTGATGTGGAGAAAGGGTGAGCTTCAAACACCATACAACTCTTACGTGGAAGTTACACACTTGTACAGCACTTTTCCATGCAACCCACACAATTACATGAAGTCATGTGATCATCACACACATGCATGACTCAAGAAGAAGCTTGCCACGGGTTGAAGGAACTCATGGAGAAGGAAGCAACAGGCTGGATAGAATGTGGCTGGAATAGACATTGAGCAACACGAAGAATCAACAAAGTAAGCCACACAAAAGATGAGTCTCGAGCTGCACGAAGAAAGCACAAAAGCTACAGGTTGAGTGAGAAAGAGGGAGCTCTGGCTGTAGGAGGAGAAAAGAACCAGTTGCATGATCAAATTTCAGAGGAGCATGGGCTGAATGAAGCTACACGAGCTGAGTGAAGAGCTACAAAGGGAGACTTCTTTCATTTCGTGGGTGGCTGGATATCATGCAGAGGAGAAGGACACTTCTTTCGGGCTACTGTTCCATTCATCCTTCGCCTTCTCCTTCGCTGGACAATCCGAGAAAAGGAAAACCTATGCAGAGAGGGACTGCAATAGCCGAGGGAGCTAGAGGAGCTACAAGTATAGAACAAACTCGAGCAAATGGAAGGAGCTGCAGTTTCAACGTGGTGCAGAATGTGTTTGCTACAGTTTTTACGTAGAAAACAGAGCATGAAGCAATGAGCTGAACACGTGAGATTTTATTGAAATAATAAGCTGGAATTTAGCTACAGAATTATGTGGATTAATGAAGCAAGCAAGTCAAGCTACTAGTTTGTGGATGTTTAAGCTGGAAGATGCAGAAGCTGGAAGACACTGGAAGAACAGAGGAGAAAAGACGCTGAAAACGTGAAGAGAAAAGCTACTGGAGCAACACGAATGAATGAAGCAGCAGAGCATGTGGAATCGTTAAAAGAATTCACGTGAAAGGGAGCATATTTCATCATCCAGACTCCAACCCATTCATGCCTCAGATTTATCATCCAGACTCCAACTCATTCACGCCTCTATATCTTCGAAAATCCTTGCCTATATATAGATTCATTCACTCATTCCAGGGACAACGAACTAGACGTGAAGAGAGCAAGAACAGAATAGGAGAGAGACGTGGAGAAGGGCGAGACTTCTGGGAGAGCCAGGGAGAACGTCCAGGGAGTATTCCTTCGTTGATCCTTCCATGGCTGATGCTAATTTCATCAACTCTCCTCCAATTAAAATCTCCATGGCAGCTTGAATCACCCATGGTGGCTGGTTGAAGTTTGGAAACTCCTAGATGAAGATTTGAGCCTTATATTTTCTCATAAATTTGGATAATTACTCATTGCTATATCTTTTAAATTCTAGCATTAAATCTTTTATTAATTTGACTAGGTTTAGTTGATTGATTTAGGAATTTAGTTGCTGAAAATTATCGGATTAGTTTGTTTTATGAATTGAATTTGATTTTGGAATTTTAATTATGATCATCACAAGTTTATAAAAATTCCAGAATTAGTGCTATGCAAATTATTTTCAAATTCCTCTTGATTTTGGGTTAATTGATGCAATGGTTGTTGGATTAATTAACTAGAATTTTTGTGCAATTAATTGTTTGAGGAATTAATTAATCTAATTGGTTAATTAGTATTTTAAGTGAATTGTGCAGTAGATTCTATTAATCAATTAAAATTGGTTAAAGTGTGTTCTTGTTCTTAATTCAATTAATTAGTTATTCAAGGTTTCTTGTGGTTGCAAATTCCTTGTATAATTAATAAATTGAACCTTGGATGGTTATTCAAGAATCTTTATAGGGAATACACTAAAGAGCAAGGAATTAATTCCAAATTTGGTAAATAAATCAAAGGCAAGGATAATTGAATTCTAGGGAGTCCAATGCAAAGCTAGCTACCATATTCTCTTAATTGTTCATCTCATTTAGTTTTAAATTCTTTTGAATTTTGTCAATTAAATTTAGTTCAATTAAATTCTAGTACTTCAAATCCCCAAAACAAGTTTCAATTAGCAATACTTAGAATACCCCTTCCATAAACAAATTGAGGCATAAACTCTAAGGGAGATGACCTATGATTGCACCATTAACTATAAAATTTATTTCGCTTCCTAGTTAAATTTGAGATTACGCGACACAATTGTCAGTGATACAAATGAGTTGTATTCATGTAATTAAATAGAAGAATGTAATGTATGAACTCACATGATCCACGTGATACCAAATAAAATTTCTATACGTGACGCAATGCCAAAATAATCAGTATTTTAATGCCTTTCTCCTTGAGAACTTATATGATCCTCGAAAATGAGTTATTTAAAGGCATGAAATGAGCTAGAAATTATGGTGTTACACTATACACAATATATGGAAGCCAATTAAGTTCTTGGAGTCATTTCTAAGCCTATACATCTACTTGGAACTCTAACTTTGTACTATGGTTCATTTTTGTTTCCTAAATACACCTAATGAAGCAACATCCATCAATTGAATTCTAGAATCTATTATTTCCTTTCATTTATGATTCTTGACTCCTTTTTAAGCCTCTTGGAATCATCACATAATTAAAACAAGGAGCCTAACTAGGTGTTGCTTCTTTAGGTTATATTATGAAACATATAAGGCCATCTTATTTTTTATGGTTTCTAAATTTTTTCCAAGGCTTCCCCTCATCTTCACTCATCATATATGACTCAAAAATGGGTTTGGAACAAATTAAAACTATCCCGAGGTACCCTAACCCTTCAAGGCCGAAACTATGCTTGTTCTTAGCACTCATAGACTTTGCTTTGTTTTCTTGGTGGAAGATGCATATGGGGAGTCTTCTAGGGATCTTAAGAACTCATTTAAACATTCATTTAGGCTTCGGAATTATTGTATCAAATCAAATTTTGCAAGAGACACTAGAAACCCTAAGTTTGCTATCTTGATTTTCCATGGTTATTTGTTAATTCTCTTTGCATATTCTTATTCTCCTCCCTTAAATTCCTAAGATTCACCCTTGGTTGTAACACCTTCATCTCTAGCTCATACCCATCTTGCCTTATGTACTCATATGCATATGGAAAGCATGAAAGGGAGATCATTTTCTCTAGGTTCATATTCTTTCTCTATAGCTTCATGCAAGGGTAGATATTCACTTTAATGTCACATGGACCGGGTCAGCTCTTTCTATGCCTCCTCATGTTTAATTGCACTATTGAAACTCATTCCAATCCCAAAAATATGCTTTAAATCCATGGAAAGCAAAAAGGGATATGAGACATACAATTTCGTTTTCAGCAGATTTGGCTTCATTTCTGGGCTGAGTTTGAAAATTCAGAACTAAATACAGAAAACTCGAAAGCACATGATCTCAGTCAATCTAGAAAGCGTAAGATGTCTACTTCATGCTAAAAATATGAAGAAATCTTAAAATCTCATGCACAAAGCGTGTGACATCCGAAAACATCTACTGGTCAGAGGGGGTTCTGTTACTGTCATAGTTTACTGATATGAATTTTAAAATGGTCTAACTAATTCCACAAAATTCCAATGCTTGAAAACGATATCACTATGGAAAGATGTGGATGTTAGGTAGAGAGGAAAAATATTTCCAGATCAATTCATCGAACCAAACTCCCGGAAACCGATGAAACAGTACCTCGGGTCTGGTAGGATGACTGATTCTGGGCTAGAACTTCGAAATTGCATATCTTCCTCTCTAGACCTCTAAATGAAGTGTTTCCAGTTCCTACAAGTCACTGCGACTATCTAGTTTCTGTGTATAAAATTTTGGAGCCATTGGACTACGTTTGCCGCTCGGATGACACGGTTTCTAAACTGACCAAATGAACAGTGTCTATGGAGGTCCGAAATTCTGATACCAACTTTGAAAAATCATAGAAAACTCCGTAGACCCCCAAATGACTTGATCTTTAGCTTCCCAAAAAACTCTAAACAATATCTAGTCACATGCCAAATTTCAAAGCGAGAAGAGGTCATTTGGTCAACTCTTGACATCATGTGCAAAAAAGTCACTTTCTTGGTCACAAAGGGGCTAATGGGGTCCAATCTTGGTTCTTCTACCTTTAGAACTCTTTGAGCACATGAGAAAGCATCTATATGGGCTATCAACCATGGCTCAAGTGTCTAACAACCCAGATTGGAGAAATTCACTATCCCACACCCACTTATACACTCATGTGGCCTATACTAACATTATACATTTCATAATCAAACTTGCTTCTTCATTCAAAATCATTCTAATTCTCATACATACATCATGAATACATTGATTTACAAGCATTTGTAGGTACTACATCATGTACATCATTAATTTACATCCCTTGTCTTAAGTACAACATAATTACAAGAAGTTCCTTTACAAGTCTTCATTAATCTCCCTAGCTTCAAGCTCGGTGGCTCCCATCTCTAGCCTCACTTGGTCCACCTAGCATGTTTAGATGGTGGAGAGGGAGGGTGAGATTCAAAGAATCTCAATAGCTCATCTCTCATTCAATCACACACACAAAGCATGCAAACAAGTCTCACCATACATGTATGGCATGTTAGCATATAAAATCATAATGAAAGCATTTGCAACATTTAAACTGGCCATGCATAAAAGAAAAACATTCTCAACATGTGAGTGGGCCATACATAACATATGAAAAGCTTGCCAAGTACATGGATTAGCCTCACCCACTCACTTGTGAATTTTGGACTTGCCTTACCCATACTTAAGAGGTTCTTAGACTCAACCCTTGCTCTTTGGGAGTCAACCTCACTTTTGGGAGACCCTTTACTTTGTCTCAACCAACTTGAGGGTTTTGGCTCATCCTCACCATGGCTAAAGGGTTATTGGCTTTTTCATACTCAAGCAAACCCAAGAAATCACATAAAACATCATTAAAACACATAAGGTATCATCATGATAACATACTTCTCATAGCTCAAATCATACATACACACAAGTAAAACAATGTAAGCACACAATTATGCATGAAGGAAGGTGGAGAGAGCTACCATTTTAGCTATTCACAACTTTTCCTTTCAACTTGTCTCCTCCCTTGTGGTTTTCACAATCAACTCTAGATGGGGGAGCTTCCCTTGAGCCTAACCACACAAGAAGCATGGAATTATTTCTTTAATACTTGATTCATAAGCTAGGGATCTCTTTCTAGCAACCCTACTAAGCATATCAAGCTAGGGTTCTTTCTCTCACTAGAATTCATTAACTATTCTTTCTCTTCTCTTAAACTCTCAACTCTTAAGAAGGAAAGCAAGGAAGAGAGGGCTACATGACTTCTAACCTCCCTCAAGAGTGGTTTTCCACTCTCCCTCCTCTGAACCAAGCTCAAAACCTACTACTTTAACCACCAAACCGTGGAAAAAGAGAGGATAGGGGAGAAGAGCAACATACTAAGAGAAAAGCCATGGAAATCCTTACCTTTCTTGTTCTTCCTTCCTCCTCTAGGCTTCTCTCTCTCTCCTCTGCCCTTTTCTCTCTCTTAGAGTGTGCTTAAGTCGGTTACAGAGTGAAAGAAGGAGTTGGGATGCTTTAAAAAGTCAAATTCTCTATTTTTATGCTTTTCCAGACTAACCCTCGCTATAGCGAGCCATAACCCTCGCTATGACGAGCTCGAATTAGTCCCAGACCCCTGCCTTCGCTATAGCATTCGCTACGGCGAGCAACTCCCTGGTTTTTGTATGGGGTGCTCAAACTCGCTATAGCTAGAAGGCAGTCTCACTATAGCTAGACCATTTCTCGCTATAGCGAACAGGTACATTCGCTATAGCCGGGCTGTAGCTAGCAGACTTAGAAAATTTTCAGCTTCCAAAAATTTTTAGTTTTTCTTTTCTTTCCCTTTTCTTTTCTCTTTTCCTTTCTTCTTCTTTCTTTTTCCTAGTTGTTACATTGGTTCTGCCCAAAATCCAAGCCCTCTTGAAGCTCTATGTGTGGGACGAACGAAGGAGAAGAAGGGAGCAAGAGATAACTACAATGGAAGGAAGATTTACCTTGTTTTTCCTTGTTTTCTTACTTGATTCTTTCTTTCCTTGGCCTCCTCTCTTCAAATCCGAATTTTTTCCTCTGTTATTCCCTCAAAATAGGTCTAAAAAATTCAATAAAACCATAGGAAAGAAGGGGAAATGGAGAAGAAGAGGTTTGCTAAAGAGAAAGCATGAAAAAACCAAGAAATTTCATACCTTTTGCCTTATTTGTCTCCTTCTCTTCTTCTCCTTCTCCTTCTTATGCACCTCACTCTTAAGGTTATTCCTCTGATTTAGAGCAAAAAGTAAATCAGCTACATGAGTGAGAAGGTGGGGTGCCTTATATATAAGTGGGTTTAAGAAACACTTTTCAAAAATCTCAATTTTGCCCTTTCGTATTGGCATATTTGTTTTTAGTTCATTTTAGCTCCTTTTTGAGAATCGTCTTTTCCATTATGAAATTAATATTCCCAATTTAGTAAAATACTTTTGGAATTACTCAAATCAGAACTAAAACCTTTCCGAATGAATCCGTCAAAGTTCGGGTCCATCGACGTTAGAAAATGTCCACTGGAGGGGTTTTAAATGTCTTGGGGCTTCCTATGGTTTTCAGGGTCTTTGAGAACCCCAAAAAACTTAAAATTTTCATTTAAAAAGCTTTCCTATGTGAATTCTAAAATTTTTTCAAAATTTCAAAAATGCCATTACGTTTCGTCAACCTTTCGTTCAATTTCATTTCTTAATTCTAGCTTTATTTTTCTTTCTGTCTGAGCCTAGGTTTCTCATTTTTAGGAGTCTAGAATACTACTTAAATTTTTTGGGATCTTAACTAATTCATTTCAAAGGACTTGCTTTGAAAACGCACCTATTTCCATCGTTTAACAAAAATCGACATTACATTTTCATACATTCACATGTATATATACATTTATAAACATGGTGGCTTCTCCTTTTGAAAAATAATATAATGAAAAACCTCAGTATTCTCACTTAAAGACCTTTGGCTATGCTTGCTTCCCTTGACAACACCTTATAATAGGCATAAAATGGAGTTTAGGTTTATTGAGTATATTTTTCTTGGCTATAGCTCTTCCTATAAAGGTTACAAATGCTAGGCACCTGATGGAAAGATGTATATCTCTATACATGTCAAGTTTAATGAGTTTTCCTTCCCTTATAATACACTTGTTACTAATGATTCATCAATAAAATCTACTTCTTCAAATCCTTTATCCAACATTGATTTTAGTCCACTGCTTGATCATAATGTACAACACATACCTTTAAAAAAATTTTCTGGTATGAATGCTAATATGCAGGACAACTTATCTTCGAATTCTAGTATAAAATTTGTTGAGAAAGAACAAAGAGCTATAACTAATTCTCAATCATATTCCTTTACTGATTTATACATGAATACACTAGAATTATGTGTTGATTTGGAACTCTATCCTCAATAGGCAATTCAATCTGATGCAAATGGTAACCTATTATCATTAGTTCCTCCAATTTTAACTGTAAGCACTCATCATATGCAAACCAAGTCTAAAGCTGGTATCTACAAGCCTAAGGCACTATTATCTCATGTTCCTAAGCCCTCAACAATGATAGAAGCACTTAATTGAGTACATTGGAAGCAAGCCATGCTTGAAGAATACAATGCTCTGATAAAGAAACAAACTTGGACCCAAGCCATGCTTGAAGAATACAATGCTCTAATAAAGAATCAAACTTGGACGCTTGTACCTTTTCCTTTAGACAAATTACCCATAAGTTGCAAGTGGGTTTTTTGTGTTAAACAAAATCCATATGGGTCTATTCAAACATATAAAGCTTGCTTAGTTATAAAGGGTTTTCATAAAAAAGAAGGATTTGATTTTAGTAGGACTTTTAGTTCTATCATAAAGCCAATTACCATAAAAATCATCCTCACCCTTACAGTTTCATGTCAGTGGCAAATTCACAAGTTGATGTGAAAAATGCTTTTCTTAATGGCAATCTTCAAGAAGAGATCTACGTGTTTCAACCTAAAAGATTTCAAAATTAGCATCCTTAGTTAATTTGTAAATTGAATAAGGCTTTGTATGACCTTAAACAAGCTCTAACAACTTGGTATGAGCGACTTGTAGCTACACTAATGAAGTTTAGGTGTATATCAAGTGGATGTGATCAATTCTTAGTTGTTCTACTTACAAACTAGAATACCACTTATGTTCTGGCATATGTTGATGATATTCTTATCATAAGTAATTTTGTTGCAGCTATTGAGGAGCTCAAGTTTAGTCTTAATCAAGAGTTCTCTCTTAAGGATTTAGGTTTACTCAATTGCTTCCTTCGCATGAAGCTAAAAAGCTTGATAATGGAGGTATCCTTTTATTACAAGCTAAGAATATAAAGGATCTGTCAAGTAAAGGAGAAATGGAGAATGTTAATGTTCCTATGACTTTTAGACCAAAGTTATCAAAAGAAGATGGACAAAAGCTTAAAGACCTTTCTCTGTATAGATTAATTGTTAGAGTATTGAAATATGTTACTATTACATGGACAGAGTTGAATTATTGAGTGGATCGTCGCATAACCCTCAAAATAATACTAGGTTGATAAGATATGTAATTAGTGGCACAACCTAGGTCATCTCCCTTGGAATTGGCGTTCAATGTCTAATTGAGTTTTCCAATTCTAAAAATTCCTAAATTAGGGGGTTTTGATTTAATTAAACTAAGCAAAAACTAAATTGAATTAAAATTCCTAATTGCTATCTAATTGTATGGATTATGGTTGAAAGATGGACTTGTGACTAGCTTTGGATTCATCCCTTGGTATCCACTATCCTTATCCTAATCTAATTGTGATTAATTCTGGCCTAAGAGTCCCTAATCGTGTTCATAATAATTTATCTTGAGTAACCACGCAAGAATCAAGAAATCAATGATCTAATGTTGAATTGAAACCTCACATCCAAATTAAATTGTCAATTCTTGTTTTTAAGATCAATAAACACTCAATTTGATTGATTAACTAATTTGATTAACCTCTGAATCATCCTAAATATTTAATTAACCAACTAAACATTAAGGAATCTTCAAATTAAACAATTAAGCTCACTCATGTATTTTATCGAATACCTTCGAAGCATACATGGAATTCAGATAATATTGAAATTAATCAGATCAATTAATCAACAACAAAAAAATCCTAATTAGTGTCTAACCAGCCACTAATTATAATTACACAAATTTCCTTATCAAATATGTCTTAACCAAGAAAATAAATGAAAGAGAAAAAATGTAGGAAAAGTAGAGAAATCATTAGCCAAAATTCTAAATTTTTCTTCCATGGATTCAAGCTTCTCCAAGAGCTTCCTCCTAGCTAGCCTCAAGATGGATTAGAAAATCATGGGAGATGGATTGATGGAATGGATGAGGTGTGGGGTATATGCTGGATGAAGAATGGTGTGTGAATGGTTGATGAATGGTGCCAGCGAATGGATGGAATAGTCGAATAAATAGGCAAGGATTTGCTAAGCTTTTAGAGACGTGAGATGGATGAATTGTGAATGGACTAGGATATGTATGGAGACGTGCTGAATGAAGCCTCTTTCTTCTTTAAAATTCACGTGTTTCTCTTTGTTGCTTCACGTGTTGCTGCTCTTCTTTTACGTGATTTTATTCACTCCATGCAATGCATTATCTCCAATTCCCTGAAGCTACTTTCTGTATATAAGAGGTGGGCCCCGCTGGTTATTATATTCTATATAATAGTAAGAATCATGCAAGCTTCTTCTTCTGCGTCTCCAGCGTCAGCCCAGTCCAGCATTGTTCAGCTCGTGTTTCTGCATTTTCTGGAGCTTCCAGCGTCAGCGTCTTCAAGTGTTTTAATTCCCAGCTCCCAGCTCAAAACTGCCTCATGCTTGCTTATTCATGCAGCGTCTTCCAGCTTCTGTTCTAGCTTATTTTCTGGAGCTTCCAACTCGCAGCTTCTTCGTTTTTCTCAAGCAGGGCTGCCTCTTCTTCGACGTGGGATGCTTCCAATCCAACTCAGCAGCTCCTTCGTTCAGCTTGCTTCTTACTTCATGCTGCTTATTCTTCTCTCTCAAGCTCATTCCAGCTGAAACTCTTCGTGTTTCTTATTTCTTTCTTCCCACATACAGAGCTTTCCTCGTGTTTTTCTCTTCCTCAACCAGAAGCAAACACATCAGCCTTCTCTTCATGCAAGCTTTTCACGTTCTGGAGCTTCCTCGTGCAGCTCGTTCTTCTCCCATCTCATGCAAGTTCAGCTCGAGTTCAAGCTGTGTTTCTCAACTCATGCATCCTTTTCAGCGTCATTTCTTCTCTTTAATCTCCAGCTTCTTCATGTATCATGTGGCCTACATATACGCTTCTTCTCCTCACCAAAATTCCAGCCTATAGCTTCTTTTCTATCGTGTTTGTTCCAGCCACGTTTAACTCTTGCCAACCCGTAGCTGTTTCTTCATTTATTTCTTCTCTTAAATCCAGTCCAACACGTGACATCTTCTTCCCACAAGCAGCTCATGCTTCCACATGCTCTTTCCTCTTATTCCACGACTCATTCAGCCCATGCATCCATATCAACCCAAGCTCTTCCACATGATTCCTCCACTTAAGTTGCTGCATGCTTTTCATTTACTTCCCACATGGTCTCCTTCCTTTGTGTTGTTTTCTTTGTTCTCACGTAGAACTAGTGCTTGCTCATGTGCATCTTCATTAATTTCTCTTCTCCACGTAGTGTATGTTTACTACAAGTGGAGCCTAATTCTTCTCTTTCTCTTCTATTTAATTTTCTATTCAAAACTTCAATTACATATTAAAATTCTGCACAAAGAAGTGAGAAAAATCAAATAGGAATATTCACAAAATTATTTAAGATAAATTTATGCATTAAAATCCAATAATTTGTAACTTAATTCCTTAAATATAGAAAATGGCTACTAAAATCAAATTTCATCTAATTAGATCCTTAAAGCCATATTTGGATACTAAAATACTTAAGTTAAAAGGATTAAAATGTATAAAAATCATACTTATCAATTATTCAGTAAACAAAACTTATTAGTTCATGCAAGCTGTTATATATCTACATTGGAAAATAGTAAAACAAATTTTAAAGTATCTTATAGGAACTCTTGAGTATGGTCTCAAGCTTTAACCTTCATGAAATATGGAGATTACAGCTTATTGTGATGTAGAATGGGTAGTAGATTGAGATGACAAAAGGCGCACCATAGATTATTATGTTTATCTTACCGTAAAACTTATGTATTGGTCTTCAAAAAAGCATAACATAATGTCTAGATCAAGTAAAAAGGTAGAGTATAAAAGTATGGCTTTAACTTTTGTAGAAGTTTTATGGATAAAATCTTTGTTTCATAAGTTAAATATCAATCTTAAGTTACCTCCTCAAGTGTTGTGTGACAATTTAAGCACTGCAATGCTCATTGCAAATCCCATTTCACATGCTAGGACCAAGCATATAGAGCTAGATTTACATTTTGTCCTAGAAAAGGCAATCAAAGGTGACATCAGTGTGAAATATGTTCCATTGAGTAGTTAGATAGCAAATGGCTTGACAAAGGTAGCTTCTAGTACTAAATTTAGTTCTTTTAGAAAAAGTCTGAGAGTAGAAAAAGGTCCTTAAGTTGGGAACATGTTAAGGAATCTCAGAGGATAGAAGGTCCTTGATTTGAAGGGAAATGATAGAGAATGGTTTTAGTTAGTTATAACTAACTTCAAACTAGCATAATAAATAACCAACACTTAGTTATCTTCTGGCAAAAGTCACATGGCCTATAAATGTATATATACATATGAATGATAGAAAATCACTTTATTTTGAATTCTTTTCTTCTCTTTTCTTTTTGATATGCTAAACTATTAATAAGTTTCAATGAAAAAGAATAAAGTTCTTCAATGGTCAACATAGGAAGAAAGCCACCTTTCTCAATAGAATAAGAACATAATAATAAAACCCAGACAACACTTTAACTGTGCTCTATATATATATACCCTCTTAATTACTTACTTTACTTGTACTCTTTCACTTTAACTAACAATAAATGTTAAATATATAACCAAACCATAGTTAGAATCTAACTAGACTTGATACTTGGCAAGAGGAATCAAACACAAAGAGAACTATGATTATAGCCCTATAAGGAAATAAATCCCATCAAAGAAAATTAAAAGGTCATGTTTTCTTTTGGCAATAGGGAATGGGAGGGATGCAAGGGATGCATGCACTAATCCATTTTACTGAATTTGGCTAAAGAATAAAAAAGATGGAATTAAAAAGACTGTTTCTGGTGGTATATATTTCTTGTGAATCATGTGTCACCAAGAAAAAAATAAGCCTTATTTTTTGTGACTATTTTCTTTTTGAATGCAAATCTTGAACAAAAGGTTTTGAAAACACATAAATTGCACGTTATAGGCAAGAATTATATTCAACACATGCTTTTCAATTTTTTTGTTGAACACTGCCAAAACCTAATATATAAGTGAATGTTATTGATACTTAAAATAGACAGCATTTGTTTCTCTCAACTAACAAGTCATATAAATGTGCTGGATTAGTTAAAAGGGCTAAGCAATAAGCACCATTCCAATATTTTCAAGGGATTGTCTGGTCCACAAACATAAGGTAATATGAAAACTAGACATGGCAAAAATAAGTTTCATCAAAAAGTGATAAAAAAATTTTCAATGACAATGATCTCCATGTGAATCATATAGAGGTCTAGAGAACAGAAAAATTTGCATATCCATAAAAAATTATTTAAGAAAAAGCATGTATAAAAAAATTATATATTTTACTTCCTTACACTAAGGTTTGATTACAAAATTCATACACACATTTTAAAACATAATAAATTATCCCTGAATACCAAACACCAGAGAATGCTCCAAGAGTGCTTTGTTATATTTTAAAGTTTATAAGTGTGTTTTGTTATCTTTTAAAATTCATATAACAATTTTTTATCTAAGCATTCGTTCATAAGGTAACATGTTTTTCCTTTGCAAAAATAATAGATTGGGATATTTCCATTTGTTGTCTTTTTTTTTTTGGCTAAAGATATGAATATTCATTTGTTCAAAAATGGCTCGATAACACAATAGCTCTAGTTGATTGATCACCAAGAACATGAAATTAATTTGAGTTTACTTCTCCTACCCAATAAAGCATTCATTGGTTGATATAATTATATTAACCAATACATCATCATATTCCTTACCTTAGTGACATAATTTTTCATTGACCTATACATCAAATTGCAATATATATGTAAAGTCTCTTTCACCTAATTTCATCAACCAATATATCGTTAGATTCAAGATTCAATTAACACAAATCTAAGTAAATTCCATTGAAACATCATCAATGGATCTACTTTTCATTTGTACTAATTGGATAAAGTTTCAAAACATATGCTCATGAATAAAGAAATAAACATAGATTCATTGATGCTATAATGATATCAATTGAAACCAAAGTCAATACAAAAACCAAAATTCAAATCAAACCAAAAGATTGAAAAGAGATTCAACAAAAACAATGATAAAAGAAAATGGGGAAAAGAGATAAATGGAAGGCACCACCAAGTAGTGAATGACAAGAAGACTCCCCAGTAGCTAGTTGCAACTCTCTTGTGTCACTCAAGAAAGCTCTTGGCCAAACTATAGAAATTCATCTTCCTACCTTTCCTACAATCTTACCATTCTTAAGGTTTTCATACAAGAACTTAAAAGACTCCAAAAGAAACCCTCAGAAATAGCAAGGATTCTCCCTCCTTTCATCTGCTGTCCATGGGTTCTATTTATAGGGGCTCCAAATTAGGTTAAGAAAAACTCAATGCTTTACCCAATTTCACAATGGCACCACAGCAGGGGAAGTCTGGCACTGCAATTCCATGCTTGCTGGGTCACTGCTCAATGTTCTGATCTCTCATAGTCATGGCTTAATCCTAGCACATGAGGACATTCTGCTTGTTAAATTTCATATCATAATGTTGTGCCTTTTTTTGAGCTTAGGTTCGAAAGATCCACCATGCAATTATTGATCATTACCATACAAATAAAACAAAAGAAATCAAATTAAGTTTAAAAACATAACATTAAGCTAACAACCTACCAATTCATCACAAAAAACTACTTGAAAACTAAAATTAACAACTTAGCTCAATTTTAACAAAATATTACAAGGTTTTATTTATAAAATCTTAAAATAAGCTAGATTTCTACATGATAAGTCACATAAAACGCTATGAAAAGATATATAAAATTGTCACTTATAGGTGAGCTGTTGTAATAAAACATATAATTTCTTAAGAACACAGTCAATTAAACAATAGATCAATCAATTAAAACAAAACAAATTTGGGCTATAAACCAAACTACTAAAGCTTAAAAATAGACCTAGTTGTAAAATACATAAAATTACAACACACAACCAACGAAGAACAAGGTTGCTAGGGATCACAATTGATTAGAATCCTTTTGAGAAAAAGGCGATGTAGATCCCAACTCAAATTAGATCTCATGGGGGTTGGTTCAGTCTCTTCTCATATCTTAACAAGATGCACCTTTTGCATTTTAAAAACCAAAAAAAGAAATATATAATGTAAAACAAATTTTTTGCCATTATATAATACAAAAAAATTGTGAAAGTGTATTTTTTGAGTTTTTTTCTTTAAATAAATTAACTATATAAATTGATAGGAATAAAAAAACAATTTTAAGATCTTTTTGTGGTCTGATTCTTTTAAAAAATTTGACAAAAACCTGATTTTTTTTCTCTTTTTGATTAAAGGAGCATTCTAAACTTTTAGTTATTATGTGTAATGATTAATGAAAATAATGTCATAATCTGTACGAAAGAATATCTTACCCATCAATCTGTCTAAGGTACTCTTCATATTTAAATTACACAGTATCTCTCCTATCATAAAAATATATGTAAATTCTCCTCAATTTAAAATATAATACAAATATTTTCAAAAATAGTATTAATTTTTTATTAACTTATCAAAAATAATCATTCATAAATATGTTTTATTGCTATTTATTTTATATTGAAAACTATAAACTTAATTAGTTTTGCATTTATAATGATCAAATACATATTTAATACTAATTATATTATATAAATAATAAATGTAAAAATATTTCTATAAAAAAATATATAATTATAACATATATTTTATTATAAAAAATGTTAATGTAACATATTTTTTTATTTCAAGAAAAAAATATAGATTTAGAAAAAAAAAGTTCATATAATTTAGACATCATATATATATGTTACCTTTTTTTAATCTAGGTCATGACTTAACTTGCCTGTTACTTCTACACTTTTTACCATAACTCATTTTGTACATCAATCATATTGATTAAATTGAAATCTTCAAATTTGAGTTACATTAGTCTCTTGGAGAATGTTCTTTATAACAAAAATATTATACTATAAAAATAAAAAATTACTATAGTAACATAGAATAATTTTTTCATGGTATGATTTTTTTTATATTTTTAAAAGAAATTATATGTAGGTGACAAAACTAAAAGGAATTAATAGTCATGTTATTTAAGCATAAGATATATTATATATAATATATAAGGAGATTGAATTGAAATTAAAACAGTAATCATGCATTTTCTTAATTTATTTTAAATTTTAGCTTTAAATAGAATTCAAATTCAAATCTTTTAATTATGGAGACAACACTAATACTAATGCCATCAAGCCTCATTGGTTCACAATAATCTAGTTTTTTGTGTGTGGGTGTGTGTGCGGGGGTGTGCTCGTGTGTGTGTGTGTGTCTCTCTCTCTATATATATACACATATATAGATAATATTAACTTAATAGTTAGTTAAAACATTGACAGTCAATCAATTGTCAAATGCCTTAAACCCATTTGATTACATACAAATGTTTACAACTTTGATTAGTGGTTTTCATATCTAAAAACTATGTACACAAGAAAAAAGGGGAAAAAGCAAAGAAAATATTTCTTCACTAATCTCTCACTAAAAAACAATGGACTAGTGAGCAACGATAAAACCCTTCTTAAATTATGTACTAATAAAGAGAAGGGAAACATGAAAACGATAACACGAAATTTTATGATAAATAAATTGGTGAGGAATCAATAGGGTAGTGCCTCTCACTATATGATGAGGAATTAATTCATCTCTAAATAGTGAGAGATTACTAAGTGGTGAAATTCTCTCATGGAACCTACCATTTATACATTTAGTAAGGGAATGATGAGAAACTATTCTCTCACTACTTTTGATTTGAATTAACTAGGGATTAGTGAGGTTATTGCCCCTCACCAATCCCTCAATCAAGAGATTTTAAAATGAAATCCCTAATCCTTTAAATCAAAATGCTCCCTTTCACATTCAATTGTTCTCTAGTCTCTGGCTTTCTCTTGTTGCACTATAGCATACATGTAAGCATATATAGTGTACAAGTAATACAATTATGAATAAAATATCATTTCATAAAGATTTGTCACTGAAATAATATCTAAAAACTAAAATTACACACCTTAAAGTAAATCAAGCCAACAATAAAGGTGATAAGAAATTAAGCTAAAGTAAATATATAAAAATTGACAAGATAAAGGAGAGACACCATTCTATATTAAATGAAAAAGCAAAAATCTTAGGATTATGATTCCCCTTAGCATTTCATATGAAGTTAATTTCTTTTCTTCACCTTGCTCTTAATGTTACTTTTTGCTAATATAGATCTCTAATTTACCTACAAGTATCTTCCAAATTATCTATAGGTATTTTTTTAACCAATCCATAATTTTTTATGCAATTGATTAAGAGACCTAATCAAGAATGAGTTTTAATGTGGGTATGTGAGGCCAATAAGTATATTCCTATCCTCCAAGTGAATCAATATACTAAATATTGCAAGTTTCATGAACCCAGATTACCTAATCCATGGTTTAGTTTTAAAATCCCTTCCAAGATCATTTAGGTTACCTAAATCATCTAATAGTTTCCACACACCTAAAAGCATCAAGTACAAAGATTAAATAAATAAATCACACCATTAATTGAAAATAAATTGATTCATTATAACATATTACAAGCTAGAGTTCATCATAATCGTAAATCAATAAGTTTAGCTCATAACCATAGGAGACAACAACACTAAGAACATAGCATAAACGAAATAGGCAAAGAAATATAAGAAAAAGAAAGGGAGGAAGATAAAAATTGCCTTAATTGGTGAATTATCCTCAAACCCAATCTTCTCCCATAGCAAATGAACTTCAAATCCTTCCTTTTCTTCCCTAAGAACCTCAAAGTGGTGGCCTTTTGGAGAAAATGTCAAAGCCTCCCTTAAAAACCTAAAAAATGCAGCAAAAATGTTGCATCTTGCATTTTTCATGACAAGTGCCATGACACTACTAAATTTTTTTTCTTTACAATGGTCACGAGTGAAATGATGTTGATTTTTTATGCTACGACACTTTTTTGTTCTATGAAGAATTTTTTGACTTGGCACTGCAGCCCTTAAATCTACAGCCATGGCATTGAGTTTTTTATAGCTATGCTTTCAGGCACCATCTTTTTCTTCCCTTTCTCTCTCTTAATTTTTTTTATTAAGGATGCCTGATTTTTAAGCATCCTAACTTTGTATTTTTATGTTTTAGCTCCAATATGACTTCGACTTATAATTTCTTGTATTTTCCACTTACAAAAGTGGTGAAAACATGATTGATTCTTATTCATAGTAAAATTAAATCAAAATATATCATTTATAATGTCAAAACTTAAATATGGAACTAATTATAATACAATGCCCATTTTGCACAAAGTTAGCTATTTTGTTTATGAATTAGAATTTAAATGCCTATTTCTAAGTGAAAAAAATGCAAAATAACAAGAATAATTAGAAGTTAACACGCTTCTAAATTTGAAGTTTTACTATTCCTTAAGTAAAACAAATTAGACAGAAAAAAAGCTAGAATGTTCATATACCCCCTTAAAATTCATGCCTACTAAAATCCTCAACTAATGCATCATATAATATTTCCAACAAGACCATTAACCAATGAACACCAGTAACAAAGTTCAAAACATAAGATTTGTTTTTCTAACAATTTTGAAGTGTGTATGTTTAGTCAAACAATTATCCTCATGCAAATTTACAATCAACTTTAAGCACTTCAAAATGTATAATGCAACCTTAAATGTAGGAATTTTAAATGCATGCATCTTTCCACTGTGTTCACTAAAGTAAGCCATTGTATAACTAATTAATCAATAAATCTTTTAAGATTGTAATGCGGCTTATGGTTATGGCTATCACAAGAGAATGATATAAGGAAAATTATGAGCAAGATTCAAGAGAATAACCATTAAGCACAACAATAGAAAATAGAAATCTCTCTCCTTATCTTATTTTCCTTTTCTTTTTATGTTCCCCTTCATTTTCTTTTCTTCTTTTCTTTGTTTTAACTTTTACTTCCCAAACTTAAATTCATTTTGATATATCAAATTTTTTTTCTTTCTTGGGTTAATTCTTTATCACTTTTTTTGCTTTTTAGTTCTTTTTTCTCATTGTCATATTTTACATCTTTCATAAGGGAACAACAACTATTCGCATTAAACCCACATTATACCTTATTTTACCCTAAAATTTCCTTTTTCACATGACATCAAATGTTAATTACCTCTTGAAAAGGGTAAGAACATTGTTTTTTAGGCTAAAAGCCATTAATGTGGTTAAAAGAAGAAATTTCATGCAATTATATAGATATTTCACTTAATGCTCAAAGAGGTACTAGTGATATACTTAGCAAAAATTAGGCTTATGGGCTTAAACATAACCAATAAATGCCTAAATTACTTTAATAAATCATACAAAGCCAAATATTTTGCCTTAAGAGAATATAATACAGGTTTTAGAGTCTTAGAGTTGAGACCATATATACAAGTTAAATTATAAAAAAATTTCTCCTAATTCATGTATTTGAATTATGCCCAGCAATTGTGCACAAAATTTTCCAAAATTGTAGAAAAAGTGAAAAAAATTACATATTTAAACTAAGAACAAAGCATAATTGTCATTGATTTCCTACACATCCTGACATTAACACTATTTATCATTAGACATAGGCATGCATTATAGCAAGCAAGTTGGCAAACTTGCACAATAAAGCTAAAAAAATGTCAAGTTAAAAAGTTCAAGAATGAAAAAAGTTTCAAGCCATTTTACCTTATTATCCTAAACTACCTTAACCCCGAACTTAGACTCAACCTTGTCCCCAATGTTGGCAAATAATTAAATTAAAAGACATGAAGGTGAAAAGGATTAAGTATAACTTTTTTATATTTATTTATTTATTACACTAATATAAACCTCAACTCATTTTTTTATGCCCCTAACATGCAATTTTCACACTATAAAGGGCAAGAAAAACACTAGATGAGGACAACAAGATATTGGAAAACTTCTCTTTTTATAAAAATTTTCCTCTCCATGCTCTTGTTTCTTGGATTTTCCATGCATGCTTGAGGCTTTGCAACTTTTCTTTCTTGATCAATAGAGGTAGTTTGAAGGGTTTATCATTTGATATGCCTGAACACAAAAAAAAAAACATTAAATTTAAATATATACAATTATTGCTAAATAAAACTATAAATAAAGACCTTAGGTTGCTTCCTAAGAAACTCTAAGTTTAAAGTTCATAATAGGACTTTATTGCTAAACCTAATCATAGGTATCAAATATTCCAATTGCCATGCCTCCCTTTTTCCTTGGGTAAGCAAGCTTCTACTACAATGAGGGTTCATTCCATTTGAGAACATGTAATTCCTTAACCAATGGCTTCATTGGCACACATGCTTTGGCTGGCATGATAGGTCACTTTAATTTCAATTCTCCTTTGAAAATTTTGGGAGCCCCTAAATACACAAAACATCTTATAAAATCTTCTTTGCTCTTTTCAATAAGAACTAAGGACTTTAGTGGAGGATTCATTAAGTAATTTTCTTTACAAATGTTTGGAACCATACTGTCTACTTAGTCTCATTGCAATATTTTTCTAATTAATCAAGAGAATCCCATTCCATAGCCACTTGGTCTTCTAGCCTCATAATACTCTCTCCTCCCTCCATACTTTGCTCATAACTCCCTTCTCATTTGTTCATAAACTTTTAGCAACTCTTTTTCACTCCTCAAAGTAATATCATTACAATGTTCCTTATCTTTTCTTCTAAGAGTGATTGTCATATCACTTGGAAGATTCTCTTGTGCCCTACTAGAGATTATAGTGACTAATCAGCCTATTCAAATTTTCAAGTTTCTAATAGTGGCATTTTGCTTGGCCATAGTGTTATCTTGTTGTCATATATTGCATGATCATTTTATCTTGAAGTTGGAAATTGGTTAGTTGGGAAGGATATATTACGTATGATAAAGAAGCTTGACTCTGATTCTAAGAAAAATTATGTTTATGATTCTAACTAGAAATATAAGTGTTATTGTAAAAATTATTTTGATTCCTACTTGAATAATTTTCCACTTGTGTAGCTTCTACATAACATGGGCATTGCTCATTATAGCGACCTTCTCCATGATTATCACAAGTCATGTACAAGCATTGAAAATCACTAACATGAGCAGTATAACTAGTGTGCATATCATAGTTATTAAATCTCCTATCAAATTTTGTTTCTTGAACTTTTGAGTTAGTTGAGTCCATACACACCACTACCCTTTTTCTTCCAAACATGCGTATTTTATTAAAACAAACAAAAATAGTAAAAACAAAAACTAAACTCAAACAAAAAAAAAATAAAACAAAAAAAATTAAAAAAATACATAAACTAAAAGACTCAACAACTTAAAACAACAAAAACAAAATGAACAAGCCCTAAGTTCAAAACAAATTACTTTGGTATTAAAATTAGCAAAAACTTGCTGCACTACAACTACACACAAGTATACGTATTGCACAAGTAATACAGTGACAAATAGGATATCATTCCTATTAAGATTTGTCACTAAGATAATTGCTAAGAACTAAAATTATGTACATCAATCTAAATCAAGCCAATAATAGAGGTGATAGGAAATTAAACTAAAGATATAAAAATTGACAAAACAAAGGAGAGACACCATTCTAGATTAAATTGGAAAGCAAAAAGTTTTGGATTATGATTCCTTCTAGCATTTCATATGAAATTAATTTCCTTTCTTCTCCTTGCTCTTATTGAGAATCTTTGCCAACTTAAGTCTCTAATTTACCTACAAGCATATTCCAAATTTGCTATAGGTATTTTCTTAACCAATCCATGATTATTTATGCAATTGATTAAGAGACTTGATCAAGAATAAGTCCTAATGTGGCTATGTAAGGCAAGTAGGTATATTCCTATTTTACAAGTGAATCAATCTACTCAACATTATTTTAGTAATACAAATTATTTAATAGTTTTCACACACTTAGAAGTATAAAGCACAAATATTGAGTAAACAAAATACATCATTAATTACAAATAAATAGAGTAATTATAATATACTATAGGCTAGAGTTCATCATAATCTTAAATCAACAAGTTTAGCTTATAACAAGAAATAGGAACAATAAGAATAGAGCATAAACCAAATAGGCAAACAAATTAGGGGGAAAACAAGAGAAGAAGACGAAAACTTATTTAACTAGTGAATATTTCTCATAGCCAAGCTTCTCCCATGGCAAATGAGCTCTGAACCCATCATTCTCCTCCCCAAGGGCCTTAAAGTGGTGGCCTCCTAGAGTAAGTGTTTAAGCCCCTTAAAACCCTATAAGAATTTAGCAAAAAAACACTATATTTTTCATTTTCTACAATAGTGTCATAGGGCTCCTTTTGAGCACCACAACATTGTTGATTTTTTTTTTGGTAGTCATCATGAGCACCGCAATGCTAAATTTTTATGTTGTAGTGCTATTTTGTTATGTGAAGAATTTTTTTATTAGCATCACAACTTTTTAATCTATTGCTACAACATTGGATTTTTAATAGCAATGCTTTTAAGTGACATCTTTTTTTTTGTATGTCATATTTTTAGCACCCTAACTCTAGGCTTTCATACTTTAGCTCCAATATAACTTTGGCTTATGATTCCTTTATTTTCCACCCTAAAACATGGTCAAATTTTATTCATTGCAAAATTAAGCCAAAATATGTCATTTATGATGTTAAAACTTAAATATGGAGTTAATTACAATACAATGCACATTTTGTCCAAAGTTAGCTATTTTTATTTATGAATTAACAATTTAACTACATATTTCCAAGTGAAAAAATATGCAAAATAACAAGAATAATTGGTATTTTATAGCTCTCTGTTCCATTTCCATCACTGCCATTTAGATTCATCGCCACTGTAGATCTGTCATGGTCACCACTTGTCATTGTTGCTACACTATTATTGCCGCTTCACCTTTCCCACTTGATTCCATAATGTCCTTTGTCACTTAGTAAGTAGTTTTTTTCCTACTTTTACTTTTTTCCTTTAGCTTGTTGATCAAATTGAATCTCATGTTCTTACTTAGTTTAAGACTGATTTCTAGGACTTTTTGTTATTGGATCGTTGAATGTCATTGGGGGAAATCTTATTTTTAAGTTTTTTGTAGCTAGGTTGATTATGGGTATTTTTGGTGCTATAATTGTGTACTTATATTCTTTATTATGATAGAGAATAGCCTATGACATAGTTTGACTTTGAATTTAGTGAGGAAGCAACCATGCGTTAAGATGGATGCTTATGTATCATATCAATGTATTCACTCTGTTGTAATAGAGATGGATGTTTGGCATTATTGTTTTTTGTAAAAAAAACACATGAATGCTTTTAGAGAACTTTAGGCAAGTTAACTCAAATGCTTAACTATTGATGTTGAAGGAATTATAAATGGAAAAAAGGGATTCTTCCGTTTGTTTGTTCTTGTTTTTTATTTTATTGTTGTGCTTTCTAATAAGCAGATGAAGGATTTATATTACATGCATAATGAACCCATGCCTTCAAAAATCATGATTACTAAAAATAACATGACATCTTACAAACTTAGATAAAATCACAAGAATTTTAGCCAAACAAAAAAATTAGATGGAAATTATTCACTGCCACTATTTATTTATATGTATAGGAGACATGAGCAAACATTTCAATAGATTCGGTAGGTTTGGTCTCTCTTTCTATTTTCTTTTACTTTAGTTTGATGGGTTCAACATTTAGTTGAGATATATAGGGAGAATGGTACTGATACATTGCCCCACAAAAATCGATGGAACAATAACACTAGTCTGGGTGGCATCTTGCAACTAAACTCACACTTCAAAATTCATATCTCCCTCAATACAGATCCAAATGGGGTGCTCTTAATGCCTATAGAAAGCTTATTATGTCTAGTTTATGCTTATCAAATTTTGTAAGCATTGGAGTTCATTTGACCCATGATTGACACAAAAATGTAAAATAACCATATGAACAGTAACTTTGACAATTTTGCATAATTTAGCCAATTTTAAAAATTCATAATAAATTCTATAGAGCTCCAAATTAGGTGCTCTTTAGCTCTATGAAAATCTCTAGATGAGATCTATATGCCTGCCAAATTTCATGGAAAAATTCATCTATGTGGTTAGTTTGTACTTCAATTTAAGATTTGGTCATTTTTGGAACCATAAAGGGGTTAAAATTGCACCAAATGGTCTTCTACTCATTCCACAACCATTTGAGTAAATTCAAAAGCATAAACATAGCCTATGAGAGCATCCCAAATGGTCCAAATTATCATGAATCTCAAAACCACAACCCTAGTTGTAATATTCGATTTTCGTTAAAATGTCATAAATGAGCTAGTATAAAAGCAAGTCCCCTAAAATGAATGAGTTAATGCCCAATAAAATTTGAGTGATGTTTTAGATTCCTAAGAATGAGGATCCAAGACTTAGGGTGCTAAGATAATAGGGCTAGAATAATGAACAAAAATGGAATGGAAATGAGCATTTACGTAATGACAATTTTGTAAATTCGAGCAATTTTTGGAAAAGTCATAGGAAGGATTTTTAAATGCAAAAATTGAGTTGTTCGAGGTTCTCAAAGGCCTTAAAACTCCTATAAAAAATTCATCCAAATTTTGACCTTTTAATTTGGAAAGGTTTTAAATCTAAATTGAGTAATTCCAAAACTATTTTATAAGTGAGAGGACCTAAGTTTTATACTGGAAAAGATAGTTCTAAAAAAGAAGCTAAAATGAGCCTAAAATGACTTAGCCAAGCAATGAGATACAAAAGGCATTTTTTAAGAACAATTTTAAAGAAATGCTCCCTTATATGTGATGTTCCATGTAAAATCCAAGGTTTCAGAATTTTCTAAGTCTTCCTGTTATAGCTAGGATCCCTGTTCACTATAGCGAGTCCATGTCCTATACAAAATCTAGGGAATTTCTTGCAATAGCACCAGCCATAGCAAGAATGGTTAGGACCTAGAACTAATAAGTTCTCATCATAGTGAGAAGTGCTTCCTACTATAGCGAGACTCGTTTTTAAAAAAGCATGAAAAAGTGGAATTTTACTTCTTAAAGAGTCCAAAATCCTTTCCTTTCTTCTAATCGACATTTCATTTGTCTAAGACTAGGGAAGATCTCATCTAAGAAGGGCTCACAAAGGAGGAGAAAGGGAAAAGAAAGGAAACCAAGGAAAAGGTGAGAGAAACAAAGGATTTTCATGGCTTTTCTTCTTGAAATCTTTTTCTTCTCTCTTTGCTTTTGGTGGATGATTTAGTTCTATTTTGAGCTTGGTTCAGAGGAAGGAGATTAGAAATTCAAAGAGAAGGCTAAGGCAAAGGGAAAGACTCTTAAAGAAGCAAGGAAAACAAGGTATGATTCATAGTTTCCTTTGCTCTTCTTTCCTTGCTCTTCTTATGTGTTTGGCTAGACCAAGAGAAGAGCTTGAGAGAGGGAGGAAGTTCTAACCTAGAACAAGTAAGAAACCTATGAATTAGTGTGCGGGAACTTAGGAAATGCAAAGAAAGTGGGTGAAAAGCTAGTGAATTTTAATTGAGAACAACTAGGGATTCTTGAATATTATGTAAATTCTGTTTTGATTCATGAATCCGCTAGCATATGTGAGTGTTTTTTTTTTAAGTTTCTAAGACCCCTAGAAAGCCTCCCAAGTGCCTCTCCTTTCAAGAAAAAATTTCGAAGCTATAGATTAAGAGCTGGGTCAATAGGTTCCATAATATAGCCTTAAGAAGCAATATGCATCTAAACTCTTGGGAATGAATTTATGATGACTTCAAGGAGTCTAAATAGAACCAAGAGGCCTAGATATGAGAAGGAAATGAACTAAGAGATTGAATTATGGTAATTGCTTCATTAGGCCATTAATGGAGCTATTATGGAACAAATAGACCAAGTATGCTTCTTAAGTGTGTGTTTAATACTTTGGCTTGCTCCAAGAGTATAATTAAATCCTATTTGTAGTGTCTAGACTAAAGAGATCAAGCTCCATCTAGTTGTGGGTGAGAAACCAAAAAGGGAAGAGAATAATCAAGAGAAAAACTTGTGTTGGATTACAATGTAGCTCCTCGCTCCTTCATGTTTACATTCTTAGATATATGATAGTCATTGTATACTTGTATGTGCATTTGTATTGTGAAACATGCCATTTGATGTTGCCTTGTTGTATTGGTACCAATATGTTTATGTTTTGGGATGTGAAAATTGCTTTTAAGGGTGAGGTGTGCAAAAAATCCCTTGAAATGGGTGAGGTGGAGCCAAAGTTCTCTAGGAATGGGTGAGACAAGGCCAAAAGTCTCATAGATGAGTGAGGCCAAGTCAAAAGTCTCTAGACCATGGGTGAAGCAATCCAAAAGTTTCAAAAATGGGGTGAGGCTAGACCAAGAGTCCCTAGAGCTTATTCTTGGCTTTGATATGATTTGCATAGCATGTAACTTATGTTTTAAATGATTCTTAAGGATGTTGGATGCCTACTTGTATGCTTTGACATGGTTATATACCTTGATTGCCTATTTGAATGAGTGTATAAACTATTAAAATTTTTTGAATCTCACCCCCTTCCCTCTCCCATCTCACCATGTCTAGGTGGTATATAAGAGGCTAGGGATGGAAGCCAAGGAACTTGAGGGACTATCTCTAAGCAATTGTATAGTTTTGTATGGTTTTTTATGTAAATAAATGTCAAGAGTATATGTATATGTCATTTTTGAAATGTAAACCTTGGATCAAATGTAAAAGTATGTATATGTGGTGTATGAACCAAATCAGGAACCAAATCAATGAGAAAATGAGTTTTTGGGTACTTGGTAGCTTGTATGAAGTAGTGCATTCTTGCATGTAGTATGGTGAGTTTGAGATGTATGATAGTTTGGACTACTTAGGCAATCCTTATATGTTGTTTTTATGCTTTAAAACTTGCCTAACAGGTGGTAGAACATTTAAGAAGCCATTTGAATCACTTTTGACCCATATAGGGCGTTAAATTTGTCATATTCGTGAGCTATGTCAAGATCTAATCAAATGAGCTCTTCTTGACCTAAAATTTGGCATGTATATAGATTTTGTCTAAAGCCTTTTAGCAAGCTAAAGTGCATATTATTTGGAGTTACTAGAGAATTTTTGGTAAATTTTCAAAGTTGGTAAATTTTGTTAGAATTGACATTGTTACTGTGTAAATGGTCAAATCCTTTACCTCTGTTATTTGTGGGTCAAATAATGTACAATGGCTATGAAATTTTACAAGAAAAACTTCTATAACATTGAGAGCACCTTATTTGGATTTATAGAAAGAGAGAGAAATGAATTTTTGAACTTTCATATTAGTATCAAGGGTGTAACCTGATCTCCACTACTGTTCTATTGGGTTTTATGCCCTAATTGCTTCTATTTTGGTTTAGACTTATTTTTTTTCCTCTATTTAACATCTGAAGCTTTCCAAATTGGTATAGTTTGATTGAATTGTATTTTTTAGAATTAGTTATGAATTTTTGAATTTTATATTAGTAAATTGTATTAGAAACGCTGGACAGTCTGACCTTTTGAGATTTTCTATTGTCAAACATGATTCAAATGATGTTATTATGGCTTGGAATTATTTTTAGTATAAATTTAACATCTAGAGCTTTCCAAAATGATATCACTTGCTTGATTTTCATTTTTCTAGATTTAATTATGATTTTCCAAAGTTGGTGCCAAAAATTTGAATTCTAGACCCACGGGTAAAGTGCAATTTTTTTGGTTTTTAACTTCAAATTTGTGATTCATGGATTTTTTTATGATATGTATGAGTTTTATAGATGGAGTATGAGTATAAAATGATATGGATGGGTCCACGAGGGTCCACAAGGCAAAGTATGAACTTCTAAGCCTGATGTAATGCAAGAAAATATCATGATTTTACTTATTTTCTTTGGAATTACATGGAATCAAGCTTAAAGGGAGGTTGAATGAGGTTAATACATTATGGTGTTACATTTTTGGTATCAGAACAAAGGTTCAGACACTTTTACTCAGTGTTTGGCTTTTAAATGGTGTGGTTAGCCTATATTTGGGTATGAATTGCCATGGAAGTGATGAAATATACATGCATATGTGCTTGGAATATTATTATATATTGATGATGGTGGTTCTTTTTAGATAAGATGGTTGAAACTAGACAGGGTAGGGGTAGAGTCAGGCCACCTAGGGCTCAGAGAGTAGAGCCAGAAGATCCTCTATGGTCCATCATCGAGAGGCTTGATCGGTATGAGACCATAATGGGCCAACAGTAGGAGATGCTGGAACAGCAGAGGTACATTGCCCAACAATAGCATGATATGATCATGCAATTATAAAATGCCCTAGCTAGGAAAAAAGAAATATGGAGAGAAGCCCCTGTACCCTAGCCATCTACCTTTAGTATTCCACCTGCATTTCCCCAAGAACCTACTCAGACCCAAACGCCTATCCAAAAACTGTTGAGTTAGAGAAAATAGTCCACCCTCATTTAATAGGGAATTGGATGCAGATGAAGGGGAGGCATAGGTCATAGAGTTAGAGAAAATATTTTCAATGATGGATTGTACCATAAAGCAAAAAACTCATCTCGCTGCTTTCATGTTACAAAAAAAAGTAGATAGATGGTCACGTAGTATGAAGCCTTTGATGCAAACTAAGAATATTCAAATTACTTGGGAAAACTTCTCAGTAGAGTTTTATGAAAAATACTTCCCTAGTTTAGTAAGGAAATAGAAGGAAATGGAATTTATAGGCTTGAGACAAACTAATGAGATGACTGTTAATCAGTATGTGGCCAAATTCATTGAGCTTTCTTGTTATTCCTCTTACCTCCTAGATATAATGATGAGGCCTAGAGATATGAGCAATTTGAGACTGGGTTGAAGCCCTTGATTAGTGACAAAGTTACTTCACAGTGGATTAGGAAGTTTACTACCCTTGTGGAGGTCAGCAGCATGATTAAGAATAACTTGCGAGCGATCATGCCTATTGCGACATCAGCTAGTTAGAAGGGGGCTCCAGAATTGAAGAGACCAAGACCTGAGAAGGGTTCTAGTATGGCACTTAGCAGCAAGAAGAGAGGTAAGATGTCGTGGAATAAAAGGCCACAGAAGGGCAAGAGAGTGTAGCCTCCTCGGACCCAGTCATCTACCTAGTAGTCTCCAGTGACATGGTTTAAGTGTGGAAAGTCGGGGCACATTACTAGGAATTGCCTTAAGATGAATACAACACCTCCATCTAAGCCGCAGATCAGGGCAGAGTGTTTGCCCTCACTCAATAGGAGGCCAGTGCGTCCTCCAATTTGATCTGAGGTACGCTGATAGTGAATGGCTTTCACTCAATAGGAGGCCAGTGCGTCACTTGTTTATGTCTTATAATTATTTGAGGCAATTGGGTCTAGCCGTTAGTACTTTACCATTTGACTTATCTATTACTACACCTACTAGAGGCCATGTTGTTACTTCCCATACTTGTTTAAATGTCATTGTTTAATTTAATCATTGCCATACTACCATTGATTTGATATGTATGCCCTTTCATGACATTGATTTGATTGTTGGCATAAACTAGATGGCCACAAATAATATGGTATTTGATTGTGAACACCGAACTATTTCCTTACCTACTTGTAGGACCATACCTAGGATAGAAGTTGAGTTATCTTTTGTGACTACTGCTCAGGTTGAGAGACATTTAGAGCATGGATGCCAAGGGCTTCTAGTCTTTTTCTCTATTCAGGCTGAGGTAGAGGAAGGGATAGAGGAGATTCCAGTAGTCAAGTAATTCTTGAAAGTTTTCCCTAAAGATTTTGACTTTAGTGGTCTATCCCCTGAGAGAGAGCTAAAGTTCCATATAGACATAGTTTTTGGGGCTAGAATAGTGTCCAAGGCTCCTTATAGGATGGCTCTCACCGAACTTATTGAATTGAAAAAATAGATAGATAAGTTATTAGAGAAAGGGTTCATACGCCTAGTGTTTCACCTTGAGGAGCCCCGGTGTTATTTGTGAGGAAGAAGGATGGTAGCTTAAGATTGCGTATAGATTACAGAGAGTTGAATAAAGTTACCATCAAGAATAAATATCTTCTCCCTAGAATAGATGATTTATTAGATCAGCTAACTAGAGCATCTATATTTTTTAAGATAGATCTTAGACTTGGGTACCGCCAATTGAGAGTGAATATTGAAAACATCTCGAAGATGGCCTTCAGAATGAGATATGGGCATTATGAGTTTCTAGTGATACCATTCAGGCTGACGAATACACCTGTAGTGTTTATAGATTATATGAATAGGGTATTCAGACCGTATCTATATAAGTTTGTAGTGGTCTTTATTGATGATATCCTAGTATACTCCAAATCTTTTAAGGAGCATGAGAGGCATCTGAGACTCATCCTAAAAACCCTAAGAGATAAGAGGTTGTATGCCAAACTTAGTAAATGTGAGTTTTAGCTAATAGAGGTGAAATTCTTAGGTCATATGATATCATGAGAGGGGGTTATAGTTGATCCTCATAAAGTAAAAGTTGTGTTATAGTGGGATAGACCTAGAAACATCACCGAGGTTAGGAGTTTCCTAGGTTTGGCAGGCTACTATAGATAGTTTATTCAAAGCTTTTCTCAGATGGCCTTACAATTGATGAGGCTGACCAAGAAAGAAACACCTTTCATGTGGGATAATAGATGTGAGAGGAGTTTCTAGGAGTTGAAGCTCCGTTTGACCACTACCCCTATATTGATTATCCCTGACCCTAGTAAACTATTTGTGGTTTATTGGATGCCTCGAGCAAAAGGTTAGGATGTGTGTTGATGCAGTATGGTAGAGTAGTGGCATATGCCTCTAGGTAGTTAAGGCCTCATAAGGAGAATTATCCCACACATGATTTGAAGTTAGCTGCTGTAGTATTTGCTCTTAAAATTTGGAGGAACTATTTGTATAGTACAACTATAGAAATTTATAGTGACCACAAGAGTCTAAAGTACCTGTTTGATTAAAAGGAACTGAATATGAGACAGGGAAGATGGATGAAATTCCTAAAAGATTATGATTATACCTTGAAGTATCATCTAGGTAAAGCCAATTGTAACACCATAATGACTTAACTCCAACTAATCTCCCCCAAGGCTTGATTCCATATGATTTCCAAGGAAAATGACCAAAACCGTGATATTTCACTACTTTATGTCGGGGTTTAACCAGTCATATTTTGCCCTGTGGGTCCTGTGAATCCATCATTCACATTCTCTACTCAAAAACAATTTATAAAACTTGTACATAGCCTCAAAAAACTCATAAACCATGGATATGAAGCCAAAAACCAAGAAAATGTAATTTCTCAAATGAGTCCAAAAGTCAGATTTTTGGCTTTAACTTTGGAAAATCATAACTAATTCTATAAAAATGAGAATCAAGCAAATAATAGCTCTTTAGAAAGGTTTGGATGTTAGATTCACACTAAAAATAACTTCCAACCACAATCTCAATGTTGGGACCATGTTTGACATCAAAAAAGAGATAGAGGTCCAACTGTCCCTGGTATTGGTGCAACTTGCTATCATGAACTTCGAAAATTAGTAACTAATTTCACAAAAATCAAATCTGGACAAACTATACCAATTTGGAAAGCTACAGATGTTACTAGAGGGGAAAAATAAGTTTAGATCATTTCAGTAGCCCATGGACCTCGAAAACTGATGGAACAGTAACAAAGGTCGAATGACTTCCCTGATACTAACACAGAACTTCAGAAAGTTCATTCTCCCTCTACAAAACTCCGATTGAGGTGCTTCTAGTTGGTATAGGTCACTGTGAATATATAGTTTATGCCCATAAAATTTCATGACAATTGGACACCGTTTAGTCCATGAATAACACAGATTCATTTTTAGACCTAGTTGCACAGTACAATAACTAAAACCAGAAACTTCTCCAATTTCAACAATTCACCAAATATTCCCTAGACCTCCAAATATTTCCCAATTTAGATTCTTAAGAATCTCTCAATAGACTCTAGAGGCATACCAAATTCCATATCAAGAAGAGCTCATCTTATCATACTTTGATGGAGCTCACAAATATGACGGTTTTGGCACCTAAAATGGTTTAAAGTGGGTCCAAATGGCCTCCCACATGTTCTAGCATCTCTTGGGCAAATTTGAAAGTATAAACATAGTATATATGAAATACTCAAGTGGTCCAAATCAATACACATCTCAAACTCACCAAGTTACAGGCCAATACACCTTTATATGTGAGCCACAAAAGGGCCAAATTTCACATTTTCATTGCTTTGACTCTCTACATAGGTCATACATCATCCATACATACTTTTACACTTGCTCAAATATTTACATCTTAAAAATAATATATACACATAAGCACTTGGTCTTTCTATACATCAAGCTAGGTGTAAGTGTGCAAAAGTGGCAAAACAAGGCCTTCTATGCCTCATGGCCTCCACTCTTAGGCTCTTGAGCTCCACCTGGACCATATGAGATGGGAGAGGGAAGGAAGTGAGATTCAAGGAATCTCAATAGCTCATACTCATTCAAGGAAGCAATCAAGGCATATAAACAAGTCAAAGCATGCAAACCATTCACAATTACATAATACATACTTTCCTTGCCATGAATATCATATCATTGCCAAGAGTAAGCTCTAGGGACTTTTCGTCTAGCCTTACCCGAGTTTTTGGGACTTTTGGATTGGCCTCACCCTTGGTTTAGGGACTTTTGGCTCCACCTCACCCGTCTTAAAGGACTTTCGGCACCATCTCACCTGAGTAATTTCCACAATTCATATCATAAGCATATTGGTACCAATGCATCAAGGCAACATCAAATGGTATGTCTCATCATACAAGCACATACACAAGCATACAATGACTATTACACATCCAAGAATGCAACAAGAAAGAGTGGAGAGCTACCTTATTGGCTAACACAAGCCGTCCCTTTCAATTTCTCTTCTTCCTTCTTAGTCCCACAAGCACAACTAGATGGAATTGCTTCTCTTGAGCCTAGGTACAACAAAAAGCATGAAATTACTCTCTTGAAAGTCAAACAATTACTCACAAGGCTAGGGGTTTCTTCAGAGCAAACCCTAACAAGTATAAGCAACTAGGGGTTTCTCTCTCTCTAAAGTTTCACTAACTCCCTTTTCCTCTCAAGCTCTCAAGAAAGAAAGCAAAGAAGAAGAAGTGAAGATACATGAATTCTAGCCTTCTTCAAGAGTGGTTTTCTACTTTTCCTCTTCTGAACCAAGCCTAACTCAACAACCAAAATCATAGAAAGAGAACGCAAAGAGAGAAGAACAACATGCTAAGAAGAAAAGCTATAGAAATCTCAAGCTTGCTTACCTTTTTGCTTGTTCTCTTTCCTTCTCTAGGTCTCTCTCTCTCTCTACAGCTATTTTCTCTCTTTTGGTTGAAGCTTAGGTCGGTTAAAGGAGAAAGAATGGATCTGGATATTTTAAGAAGTCAAATTCTCTTTTTTTCACACTTTTTCATACTAACCCTCGCTACAGTGAAGAATAACTCTCACTACGGTGAGCACGTATCAGTCCCAGACTCCTGCTTTTGCTATGGTGTGCGTTACGGCGAGCAATGCCCTAGTTTTTGTATGGGATGCCCGCACTCGCTATAGCTAGAAGCATTTTCGCTATAGTGAAAAGGTACTTTCGCTATAGCTAGACTCTTTCTCGCTATAGCGAACAAGTATATTCACTATAGCTAGCCCATTTCTCGCTATAGCTAGCAGACTTAGAAAATTTTCAGGACTTTGAAAATTTTCAGCTTTTTTTTTCTGGTTGTTACACCAATGTGGTAGCTGATGCCTTAAGTAGGTAGTATATTTAGGCAACCCATATGATGATTAGGGAGCAAGAACTCATAGAGAAGTTTAGAAACATGAACATCTCCTATTAGGTAGTATCAAGTAAATTGTATCTAAGTGAAACCTGAATTGAGAATGAGTTGAGAACCTAGATCATAGATGCCCAAAGAGAGGATGAGTTCCTAAGACAAGTCAAGAATGAGATTTTCCCAAGGTAAGGCCTTATATTTTAGGGTGTCTGAAGATGGTATGATAGTATACTGTGACAGAATCCACGTGCCTAGTTGGAATGAATTGAGAGAAAGCATTTTAGAAGAGGCACATAAAAGTAAGTATACTATCCATCTAGGTGTTATCAAAATGTATTAGGATTTGAAAAAAAAATTTTAGTGGCTAGGAGTAAAAAATGATGTAATAAATTACGTGGCTAGATGCCTAGTGTGTCAGAGGATAAAGATAGAACATCAAAGACTCACTAGGTTGGTGCAACCTTTAGATATCCTCGAGTGGAAGTGGGATAGTATAGCTATAGACATTATCATGGGGTTACCTAGGACATCCTCTAGACACAATGCTATCTGGATAGTTGTAGATAGACTGATGAAGTCTGCATAATTTTTAGCTATCAGGGCTACTCACACACTAGATAAATTAGCCCAATTGTATATCAGAGAGATAGTGCGACTCCACGAAGTACCTAGTAGCATAGTTTTAGATAAAGACCTCAATTTCACATCAAACTTCTAGAGGTCGTGGCAGCATACCTTAAGGACTAGGTTGTGGTTTAGTACTGCATATCACCCCTAGACAGATGGTCAGACTAAAAAGACCATCTAGACCCTATAAGACATATTGAGAGCGTGTGTCTTAAAGATAAGGGGTAACTGGGATGTGTATTTACTGTTAGCAAAATTTACATTTAATAATAGTTACCATTCCAGTATTCAGATGGCCCTTTATGAGGATTTGTATGGAAAAAAGTATAGATCTCCTTTCTATTGGGTCAAGCTAGGTGAAAAGAGTTTGATAGGACTTGAGATTGTGGACCAAACCATCTGGCAGATAGAATTGGTTAGAAAGAAACTCCACATAGCCCAAAGTAGGCAGAAAAGTTATGTCAATAAAAAAAAGAGGCCGTTAGAGTATGAGATTGGAGATCATGTGTTCATCTAAGTGTCTCCAGTGACTAGGGTAGGTCAGTCCATGAGGGTAAGAAAGCTCAGTTCTAGGTATATTAGTCCATTTGAAATCCTTGAGAAACTTGGACCCATGGCTTACCAGATAGCCTTACCTCCTAACCTAGCCCAAATCCATAATATTTTCCATATCTCCTAATTGAAAAAGTACTTACCTAACCCCTTACATATCTTAGAATGTGAGCATGTTCAATTATGGGAAAATCTTTCTCATGTAGTGAAATCGAAGAGAATTGTGGACGCAAAGCTTAAATAACTAAGGAACAAGAACATTCCTCTGGTGAAAATGATCTGGAAGGGTCTGACATCTAAAGAGGCAACCTGGGAACTCGATGAGAACGAAATATCCAAAACTTTTCCCTTAAGGTATGTATTTAAATTTCGGAGACAAAATTTATTTAAGAGGGTAGAAATATAATATCTAAGGTTTTAGAATTTTCTAAGTCTTCCCGCTACATCCATGATCCTTGTTTGCTATAGTGAGGGTACCAGTTTGCTACAGTGAGGATGTCAATTCACTATAGTGAGTTTGTATCCCATACAAAATCCAAGGAATTTCTCGCAATAGTGCTAGCCATAATGAGAATGGTTTGGACCTAGAACTGATAAGTTCTCATCATCGAGAAGTGCTTCCCATTATAGCAAGACTTGTTCAGGAAAAAAGGTGAAAAAGTGAAATTTTACTTCCTAAAGAGTCTAGAATCCTCTCATTTCTTCTAATAGACATTTCATCTACTTAAGACCAAGGGAGAGCTCATTTAAGAAGGGCGCACAAAGGAGAAGGAAGGGAGAAGGAAGGAAACCAAGGAAAAAGTGAGAGAAGCTAAAGATTTTCATGGCTTTCCTTCTTGAAATCTTGTTCTTCTCTCTTTACTCTCTCTTTCTATGGTTTTAGTAGATGATTTAGTTCTGTTTTGAGCTTGGTTCAGAGGAAGGAGATTAGAAATTCAAAGAGAAGGCTAAGGCAAAAGGAAAGACTCTTAAAAAACCAAGGAAAACAAGATATGATTCATAGTTTCCTTTGCTCTTCTTGTATGTTTGGAGGAAGTTTTGACCTAGAATAAGTAAGAAACCAATGATTTGATGTGTGGTAACCTAGGAAATGCAAAGAAAGTGGGTGAAAAGCTAGTGAATTTTAAGGGAGAATAACTAGGGATTCTTGAATATTGTGTAAATTTTGTTTTAATTTCTGAATTCCCTAGCATATGTGAGTACTTATTTGATTTCCTAAGACCCCTAGGAAGCCTTCCAAGTGCCTCTCCCTTCAAGAGAAAATTTAGAAGCTATAGATTGAGAGTTAGGTCAATAAGTTCCATAATATAGCCTTAAGAAGTAACTTGTATCCAGATTCTTGGAAATGAGTTTATAATGACTTCAAGGAGTCTAAATGGAACCAAGAGGCCTAGATATGAGAAGGAAATGAAGCTAAGAGATTGAATTATGGTAGTTGCTTCATTAGACTATTAATGGAGCTATTCTGGAACCAATATACCAAGTATGCTTCTTAAATGTGTGTTTAATGCTTTGGCTTACTCCAAGAGTATAATTAAATCCTATTTGTGGTGTCTAGGCCAAAGAGATCAAGCTCCATCTAGTTGTGGGTGTGAAACCAAAAAGGGAAGAGAATAATCAAGAGGAAAGCTTGTGTTGGATTACAAAGTAGTTCTTTGCTTCTTTTTATTTGCATTTTTAGATGTATGATGGTCATTGTATACTTGTATGTGCATTTGTATCGTGAGACATGCCATTTGATGCTGCCTTGTTGCATTAGTACTAATATATTTATGTTTTGGGTTATAAAAATTGTTCTTACAGGTGAGGTGGTGCCAAAAGTCCCTTAAAATAGGTCAGGTAAAGTCAAAAGTCCTTAAGAATGGGTGAGCCAAGGCCAAAAGTCACATGGATGAGTGAGGCCAAGTCAAAAGTCCCTAGACCAAGGGTGAAGCTAATCCAAAAGTCTCAAAAATAGTGTGAGCCTAGTCTAAGAGTCCCTAAATCTTATTCTTGGCTTTGATATGTTTTGTATGGCATGTAACTTATGTGTTAAATGATTCTTAATAATGTTGGATGCTTACTTGTATGTTTTGACATGGTTATATGCCTTGATTGCCTACTTGAATGAGTGTATAAGCTATTAAGATTCTTTGAATCTCACCCCCTTCCCTCTCCCATCTTATCATGTCTAGGTGGTATTCAAGAGGCTAAGGATGGAAGCCAAGGGATTTGAAGGACTATCTTTAGGCAATTGTATAGTTTTGTATGATTTTTGATATAAGGAAATGTCAAGTGTATATGTATATATCATTTTTAAGATGCAAACTTTAGAGAAAATGTAAAAATATGTATATGTGGTGTATGAATCAAATTTGAAACCAAATTAATGAGAAAATGAGTTTTAGGTACTTGGTGACTTGTATGAAGTAGTGCATTCTTGCATGTAGCATGGTGAGTTTGAGATGTATGATGGTTTGGAGCACTTGGACAATCCTTATATGTTATTTTTATCCTTTAAAACTTGTCCAAAAGGTGGTAGAACATTTAAGAAGCCATTTGAATCACTTTTGACCCATATAGGGCGTTAAATTTGTCATATTCATGAGTTATGTCAAGATCTAACTAAATGAGCTCCTCTTGACTTTAAATTTAGCATGCTTATAGGTTTTTCTAGTGCTTTTTGGAAGCTAAAGTGTATATTATTTGGAATTTTAGAGAAATTTTGGTGTATTTTCAAAGTTGGCAAATTTTGACAGAATTGACATTGTTATTGTGCAAATGGTCAGATCCTTTGCTTCTATCATTCATAGGCCAAATGATGTCTAATGCTTGTGAAATTTTAAAAACATAAATTGGACATAATAAGCTTTCTATAACACTTAAGAGCACCTCATTTGGATTTATAGAGAGGGAGAAATGAATTTTTGAACTTCCATATTAGTATTAGGGGTATAACCTAACCTCTATTACTATTCCATAAGTTTTTGCACCCTAATTGCTTTTGTTTTAGTCTAGAATTATTTTTTGCCACTAGTTAACATCTATGGCTTTCCAAATTGGTATATTTTTCCTAAATTGGATTTTTTTGGAATTAGTGATGAATTTTTTAAATTTATATCAGTAAACTATATAAAAAACACTAAGCAGTCTAACCTTTCGATTTTTTCTATTGTTAATCATAGTCCAAATGATGTTATTATGGTTTGAAATTATTTTTAGTATAAATTTAATAGCTAGAGCTTTCCAAAAATCCATACTTGCTTGATTTCCATTTTTTTAGATTTAATTATGATTTTCCAAATTTGGTGGCAAAAATTTAAATTTTAGACCCACGGGTAAAGTGCAATTTTTTGGGTTTTTGACTTCAAATCCGTAGTTCATATATTATTTTATGATATGTATGAGTTGTATGGATGTAGTATGAGTAGAGAATGATATGGATAGGTCCAGGGGGGTCCACAGGGCAAAGTATAAATGTCTAAACCCTGATGTAACGCAACAAAATACCATGATTTTACCCCTTTTTCTTTGGAATTACATGGAATCAAGCTTAAGTGGAGGTTAAATAAGGTTAATACATTATGGTTTTACATTCCACTCTCTCCTTCACCTCAACTAACTTTGCTTCTATTTGAACAGAGGAGAATTCTGCCAAAGAGTAATGCACAAGAGGAAGGGAAGAAGAAAAGGAAGAAGCCAAGAAAAAGGTAAGGAAAATTAAGATTTTCATGGTTTTTCCTTTAGAAATCTTGTTCTCCTCCCTTTCCTCTTTCTTTACATGGTTGTGATGTGTGATATGGTGCTATTTGGGGTTTGATTCAAAAGGAGAAGGTTAGACTTTAAAGGAGGAGGCTATAGCAAAAGAGAAAGCTCTTGAAGAAACTAAGAAATCAAGATAAATCTTCTTGTCTTTGTTGCTTTCTTGTCCTTGCTTCTTGTGTGTATTGGTTCGGCCAAACGGAGAGTAATTATGAGGGAGTAATTTCTGACCTAAAGCAAGTAAGAAACCTAGGTTTTAGACTATGGGAACCTAAGAAATGCAATGAAACTTGAAGAAAAACTAATAGAATTCAAGATAACAAAGTTATGGATTCATGGAAACATGGTAAAATCTGATTTCTTCCAAGGGTGTTCTAGCTTATGTAAGAGTTTAATTGAGTTCCTAAAATCCTTAGGAAGCCTCCCAAGTGCCTCTTCTTCCAAGAAAATAAAACAATTCCATAGGTGCACCAAAAGAGGCATAGGCTTGGCCAAACCAAGAGCAAGGACATAAAGAGTGTTTTAAATTTTTCTAAGCCTAGATTGGGACTAGATATGATGGAAAAACATGAAAGGAAGCCTTGGAAAAATTTAGAAAGCCTAGGTTGTGAGATAGAGGTGTAAGTTCTATAATGTGACTTAAAGAAGCAACTTGTATCTAGGCTTTTGGGAATGAATTTGTGATGACTTCAAGGAGTCTAAATGGAGTCAAGAGACCTAGATTGAAGGAGAAAATGGGGCCAAGATCTTGAATTCTAGTAGTTGTTTCATTAGGCCTTTTATAGAACCATTATGTAACCATAGAACAAAGTATACTTCCTCGTATGTGTGTGGTGGTAGAACTTGTTTCAAGAATGTAATTAGATCCTATTTGTGGTGCCTAGGCTAAGTGAATCAAGTTCCTCTTAGGTGTGAGTGTGAAGCCAAGCCAAGGAAGTGAGGAAGCAAGGAAGAAAATTGTCTTCTTGCACCAAGATAACTCTCCACTCTTTCTTGTATGCATTTCTTGGTTATATGATTGTCATTGAATTCTTGTATGTGTATTTGCATCATGAGACATGCCATTTGATGTTGTCTTGTTGCCTTGGTAACAATATATTTCTTGAATTGCATTTTGATTGTAAAATTGTTCTTTATGAGTGAGGTTGTGCCAAAATTCTCTTGAAATAGGTGAGGTAAAGCCAAAAGTCCCTAGGAGTAGGTGAGACGAGGCTAAAAGTCTTAAGAATAAGTGAGGCTAAGTAAAAAGTCCCTAGAGTTTGTTCTTAGCTTTGACATGTTTTTAGGGCATGAAAATTATGAATTGAATGGTTCTTAAAAATGTTTTATGGTATATTTGTATTCCTTGACATGATTATATACCTTAATTGCTTACTTGAAAGGGTGTTTAAACTATTGAGATTCTTTGAATCTCACCCCCTTCCCTATTCCATCATACCATATCTAGGTGGAGCTTAAAGAGGTAAAAATGGGAGCCAAGGAGTATGATTGGCCATATTTTGACATTAGTGTAGCTTTTGATGTAATTAAATGTCAAATTTTGCATGTATGAATTATTTTTGAGATGTAAACCTTTGAGCAAATGTAAAAGTATGTAAATATAGTGTGTGAACCAAAGTTGAAGCCAAAGGAATGAGAAAATGTGATTTGACCACTTGGGAGCCCATTCTTGATTGTATATTTATGCATGTGAAAAGGTGAGTTTGAGATGTATAATGTTTTAGACCATTTGGAAAGCTTATGTATGCTATGTTTATACTTGAAGATGTGCTCACAATGTTTTGGAATGGTTAGGAAGCCAATTGGAACCAATTTGACCCCTTTATGGTATCAAAAATGCCATTTTCTTGAGCTAAACCAAAATCTAACCAAATGAATTAGTCTTGGCCTGAAAGTTGGTATGAATATAGGTCTTATCTAGAGCTTTCTATAAAGCTAAAGAACACCGAATTTAAAACTCTAGAGAACTTATTATAATTTTTCAAAGTTGGAAAAAATATGCTGAATGGTAGGGTGCACTATTCATATGGTCAGATTTTATTTCCTTGTCACTCATAGGCCAAATGATATCCAATGGCTATAAAATGTTATAGGTACAAACTATATATAAGCTTTCTATAGTCACCAAAATCATCCTATTTGGAGCTCTATAAAGAGAAAACCAAATTTTTGAAATTTCATGATAGTACTAATAGCATAGCAAGACCTCTGGTATTATTCTATCAAATTTTGTAAGCTAAAAGCTATTTCCTTGATCTAGAACTATTTGAATCGACATTAGACATCTGTAACTTTCCAAAATGGTATGGTTTGCTAGGTTTTGATTTTTTTAGAATTAGTTATAAATTTTTAAAGTTTATATTAGTAACCTATGATATTAAACCTGGATAGCTAGACCTTTGGTAATATTCTTTTATCAATCATGAGACATTTGATGTTTTCGTGGCTTGAAATGATTTTTAACCTGTAGTTGACGTTTAGAGCTTTCTAGAAAGCTATCATATGCTTGCTTTCAAGTTTTCTAGAATTAGTTATGATTTTTCAAAATTTACATAAGAAATATGTATTAGTAACCCAAGGTCAACTTCCTTGTTTTCTAATGTGTCTCTTTTAGACTGGAATGTATGTGATGTTTTGTAATGGTTATGACTTGTATAGATGCATTATAGGTAGAGAATGTTATTGGTGAGTTCATATAGCCCACATAACATGAAACGAAGTTTTCAGGCCTTACATAATACAATAAATTACCAATATTTATTTTCATTTTCTTTGAGAATGTGAGAAATCAAGCATGAATAAGAGATTAAGGAACCTAATGAGCTATGGTATCACACAAGTTGCTAATATACACATATACATCATAGGTTTAGAATGTCAAATTCTTACATTACTATTCATTTAGTTTCAAATTCCATTCATACATGATATTTATATGTTTTTACACATGTTTAGAGGTTTACATCTCATATACATCATATAATTACAAACTTTGACATCAAATTACAAAATTTTCAATTCTATTGTCAAAGTCCCATGCATCAAGATGCTTAGCTCCCATTTCTTGTTCCTTAGGCTTCACCTACACATAGTTACACATGTGTGGGGAAAAGTGAGATTTAAGGAATCCAAATAACTCTTTTACCCATTCAAGCATACATAAATGGCACATTTGCATGTCAAAGAATGCAAGTATGTCAAGAAAGCTTCTAATAAATGTTCATGAGCATGTTTCCTCATGATATATACTCATACAAGTCAAACATTGGCTCCAAAGAATGTTTGTCAAGCCTCACCTATTTTCTTTGGAACTTTTATATTTGCCTCACTCACTTTTAGAAACTTTTGACTTAGCCTCACACTTGTTTGAGACTTTTGGCTTTGTATCACCCATTATTAGGGACTTTTAGCTTATCTTCATCCATTCTAAGAGACTTTTGGCACAACTACATCCCTTCAAGCCATTTTGCATTCAAATTGCACTATAAGAAACATAATGGTACCATAACACTTAATGAAAAGCTATATGCATATCTCATGGATCAAACATATACACAAGCATCCAAAGACAATCAAACATCTAAGAAATGTATGCAAGAAAGGTTAGAAAGCTACCTCAAATCAAGAAGCACACTTTTCCCCTTGGATTTCTACTTCTCCTTCTCGACCACACACACATAACTAGGAAAAGTTTGATTCACTTGGCCTGGAGACTTTAAATGAGACACAATTACATCATTGGAACAAATTCTAGCCTCACATAACTCTATGCAAGCTTACTTTATCAAATGGCATGGTTATGGTTCCATATAAGTGCATAACGAAGAAACCCCTAGAATTCATAATCTTAGCTCCAATTTCTCATTCAATCTAAGTCTCTTAACTCTATTTAGACTCTTTAGAGTCATCACAAATTCAATTCAAGGAGCCTAGAATCAAGTAGCTTCTTTATGTCTTAAAAAGGAATCTAAACCTCCATCTCACCAACCATGATTTCTAAATTCAAATCAATACTTCCTTTGGTGTCTCTAGCTCATATCTAGTCCATGTCTATCCTTAGAATAAATTAAAACTCTCCCTAGGTGCTTGAAACATGCCTTGGTCAAGACATTAACTAAAGTGAGCATCCATGGAGTTTGCTCAGTTTTTCTTAGGAAATTGGCACTTATGAAGCCTTCTAGGCCCCTTATGATCTCTTACATACTCTTACATAAGCTAAATTATCCTCAGAAAACTTCAAAAAGGGCTAGGTGCACTAAGAACCTTAGGTTCCATAACTTGAATTCTAATAGTTATCTTTTAAATCTAATTGCATATTATTGTTTCTTACACCCTATAACCCTTGTTCCTACCTTGCTATGACTTGAATTCATTCCCATCTTAATGGGCCTAGGTCTAGCCAAAAATCTGCATAAGAAGAACAACCAAGAGAAGGCAAGAAAGGTTATGGTTCTGGCCTTGTTTTCAAGCTTGTTCAAGGAGCTTTCTAAGGCTTCCAATCTCTCCTTCAAATTCTCTCCTCCTCCTGCTAAACCAGCCATAAAAAATCCTTAAATAAGTGAATAAAAATATGGGAGAAGAGAGGAGAAGGAGGAGAATAAAATTAGAAAAGGAAGAGGCAAGAAAATTTATGAAATTCTTACACTTTTGCTAGGTTTTCTTCCTTCCTCTTTTCTCCTTCTTGTGCACCACTTCAAGGTGTCTAAGAATTTGGTTTAAGGCAAAGCAAGGTTGGTTATGAGGCTAGACAGAAAATGGGGCATGATTTAAGAGCCAAAAAGTGAGTTATAACACTTTTCCAAAATTATAATTTAGTCCCTCTTCTCACTCTTTCTATTTGGGCTCATTTTAAATCCTTTTTGAGAACCATCTTTTCTATAATAGAATTTAGGTTCTCTAATTTATAAAATGCCTTTGGTTTCATCCAAATTAGATATAAAACCTTCCCGAACAAATTGGTCAAAATTTTAGTTAACTAATGACCAAAAACGTAAACTGAAGAGGTTTTGACCATTCTAGGGGTTCCTATGGTTTTTAAGGCCTTTGAGAATATTGGAACACTCAAATTTTTCATTTAAAGATCCCTCCTTAGGGTTTTCTAAAAGTTACCCAAAATTACAAAATGCCACTAGCCTTTTGTGGCTTTCTATTTGGCCATTTTGGCTCCGGTTCTGAGCTCACCTTAGCTTTGTATTCTTATTTTGAATTGTCTAGATTATTGTCCTAATTTTATTTGGCCTCAAATCATTCAATTTAAGGGACCTCCTTTTGTAATCTCCTCGGTTTATGGCTTTTAGGATGTACAGGTATTACATTTCTCCCCCCTTAAATAAAATTTTGTCCTTAAAATTTAAATACATACCTCATGGGAAGAGCTCTGAATGTTTCTTTCTCATCTCTTCTTCTAGCTCCCAGGTAGCTTCCTTAGGAGATAGGCCCTTTCAAATTACTTTCATTAATGGTATCGTTTTATTCTTTAACTACTTTAGCTTAAGATCCATGATTCAATCTGGTGATACTACATAAGATAGATTGTCTTGTAAATGCACATTTTCATATTCTATGACATATGAAGGGTTGGGCTAGTACTTTTTGAGTTGGGATACATGGAAGACATTGTGTATCTGGCTCAAGTCTAGGGAAAGGGCAAGTTTGTAGGCCATAGGTCTAACTTTATCAAGAATTTGGAATTAATCTATATATTTTAGATTGATCTTTCTACTCTTAATGGACTTACCTATCTCTGTGACTAGAGATACTTTAACAAACACATAGCTCCAACCTTAAAATCTAACAGCCTTCTTCTTTTATCTGTATAGCTCTTTTGCTTACTTTAAGCCGTTATGAGTTTCTTTTTTATTGTTTTTATTTATCTAAAGGTCTGGTCCATTAGTTCTGGGCATATAAGACTCCTTTCTCCAAGCTCAACCCAATATACTAGGGACCTACACTTCTTCCTATATAATGCCTTATACGATGCCATCTAAATACTAGAATGATAACTGTTATTGTAGGCAAACTTTACTAGAGGCAAATAAGTATCCTAATTACCCTTTACCATTAAAACACTAGCCCCCAACATATCTTTTAGGGTTTGGATGGTTCTTCCTATTTGACCATCCATCTGAGGGTGATACGCTGTGCTGAATCTCAATCTAGTTCCTAGGACATCCTATAATGATTTCCAGAAATTTGATGTGAATATGGGATCACTATCTAATACTATGCTCCTAGGTACATTGTGTAGTCTCACTATTTCCTTGATGTATAGCTGGGCTAACTTGTCTAGGATGTAAGTGGATTTAACTACTAGAAAATAGGCTAACTTGGTTAATCTGTACACTATCACCCATCTAGCATCATGCCCCAATGATATCCTAGACAATCCCATGACAAAATCCATTACTATGTTATTCCATTTCTATTCTGGGATATCTAGGGGCTAAAGTAACCTAACTGACTTCTGGTGCTCTATCTTAACTCACTAACATACCAAATACCATGAGACATACTTAGCTATGTCTTTTTTCATTTTAGGCTACCCAAATATTTTCTTCAGATCATGATACATCTTGTTGTTGTCTAGATGAATTGTGTATTTACTCTTATGTGCCTCTTCTAACATTCTTTCTTTCAGTTCTGACTTCCTAGCCACATATAGCCTATTTCTGTACCTTACTATCCCATCCTTAGACAGATTGAAATTTGAGGTGAAACCCTGGGACATCTAAGCTCTTACTTTTCTCAAATGCTCATCTATTTGCTAGGCTTCTCTTATCTGGTCTCTTAGGTTATTCTCTATTTGAGTTTCACTCATTAATAATTTCCTAGAATGCACCTGATATGAGAGATTCATATCCCTAAATCTCGAAATAAGTTCATGCTCTTTTATCATCATGTATGCCATATGTATGGATTTCCCATTTAATGCATCTATAACTACATTAACCTTACCTAGATGGTATCTCAGAGTAAAATCATAATCCTTTAAGTATTATAACCATCTCCTTTGCCTCATACTTAACTCTTTCTACTCATACAAGTATTTAACGCTTTTGTGATCATTGAATATCTCTATGGATGCACTATACAGGTAATGTCTCCATATCTTAAGAGCAAACACCACTACTGCAAGCTTTAAGTCATGAATGGGATAGTTTTTCTCATATAGTTTCAATTGTCTAGAAGCATGAGCTACCCCCGGTCTCCCTGCATAAGCACACATCCTAACCCTTTCTTAGAAGCATCATTATAAACTACAAAAGTCTCTCTAGGGTCAGGAATCACTAGAATTGGGGCTGTGGTTAACCTATGCTTCATCTCTTAGAAAGTCATCTTACATTTCTCATCTCACACAAACGACACATTCTTTCTGGTAAGCCTAGTCAGTGGCATATCTATATGAGAAAAGTCCTAAATGAATCTCCTATAATATCCTGCTAAACATAAGAAACTCCTTATCTTTGTTACTATCTTAGTTCTTTCCTACTGAAGTACTACTTTTACTTTATGGAGATCTACTATGACCCTTGCCTATGAAATCACATGTCCTAAAAATTTCACTTCAGTGAGCCAAAACTCACATTTATTAAGTTTAGCATATGACTACTTTTCTCTCGGGGCTTCTAAGTCTAATCTCAAATGCTATTCATACTCTTCTCTACTCTTAGAATAGATAAGACTATCATCTATGAAAACAACTACAAACTTATCCAAGTAGGGCCTAAACATTGTTCATGTAATCCATAAATATAGTAAGTGCATTCATCAACCCGAACGATATAACTAGAAACTCATAACACCATGCCTTGTCCTGAAAGTTGTTTTAGGAATACCTTTAGCCTTAATCCTAAGCTAATGATATCTTAACCTAAGATTAATCTTAGAAAACATAGACACTCTTACTAACTGATCTATAAGGTCATCTATCCTGGGAAGGGGGTATTTGTTCTTAATTGTGATCTTGTTTAGTTCCTTGTAATCTATACTTAACCTAAGGCTCCCATCCTTCTTTTTAACAAATAGGACTGGGGCTCCCCACGAAGAAACATTAGGTCTAACGAAATGTTTCTCTAAGAGTTTTTCTATCTATTTCTTTAGCTCAGCTAGCTCGATGGGAGCCATCCTATACGAGACCTTAGACACTAGACCTGCCCCAAGCACAAGGTCTATGGCAAACTCTACTTTTCTATCAGAGGGTAGTCCATCAATTTCTTTAAGGAATAGCTTGGAGAACTCTCTCACTATAGGTATCTCATTTATACCCTCTTTTACTTCAGCCTATATAGAAAAAAAGACTAGAAACCCCTAACAATCATGCTCTAAAAATATCTCAGCTTGGGAGGTGGTCATAAAAGCTAGTTCAGTCCCAATACTAGGCACAATTCCATATTCAAGCAAAGTAATACATTTGTTATGGCAACCAAGCATGGCATTATTGGTAGACATCTAATTCATACCAATGATTAAATCAATGTCAATCAAGGGCATGCTAATGAAATCAAGTGTGGTGAAACAATGATTAAATTGGATTACACAATTCAGGCATACATGGGAGGCAATGGCTTAATCTCCTATGGAGGTAGATACATGTAAATCATAGGGTAATGTATACATACTCAGACCTAACCTCTTAGCACAATTATAAGATATAAAAGAATGACTAGCACCCAAATCAAATAATGCATTTATAGCACAATCATTAATCTTAATCGTACCTTGGATTAGGCTTGGGGATCTGTTAGCCTCATGCTGTTTAAGGGTAAAGACTCTACCTTGGGTCTGAGGTCTAGGGGCAAGAGCTACCTCCCTCTATTATGTGCAATCTTTGGTTATGTATCCTGGTCTACCACACCTGTAGCACACGTTCTGGCCTGCATAACACGATCTACCTCCTTGATTCCTACCATACTAGCTACAGGCTGTTGGAGTGAAATTGCTTTTGCTAAACTAAGTTGGTTTCTTTCTACCCTTTCCTCTCCTATTCCACTACCTTTTGCCATCTCTTTTACTGCTACCGGTGGTTGTATCTAATCTTGTGCCTTTTATTCTCAGGGAGGGGAGGCCTAGACTAAGGATTACATGTATCATTCTTAGATTTGCCTCTGTCACTCTGCACACTTCAACTAAGGCTTTGAAGTCCTTGATTCTCAAGGAATTACCCTATCTCTAATATCTTGTAGCAACCCCTTCTCTAATTTGTCTGCTCTTTATCTCTCATCATCACGTGTCTGTAATTAAAAGGAATATTTAGAGAGCTCTAGGAATTTTGCCACATACTGGTCAAGTGACATCCCCTCAGTTTGCCTCAAAAGGACAAACTCTGATTCTTTCTCATCCCAAATAGAGTAGGGGAAGTACTGCTTATAAAAGGCCTATAAGAATGTTTCCTAGTTGATTGGGAGGTTCTTTGATTTGACTATAGTTTCAGTGCTTCTCCACTAATAATTAGTTTCTTTTTTTAGCTAAAAAATAGCCATCATTGTCTTCTGCTTAGATGTGCACTCTATAATTTGAAAAATCTTCTCTAAATGCATAATCCAAGCCTCTGCTTTCTTTGTATTCAACTTATCATCAAAGGTTTGAGGCCTAAATTTTCTAAACTGGGCTATAGTTTGCCTAGTAGAAGGTTGATCAAGAACAAGAGGCATTTAAACTAGTAGAGTTGAGGGGATTTGCTAAACTTGTGATTGTGGACCTAAGGCAACTACCCCTGAGTTCTCAGGACAATCAAAGGGCTGTGGCTGAAGAGGAGTAGGCCTCTCACCCTCTCTCTGAGCAAGTCTTCCCTGCAGCTGCATAATAATTTCCTGTTGCTACTGCATTATGGCCTGCTATTGATCCAGGCGAGCCATAATAGCCTGTATGGCTCTAGCTGTGGGATTACTAAGCTCTACTCTAGCCTCTCTACGAGGCCTGCCTCTACCTCTCTTAGTGTTCACCATCTAATTTGAAACAATTTAATATCATTTTAACATAAACGAGGAACACATGCCATAAATACTACTTAAATTCATCTATATACATCATACATAACTAGAAACTTCACATTCTCAAGCCACAACCAACATTAAAACACCTGAACCTTTATTCTAATACCAATAAATGTCATACCATATCAAGACATCTCCCATGTCATATCACAAATGGCATAAATCAATTATGTTCATGAATTTCACCCTTTTAGCAATAGAAATAACCATTATTATAAGCCTGAATAATTCAATTTTGTTTAAATGGGCCATATGGGTTTACCAATATCATCTTCCATCCATAACACACCTAATGGACCAAAAACATCCTAACTCAAAGCTTCCATTTCAGATTTAAGTCAAGTAACACAATTCTATGAGTAAAGTTGCAGATTTTGTAGTTCTATATTTTGATGCGAGATTCAAAAATTCATAACTAATTCTAGAAAAAATAAATCATGCAAATTATACCATTTTAGAAATCTCAGAAGGCTTTCTAAGTCTCATAAAAATTTCAAATCAAAACAACTAGGTTTGCCCTACAAAAATTGATGGAACAGTAACACTGGTCTGGGTGGCATCCTACAACTGAATTTAAATTTCAAAAATTCATATCTCCCTCAAGATAGATCTAAACGGGGTGCTCTTAGTGGGTATAGAAATCTTATTATGGCTAGTATATGATTACAAAATTTCATAAGTATTGGAGTTCATTTGACTCACAAGTGACACAGAAATGTAAATTGACCATATGAACTACCTTGACAATTCTGCATAATTTAGCCAATTTTCAAAACTCATTATAAATTTTATAGAGCCTTAAATTGGGTTCTCTTAAGGTCAATGAAAACCCCTAAATGAGATCTATATGTCTACCAAATTTCATGCAAAAATTCATCCATTTGGTTAGTTTGTACTTTAGTTCAAGATTTAGTTATTTTTGGAACCATAAAGGGGTCAAAATTGCACCAAATGGTTTTCTACTCATTCCACAACCATTTGAGCACATCCAAAAGCATAAACACAACCTATGAGAGCATCTCAAATGGTCCAAATCATCATGCATCTCAAAACCACCATCCTAGTTGCTAATGTACACATATACATTATAACGCCCGGTATATTGTACAATCACTAGAACGGGCTGATTTGAAAAGCAAGTCCCATGAGATGAGTGATTCAAGGCCAAATAAAATTTGAATAAAATTTTAAATAATAGAAAATGAGGATTTGAGCCTTGAGTTGCCCAAAAACTGGGGTCGGAGCAATTCAAAAAAATTACCGAAAGGCCAGTAGCATTTTCATAAATAAATGTAATTTTGGAAAAACACCTAGGAGGGCTTTTTAAATAAAAATTTTGAGTTGCCCAAGGTTCTCAGAGGCCCCAAAAACCATGGGAAGCCTCGGGACTAGTAAAACCCCTCCGATGTACTCTTTCCAACGTCGGTTGACCCGAACTTTGACCGATTCGTTCGGAATGGTTTTAACTCCGATTTGAGTGATTCCAAAGGCATTTTATTGAATTGGGAACCTAAATTTTATGATGGAAAATACGGTTCTAAAAAAGGAGCTAAAAAGAAGCCAAAACAAACTTGTCATTACATAAGGGCAAAATTGGAATTTATAATTTCTTGAATGTTCTAAAGAGTTCCACACTTTTCTCCCTTCTTCTCCTCTTTAATGAGCACGACCCATTCTGCCCAAAATACAGAAAATCTTTAGCTCTCTTAGGCACACTAAAGGGAGGAGAAAAAGAGGAAGAAAGCCAAGGAGAAACTAGGTAATTTCATGAAATTTCTTGCTCCATCTTCCTCCAATCTTGTTTTCCTCTCTTCCTCCTTTCTTTCCATGGATTTTTTGAATGATTTGGTTCTTTTTTTGACCCAGACCTAAGGGGAGAATTTCGAATTTTCTAAGGAGAAGAGAATGAAGGAGAAAGACACTTGAAAGCTCACTTGAACCATAGGTAATCTTTGCTTTTTGTTGCATCTTCTCTTCCTCCTCCCTTTGTGTGTATTTCAGCCAAGAACAGAACCAAAGGAGGGGAGGATGTTCTGTCCAAATATAAGGAGGGAACAAGGGTTTTAGGCCATGGGGAGATGGAATATGGCAAGAAACTCTAAGAAAAACTAATAGAAAACAAGTTAGAAAAGTGTAGTGTTTTCTAGGGTTTTGCAAAATCTGATTTTTTGTGAATGTTTCCTTGGCTATTTGAATATTTCCTTGAGCTCCTAAGACCTTTAGAAAGCCTCCCAAGTGGCTCTCCCATCAAGGAAAAATCACAAAGTCTATGAACCTCCATTATGGTGCATATTTCGGCCAAGCTAGGTTCATTAGGCTAGGGGATGTTTTAATTTGTTCTAGCCTTGTTTTGGGACTTTATATGATGTTAGAAGATGGGAGAAATCATAGGAAAAAATTTAGGAGCCATAGATTGGGAGATGGCCTAATGGTGTCCATAATGGTGCTTTGTGAAGCAACTTGGTTTTCCAATTGTGCAATTGAATGTGTGATGGCTCCAAGGACCTTAAATGAGTCTAAGAAGTCTAGAAAGAACAAGAGAATAGAGCCTAGCACTTGAATAATATGAGTTGCTTCAATAGGCCATTTATGGAACCAATATGTCTATTTTGGAACCAAGTGTGTAATAAGCTTTAGTTTAATGTCTTGGCTTGCTTCAAACGTGTAATTGTGTGATGTTTGTAATGTCTAGGCCAAGAGAACTCTACTCCACCTAAGTGTTCTTGTGAAACCAAGGAGGGGAAGGAAATTGCAAAGTGAGCTTGCATACATAAAAAGGTAGCTCTCCACCTCATTCTCTTTGCATTCTTGTGTGCATATGTATGTCTTAGTGTGCTTGCATGCATTCTTGATGCTTGATAATATGCCACTTGATCCTTGTTGTGCATTGGTACCAATGTGTTGTCTTGAATGACTATGGTTGTGGAAAGAGCCCATAAGGGTGAGGTAATGCCAAAAGTCCCTTGATGAAGGTGAGGAGATGCCAAAAGTCTCATGGCATGGGTGAGACAAGGCCAAAAGTCCTTTGAATGGGTGAGACAAAGTAAAAAGTCCCTAGGCCAAGAGTGAGGTAAATCCAAAAGTCCTAGAAATGGGGTGAGGCTAAACCAAAAGTCCCTAGAGCATGAAAGTAAGCTTGACATGTGAATGTAGCATGGAATGGAATTTATTGCACACTTTATGCTTGTATGGTTATGCATTTGGTATATATATGCCTTGAATGTGGTGTGAATGGGTGTGTGAGCTATTGAGATTCTTGGAATCTCACTCTCCTTTCCCCTTCATCCTTGAATTGTCTAGGTGGTGTTCCAAGTCAAGGAGATGCAAGCCAAGGACATTGAATATCTTGTTTTGGTGTATTATGTACTTTAAATGGTGGTTAAACGTCAAAGTAATGATGTATGTAATATTTTTGTGGTGTAAGACCATGGACAAGTATAAAATGATGTATGAATATGATGTAGACTTTATATGACACTAAATCAATAGTATTGTTCAAATTGGCTCTTGGATGGCTTGATGTAACTATGTATAAATAGATGTTGAGAGACCAAAATGAGTTGCATGAGGTTTGGGATCATTTGGGCAGTCTCCACAAGTCATATTTGTGCTTTGAAACTTGCTCAAGGGGTGCCAAATTCAAGAAGAGGCCATTTGGTGCAAAGTGACTCTTGGTAGGAAGCAAAAATGACCATTTCATGAGGTTATTTTGTCCAAATGAACTCTTCTTGACCTGAAATTTGACATGCATCTAGAGCTTATTGAGATCTTTTTGAGAAGCTAAAGTTGGTAATTTTTGGAGGTCTGTGGAATATTTAGCGAATTGTTGAAATTGAAAAATTTTCTAGTTTTGGTCCTTGGTACTATAGCACTAGTCCGAAATTGAATTCTGTCACTTATGGGGCAAACGATATCCAATTGCCACGAAATTTCATACAGAGAAACTAGATATTTACAGTGACTTGTTCCAATTGGAATCACCTCATTTGGAGTTCTAAAGAGGGAGATATGAATTTTTGAACATTCTGTCTAGTATCAGGACCCTTACCCGACCTGATGTATTGTTCTATTAAATTTCGAGACTTTGGGTACCTGAACTGGTCTGAAAGTATTTTTATCCTCTAGCTAACATCAACAGATTTCCATATTGGTATTATTTGCATGGATTTAATTTTTTTGGAATTAATTGGATATTTTCAAAGTTTGCTGCAGAATCTGTGACAGCATCAGGAGGCAGTTTGACCCCTGGACATTTTCGGATATCAAATGCCCTTTGTGATGGGTTTTATGGTCTGTACATATTTTTAATGTGAATTAGACATCCGTAGCTTTCCAGAATGTCCTAGAATGTGTGATTTTCATTTTTCTAGAATTAGTTATGATTTTTTGAAATTGTGCCAGAAAGGGGCCAAATCTGGCCGAAAATAAATCTCCATATTCTAGGTTCCATTTCGGTTTCCATGAGTTGTGGGCATGATTTTATGACGCAAATAAGTTGTATACATGTAATTAAATATGGGAAAGTATAGTATGGGGTCACTTGGCTCACACAGCACGGAGCGAAATTTCCATACTCGATGCAACGCAAAAATAACTAATATTTTAATGCCATTTTCTTGCCTCTTATATGTATTGATTGATATGAGGTATAAAGGTAGCATGAAATGAGCTAAGAAATTATGGTATTACATACATCATAGGTCTAGGATGTCAAATTCTCACATAACTATTCATTTAGTTCCAAATTCCACTTATACATGATATTTACATGCTTTTATACATGTTCAGAGGTTTATATCTCATATACATCATATAATTACAACCTTTGGCATTGAATTACAACATTTCCTATTCTATTGTCAAAGTCCCATGCATCAAGGTGCTTGGCTCCCATTTCTTATTCCTTGAGCTTCACCTAGACATAGTTAGACATGTGTGGGGAAGAGTGAGATTCAAAAAATTTCAATAGCTCTTTTACCCTCCCAAGCATATATAAATGGCATATTTTCATGTCAAAGAATACAAATATGTCAATAAGCTTCTAATAAACATTCACGAGCATGTTTCCACATCATATACACTTACACAAGTCAAACATAAGCTCTAAAGAATGTTGGTCAAGCCTCACCTATTTTTCTTAAAACTTTTGGATTTGTTTCACCCACTTTTAGGGACTTTTAACTTAGTCTCACTCTTTCTTGAGACTTTTGGCTTTGTCTCACCCATTATTAGAAACTTTTGGCTCATCCTCATCCATTTTAAGGGACTTTTGGCATAACCACATCCTTTCAAGCCATTTTGCATTCAAATTGCACTATAAGAAACATAATGGTACCATAACACTTAATCAAAATCTATAGGCATATCTCATGGATCAAACATATACACAAGCATCCAAAGACAATTAAACATCCAAAAAATGCATGTAAGAAAGGTTAGAGAGCTATCTTAAGTCAAGAAGCACACTTTTCCCTTTGAATTTTTGCTTTTCCTTCTCGGCCACACACACACAACTAGGAGAAGCTTGATTCACTTGGGCTAGATGATAAGCATAAATTTTACATGTTTTAACTCTCCTACTTTAAGCATTTTAATGTCCAAACATGGCTTTAGGGGTTTAATTAGGTAGAATTTGGTTTCATTAGCCATTTATACACTTTAGGAATTTAATTACAAAATTATTGAATTTTAATGTTTAACTTTCTTTAAATAATTTTGTGAATTTTTCCTATTAAGAATTTCCTATTAATTGTGTAGATCTTTCAATAGGTAATTGGTTTATGACAAGGAGGTTGGAGAAGAGGAAACACAAAGAAGAGAAGCAAGTGAAAAAGTGGAATGAAGGACTTGAGGAAGGAGCCAACGTGGATAAAATGAAGAAACCTGAGAGCTACGTGAAATGGCTGAACTGAGAACAGTAATGAACAGTAGCGTGAGAAGAGCTGCCAAACACAAACATGCAGAGGCTGAACACGTCGAAGGGAAGAAGAAGCAGCTCCATGTAGAAAAGTCAGCACATTCCTTCGGGTTTTGAAGAGGTTGAAGTATGAGTTTCTCGTTGAAGCTACAAGCTGAAGAAAACACAAAGGAGCTTGCCACGAGTTGCACGTTCGAGTGATGGTTTACATGAGAGAAGCAACACGTTGAAGCTGGCAGCATGTAATTCATTGAGGTGCAGAATCTGTGAGATGTTAACGTGCGAAGCTACGAACCGAAGCTGGAAGAACTAAACAAAGAAGCCACGGGTTCTAGCTAAGGAGTTGCATGAAACATGGCTGAAAACAGAGCATGAGCTGGAACAGCAGCTGGGAACGTGACAAAGAAGAGAACATGCAGAAGTTGGAGTTCAGGCGAGAAACAAGGAAGCAACATGAGTAACTGAAGCTACTGCATGTTCGTAAAAGCTTGGGAGCTGGAAAAACAAGAGCTGGAGCGAGCAAAAGCTGCAGTACGTGAACTGGATGAAGCATGAAGAACAGAGCTAAGGCTACGTGGAAGGGAGAGGCTTGAGATAAGCAGAAGACGCAGACGCTGGAGACGCAGAAGAAGAAGCTGCTGAACTAGATTGGAAACATCCCACATCGAAGAAGAGCTGCATGGATAACGTGAATAATTCAGCAAGTGGATTATTATATTCAGTGGGGCCCATCATATATATATATATATAGCAGAAAGAAGAATGAATGAGACGTGGGAGGGGCTGACGTTAAGAAAAATAAAGAGAAGAAGAAGCTTTGGGCACGTGATTCATTAAAGAAATACACTCAGGCAGAATTATCATTCCACACGCCTCTACAAGTCATATACGTCTCTTTATTCTCGGAATTCCTCACCTATATATAGAGCCATCCATCAATCCATTCAGGGCACCATTCATCAACCATATACCATCATTCATCATCCATTCCATCCATCTTCCATCTACATTCCATGAAGTTCTAAACTCCATCTTGAGGCTAGCTAGGAGGAATCCTTGGAGAAGCTTGAATCCGGGGAGAATATTCAGAATTTTGGGCTGAGACTTTTCTATATTCCTACACTTTTTTCTCTTTCATTTATTTTCTTGGTTAAGATGTATTTGATAAGGAAATTGTGTAAATATAATTAGTGGCTGGTTAGACACTAATTAGGAAGTAGTTTTTGTTGATTAATTGATTGCATTAGACATCAATATTATCTGAATTCCATGTATGCTTCGGAGGTATTCGATAAAATACATGAGTGAGCGTAATTGTTTAATTTGAGGATTCCTTAATGTTTAGTTGGTTAATTAAATATTTAGGATGATTCAGATGTTATCAATTAGTTAATCAATCAAATTAAATGTTCATTGATCCTAAAACAAGAATTGACAATTTAATTTGGATGTGAGGTTTCAATTCAACATTAGACCATTGATTTCTTGTATCTTGAGTGGTTACCCAAGATTAATTGTTATGAACACGATTAGGAACTCTTAGACCGAAATCAATTACAATTAGAATAGGATAAGGATGGTGGATACCAAGGGACGAATCCGAAACTAGTCACAAGTCCATCTTTCATTCATAATTCATCCAATTAGATAGTAATTAGGAATTTAATTCAATTTAGTTTTAGGATAGTTTAATTAAATTAAAACCCCATTTAGTTTAGGAAATTTTAGAGTCTTTTAACGTTTGGAAAACTTAATTAAACATTGAACACCAATTTCGAGGGAGATGACCTAGGTTGTGCCATTTGCTACATATTTTATCAGCCTAGTATTATTTTGAGGGTTGTACGACGATCCACTCACTAGACACATCAAATGAGACTCAATTACATCATTGGAATAAATTCTAGTCTCACATAACTCTATGCAAGCTTACTTGATCCTATGGCATGGTTATGGTTCCATATAAGTGCATAATGAAGAAACCCTTAGAATTCATGATCTTAACTCCAATTTCTCATTCAATCTAAGTCTCTCGACTAAATTTAGACTCCTTAAAGTCATCACAAATTTAATTCAAGGAGCCTAGACTTAAGTAGCTTCTTTATGTCTTAAAAAGGAACCTAAACTTCCATCTCACAAACCATGGTTTCTAAATTCAAACCAATGCTTCCTTTGGTGTCTCTAGCTCATATCTAGTCCACGTCTCTCCTTAGAATCAATTAAAATTCTCCCTAGGTGCTTGAAACATACCTTGGTAGAGACATTACCTAGAGTGAGCATCCATGGAGTTTGCTTGGTTTTTCTTTAAGAATTGGCACTTATTGTAACATCCGGTTCCCTGAAAACCGGAGGAAATGTGAGAAACATAACGTACAGTTCCTTTGTTAACGAACAAAACTTACCGGATACAAAAGGAAATCCCCCAAGATGATGGAGTTATGGTCCCAAAAAATTTAGAAAGCATTCTAGACTCCTAAATATGAGAATCTCAGGCTCAGACGAAAAGAAAAACGGAGCTAGAATGAAGAAACAATTTCTCATGAAAAGCCTACGAAACGTAATGGCATTTTTGTAATTTTGAGTAATTTTTGGAATTCACACATGAGGAATTTTTAAATGAAAGTTTTGAGTTCTCTAGGGTTCTCAAAGGCCCTAAAAATCATGGGAAGCCCCGGGACAATTAAATCCCCTTTGGTGGACGTTTTCCAATGTCAGGGTGCCTAAACTTTGACGAACTCGTTTGGGAAGGTTTTAGCTCCAATTTGAGTGATTCCAAAGCTATTTTTCTTAATTGAGGACCTAAATTTTGTAATGGAAAAGACAGTTCTTAAAAAGGAGCTAAAACAAAGGAGAAACAAAAATGCAAAGTATGAAGGGCAAAATGGGAATTTTTGAAAGTCTTTTTACCATAGCTATATATAGGTGGCGCCTCACACTTGCCGTCATTTGACTTCAGATTTTCCAGCCCCAAATCAGAAGAAGAACCCTAAGGGAGAGGCGCCCAAGAGAGGAAGAAGAAGGAGGAAGAAAGCCAAGCTTAAGGTATGTTTTCATGGCAATTTTCCTTGCTTTTCTCCACCTCCACCGCCTCTCCTTCATTCTCTTTTCTTTCCTTGGATTAAAATGATGTTTATAAATCTGATTCAAAGGAGATATTCAAGAGAAAGTTCAGGTTTGAAGAGAGGAGCTTGGAGAAATCAAGATTCAAGCCAAACTAAGCAAGGAAACAAGGTAAAAATGCATCCTATGGTTGATACCTTTCACCCCACTTCTTCTCCATTTCAACCTAGACCAAGAACCCTAGGAGGATCTGATTTCCAAGCCCAACCAAGCATGATTCTTAGGTATTTGATGGAGAGGAATAAGAATATGCAAAGAAAACAACAAAATAACCATTAGATTTCAAGATGCAAGTTCTAGGGTTTCAATTGCACCTTGTAAAATCTGATTTTGTATGATGATTCCTAGGTCTAAGTAAGAGTTTAAATGAGTTCTTGAGATGCCTAAGATACTCCCCATAAGCTTCTTCCTTCAAGAAAATCAAGAGAAGCCCAAAGGAAGCCTATGTCTCGGCCTAGGCTTGTTTGTGTAGGTGGGGGGAGTTTTAAATTTTTCTAAGGCCATCCTTGAGTCATATTTGATGAATGAAGATGAAGGGAAGCCTTGGAAAAATTTTAGAACTCATGGAAAGTGATTTGGTGCCTTAGGTTCCATAATATGACCTAAAGAAGCAACATGGTGCTATGCCTTTTGTCTTAATAATGTGATGACTCCAAGAGGCTTAAAAGGGGTCAAGAATCATATTTAATAGGAAAGAATGAGGCCTAGAAATCATTTGAGGGGTGTTGCTTCATTAAGTGTAATTATGGACCATAACGAAGTCTATAGAGTAATCTAGTGGTTCATCAAGTTATGTAGCCTTAGAATGTGTTTCATGAACCTAATTGGCTCCCATAATTTGTATCTAGGCCAAGAGAAACCATCTCCACCAAATTGTGGGTGTGTGGCCAAAAGAGGAGGCTTGAAAGCTAAGGAAAAAGTGTGTGAAATTGAGCAAGGTAGCTCTCTCCATCTTCTCTCATGCATGGATGTGTGTTTAGCTTGTTTTAGAATGTGTATATGTATAATTTCAAGCTATGAAACGTATGCTAGCATTCCTTTATATGCTATGATCCTTAATGCCGTGTTATGTTTCCTAATGAGTGCATGATATTTGTATGAGTTTACTTGAGTGTGGAGAGGCTAAGAACTCTTCCCTTGGGTGAGGATGAGCCAAGAACCCTTGAGCTTGGTTGAGACAAAGCAAAGAGTCTCCCAAAAGCAAAGTGGGCTCCCAAGAGTATGGTTGAGTCCAAAATGCTCAAGAATGGGTGAGGCAAGTCCAAAATCTATGAGGAGAAGTGTGAGGCCAATCCAAACACTTGGTGAGCTCTTGAATGATTTGTATGAGTTGTTCACATGCCAAGTTTGCTTTAAAATGTCCATGGCTTTTATTTCTTCCATGCATGTATTTGTAAAGCTTGCTTTGCACATATTATGTGTGATTGAAGGGGAGATGAGCTATTGTGATTCTTTGAATCTCATCCCCTCTTTTCCAATGATCTAACATGCTAGGTGGACCAAGTAATTATGGGTGAAGGGAGCCAACAACCATGAAGAGCAAGGATTGACAAGCCTATGTGTTATTTTAGCCATTTGGAACCATAATAATAGTTCATAATGTATATGATGTTATATATGTACCATGAACCATAAGACATGTGTAAATATACTATTATGTGATGTTTAGATGTATGAAAATGATATATAACCTATAGCACTTATTTTGAGTATGGAAGGCCAAGGTGTGCAATATGGGATTTTGGTGAATGTATGCATAAGTGTGGGTTAAATGGCTAAAATGAGATGCATGAGATTTGGGACCATTTGGACAGCTCACTTAAGTCTCAAATGTACTTTTGTACTTGCCCAAAAGGTGCCACAACCAAGGGAAGGCCATTTGGCAAATTTAGTACCTCATGGAGCCAAATTTGACCATAATGGAACCCTATGTCACTTTTTAGCCAAATGAGTTAGTCTTCCCCTAAAACTTGGCATGCAATTAGGTCTCATTAAGAGCTTTTTGGGAAGCTAAAGATCATAATTTTCAGAGACCTAAAGAATATTTGATGAATTTTCAAAGTTGAAATTTTTCATGGATTCTGGTATGGGTACTGTTTATACTGGCAGTTTTGAATTCTGTGTCACCCAATGGCCAAATGGTGTCCAATGCTTATTAAATTTTACATGCATATACTAGAGGTCATAAGATTCCTTTGACCACCGAGATCACCTCATTTGGAGGTCTGAGCAGTGAGTTATGCATGTTTGAATTAACTGTCAGTATCAGTAGCGTCCCATGAGTCTAATTACTGTTCCATAGGGTCTAGCTGACTAAACGTATCTGTTTCATTCTAGAATTATTTTTAATATCAATTTAACATTTGTAGCTTTCTAGAATGACCAAATGTGTGTGATTTAGATTTTTACAGAATTAGTTATGAATTTCAGAAATTTGTATCAGTAAACTGAACAACAGCCCAGGCAGCCAGCGACTCTGTAGCTTTTTGGATGTCAAACGTCCTGTGTGATGAATTTTATGACCTAGGCATATTTTTAGTGTGAAGTAGACATCCTAAGGTTTCCAGAATGACCAAGATTACATTTTTTTTATTTTTATATATTTAGTTATGATTTTCCAAAGTTTGTGACAGAAAAGAGGAAATCCTGGACGAAAATGCAAACACGGATTTCATATGCTCCTTTGCTTTCCACGAGTTGTAGGCCAAATTTGATGATGGAAATGAGTTATATTCATGTGTTTAAGTATGAGAAAGTGATAGATGCTTTCATATGGCCTACAGGACTCCGAAAGAAAAATTTTACTTGTAGAGAAATATATTTTTATTCATAACTCCCTACGTCACTATATTGTTTCCATAGAACAAATAAAAGATGAGGCATGAGAACTGTATGAATTAAGTCCTAGAGGTATGGTGTTACACTTATGATACTTCCTAGACATCTTATGATCTCTTACATACTCTTACATAAGCTAAATTATCCTTAGAAAGCTCCAAAAATGGCTAGGTGTATAAAGAACCCTAGGTTCCATAACTTGAATTCTAATGATTCTCTTTTAAATATAATTGCATATTCTTGTTTCTCACACCTTAGAACCCTTATTCCTGCCTTGCTATGGCTTGAATTCCTATCCATCATAATGGGCTTAAGTCTAGCTAAAAATCCACACAAGAATAACAACTAAGAGAAGGTAAGAAAGGCCATGGTTTTTACCTTGTTTTCAAGCTTGTTCAAGGAGCATTCTAAGGCTTCCAATCTCTACTTCAAATTCTCTCCTCCTCCTACTGAACCAGCCATAAAACATCCTCAAATAAGTGAATAAAACTATGGGAGAAGAGAGGAGAAGGAGGAGAATAAGATTAGTAAAGGAAGAAGCTTGGAAATCTAAGAAATTCTTACACTTTTGCTAGTTTTCTTCCCTCCTCTTTCCTCCTTCTATGTACCACTTCAAGGTGTCTAAGAATTTTCTTTGAGGCAGAGCAAGGTTGGTTATGAGGCTGGATAAAAAAGGGAGCGTAATTTAAGAGCCAAAAAGTGAGTTATTACACTTTTCCAAAATTACAATTTAGTCCCTCTTCTTACTTCTTTCCATATCGGCTCATTTTAAATCCTTTTTTAGAACTATCTTTCCCATAATAGAATTTAGGTCCTCTAATTCATAAAATGTCTTTGATTTTACCCAAATTAGATTAAAAATATTCCCGAATAATTTGGTCAAAGTTTTGGTCAACTGATTACCCAAAATGTAAACTGGAGGAGTTTTGACCATTCTAAAAGTTTCTATAGTTTTTAGGGCCTCTGAGAATCCAGGGGCACTCAATTTTTTCATTTAAAGATTTTTCCTTTGAGTTTTCTAAAAGTTAGCCAAAATTATGAAAATGCCACTAGCCTTTCATGGCTTTCCATTTGGTCGTTTTGGCTCCAGTTTCAAGCTAACCTTAGCTTTATATTCTCATTTTGAAGTGCCTAGATTATTGTCCTAATTTTACTTGGCCTCAAATCATTCAATTTAGGGGACCTCCTTTTATAATCTCCTTGGTTTAGGACTTTTAGGACTTATGGGTATTATAGACAAAGAGTGTTCAGGATAGGACTTGTAGGGACCAATACTCCAACATTTTGTACAATGCCAAGAAAGTTGTATTTAATGTAGCAAACATAACTAATATTTAAGTAACTAGGAGTCTTGGTCCACCAAGCATGTTTGCAGAAGTCAAGAATAGTCTCCTAGACATTCAAGCATGGGACGGCTAGCAAAGTAGCTAAGCAACCACTAAAAGGAACCTAACTTTATAGATGAATCCCTTGTGCACATTGATAAGTCCATTAGCTTCTTTAAGAATAAAAAGATGGTAATTAATTTTATTATTATTTTGTCATTTCAAGTTACTTTAATTTTTCTAGCCATTAAGTTAAATTAACTAGCAAGAAGTTGAGCTAAAGTGAGAAGTATTGTAACAAGAAGTGTGCAACATGATCCAAAAGGCCAAGGCTATCAAGCAATATTTGTTAGAATACTTAAGGAAGTTATCACCTATTCTTTATGTCTCTTAGCTTGCTATTATATATTTTGATAGCTAATTATTTCTTAATTGTGTGTGTTTAGGAGAATCTTGACACTAAAATGAACTAGAAATATAGGTAAGACTCTTTGCATATCTTCTCATTGGGCCAAACATGTGGAGGGAACCTACCAAACCAACCAAAAAAAGATGTGTCCATGGTTTGGGTTGCCTCAGCTTCGAAGTGCCTTAGTCAGAATCTATGGCAAATCCCTCCGAATCCCACCCATTTGGCAAGACCAAGTGGACGTTATGTTGGCCTCAATCTTCCAAACCATGGAGTAGTGATTCGAGGTGCAGATGGATTAATAGCTGTGCAGCCTTATATAAGCATTACCAAGTGTTCTTAGCTTCCTAAGAGATATCATTGCAGAATTTCTTGCACCATACCTAACACTACCACCACTTGCAACATGAGTTGATTCATCTAGATCATAGTTAAATTTCGTTGATGCTGATGGAATGGGAGAAAGATAGGGAGATGAAGAGTGTTAAGAAGAAAATTTGAACACAAATAACTAGTTTTTAATTTTTTTTAAATCTTTATTCAGTTCATAATTAATAACTTATATTGTTTTATTTGAAAAATATTCCTTGTTATTTTAATAATATATACTTTTCCTTACATTCAATTGTGCCATTATATTTTTCCATGTACTTTTTCATGTTGTGAATATAAGGAAAGGTAATATATATACACACACATTCTAGTAAGGGATTTGTGAGGAAATCAACTCATTCATTGGATGGCAAGGGAAATGGGCAAAAATGACTTGAAATTAAATAGGGAAAATTGTTGAGGGATTTTCTTCCAAATTTTTGTGAACAAGGAAAATTAGAGAGGGATTAAGGAGGGAATGTTTCCATCACTATTTAGCAACTCGAGTTTAGTGAAGGAATGGTACCTCCCTAGTCCCTTGCTAAGATGATATAGCAAGGGAACAATGAGAAAATTTTTTCTTGCTAAATTTCTATATTCTTGTAGTAGTATCACTTTATTCTTAACCTCCTCAAACAAATAAAAGTAATGTTTTAAGCTTAAATGTGGAAAATTAAAGGGAAATTAAAAATAAGTTTTAAAATTGCAACAAAATCATCACCATAACTCCTAAAATTATCCATAATATATCCAACATTATTATGAATAAATTTAAAACATTAATGCATTACCTAGTTTTGGGTTTGAAAGGGCTTAAAGAAATATGCACAATGGTAATAATATATGGAAGAGAGTAGGAATATGCACAAGGTTTTACATAATTCCAAAGAAAAAGGAATAAAAATAATAGTATTTTCTTGCATTGCATAGTATTTTAAAAATTCAAATTTCGCTCTGTGAGTCTCGTGAACCCATCAATAACATTCTCTACTTATACTCCATCTATACAATTCATACACATCATAAAATTATCTATGAACCATGGATTTGGCACCAAAAACTAGAAAAGTTGCATTTTTTCTCTCGAGTTCAAATGGTAGGTTTCTGATACAAACTTTGGAAATTCATAATTAGTTTTAAAAAAATTGCAATCAAGCAAATGATAGCTTTTTGGGAAGCATGGAATGTCAACTATAGGTTTAAAATCATCCTAGATCATGAAAAGCATCATCTGGACTATGATTGACAATAGAATATCATTAAAGGTCTGGCTGCCCAGGTTTGCTGTCACAAGTTACTAATATGAATTTCAAAATTTCATAACTAATTCTAGAAAAATCCAAATCCAGCAAACCATACCATTTTGGAAAGCTATGGATGTTAACTTTATGGGAAAAGTAAGTTCAGATGTTAAGCTCGTTTAGTAACTGAATTATAATAAAGTAGTACACAAGGTTGGTTGGCATTACTGGTTCTGATGCAAAACTTTAAAAATTAATTTCTCTCTCTACATACCTCCAAATGAGGTGCTTTTAGTTGCTATAGCCACTGTAAATATCTAATTTCTCCATGTAAAATTTTAGAATCATTGGACCTTGTTTGGCCCTCAAATGACATGAAAATCATACCAAAACCAACTTCTGATATGAACTTTGAAAAATCATAAGCAATTATATAGACCTCCAAATAATGTGATTCTTACACTAGCAAAAGATCTTTATGAGAGCTATGTGTGTACAAAATATCATCCCTAAAATCACTTATTTGGTCACTTTGTGACATAGGGTTGCAATATAACATTTTTATACATCTAAAAGGGTCAAGAATGAACCAAATGCTCTTATACTCTAACCAAGGCCACTTGAGCATGTGGAAAAACATAAAAACAGTCCTCTAAACATATCCAAGAGGTCCAAAAGTCCATACATCACAAAATTACCCTTTCACTTATTGATATTCGCAAGGATCTTACAAACACATCTTTGCATTTCAAAGTCAAAACATTCAATATTATTCATATGCTTCCAATTCTCATACATATATCACATATCCATGTATTTACATATATTCAAGTAGCTATACATCATATACATTATGAGACTACATTGTTTGACAACAAAATGGTTATAATACAAGCATTTAGTAACTCCTTTATCCATTTTCTTACTTTCAAGTGTGGTGGCTTCTATTCCTTTGCTCACTTGGTCCACCTAGACATGTTAGAGCAATGGAGAGGGAAGAATGAGATTTTAAAAATCTCAATAACTATTCACCCTTTCAAACATATATGATGGATGCAATTTTAAGTCCAAAATGCATGCATGGCTATCTTGAAATTTATAAACATACATGGAACATTTCTCACATTCAAGAGGATATATTCCTCATACATAGACTTGCCAAGAGAATGGTTTAACCTCACCCATTTTTTTGAGACTTTTGGACTTGCCTCACCTACTTCAAGGGACTTTTGACTAAACCTTACTCTTCTAGAGACTTTTGGCTTTGTCTCACCTATTTTTAGGGACTTTTGGCTCATCCTCATCCTTGTTAAGAGGCATTTGGCTTCACCAAGCTCATGCAAGGCAAAACACATTCATAAAACATCTTTCAAGAACATATACAAGGCATCATGGTACCATGGCATGTAGACATTGACTAGAAATATTTTTCAAGGCATAAACATACATACACACATTCAAAGACTAGAAAACACCCAAAGATGCATGAGAGAAAGGAGAGAGAGCTATCTTAAATGAAAGAACACACTTTTTCCTTTGGATTTTCTTCCTCTCCTTTGGCCAAACACTTACATTGGGGTGGAGCTTGATTCCTTTGGCCTAAACACATCAAATAGGGTCTAATTATACTCTTGAAACAATTTCTAATGCCACACACACTCTAGAAGAACTTGGTTGCTCATATGGTTCAATTATGGTTCTATAAAGCACCTAATGAAGCAACAATAGGAATTTATGATATTAGCTCCATTCTTTCTTCCAATCTATGATTCTTGACTCTATTTAGACTCCTTGGAGCCATCACATAATCATTTTGAGGAGCCTAGCTATATGTTGCTTCTTTAAGTCACATTATGGAACCTACACCTCCATCTCACTTTTTATACTTTCTAAATTTTTTCCAAGGCTTCCTCTCATACTCTCCCATCCTATATGATGTAATTCTAGGCTTAGAAAAATTTAAAACCTTCCCTAGGTGTGAGAACCCTTCAAGGCCAAGACGTAGCTTCCATTGGCTCCCATGGAAGTTGTTTTGTTTTCTTTGATGGGGGGTGCTTGTAGGAGGCTTTCTTGGTGTTTAAGGGACTCATACAAACTCTTAGACATCTCAAATTATGGTTAGAAAGCTTTTTACAATCCAAGGTGCAATTGAATCCCTAGGTTAGACATCTTGCAAACCAATAGTTCTTTCTTGGATTTCTTTGCATATTCTTGTTTCTCATGCTTGAATACCCTTGTCTCTACCTTGTTTTGGCTTGAATTCCTTCCCCTCTCTAGTTTCTCCCTCTATACCTAATATGGAAGCCATTGGAATTCAAAGAAAAATAAGTTTTTTTATTGCATAACATATCTCATCTGAAAGCTTACTAAATGGTAATTCTCTTGCTCCATTTGGTTGCTCCAAACCTCCACTTTTACTGATGAGGTCAGCCACCAAAATCATCCTTTCATGAAGGTGAAACCACCATTAGAAAGAGTATGAAGTGTAAAGCAAGATTACTAACTACCATAACATGAGATTTTGCATATATTCTTACCCATTTAGCTTTCTTTCCTTTCTCTCTCCTCCCTCCCTTCATCACGCCATAGTTGCTAGTCCTAGGTAGAAAATAAGTTGGCAAAATCAAATGGAGGAGGCATGGATGACATAAAGAAAAGGTGGGGAATATTTTTAATTTTTTCCATAATTACCATTCTTGCCACTACACTTTGACTATGTTGTTTGAGCTTGTTTTAAATCCTTTTTTATAACCATCTTTTTCATCATAAAATTTAAATTCTCTAAATTATGAAATGCCTTTGAAATTACTCAATTTGGATTTAAAACCTAACCAAACTATTTGGTCAAAGTTTTGGTCAACTAATGATCGAAATTGTTTATCGAAGGGGTTTTAACTGTTCTAAGGGTTTCTATGATTTTTAGGGCCTCTAAAAACCCAAGAAACCTCATTTTCCCATTTAAAAATTTCTCCTTTGAGTTTTTTAAAGAGTGCCCCAAATTACAAAAATGTCATTGTACTTTCGACAATTTTATTGAACCACTATGGCTCTAGTTTCTAGGCATCTTAGGCCTTAGACCCTCATTTTCTATTATTTAAAATTTTATCTTAATTTTTTTGGCCTTAAATCCTTCATTTCAAGGGACTTACTTTTATATCCAATGCATTTCACTCGTTTATGGAGAAATCGAATATTATGTTTGTCACATTTACGGAGAGGTCGAATGTTATATTTTGTCTAGGGTCATCCTTACAAATCTTGTCTTTGCTCAAGTGGCCATGAAGGATACTCTATGGGAGGTCCACTTTAATTCTCTAACTGTGTCTAAATCTAAAAGTATACCTTATAAAAATGGCTTAACAATTAAGTCCCCATGCACGTTTCTCTTATATGCCCTTTTTAAATTTGCATGTACAACATGTGCATATTGTTTTACTCTCAACACTCTCATTAAAAAACAAAGACTATTCAAGTTTTTTTTCAAAATATTTATCACTATAGCAAGACTTAACAATCTAAGACATATCTATTTCTAAAAACAAAACTATCAATAAAAGAGTCATTGAAATTGGATGTAGATATTTCATAATATAAGTTTAGAGCATTCCAGTATATTTTAAAAACTAGAAATAAAGCCTCATCATGTCAAATCTATTCATTTAATGATGCGCCTAACATTACATTCAAATATATATATCAAAGATGCAACCTCTCGGCCCAGAATAAAGAAAAAGGCATGTTACATGGCTACGGCAGTAACATACTGTTGTTATAAGATTTTCTAGAAAGATATGCGTTCACATTAATTCCATCAATTAAGCACTCACATATATAACATTTTGGCATTAACTAAAAATTTCATGCCCCAAAAGAAAAAATTTAGCTTCAAGGTTTAAAACAGAATAATCTTAAGCCACATGCATCTGAATACCATTCAAACGCATAACTGGTATCTGAGCATACAAGAGGTGTTTCTACACTTAAAGAACTCAATACTATTGGCACAAGTTGATAAGCAAACCATGAGCTAAAAGGAAAGAATGGAACTCCCATTCATTGCCGAAGATAAAATGAAGCCAAAGGAAAAAAAAATTAAAAGGGAAAATATGATGGGCACGGCACTTGGAGGATCTTACAACAAAAATGCACAATTAATTATGATTTTAGCTCAGCACATGTGAAAAACAATAAGGGCCGAGTATCATCATAACCAAGATAATATAAGGCCAAGTATCAAGGTTTTATATTACAGTTGCAGTTGCAGTTGCATAGCAGTTACTACAATTGCAGGTGTTGTAGGTACCAAAGTTTCAAATTACAACCTATATTACAAAACACAACTGCAATATTGCAGTTGTGGTGATTCAGACCAAATTTAAATTCATGTCAAGTATCATCAAGAAGTCGCTCATGCCCAAAATAAAGTTTATCACATGAAAACAAATCTAAGACAATCCTAAAAAAATGAAGGGACTTAAAATAGAGCAGGAGTTTCATTGTAAATGAACCATATCATCCAAAACTCAATGATTATCTCAAAACACTAACTGCTTCAACATACAAAATCAACGTCTTGATCAATTTAAAGTTAAAAAAAAAGAAGAAAATAGTTCAGGCATTTACCTTTCCAAACAAGGTAAGAAATATATATGAGATTGCATATCCAAGATAAATAGAAAGCTACAACAAGTCTCTAACGGTAGGTTGAAGTCCCTAATAAGAGAAAACAGCGATTTGGGCAATGGATTTTGGCTAAAAACACAAACTCAGTGGTGGCTCTTGGTAGAAATTGATGACGGTGGGTCTCCATGCATCTGACTGATGGTGATGCGGTAAAAATAGATTATGGTGGCTCTCTCAGTGGTGGAATAACATGGGATTTGTGAGCTAGGCCACAAGATATTTTTTTGGGGCCTGATGGTTTTTTTTTCCCAAAAAATTTAACAATGTTTTAAGCAAACCATCTTTAAATATTCAAACTTATACCGTGGTTTATACCTAAGCATGACTTCCATTAAAATCTCATTTTGTGGCATTTTTTTGGCAACTGTCACCATGTAACCACCACTAAATGTGCCTTTTTTTTTTTGGTAATGGTCCTAGTACATTTAGAAGAATATATTCTTTTAAGTCTTGACCACATTGTTTGAACCTGAATATTCAAAATAAATTGCACACTTTCATAATTACTAGACGAACACATTGAGGTTTGTACCATTTTTAGTTATTAATATGTATATACATATGTATTGTAAACATTGTCATAGAAAATATTAGCTATATATACATGCCTATGTAATTATAACTTGATTGGCTTTACTTTGTTAATCAAATTTGATTATTAAACCCATCGATCCGTAACCCAACAACATTTTTTTAAAAAAATTCAGAGGCATGAATTAAAAGTATTACAATTATGTGAATAGAAAAATTGAACGTTAATTCTATTATTTATAAATTATAAAAATATGATCATTTCCACTACTAAAATTGTGAGATTTTTTTTTGGTTATAAAGGAAGCACAAATTTATAGGACAAAAAATGGGCATTTGTAGGAATATAATCAAACCTTAACGGTAAACTCCCCTCGATATTAAAGAATGATAGTGATACTATAAATAATGAATTCTATGTTTGGACTTTTACTGGGTATGAAAGTTCTTTAACTTTTTATTTTCTAAAATGAATGTTTTAATTAAAATGTTATTATGAATGGAGTATTTTTGAACTTTATCAGAAATATTTCTTTCCTCAAAGATCTTAATTATATTATATGAGGTAATTTAAAGCGAAGAGAATAATGTTGCGCAAGTAACAAAGTTGTGCACGTTTCTGACTTCTGTATATGTAGATGCATGCATAAAACCGAAAAATAAAAGACAATTTAATCTATGGAAGTGGAATTAGGAGAAAAAAAGGTTAAAAATACTTCCTGTTAAACGTGTTTATCATTTATTGCTTTGCTACACAATGAGAAAAGGCACAAATTATAAGACACAATTGGCAACTTAATTAGCTTTGGAATTGGCGAGCCTTGCTCTAATAGCAGCCCATTCTACCAACACTTAATATACCTTAAACGTGGAAAATTAAAAGAGAAAATTGGTTTAAAATATCTTTTTAAACTTGCAACAAAACCAATCTCCATAACTGCTAAAATTATCCACGGTATATCTGATGTAATTATCAATCAATTCAAAACAAAAATTCATGGCTTACTTTAGGGTTTGAGGAGCTTAAAGAAATGTGTGCACTTAATAATATATGGAACAGAGCACGCATATTAACACTTCGTAACATTATAAAGTTCAAAGTGTTTAATTGTATAAGTGTTTTATGGAATTAGATAAGAATATTTGAAGCATATAAAACACGACTTTTTCTCTAAAAAGGCATGAGCTTATCCTATGCCTTAGTCTTAAAGTGTCTTGTAATCGTATGTGTTTTAGGGTAATTAACAAAGCCCCATATTAATATCATTGTTGCAATTGAAATACTTACAATATTAATCGAACAACTTTGCTCAAAATAAAAAAGTATAAATATTAAAATAAAATAAATTTTAAATTAAGTGAAAAATAAAACACAATAAAATAGGTAGTTATGCTCTTTCTATGTAAGACAGAAATGTGTAAGTGTATGGGGTGGGTGCATCAAAAATTAAAGAAAAGATTTATATACAATTATTTATATTCTTATTATCAGGTTCCTAATTAAAATATAAGAAGTATATATTTTTTAATTAAAAAATATATTTGTCGACAAAAAAATTTGATAGTAAAAATATAAAGAATTGTATTTAAATTTAATCTTTTAAAAAAAATATTTGACATGTTGAGATATCAATATACTTGTCTAAAGAGATTGAATCTATCTAAAACTTCATTAACTGATGTGTTCAAATTTTGCATATGAAAAGAAAATAATAATAATAAACTGTATGTTAGCCTTAGGCTCAAGATGCATGCGTTACAATTTTTTTTGCCCCAATTTTGTTGTTTGTACCCACATTGTACATCCTTAACCACTTTCATAATTATTTGCAATCAAAGTCACAAATCGTGGGGTTTAGTATGATGGGTTGTTACACGCACCTGAGTTAAACATTAAATTTTGAATTAAGAGCTTTATCAATTTTGATTTTTAGCTTAAGAGGGGCGTGTTTGCATGAAACCAAAAGATTAGATATAGAAAACTAAATATCACATTATTTGGGAGCTAGGACTATTCAAATATAAATAAATAAGAATTAATTTAATCTTGTAAAATTGTGTTGATTAAAAACACTGTTTCGTCTTAAAGTCAAAACAATTTATTTGGCTCCTAAACTTTTTTAAGTTAAAAACGATTATAAACATTCATGTTGACCTCCGGTTTGTTGTTGGATAATAATAAAAATGCTGGGGATTATGATCTTGGAATTTTACAGTAATTCCAACAACTTTCTACTAAAAGTAATTGATGAAATGACTCCAACGAGCAGGACTTTCTGAGTAATGCAATTAAGATTTGACTCAAGAGCCAAAAGACGAATAGGATTAATGATAGGATTCACTTATATCATTGGTCATCAAAAAAAAAAGTGGAAATGCAAAAGAGCAAAACTCATGTCCAAGCAGTTACACCTCTTGATATATATGTGTGTGTGTGTGTATGTATTCACTTTGTTATGTGGCCAGTATTGATTTAGTGCTCATTTTCTTATAAAATTTAATACCAAATTTAATAATTTATCAGTTTTGATGCCAAACATGATGTGTAAGTTTACAGTGTCAAGAAAACAAATAACATCCAAATCAACATATGATAATTTTTGGATAAAGATAGGATTAAAAAAGAACATAATTTTAAGTCCATTTATGAAGAACTAAATTGAAAGAAATAATTTGTAAAAGATTAGATAAAAATTTTGTATATTTATTAGAGACTGAATTAAAATTTTCATCTAAATTATATTAATGGATACCCTGCTTAGTTAATACTATTGTTATAACAGTTAGATAAATTTTGAAAGATTCATAAACGGACTTGCACCGTGAAAAACATGTAAATCAAATTAATCATTAAAAGAAACACATATTTATGTCAAGTATTTTTTTTTTTGGAATTCATTTTTAACATGTTTATTTATCTCTTTATTATTCACTTCAACTACCTGTCTTTTATATAACAAATCTCCAAAAGTTTTTCATGAAGGGTAAAGATATCAATGAAAATGTAAGAATCGATGTGCATGAATATACATGTGTAGGGGAAGTTTGACTTTTCAAATTAATGTTGTGAAACTGCCATGTAGCACTGCTTTTCTTCCCTTTTTGCCATTTTTCTGATCTTCCATATATGCCCCCTTATATTTACTTTAAGTTCGGTTTTTACGGCATTTACCTCTCAAGCTTCTGCAACACACGTCCCTTCAACCAGAGAAAACTGCAGAAGCATATCAGAGGCTCCGTATCTCCATTTTTGTCACTGTGTGTTGCTTCCTTTTGTTTCTTCGTGCTGTGTGAGTCATCCCTTACTGCCCTGTCCAGTTGAGTTGCCTCATTCCAGCCGCATCAAATCATCATGCTGGATGAAGTGTGGTGCTGATCAAGAATTGTATTTCCTCTCCTCTGTTCAGCATCCTTTCTACTGTCCCTGGTTCGAGTTTTTGCTGTTGTGTTTTCTCCTTGGATTTGCTAAGTTTTTGCTGCTGGTTGCTGGTGAAATCACGCCAGAAAAATTCTCTCCCCAGGTTTGAAATTCTGCCATGTGTATTGTTTCTGCTGGACGCATCTTCACAGCGTCTCCTCTCCCCTGTTCACATCACTTTGTTTTTTTGGTTCGCTCTTTTTGCAGCTAGCTTTCTCTTCGTTTTAATGCTGAGCTCCGCGACTGTTTTTGGATGGTAGATTAATGCCATATAGATTTTCCCTAGGCCTAGAGTTTTTGTTGTGTGTACTGCTTCTTTTAGTTCCATCTAAAAGGCATCTCCCTCCCCTGTGATTTTCAAGTTCTGAACGTGTTTCTGGTGTGTGGCCAACCGAGGGAAGTGTTGTGCAGAAAAAAAAAATTCGGTGTAGGAGGATGATTTTGGTTGGAGTAATCTTAACTTCCTTCATGTAAAAAATGTAATTTCCACTTTCCTATATGCTGATTCCTCCTAATTTTTGCATATACTTCCTAATTTAAGACCAAATTTCAATGTGCTTCTTCTTACTTGCCAATTTTTGTTTATGCAGAACAAGCTTCCCTTTAACGTGTTTTGCTGCAGAGTGGATATGGTATGCGTTTCCTTTATTTCTTGGTTTTGAGTCTAGCTCCTAAGTGGAATTAGGGAGAAAATGGCACAATATATGTATATTGTGTATATTGTATAGGTATGGAGGGCATGAAATTGAGTAGAGAATGGTGGATTTAGTTACTTGAAAGCATATACATATCTATAGCATGCTAGAGAAATGAAGATTAGATACGCATGATTTTTTTCTTCTTTTCTTAGAATTTTGTTCAAATAGACCAAGCTAATAAGGTTAAGAGCAGTAACCATAACTATTCTCTTATTCGTAGGAAGAGGAATTTTTAACCATGCAAAGTGCGTATTTTATTCTTATTCGTTTTCAATTATGCTTTGACCTTACGAGATGAGGAATAATTTTTTTAAATAAGATAAGTTTTGTATGAGATAAATTGGAGTGATTCACCTTCTAAAATCTGGTGAACGGGTATTGTAGGGTATTCAGGAGATTGAGTTATAGCTAAGGAATGGGCAGGGAATTTCTATAATATCTTGGAAGGTGAGTAAGTAATGCGGAACGTGAGTAATGAGTAATTCTTATTTTGTTACTAAGTGTCCTTGTAGTGTTCTAAAATTTGATAATCTATCTATGGAGATACACATTTAAATGTTTTTTCATATGCATGTTTACCAAAAATCGATTCAAACATGAAATTTTGCAAATTGATATATGTTTGAGTTAATTGGAAACTTTGCTATGAAACCGATCTGGAAGGTACTCTGTCTGAAATGCTAATTTGAGAAAAGTATTATTTTAAGAGGTTATCTGATCAGAACCCTATAACTAACAGTAGTAGTTGTTAGCCATGGTGCACCATAATCTGTACCTCAGCTAGCAGGGGTGGTGCTAGCCCCGTGTGTAGGCCACCACACATGGAGTCATGTTATTTTCGCAAGCTGAATGCTTTGCGTCTATAGTGATTTTTCCCCGCGAGCTGTGTGCTCTGCGTCTGTTTCAATCAGTTCTACTTAGATGCTTTCAGTGCATTTTAAGAAAGAATTTGCATAAAGCATGTTTCATGCAATATATATATATATATATTTTTGGTCCTATCCCTATTTTAAAAGGGTTGGCATTGCTTATTCATTGAGTATCAAACTCACTTTTTTTTTAAATTTTTTTTTCAGATAGCAGTGTAGACCCTAGTCTACCCTCCGCGGCCTACTAGTTGTTGATCTTCTTCTATTTCTTTTGCCAAGTCTATAGTTGTTCATGTGGGTGCAGTCTGTTAATATGTGTGTAATCCATTTTGTTTTAAATAGTGTGAAGTTGGCTCCACTGAATCATAGATAGGGTATCCCCACTCCCTAGAAGTTTATTTTGGTATGAATGAATATGGGTTGTTCCTTTTGGATGTATTATGTTGGTTGACAGATTGTAGAAATATCGAGATGTCTAATTTATAGAGGAAACTCTACCGAAATTTCTACAAATGTCACCTAAAAGAAAAACTTATATGTTTTATATGATTTGAAAATGATACCCATAATTTATTATATGAAGTTATACTCTCTTTATTTTTTTTCTTTGCTGCGCCAATGTACTTAAATTTGTGGGGTGTGACATTTTGGTATCAGAGCTTAGGAGGTCTTTCTGTGGTCCTGTGAAGCAAGAGTTTTCGGTGGAATCTCAATTATGGTTATGAACCCAGGCGTAACTATACTTGAGGTGTCACTGAAAACCTTAGGGTGTCTTGAGTTATTCCTTTAAGTATGCTGTCTTATTGAATGTAATTATGGTCTATCCTACTTCCAATATGGAGAATGATTTGAATGATGGTTATTTTTTGTAGTGTGGATATGGCTCCCCAGAATTCATTCAGTTAATAGATTAGCTGTTGTAGATGAGGCTTCTGCAAGTGCATCAGCCCAACAAGCTACCCCACCTATCAGAGGCCGTGGTAGAGGTCAGGGTAGGGGTCGAGGAACTATTCGGCCCCCTAGGCAAGCCTCACCTGCGGATAGGGTAGAGCCTCCATAGCCTGTGGAAGAAATTGCACCGCCAGTTCAGCCAAGACCGGTAGGGCCTCAGGTGATGAGGGAAGAGAGAGAGGTTCCAATAACCCTCTCCCAGTTTTTAAAATTGAAGCCTCCCACTTATTCCGGGACAGAAAGTCAGGAGGATCCTCAGTAATTTATTGATGGTATTGAGAAGATATGCAGAGCTTTAAGTTGCCCAAGTGCAAAATCCGCTGAGTTTGTAGGGTTTCAGTTACAAGATGCGGCTTACATATGGTATCAGACGTTACTGGGGGAAAGGCCGATTGGATCTCCCCCAATGCTATGGGAAGAATTTAAGGGACTCTTTATGGATCGTTTTTTGCCACAGAGTGTCCAGGATGCTAGGGCCAGAGAATTTGAGGGTCTGAAATTAATTCCAGGCATGAGTGTTTCTGATTATGATATCTGATTCACACAGTTGTCTCGCTACGCCCCACATTTAGTCCCTACTGAGAGGGACAGGATCAGGCGATTTGTGAATGGGCTACCTCGTATGTTGTATAGGGTGATTGCTCCAGAGATGAACCTCTTTCCCTCATATTCAGCTGCGGTGGATTGTGTACGTATGATAAAGATGAGAGATAAGGAGGAGGACACTTCTCAGAGAAAGAGGAAGCGTGACAGTGATGGGAGACAGGGAGGTAGTTCCTTTGTAGCTAGACCTTTTTATGGTCTCAGACCTCAGAGTCATCAGAGACTTACTCAAGCTTTTACGAGGCCTCCGACTTCATTTTCTATTGGTACTGACAGGCACAGAGCATCGTTTCGAGGGGTTAGCACGATGTCTACCCCAGTTGCTACTCCATCTCATCAATCTATAGGTCCCTATTCTCTTTGTGGAAAGATACATTCAGGCACTTGCCATAGAGAGATGGGAGCATGCTTTCGTTATGGGCAAGTTGGACATTTGGTGAGAGATTATCCGCAGTGTTACCCTGATTCTAGTCAGGAATCAATTCGACCCACTAGCCACTTCTCAATAGGGACTCCATCTACTGGTGCAGTTACAGTTCAAAGTGGTCGAGGTAGCAACAGTGGGACAGTAGTAGGCAGAGGCCAAGCCACTGCAGGATAGGGTCAGGCTCGGGTTTTTGCACTAAATAGATAGGATGCACAAGCATCTAATGCTGTCATAACAGGTACACTTACAGTTTGTTCACATGCTACTTACTCCTTATTTGATCCTGGCTCTACACATTCCTATATATCTCCCTACTTTGCAAAGAAGATGGTAAGGACTCTAAAAAATTAAAGTGCCCGTTACTCGTTGCAACCCCAGTGGGGGAATCTGTAATGGTTGAATGGGTATATAAGGCATGTGTGATTACACTGGCCGATTACGAGACGTTAGTTGACTTGATAGTGCTGGTGATAACAGAGTTTGATGTAATACTCAGAATGGATTGGTTATCGTCCTGCTATGCAGTGGTGGATTGTCATCTTAAATTGGTGAGATGTAATTTTCCTGGTAAATCTCCTTTTGTCATTCAAGGTGATCGAAGTGAAGCACCAAACAATTTAATATCTGTGATAGAAGCTCAGAGGCTCTTAAAAAAGGGGTATCAAGGACATTTAGCGATGGTTTGGGATATGGAACTACAAGTCCCAGTATTGGAACAGGTTTTAGTAGTAAAAGAATTCCCTGATATTTTTCCCAAGGAATTACTAGGATTACCTCCCGAAAGGGAAATTGAATTTTGCATTGATGTGTTATCAAGCACTCAGCCTATATCTATTCCTCCTTTATCGAATGGCACCCTCGGAGCTAAATGAATTAAAGAATCAATTGCAAGACCTGTTAGACAAGGGTTTTATTCACCCTAGTACGTCACCTTAGGGCGCACCTGTACTTTTTGTTAAGAAGAAGGATGGTTCTCTCCGCTTATGTGTAGATTACAGACAGCTGAATAAAGTGACAGTGAAGAATAAGTATCATTTACCTCGTATAGATGACCTATTTGACCAATTACAGGGAGCTCAATACTTCTCAAAAATTGACTTAAGATCAGGTTATCATCAGCTGTGAATAAGAAGGGAAGACATCCCTAAAACTACTTTTAGAACCCGGTACGGTCATTATGAATTTTAGTGATGCCATTTGGGTTAACCAATGCCCTAGCTGCATTCATGGACTTGATGAATTGAGTGTTCAAGCCATTTCTAGATCGATTTATTATCATATTCATTGATGATATTTTGATTTATTCTAAGGGTTATGAAGAGCATGAACAACATCTGAGAATGGCACTACAGGTGTTACGGGAACACCAACTATATGCTAAACTTTCTAAATGCTAGTTTTGGCTAGAAAGAATTGCCTTTTTAGGCCATGTAATTTCGAAAGATGGGGTGCAAGTAGATCCAAGTAAAGTGGAAGTGGTTCAAAAATGGCTGAGGCCTACTACAGTTACAGAGATTCGTAGTTTCTTGGGCTTGGTAGGCTATTATCGTTGGTTTGTTAAAGACTTTTCTAAAATAGCTGCGCCACTAACAAGATTAACCCAGAAAAATGTGAAATTTCAGTGGTCTGAGATGTGTGAAAAGGGTTTTCAGAAATTGAAAGATTGCCTAACTTCTGCACCAATTTTGGCATTACCCTCAGGATCTGGAGGTTATGTTGTGTACTGTGATGCTTCTAGGATTGGCTTGGGATGTGTATTGATGCAGCATGGTCATGTGATTGCTTATGTCTCTAGACAACTTAAGAAGCATGAGCAGAATTACCCAACGCATGATTTAGAAATGGCGGCAGTGGTTTTTGCTCTCAAAATTTAGAGACATTATTTATATGGTGAGACGTGTGAAATTTACACAGATCATAAAAGCCTTAAATATATCTTCCAACAGCGGGATCTGAATCTAAGGCAAAGGCGGTGGATGGAGTTGCTCAAAGATTATGATTGTACTATTTTATACCATCCAGGTAAGGCTAATATAGTAGCAGATGCTCTGAGCAGGAAATCCATGGGGAGCTTGAGCCATATTGCGGAGGCATGGAGGCCGCTAATTTTAGATCTTCATAAGATTGAGCGTTCAGGAATCCAATTTGAGATTAAAGAGCCAGGAATGTTTTTGGCTCATGTGTAGCTTCATTCATCTTTATTTGAAAGGTTGAAAGCTGCCCAAGCCAAGGATGTACAGATATGTAAATTGGTGGATGACGTCAAAAGTGGAAAGAAAAATGAATTCATGGTGTTTTATGGTTCGATACTCGATTGTGTGTGCCAAATGTGGAAGAATTGAGGAGAGAACTTATGGAAGAAGCTCATTGTTCTCAGTATATGATCCATCCATGTTCTATAAAGATGTATCAAGATTTAAAGCAAGTATACTGGTGGGAAGGCATGAAGAGAGATATAGCAAATTTTACTTCTCATTGTTTGGCATGTCAGCAAGTTAAGGCAGAACACCAGAAACCTGCAGGATTACATCAACAGCTAGAAATACCCGAGTGGAAGTGGGAAAGGATCACTATGGACTTTGTAACGGGACTACCTCAAATAGTAAAAGGTTATGATTCTATCTGGGTGATTGTGGACAGACTCACTAAAACAGCTCATTTTCTCCCTGTAAAAACAACGTACAATGTGGCAAAATATGCACAACTTTACATAAATGAGATAGTGAAGCTTCACGGTATACCAATGTCTATAATTTCTGATCGAGGACCCCAATTTACTTCTAAGTTTTGGAGAGCTTTTCAAGAGGCTATAGGTACCCAATTAGATCTTAGCACTACCTTTCATCCTCAGACTGATGGGCAATATGAGAGAACTATACAAATAATAAAAGACATGTTAAGGTTGTGTGTTATGGACTTTGGTGGTAGTTGGGATAACTATTTATCATTGGTGGAATTTGCTTGTAATAATAGTTATCAAGCTAGCATACAGATGGCACCCTTTGAGACATTATACGGGAGATGATGCAGATCTCCCATTGGATGGTTTGAAACTAGAAAAGTTAAATCATTAGGGCCTGAGTTAATATAAGATGCCTTAGAAAAGGTGAAAGTGATCAAGGAGAGATTAATAGCAGCTCAAAGCAGGTAGAAAGCGTATATGGATTGTTGACGCCGTGATTTAGAGTTCATGATTGGAGACTATGTGTTTCTCAGGGTGTCTCCTATGAAAGGTGTAATGAGATTTGGGAAGAAAGGAAAGTTAACCTTGAGATATGTGGGACCATTTGAGATCCTAGAGCGAGTTGGGGTTGTAGCCTATCTGCTAGCGTTGCCACCAGAGTTATCTAATATTCACCCAGTATTTCATGTTTCAATGTTAAGGAAGTATCTACCTGATCCCTCTCACGTGTTGCAGAATCAAGATGTTTCTTTAAGTGAAGGTTTAGCTTATGAAGAAGCTCCAGTGGCAATCTTGGATAGACAAACGAAGAAGTTATGTTCCAAGGAGATTATGTCAATGAAAGTTCTGTGGTGTCACAATGCACCAGATAAGGCTACATGGGAGATGGAAAGCGAAATACGTGTAAAATACCCTTATTTATTTAAAAACTAAGGTTAGTATATATATATAAATTCGGGGACCGAATTTTTTTAGGGGGAGAGATTGTAAGAACTGACGTGCATGAATATACATGTGTAGGGGAAGTTTGACTTTTCAAATTAATGTTGTGAAACTGCCACGTAGCACTGCTTTTCTTCCATTTTTGCCATTTTTCTGATCTCCTATATATGCCCCCTTATATTTACTTTAAGTTTGGTTTTTACGGCATTTAACTCTCAAGCTTCTGCAACACATGTCCCTTCAACCAGAGAAAATCGTAGAAGCATATCAGAGGCTCTGTATCTCCATTTCTGTCACTGTGCGTTGCTTCCTTCTGTTTCTTCATGCTGTGCGAGTCATCCCTTGCTGCCCTGTCCAGTTGAGTTGCCTCATTTCACCCGCATCAAATCATCATGCTGGATGAAGTGTGGTGCTGATCAAGAATTGCATTTCCTCTCCTCTATTCAGCATCCTTTTTACTGTCCCTGGTTTGAGTTTCTGCTGCTGTGTTTTCTTCTTGGATTTGCTAAGTTTTTGCTGCTGGTTACTGGTGAAATCAGGCCAGAAAAATCCTCTCCCCAGGTTTGAAATTCTACCGTGTGTATTGTTTCTGCTGGAAGCATCTTCACAGCTTCTCCTCTCCCCTGTTCACGTCACTTTGTTTTTCTGGTTCGCTCTTTCTGCAGCTAGCTTTCTCTTCATTTTAATGCTGAGCTTCGTGACTGTTTTTGGCTGGTAGATTAACGCCATATAGATTTTCCCTAGGCCTGGAGTTTCTATTGTGTGTACTGCTTCTTTTAGTTCCATCTAAAAGGCGTCTCCCTCCCCTGTGATTTTCAAGTTCTGAACGTGTTTCTGGTGTGTGGCCAGTCGAGGGAAGTGTTGCGCAGAAAAAAAAAAATTCGGTGTAGGAGGATGATTTTGGTTAGAGTAATCTTGACTTCCTTCATGTAAAAAATGTAATTTCCACTTTCCTATACGCTGATTGCTCCCAATTTTTGCATATACTTCCTAATTTAAGACCAAATTCCAATGTGCTTCTTCTTACTTGCCAATTTCTGTTTATGCAGAACAAGCTTCCCTTTAACGTGTTTTGCTGCAGAGTGGATATGGTATGCATTTCCTTTATTTCTTGGTTTTGAGTCTAGCTCCTAAGTGGAATTAGGGAGAAAATGGCACAATATATGTATATTATGTATATTGTATAGGTATGGAGGGCATGAAATTGAGTAGAGAATGGTGGATTTAGTTACTTGAAAGCATGTACATGTCTATAGCATGCTAGAGAAATGAAGATTAGATACCCATGATTTTTTTTCTTCTTTTGTTGGAATTTTGTTCAAATAGACGAAGCTAATAAGGTTAAGAGCAGTAACCATAACTATTCTCCTATTCGTAGGAAGAGGAATTTTTAACCATGCGAAGTGCGTATTTTATTCTTATTCGTTTTCAATTATGCTCTGACCTTACGAGATGAGGAATAATTTTTTTAAATAAGATAAGTTCTGTATGAGATAAATTGGAGTGATTTACCTTCTAAAATCTGGTGAACGAGTATTGTAGGGTATTCAGGAGATTGAGTCATAGCTGAGGAATGGGCAGGGAATTTCTGTAATATCTTGGAATGTGAGTGAGTAATGCGGACCGTGAGTAATGAGTAATTCTTATTTTGTTACTAAGTTTCCTTGCAGTGTTCTAAAATTTGATAATCTATTTATGGAGATACACATTTAAATGTTTTGTCATATGCATGTTTACCAAAAATCGATTCAAACATGAAATTTTGCAAATTGACAAATGTTTGAGTTAATTGGAAACTTTGCTATGAAACCGATCTGAAAGGTACTCTGTCTGAAATGCTAATTTGAGAAAAGTATTATTTTAAGAGGTTATCTGATCAGAACCCTGTAACTAACAGTAGTAGTTGTTAGCCATGGTGTACCATGATCTATACCTCAGCTAGCAAGGGTGGTGCTAGCCTTGTGTGTAGGCCACCACACGTGGAGTCATGTTATTTTTGCAAGCTGAATGCTTTGCGTCTGTAGTGATTTTTCCCCACGAATTGTGTGCTCTGCGTCTGTTTCAATCAGTTCTGCTTAGATGCTTTCAGTGCATTTTAAGAAAGAATTTGCATAAAGCATGTTTCATGTGATATATATATATATTTGGCCCTATCCCTATTTTAAAAGGGTTGGCATTGCTTATTCATTGAGTATCAAACTCACTTTTTTTTTAATTTTTTTTTCAGATAGCAGTGTAGACCCTAGTCTACCCTCAGCGGCCTACTAGTTGTTGATCTTCATCTATTTCTTTTGCCAAGTCTATAGTTGTTCATGTGGGTGCAGTCTGTTAATATGTGTGTAATCCATTTTGTTTTAAATAGTGTGAAGTTGGCTCCACTGAATCATAGATAGGGTATCCCCACTCCCTAGAAGTTTATTTTGGTCTGAATGAATATAGGTTGTTCCTTTTGGATGTATTGTGTTGGCTAACAGATTGTAGAAATATCGGGAGGTCTAATTTATAGAGGAGACTCTGCCGAAATTTCTACAAATGTCACCTAAAAGAAAAACTTATATGTTTGATATGATTAAAAAATGATACCCATAATTTGTTATATGAAGTTATACTCTCTTTATTTTTTTTCTTTTCTGCGCCAATGTACTTAAATTTGTGGGGTGTGATAGAAAATGCAAAAAGGGAAGAGATGGTTTAACTAGATTTGAATATGCTTATTTCTTAAAGAAATGGACACGGTCGATTTTAGAAAGATAAATAAAGATAATATATGTGAGATCTATTTAAGTGGTAGCCACAATGTATATTCTACACACATTGTATCCTTATAGCTTAGAAATTGATCGGTCAACAAAGAAAATGAAGATCCAGACCATTTTATCTTAAAGAAGTGCAATGGCTTGTGCTAAGAAATCACTTTGAAAGCATTCAAAGTGGCATGGTTATTAAACTCAAATTGAACCGGTCAATCAAACCAAAAAATCCATAAAATGATCATCACTATAGTTTGTTTGGAGTGACCAACCATCAACTATTTTCTCTTTACTTTTCATTCTTTGAAAAACAAAAATTAATTAGAATAAAGGGAAATTTTTTTGAAAGTGTATATATATATGTTTTAATTTTAATTTTAGAAATACACAGTGCAATAGTATTGCAATTATTTTGATTCATAAAATAATAGTGATAAATTTAATACTAGTGTATGATGTTGAAATGCACAATTTTACAATTTTCAAGGGTACTTGAATGATTTAGATTTGATTTAGATGATTTAGATTTTATTTTATTTTTATTTTTATGCTTTTATTTAAAAGAAGTAAGAAGGAGAATTAAAAGAAGTATTTTAAGTATGTACTTAAAAAATGATATTAAATTAAAAAATAATGAAAAAAAATTAAAATGCATATCGCGTGAAACTTTATGTTGAACCGATAAAGAAGCCACATTCCTATTTGGATAGACATACCTCACAGTGTCCTATAATTCATTGGAGATTATTTAACATATGTTACTAAGAACTTCATAACTTTCCCACCGAATTGGACAATGAACACCGAAGTTCCTCTTTTTCCAAAGGGATTCTCCTCTTCCAGTGACGGTACCCAAAATTCACTTTAACATATGAGTCCAGTACATACTAGGGTTGACAATTCAACGATGCAAAGTGATCCTAGCCAACGATTAGCCTAATTAAGCATTTATCTCACAATATGAAATTAAATAAAAAATGTTAATCCAGCAAAATTAAAATGTGATTAATCATCTGTTTGAATTCTTATAAATAGCACACCCCTAGCTTGCCAATCCACATAGAGAAATTAACTGACATTGCTTAGATCAAACACAAGAAAGAAAAAGGGAGTTTGAGTCTTCGAGATGGAGAACTTCCCAGTAATCAACTTAGAGAAGCTCAATGGTGATGAGAGAAGGGCTACCATAGAGAGAATTAATGACGCTTGTGAGAATTGGGGATTTTTTGAGGTACTTCATCCCATGAACCTAGCCAAAGTATTTTTAGTACTTATCTTTGCAGATTAGCAATTTCTTCTTTAATTTTGGCTCTAACTAGGATTTAAATTCAGATCCTTGAATCCTCGAGACAACTCTAGTATCATTGAGCAATTGTAATCCAACATTAATTTTCTTTCTTTTTCATCGTTGTAGTTGGTGAACCATGGGATACCCTATGAATTTTTGGACAATGTGGAAAGGTTAACGAAGGAGCATTATAGGAAATCCATGGAGCAAAGGTTCAAGGAGCTGGTGGCGAGCAAGGCCCTAAAAGGTGTCCGAGTTGAAGTAAAATACATGGATTGGGAGAGCACCTTCTTCTTGCGTCACCTCCCAGAGTCAAATATCTCAGAAATTTCTGATCTCACTGAAGAGTATAGGTCACAAATTTTTCTAAGGTGATATAACATTGGCATTTATAAAACACCTACACTCCCAATATTTATCTAACATTTCAATTATATTAAAACACTGCATATCTTATCATAAGGTGTCAGTATCTATGTTTCTTAAAAAGTCAAAGTAGAAAACACCAAATCACCATGGCTACCAAAAATTTTTCATCAAGGTTTTGTGATTTGGCATACAAATAGATATGCACACATGCATATGTACATATTTTGAACTATTTGAGGGAATGATGCAGGAAAGTTATGAAGGAATTTGCAAAGAAGTTAGAGAAACTCGTGGAGAAGCTGCTTGAATTGCTCTGTGAGAATCTTGGACTAGAGAAAGGGTACCTCAAGAAGGCCTTTGTGGATCAAAGGGACCAACTTTTGGCACAAAGGTTGCCAACTACTCTCCTTCCCCCAACCCCGAGCTTGTGAAGGGTCTTTGTGCCCATACTGATGTTGGCGGGATCATCCTTCTCTTACAAGATGACAAGGTTTGTGGTCTCCAACTTAAAGATGACAAGTGGATCGATGTGCCCCCAGTGCGCCACTCTATTGTCATCAACCTTGGTGACCAGCTTAAGGTAAATTATGTTACTAATATGCTCTATGTGAAGTGCCAACACTTGAAAAATATAATAGAATTGTATCATGTTCAATATATGGCCGAAATTCATCTCACACTTTTTGTATTCTACCATGTTTTGTATCCATATTCTTATTCACATAGTTTTAAATTGTGGGCTGCATTACAAAATGCGGCCGCAATATTGCAGATGCAGCCCAATCCACATCTGCATCAGCCCGCAACCGCAGAGAGATCCAATATCACACTAATGGGCCGCAACAAAATGGTATTGCGGCCGCAACAGAACTATGTTGTGGTTCCATCGCGGCGCATTATATAAAGCCACAAACTCACAGAGCTCTGAATAAAGTAGCCAGCTCTAGATCTGCTTTCCCAAATAGCAAAAGAAAAAAAAGCCAGCGAGCAACAATAGCAACCAGTAGAAAGAGTTTTGATCTGATAAATTTGAAGTTTTGAAATCTGAAACCATACCTGAAGCTGAAGGCTGAAGCACAGTGATTTGAAAATCGAATCTGAAGTCCTGAAGCAGAGCCAGTTAGTTAACGCATGCTCAAATTTGAAGAAAGAAGCGCCTAGAGGTATGCAGCCATCTTTTTCTTCTTGATCTGCTCCGTTTCTTTTTTTTTTTGCTTTGGCTTCCTCAAAATTTTAAAGTGTTAAATGAATCAGAGTATGTGGAGGCATGGAGTTACACAATACACACAAATATTATTTTAATATAATATAATATATATCTACTAATGGAGAAGGAGAAGCCACGTACCACTCTGATAATCTCAATGCAATATATATTATATATTTCGATCTTATTAATATAATATAATGTACATGGAATAGGAGGAGCCGCAGGTCTGATCTTATTAGTATATTAGTGTAATGTAATATATATTGAATTAGGAGCCATGAATGATTACTTATGGGGATTCATATATTAATATAATATAATATATATTCAATCAGGGAGAAGCTGCACATTGGAATCATATATATGTATATTATATATAATATAATATATATTCAATTAGGGAGAAGCTGCAGCAATTCATATATCTATATATATGTGTGTGTATATTATATATTATGGGGATTCATATGTATCCATATATATTAAAATTTTTTAATTAAGATAAGATTATTTTAAAAGATAATATTGAGATATTTTTTATAAGTTTGAAAAGATTCTACAATTAAAAAAATATTAAAATGTTTTTCATGATAAATGTTTTTTATAATTGAGTAGGTGTTTACAGGACTCTAGAAGGGTCAAATATGTTCTATCAGAATCCCTAGATGTTTGACAGGTGGAATTAACCTAGAAGATGTTTGATGCATCAAATTATTCTATGGTCTTTGTCTAACTATAACTACTAAAGATAAAGATAGAATTATGCTAAAAAAATTAGAAAAGAAAAGATAAAGATAGCTTTGTTGGTTGAGGGTGGAAGAACTTTTCCTTTTTTTTTTTGGCACTTTTAGGACAACGGTCACTAACCAGTACAGATTAAAGCGAAATATCACATTTAAAAGGATCAGTTATGAAAAAGTTGCAAATTAAATTGAATATCATGAATTTAACTTCCTCTCTGGTGTTGGTCAAATTCTGTTGCAATTATTGCGTGTGGCTGCTTTCATGATAGATCGGTCTTCCTTGCTTTTCCTTTTGATTCCTTTTTGGTTGTCCTCGTATTTAGTTTTGTTTTGCTCTGAAAAGAAAAATTGGATGGCTATATAGTTGGTACTTTGTTTTGGGGTTTTGCATGTTTTGTCAAGATAAAGAGGCATTAACTCATGAGACAGTCCAATAGCATTATATCAATAAAAGAAATTGCATGTCATTGTCAAATGGGGTATCATGTCAACTTGTTAATTATTTGATTAAATTAATTGAGGCAATTTAAGAGAGAAGCAGACAATTGGCTCATTATGATTGGAAATTATGAATTATATTTTGGCTTAATTAATCATTTCTTAATCATTCTATTATTTTTACTATAAATAATATAATATCTTTACTATATATAAAATAAGATAAATTTAAAACACGTAGGTATTACACATTAAATATGAATTTAATCATAGATAACATTTTTAATTGATAACCAATCTTTCAAATATAATAAAATTAATTAAAAAATATTACATGAAATATAAGAGAAATTTATGGTGTTTTGATTATTTTGTATCAATTTATATACATTTGAATAAGTAGACCATTCATATATAAATGATTACTCTATATATGAAATTATATTTTTTCCATCAGTAACTCTCATTTTTAGAATTTGGTACTGGTAAAGCATAACTCTTATATTGGAATTTAGTTTACTAGATTTTGTATATAATACCTATTCATATATAATTTTTTTTAATCAGATGTTTATATAAGATGTATAGTGACTTCCTCTTCATGTGAATCCCTTAGATCTTAAGTTTATAAAAATATTGATATTAATTAATTTTCCCAACATTTGTTTTATAATTAAAAATTTTGTAAATCTGTATTAAAATAACTCATAACAGTTGTAGCAGTTTAAAGCCATAACTGGATAAAAGCTTTAATTTTATCCAACTACAATATTGTTAAAACTATAAATAATGATAGATTGATTGTAATAATAGTAATAAAAGAGAATTGAACATGAAATGGGAATTTATAAAATGAGGTATATATATATTCATGATTTGTAAAATTAATTTAAATTTAACATATTTAGTAGTTGTATTATTACTTGTTTGTTAAACCATTTTCTTTGCAACTAGTTTTTTTTGCTACTCTTATTAATCTTATTCTTTTGTTTGATCTTTCTTAAAGGAAAAAGAGGATGCACTACTTTTTTTAATGGAAATTTTAGTATTTATTCCTATGATCAAATTTTCTTATCAACAAATTAATTGGAAACTATAATGGCAAGGATAGAGAAAGGATCATATCATAAACATATAATATTTTTATAAGAAAACATGAGCATTGCATCTTTTTATTATATCCAATCTTTGAGCCTTTGTCGTTTAGCCTATAAACTCATTAAATTTTAAATGTTTAGTGTATCAAAAAAAGAAAATAAAAATGCCAACCATTGAAAGTAACAAATTTACATTTTTACAAACCTAAATATCATTTGCCAATCAATAGCTATCATTGTATGAGCATTAAAAAAGAGTTGTTGATATTGGTGGTGGAACTGGGATGATTATTAGTGAACTTTGAATGTTTATTCTAAATTTGTTTAATTGATTAATTTTCTAATTATTTAATTGTGCTTTTAGTTTTGTTATATTATGTTATATGACCAACTTCATTTAATCAATAGATACTATAAAATATAAACAATGCCACCAAGAGAGAAATTTCCAATAGAAAGATTAGAAGGTACTCCTAGTAATGATATTGGTTGGCATTTTGAAACACCTGTAGCTGGAAATTGAAACAACATAATTTGCAAACTTTATGGAAAAGTAGTAAAGGGTGGAATTACTCAATTAAAGCAACATATTGTTCATTTTAAAGGACAAGTAGCTGGTTGTCCTAGAGTTACAACTACTATTCGGGAAGATATGATGAAGCTTCTTTTAGATAATAAAGATAAAAGAAATGATTCAAAAAAAAAAGAATTTGAAGCAAGGTTGAAAGGTGATGAAGATGATGAAATAGAAGCATTTGTTGATGAAGAAATGCAAATGAGGCATGCGACGCAAGAAAGTATCAGGTCACATCGTGAATGGGAAGAAAGACAACAATTTAGACAACAAACTAAAAAAGGGCAAAATGTGTATGAAGAGGGTGGAAGCTCTCATGCAAGGGCAAGAGGATCAGAAGATATTTCCTTTAGTTTAAGATCTACAAATATTGATCTTGTGAGGAGTAAAAGCATGAAACAACCAAAAACTTCAAGTGATTTGATAAAAACATTAAGGAAGAAACTAGGAGAAGCAGTATCAAAGCTTATTATATATGAGCGTCTTCTAATGAATTTATCTAATTCTTCTTGGTTGCATAATTTAATTACTGCAACTGTTGAGATAGGTACAACAAGGGTTAAATTCCCTACTCCTTATGAGATTTCAAATGTGTATTTGGAAGCTGAATATTAATCCACGAGGGAATGGATAAATGGGTTGAAAGGTGCATGGAAAGAAAGAGGTGTTACAATAATGTGTGATGGTTGGATTAATAGCATTAGTCACATGCACATAATGAATTTTTTTGTCTATTGTAGCAGAGGAACTGTTTTTCTAAAATCAATTGATGTTTCTTCAGTTGCTAGCAAAAATACTGATTACTTCCTTCAGTTACTTGATCAAGTGGTAGAAGAAGTTGGAGAAGAATATGTAGTCCAAGCGGTTACAAATAATGAAGGAGTGTTAAAGGCAGATGGAAAGAAATTGATGGAAAAAAGACCACATCTCTATTAGTCACCTTGTACAACTCATTATCTAGATCTATACTTAGAAGACATTGGAAAAAAGAGCAATGTACAAAAGGTGTTAGAGGATGCAAAGATGATAACATCCTTTATATATAACCACATTTGGATTGCAAATTTGATGAAAGAATATACTAGTGGTCAAGAAATTATTCGTCCAGCCATTACTCGCTTTGCTACACAATTCTTGCAACTACAATCTCTTGCGAAGCAAAAGTAGGTTTTGAAGAACATGTTCAACTTTGAAAACTTTAAAAAGTTTAAATTTGGCAAGGAAAAATTCGGACCAGCACATGTTGCAAGAAACAAAATTTTAGATAATGACTTTTGGATCAAAGCTAATAAAATACTAAAAGTATTTGAGCCAATTGTCAAGGTATTAAGACCGGTCGACAATGATAAAAAATCAACTATGGGTTTTATCTATGAAACTATAGATAGAGCAAAGCTATTTATACAACAAAATTATCATTATCACTCAACTTATAATGACATGATTAGTAAAAGGTGAAAATTTTTACATAACGATTTACATTCTGCAAGTAAGTCTATATATATATTATTTTGTCACAAAATGAGAAATATTTGTGTATTGACTAATTAAGTCTATTTCTTTTTTTAGGTTATTTTCTTAATTTTCAGTTTCAATTTAGAGTTGAGCATAGTCATTCAGTTTATAAAGAAACATTTGATGGAACTAAAAGTGTAATTACTAAATTGGAAAGAAATATGGATATTACAATTAGAGCACTAAATCATGTTAGTTATTTTTTATATAATGAATATTTGGAATATATTATTATATATTTACATTAAATTTAATATAAAGTTGCATAGTTAATACTTTTTCAAGAAAAGAGAGAGAACTTTGGAACGCCACAAGCTCAGAGAGCATGGTCTCAAATGGATCCCGGTAAGATATAATTCATTTTTTTTTATAGGTATACATGGTAGAATATGTAACTCAATCAAAATAATTAATTTTTTTTATAATTTAAAGTTGACTAAATTTGTGTATTGTTTGTTTAAATAGCTGAATGGTGGATGATATATGGTTCGTGTGCTCTTGAACTTCAAAGTTTTGTGATAAAAATTTTAAGCCAAACAACTTTAGCTTCAAATTGTGAAAGGAATTAAAGTACATTTAGCTATATTCATACAAAGACAAGAAATAGACTAAAGTATAAAAAATTACAAAAATTTGTCTTTACTTTTTACAATATGAAGCTAAGAATGAGGGAGAAGAAGAGGCGTAGTCAAAATGAGATAGAAAATAGTTTCAATCCAATTAATCTTGATTACATATTCTAAGAAAATGATCCCTTGCCTCCATGGATTGAGGAGAGAGAAAGCCCATTATTGGATGGATTTCAAAATTTAGAATGGCTCCCAATAGTGGATACTAATGACGAAGAAGTAGAAGTTGATGTTGATTCAAGTTCTCATGAAGGTCATAGTCAAGGCAGTGATGGTGGCTTGAGTCCACCAAGCAACAATAGTGGTAGTAATGGTGGTAATGCAATAGAAAGTGATCATGACATAAATGAAGATAGGGAACAAGATCCATATCAAGACATTCCATATCCTATGCATGATTTGGGTTTTGTTGTTGATATATTTTTAGGATAGAAGCTCTGATGATAATAGAAGAGGTGGTCATCGATCTATAAGAGGTGGAAGGCAACAAAGTGGTGTACTAGAAGATAGTTCTTCCTCTAACTTTTTGCAAAGTTTTGGTGATTTTGGCATTGGTGGCTCGTCTCAAAGTAGTCAAAATTACTATCCTCCATTTTATCAACAACCTCCCCATATGTCACATGATCATTATCCAATAATTCAAGCCCCACCATATTATCAACTTTCAATAAATTATCAAGAGCCTTATTATCACCAAGCACCAAGTTTTCCTTATCAATAAATGGAGAACACAGGTGAAGGATTTTTTGATTATGTTTTTGGACAGGGAGCAAGACAAGGTGGAAGTGGAAGTGAAAGTGGAAACTATGATCCTCCACGACATTCTACAATGTGGTGATTCTAATTCTCTCTTTGTAATAAGTATGTAAGTATACTTTTATATTATTTGATTTTTCTTTTAGTTTTCTCCAGTAACATTGATATGCTTGTTCAAAATAATAATTTATTTAATTAATATTGATGTTAGACATGATATATTTATGTATATGAGAGTTATAATAATTATATATATTTTAAAAATAATTTGTGCAACTTCTAAAAAAATCACAGCCTAGTGACTGCAACCCGTATTATAGTACCCGCAATGCTCGCAATCGCAGTAATCGCAACGCAACCGCAATTTCAAACCATGATTCTTAAGATAGCCTTAATAGAAAATTTTTCGAACAGTTTATGTGCACGATTATGATTCTTATAACAAATAATACACAAAAACAGGTAATCACAAATGGGAAGTACAAGAGTGTGGAGCACCGTGTAATTGCGCAAACGGATGGGACCAGAATGTCCATAGCCTCATTCTACAATCCAGGCAGTGATGCTGTTATATACCCAGCACCAGCATTGGTGGAGAGGGAGACAGAGGAGAAGAACCAGGTTTACCCAAAATTTGTGTTCGAGGATTACATGAACCTCTATGCTGCGCTGAAGTTTCAGGCAAAGGAACCAAGATTTGATGCCATGAAAGCAGTGAACTCCTCAACTAGCTTGCTTCCTACGGCGACAGCTTGATTGGAGTCGTTTTTCTCTAGGAGGAAATATAATTGATTTGGGTAGGAAAAAAAATTATAAAAATAAAAAAACAAAAAGATTAAGCCTTAATCTCTGAATTTGATAAATATTTCTTGCTATAGTGGGTGAATTTGATCACTTTTATTATAGTAAGTGACCAAAATTTGCATTCTTTTGTTGTTTTCTTTTCATCTCAATGTTGGGTTTCTGGTTTCCTGAAAATAGAAGTTAGGTGACTGAGGCATTTTAAAGCGAAGTTATGGACATTTTCTAACAAAATGATACTGAATTATAAGAGCTAGCTTTGTCATGTCCAAATCTCATCTTTAAACCAAGAAGCTTATTATTATTTTTAAAATAATTAAAATCACATACGATATGTTCTGAACAAAAACAGAGGAATTATACTGCAAAGTTTAGTGTGATATAAGATTTAGGGTCAAATTTAATCCCAACAATTATAGACCTCACGCTGGGACTATGTATCTTGCAAACTCACAAGAGATACAATTGAAGCTTAAAATTTGAGTTATTGATGATTTGCAGACCAACATGATTACAAAATTATTCCAAATAAGATATTGTCCAATTTTAAAATAAAATATTTTCTGTATGTTAATGAATTTACTTTAACTAAGTTGTCTATAAAAATGAAGAAAGGAGAACAAATGCTAAAAAAGCTAGACGCTTCATTGCAAGACATACACCAACATGAGATACAAGCGGATTACAGTATATTTGTTCAACACGAGTCTTTAAGAGAGATTTCCTTCTAATTAACTTTGTGGATCTTGCCTCAGAAAAGCCCAAATTTTTTTCTTCTTTTTAGAAGATTGGCTATATTATGAGACTTTTACATCTTCAGTTTGAGACTTGCGCCAAAAAAAAAAAAAAGGTGTTCCCCTTTTGAAACTCGATTCATCTGACACGATGTAGTCATTTTCATGCTCTTCATTCACGCATTTTCAAGCATTCTCTGATTGCTTCCTCAAGAACTTCGATTGTTTCCTCCATGTTCGTGGGTTGGTGGTTCTCTCCTCAAGAACTCCGATTGCTTCCTTCAGATTCGTCAATTCTGAATATTCAAGTGGCCTACTTTTACTTTCCTTGATACCCATTACCCATTGAGCCCCTGTATCATCCTCACTGCATTGCTGGAACAGAAGAAGCAAAATTGAATCCTGGTACTAAACATCGTCACGCCGTTGTATTAACATGGCTCAAGTTTAGTATCAATTTGGTTTCCTCTTAAATTGCACACCGATGATATACGGATATAGGTATTTTCTTGCATCAATTTGCTTTCCTTTAAATTGCAGATCTATTGTGGTTGGAAAATGAACTAAATGCAACATTCAGGTGCAAAGTTTGCATTAATGCATCAATTTTGTTTATTAGTGGCTATTTGATTAAAAAAATGTAGATTTTGGTTGTTGGGATATGCACGGATATGTGTGCTGGATCTTTCTGTTCAGCTCTGAATGCTGAAAATTTGAAGCGAATGTAGCCAATGAATCCGTTGGGTAACCCATAAGGAATTGGTAAAATTGGTTTTGCTAATGAACCAGTCTGTCAGATAACCAAGTGCAGCTTGTAAATTGGTTTTGTTTGATGTAGCTTGCAAATGCAAAGACTTGTAAATACAAAGGAACAGTATGGTAACCAAATTGAAAAACAAGAATCTACCTCCAAGATGTGGAATGCTAGAATTTTTTTACTGCTACCTTCATAAATGCTAGAAGTTCTTTTTACTTGCTGCCCCCAAACAGTGAAATCGTCCAAACAAGAAGCTACCCCCAAAATCCAAAGCTGAACAAGAAGCTATAATGGTGATGCACTTAAAGCTGTGAAATCCTCCAACTACAACGACAGAGCATTTGGCGAGAAGCTTTTCATGTGAAACAAGAATGTGACAAGGAGAAATTTCATCAGAATTATATGGCCGAAATTCTGCCTTTGCAAATCCAAGGAAAAACAAAACGCTGTCGTTTGATATCCACTACAGTGTTTTCAGTGTTTCCCTCAGATGAGAATTGAGGGGGAAAATAAGGAGAAAAAGAGTCATCACGTAAGCCGCTGCCTTTTCATTGAAATGCACTAGTGCATTGACATTCTCAATGTAAAGGATTGGGATCCAAAATAAAGAATTAAAATTCTAATTAAAATTACTTTCTCAAAGGGAGAAATAAAAAACTGAAATCTCATAGAATATAAGCAAAAATTAATTAGCTTTATCTAAATATTTTTTTTCTTAAATTAAGAATTAAAAATATTAAATAACAAATTTAAATTAAGTATAAAAATTAAAAATGATTAAATAGATACTTATACTTTTTTTGGAGTAACATAGAAATGTGTAGGCATATGAAGTGGGTGATGAATATGGTTTTGAGCTACTTTTATTATTGGGTGAGGGCTAATTAATAGAGTAAAATTACTAAAATGCCCTTCAATGACTATATCCCATTTACCATTAGGTTAAGCTTCTCACTCTCGACCTTTTCTTCTCTCCCAGTCTTCATCTTTGTTTTTTTTAAATATTTTTTGCAACGTTAATCCTAGCCATTGACTGATTTGAGCTTAGTTTATAACAAGCTCTAACCTTCTTGTGGTTCTTAGACTTTTGATCCTCTTCTATGCGTTTCCTCTGCTATATGTATAGGAGAAGATCTTGATTGTCTAAATTTGATACGGAGAACCAAATACGATAGTCCAAATTTTAAGATTCTTTATATATATATATATTAATTATTATTTTTTGAAATACATAATTAAAAGATTATTTTTATTTTGTATTTTACTCTTAAAAAAAATAAAATAAAAATAAAAATCTTAAAATCAAAGCTATCAGATTCAAATTTGGACACCAAAAACCCTTTTTCATACACACAAGAGAGGAGATGGAAGGGGATTAAAATTAAAAGAATTAGAGTTGAAGACCCAAATTTTAAAATATTTATGTGGACCTATTACTACTGAGTTTAGAATAGATTACCACTGACTTTAAGCAAAATTCCTAAACCCAATGATATTAAATCTTTCAGAGAAAATATTTTGAAGTTTGAATCCTCAATTCTAATTCTCCCATTAAAATTTTAGTTTTGATTATATTTGATTATGCAAGACCTAAAGACCAATTGTGTCACTAGAGACCACCAAAAATCTCAAAATGAAAAATGATTTTACTAGAGGGTAAAATAAAAAAAAATTGCTTGACGTATTGAAATAATTAATTTTTGTTAGCTTATTTAATATACTTGTCTGATTGAATCTATCCAAAATTTTAAGTGATGTGTTCAAAATTTGCATTTGAAAAGAAAAAATATAGTAATAATTGAATGTAAGCCTTTGGCTCAACTTACATATGTTACTTTTATTTTCTATTTTTTTAAATTTTGTTAGTTGTACCCACTTCTTACATCCATAACCACTTTTATAGTTGCTTGCAATCAAAGTCACACAACGTAAGGTTGATTTTGACTTAAAAGGAGGCGACCAAGACCAACAGAAGGTTTACAATTTTACGCATTTAAAAAAATGGAGTGCCTCCCAAATCATAAAACCTAAAGATTATCACTAAAATCATAAAACCAAAATTATAGTATTTATTGTTTCTCGTATTTTGGTTTTAAGTTTTTAGCATTTTAAATTTTATTATTTTAGGGATAACCTTGTCATATTGATAAATATTAAAAACAATAATGGTTGCAAGTTTAAAATTTTTGAATTATTGCTAATTATTGTATTGAATGCATTGCTTTTAAAAATATTTATTGTTTCCTAACTAGTGTAATGAGAACACTGACAACAAGCAAACATTTTGAAGTACACTAGGAACATATATATTGAACAATTAACATCTACATTATACATACATATATAAAATAATAGATACACATATATAAAACAGATCTTGACTATTAAATATATACACACTCGGTGTAAGCAAAAAAATTCTCCTTTGAAAAATTAATTGTGATAATTTAGACCAATTTGACTAGAGAAGTGCAATAACCTGTGCCACCTTCCAAGAAATGACAATGAGAAAATTCAAAATACAAACGAACAAACCCAGCACAGTAAATTAAAGGAAAACGCTTGGATGGTTGGAGCAGACTCTAGATTAGTAGGCAATTCAACGACGCAAACTGACCTTTTCAATGGTCAGCCTACGTAATCGTTTATATCATGGCCCCTAATCAAATCAAATTAATCTAATAATAAAAATATGATAAATATTTTGTTTAGTATAATTTCCTGGTGTCTTCCCTAGTCTTTGAATTCCTATAAATAGCACACACTTAGCTTGCCAATATACATAGAAATTAAGAAGCATTGCTCAGAAGTTAAAAAGAGAGTTTGAGTCTTTTGAGATGGAGAACTTCCCTGTAATCAACTTGGAGAAGCTTAATGGCGAAGAGAGACAGCCTACCATGGAGAAAATTAGTGACGCCTGTGAGAATTGGGGATTTTTTGAGGTATGCCATGAACTTGAATAAAGTTTTTTTCTATACCTATCTTTGTATATATGTAATTACTTTTGTTAATTTTGTTTTCAACTGAAATTTGAACCCCAATCTTTTAATTTTGATGACAACTACAGTATCATTAAATTATGTCTTATTATTTCTATGCGTGTAATTTTAACCCAACATTTTAATTTTCTTGCCTTTCCATCATTTTAGTTGGTGAACCATGGGATACCCCATGAACTTTTGGACACCGTGGAAAGGTTAACGAAAGAGCATTATAGGAAATGCATGGAGCAAAGGTTCAAGGAGTCGGTGGCAAGCAAGGCCCTAGAGGGTGTCCAAGCTGAAGTAAAGCACATAGATTGGGAAAGCACATTCTTCTTGCGTCACCTGCCAGAATCAAACATCTCCGAAATCCCTGATCTCACTGAAGAGTATAGGTCAGACAATTTTTTTTTCTAAAGCCATATAACATTCACATCTATAAAGCACTCATACTTAAAAGATAGAAAGTCCTATTGGTATTCAATAGGACACAATACTTGAAAATTACACTAAAATATTACGTTCATATTCTGAACTATTTGAGGTCCTGATGCAGGAAGGTAATGCAGAAATTTGCAAAAGAGATAGAGAAACTTGCAGAGGAGCTACTAGACATGTTCTGTGAGAATCTTGGACTAGAGAAGGGGTACTTCAAGAAGGCCTTCTATGGATCAAGGGGACCAACTTTTGGCACAAAGGTTGCGAACTACCCTCCTTGCCCCAACCCAAAGCTCGTGAAGGGTCTTCGTGCCCATACCGATGCTGGCGGGATCATCCTTCTCTTTCAAGACGACAAAGTCAGTGGCCTCCAGCTTCTCAAAGACGGCCATTGGGTTGATGTACCCCCAATGCGACACTCCATAGTCGTCAACCTCGGTGATCAACTTGAGGTAAAGTATTTAACTAATATGCTCTGTAAAGCATCAAAACTTAAAAAACAAAGTCATATTATTTATATTTAATCCAAATTTAACATTCGTGTCAAAAGCTACCCCCAAAAAAAAATTGTATCAAACATAACATACAATATATTTTAGCAGGTTACATATTGTCTTGTCTTCTGTATTTAATAGACAATTCCTTGAATAGGTAATCACAAATGGGAAGTACAAGAGTGTGGAGCACCGTGTGATTGCACAAAGTGATGGGACTAGAATGTCTGTAGCCTCATTCTACAATCCAGGAAGTGATGCTGTTATCTACCCAGCACCAGCATTGGTGGAAGGAAAGGCAGAAGATACGAACCAAGAGTACCCAAAATTTATGTTCGAAGATTACATGAAGCTGTATGCTGCACTGAAGTTTCAAGCTAAGGAGCCAAGATTTGATGCCATAAAAGCTGTAAACTCCACAACTAGCATGCTTCCTACTGCAACAGCTTAAGGACGATATGATTGATTTGGGAAGGGAAAAATAATAAACACAAAAACAAAAACAGAAACAAAAGGCTTAGGCCTTAATTTCCTACTTAGACAAATTTTTACTATACTGGGTCAATTTGATTACTTGTACTTTAGTGAGCGACCCAAATTTTTCAATAAAAATTGCATTCTTTTGTTGTTTTCTTTCGCCTTTATGTTGGATTTCTGGTTACGTTTGTCCTGAAATAAGAAGAGGATAAAAGTTAAGTGCAGTTTCAAGAAATATTTAATTTAATCAAAATTGTGCACGTTTTATAACGAAATGATTCTGAAGTGAAAGTGTTTAGTTTGTCAAATGCATAGCTTATCTTTCGAACAAACAACTTATTATTTTATTTTTCAAATTAAAATCAACTTTATTTCCTGAACTAAATCAGTGGAAATATCCACCGAACAAATAAAAGCAAATAACAGAGGAAATGTTTGATTCCAAGTGATTCATTGATCTCAAGGAAGCATGGTAGTTGTACTAGAAGTCACTCATTTTTAATGACTTTCTCTTTCTTAATATGTATATGGGCAGCCCTACGTACAAGTCCAAAAATTCAGAAAACTAAAGTCCACATGGAGACCCCCATTGTGAAATGGTCCTTTTAATTTTAGGCTTGCTAACTGAATATTTTAAGATATTATAAAAATGAATGAAAAAAGAAGAGATAACAAAAGTTATTCATTGAAATTTTTTACTAGTTAGTTGTTTGATCAGTTTATATACTCCAATATATGAATATTAAAGTGTTCTGATCAATTGCTTAACTAGTCTTCTGCTGTGGTTAAGGAGGCCAGGAGGACCTTATAACGCCCCACTATTCTGCATGGTTTATAACGTAAAATAAAATTATTTGAGTCAAATTATATGAATTAGTTTAGTTTTTGGTTTCTCACTGAATATCCTCAATGTTTTTGGATATGGGACAAATGTAGCTTGGACTATCGTTGATATTGTAGAAATTCCTCCATTAGTGTGAATTGAAGCTTATTTATCACTTGCGCCACTCCTCGTAGGTAAAGGGCTTGTTTGGTTGATGAGGACCGATACTCGATTATTCTGAAAAGCACTTTGAAATTAAACTCTTGGATGTACTAGGATGACGTGAAAGAATGCACCCTTATAAGATTGTTTGAGAAAAGAATATTTTGAACAAAATTTGAAAATACACTTACCATATAATATATATATATATATGTACATATAATTAAAAATAGATACTATTGAAGGTTAAAATTTGAGGCTGGAATAAAATTTCAGTCATTGATGAGGTGCATCACAACGTTATGAAGAATTTTCCAAAATCAGCCATAGACTATTTTAAAATTTACTATTTTCATATATGTAAATGAATTTACTTTAAATAAGTTGTCTTTAAATTGGCGACTCTTATTGCACATCATTGGCTAAGAAAATATTCGAGTTTTATTAGTAATTCATTAATTTGGCTGATGAGTTCGACTCATTCCCCCAAACAAAAAAAAAAAAGATAAAATTCTTAATTCTTAAAATTCGTTTGACATTGTCATGATTTTATTAAAAGTTGTTGGCTGTTGTTCTCTCTCTCTTTCTATATATATATATATATATATACACACACACACACACATGTACAATAACAAAACCTTTTTAAAACAGTAAAAATTATATTTGATTGATATCTTATAATGTCTCTTTTAACAATAGAATATTGATAATATATTTAGTAAAACTTTTAAAAATTGATGTAAGCGTATAAAATGACAAATAGATCAGTTTATATGTTTGAAAGAATGTTATTTTGTAGTACTAGAGAGATCTAAGAACATTTGTGTCCTTGATAATGTTTTGCCCTTGTGCCTATGTATAGTAATTGATTTTGTCTTAATGAAAAATGGTAATGAAAATAAATAAATATAAGTGGCATATAAAAAAGTAAATGAATAATTTGGGACTCTTACTTTTATTTATTTATTTAAATATAAGTGGCAATTTTAATTTAATCCTTTAAAGATAAAACTCTCAATTTAATTATGAAAAGGTAGCTCTCCTTTTAATTTGAATCATCACGCAAGACACGCTATCGTTTCATTTAAATGCATTTTGTGCATCGAGATTCTCAATGAAGAGGATTAGGATTTGATTTCCATCTCTATCTTGATCCCTAAACCATAATAGCATAATTTTATAAAATTTTTACCTTCAAAAATTGTGTCACTATTATTTTAATATTCTAAAAGGATAAAATTAAAATAAAGTCATACTTGAGTATTTAAATAACAAAGCAATGTAAAATATCAAATTAAATTAAAATTAATTTTCAAAAACAAGAATAAATTTTTATTTTTTTAATTCATAAAGATTGACACACTTATTTTCTAGCATGACATGTCTGATAATGATGTAGACATATTAACAATTCCTAAGAACTTAGCAATTTGGATTCAAAATAAACAAACAATGAACACTCAAATCATATTTTCCAATGAGGAAAAATAAATTTCAAATTTTATAAAATATTTGATCCCTGTGTCCAATTAAATTTATAAACACAAATTAATAAGTACAACAATTTTGAAAGTTCTCAATGTTGACTTGGGACTCTTACTAAACCATGCATTTAAGAATTAAAAGACTTGACCTCAAGCACATAACCAAATAACCTAGGCAAAAGCCGAAAAAGGCATGACCTAAAAGAAAGAAGAGAAAAAAGGCAGGGACCCAAATGGATACGAATGAAACTTCGAGTGGTTCTGGAGAACATCATATCAGAAACAGTGTAGAAAACCAGTTTCCAGGTAATTTCCACCCATGAATTGTTTTTTTCCTTTGCTTTTCGCCATTTTCCCGACATTTTTTAGATGCAGTAGGTTCAAGTGTTTTGTTGTGATCAAATTATACACATAAGTATATGTATCAAATAATATAAAATAAGTAAAGTATCGTTTCACAGATATTTGATAGATAAAATTTATTAATTAATAAAATAGATACGTTAATTTAAATTAGACTAATTATAATTCAATGAAATAAAAACTAATTAAAATTATCGATATTATAAACAAAAAGTATGTAAACTAATCTGAGTAAATTCAATAAGTGAAAGGATCTAAGATTATTAATCTCTTTAGTATTTCTAAAAAACTAATTACTTATCTTTTACTAGCTTTTAATAATATTAATTTTGCTAGTTTAGAACTCCTATTAATCTATAAATATCTTCCAAATTATGTATAGGTTTTTTATTTATTCAAATCCCTAATTCCTTATAAAATTTGACCAACCATAAATTATGCACAAATTCTACTTTTGACTTTGCAAGATTAATAAGTATATTATTATCCTGTCAGCAAAACATTCAACCCATCACCGCAAATATCATGTACATGTTTTATTCAATCTATGGCCTGTTCACAATTTTCCTTTCTCAAGTTCAATCAAAGATTAAATAAAAAAAATTGAATATTATTAATCATAAGAAAAGAAAGTAACATATTCCTAATTCCTACTAGGACAATCTTATAAACAAATATTTAGCTACTAATTGACATGGAATCCAAAATCAAATTCAAAATCAACGGGGACTTTGAAATCGAAATTTTAAAGAGAGGAGAAGAAGTAGGTGGATCTATGCTATATTTTGTCTTTTCTAAAAAGTGATAAAGAATCCTCATTCTTTGGTGTTCTCAAAACTCTCTCTCCCAAATAGCTCAAAAAAAAAAAAAACTGTGCATTTCTAAAGCCTCAAAGTCTCTTTCAAAAGATTTTCAAATTCTAATTCTTATCAAACATGTTTCCTAATAGGTCCCAACTTGGTGCCCCAACTAAAATTAAATATGATTCTTTTCTTTGTATTTAACATCTATAGAATAATTAAGACCAAATTAATTCTTAATTTTTTGCAATTATAAATAAAACTTGTTATTTAAGATGTCCAAAATTTGCAAAATAAATTATGTACGCTCCTAACAAGTACTTGTGTGAAATCAGTTAACTTTCTCCTCAAACTAAATTATTTATCTATCAAACTTCATCTTAAAGTATGTAACATATCTTGAAATAATAATAATTAACACTTTAAAACTTAAACTTTTACTCATCACTAAGTAAAATAACTCAAGACATTGAAAAGCTGAGCTACCCAAAGGTAAATTTGGCTATATGTTTGTCAATACTATCGAGGGTTGCCTCATGAGTAAAATAATCAATATTATAAATGGCTTGATGGGACTTAAAGCATTGTGGTCGCAGGCATTTGGATCTTCATGCTATGAATTGGGTTGTCTTGAACATATGAGGTATTAAGGTTACAAGCCACCCATAACATTGTAATATAATTTTATTATTAAAATTAAATTATGAATATATTCTTTGTTTATAATAATTATTTATTTTTAACAAATAATTTAATAATTTGTTAAATTTAAAAGCATAATTATTTTAAATTAGCAAAAAATATATTTATTACTTGTTATATTATATAAATAATAAATATAAGAGTATTTTAGTTAAAAAAATGTAATTGTAGCATATGTGCATTTTTTGGGTTTCATGAAAAATAGTAAAATTCCTCAATGGTCAACATAGGAAGAAAGCTACTTTTCTCAACAGAATAAGAACATAATAATAAGGGAAAATTAGTATAGAGGACCCAAATAATACAAATATTATTATGAAGGACTTGAAGAATGAATATTAGTTGCAAGACCAAGGAAAATTTGATGAACAAAAATACCCTTCTCTTCTCTGTTGAATAAGCCGTTCAAATCAAATGGAATCTAAATGTGCTTTTTGCCCTCTAGACGTTGGTTGCTTCTCCCTCCCTCCATTACTGAGCATTTGACCGTTTCTCCTGTAATTGGTAACTGACAATCATTGGAAGTTTTCTCTCGCAACCAGTCACTGAAAATCCATAGATAGCTTCTCACCAGAGAGGCATCCTTCAATAGTTTGAATGACGCGTGCCAGTACTAGCCTTTGATGGGTTCTCCTGTGCTCGAAAATCTATGAGAAGCAAGGTAAGTAGCACCTCTCCTTCTCATGTGATAGGTCTAAAGATTCGCACTTTCATTGCTTCACAAATACTAGTATTTACACGGTTTTCATCAAAAGCAAATCTGGGTATCACTGGCAAAGGGAATTTGGGCAGTGAATGATGAGGCTCTAGATTTAGACTTGTGGATGTGAAATTCCTTCTGGCTTTGGATGAATGCTATTGTGTATTAGATATTGTTTGAAACCTGGATTTAGGATATGGGATAAGTTGGGGGATAAGTTTTGATGATCCAATAGCTAGTAATGGGTCTGGAACTCGGTGGTGGAAAATTCCCTGATTCCATTAGCAAAGTCCTTAAACCTAGGTGTAAGAGTTCTAAAACTATAAGTATGCTATGGTAAATCTCTAAACATGGTAGTAAATTTGCTGAAATTTAGTAGTAACATAACTAAAGTTGAAAGTAAGGCGCCTAAAAGTCAATAGTAGACGACAATTCCTAAAACCTGGCAGTAAATATCCTTAAGCACCAGAGTAATATCCATAAATATGGTAGTAACGGTTATTCATGGTCCCTGATAAATTTCCTTAAATGGAGTAGAAAACACCTAAACTTATTGGTCGCATGGCTAAAGCTCAATAGCAAAGCACAGTTTTAAATGTGCTCAAATGAAGTAGGGTAGTATGTGTAAATATCCCTAAATATGGCAGTATTTGTCCTTAGGTGCAATAGTAATACACCTAAACCTAGTAGTAATGGGCTACAGCACTAACGTTAGTAATAATGTGGCAAAATGAATGTATGAATTATTAATGGAGGTTGAGTATAGAACCTTCATAATTTAATTGTATAATGCAACATATATGACAAGCATGTGTTCTACACAAATTTCTTGTTTTGCTTGTTAATTATAATGCAATGGTTGTATTACTTCTAGCTGGCATGTGTGGAGTCATTGTCAATCACACTTGGTTGTTTGTATAGGAAGAGATTATTGGTGGTTTCTTTGGTTGTTTGTGGTTGTAGTTGAAGGGTATTGATTTGTAACTGTCAGGATATAGTACCATAGAAGATAAAGACAATACCTCACACAAATATAGATCTGGATTGCAGAAGTTCAGGTGATCTTTTTTTATATTTTATGACATGGTGATAATTTATGGTAATCAAAAAAGACTTAATTAGGTAGGTGTTTTCATTTCCAGGGATGAATTTTATAGAAAAAACAAAAGAAAGTTCCACAATGTTAAAAAGGTTGGCAACATAATTGTTGTAGAGCAAATGATGTCCAAAATATGGTGGGAAAATGAGTAAGATTGTTTGTCATCCTTTTATAGGGGAATGCTACAGTCCTAGCAGAGTGGAAGAACTTGGAGACAAGTGAGCAAAAGAGATATAAGGATAAAGCATATGAAGAGCGAATGGAGCACAAGAAGGAGTATGTTCCAGGAAATTCTTGTGTAAGGAAATATTCATTATTATGCATCCCTAAAATCCCTCATTTAATAAGTTCATGCTATGGTATTGAATTATTTGTGTTCTATAGATACCAATTGGGACAATGTGCTCTCCCTCTTAGTTCAAGAAAGTTGTAGAATTTATCAGAAATAACACTATGCACAATAAATTGGTGGAGGAAATGGAGTTTGAAAAATTGCTAGATTTGGCATTCCAAACCCTGTCAAGAGACTTGTGCATGGAGCTTGTTGCAACCTTTAATGTTCTAACTAGATCACTATGAATTAGAGATAAACAAGTACCGCTTAAAGCCCAAGATGTCCATGGCATAATGGGCATTCCCATTGATGGCTAGCCTATACCTGATAGTTTAGAGGGAGAAGGCATAGTTGCAGTCAAAAGAAAGTTCAAGGGGAAAAATTGAAGGATCTGAAAGATATTATATTAAGAGGTAAGGTTGGCAGAGACCTCAAGTAGGTTTTTTTGCTGTTTGCCTTAAAGACATTCCTATGCCCAATATCTAGCTTATACGTGAATGATCAACTACTTTTTGTAATTGTGGACATTGACCATGTAGATACGTATGACTGGGCAGAATTTGTCCTATCTACTCTTGTAAAGGAAGCGGCAAGCTTCAAAATAACTCTATGTAAAGGAGCAAAGAAGAAGAGCATTGGAGGATATTTGCCACTCTTAATGGTATGGTTTGTTATCTGTATATTTATTTGATTTATTATTTCATACATCTAACAAGTTCAATTTTGGTCAGTATTTTTCCTACAACATTTTCCTCTTAGAGATGTAGTTGTCCCCAACAATGTTAATGTTATCAAGTTTTAGACCTAACAATGCATCCAAGAAAGGGTTAAGCTTGAGAAAGAGCATGTTAAGGTAAGCTACTCTCTATTTGGTTATATATGATAATACAAGCAAGCTACTATATAGGTTTATACAATTATTTGGTAATTTACAAACTATTTTGATATTACTTCTGGATGCAGGGAATCTTTAATACCAAAGGCCCACGTGCACTCCCTTCGAAGTCTGCATTTCACCATCCAGTACCACTTCTTATATTTGAATCAACTCAAGGGAGAATTGGAGTTGAGATTTTTCTACTGTGAAGGACCTATTACCACTAGGTTTAAGGGATTTTACTTTAAGTCAGTAATAATCTATCCTAAACCCAGTGGTAATATGTCCTGCAAAGGAATTTTTTTCATATTTAGATCCTCAACATTAATTCTCCATGAATATCAATTGTGTTGAGGGTTTTTAGACATCTTTGAACTAACTATTATTGTGGGAACCTTAAAGGGTATCAAGAAAATGTATAAAAGACTCCTGAGCTTTGCTCACGACTTTGTTGAAGACCTTTTAATGCTACAGATAGAACTTACAAGCCCTACCTATGAAGTGACTCTTATGGGTGACATAGAGGGAACCTCTGCAGGCAACATGGCTGGTGATGAGGTAGGGGATGCAGAAGAACCAGCTGCATCACCTGGGCGCATGTTAAGCGGAGATGGGGAGGATGATGAATTAGATGAATCATCTAGAGGTGCTAGTGGGATTGAGCTGAAGAAGAGGAAAACACCAGATGCCTCTAGCCTGAAGGATAAAGATGAGGATAAGAACACCCATGTAGGTCAGTAAGACAATGTCATAAGGCCGTCAAATGGTCACCATATGTGGAAGAAGCCCTCAACACTAGAATATAGAAAGAGAAAAAGACAGTGTATGAATATTGTACTTCACGTGCTACCCAGGAAAATAACAATGAGTATGTGTATCAGTATGGGAAAATTCATGTGTTTGTAGAGTTTATGTTGGTGATTTCATTTTATGTCACTGACAGTGGAAATATATTTAATGTACTAATGTTAGTGAGTGAATGTGCCTGCTTTGTTACTAGGGTAGTAGTTGATTTGTTTGACTTTTACCTCACCCGTGCTGAGTGCCAATGCCTTAGTAATTGAAAGTGGATCAATACATCGGTGAGTCTAACTTTTACATGCCTTGACTAGTGTAATGCTTTTAAAAGTGGTTATTTTATGCTTGTCTTTGTTGGGTGTGTGTAGGTGATAACCATGGTATCCAAAGTGCTTATAGAAGACCAAAAGTGGGAGAACTTGATTGTTAAATGACACATTCTGGATGAGGATTTCATGGTCACTAATATGTCTTTCCTTTCATGTTACCGTTAATGATCCTTTGCTTTAAGTCCTGCTTTGATACACTTTACGAAATTATTGGTGTAGAGAACCCTCTTGAAACCTATAAGGCAGTACAATATGGATGATTTGCTAGAAAAACTGTGGCTCAACAAAGTGGGCTATAACATTATGGACTGCACCTTGGTAACATACTTGTAGGGTATTTGTTATTTTCTGTTAGCTCGTCCATTGGAAAGTGTTGGTCATTTGGGAATGGTTGCAGATATTTGCCATTGTGCTATTTTTGAACCATTGGTTCTACTTTGCTTTGGACCCTCATGCATGCATTTTATACATCCTTGACTCATTGAGTCAAAGGACCAATGCAGGCCAGGAGAAGATGGCCCACATTACGGTAAAATTACGCTATGTTCTACTGGCATGTAGTTTTTAAAGTTAATTGCCATGGTTAAGCTGTGTGTGATACTATCTAGGTAATATAATAGAAAGACCAATTGGTCACGCTATTAAAGCTATTGAAACCTGAGAAATTCGTGGCGGCAGGCCTAGTTGTCACCGTGAAATATGTTAATTTGCCCCAACAACTAAACATGTAAGTGAATTACTTTGAACTTTTGATATTTGTAGTATTGCATGTATAACCTTGAATTTATGATATCTCATTTGTTGCTCAATAATGATTATGGAATATATTTGATAAAATACTTGCAATTATAGATTGAGAAACCAAAGCCTGAGTGGAAACGGCTCACTATGCCAACATATACTCTAGTTTGAGCATCTCTTTTATTATTTGTTATAGTTTACTGCCTAGTGGCTCATGGGTAAATGGTTATGGTTTCAAGAAAAGTTAGATGCGTTCCATGTCCAACTCATGTGGGACCTAGTGAACCATCTACTGAACAAGTGTTGGGGTGATGTAATAGTAGCTGCAAGGGCAACAATCAAAGTGAAGCAAACCAGAAAGTCATGATGCATTGATAGTTTCCTCCCTAAGACTTTGTACTATTGTAGTTATAGACAAGAACATTATATCACCTTGTAAACTGATGGTTGTAAATATTTGATTGCTATAATTATAACAAAATTATGAAATTCTTTGAGTTGCTTTTTTTTTGTTGACATAATCGTTTATTTTTTTAAGGTCCACTGAGTCATATCACTAAGCTTGCCATTAACGTCCTAAACTCATAGCCTGAATATAGTAGTAAAATCCCTGAAGTCCACTAGTAATATCTCTAAAATCTGTAGTAATAGGCCTAAACAACACTAGTAATTATACTCTGGAAGGTCCCTAAAAGAAGACAAAAATGTGCTTAAATCTAGTAGTAATACCCTTAAACTTCATGGTAATAGTCCCAAAACTCTATACCATTGGATTATGAACAACAAGGATTCATAAAAATGAAAACCAAAGGAGAAAAGCTCCTTACCCAAGGATTCATAAGTTTAAGAAAAGAGCATAAATTCCCCTAAAATTGGTTATGAATATGCAATGCTATAATAGACCACCTGTGCATAGAACTTGTTGTTAATTGACCTTTTGAAATAATTGATCATTTGGCTATATTTTTTTTCTTTCTTTTTGTTGACATGTCAATGGTGGATTGTTGTTTGGTGTTATACACAAGTGCTCCATTCTCGACATATGGTTGTAATATTAGTCTTCTTTTGCAATTCACGCCAATGGTGGATTGTAATATCAGTTTCACCAATACCAAACACAATCCAAAATCTGAACAATTAGTTTCTTAAAATCCTTACGCTAGCTGAATCCCCTGACATCCTTCTCCAGCTTGATGAATCTTCAAAGTTCAGAGGTGCCTTTGGATTTACTATGTAATACTATCTGGGTAGATCATTTTCAGAAAACTGTGTATTATAAATCTCATAAGCCAAGCCAGTTGCTATTGTTTCATTAATTAGGCATAGAGGATGCAAACCAGCAATGTTGGCTGCAACTAAAATTGTGATTCATGTGAAGATCAATAAAATAAGCTAGAGTTCTAATGCAACAATGAACAACGGCTGCATTCAGATTCTTTTTAGCCATGCCCTTGAAATAAAATGACTTAAGTACCTCAAGTGTAGGAGTTTCATACGTAGACTCATCATTAAGTACAAGATGATGAAAATGCGTGGTCTGCTATATAGGCATTTTTACTTTGCTTGCTCCAAACCTTAAGGAAAGTTAAAAATGATCAACTTATGATAAGCAACAGCAAATCTTATTTTTAAAAGTAAAAATGCACGTCCCACATGTCAATACCCACTTATATAAGGGAAGGAAAAGTTATAAAACTAACAAAAAATGGCATAGTATGGAGGGAAAAGATACACAAAAATGCCTACACCTAAACCTTGCAGTAAAGGCTTTAAAAATCAGTTCAATCAAATACTAATATGCTATAAATTCTTTTCATAACCTGTGCACACAAATTAGACATAAACAAATATTACATACACATAGCACTTGTAACATAAAGCTTCATTTTCATTACTTTCTATTCATATTACATACAGTTGCCAATAGCCCAATAAATTCAAATTTCACTTCCTTGTAACTACTACAAAGAACCTTTACATGTCCCTGATGCATGTACAAAAAAATTGGTTATGTTTGCCCATGTATAAAAGAGGGCCTAACTTCCATAACTTCAAAAAATAGGTTTTGTCTACCCATGTACAAAAGAACCCAACTTTTAGACCTTCAAACAAAAATAGGTTGTGTCTATCCATATATAAAGAAAGCCTAACTTTCACACATTTACAATACTACTAACCACTTTCTTCAGAAAACACCATTATATAACCACCCAGGAGCTACTTTTACAACATTAGGATAAAGAAAGATTGGGAGTTTTGCACCTAGCTCTGTTATGCCCTGCCTCTTGACAACGAGAACACTGGTACTAAACCTTATCTTGAAATTATGATTTATGTCATCTTTTCTACAGTCTTCCAACTGGAAGGCTTATGATGGGTAGTAGTAGGAACGTGTTGCTAGCATAATCTTCAATTGAAAGATTGTTCAGGTTTGACATATCATGAATCTCTACAGGAATCATAATATTCATATACATCTTTTGCTACTAGCTCAGTAAGTAGCATTATTCCATATATGAGTACACATTCCTATGCACCTTTTTTATTACTGCATATCCATGAGGACATGGGATGCCAAACATTTGCCAAGCTTGACAAATACACTCTCTTAATGCCATATTCACCCTCAAATCATTGCTTCCTATTCGAACTAGGAGCTAATTAATACCATAATGCTCTGTTATTATATTTTCTGCCCTTGCAACATTCTCTTTCAGCATTGCCTCAATCCTTGGACCCACCCTGTTTGCCCATTTAGCCATGCCTTCCTTGCTAGCATATAGTTTTTTAGCTAGCTTATTCCTATGCTCATTGATTAAATGCACAAACATTGTCCTTCCTTTCTTTCACTATCTATGCATTAAAAGCTTCTGCAAGGTTAGTTGTGATATTATCCCATCGTCAGTATGGAAATTTGGCTAATGCACACCTATTAACATTAACTTAGGTCTCCACCCATCTACCCAACTCAAAGGAGAATGACCTCAATTTCTCTAATGCTTTCACATAGTCTGTGTCCAACCGAGCATACGCAATCCCATCTAGCAATTTTAGCACATCATCCTTACACTGTCTTCTTTGCCCTTTGCAAACTTTTAAGAACTCACCACTAAAGTTCTCTTTTATATGTCAATAGCAAAATGCATGTTTCTTCCCACCAAACACTTCTCTTACTGTACCAATTATGGCATTGGGGGGATATGAAACTAAAGTTATTTCTATGCCATCAGTTAAGTCTTTAACCTTTCAAAGGAACCACACCCAATCATCATATGTTTCTGCACCTACAATTGCATAAGCAAGTGGAAAAAAGTCATTTTCTACATCATACATAGATGTAGCTAAGAAAGTCCCCAAATATGGTCCACTGAGGTGGCAACCATCAATGTGCAATATCTATCGTGCACCAAGTATGAAGCCAATTATACAGCATCCATATGCAATGAACAAGCTTTCAAAATGGTTATTCGATGAAGTTTGCATTGCAATAGTTTCTAAATCTATTTCCTTTAAATGGTTGCGCAACCAAGGGATTAGCATGTACGACTGGTCTACTGGCCCATCGATATCAGCTAAAGCTTTCTCCTTTCCCCTCCATGCTTAATGGTAACTTAGTGCCAATCCATATTCTCTGAACAGATCACCACAGATATCATTTGGCATTTTATCTCTACTTGATCTGACATTTTCAACCAATATGGATGCTACTAAGTCTACCCTTTACTTGTGAGATACTACCAAGTTATCTTGTGCTGAGTGCACATGCTCATTTCAAAAGGTTTGCACACTTAGAAAGGGTGTGCTTTTAACCACTGCATACGTTATTAGCTTTCACTTGCATCCATCCACATTATACTTGACAATCCTCTTATAAGGGCTATTCCTTAGGAAAGTGTATCCAAATTTATGAGCAATGCTATACTTGTATAGTGCTTGCCTGAATTCAATAGCATTCGAAAAAATTTTCCCGCACCCAACAATGAAATATGTCCATTTGGCAAAATTTAATTCAGGCATTAGTGAAGGGATACTTTGTATTACACATGAATGAAGTATAAGTTCTTGGTTCGAAGGAGACCCAGTAATGGAATGAATTGAATTTTAATTCATTCTGCATTTTCATTCATTTCACATTTTGTTAGTCTAGGGGTGATACCCAAGTATACAAATTAAAAGTATAAAATATAGTAGATATTTACTGGACAAGTCATAAAAGACTAATTTCTCACCCTATTACCAAGTGGGATAGTGATGCTCTAGTTTGTTTTCCATTGATTATATATATATATGCACATTGATTATTGTATTTGATCAGTTGTTACATACCAATATCATGCACCAAGTCTAATAGCTGAAAGGCATCAAATTTCAAAATGTATTTCATTTCCATTTCATTGTTATCACAATTTTTGCATACCCTTACTTCTCTCCTTAGTTCTTCTAATGATATACCTTCCTTTATCAATCTTCCACTCGTTCGACCCCCTAATAGTGGATCTTCCTGCTTGAATCTTTTAAAGTTTGTCCACCCATATGAAAGTAGCAGAACACCTCACCTGACATTTGATTTTCCATCCTCTACTCATCACAACTGCACCTAAAAAAATAAGAAAGCTTTAGACTTGCTCATCATTTTTAGAACCAAAATAGCAATATCAGTAGGAACAATGCTAAACGTAGGTAGTAATATTCCTAAAAAGAAGTAATACTATTTTTGATAATTATTACATTCTTTCTCAAATGGAAAAAAAACATCAATAATAGTAGTAAACCTATTAAATGTCTAAAACTCCTTATAACTCCAGGTGTAGACTATCCTTAACAAGCATAGGAAGAAGAAGTTGCCATTAACCATGAGAATTTGAGAGATGTAGCATATCATAAATTACTACTTACTCAATCATACAAAAAGGTCTTTAATATTAGCAAATTTAAGTCATTTTGTTCTACTCTGCTCACATCATGACTGTGAGTAGCTATAAATAACAAGATGTGGGATGACAAGAGAACCTGATAAAAGATAGAAGAAATGGGTGGAGGAAGGATGATGAAATAAAGGACAAACATCTCCAGAAAAAAAGGAAGAAGATCATGGGGGAAGTTGGACCTTGTAATACCTTATATTTCTAACTCATTTTATACACATTTGCATGCTCATATGATATATCCCATGAAGGAAGTGAGAAAAATCTATTAAAATAATATATTTCTTTGCGTTGCGCTATACAAAAAATTTTCTCTCAGAGTCCCGTGGGCCACATGGACTCATACATTACATTCTCATATTTAATCACATGAATACAACTCATTTACACCATCAAAAGTGGCCTACATCTCAAGAAACTCAAAGGGAAGCTCAAAATATACATACATATTTTCGGCCATATTTTTCCACTTTTCTGTCATAACTTTGGAAAATCATAACTAATTCTAGAAAAATTGAAAGCATACATTATTGGCCATTCTGAAAAGCTACATATGTCTACTTCATACCAAAAATATATCCAGACTATAAAATCCAACACAGAGGACATTGGACATTCAAAATTGTCTAGAGGTCAGGCTGTCCACTGGTGCTGTCATAGATTTCTACAGCAAAAAATGTCCAATTAATTCCACAAAAATCCAATCTATGGAAATGATACCAATATGGAAAGTTGTGGATGTTAGCTAGAGGGTACAAATAACTCCAAACCAGTTCAGGCATGCCCAGACCTCGAAATCCAATCAAACAATAACAGAGGTTGGCTAGAGTTCATAATAATGGATAGAATCTTTAAAAATTCATATCTACCTCTCTAGACATCCAAATGAGGTACTTCTAGTGGACACAAGTCACTGTGAATATCTAGTTTCTCTATATAAAATTTTATGACAATTGGATATCATTTGAGCCCTGTGTGACAGATTTCATTTTCAGACTAATATGAACAGTGACATGACCAAAACCAGAAAATTTTCCAACTTTGAAAATTCATCAAATATTCTCTAGACCTCCAAAAATTATATTCTTTAGCTTCCTAAAAATCTCTCAATAAGATCTAATTTCATGCCAAATATCAAATCAAGAAAAGCTTATTTGGATAAAAAGTGACATAGGATTCCATTATGGTCAATTTTGGCTCCATATGGGATACCAAAATGTCCAAATAGCTTTCCTTGGGGTTTAGCACCTCTTGGGCAAGTCCAAAAGCATAATTAGGGTTTGTGTGAGCTGCCCAATTGGTCTCAACTCTCATGCATCTTATTTTGGCCACCTCATCCACACATATGCATAATTCCATAAACTAACTCAAGAAGCTACATTGCCCATACATACTTAATTTGCATACTAGTGGTCACATGATACATTCTCCCATTTAAACATAACATATTATCATAATTATATATGTTCCAAAGCATAGACCATTTACAACAATAATTTATATCATTAGGCATCATTATGGCTTCAAAGAGCAAAAACCATACATATTTGTGTCAATCTCTTCTCTTTAAGGTGGTTGGCTTCTATTACCTTGTCCACTTAGTCCACCTAGCATATTAGATTATTGGAAAGGAGGGAATGAGATTCAAAGAATCCCAATAGCTTATCTCCCATTCAATCATACATAACGGATGCAAACAAGTCTCATAAATGCATGTATGGTCATGTTGACATATGCAAACATTTAAGAAGCATTTTTATCATTTGATAATGTCAAACATAGCATACAAAGGCTTGCCAAGCAAGTGGATTGGCCTCACCCAATTTCTTATGGATATTGGACTTGTCTCACCCATTCTTTAAGACATTGTTGGACTCAACCATGCTCTTGGGAGTCCATCTTGCTTTTGAGAGACTCTTTGCTTTATCTCAACTAATCTTAAGGGTTCTTAGCTCATCCTCACCATGGCTAAGAGTTCTTGATTTCACCACACTCAAGCAAATCTAAGCACACATTATAACATCATATAAAACAAAATATGTCATCATGGAACTATGGCATATAAAATCATGCTAGCATACTTTTCATGGCTTGAAAATACACATACACATATTCTAAGACAAGCTAAGCACAAATCCATGCATGAGAGAAGGTGGAGAGAACTACTTTGTACACAATCATACACTTTTCTTCTTGAATCTCCTTTCCTTGCTTCAGCCACACACACACAAAAGTGTGGGGAAGATTTCCCTTGGCCTAGACATAATTTATGGAAGCCAATTAGGTTTATAGACTCATTTCTAAGACCATATAATTTGGTTAGACACTAACTTAGTCTATAACCTCATTATGGTTCTATAATTGCACCTAATGAAGCAACACCCCTTAAATAAATTTTAGGCTCCATTCTTTTCTTTCAAATATGATTCTTGACTCCTTTTAAGCCTCTTGGAGTCATCATACAATCAAAACCAAGAGCCTAACTATATGTTACTTCTTTAGGTCATAATATGGAACCTAAAGCACCAACTCACTTTCTATGGGTTCTAAATTTTTCCAAGGCCTCCTCTCATTTTCATTCATCCTATATGACACAAGAATGGGCTTAGAAAATTTGAAAACTCTCCCTATCTAGGAGAACCCATCTAGGTTGAGGCTATGGAAGAAATGGGGCTTTTTGGAGTTTGCTTTGTTTTCTTAAGGGAGGATGCATATGGGGAGCCTCTTAGGGATCTTGGAAGCTCATTTAAACTCTTATTTAGGCCTAAGAATCATCATACAAAATCAGATTTTATAAGGTGCACTTGAAACCCTAGGTTTTGCACCTTGGAATTCTATAGTCTTTTCTTGAATTTCTTTGCATATTCTTACTCTCCTCCCTTAGATTCATAGAATTCACCCTTAGTTCCCCTCAAAATTCCAGCCCTCTAGCATCTACAAACATGGGGTGAAATATGGAGAAGAAGGGGGGAGGAGTAGCTACCATGGGATGCAAGATTTACCTTGTTTTCTTGATTTTTCTCACTTGAATCTTGTGTTCTTTGAGCTCCTCTCTTCAAATCCGAATTTTCCCCTCAATTTCTCCTTTAAAACATGTCCATATACTTCATTATAATCATAGAAAATAAAGGAGAATGAAAGAGAAGAGGTTTAAAAGAGAAAGAGCATGAAAAACTACTAAATTTCCATACCTTAAGCCTTTGATTTCTCTTCTTGCTTTGCCTTCCTCTTGTGTGCCACACTCCTTATGGTTTTCCTTTGGTTTTGTGTAGAACTTGGTCGTGCAACATGAAGGGAGAAGAAGGGCGCATCATATATAAAGGTGGGAGGAAGTTACACTTTTCAAAAATTTCTATTTTGCCCTTTGTTCTTGGCATTTTCGTTTCTCCTTTGTTTTAGCTCTTTTTTTAGAACTGTCTTGTTCATTATGAAATTTAGACTCCCAATTTAGTAAAATGCCTTTGGAATCACTCAAATCGGAGCTAAAACCTTCTCGAATGAATCCATCAAAGTTCAGGCACACTGACATTGGAAAATGTCTATCGAAGGAGTTTTAGCTGTCTCGGGGCTTTTGATGGTTTTCAGGGCCTCTTAGAACCACAGAGAACTCAAAACTTTTATTTAAAAAGCCCTCCTATGTGAATTCCAAAATTTATTCAAAATTATGAAAATGCCATTATGTTTCGTAAGTTTTCTGTAAGAAATTATTTTTTTCATTCTAGTTCTATTTTTCTCTCTATCTGAGCCTGGGATTTTCATTTTTAAGAGTGTAGAATGCTTCCCAAATTTTTTGGAACCTTAACTATCTCATTTTGAGAGACTTCCTTTTGTATTTGGTGAATTTCGTTCATTGATAGAGAAAACATACGTTACGTTTCTCACGTTTTCTTTGGTTTTCAAAGAACCAGATGTTACAGACCTTGTGGGGAGCAAAAAAGGTGAGAGAAGACCCGATGGAGTAAATTGCGCAGGTTTTATAAGGCTTATTAACAAAGGGCATTCTTGTCCACTAAATTTCATTTAGTCCTGAAGAATAATATTGATTTTTAAGGTCTTTCATAATAATATTTACTTGGTATGGGTCATCTGTTCTAATTTTCCCTAATAATAACCCAGACAACACTTCAACCGTGCTCCCTTTCTCTTTCTCTCTTTAACCTCTTAGTTACTTACTTTACTTATACTCTCTCACTCTTACTAACAACAGTAGTTAAATGAATAACCCAACTATAATTAGTATTTAACCAGACTTGATACTTCGGAGGAGGAATCAAGCACAAAGAGAACTAAGATTATAGCCCTATAGGGAAATACATCTCATCAAAGAAAATTAAAAGGTCATGTTTTCTTTTGATAACAGGGAATAGGAAGGTGCATGCATGTAAAGACCCAAGATCTTTATATACTTATTAAAGAATAACCTCAGTTGAGGGTATCTTTGGCTTAGTGGCAACTAAGTGAAATTTGATATCCTATGCTTTGTGTTCGAATCCTGAAGCAGCCCAGCGTCCCTATTTTTCTTAATCTTCTATCATTTTTTCTGTTATTCCTTATATGCCCTTATCTGCTGGACTAAAGCTTGGGTTTTTCATTTTTTACCGCTCTGGAACTTAGTAACATGTAGCTCACCTACTTCCATCTTTTCAATAAGAGAAAGTAGCAGAAACACACTCAGAGGAGTCTGTATCTCCTTTCCTATTCACCGTAAGTTGCTCTCTCTTAGTTCTTTATTGCTGTTCGCACCTTTGACAATTGTGTCGTGCAATCTCAAATAAAACTAGGAAGCGAAATAAATTTTTATAGTTAGTGGTGCAATCCTAGGTCATCTCCCTTGGAGTTTATGCCTTAATTTGTTTATGGAAAGGTTATTCTAAGTATTGCTACTGAAACTTATTTTGGGGTTGAAGTACTAGAATTTAATTGAACTAAATTTAATTGACAAAATCAAAAGAATTTAAAACTAAATGAGATGAACAATTAAGAGAATATGGTAGCTAGCTTTGCATTGGACTCCCTAGAATTCAATTATCCTTGCCCTTGATTTAGTTTACCAAAATTGGAACTAATTCCTTGCTCTTTAGTGTATTCCTTATAAAAATTCTTGAATAACCATCCAAGGTTCAATTTATTAATTACACAAGGAATTTGCAACCACAAGAAACCTTGAATAACTAATTAATTGAATTAAGAACAAGAACACACTTTAACCAAATTCAATTGATTAATAGAATCACATGCACAATTTACTTAAGATACTAATTGACCAATTATATTAATTAATTCCTCAAACAATTTGCATACAATTTCTAGTTAATTAATCCAATGACCATTGCATTAATTAACCCAAGATCAAGAGGAAATTAAAAGTAAATTGCACATTAATTCTGGAATTTTTATAAGCATATGATGATCAAAATCAAAATTCCAAAATCAAATTTAATTCATAAAACAAATTAATAAAATCTCAGCAACTAAATTCCTAAATCAATTAACTAAACCTAGTCAAATTAATCAAAGTTTTAATACTGGAATTTAAAAGACATAGTAAGGAATAATTATCCAATTTTGTAGGAAAAGATAGAGCTCAAATCTTCATCTGGGAGCTTCCAAATTTTCAGCTAGCCACCATGGTTAATTCAAGCTACCATGGAGGTTTTTATTGGAGAAGAATTATTGGAAGAATGCTCCAGGAATCTCGTTCTCCTTATGTGTTCTTCACGTTCTGTTCTTGCTCTTTTCTTCGTTACCAAACCACGCTCCTCCTTGATGAGTGGATGCATCTATATATAGGCGAAAATTTGCTGAGAGTTTGAGGTGTGATTGAGTTGGACTGTGCGAATGGATCAGAGGCGTGAATGAATGAAGGAATCGTGATATAATGAAGCCTCCATCTATTAAAAAATCACGTGCCCAAGCCTCTCTTTTTTTCGTGTTTTTCTTAACGTCAGCCCCACGTCTCCAGCCTTCTCATTCATGCTTCTTTCTTCTATATATATAAGATGGGCCCCACTTCATTCCATATTGAATATAATATTAAGATTCATGCAAGCTTCCCACGTCTTCTTCCAGTTTTCTCGCTGCAAGGATTTGTTCAAGAGAATGGATAGCAGCTTTTTCTCGGCGTCCTTGCTGAAGTCCAGTACGAAGAAACATATATGAATCAACCTCTCAGCTTTGCAGTCCCCTGAAGCCTCCTTCTTCGCATTTTGATTCAACCAACTCGAAGCTTCTGTTGCATGTTCTCCAGCTAACGGCTTCTCTGTTCTTCATGCTCCATCCAGTCCACGTATTGCTTCCTTGCCACGAGTTTATCTCCCTTTGTTCATGCTCTGTTCTGCATGCTCCTTACTTCATTCCTTTTGCATTAAGCGCTTAGCAACCCGTGAGTGGAAGTGTAGTGGTTACAACGTTCTTCTTGATGTTCTGCTTATGATGGGTTAACTGTGAATGTGCTTACGTGTTGTTGATTCCATGTCCCATGCAGCTGCTTCAACGCTTTAGTAATCACGTGCTGAGTGATAGATGAATTGATGAATGATTGCTGCCCACTGCATGAGCTTATATTCCCTTAATGAATCACGTAGCTTCTCACATGCTACTTCCATGTATTTTCCACCTGCCAAACATGCAACTTCTTCATCTTGTATTACACATGGGATTTATTTCTCCCTTTCAAATTTTATCACCCAACAAAATGTGTACTTGGTCCCAACTCTTCTCTTCCTCTTCCTCAAAACAAATTCTCATTCAAGTTCTAATTACCTTTTAAAATTCTGCACAAAAGAGTAGGAAAAATCAAATAGGAATATTCACAAAATTATTTAAGATAAATTTATGCATTAAAATCCAATAATTTGTAAATTAATTCCTAAAATGTAGAAAATGGCTATTAAAACCAAATTCCATTTAATTAGACTCCTAAAACCATATTTGGAACTAAAATGTCTAAATTAAGGAGAATAAAATGTATAAAATATCATGCTTATCAACCTCTCCTTGCTACCATATCTGTTTTTGTTGCTCCATTTCAGCAGTATTAATTTGTGTAAACTCATTCTTTAGACCTGTTGTGTTCTGCTTCTTTATTTATGCTCTGTTTCTATACTTTCTCCCATTCTCTAGTTTTGCTGCTACTGTGTGTCTTTCCTGTAAGAGACGAGCTAGTGGAAGTGGTGTGTAGACCAAGAAAATTCCATGTAAGAATTGATTCCTAGTTAGAGCAATCATGGATTCTATTATGTAAAAGTTTATTTTTTATCCTCCCTCAGCGTTATTGCTCTCATTTTCTGCATGAATGTTTTGCTACAAAACTAAGTTCCCTTGTGCTTCTTACTTGCCCACTTTCACTTATGCTGAATAGGCTTCTCGTCATTGTGTTCTGCTAATGGGATGGACAGCCATGGTGTAGTGTGAGCTTTCCCCATTTTCTTTGGCTTTTGCTTCGAGCTTCTTTGTGGATTAAGGGAGGTAAGGGCCCAAGACTAATGTGGTTTCATTTTTCTTTCTTCCCTTTAATGAATCTTAGCTTTTAGGCGTAGACATGGTAGTTCCTGAGGTGGTTTGAAAGATGCGATTAGGAAAGCCTAAACCCTACTTTTTATCTAAAGCTTTAGTGATGTTGTGTGTTTTGGTCATTGGCTGGTGAAATTTCACCGCTAGGTGTGGAAGTTTCACCAGAGAACATGCATTTTTTTTTCTTTTCTTCAGAAAATGGCACTCGATCTCCTCTTTGATTTCCATCTTTCTAAATAAGAATTTCTCTTACTTCCTTAGCTCCATTGATCCTATAAACAAGAAAAGTTCTTTATGAGATAAATTGTAGTTATCCAAACTCTAAAATCTGGTGAACGGGTATTATAGGGTATTCAGGAGATTGACTCATAGCCGAGGAGTGAGTAGGGAATTTCTATATCATCTTGGAAGGTGAGTAAGTAATGCCTATCGTAAGTAACTAGTATTCATTATTTTGTTATTAAGTTTTCTTGTAGTGTTCTAAATTTTGATAATCTATTTGTGGAGTTACGTATTTAAATGCTTCATCATACGTATGTTTACTGAAAATTAATTTGAACATGAAATTTTGCAAATTTAAGTCTCTTTGAGTTATCTGGAAACTTTGATATTGAACTTATATGGAAGGTACTTTATCTGAAATGAAAATTTGAGAAACATATTACTTTAAGAGGTTATCTGCTTAAAACCCTGTAGCTAACAACAGTAGTTGTTAGCTATGGTGCACCATGATCTGTGCCCCAGCTAACAGGGGTGTTGCTAGCCCCATGTGGGCAGCCACTACACGTGGATCTATTTTGTTTCTGCAAGCAAAATGCTTTATGTCTTTGGTTATTTTCCCTGCAAGCTGTGTGCTCTGCGTCTGTTTCAATTGGTTCTGCTTAGATGCTTTCGGTGTATTTTAAGAAATGATTTGCATAAGGCATGCTTCATACGTTATATTTTTGTTTAACATGCCTTGTCCCTTCTATTAAGGGTTGGCATTACTTATTCACTAAGTGTCAAACTCACCCCTTTTGTTTTTAAAATTTTTTTCAGATAGCGTTGCAGACCCTAGTCCACTCGCAGCAGCTTACTAGTAGTTGATACTTTGTTTATTCTTTTGGTGAACCCGCAGTTGTTCATGTGGGTGCATTTTGTTGATATGAATGTAATCTATTTTGCTTTGAAAAATATTGAGTGTAGCTCCACTGAATCATAGATTGGGTATCCCCAATCCCTCGAAAATTTATTGAATGGTCTGGAACATCATCAAAAAATTGCTATTGGATGTATTGTATTAGCTAGCTAGTTTGTAGAAATATTGAGAGGTCTAAATTACAGAGGAGACTTTGCCAAAATTTCTACAAAAGTCACCAAAGGAATTTATGTGTTTCATTCAAAGATGATCCAAAAGTGTTATACAAGGTTTTATTATATGAAATTAAGACCTAGTGATGTTTTCTAAATTTTGAATGGGACATTAGTCTTGATAGATTTATGTAAGGAGAACAGTTTGTTTCCTATGCCATCACACTTACATTCGAGGGGTGTGATAGTTGGTATCAGAGCTTAGGTCTTTCTATGGTCTTGTGGAGCAAGTGTTTTCGATGGGATCTTAATTATGGTTATGAACCCAGGCGTAACTATACTTGAGGTGTTACTGAAAACCTTATAGGGTGTCCCGATTTATTCCTTCAAGTATGTTGTCTTGTTGAATATGATCATAGTTCATCCTACTTGCAATCTGGAGAATGATCTGAACATTTGTTATTTTATTGTAGTGTGGATATGCCTCCCAGAATTCATTCAGTTAATAGATTAGCTACTGTAGATGAGGCTTCTACAAGTGCATCAGCCCAACAAACTAACCCACCTATCAGAGGCCATGGTCGATGTCGGGGTAGGGGTCAAGGGACTATTTGACCCCCTATGCAGGCCTCACCTGCGGATAGGGTAGAGCCTCCATAGCCTATGGAGGAAGTTGCACCGCCAGTCCAGCCAAGACCGGTAGGGCTGTAGGTGATAAGGGAGGAGAGAGAGGTTCCAGTAACCTTTTCCCAGTTTTTAAAATTGAAGCCTCCCACTTATTCTGAAATAGAAAGTCAGGAGGATCCCCAACAATTTATTGATGGTATTGAGAAGATATGCAGAGCTTTGAGTTGCTCAAGTGCGAAATCAGCTGAGTTTGCTGGGTTTCAATTACAAGATGTGGCTTACATATGGTATCAAACTTTGTTAGATGAGAGGCTAGTTGGATCGCCCCTAATGCTATAGGAAGAATTTAGAGGACTCTTTATGGATCGCTTCTTGCTCCAGAGTGTCCAGCATGTTAGGCCCAGAGAATTCGAGGGTTTGAAATTGATTCTAGGCATAAGTGTTTCTGATTATGATATCCGTTTCACATAGTTGTCTAGATATGCCCCACATTTAGTCCCTACTGAGAGGGATAGGATCAAGCGATTTGTCAATGGGCTGCCTCGTATGTTGTATAGGGTGATTGCTCCACAAATGAACCTCTTTCCTTCATATTTAGCTGCGATGGATTGTGTACGTATGATAGAGATGAGAGATAAGGAGGAGGACACTTCTCAGAGAAAGAGGAAGCATGATAGTGAAGGGAGACAGGGAGGTAATTCCTTTATAGCTGGATCTTCTCATGGTCTTAGACCTCAGAGTCATCAGAGACCTACTCAAGCCTTCACAAGATCTCTGAATTCATTTTCTGCTGGTACTGATAGGCATAGGGCATCGTTCTGAGGTGTTAGCACAATGTCTACCCCAGTTTCTACTCCATCTCGTCAATCTAGACGTCCCTGTTCCATTTGTGGGAAGATACATTCAGACGCTTGCCATAAAGAGACAGGACCATATTTTCGTTGTGGGCAAGTTAGACATTTGGTGAGAGATTGTCCTCAGTGTTACCTTGATTCTAGTCAGGGATCAGTTCGACCCACTAGGCAATTCTCAACAGGGACTTCATCTACTAGTGCAGTTAAAGTTCAGAGTGGTCGAGGTAATAGCAGTGGGGTAGTAGTAGGCAGAGGCTAGGTGACTACAGGACGGTGTCAGGCTCAAGTTTTTGCACTAAAAAGATAGGATGCACAAGCATCCAATGCCGCGGTAACAGGTGCACTTACAGTCTATTTGTATGCTACTTACTTATTATTTGATCCTGGCTCTACACATTGCTATATATCTCCCTATTTTGCAAAGAAGATTGGTAAGGACTCTGACAAATTAAAGTGCCCGCTACTTGTTACAACCCCAGTGGGGGAATTTGTAATAGTTGAATAGATATATAAGGCTTGTGTGATTACACTGTTGATTGTGAGACATTAGTTGATTTGATAGTACTTGCAATAACAGAGTTTGATGTGATACTTGGAATGGATTGGTTAGCATCTTGCTATGTAGTTGTGGATTGTCATCTTAAGTTAGTGAGATGTAACTTTCCCGGTAAACCTCCCCTTATCATTCAAGGTGATCAAAGTGAAGTACCAAACAATTTAATATCTATTACAGAAACTTAGAGGCTCTTGAAAAAGGAGTGTTAAGGATATTTAGCGATGGTTCGAGATATGGAAGTACAAGTTCCAATATTGGAATAGGTTCCAGTGGTAAAAGAATTCCCTGATACTTTTCCCGAATTACCAGGGTTACCTTCTGAAAAGGAAATTGAATTTTGTATTGATGTACTACAAGTACTCAGCCTATATCTATTCCTCCTTATAGAATGGCGCCCTTAGAACTTAGTGAATTAAAGAATCAATTGCAGGACTTGTTGCATAAGGGTTTTATTCACCCTAATATGTCCCCTTGGGGCGCTCCTGTACTTTTTGTTAAGAAGAAGAATGGTTCTCTCCACTTATGTGTAGATTACAGACAATTGAACAAAGTGACAGTGAAGAATAAGTATCATTTGCCTCATATAGATGATAAATGCTAATTTTCATATGTTTTTATCCACATTTATTATTCATTTTAATGATTAATTTGAGCTTAATTGGATTTGTTATGCAATTTTTGAATTTTTGGTTAATTTTGGAAAATAATACAATTTTAAATTAATTAGGAGAATTTTTGGATTTAAATTTCTAATATTCTATTCTCCAAAATTATTTGATGATTAAATATTTTCAATCCTTAAAACATTTATTAATCTTGTGCAGAATTTTTGGGAAATTAAAGCTTGAATGGTAAATTGATTTGGAGAAAGTATGAGCTTCAAACACCATGCAATTCTGACGTGGCTGGAAACAAAGAAGAGACAATACAATGAGTGGAGCTGCATAAAGGGAAGCTAAAGGAGAATATGAGCTAGATAAAATGTGGAAAAGTCTGGAACGTTGAGCAACAAGAGATGAAAATAAGATTAAAGAAGCTACATGAGTTGCACAAAAAAAAGCCACGTGCATGTGAGTAGAATGAAGGAAGAACAAGCAAAACAGAGGAGGCAAGTGAGAAACTTGGAGCTGGAAGCAAAACACAATTGAAGAAGCAAACTTGAGCTCAGGTTTTACGTGGAAAAGCTGCAGAATTAAAGAAGAGAAATATGAGATAAAAGCCACGTTCTGAATTCAGGCAAAGCAGGAAGCTCACAAGGAAGAATTGAAGGAGCTTAGAAGTAGAAGCTAGCCACGAGGTCTGGTTAAAAAGCGCTGAAGCTAAACCTTGTTGAAGGAGTGAAGCAATACGTAAGAAGCATGCAGAATGTGGGCTGGACTTAAGAGGAGAACCAATGTGATTTTTGAGTTAAAAGAGATGAAGCCACGTTGTAAAATAAAGAGAAGTGACATGTAAATGAAAAGCTAGATGGAGCATGAAGAACAGAGCAAACCACGTGGAAGAAGCTTTGAGCTTAGCTGAATGATGAAAAGAGACACAGAGGAGCTGTTGCATTCTTCTTGATCTGGACTTCACGCTGAAGAAGAAGAAACCAGACCTGGAAACGCAGTGAGTGAAGAGAGACGCTGGAGATGACTGGCTGCTGGATTCATTCTATTCGGACACACACAGAAGAGTTGAAAGAGCTTAACAACGAAGCAAGCCAAAAGCGTTATGAAGCTACAGTTGCACGATGCATGAGCTGAAAACAGAGCATGAAGCAACGAGCTGAGCACATGAGATTTTAATGAATAATAAGCTGGAATTTGGCTATGGAATGATGTGGAAAAAGGAAGCATAAGCTGTGAAGAGGCTCGTATGAAGTAAGAGCTGGAGCAGAAGCTGGAAGATACTGAAGCTGGGAGCCAACATGAAGAAAATAACGTCAAAAAAAGAGACGGGCTGCACGTGATCATTGAGAAACAAAAGCGTTGGAGCTGAGGGAAGAAAAAAATGTGATTTTAGCATGCAAAAGGTTGAGCTGCACGAAGGAGGTTGCATGTGATTCATTAAGGAGCACGTGGAATCATAAAAAAAAAAAGAATTCACGTGAAAGGGAGCATATTTCAATTATCCAGAGTCCACTTCATTCACGCCTCGTTATTTTTAGAAACCCTCGCCCATATATAGATTCATTCACTCATTCCAAGGGAGGGACGTAGAACAGAATAGGAGAGGTGTACTGTACGTAAAAAAGGTGAGACTTCTGGGAGAGGCAGGGAGAACGTCCAGGGAGTATTCTTTCGTTGATCCATCCATGGCTGATGCTAATTTCATTAACTCTCCTCTGATTAAAATCTCCATGGCAGCTTAAATCACCCATGGTGGCTAGCTGAAGTTTGGAAACTCCCAGATGCAGATTTGAGCCCCATATTTTCTCACAAAATTGGATAAATACTCCTTGCTATATCTTTTAATTCCAGCATTAAATCTTTTATTAATTTGACTAGGTTTAGTTGATTGATTTAGGAACTTAATTGCTAAAAATTATTGGATTGTTTGTTTAATGAATTGAATATAATTTGATTTTGGAATTTTAATTGCGATCATCACGTGTTTGTAAAAATATTTCAGAATTAGTGCTGTGCAAATCACTTTTAAATTCCTTTTGATCTTTGATTAATTGATGCAATGGTTGTTAGATTAATTAGCTAGAATTTTTATGCAATTAATTGTTTGCGGAATTAATTAATCTAATTAGTTAATTAGTATCTTAAGTGAATTGTGCAGTAGATTCTATTAATTAATTAAAATTGGTTAAAGTGTGTTCTTACTCTTAATTCAATTAATTAGTTATTCAATGTTTCTTGTGGTTGCAAATTCCTTGAATAATTAATGAATTGAACCTTGGATGGTTATTCAAGAGTTTTCATAGGGAATACACTAAAGAGCAAGGAATTAAACCCAAATTTGGTAAACTAAAAAAGGGCAAGGATAATTGAATTCTAGGGAGTCCAATGCAAGGCTAGCTACCATATTTTCTTAACTGTTCACCTCATTTAGCTTTAAGTTCTTTTGATTTTTGTCAATTAAATTTAGTTTAATTAATTTCTAGTACTTCAAATCCCCAAAACAAGTTTCAATTAGCAATACTTAGAATACCCCTTTCATAAATAAATTGAGGCATAAACTCCAAGGGAGATGACCTAGGTTGTACCATTAACTACAAAATTTATTTTGCTTCCTAGTTTTATTTGAGATTACGCGACATAATCGTCAATAGATGATCTATTTGACTAGTTATAAGGAGCTCAATGTTTCTCAAAAATTGACTTAAGATCGGGTTATCATCAGCTATGAATAAGAGGTGAAGACATCTCTAAAACTACTTTTAGAACCCGGTATGGTCATTATGAATTTTTAGTGATGTCGTTTGGGTTAACCAATGCCCCAACTTATGGACTTGATGAATCGAGTATTCAAGCCATTTCTGGACCGATTTATTATCATCTTCATTAATGATATTTTGATTTATTCTAAGAGCTATGAAGAGTATGAGCAGCACCTGAGAGTGGCATTACAAGTGTTAAGAGAGCACCAATTATATGCTAAATTTTTTAAATGTTAGTTTTGGCTAGAAAAAAATTACCTTCTTAGGCCATGTAATCTCAAAAGATGGGGTGCAAGTAGATCCAAGTAAAGTGGAAGCAGTTCAAAAATGGTCGAGACCTACTATAGTTACAAAGGCCCATAGTTTCTTGGGCTTAGTAGGCTATTATTGTCGGTTTGTTAAAGACTTTTCTAAAATAGCTACGTTGTTGATAAGATTAACCCAGAAGAATGTAAAATTTTCGTGGTCTGAGGCGTGTGAGCGGGTTTTCAGAAATTGAAAAATTGTCTAACTTCCGCACTGATTTTGACATTACCCTCGATGTCTAGAGGTTATGTTGTGTACTGTGATGCTTCTAGGGTAGGCTTGGGATATGTATTGATGCAGCATGTTCACGTAATTGCTTATGCCTCTAGACAACTTAAGAAGCATGATCAGAATTACCTAATGCATGATCTAGAGATGGCGATAGTGGTCTTTGCTCTCAAAATTTAGAGGCATTATTTATATGGTGAGACATATGAAATTTATGTAGATCATAAAAGCTTTAAATATATCTTCCAACAGCTGGATCTGAATCTAAGGTAAAGGTGGTGGATGGAGTTGCTCAAAGATTATGATTGTACTATTTTGTATCATCCAGGTAAGGCTAATATGGTGGCAGATGCTCTGAGCAGGAAATCCATGGGGAGTTTGAGCTATATTATGGAGGCAAAGAGGCCACTAATTGTAGATCGCCATAAGATTGAGGGTTCAGGAATCCAATTTGAAATTAAAGAACCAGGAATATTTTTAGCTCATGTACAGCTTCGTTCACCTCTGTTTGAAAGGTTGAAAACTGCCCAGGTCAAGGATGCATAGATATGTAGATTGGTGGATGAGGTCAAAAGTGGAAAGAAAAATGAATTCATTTTATATTCAAATGGAGTTTTATGGTTTAGTACTCGATTGTGTATGCCAAATATGGAAGATTTGGGGAGAGAACTTATGGAAAAAGCTCATTGTTCCTGGTATACCATCCATCCAAGTTCTACAAAGATGTATCAAGATTTAAAGCAATTGTACTGGTGGGAAGGCATGAAGAGAGATATAACAAATTTTGTTTCTCATTGTTTGGCGTTTTAGCAAGTTAAAGTAGAACACCAAAAACCTACAGGACTACATCAACGGCTAAAGATACCCAAGTGGAAGTGGGAAAGAGTTACTATGGACTTTTTAACGGGATTACCCCGAATAATAAGGGGTTATGATTCTATCTGGGTGATTGTGGATAGACTCACTAAAACAACTCATTTTCTCCTTATAAAAACAATGTACAATGTTGAAAAATATGCACAGCTTTACATAAATAAGATAGTAAAACTTCACGATGTTCTGATGTCTATAATTTCTGATCGAGGACCCCAATTTACTTCTAAGTTTTGGAGAGCCTTTCAAGAGGCTATGGGTACCCGATTAGATTCTAGCACTGCCTTTCATCCTTAAACTGATGGGCAATCAGAGAGGACTATACAAATAATAGAAGATATGTTAAGGTTGTGTGTTATGGACTTTGGTGGCAGCTGGGATAACTATTTATCATTGGTGGAATTCGCTTATAATAATAGTTATCAAGTTAGTATACAAATGGCACCCTTCAAGGCATTGTACGGGAGACAATGCAAATCTCCCATTGGATGGTTTGAAACTAGAGAAGTTAAATCACTAGGGCCTGAGTTAGTGCACGATGCCTTGGAAAAGGTAAAATTAATTAGGGAAAGATTGGTAGTAGCTTAAAGCAGACAGAAAGCATATGTAGACCACCGATGCCGTGATTTGGAGTTTATGATAGGAGACTATGTTTTTCTCAGGGTGTCTCCTATGAAGGGTGTGATGAGATTTGGGAGGAAAGGGAAATTGGCCCCGAGATACATAGGCCCATTTGAGATCTTAGAGCGAGTTGGGGTTGTAGCCTACCAGCTGGCATTGCCACCTAATTTATCTAATATTCACCCAGTATTTCATGTTTCAATGTTGAGAAAGTATTTAGCTCATTCCTCTCACATGTTGCAGAATCAAGATGTTTCTGTGGGTGAAGGTTAACTTATGAAGAAATTCCTGTGGCAATCTTAGATAGACAAATAAAAAAGTTACGTTCCAAGGAGATTATGTCAGTAAAGGTTTTATGGCATCACCATACACCAGAGGAGGCTATGTGGGAGATAGAAAGTGAAATGCGTGCAAAGTACCCCTATCTATTTAAAAACTAAGGTTAGTACACCTATATACAAATTTGGGGACCGAATTTTCTTTAGGGGGAGATTGTAAAGACCCAAGATCTTTATATACTTATTAAAGAATAACCTCAGTTGAGGGTATCTTTGGCTTAGTGGCAACTAAGTGAAATCTAATATCCTATACTTTGTGTTCGAATCTTGAAGCAGCCCAGCATCCCTATTTTTTTTAATCTTCTATCATTTTTCTATTATTCCTTATATGCCCTTATCTGCTGGACTAAAGCTTGGGTTTTTCATTTTTTACCGCTCTGGAACTTAGTAACACGTAGCTCACCTATTTCCATCTTTTCAATCAGAGAAAGTAGCAGAAGCACACTCAGAGGTGTCTGTATCTCCTTTCCTATTCACCGTAAGTTGCTCTCTCTTGGTTCTTTATTGCTATTCGCACCTCTCCTTGCTACCATGTCTATTTTTGTTGCTCCATTTCAGCAGTATTAATTTGTGTAAACTCATTCTTCAGACTTATTGTGTTCTGCTTCTTTATTTGAGCTCTGTTTCTATACTTTCTCCCATTCTCTGGTTTTGCTACTACTGTGTGTCTTTCCTGTAAGAGACGAGCTAGTGGAAGTGGTGTGCAGACCAAGAAAATTCCATGTAAGAATTGATTCCTAGTTAGAGCAATCATGGATTCTATTATGTAGAAGTTTATTTTTTATCCTCCCTTAGCGTTATTGCTCTCATTTTCTGCATGAATGTTCTGCTACAAAACTAAGTTCCATTGTGCTTCTTACTTACCCACTTTCACTTATGCAGAATAGGCTTCTCTTCATTGTGTTCTGCTAATGGGATGGACAGCCATGGTGTAGTGTGAGCTTCCCCTATTTTCTTTGGCTTTTGCTTCGAGCTTCTTTGTGGATTAAGGGAGGTAAGGGCCCAAGACTATTGTGGTTTCATTTTTCTATCTTCCCTTTAATGAATCTTAGCTTTTAGGCGTAGACATGGTAGTTCCTGAGGTGGTTTGAAAATTGCGATTACGAAAGCCTAAACCCTACTTTTTATCTGAAGCTTTAGTGATGTTGTGTGTTTTGGTCATTGGCTGGTGAAATTTCACCGCTAGGTGTGGAAGTTTCACCAGAGAACATGCATTTTTTTTTCTTTTCTTCAGAAAATGGCACTTGATCTCCTCTTTGATTTCCATCTTTCTAAATAAGCTTTTCTCTTACTTCCTTAGCTCCATTGATCCTATAAACAAGATAAGTTCTTTATGAGATAAATTGTAGTTATCCAAACTCTAAAATCTGGTGAACAGGTATTATAGGGTATTCAGGAGATTGAGTCATAGCTGAGGAGTGAGTAGGAAATTTCTATATCATCTTGGAAGATGAATAAGTAATGCGGATCGTAAGTAACTAGTATTCATTATTTTGTTACTAAGTTTTCTTGTAGTGTTCTAAATTTTGATAATCTATTTGTGGAGTTACGTATTTAAATGCTTCGTCATACGTATGTTTACTGAAAATTGATTTGAACATGAAATTTGGCAAATTTAAGTCTCTTTAAGTTATCTGGAAACTTTGATATTGAACTTATATGGAAAGTACTTTGTTTGAAATGAGAATTTGAGAAACATATTACTTTAAGAGGTTATTTGCTTAGAACCCTGTAGCTAACAGCAGTAGTTGTTTGCTATGGTACACCATGATCTGTGCCCCAACTAACAGGGGTGTTGCTAGCCCCATGTGGGCAGCCACTACACGTGGATCTATTTTGTTTCCGCAAGCAGAATGCTTTACGTCTTTAGTTATTTTCCCCGCAAGCTGTGTGCTCTGCATCTGTTTCAATTGGTTCTGCTTAGATGCTTTTAGTGTATTTTAAGAAATGATTTGCATAAGGCATGCTTCATACGTTATATTTTTTTTTAACATGGTCCTTTTTATTATGGGTTGGCATTACTTATTTACTGAGTGTCAAACTCACCCCTTTTGTTTTTAAAATTTTTTTCAGATAGTGTTGCAGACCTTAGTCCACTCTCAGCAGCTTACTAATAGTTGATACTCTGTTCATTTCTTTTAGTGAACCCGCAGTTGCTCATGTGGGTGCATTTTGTTCATATGAATGTAATCTATTTTTCTTTGAAAAATATTAAGCGTAGCTCCACTGAATCATAGATAGGGTATCCCTAATCTCCAGAAAATTTACTGAATGGTCTGGAACATCATCAAAAAATTGCTATTAGATGTATTGTATTAGCTGGCTGGTTTGTAGAAATATCGGGAGGTCTAAATTACAGAGGAGACTCTGCTAAAATTTCTACAAAAGTCACCTAAGGAATTTATGTGTTTCATTCAAAGATGATCTAAAAGTGTTATACAAGGTTTTATATATGAAATTAAGGCCTAGTGATGTTCTCTAAATTTTGAGTGGGATGTCAATCTTGATAGATTTATGTAAGGAGAACAGTTTGTTTCCTATGCTATCACACTTACATTCGAGGGGTGGGGCAATGTGCTAGTCCTTTTTGCTGAATTTGGCTAAAGAATAAAAAAAGTTGGAGTTAAAAGACAATTTCTGGTGGTATATATTTCTTGTGAATCATTTGTCCCCATGAAAAAATAAGCCTTATCATTGGTGGCTGTTTTCTTTTTGAATGCAAATCTTGAACAAGAGGCTTTGAAAATATAGAAATTGCATGTGATAGGCAAGAATTATATTCTGCACATGCTTTACAATTTTTGTTGAATAACGCCAAAACCTAATATATAGTGATTGTTATTGGTACATAGAATAGATAGCATCCTTTCTCTCAACTTACAAGTCATATATATAGTGCTGAATTAGTTAAAAAGGTTAAGCAATAAGCACCATTCCAATATTTTCAAGGGATTGTCCAGTCTACAAACAATAGGTAATATGAAAACTACACATGGCAAAAGTAAGTTTCATGAAAAAGTGCTAAGAAAAATTTCAATCACAATAATCTTCATGCAAATCATATGGTGGTCTAAAGAACACAAAAATTTGAACTATTCATAGAAAATTATTTAAGAAAAAGCATGTAAGTAAAAACAATAAAAATTATATTTTACTTCCCTACACTAAGATTTGATTATAAAATTAGTACACATTTTAAAATATAACAAATTATCCTTGAATACCAAACACCAAAGAATGCTCCGAGAAGTACTTTGTTATATTTTAAAGTTTATAAGTGTGTTTTGTTATCCTTTAAAATTCATATAAATTTTTTTAATCAAGCATTTGTTCATAAGGTAAAATATTTTTCTTTTACAAAAATAATTGATTGGGATGTTTCTGTTTGTTCTCCTTTGTTCTTTTTTGGGGCCAAAGATATGAATATTTATTCATTAAAAAATGACTCAATAACACATTGGCTCTAGTTGATTGATCATCAACAACATGAAATTAATTTGAGTTTACTTCCCCTACCCAATAAAGCATCCCTTCGTTGATATGATTACATCAACCAATACGTCATCATATTCCTTAACTTAGCTACATAATTTTTATCAACCTATATATGAAATTGCAATATATATGTAAAAAGCCTCTCTCACCTAATTTCATCAACCAATAAATGGTTAGGTTCAAGATTCAATTAACACACTCTAAGTAAATTCCATTGAAACATCATCAACGAATTGATACATAATCCCAAGTAATCTACTCTTCATTTATACTAATTGGATAAAGTTTCAAAACATATATTCATGAATGAAGAAATAAACCTAGATTCATTGATACTATACTGATAGCAATTGAAACCAAAGTTAATACAAAAACCAAAATTCAAATCAAACCAAAAGATAGAAAACAGATTCAACAAAAATAATGATAAAAGAAAATGGGGAAAAGAGGTATATGAAGGGAACCACTAAGTAGTGAATGATAAGGGGTCTCCTTAGTAGTTGGTTGCAACTCTCATGTCACTCAAGAAAGCTCTTGGGCAAACTATGGAAATTCGTCTTCCTACTCTGACATTTCCTACAATCTTACCATTCTTAAAGCTCTCGTGCAAGAACTCTAAAAGACTCCAAAAATCCCTTAGAAATAGTAATAATTCTCCCTCCTTCATCTGCTGTCCATGGGTTCTATTTATAGACGCTCAAATTTGGTCAAGTAAAACTCAACGTTTTGCTGAATTTCGCAATAGCACTACAGCACTAAAAGTCTGGTGCCACAATGCCAAGCTTGCTGGTTTGCTGCACAATGTTCTAGTGTCCCATAGTCATGGCTTAATCTTAGCACACCAGGGTACTCTGCTTGCTAAATTTTGTATCATAATGCTGCACCTTCTTCAAGACTTAGTTTCGAAAGATCCACCATGCAATTATTGATCAATTAACATACAAATAAAATAAAAAGAAATCAAATTAAGTCTACAAACATAAATTAAGCTAAAAACTTGCCAATTTATCACTAAAAACTAACCACTTGAAAACTAAAATGAACAACTTAGCTCAAATTTAACAAAATTTACCAAGTTTTATTTATAAAATCTTAAAATAAGCTAGATTTCTGCATGACAAGTCACATATAATGCAATAAAAACATGTATAAAATTGTCACTTATAGATTAACCATTTTAATACAACGTGGCAAGTGAAAAAGAAGAAAAACAATCTTAAGAACACAGTCAATTAAACAATAGATCAATGGGTCAAAACTAAACAAATCGGGGTTATAAATGAATCTGCTAAAGCTTAAAAATAGACCTAGATCTAAAATACATAAAATTACAACACAAAACAAATCGAGAACAAAGTTACTGGGGAACACAGTTAATTAGAATCCCTTTTGGGAAAAAGGCGATGTAGATCCCAACTCAAATTAGATCTCATAGGGGTTGGTTCAGTCTGTTCTCATATCTTAACAAGATGCACCTTTTGATTTTTAGAAGCAATATATATATAATATAAAACATTTTTTTGTCATTATATAATACAAAACATGTTAGAAAATGCATTTTTTGAATTTTTCTTTAAATAAATTAACTATATAAATTGATAAGAAAAATAATAATTTTAAGATTTTTTTATCATTTAATTCTTCTACAAAACTTAACAAAAACATGGTTTTTTTTCCCTTTCTAATTAAAAGAGCAATCTAGACTTCTAGTTATTACATGTAATGATTAATGAAGATAACGTGATAACAACATGTGCGAAAGGATATCTAAGCCATCAGTGAGTCTAAGGTACTCTTCATATTTAAATTACACAGTATCTTAGCTATCTTGACAATATATGTAAATTCTTCTCAAGTTAAAATATAATAAAAATATTTTCAAAAATAATATTGATTTGTTTTATTACCTTATTAAAAATAATCTTTCATAAAATTGTTTTATTGCTATTTATTTTATTTTGAAAAATATAAATTTAATTAATTTTGAATTTAGAAAATTTGCTTTTTTTTATTAATCAAATACATATGTAATACTTATTATATTATATAAATGATAAATGTAAAGATATTTTGATAAAAATAAATATAATTATAACTCAACTTTTATTATAAAAACTGCTAATGTAACACATTTTTTAAAGAAAAAATATAAAATTTTAAAATAAAAAAAGTTCATATAACTTAGACATTATATGTATATGTGTGTGTGTGTGTGTGTGTGTGTTTATATATGTATATCTATGATTAACCTTTTTTCAATCTAGGTCGTGACTTGACTTCCCTGTTACTTCTACACTTTTCACCATAACTCAGTTTGTACATCAATCATATTGATTAAATTGAAATCTTCAAATTTTGGTTACATTAATCTCTTGAAGAAGGTTCTTCATTACAAAAATGTTGTAATATAAAAATCAAAATTTACTATAGTAATAGAATAATTTTTTCATGGTATGATTTTTATATTTTTAAAAAGAAATTATATGTAGGTGACAAAATTGAGAGGAATCAATAGTCATGTATTTATGCATAAAATATACGATATATAATATATAAGGGGATTAAATTGAAAATTAATTCTAGTCATGAATTTTCTTTTTTTTTTTTTAAATTTTATCTTTAAATATAATTCGAATTCAAATCTTTTAATTATGGAGACAACACTAATACTAATACCATCAAGCCTCACTTGTAATATTCAGTTCTTTGAAAATGAGAGAAAACGTGAAAAACATAACATATGATTTTTTCATTAACATACAAAATTCATTGGATACAAAAGTAAGTCCCTCAAAAGGGCTTAATTAAGGTCCCAAAAAATTTGGGAAGTATTCTAGACTCCTAAAAATGAGAATCCCAGGCTCAGACGGAAAGAAAAACGGATCTAGAATGAAAAAATGAAATGTAACGAAAGAATGACGAAACGTAAGGGTATTTTTGTCATTTTGAGAAAATTTTAGAATTCTCATAGGAAGGCTTTTTAAATGAAATTTTTGAGTTATACGAGGTTCTCAGAGGCTCTGAAAACCATGGGAAGCCGTAGGACAGTTAAAACCCTAACGGTGGACGTTATCTAACGTTGGTTGATCTAAATTTTGACTAATTCGTTCGAGAAGGTTTTAGCTTCAATTAGAGTGATTCCAAAGGAATTTTATTTAATTGGGAACCTAAATTTTATGATGGAAAAGATGGTTTTAAAAAATGAGTTAAAATGAGCCTAAACGAAGCAAACAGGCTCGTAGTGCAAAATGGTTATTTTGAAAAATTGTAAAAGAGGCTTCTTAAATAAGATTATATCTCATCACCTTCTCCAAGCTTCCATTTGCAGAAAAATGGGCAGCAATGGCATGACATTAAGAGGGGAGAGAGAAGAAGTTTAAGCTTCCATTTAGGTAAGTAAACGGCCTCGTTTCATCCTACGCCAGTTAGGAAAGTTGTTCCTCTCTCTAAGAGCTCTCTAATGGTGGTTTTCTTTTCTTAAGAACTTGAAGATTCAGGTCTTACCTAAACCAAAAAGGAACTTTTTTCAAGAAATCACTCAGTGGAAAGTAATATGTGCGAAGAGAGCTTCGTTTTAAGGTAAAACTTCACTTGAAACACTTGCAAAATCTTATGTTTCCAAGCCATTTAAACTTAGGTCTAGAGAGAGAAAGTGAGGAGGAGAGTTTTTCTTTATGTATTCTTGATGGAACCAAAGGTTATGGAGTGTGAGGATTAAGAATATAAAACTAGAATTGAAAAGGGAGCTTTAGAATGCAAGTTGTGGAATTTAGGGATTTGGTTGCATTTAGGTTATGATAAAACTTCCTAGTAGTAATTTATGTTGTCTAAGAGTATATATGAGTTCCTAAGATACCAAGAGAGCCTCTCATATGCTTCTCCCATTAAAGAAATTAAAACAACTCCATTGGTGCCATATGGAAGCATAGCCTCAGCCAAGGAGGGTTCATGCACTTAGGGAGTGTTTTAATTCCTTCCAAGCTTAGTTTTGCATCATGTATGATGGGAAAGTATGAAAGGAAGCCTTGAAAAAATTTTAGAAACCATAGATAGTGAGATGGTATCATAGGTTCCATATTATGGCTTAAAGAAGCAACACCTAGCTAGGTTCCTTAATTTGATTGTGTGATGACTCCAAGAGGCTTAAAAGGAGTCAAGAATCATAAAAAAATGGAAAGAATGGAGCCAAGATGATGTTTTCTTAAGGTTGGTTCATTAAGTGCATTATGGAACCATAAAAGAGTCTTATGAGTTACCTAGCTTTTCTAATGAATATATGGCCTTAGAATTTAATTCAAGAGTATAATTAACTTTCATGTCATGTGCCTAGGTTAAGAAAAATGATCTCCACCTCTTTGGGTGTGTGAGGTCAAGAGAAAGGACTCAAGACTTAAGAAAAAAGTGTGCAAATGCAAGCAAGGTAGCTCTCTCCACCTTCTCTCATGCATGATTGTATACTTACATTGTCTGTGAATGTGTGTATATATGTTTTAAGCTATGAAAAGTAATTTAGTATGGGCTTTTATTCCATGGTACCATGATGATGTTTTATGCATTCAAGTGATGTTTTATATGCTTGCTTTGGTTTGTTTGAGTGTGGAGAAGCCAAGAACCTTCTAACCATGGTGAGGATGAGCTAAGAATTCTAGAACTTGGTTGAGACAAGGTAAAGAGTCTTCTAAAAGTGAGATTGACTTCCAAGAGTAAGGTTGAGTAAAAAATCTCTTAAAGAAAGTGGGTGAGGCAAGTCCAAAATCCATAAGTGAATGGATGAGGCTAATCCACTCACTTGACAAGCCTATGTATGCTATGTATGATTTGTTCAAATGCTAAGAATGTTTCTTGAATGGTCACACATTTCAATACGCCTGTGCATGCATTTTCAAGACTTGCATTACATACTTTATGCGTGATTGAAAGGGAAATGAGCTATTGGGATTCTTTGAATCTCACCTCCTCCTCTCCAATGTCTTAACATGCTAGGTGGACCAAGAGAACAAGGAAATGAGAGTCAACAACTTGAAAGATGAAAGTATGACATCAAAGTGCATGGATTTTGTTTCTTTAAGGCCATATGAGTGGAAAATGTTGCAATCTATTGTTATATATATCCTATGATGTTATGAACATGTATAATTATGCTAATGTATCATGTACAAATGAGATTTAAGGTTATATGTATAGAAATGTGCATTTTGGACATGAAATGGCTAGACTAGCTTTATGGAAATGTGTGTATGGCATGGGGTGAAAGTGTGAGTCTCCAAATTCTAGGTTTGTGCACCTTTGAGAAAAGTTTAAAATGACATTTTGGTGCAATCCCACGTGCTCAAGTGGCCACACAAGCTTAGGAAGCAAATTTGGACAGCTTGATAATTGTAAAGACCATGAAAATGACCAACTCGGAACCCTATGGAACAAACTGATCAAATGGATGAATTTTCTCATGAAATTTTACATACGTGTAGGGCTCATTGAGAGTTTTTTGGGAAGCTAAAGTGCAGAAAAATCAGAGCTTGACAGAATTAATTATGAATTTTCAAAGTTGGAAAATTTTCTAGTTTTAGTTTAGTGTACTGTTCATATGGTCAGTTTTGTATTATGTGTCATCTAATAGTCGAATGATGTCCAATGCTTGTGAAATTTTACAGAAATAAACTAGAGGTTACAAGCTTTCTTTGTCACCAAGATCACCTCATTTGGAGATCTAAGGAAAGAGTTATGAAAATTTAAAGTTTCATGTCAGTAACAGTAATGCCACTGGACCTCCAATACTGTTCCATCATAATTCAATTCCTAGATGGTCTTGGCATGGTCTAGATATATTTTTACTTAAAGTTAACATCTGTAGCTTCTCAGATTGACTAAGGTTGCATAATTTGGATTTTTGTAGAATTAGTTATGAATTTTCAAAGTTTATGACAGTAAGTTGTGACAGTAGCTCAGGCAGCTGTGACCTTGAGTACTTTTCAAATGTCAAAGTCTTCTACTTGGTGTTTGATGACCTAGACATATTTTTATCATAAAGTATACATTTTTAGCTTTCCATAATCATAAAGAATGCATGATTTTGATTTTTCAAAGTATGTGATAAAAAAGGAAAAATTTTAGCCGAGGCTACCTTATGGAATTTTGTGTGTCTCTTGCCTTGCAAGAGTTCTAGGCCACTTTTGGGGATGGATTTAAGTTGTATCTATGTAATTAAATATGAGAATGTGATACATGAGCTCACATAGTCCATGGAACATCGAATGAAAATTTTATGCATAGTGCAATGCAAATTTATTCACTTTTAAATGCAATTTCTTGCCTCCTTTGTGAGATACATGGCATAAGGCATGAGATTAGCATAAGATAAGTTGGAAATTCATGGTGTTACATCACTGGTTATCAAATTATTAACTTATTAATACTGGTTAGATTACCATGTGTGTTTGTCTCTCTCTGTATGTATATACATATATATAACTAATATTAACTTAATCACATTCAATTGTTCTTTAGTACCTTGCTTTCTCTTATCATGTTACAACATAGATGTAAGTATATATATATATTGCACAAATAATACAGTTATGAATAGAATCTATTGCCACAAAGATTTGTCATTGAAATAATGTCTAAGAACTATAATTATGCACATCAATCTAAATCTAGCCAACAATTAAGGTGATAGGAAATTAAATTAAACTTAAGATATAAAAATTAACAAAATAAAGGAGAGATATTATTCTAGATTAAATTGAAAAGTAAATAGCTTGGGATTATGACTCTCCTTAACATTTCATATGTAATTAATTTCCTTTCTTCACCTTACTCGTAATGTTAATTTTTGCTAATCAAGGTATCTAATTTACCTACAATTATTTTCCAAATTACCTATAAACATTCTCTTAACCTATCCATAATTCTTTATGCAATTGATTGAGAGACCTAATCAAGAATAAGTCTTAATGTATCTATGTGAGTCCAATAGGTATATTCATATTCTAAGGGTGAATCATCTCACTCAACATTGCAAGTTTCATGAACTCACATTACCTAATCCATAGTCTAGTTTTAAAATCCCTTACCAAGTACATTTAGGTTTCCTAAATCATCTAATAGTTTGCACATACTTAGAAGCATGAAGTACAAGAATTGAATAAATAAATCACTTCATTACTTTCAAATAAATTGAGTAATTACAATGTATTATAAGGTAGAGTTCATTACAATCCCAAATCAACAAGTTTAGCACACAGCCATAAGAAACAACAACACTAAGAACATAGTATAACCCAAATTGGCAAAGAAATATAAGAAAAAAAAGAGAAGAAGATAAAAATTAATTTAATTGGTGAATCATCAACTCAATCATCTCCCATGGCAAATGGAACTTTAAACCCTTCCTTTTGCTCCCTAAAAACCTTAGAGTGGTGGCCTTTTGGAGAATCCTTGATAAACCGATGATAAAAATTAGCATGACTAAGGAAAGTCCAGACTCCCTTAACTTAGTGGGTGGTGGAAGTTACTCAGTTACTGCAGTTTTGGTAGGATCCACTTCCAAACCATGTTTAGACACTTTGTGACCCAAAACAATTTCCTTAGTGACAATGAAATGGAATTTTTCCTAATTCCACACAAAATTCGTTTCTTTACATCTTTTTAGAGCATGCACCAAATTGGCAAAACAAGCTTCAAATGATTTTCCAAAGACAGAGAAATCATCCATAAAGACTTCCATTGTATGTCCAATGAAGCCAGCAAAAATTGACATCATAAAGCATTGAGAAGTGACAAGAGCATTACATAACCCAAAAGGAATCTTTTAGAATATAAAGGTACCATAAAGGCAAGTAAATGTTGTCTTTTCTTGATCTTTTGGGGTGATTGCTATTTGATTGTATCTTAAGTATCCATTCAGGAAACAGAAATATTTCTTTCCTACCAAACAATCAAGCATCTAGTCAATGAATGGGAGAGGAAAGTGATCTTTACGTGTTGCAACATTTAACTTCCTATGATTTATGCAAATATGCCGCCCAATCACAGTTCTAGTGAAGATAAACTCATTCTAATCATTGTTCACCACTGTCATTCCTCCGTTTTTAGGTACACACTATACTGGGCTGACCCAACTATAATAAAAAATAAAGTATATGATCCTTGCATCTAACCACTTAAGTATCTCCTTCTTAACTACTTCTTTCATGCTTAAGTTTAGCCTCTTTTGCCCCTCTATGGACTTTTTATGCTCATCTTCTAATAGAATCTTGTACATTACTATTGCTGGACTAATACCTTTTATGTCCACAATTATCCAACCTATAGTAATCTTATGAACCTTAAGCACATCAATCTACCTTCACTCTTACTCCTCATTTAAAGAAGTAGAAATGATAACCAATAGAGAAATATCCGTCCCAAGATAAGTGTACTTCGAATGAGAAGGAAATGGTTTTAACTTCAACTTTGGAGATTCTTCAATAGATGGTTTCATTAATGGAGCCACTCTAGACTCCAACTCCAATGGTTCAAATTACCTTGAAGAACTTGACCATCAGGAATTTTCATGTAGCATCATCTTATATTCCTCAATCTCATCTTGTTCATTAATGCCCATCTTACATAGTAATACTTCAAGTGACTCTTTCTCTATGTATATGTCTGGCATTTCTTGAATGCATTCTGCATAAATCTCAACCCTAAAATAATAATCTATATGATCAAAGAATTTCATGGCTTATTCATATTAAAAAGAATCTCTTCATCCCCTACTCTTAACTTGATCTCACCCATCTTTACAAAAATGAGAGCTCGAGTTGTTGCCAATAAAGGTCTACCCAACAGGAGAGGTAGCTTCCTATCAACCGGAATGTCCAAGATGATAAAACCAACTAGAAAAATAAACTTGTCTATGTAATACCATAATTACATAGGACTCAACTCATGGCAAAATTGGCATATAACATTCATTTGCATGGAAAATGAATTTGGTAAGCTCACATGGTCTATAAAGCCAAAAATTAATTTATTGAGCTTTTAATGACATAATTAACCATTACTAAAAGTGTGATTTCCATGCAAATGAGTGTTATATGCCAATTTTGCTATGAGTTGAGTCCTATGTAGTTATGGTATTACATTTATTAGTATCAAAGTAAAGGTTCAGGTACTTTAGGGTAGGTTATAGCTTGAGAATGTGAGATTGCCAGTTATGTATATGGATGAATTGAGTGATAACTGTGGCTTGTGTTCATGCTTTATGCTAAAATGAGATTGATTTGTTTCAAATAAGATGGTGAACACTAGGAGAGGTAGGCCTACTAGAGAGGTTTGAACAGAGTTAGAGACTAGTGATTAGATGGCTAGAGCCTTACAAGCTATTATGGCTCACCTAGATCAACAGCAAGCCATGATTATATAGTTACATGAATGACTTGCCCAGAGAGATGGTGAGAGGCCTACTCCTTTTTAGCCATAGTATTCAGATACTCCTGAGCATTCAGGAGTGACTCCCTTAGGCCCATAACCACAAATCTAGCAGATGCCTTAGACTCCACCAACTCAAATGCCTCTTGGCCCTGAACAGTCTTCTGCTAGGCAAATCATAGCCTAGTTTAGGAAATTTGGGCCTCCCACCTTTGATGGTAAGTTGAGTACAGAGAAAGCAAAGGCCTGGATTATGCAACTAGAAAAGATATTGAGGGTGATGCAGTGCACATATGAGCAAAAGGCCGTGATGGCCATATTCCAGTTAGAGAATGAAGCAGACTATTAGTGGAGAAGCACTGAATTGATAATTAAATTAAAGAACCTCTCAATCAATTGGGAAACATTCTTATAGGCATTCTATGAGTAGTACTTTCCTAGTTCTATTAGGATAAGAAGGAGACAAAGTTCGTCCTTCTGAGACAGATGGAAGGGATGTCAGTTGATCAATACGTGGTGAAATTTTTGGAGCTCTCTAGATATTTCTCCTATTTGCAAAAATATGATAATGAGAGGTGGAGAGCAGATAAATTAGAGAAAGGGTTGTTACTTGAGATCAAAGATAGAGTGGTGCCCTAGAGATTCAGGGACTTCAATGCCCTAATTGAAGTTTACAGAGTGATAAAAGCGAATTTGAAAACTATGCATGTAGTCCCTAGTGCTAGGCCCCTCTTCCCTAAGAACAAAAGGCCATATGACAAGTTACCAGCCACCAGTAGCAGTAAAAGAGGTGGTAGAGGTTAGTGGAACAAAAGAGAAAAAGGCAGAAGAAACTAGCTCAGTCTAGCAGAGCTAGTTCCACTTTAACAAATTGCACCCAGTATGGTAGAAATCATAGAGATAGACTATGTCATACAAGCCAGAACGTGTGCTTCAGGTGTAATAGACCAGGACACATAGCCAGAGATTGAACACAGTAAAAGGAGATAGCTCCTACACCCAGACCTCTAACCTAGGGTAGAGTCTTCGCCCTGACATAACAAGAGGCTAGCAGATCCCTGAATCTAATTCAAGATACTATTAAGATTAATGATTGTACTATAATTGCATTGTTTGATTTGAGTGCTAGTCATTCTTTTATATCCTATGATTATGCTAGAAAGTTAGGTTTGAGTATGTGTACCCCTATGATTTTCTTGTATCTACCCCTATAAAAAACTGAGCTATCACTTCCCATGCATGTTTGAATTATATGATCTAGTTCAATCACTGTTTCACCATACTTGACCTTATATGTATGCTTTTGATTGACATTGACCTGATTATTGGAATGATCTTGATGTCTGCCAACAATGCTATGCCTTTGATTAACATTGCCCTAATTCTTAGAATGAACTAGATGTCTGCCAAAAATGCCATACTTGATTGTTATAATAGGTGTATTACTATACTTGAATGTGGAACTATGCCTAGTTTCAAGATTAGGTTAGTTTTTATGACCACCTCCTAAGTTGAGAGATCTTTAAAGCATGGTTGTCAAGGGTTCTTAGTTTTCTTTTTAGTAAAAGGTGAAGTAAAAGAGGGTATAGTTGCGATACCTGCTGTTAGAGAGTTTCTATAGGTATTCTCTAAGAAAATTAGTAGACTACCCCCTGATAGAGAAGTAGAGTTTGCCATAAATCTTGTGCTTGGTGCAGGTCTAGTGTCTCAGGCCCTGTATAAGATGGCCCCTAGCGAGTTAGCAGAGTTAAAGAAATAGATAGAAGAGCTTTTAGAGAAAGGTTTTGTTAGACCTAGTGTTTCATTGTGGGGAGCCCCATCCTATTTGTTAAAAAGAAGGATATGAGCTTTAGGTTGTGTATAGATTATAGGGAGCTTAATAAAATCACAATCAAGAACAAGTATCCCCTTCCCAGGATAAATGACCTCCTATATTAACTAGTAGGAGTGTTTGTGTTCTCTAAAATTAATCTCAGGTCAGGGTACCATTAGCTTAGGATTAAGGCTAAAAATATCCTTAAAACAGCTTTCAGGACAAGGTATAAGCACTATGAGTTTCTAGTTATATCCTTCGAGTTGACAAATGCACCTGCTGTATTTATGGATTATATGAATAGAATGTTTAGGCTCTACTAAGATAAGTTTGTAGTTGTCTTTATAGTTGATATTCTCATTTTTTCTAAGAGCATAGAAGAGCATGAACAACATTTGAGATTAGCCTTAGAAACCCTAAGAGAAAAGCAACTGTATGTTAAGTTTAGTAAATGTGAGTTTTGACTCACTGAGGTGAAATTTTTTAGCCATGTGATCTCATAGGCAAGGGTTGCAGTAGGTTCCCATAAGGTAGAAGGAGTACTTTAGTGGGAAAGACCTAGGATAATGACAAAGATCAGGAGCTTCCTAGGTTTAGTAGGTTATTATGGGAGGTTTATTTAAGGCTTTATTAGATAGTTATGCCACTGACTAGGTTTACTAGAAAGAATGCATCATTTGCGTGGGATGAGAAATGTGAGCAGAACTTTCAGAAATTGAAGCATAGGTTGACCACGGGCCCAGTTCTAGTGATTCTTGACCCTAAAGAGACTTTTGTAGTCTACAGCGATACTTCTAAGAAAGAGTTAGGATATGTGCTTATGCAAGGGGTAGAGCGGTAGCTTATGCTTCTAGATATTGAAACCATATGAAGAAAACTATCCTACTCATGATTTAGAGTTAGCAGCAGTGGTGTTTGCTCTTAAGATATGAAGACACTACCTGTATAGTACAACCATAGAGTTATATAGTGACCATAAAAGCCTTAAGTATCTATTTGAGCAGAAAGAATTGAACATGAGGTAGAGGATATGGTTAGAGTTCCTAAAAGACTATGACTTCACTTTAAAATACCATCAAGGTAAGGCTAATGTAGTTGTAGATGCATGAAGTAGGAAACTTATACACATGGCCTATATGATATTGAGAGAGCAAGAACTCACTGAGAGATTCAGGGATATGAATCACTTATGTTAGGTATATTCTGGGAAGTTTCTAATTAGTGAAACCCAAATAGAGAGTGACTTAAGAAACCAAATAAGAGAAGCCTAGTAAGAGGATGAATATGTGAGGAAAATTATAGCCTAGATGTTCCAGGGTAGCGTGTTAGATTTTAATCTATCTGAGGATGGGATAGTAAGGTACAGGAATAGGCTAATGTGCCTAGAAATTCAAAAGTGAGGGAAAAGATATTAGAAGAGGCACACAAAAGTAAATATACCATTTATCCAGGCAATAACAAAATGTATCAAGACTTGAAGAAAATGTTTTGGTGGCTTGGGATGAAAACAAATATAGCTGAGTATGTCTCACAATGTTTAGTATGTCAAAGAATCAAAATAGAACACTAGAAGCTAGCTATATTACTTCAGCCCCTAGATATCCTGGAGTGGAAATAGGATAGTATAACTATGGAATTTGTTACGAGTTTACCTAGAACATCATCAGGGCATGATGCTATATGGGTGATAATGGATAGATTAACCAAGTCAGCTCATTTTTTAGCAATGAAAGCCACTTACAACCTAGATAAGTTAGCCTAGTTGTACACAAAAGAAATAGTGAGACTACATGGTGTCCTTAGGAGCATAGTTGTAGATGCATGAAGTAGGAAACTTATACACATGGCCTATATGATATTGAGAGAGCAAGAACTCACTGAGAGATTCAGGGATATGAATCACTTATGTTAAGTATATTCTAGGAAGTTTCTAATTAGTGAAACCTAAATAGAGAGTGACTTAAGAGACCAAATAAGAGAAGCCTAGTAAGAGGATGAATATGTGAGGAAAATTATAGCCTAGATGTTCCAGGGTAGCGTGTTAGATTTTAATCTATCTGAGGATGGGATAGTGAGGTACAGGAATAGGCTAATGTGCCTAGAAATTCAAAAGTGAGGGAAAAGATATTAGAAGAGGCACACAAAAGTAAATATACCATTTATCCAGGCAATAACAAAATGTATCAAGACTTGAAGAAAATGTTTTGGTGGCTTGGGATGAAAACAAATATAGTTGAGTATGTCTCACAATGTTTAGTATGTTAAAGAATCAAAATAGAACACTAGAAGCTAGCTATATTACTTCAATCCCTAGATATCCTGGAGTGGAAATGGGATAGTATAGCTATGGAATTTGTTACGAGTTTTCCTAGAACATCATCAGGGCATGATGCTATATGGGTGATAATGGATAGATTAACCAAGTCAGCTCATTTTTTAGCAATGAAAGCCACTTACACCCTAGATAAGTTAGCCTAGTTGTACACAAAAGAAATAGTGAGACTACATGGTGTCTTTAGGAGCATAGTATCTGGTAGAAATCCCAAATTTACCTCAAACTTCTGGAGATCATTAAAGGATGCCCTAGGAACCAGATTGAGATCCAGTACAGCTTATCACCCTCAGACAGATGGTCAAATAGAAAAAACTATCTAAACCATAAAAGACTTGTTGAGGGCTTGTGTTTTAGAACTAAAGCATAACTAGGATACCTATTTGCCTCTAGTAGAGTTTGCCGACAATAATAGTTATTAGTCTAGTATTTAGATGGCACTGTATGAGACATTATATGGGAGGAAGTGTAGGTCCCTAGTATGTTAGGTTGAGCTTGGAGAGAAGAGCCTTATAGGCCTAGAATTAGTGGGCTAAACCTTACAACAAATAGAAACAATCAAAAAGAAATTTCTAATGGCACATAGTAGATAAAAGAATTATGTAGATAAAAGGAAAAAGCAATTAGAGTTTGAAGTTGGAGACCATGTGTTTATCAGAATGTCTCCAGTTACAGGGATAGATAGGTCTATTAAGAGTAGAAAGCTTAGTCTAAAATACATAGGTCTATTCCAAATTCTAGATAAAGTTAGACCTATGGCTTACCAACTTGTCTTTCCCTTAAATTTGAGCCAAGTACACAATGTCTTCCATGTATCCTAACTCAAAAAGTACTAACCAGACCCTTCATATGTCATAGAATATGAGAATATATAATTCTAGGACAATTTATCTTATATAGTATCACCAAATCGAATAGTAGATGTTAAGCTAAAGTAGTTAAGAAACAAGACAATACCATTAGTGAAAGTGGTTAGGAAGAGGCTATCTCCTAAGGAAACTACCTGGGAGGTGAAAGAGGAGATGAGAAAGAAGTATCTAGAACTATTTCCATGAGGTATATATTTAAATTTTGAGGACAAAATTTTATTTAAGAGGGGGAGAAATGTAACATCCATTGTTTTAAAAGCCATAAACTAAGCGGATTCCTAAAAGAAGTCCTCTAAATTAAATGATTAGAAGCCTAATAAAATTAGCAATAATCTAAACATCTAAAAATGAGGTTATGAGGCTTAAGATACCTATAAACCAGAGCCAAAATAGCTAAACAAAAATTGATGAAAATGAAGTGGCATTTTTTATAATTTTGAGCAACTTTTAGAAAACTGAAAGGAGATATCTTTAAATGAAAAAAATTAAGTTTCCTGGGGTTCTTAGAGGCCTTAAAAATCATAAGAATTTCTAGAATGATTAAAACCCCTTTGGTTTACATTTTAGAGTGATAGTTGATGGAAACTTTAACCGATTTGTTTAGGAAGGTTTTTAATCCAATTTGGATGAAACCAAAGACATTTTCTGAATTAGAAGGAAAAGGAGTTAAAATGAGACTAAATGGAAAGAACTAAAAAAATGGGCAAAATAAGAATTTTGAAAAAGTCTTAAATGAACCCCTAGCTTCTTATATAGCATGCCTTACTTCTTCCTTTCCTCATGACTGTCTTTCATATGCTCCAAAATAGAACCCAAGGCTTCTTGAAGTGGCGCACCAAGAGGGAGAAGAAGGGAAAAGAAAACCTAAGGAAAAAGGTAAGAAATTTCATAGTTTTCATGCTTCCTCCTTCACTAACCTTGTTCTCCTTTTTCTCCTCTCTTTTCCTATAGTTTTGATGATGGATTTGAAGATGATTCATGGTTAGTTCAGTGAGAGGTGGAGAGAAATTGAAGGAGAGACAAGAAGCAAGTGAAAGTGCTCTTGGAAAAGCTTGAAATCAAGGTAACTTCCATGGCTTTCTTTGCTTCTTCTTCCTTGTTCTTCATGGGTGAAATTTTGATAAACCCTAGACCACCAAAGGGGGGATATTTTTGGCCTTAGCAAGGAAGAAACAAGGGTTTTAAAGAATGAGAAACAAGAATATGCAATTAGATTTAAAAGAAAAGCTTTAGAATTCAAGTTGTGTAACTTAGAGTTTTTGTTGCACCTAGCCATTCTTGAAGCTTTCTAAGGATAGTCTAGCCTATGCAAGAGTATGTATGAGTTCTTAAGACATCTAGAAAGCTTCATAAGTGTCAATTGCCTAAGAAAAATCAAGCAAACTCCATGGGTCCATTATATTGCTCATGTCTCAACCAAGGCTAGAAGTAGCACCTAGGGAGAGTTTTAATTAATTCTAAGGATGGAAATGATCTATATATGATTAATAAATATCAAGAGAAGTATTGGTTTAAATTTAGAAATCATGGTTTTTGAGATGGAGGTTTAGGTTCCTTTTTAAGAATAAAGAAGCAATTTGAGTTTAAGCTCCTTGAATTGAATTTGTGATGACTCCAAAGAGTCTAAATAGAGTTAATAGACTTAGATTGAATGAGAAATTAGAGTCAAGATCATGAATTCTAGGGGTTACTTCATTATACACTTATATGGAACCATAACCATGTCTTAGGATAAAGTAAGCTTACATAGAGTTTGTGTGAAGTTAGAATTTGCTTCAATTATATAACTGTATCTCATTTGGTGTGCTTAAGTCAATGAATCAAGCCCCACTTAGTAGTGTGTGAGGCAGAGAAGGGGAAAGGAAAGACTAAGGAAGGAAGTTATGATTCTTGAGTCAAGGTAGCTCTTTAACCTTTCTTACATGCATGTCTTGGATGCTTGAATGTCATTGGATGCTTGTATATATGTTTGAGCCATGAGATATGCTTTTAGCTATTCATGAAATGTTATAGTACCATTATGTTTCTTTACACATGTTTTTGAATGCAAGATGGCTTGAATGGGTGAGGTTATACTAAAAGTCTCTTAGAATGGGTGAGGAGATGCTTAAAGTCCCTAAGAATGGGTGAGACAAAGCCAAAAATCTCAAGAAGAAGTGAGCCTAAGTCAAAATTCTCTAAAAATGGGTGAGGCAAATCTAAAAGTCCCAAGAAATTAGGTGAGGATAGACCAAAAAACTCTTAGAGCCTTGATGAATACTAGTTTTATATATATGAATCCTCCTAATTTAGGCATTTTAATAATTAAATATGGCTTAATGGATTTAATTGAATTGAATTGGATTTTATTAGTCATTATTGCCTTTTAGGAATTTATTTGCAAACTTTTGGAATTTTAATGCATAAGTCCTTTTAAATGAATTTTTGTGAATATTCCTACTTAATTTTCTCCATTATTTTTGTGTAGATTTGGGCAAATTAAATTTAAAAGTAGAAGAAAAATATGAAGAGGTAGGATCCACGTTTTATGTTCATTAAAACACCACTCCATCATCCATGCATTCATTCCACTCCTTATTCTCTCCATTCTCTTACGTCCAGCCACTCTCACAGATTGCATACAAGGCTACACGTTAAAGGGCATGCACTACATTCTCCATTATCACATGTCTAGCAGCTCCAAACATAACACATTCACTCACTTCTTAGGTTTCATGCACGTAGAAACACACTCACACAAACACGATGCTATAACTTCTCTCACGTCCCAGTTATCCACGCTACACACTTCACTCATCACCATGGCTTCAACATAAACACACACCAGGGAGTTAAGAACACACACATCCATGCAGCACCAGCATCAGAACACACCATCAGTTCACTCACACATACATGCAGAAGAGAAACAAAGGAAGCTACAGGAATGAAAAGATACACATGGAAAGGATACATGAAGCCACGAGCTAAAGGAAGAGTTACAGGTTAGTGAAGAGAAGGAAGGCTCTTGCAAGAGACTTGAACAGAGGTAGAACATGATTTGAGAGATGAAAGTGAAGCTACAAAAAGGGAGTTGATTTAAATGGAGGGCTGAGCACATGAAAATAAATGAAGGAAGCATGTGATTTAATCAGAGATTTAGGTAAGCTTTAGGGATGTCAGCATTCATTAATCATTCACGCATTATCATCCACCATCCATTCATTCACGGGTCAATGAACCATCTCATCCATCCATCTCACTAATTCAATCCACCATCCAGAAACATGTGAAAGAGCAAGGAGGAAGGCTCATGATTCATGAATACACTCAAGCATCCATTCAAAATCATTGAAAAAAACGGATTCATTCATTCATGCATTCCCTTCATTTATCTATCTCCATTCCATTTGGCCATAGCTTATCTTCCATTCCATTCCTCTATCATCCTCTATTTTATGAAACTCTAATCTCCTTCTATGACTAGCTTGGATGAGGACTATGTTTGAAGCTTGAATCTAAGAGATTAGCAAGGGAATTTTGGGCTAAAAATTCTTATTTTATTTTCTCTCTTTCTACATCAATTTTTATTATTTTATTTGCTTGGTTGAGCCTGCAATTGACTGAGATTGGTGTAGCTTATAATTAGTAGCTGGTTGGGCACTAATTAGGAGACTATTTGATGTTTGATTGATTGATATTAGTGCTAGATTTTTCATTTTCCTTTAATTTCCTATGTATGCAGTCAAGATATTTGATAAAATACATAAGTGAAATAATGTGTTTAATTATTTGATTTAAGAATTTCTTAGAGTTCAATTGGTTAATTGAACATCCTAGAGTGTTAATTCAAAGGCTAATTAACTAATTAATCATTCAATTCAAGTGTTCATTGATCATAGTGACAAGAATTAATAATTTGATAAGGGGTAGATGTTTCAATTCAATATTAACTTGCTAATTTCTTGAATCTTAAGTGGTAATTCAAGATCACTTACCATGAACATAATTAGGGACTTTTAGACTAGAACTAATTACAGTTGAATTCGGATAAGGATAGGGGATACCAAAGGATGAATCCAATGCTAGTCACAAGTTCATTATTTGCTTTGTAACTCATGCATTTAGTTAGTAACTAGGAGCTTTATTTTAATTTTATTTTAGTTAGTTTAATTAGATTAAATCTTTCTTAATTAGGTAGCTTATAGAGTCATTTTACACTTAGAAAATCTCAATTAGATATTGAAATCCATTTCCAAGGAAGATGACCTAGGTTGTGCCACTAACTATAAATTTTAATTTAACATAGTTTTATTTTAGAGGTTGCATAACACAACTATCAAAATTTGGCACCGTTGCTAGGGAAATTGGATTCTCAATTGTTTGAAAAAGTTTTCTAAGTGTTTTAACTCTATTTTTGCTCTGTTTTTGTTCTATTTTAAGCTTGGTTTTTGGACATTTCGATGTTATGTAACAATGTTCTGCTCGTTGGAATTTTTGTTTAATGTGCGTAGAAAATTCTCAAACTTTGTTTTCTAAAGTTTTTGGGTGTTTTAAGCAAAAGTAATAGCAAATCTATTAGGTGCACCATTTTTTGACTAAATTCCAATGTTTAAGGCACTTTTTTTAATTTTTTAGTATTTTCTTGAATTTTCTAGGATTTTTATAATTTTTTTGGATTTATTTTCTTTATTTTTGTGAACTTCTTTTGTGTGATTGTTCTCTGTTTTAGAGTGTTTTTTATTGTTAGGAAGTTGTTAGCTTTACTTGATTTTAATTTTCTTGATTTAGAGTTAATTTTAGTTATAGTTTGTTAGTGATTTCTCTTGTACTTAAATTGATTAAACTTCTCATTTTCTTTACTTTAAATGGATCCATATTACATGTCTAATTAAGGTGTCTATGATTCTTGTGCAAATGATAGGATATCCGAAAGATGGATGAAGCTATATTAATGCTTCATGGCATCCTTGAGCAACAAAGACAAGAACAACCATACTAACAACCATACTACCAACCGTACCACCATCCCTTTGAAGTTCACCCTAATTACATTGAGCCATACCACAACTTCCATGTGCAAGAACTAGAATATTATCCCCATAACTATCATGAGGGATATATGCAATAAGAGCCTAATTGGGAACCAAGTTGGGAAGAAAGGATGAGGCAACAACTAGAAGCTTTTAATCTTCAACTCCAATAAGAGAACAAGCAGTTGCAACTTCAAAACCAACAGATGATGGATAACCTCATGAAGGATTCAGGAGCTCAAATGAATCAATCTACCACAAGTGCTACTGAATTGAAAGAAGAGCAAATTAGAAGATAATGTATAAAAGAGGAAGAGTCTTATTCATTGGGTAATATGTTTCCATCTTTTAATACTTTGCATTTTATTGGGACTGATTCTAATTTACATAATAGCACTATGACTACTAATGCATATGATGTTGTTGATCCTTAATTGCTTGAGGATGATGATGTAGATGAGGAAATTGTTGTTGAATCCCTTGATATGGTTGATAGTGGTAATGCATTGAACAAAAATAATACAATTGTTGATGTTCCTGAGTCCTTATGTACTGACACATTTGGTTTTTCTACATCTAGCTGTGACCACAGTGATGAATTCATTTCTGAACTAGTTGATAATAATCTTATTAAGTCTCAGGTAGTAGATAAGTGTGGGGGTGACTTTATATGTGATGATATGACTAATAAAATAGTGGATGTAGCATGTAATGAGGAAATAGATAGTACAATTGTCGAGCAACTTATTGTTGATGAATCAAACTCTACTTTGAAATGCTTATATGATGATTTGCATACATGTTCTATATGTGTTGAGATAGATGAGTTTCTAAGGTCTGATGATTCTATTAAATCCAAAGATTCATGTGTTTGGACTGAAACTATTGATGATATTGATTCTTTTCATCGTACTAGTATTGATATTGAAAGTCCTATTGATGTTTGTACTATTGTTGACATTAGTGAGAGACTAGATTCTATTAAGAATTGTTGTTTAGAATCTTGTGAGTCTACTGATGTCTCTTTAGTTAAAAAAGATATCATTTCTTTTCTTGAGAGTCCTGAATAGATTCATGAAGTTGGTAAGCTAGTTCCCAATAAAATATAGACTGTCCCAGCTGAGATGAAGCAATTCCCAGATACCTTAAAAGATTTTCACTTGAAAGATTGTAAGATGTTGCAATTTAATTTTTCTGTTGATGCAATGACTCTTACTAATGAGAGTCCAGTTGATTTTATTGGGTTTGAAAGATATTTAGAGAGTCAAATGTTTAAACTTGATTTTAGGTTCTTTTTCTTTAGTTTTGAATGTCCTAAATTTGATTTTTCTTCTTTTATTACTTCTGAACATGCTAAATCAAACTTTCCAAAACTACTACTAATGGTTAAGGAAGTCCATGCATCATCCCTGCATGATCAATCAAAATGTTTTAAAGTAGCTAGACTTAAACTTGTTGATCTTAGGAGAAATAAAGTTGTTTTAATTTTGGTTTTTGATACTTATGATTAGTTTATCTTTTATAGAGCCTTTTTTAGTTTAGGATGTAGTTATCTTTTCTTTTTTGCATTGTTGTTTATTTTGTTTCTATTTTGTAGGTAATAAATGGTTGCTAACCAGCTACATGGAAATCTAAGCCATTCCTTTGAGAGCTTTATATCATTTCATCTGGTTGTATACTTTTTCTTTCTACTCTTTATATTGTACTGTCTATCTGTTGATTAGATTTTGTGCTAGCATTAAGGACAATGCAATATTTAAGTGTGTGTGTGTGGGGGGCGGGGAGAGCCATTCCATTTCATCCTTTCTTTGTTTTGTTAACAAAAAAAAACTAAAATATTTTTAGAAAATTTTTGAAAAATAGTGTGATTTTTATAAATTTTCTGTGAAAATTGCAAGTTGAGATGATTATAGCTTGGATTTACTTTGACATGATAAGTGATGGATCTTGTGTTTTGATTCAAGTAAAGTGGCAATAAATTTGATTTCAATGAATTATTATGATAGCCATTTGCTAGTAAGGATCTGAGCCTTAATTGTTCATTTCTAGTGTATATTCACCTATCATTGTTTTACTCTAGAACTTGTCTTGAATCCTTGTTGAAACCACATTTGCATTTGCATGCATGAAAATGATAAGTCATTCATATCTCTTATAGCTAATTAGCCAAAAAGCCATCCATTACATGCATTCTATCCATTGTTTAGCCAATTTGGACCTTGTTTTGTTTTCTTGTTGAAACTATAGCCATGAAAAATGAAAATATTTTCTCACATTGTTTTAAGACACCTTATAGATTTCTAGAGCATTACATCTAATTAGGATAGATGAATATGTGCTTTACATCATTTAGGCCATTAAAGGTTGAAATGAAAAGAAATGAAGAGATAGAAAAGCAAAAGAAAAACAATGAATGAAAAATGAAAATAAAAAGAAAAAAAAGAAATATATACGAAAGAAAAAAAAAGAATGAAAATCAAAAGAAAGAAGTGTTTTGAATTTCATTTATACTACTTGGAAATAAGACCTTGAATTGCATACATTCTTCCCTATCCTAGATTTCCATTAATTGCTTTTGAAGTTTTACGGTATCCATTCATTGTTTGTTTTTCCCTTGTTCTTATATCCATTCATTTCATTTCCTAGCCCCATTACGACCTTGAATAAAGTCCTTTGATTTGTGCCTTGCATTTGACATAGGTGGTGAGTATTTAGAAGATAGACAAGCCTATGGTAGTGAGGTTTGGATAGGTGGAACTTGAGTGATACATATTGCCTTAAGCACTTGAGATTTAAGAGTAAATATTAACCTATGTGAGGGGCTATGCATTTCAATTCATTCTTTTCAAATGAATTGCAATGAGAATTTGATCTCTTGATGCAAGTGAAGTTAGCTTTGATTGTTACAATATTGAAAAGTTGTGATTAGTCTCCAACTTATAATTTTTACACTTCACTCTCCTTTTGCATTTTCACTCTCCATTTGTCATTCCACTAGCCTTTCATTGAATTTTGAGTTTTGCCCAAAAGTGCAAAGGTTTAATTATGGGGAAATTTGATAAATGCTAGTTTTATATGTATGAATCCTTCTAATTTAGGTATTTTAATAATTAAATATGGCTTAATGGATTTAATTGAATGAAATTTGATTTTATTAGCCATTATTGCATTTTAGGAATTTATTTGCAAACTTTTGGAATTTTAATGCATAAATCCTTTTAAATGAATTTTTGTGAATATTCCTACTTAATTTTCTCCATTGTTTTATGTAGATTTGGGCAAATTAAATTTAAAAGTGGAAGAAAAATATGAAGACGTAGGATCCACATTTTATGTTCATTAAAACACCACTCCATCATCCATTCATTCATTCCACTCCTTTTTCTCTCCATTGCCACTCTCACAAATTGCACACAAGGCTGCATGTTAAAGGGCATGCACTGCATTCTCCATTCTCACATGTCTAGCAACTCCAAACACAACACATTGACTCACTTCTTAGGTTTCATGCACATGGAAACACACTTACACACACATGGTGCTACAGCTTCTCTCACGTCCTAGTTATCCACGCTACACACTTCACTCATCACCATGGCTTCAACACAAACACACACTAAGGAGTTAAGAACACACACATCCATGTAGCACTAGCATCAGAACACACCACCAATTCACTCACACATACATGCAAAAGAGAAGTAAAGGAAGCTACGGGAATGAAAGATACATGTGGAAAGGATACATGAAGCCACAAGCTAGAGGAAGAGTTATGGGTTACTGAGGAGAAGGAAGGCTCTCACGTGAAACTTGAACAGAGACAAAATGTGATTTGAGAGTTGAGAGTGAAGCTACAAAAAGGGAGTTGATTTAAATGGAGGGCTGAGCATGTGAAAATAAATGAAGGAAGCATGTGATTTAATAAGAGATTTGGGCAAGCTCTAAGGATGTTAGCATTCATTAATCATTCATACATCATCACCCACCATCCATTCATTCACGGGTCAATGAACCATTTCATCCATCCATCTCACCCATTCAATCCACCATTTAAAAGCACATGAAAGAGGAAGGAGGAAGGAACGTGATTCATGAATACACTCGAGCATCCATTCAGAATCATTGAAAAAAATGCATTCATTCATGCATCCCTTTCATTCATCTATCTCCATTCCATTTGGTTATAACTTCTCTTCAATTTCATTCCTCCCTCATCCTCCATTCTATGAAACTCTAATCTCCTTCTGTGACTAGCTTGGATGAAGACCATGGTTGAAGCTTGAATCTAAGAGATTAGTTAGGGAATTTTGGGCTAAGAATTCCTATTTTATTTTCTCTCTCTTTACATCAATTTTTGTTCTTTTATTTGCTTTGTTGAGCCTGCAATTGACTGAGATTAGCGTAGTTTATAATTAGTGGCTAGTTGGGCACTAATTAGGAGACCATTTGATGTTTGATTGATTGATATTAGTGTTGGATTTTTTATTTTCCTTTAATTTTTCATGTATATAGTCAAGGTGTTTGATAAAATGTATAAGTAAAATTGTGTGCTTAATTGTTTAATTCAAGGATTCCCTAAAGTTCAATTGGTTAATTGAACATCCTAGGGTCTTAATTCATATGCTAATTGACCAATTAATCATTCAATTCAAGTGTTCATTGATCTTAATGACAAGAATTAATAATTTAATGAGGGGTTGATGTTTCAATTTAATATTGACTTGTTAGCTTCTTGAATCTTGAGTGGTAATTCAAGATCACTTGCCATGAACATAATTAGGGACTTTTAAACCAAAATCAATTACAATTGAATTAGGATAAGGATAATAGATACTAAGAGATAAATCCAATGCTAGTCAGAAGTCTATTATTTGCCTTGTAACTCATATATTTTGGTAGTAAATAGGAGCTTTATTTCAATTTAATTTTTGTTATTTTATTAGATTAAACCCGCCTTAATTAGGTAGCTTGTAGAGTCTTTTTACACTTAGAAAACTCAATTAAATATTAAAATCCATTTCCAAGGGAGATGACCTAAGTTGTGCTACTAACTATAAATTTTAACTCAACATAGTTTTATTGTGGAGGTTGCATGACACGACCATCAAGCCCATATTTGACAATGTATGAGTTTATATGAAATGAAAAAGTGCTTATGTATGCTTACAAGATGCTTTTAGTACATGCTTGCATTCTTTGATATGAAAATTGTCATATCCAGTTCTTCAAAAACGAGAGAAAACATGAGAAATGTAACATACGATTTTTTTGTAAACAAATGAAATTCACCAGATACAAAAGCAAGTCCCCTGAAAATGACTTAGTTAAGGTCCCAAAAAATTTGGGAAGCATTCTAGACTCCTAAAAATGAGAAGCCCAAGCTCAGATGAAAAGAAAAACGAAGCTAGAGTGAAGAAACGAATATGAACGAAAAGTTAGAGAAACGTAAGGGCATTTTTGTCATTTTAAGCAAATTTTAGAATTCTCATAAGAGGGCTTTTTAAATGAAATTTTTGATTTTTTCAAGGTTCTCAGAGGCACTGAAAACCATAGGAAGCCCCAGGACAGCTAAAGCCCCTCCGGTAGATGTTTTCCAATGTCAATGTACCCGAACTTTGACGGATTCATTCGAGAAGGTTTTAGCTCTGATTTGAGTGATTCCAAAGGCATTTTACTACATTGGGAACCTAAATTTTATAATGGAAAAGTCAGTTCTGAAAAAGGAGTTAAAACAAATTGGAAACAAAAATTCCAAGAACGAAGGGCAACATGAGAATTTTTGAAAAGTCTTCCTTCTTCCACTTATATATATAGGGCACCCCACTCTCCCATTCATTTAGCTTCATATGTTTATACCCTAAACTAGAGAAAAAACCCTAGGAGAGTGGCGCACAAAAGGAAGAGGAAGAGGAGGAGAAATCAAAGGCTAAAGGTATGGATTTTTGGTAGTTTTTATGCTCTTTCCTTTTTAAACCTCTTCTCCTCCATTTTCCTTTATTTCCTATGATTATATTGAAGTATATGGATCATTTTTAGGGGAGAAATTAAGGGAAAAATTCGGATTTGAAGAGAGGAGACCAAAGAAGGGAGGATTAAAGTGAGAAAATAAGAAAAAACAAGGTAATTTCTCCTTCCCTACTTGCTGCCCCTTGCTCCTCTTCTCTCTATATTTCGCCCTATTCAAGAAACAATAGGAGGGCTTAGATTTTAGGCAGAACCAAGGGTAAATCTTAGGAAAAAAGAGTGTGGAGAATAAGAATATGCAAAGAAAATTAACAAATAACAATAAAAATTCAAGATAGAAATTCTAGAATTTCATATGATTCTTGTAAAATCTGACTTGATACCTTAATTTCTATGCCTAAATGGAAGTTTAAATGAGCTCCTAAGATCCCTAGAAGTCTCCCCATGTGCTTCCTAGATCAAGAAAACAAACCAAAGTTCAAGAAGGCCAATTTACTTCCTAGTCTCATCCTAGATTGGTTTGGATGCCTAGGGAGAGTTTTAAAATTTTTCTAAACCCATTTTTGAGTCATATATAATAAGTGAAAATGAGGGGAAGCCTTAGGAAAAATTTAGGAAGCTTAGAGAATGAATTGATGCCTTATGTTTCATAATATGACCTAAAGAAGCAACATGTAGTTAGGCACTTTGTTTTAATTGTGTGATGACTCCAAGAGGCTTAAAAGGAGTCAAGAATCATATATGACAGGAAAGAATGGAGCCTAGAATTTATTTGATGGGTGTTGCTTCATTAGGTACATTCTTGGAACCATAAAAGGGTTTATAGATCAAGTTAGTGTTTAAGCAAGATATGGCCTTAGAATTAATTCCATGAATATAATTGGCTTCTATAAATTGTGTTTAGGCCAAGAGAAATCATTACTACACCTTTGTGTGTGTGAGGCTGAGGAAGAGAGAGCAAATTCAAGAGAAAAAGTATGTGGCTACATCCAAGGTAGCTCACTCCTTCTTCTCTCATGCATGAATGCATGCTTGGCTTGTCTTTGAATGTGAGTATGTGTATTTTAAGCCATGAAAAGTATTCTAGCATGATTTCATATGCCATGGTACCATGATAATCCATTATGTTTTCAAATGATGATTATAATGTTTGCTTAGGTTTTTTTGAGTGTGGTGAAGCCAAGAACCTTTAGCTATGGTGAAGATGAGCCAAGAACTCTTAAGATTGGTTGAAACAAAGTAAAGAGTCACTCAAAAGTGAGGTTGACTCCCAAGAGCAAGGTTGAGTAAAAAATCTCTTAAAAAATGGGTGAGGCAAATCCAAAATCTACAAGTGAATGGGTGAGGCAAATCCACTCACTTGGCAAGCCTTTGTATGCCATATATGACTTGCTCAGATATTGAGAATGTCTCTTGAATGATTGCACATCCTATGATACCCATGCATGCATTTTCAAGATTGATTTTCATCTTTTATGTGTGATTGAAAGGGAGATGAGCTATTGGGATTCTTTGAATCTCATTCCCTCCTCTCCAATATTCTAATATGCTAGGTGGACTAAGTGGACAAGGCAATGAGAGTCCACACTTTGGGAGATGAAAGTGTGACATTGAAGTGCATGGAATTTGCTACTTTAAGGCCATATGAATGGAAAATGTTGTAATCTATGGTTGTATATGTCCTATGATGTTATAAGCATATATAATTATGTTAATGTATCATGTACAAATGAGAGCCAAGGTTATATGTATAGAAATATGCATTTTGGATATGTAATGGCTAGATTAGCTTTATGGAAATGTGTGTATGGCGTGGGATGAGAGTATGAGTTTCTAAATTCTAGGTTTGTGCACCTTTGAGACAAGTTTAAAATATCATTTTTGTGCAATCCCACGTGCTCAAGTGGCCACACAAGCTTGGGAAACAAATTTGGACACTTTAAGGCTAGCTAAGACCATAAAATTGACCAAATTAGAACCCTACAGCACAAACTGACCAAATAGATGAATTTTCCTATGAAATTTTTTAGTGATGTAGGGCTCATTGAGATCTTTTTGGGAAGTTAAAGTGCAGAAAAATCGGAGCTCTACAGAATTAATTATGAATTTTCAAAGTTGGAAAATTTTTTAGTTTTGGTTCAGTGCATTGTTCATATGATCAGTTTTGTTTTCTATGTCATCTAATAGTCAAATAGTGTCCAATGCTTGTGAAATTTTATAGACTTAAGATAGAGGTTATAGGCTTTTTGTGCCCACCAAGATCACCTCATTTGGAAGTCTGAGTAGAGAGTTATGAATTTTTACAGTTTCATATTAGTACCAATAATGCCACTGGACCTCCAATGCTGTTCCATCATAATTCAGTTCCTAAATGGACTTGGTGTGATCTGGGGTTATTTTTCCCTTAACTTTAACATCTTTATATTCTTAGATTGATCTAATTTTTATGATTTGGATTTTTGTAGGATTAGTTATGAATTTTCAAAATTTATGACAGTAAACTGTGATAGTAGCCCAGGCAGCTGCAACCTTGAGTGCTTTTCGAATGTCAAACATCTTCTACTTAGTGTTTCATGACCTAGAAATATTTTTAGAATAAATTAGACATCTTCAGATTTCCAGAATGGTAAATAATGAATGATTTCAATTTTTTTAGAATTAGTTATGATTTTTCAAAGTTTGTTATAGAAAGTAGGAAATTCTGGCCAAGGCTACCTCATGGAATTTGTGTGTCTCCTACCTTGCACAAGTTGTACACTGCTTTTGGTGATGTAATTGAGTTATATCTATATAATTAAATATGAGAATGTGATACATGAACTCACGTGGCCTACGGAACATTGCGCGAAAAATTTACCCTTGACGTAATGTAATTTAATCGTATTTTCAATGACTTTTTCTTGAGAAATTCATGTGCTTCATGGAAAATGAGCCTACATATATATAATTAAATATGAGAATGTGATACATGAACTCATGTGGCCTATGGAACACTACATGAAAAATTTACCCTTGACGTAATGCAATTTAATCGTATTTTCCATTACTTTTTCTTGAGAAATTCATGTGCTTCATGGAAAATGAGCCTACATATAATATGGAATGAGTCATAGAATCATGGTGTTACAAAAACATGCCATGTGTGTATGCTTAAAAGGGTAAAAAGAGCTATTGGGATTTTTTGAATCTCACTCTTTCCCCACATTTGTCTAACCATGTCTAGGTGAGCCAAGTGGAGCAAGAAATGGAGGTCAATCACCTTAAAGTATGGGACTTTGACGATATAATAAAAATTTAGGCATTTTGATGTCAAATTTTGTAACCATGTGATGTATATGTGATGTAAATCCTTGAACATGTTTAAATATAACTATGATATATGTATCAATTTTGAAGTTAAATGAATGAGTATGCGAGAATTTGACATAATGGAGCTTTGAAATGTATGTGTAAATGAATAACTAGGATGGTGAGTTTGAGTTCCACAATAATTTAGATCATTTGGCATGCTTCTATATGCTATATTTATGCTTTTGGACATGCCAAAGTGGTTGTGGAATAAGAAGAAATCCATTTGGTGTATCTTGACCCCTTTATGGACTTCAAATTGATCACTTTATTGAGCTAAACCAAAATCTGACCAAATGGAAGAGTTTTTGCATGAAATTTGGCCAGCAAATAAGTCTCATTAAGGGATTTTCACATAGCTAAAGAGAATCATTTTTGGAACTCTAGAGAATTTATTATAAATTTTCAAAATTGGCCAAATTATGCAAAATTGCTACTATTACTGTTCATTTGATTAGTTTGCATTTTTGTGTCACTCAGGGACCTAATGAAGTCCAATGTGTATGAAATTTTATAGGCATATAGTAGACCCATAAGCTTTCTATAGCCACTAAGAGCACCTCATTTAGCCACTAAGAGTACCTCATTTGGAGCTCGGCAGAGGGAGAAATGAATTTTTAAAATTTGAGTTTAGCTACAGAACACATTAGTGACTAGTGTTACTATTCCATCAGTTCTTGTAAGGCAAACTTGATTGTTTCAATCTAAAATTTTTATGGCCGTTAGAGGACATCTGTAGCTTTCCAGAATGGTATAATTTACAAGATTTTAATTTTTCTAGAATTAGTTATGATTTTCCAAAGTTCATATCAAAATATGGAATGTGTGCCAAAATGCAAAGTGAGATGTGATTTTATGTTCTATAGCTTGGACCCAAATTTTAAACTTCCAATTGTGATAATTATGGTTAAAAAAATTTCATATACATGGAAAATGAATTTGGTAAGCTTATATAGTCCATAAAGCTAAAAATGAATTTATTGAGCTTTCAGTGACGCAATTAACCGCACGCTAAAAGTGTTATATGGCAATTTTGCCATGAGTTAAGTCCTATGTAGTTATGGTATTATAGTCTACCTTGACTAGCACATCTTTGATAATACCCTTAGCTTAGACAAACTCTGATCAACTAGTTGAAGAGTAACTGAAGTAGATTGAACTTCCCTAAGTTAGATTATTCAAAAATTACAAGAGGCATTAGGTTCACACTTGATCCTAGGTCTCATAAAATCCCTCCTTCAAATTTATCTCCAATAACACATGGCATTGAGAAAGTATCAGGGTCCTATAACTTATGAGGTTATTTGTTAAGAATTATCACACTGCTTTTTTCTGTAAGCATCATTGTACCCAATTCATTCAACTTTTTCTTATTACTTAACATCTCCTTCAAAAATTTTGTATATAACCAAAGTTTCAGCAAATAGAATGTCAATATGGAGTTGTTTGAATATATGGAGAAACTTTTTGTACTTCTCTTCTAGAACCTTCTTTTGGAACCTTTGTGGGAAAGGTAAGGGAGTACTCTTCTTTAAGATTCAACTATCCTATCTTTACTATTATCTTCTTTCTTTACACCCCTATTTTTCTCTTTTTTATTCAACTCTTCCTTCTTCTCCTTTGAATCAGTTAACTCTACACCTTCCTTCAAAATAACTTGATCCTTTTCGCATGCCAATTCTTCCTTAGACTTGTGAATTTCAAGTAATTGCTTACCACTATGCAAAGTGATTACTTTACACTCGTTCTTTCCCTCTCTTATAGGATTATGAACTGTATCACTAGGTAATCCACCTTGCTTCATCATATTTAACTCCAATGCCAACTACCTAATTTGCATTTCCATGTTTTTCATTGCTACCTTTTGCTAAAACATAAGCTACATCATCTTCTCCTCCATGCCCAATTTCTTCTCTTGAATGGGTACTTGTTATCTTTGTTGTTATGTAAATCCCGATGGTCACATAGGAGCTACTGGTCTAAGTCTAAAAGATGATGCTTGAGTAAGATATGTACCTTAACTCTATGAGAAATTTGGGTGGTTCCTCTAATCAAGATTGTATGTGTTAGAGTATGGATTATTTTAACCTTGTAAAGATTTTTAGTATAATTGCAAGACTTAAAAGTAGTCCCTATCAGGCAAAACTCAGAGGGATGTGCTTTACCATAGTAGTCATAAGAAATAGTCAACATGTGGATTGCATTAACTCTTATGTAGCTATTATTAGCATTGCCACTATTTATGAAGTGGCATCATCTAAACTCTTTTCAACCATTTTCACTGATCGCTACTTACTAGAACACTGTGCGTGCTCTGCTACAAGATCATCCAGACATTTTATCACATAATTTACTGGTTGCTTCCCAAAACCTCCATTTATCATAGAATCCATCAATGTCTTAAACTACAGAGTCAACCATGAACAAAATGTTTATACCAAGATCGATTTGTTCTAATTATGGCTATTTGACAAGCTGTTTAAACCTTTTCCATGCCTTATATAAGTTCTCACCTACCTATTATTTGAAATTAGTGATGGTAGCTATAGCATTAACCATCTTGTCATGAGGGAAAATTCGTGCTTGAAACCTCTCTTCAAGATCCTCCCATGTCTCAACTGAACCCTTCGACAAATTGTTCAATTACTCTTCTATTTTCCCTTGTAGAGAAAGGGAAAAGCCATAATCAAATCACATCCTTTGGTACCCCATTCTACCTAAACAAATCACACACTTCTAAACAGGAAAAGAGATATCTATTTGAGTCCTAATGGTAGGCGCCACTAAATTATTCGTTCATTTGCAACATGTGCAACATAGGTTATTTGATCTCAAAATTATTTGCCTAGAACTCTGGAACTCTGATGCCTAATTAATACCCACGAGGGTTACGACTGAGAAAGTTGTTAACTTTTAGCCTCTCATATTCATCTTCTACCATGTTTAGAGCTCTTCTCTATTCTTCCACTTGAATTATTCCTTGATTCTTAGACTGATCCAACTCTTCTTCCTTAGTAAATGTGAACTCTATAGGTGAACTCTCAATTAGAATCTCTCAGACACTTTTATCTTTGGAGGTTTCTTCTTTAGCTTAGGAGTGGGTTTTGATTTGGATTTCACTTTAGGTGGTATAAACTATGGTACCTGCCAAGCAATATATCTGGAATCAAGTTCAAATCACAAAAAGGATTAACTAAACTAGCAATAATCTTAAACTAAAACCACTAAGAACCTACTTAGTCCAAAATAATCTAACTTAATTCCTAGCATTGGCGCTAGAAAACTTGCTAACCACTAATTTTGCAATGACTTTCGCAAGCGTACGGATCGATTACATAGTATAGTAGATCAAGGTCATCCCACAAGGAATCAATTTAGATGTAGTTGAGTCTAAGAAATGTTCATGTTCATTTAAGTCAAGAAATAGACCAAAATGCAAGTATTAACTAAATAAAATGAAATTGAAGATTAAATTGAACTCTTAGAATTGTTCTAACAGAACATGTCAATGAGAAGCACCTTAAGTTTTCTATCTCCTTACTACTAAGAATTAAGTTATTAGGTTAATTGGTTTAATTAACGAGTTGAAAGTAGAGGAACTAAGTTAAGCTAAAGTGTCTCTCGAACCACTCTAACTTTTATCCTATTTAATTGTAGACCTCTCTCATAATTAATTAGGTCAATTATGCTCAATCCTCTTAAACTACTTAAGTTCCTTAGATATATCCCTATGCTAAGAACAAAATTAGGTTAACCTAATCCTAAGTTGCTTAATCCTATGTTTCATTAAAATTTTCCTTTTTCAAGGGCTAATCCTAATCCCTAAATTCATGGAAGAGATGGCCAAACTCTTAAATGAATAATACAAACCAGATCAAGCACTCAAATCCAAGATTAAGCCATATTAACTATACAAAATCCCAATTACAAGGCAATAAAGGTCAAGAAAACCTAAGATCCACAATATTTAACCACACATGCTTTAAACAACACTACCATAGAAATAGGATATGTCGATAAACGTTCATTGGCAGTTCTTTAAAAATTGCCAGTGAAATAATTTTGTTAGCATTTATTAAAAAAGCTACCAATAAAAACCATTATATAGTTGGCAATTTATTCAAAACTACTAACTATACCATTTTTTATAAAAAATATTTAAGAATATAATTTAGTTTAGTTGATGGTTTTATATTAACCGCTAACTAAGACCTAATTAATGTTGGCTGTTGTTTTATAACTGCCAACTAAAAGCAATTAAAGTTGACGGTATTTTATGGAACTACCAACTAAGGTCATTTTAAAATCATTTTTCCCATTAGAATAGTTCGCAAAATCCTATTTCTAGTGCTCTCCAAGTAGAAGCTTGCGCATAGCTGTAACCTTCCACCACCCTAGCCCATTGTCCTCGGCACCATTCCTCTATGGCTCTCTCTCTATTTTCAGTGGCTTTCCTCCTTTTCCTATGACTTCCCACACCAACAGTATTAGTTTCGCACCCCACTAGTTCATTTGGCCTCCTCCACAGCTTGTTCCTCTTCGCTCGTTGTCTTCTTGGGAATACAGAGGTATTTCTTAGCTTTCCTTCTACCTCATATGTAAATTTCTTTTTTTTGGTTCTTTAATTTTGAATGATTTTCTAGTTGTTGTTCATGCCATAAATACATCATTCACTAACATTTTCCATAATGTGTATAGAACATATCACGCAGTAAGTTAGTTGATTGTTTGACTTTTATGTGTGTTGCAGAGTTAAAATAAAACCTACATCAATTATTTGACTTTTGTGTGTGTTGCCAAGTTAAAATAAATATTAGCTCCCCTGTCATTGTTAAAGCCCATTTGATGTAAAAATTATAAAGCATGAGTTTCTTATCACTTCCTATCATTGCTGTTATTATGGATTGCTATAATATTATAGTTTTAGTTTGAAGAGAGGGCTTAGCCTAGGAAACTTCCATTTTTAAGCTGTCATTCTGCCGATTTTTCTTTAAGATATAGATTAATTTTGTTTATTATCCTAATTTGTGTGTTTGAATTTTATTGCAGGTGAATCGCTTCTCCAGGTAGTCATGATAATGCTCCAGATGATATGACAAAGAAGATAAATCAGATTAAATAAGGTTTGACCATCCTGAAAAAGGTTATCTGTGCAAGAAGTATTGGGACAAAATTTGAGATTCAATGAAATGTTAAGAGTCAACCAATTAAGAAAAATGGTAAAACATTGATAAGCCACATCAGAGTTGTGGCTCATATGAATGTGCCCATCACTGTAAGTGATTGGCAACGGGTAGACCACTCCATGAAGAGTGCGATTTAGGATGAAATAGTGGTAACATACTCTGCCACTTTGTTTATGTTGTTTCTTATATATACATGCTTTGACAAGTTGACTGTATTGGATTGCATATTTCTTTTGATATTGATCAGAGTTGGATGATATTTGTACTTGGGACAACTGGCAAGGCACTATGATCATTCCGGTACATACTCAGTAGTAGATTCTTGAGAGATGCTGATAGGAACATCCTTGAGTGTTCCCCTAAATTATTTCAAGCTATGATAACTCAGGAGGCTTATGATGCTTTTACTGATCGACATCAAGAGAATTTTTTCTAGGTAATAATATTTTACAATATATAGTTGTTCATTGTAGTATGCAATAATATGTATTGATTCGATTATCATGTCTTTATATAGAAATTAAGCTAAGAGAACTAAGAAAAAGCAAAGAATATCCTATACCTATATAGGAAAAGGTAATTGGGATACTCAGGCCTTGAGCAACGAATGGTACATGAATATATATATCATCTACTTATGAATATATAATGTAATGCAATACTTACACATTAATTTTTTGTCCTAATACACAGATCGAGTAGGAGGGATTAGAGTTAGCACATTATCCTGTCATATTCTCTAAAAGGCAACTTGAGTCAATAAAGTGGACAAAATTGATAATGAGTGTATCCTTGAAGTTTGGAATAAATGTATAAGTATTAGCTAATTATTTAAATTTTTAATCATTCTATTTCACTTTCTTATTTTCAATAACATTTGTTTTTAATTTATGTATCATAGAACGCCTTATCATAGACCCTCGGACAAGGTGATGTGCTCCCAGGGGATGAGGATATCTTGAGCAAGGTGCTTGGTGTCGCAGAGTACCCCAATCAAGTTAGGAGTGTCAGCTTTAGCGTCAGCCAAAGAGACTATTTTGGGACACAAAAACACTCAAAATTGCATTCTTTAGCCGAGGTTGCCGAGTTGAGAGAGAAGGTGGAGCGACAAGAGTAAGAGCAATATGAGCTAAGAAAGTAACTAGAGGATCAATGGTGGCTCATTTAGAGTTTGATGAAGATGTAGATGATGAGGATGTAGGCAATGGAAATTAGCTCCAGTTGTAAAGATAGTTGCACACTACCCTCTCAACATCTCCTTAAGGTAATTACTTTCTTTTACTAAGTTAACAATTAAGTAATTTCACTACTTATTAGTAATTTATTATGTTATGATTTGTTTAGGGCAAAGTAGGCTATCTATTATTGTTAGACATCCCTACTCATCGCGTGCTTGTAGAGAGTCATATGTTTAACATTGCAGAAGACATACTTCATAATGCAATACTTCTCGCTGACCATGTGAGAGTAGTGGTTAATATCCTTATGGAGGAGAATGTTGAATTGCCTATTCCTACTGAGGACACAAGAATGGTAGGACAAGCAGTAGGGAGTTTCATTGCATGGCCTATCAATTTCATTATAGTAGCTCCATTAAGATAGGTTTGTCAGTTGACACGTACTTTTGGTTCACTTCCTTTATAAACCTTTCTTGACTCCAAATTAAACTGACTTACTTTGTTGCGCAGTCCAAGGGAAAAACACTTGAAAGTGTCAGGACTTAGCAAGGAATCAATTACTGCACCATCAAAGCCAAAGCCCGACCTTTAGGTTTTAAATAAATACAGATTGGCTCTTGAAGCATTAGCAGAACAAATGTTAAGGGATGATGGCATAAAAGTTGTAGATTTTGATAAAGAGATTTACAATAAAGAAATATAGGATATGCTTAGACTAGAAGTAATACATGATGTCCTGTGATGTGAGATGATATGGACCACTGCTATTAACTTATATGCCAGGTACTTCTTCCAGTGTACATAAACTTTTTTTTACTATGTTTATTTCAATTTATCATTGATCCGTCTATTTCATCATCTCATGTACTTGTACCATATGTTCTTGGTCCCTGGCAACCTCATGAGAAGGTTCGTGTTCATCAATATCTATAACATAGCCTCTTTTACTCCACATATGCCATATAGCCAACTTACTAGTCAATCACAACAAGTAACTAGTTTGTTCATTGCAAAAGTCGATAATGAGGTGTTAGTCTTGGCCCCTTACATATAAGGGTGAGTCAATTATTGCTAATCTTTTCAATCGTCTGTAATTTGAATATCAACTATTTAATTAAAATTAGCCAACACTAGTTAATTGTGTTAAGGAACACTAGATGTTAGTCATCATCAATTCATGTGCTCCAAAGATATATTTCATGAATCCAATGAATGGCGACCTAACAAATCATGCACAGATGTAAGAGTTATTCAATCAATAAGCATATGCATTTCTTTTCTACATATTTCTATATATTTGTGTGTTTTAATTTCAAAATAGATTCTTATATTAAATTTTTTTCCACTTGCTTGATAAAACTATGGTGATGCTCTTCGCAAATCACAATCTTAAGGTGTTGAAGTCAAAAAACACCCACCACGTTATACAAATGGAATAGAGTAAAGGTATTTATCAATATTCAGACAATTATCAAGTACACCATTTCCTAAATTTAGTATGTTTTGTATTGAATTTTTATAGTGTCCAAAACAATCAAACAACATAGATTATGGATATTACATGATGAGATTTATAAAGGATATCATCACACATGGATAGTTTATGATTTTGGACACGGTATGTAATTCAGTTTCTTTAAGTGATTGGATAGTTTTCCCTTGCCTTTACGTTTCCTTGTATACAAAAACTTAACTATAGGATGGTGTTGGTTGTTAGTAATTTGTTATTACTAGTTGTATTTAGTGATATTAGTATATAATTTGTTGTTATTAGCTTTAAAGAGAGGGCTTAAGACCCGAGAAATCTTTATTTTTAAGCCATTATGCTGCCAAATTTTCTTTGATATAAAATTTGTTTTAAAATAATATTTCTAAAATTTTACCAAATTCTAGTGATCTAACTTCAAATTGTTCTTATTTCATTTTGTAGTACTTCCCGAATTCATATTACAAAGAATACTCTGATACTTAGATAGATGAACTCAGGAAAGAGTAGTCTCAATATATGTTCCAACAATGTTTTGTGGTTTAGTATAAGCTTGTGTTAATTTCTAGCTTTGTTTTAATTTGGTTATTGATTGCAATTGTTCTTTGATTAATTAATACAAAGAAATAAGAGTTTTTCTAATTAAATGACTATAATTGTTCTCTTTACTATTCTTCTTCTTAAATTAAAGAATAAGAGTTCTTTGATTGTTTTGATTTACTGAATATTAATAGCTGGAATCAAATAAAGAAAAGGGACAAACCAAATGCGAAAAGGCACTCCAGTTGCGTAAACTATATGTGGTAATAAAAAAAAAGAAAAGAAAAGTTAGCGGTTCAAAGTAATACCGCTAACTTTTGTTAGCTATTCTTAGTTAACCGCCAACAAAAAGGGACCTTTGTTGGTGATTCTTAGTTAATCGCTAACAAAGGTCACATATTTTATTGTCGGTTAAGTTATAACTACCAACGAAAATTAACAAAGGAAGTTTTTATTGGCAGTTTTTAATTAATTGCCAACAAAGGACTATTTTTTGTTGGCAATTAGTAACTACCAACAAAATCTAGTTAGCTTTGTTGGCGATTAAATTGTTGGCAATTACTATCCCCCAATGAATGTGAAAAATAACTACCAACAAAGCCTTCTCCTAGCATAGTGCAATACAAACCAAGCACTAAGTTTAGGAAAACAAGAATCCATAGAAGAAGAGAGGTAGAAGATAAGGCAAACTTAGTGATAGTGTAATTTCTCAGTCTCCAATCTTCATTCTAAGCTTCTTGCATCCAAAACCTAGCTCCTTTGTTTGTTTCCCCTTTAAATTCACTGCAAAAGCTTCAGAATCCCAAAACCCTCATTCCACTAGTGTTTTAAATCTGAAAATTGAAGCTGTGCATTTCAGTAAACACTTCTTGCTATAACAAAAAATGCCTTTCCCTTGTGAAAGTATATCAGTTCCAGACTCTTGGTCTTCTCATTATTGCTTTTGCTGTTGTTAAAGACTCTTTGAATTTTGTATGAGTCATAGACTTGCCATTGCGAACCAGTATCCTCACTATTGCAAGGACACTTGACAAATTTCTCTTGATTTTCCAAACTTTTCCTTCTCTTCCTTTCCTTCTAGCAAGTCTCCATCTCTCTCTTGAAATTCAGATAAACATGAAATGAAACAAAGAATTGCTAAAATTAATCACAAAAAAAACTACATTTTATTTATTTAGGCTAATTAAAGGAAAATATATACTGAAATGCAAAACTTGTAAGAAAACAATTAAATGACTCTCTATTCCATCCTAAAATGTACCAGATAATACCAAAATTAGGGAGTCATTAATTTCATCTCTTGAAAACTATTAATTCAAAGAGTCATCTTTATCTAACCGTATAGTTTCTACTCTTAAAATCTTATGTCTTTTTCTATAAAAAAGTATTAATTACATATCATATGTAATATTTACCATTATTATGTTGACATGAAATTAAATATCCTCATATTTAATATTATAATATTTAAGATAATGTAAAATATATATTAATATATCAAACAATTCTTACTTGTAGATGCTCACATCACAATTTGAATTGTATTTGATTGCCTATGCATTACATGGATATCAGAATTTACTTTTAAATAAATTAATAATTTATCTTTTAAAGCTTTTTATTATTATCTTAAAATAAAGCCTTTTAATTTAATCCTCCAACTACTTTTCTCAATCAAAATGTCTTCAAAAGATATTTATAACTATCTAATGCACTAAAATTTAATTTTGATACAAACATTATGATATTTTGAGGTTAAAAACACTTGTTCAGGTATATATCAGTTAATAGTTATGATGTCTAGTTGTTGCTTTATCTTTAATTGTTTGTGCATGTCACTCAAGTATATGGATTTAATGATGTATGCCTAAGAAAGTGAGTTTTCAGCACCTTTATTTATAGGTCCTAGAAAAAAAAAATTCTTCTATATGCTTATAATTTGTAATTGTTTCTATAAAATTTTTATTCATTGAACAATATTTATCTCTTATAATTTAATTTTCATAGGTTTCTAATGACATTTTATATTTTTAATTTAAGAACTTAATCAAGGCAATAGGTATCAAGTAAGTGAAGTAGAACATTCTCTGCAGCCTTTCAATTAAGAAGAAGACCATTAATAAATTCATGACTTATCAGGTCTTTTGCTAAATAATATTGTAATTGTAGAACATATCTATTAACTTATAAGATTTTTGTTTTTATAACATTATGATTACATGTACTAAATTTAATTTTTAATTGTCACAACAAGTGAATTTTATATTTAATTATAATTCAAAATGCATATTTATTATGATTATTGTGCATAAATTATTTTTATCTATATTTATATTCAGGTTCAAATATAAAAAAAATTCAAAAATTGAAAAAATTCTATAAGAAAATTTTTTGCAACAGTTGCATTAGCAATGCTTGTAATAGTGCTATTAGATGATCATATTTTCAGTTGTGCTAAATTTGTTATTGCAGCGGTTGTGCCAAGCGTCGCAATAAACATTTGCAACGTTTGTTCTTGCAGTTGTAAACAACGATCGCAATGTCAAGCCTGATGAATGTTTTTGCAGCGGATTCTGCAACCGTGGCAATGTCTAAAAATAACCACCGCAATCTCCTAATTTTTCGGAAGTGAAAAGCGTAAAATATCAAATTAAATCAAATTTTATTATTATTTTTCAAAAATGAAAATAAATTTTGTTATTTTGAAGTTTTAAAGACCACACACTTATTTTCTAGCATGACATGTCCAATAATGATAAAGATATATCAACAACTTCTAAGTTATTAGCAATTTGGACTTCACTGAAAATAATGAAATATTGAAGAGTTTATTCAAATTAGTTTTCCAATGAGGAAAATAAATCTCATGCTCTTTACAGTTTTGGTCCCCGTGTCAAATTAAATTTGTAAACAAAAATTAATTCGTGTCTGGAAGTCTTACTAAACAATGCATTCAATACTTAAAACACTTTATCTCAAGTACATACCCAAATAAGAGAAATGAGTGGGCTCACAAATGGATATGCGTGAAACTTCGTGTGGTTCTGATAAACATCATATCTGAAATAGTACACAAAACCAGTTTCCAATCAATTTCCACCCATGATTTTTTCCTTTCCCTTTTCCGCATTTTTCCAACATTAATGCAACAACACTTGGACGAACCAAATGTTTCGCTTGCTTCTGCATCTGTGGAATTGAAGGCCCTGTTTTCTTTTGATAAGCCTAATTTGGGAAGATGCATGTGTCACAAGAAACAACAAGCCTAATTCGGGTGGCTGTACGGCTTTTGAATGCAGATCTTCAAAAAAGGCTTTGAAATTTAGAAATTGCATGGGATAGGCAATGATTACATGATGTACACGTTGTTCATATTTTGCTGAATAACACTAAAACGTAATATGTCATTGTTATTGGCACATGACGCTGAATGAGGTAAAAGGGTTAAGCGATAAGCACGATTCCAATATTTTGAAGAGGTTTTAGTTTCTTGGTATTTCACATGTCCATATATTTATTTATAATTAACTTAACAAAAATTTCAATCTCATTAATTTTCATGCAAATCATGTGGCAGTGCTAGGAAGTACAGGAATCTGCATATTCGTTAAAAAAATATTTGTGAAAAGGCATTTACTTTTAAAAAAAGAAAGAAAATTATATTTTAATCTCCTAAACCAAGACTTAATTACAAGATTATTATAAAAGTGTTAAAATATAATGAAACAACCCTTGAACAGCAAACACCAAACACTCCTCGGTGGATAACTTGTTATATTTTAAACTTTATTAGAGTGTTTTACTCTTTTTTAGTTATATATTTATTTGATTATATAATAATATTGTTAATATATTATTTTGTAATATATATAATTAATAGTATATGTTATGTTTAGCATCATTTTGATTGCGGTTTAACAAGACAAGTGAATTGTGAAGCATTCTCTTTACTAGTTTAATCATCTGTCTTATTGTTAAAACATTATTAATTAGAAATCAAATTTAAATGTTTTAGTAGAATATATTCACCTAGGTGTGGGCCTAGGGCTTGACCTCGAACAGTTAAGATAAATAGCAAACCTTCTTAGTTATTAGGCCAACTCCTTGAATTTTGTGCCATTTTCAATCATTGATATATAGTATGCATTATAAATATTGTTGAAAAGTTTAAATATATATACATTTATATATAATAGTAATATAATTCGTTTTAAGTGCTAATGAAATTGATTAATTGGAGAAATCGATCTGTAACCTAAAAACGTTTTTTTAATTCAGTGGCATGAATTAAAAGTATAACAATTCTGTGAATAGCAAAAATTGTACATTAATTCTATTATTAAAAAATTATAAAATGTGATCAGTTGCATTACTAAATTAAAACTGTGAGATTTTTTCTTTTACAAAGTAAATACAAGATCGTAAAATCTAACATGGGCGTTGGTAAAATAGGAACCTCAATTTTAAAGAATAACAGTGATGTTCGAAGATCTCAATTATATTATATGAGGCAATTTAAACCGAAGATAATATTATTGCATAGGGAACGAAGTAGTGGACGTTTCTGACTTCTGTACGTGTAGATGCATGCATAAAATCAAGAAAAACAATTTAATCAAAGGAAGTTGATTCAGCGGGAAAAAGCCAAGAACTTCCAGTTAAACATGTTATTTATTAATTCTTGCTTGTATAAGAACAGGCACAAATTGTAAGACACTATCAACAACTTAATCAGTTTTTGAATTAGCCTGCCTTTCTCTAGCAGCAGCCCATTCTCCCAACACAATATATATATATATATATATATGTAGGGAGTTATAATATTGATAAGTCATAAACAGTGTGACTTAAATTAAGTGCATTTGCAGTTTTTTTTTTTTTTTGGGTATTTTGGCTTTGTTTTCAAATCTAGAATGGGCGCACAGGTTCTTATGTTATTGTGCATAGGATCATGCTAGATTATATATATACAAAATGTGAAAATTTGAAAGAGAAAATTGATTAATAAAATTTTTTTAAAATTGCAACAAAATCAATCGCGGAAACTGCTAAATTATCAATAGAGTAATTGTTAATCAATTCAAAACATTGATTTGTGGCCTAGTTTAGGGTTTGAAGAGCTTCAAGAAATGTTTACACCGATAATAATATATGGAACAGAACACAAATCGGAACACTACATAACACTATAATGTTTGAAGTGTTTAATTATGTAAGTATTTTATCGAGTTAGATAAAAATAAAAATATTTTAAGCATATAAAACATGACTTTTTCTCTAAGTCATTTGTTATTTATGAACATAAGCTTATCATATACCTTAGTCGTAAAAGGTCTTGTAATTATATATGTTTTAGGGTTAACATACCCCATCGTTAAGAACTTTGCTGCAAGTGAAATATTTAAAATTAGGGTGGTCCCGTCATATATATATTATATTTAATTTTTAATATAAATTATCAAAATATGATTATTAATAATATATTTATAAATTTGGTTTTATTGATAAGATTATAAATTAAATCTTTGCAAATTATTTTTATAGGAAAAACATTTTTTTGTTTTATTAAAAATCTTACGAAAGAAATAATCACTTTTACTCATTTAAAATAATGGACTAAATTATAATAAGTTATTTATTCTATCAGCTAAATAATACAACACATTAGTCATGAATAAAACGGTGGACACAGAAAATGACAATCTATGTGTTTATAATGATGGAGATTGAAAATACCAATCTACATGATTAAATTTATAATAGTTGGCAATGGTACCAATATCTTTTAAGCTTTTTTTAAATAAAATAAAATAAAAACAAGATTTTACTTTCTTATAAAAACTTGAGAGGCTAAATTTATGATATTTTTATAGAAAAAAATTTATTTCAATAAATTTTTAGAGTAAATAAAAGACAAACTAATAATAATTTTCTTACAATAGAAAATTTATAAATTCAGGTTTTCATAAAAAAAATATATTATTTTTATTTTAAAATTTTCAAAAGGTTTTAGCACTTGGGCTATGGCTAAAAAAACTTAAAAGGTTAAATTCATCATTTTTCCCATTAAAATTTTATTATTAATTTGTTATTTATTTACTATCAAAATTTATTGAAATAAATTATTTTACTGTAAAAAAATCATAAATTTAGCCTTTCAAGCTTTATAAGAAAACAAAATCTTATTTTTATTTTAAAAAAAACTTGAAGGCGTTGGTACCATTGCCAACTATTATAAATTTCATTATGTAGATTGTCATTTTCAATTTGCACCATTTTAATCATCACTAATGTGTTGTATTATTTAATATAATGAATGACATTATAAGTTTTTTTCCCTATAATTCATTATATTATTTAGCAAATAAAATAAACAACTTATTCCTGAATTAAGTGAAGCTATTATTCTCAATAATAAGTTGAGAGTCTTTTTTGTTTGTAGAAGATTCTAAAAAAGAATAGAAATATATTCTTATACAAAAAATTGAAAATATTTAAATTATAATTAAAATTATATTATAATTAATTATATTTTAATATTATATATTAAAAATTAAAAATTAAATAAAATCTATATATACATATAGCTCCTCAACACCCCCACCTCCACCCCCACATCCCCTGTCCCATGTACTATGCGCCCTTCCAATATCTTTTATGAAATGCGTTTCTTTTAATACCAAAAAAAAAATTTATCTCGACACAGAGCATCTTGCTCTGCATTCAATGTAACTTAAAAAAAGAAAAAAGAAATTTTTAAGTGCAATGAAAAAAATTTGAATGTTTTAAAAATAAGTTTTGACAACCGAACGTTATAGTGTTAATTTTTTCCTCCTGTAGCAAGCAACTCAAAAAGTCCATGCTGTTTGAATTTATTAGTATGAAAGTTGTTACACATGCATTGATCAAATATCAAGTTCTGAATTAAGAACTTCATCAATTTTTATTTTTAACTTAAAGAAGGTATGTTTGATTGAAAACAAAATATTAGGGGCCAAAAAATGGTCACAACATTGCTAACGTTAGAATTATAAGATTAGGCAATATAATATTAATATAAAATATATAAAATTTATTTTAATGTATTAAAATGGTCGTCACTCCATGCGTAATAAAGCGTTATCAATTTCTTTTAATGTATCTGATGAAATTAGCATTTAAGGTACCTTGAGAATTGTAACGGATATAAAAAATAAATTAATAAAAATGATAGTTACCCAAATTTAAAAAGATGTTTCTTCTTGCCACTTGGAGCTAGTTCAAATAGTAAGAGTAGGGTGGGGGTATGAGTAGTATCAAGGTTCGATTCCTCCAATGTAGTATAAAAAAAAAGATACTTCTTTCTTAAAAAAAAAAATACCTCATTAAGAGGTTTTCTTTCTTTGGGCTAATAGCTCGATCCTCACCAGACTCTACCCTTATCTATATATCAAATTGCAATATATATGTAAAAAGTCTCTCTCGCCTAATTTCATCAACCAATAAATGGTTAGGTTCAAGATTCAATTAACACAAATCTAAGTAAATTCCATTGAAACATCATCAACGGATTGATACATAATCCCAAGTAATGTACTCTGCATTTATACTAATTAGATAAAGTTTCAAAACATATATTCATGAATGAAGAAATAAACCTAGATTCATTGATACTATACTGATATCAATTGAAACCAAAGTCAATACAAAATCCAAAATTCAAATCAAACCAAAACATAGAAAAGAGATTCAACAAAAACAATGATAAAAGAAAATCCGGAAAAAGAGCTATATGAGGGCACACCAAGTAGTGAATGATAAGGAGACTCCTTAGTAGTTGGTTGCAACTCTCGTGTCACTCAAGAAAGCTCTTGGCCAAACTATGGAAATTCGTCTTTCGACATTTCTTACAATCTTACCATTCTTAAGGTTCTCATGCAAGAACTCTAAAAGACTAAAAAAATCCCCCAAAAAATAGCAATGATTCTCCCTCCTTTCATCTGTTGTCCATGGGTTCTATTTATATGGGCTCCAAATTAGGTCAAGCAAAACTCAGCGTTTTGCCCAATTTCACAATGGCGCCGTAGCATTGGAAGTCTGGCGGCACAATGCCAGGCTTGCTGGGTTGCTGCACGATGTTCTGATCTCCCATAATGCTGCACCTTATTCAAGACTTAGGTGTAAAAGATCCACCATGCAATTATTGATCAATTAACATACAAATAGAACAAAAGAAATCAAATTAAGTCTTATATAAAAATAAGCTAAAAACCTACTATTTTGTCACTAAAAACTACTTGAAAACTAAACTGAACAACTTAGCTCAAATTTAACAAAATATTACTAAGTTTTATTCATAAAATCATAAAATAAGCTAGATTTCTACATGATAAGTCACATCAAATATCATGAAAACTATAAAATTGTCACTTATAAGGTGAACCGTTTTAATACAACATGGTGAGTGAAAAAAATAAAAATTTTAAGAACACAGTCAATTAAACAATAGATCAATCAATTAAAACTAAACAAATCTGGGTTATAAACCAAACTACTAAAGCTTAAAAATAGACCTAGCTCTAAAATACATACAATTACAACACAAAACCAACAGAGAACAAAGTTACTGGGGGCACAGTTGATTAGAATCCCTTTTGGGAAAAAGGCGATGTAGATCCCAACTCAATTTAGATATCATGGGGGTTGGTTCGGTCTGTTCTCATATCTGAAACAAGATGCACCTTTTGCTTTTTAGAAACAATATATATATATACATATATAACAATTTTTTTGCCATTATATAATACAAAACATGTTTTAAAGTGCATTTTTTGAGTTTTTCTTTAAATAAATTAACTATGTAAATTGATAAGGAAAAAAAGAAAGAAACAATTTTAAGATTTTTTTTAAAGAATTAGAGTTGAGGATCCAAACTTTAAATTATTTATTTCGAAATACCTATTACCATTGGGTTTAAGATAGATTACCACTAACTTTAAGCAAAATCCTCAAATCCAATGATAATAGATCCTTTCAAATAAATATTTTGAAGTTTAGGTCCTTAATTCTAATTCTCTCATTTTTTTGTCATTTGATTATTCTAAAAAATTTAACAAAAACATGATTTTTTTTCCCTCCTTTTTTATTAAAAGAGCATTCTAGATTTATAGCTATTACGTGTAATGATTAATGGAGATAACGCGATAATGTGTACGGAAGAATATATAAGACATCAATATGCTTAAGGCACTCTTCATATTTAAGTTACACAGTATCTCTCCTATCATAAAAATATGTGTAAATTCTCCTGAAGTTAAAATATAATAAAAATATTTTCAAAGATAATATTGATTTGTTTTATTAACTTATTAAAAGTAATCTTATATAAATTTGTTTTATTGCTATTTATTTTATATTGAAAACTATAAATTTGATTAATTTTGAATTTAGAAAATTTTCTTTTTTATAATGATCAAATACATATTTAATGTTTATTATATTATATAAATAATAGATTAAAGATATTTGAATAAATATATATAATTATAATTCATCTTTTATTATAAAAATGTTAATGTAACATATTTTTTTATTTCAAAAAAGCAAAATATAGATTTTTAAAATAAAAAAGTTCATATAATTTACACATCATATATATATATATATCGATATATATATATATACATATTTTCCTTTTTTTAATCTAGGTCATGACTTGACATGCCTGTTACTACTAAACTTTTCACCATAACTCACTTTGTATATTGATCATGTTGATTAAATTGAAATCTTTAAATTTGAGTTACATTAGTCTCTTGAAGAATGTTCTTTGTAACAAAAATATTGTACTATAAAAATCAAAATTTACTACACTAACACAGAATAATTTTTTCATAGTATGAATTTTTTATATTTTTAAAAGAAATTATATGCAGGTGACAAAATCGAAAGGAATTAATAGTTATGTTATTTATGCATAAGATATGCGATATATAATATATAAGGGGATTGAGTTGAAAATTAAATAGTAGTCATGCATTTTCTTAATTTATTTTTAATTTTAGCTTTAAATAGAATTCGAATTCAAATCTTTCATTTATGGAGACAACACTAATACTAATACCATCAAACCTCACTGGTTCACAGTGATTTTTTGTGTGTGTATGTGTCCCTCTCTCTCTGTGTATATACACATTTATATAGGTAATATTAACTTAATAGTTAGTTAAAACATTGATAGTCAACCAATTGTCAAATGCCCTAAACACCTTTGATTATATACAAACAACTTTGATTAGTAGTTTTCATATCTAAAAACCATGTACACAAGAAAAAAGGGGAAAAAGAAAGGGAAATATTTTCGCACTAATCTCTCACTAAAAAACAAGGGATTAGTGGGCAACAATAAATCCCTTGTTAAATCTTGTAATAATAGAGAAAAGGGAAACACGAGAACAATACAACTAATTTTTGTGATAAATAAATTGGTGAGGGATCAATAGGGGTAGTACCTCCCACTATATGATGAGGGATTATTTCGTTTGTAAATAGTGAGAGATTATTGAGCGGTGAAATTCTCTCATGGAACCCACTATTTATGCATTTAGTAAGGGAATAATGAGGAACTATTCTTTCACTACTTTTGATTTGAATTAGCTAAGGATTAGCAAGGTTATTGTGCCTCGCCAATATCTAAAGAGATTTCAAAATGAAATCCCTAATCCTTTAAATCAAAAAGCTCCCTTTCGCATTCAATTGTTCTTCTCTCCCTTGCTTCTTCTTGTTGCACTATAGCGTACATACAAGCATATATATATATTGCACAAGCAATATAGTTATGAATAAAATATTATTTCCATGAATATTTGTCACTAAAATAATGTCTAAGAACTAAAATTAAGCCGAGGAATTATCATACAAAATCAGATTTTACAAGGTGCACTTGAAACCCTAGAATTTGGTTTTTCTTGTTTTCTTTGCACTTGAAACTCTTATGAGTGTGTTGTTTTCTTTGCATATTCTTGTTCTTCTTCCTCAAATTCCTAAGATTCACCTTTGGTTTGGTTGAAAACTTAACTCCCTAAGGCTGACCATATATGGGTCAAAATACTTACAAGAGAAGGGAGGAAGAAGATTAAGTGGAAAGATTGCATGATACCTTGATTTCCTTGGTTTTTCTTGTTTGTTCTTTGCTTTCCTTGGCTTCCTCCCTTCAATTTTGAAATTTGCCTTCTGTTCTTCCTTCAAAACAGACTTGAAAACTTCATTTTAATTAAAGGAAACAAAAGAGAATGGAGGAGAGGAGGTTTGGATGGAAGAAAGCATAGAAAACTACCAATAATCCATACCTTTTTCTTGATTTTTCTCCTCCTTTTCTTCCCCTTCCTGTGATCCTAAGAGAGCAGATCATATTCTGTATTTTGGGCAGAAATTTCGTGCTTAAGAAGATGGGAGAAGAAAGGAGAAGTGTGTGGGGACTTTTAGAAACACACTTTTTCAAAAATTCCAATTTTGTCCTTCCGTAATGGCAATTTCATTTCGGCTTCGTTTTAGTTCCTTTTTGAGAATCTTCTTTTCCATTATAAAATTTAGGTTCTCAATTTAATAAAATCCCTTTGGAATCACTCAATTTGGAGCTAAAACTTTATCGAACGAACCGATCATAGTTCAGATAAACCAATATTAAAAATGTACATCGGAGGGGTTTTACCAGTCCTAGGGTTTCCTATAGTTTTTTGGGCCTCTGAGAACTCCAAAGAACTTAAAACTTTCATTTAAAAAGCCCTCCTATATGTTTTTCTAAAAGTTTTACTTATTTACAAAAATACCATTACGTTTTGTCAGTTTCTGTCATAATTTATTTCTCCGTCCTAGCTCCAATTTTCTTTCCGTTTGAGCCTAAAATTCTCATTTTTAGGAGTCGAGAATGTTACTTAAATTTTTTTGGGCCTTAACTAATTCATTTCAGGGGACTTACTTTGAAAACGCGCTCATTTCCGTCGTTTAATGAAAACCAGACATTACACCAAACAAGTAAAGAAATACAAGCAAAAGAAAGGGAAGAAGATAAAAATTGATTTAATTAGTGAATTGCCTTCAAACCTAATCTTCTCCCATGATAAATGGAACTTCAAACCTTTCCTTTTCCTCTTTAAAAACCTCAAAGTGGTGACCTTTTGGAGAAAATGTCGAAACCTCCTTTAAAAACCTTTAAAAATGCAACAAAAAATGTTGTGTTTTGTATTTTTCATGACAAGTGCTGCGACACTACTATTTTTTTTTCTTACAGTGGTGATGAGTGAAATGACATTGATCTTTTATGTTGCGACACTTTTTTGTTTAGTGATGAATTTTCTGATTTGGCACTGTAGCCTTTAAATCTACCACCATGGCATTGAGTTTTTTATAGCTACACTTTTGGGCACCATCTTTTTCCTCTCTTTCTCTCTCTCTCTTAATTTTTTTTAATTAAATGATAACTCCTAATTATTCATGTTATTGTGCATATTTTCTTTTAGTAAATATGATTTTAGCCTCTAATTACACAATAAATAATACTGTTTATGGGTAAAATAAACACACTTAAGATGAATAACTCTATACTTAACTTTTACACTTTAAATGATAAGTTTTTGTTTTAATTTTGAGTATATTAAGAACTAATTATATTTTGCCCTTGTTGTAGGTAGCATGTTTAAAATAGGATTGAAGTTCTTCATGTCAAAGAGGCTCCAAAACACTTACAGCTACTATTTTAAAAAGTGCATTGTGTAACACCATATATTTCTAGATCATTTCACAACATTCACATGCTTCACATTCATAATTTTCATGAAAGAGCAAGAAAGGGGAATTAAAATAATGCATTTTCTTGCGTTGCGTCATGTATGAAAAATTTATTCAGTGTCATGTGGACTGTGTGAGCTCATACAACATGTTCTCATATTTAATTACATGAATACGACTCATTTGCATCACTAAAACTAGCCTACATCTCAAGGAACTCGAAGGGAAGCATGAAATATACATACATATTTTCAGCCAGATTTTTTCACTTTCTATCACAAATTTGGAAAATCATAACTAAATCTAAAAATATCGAAATCATGCATTCTTACCCATTCTAGAAAGCTAAAGATGTCTACTTCATATTAAAATATGTCCAAACCATAACATCCATCATAGAGGATGTTTGACACTCGAAATGGTCTAGAGGTCACACTACCCACTGGTGCTGTCATAGATTTCTGCAGTAAACTTCAAAAATGTCCAATTAATTCCACAAAACTCCAATCTATGAAAATGATACCAATCTGGAAATATGTGGATGTTAGCTAGAGGGAAAAAATATCTCTAGACTAGTTTAGGCACACCTAAATCGCAAATCTAATCAAATAGTAACAGAGGTAGGCTGGAATTCCTAATACTGGACAAATTCTTTGAAAATTCATATCTTTCCTCTCTAGACCTCCAAATAAGGTGCTTCTAGTTAGTACCAGTCACCTGGAATGTCTAGTTTTTTTATATAAAATTTTGTGGCAATTGGACATCATTTGAGCTCTGTGTGACTACTTTCATTTTTGGACCTAAGTGAACAGTGACATGACCAAAACCAAAAAAATTTCAATTTTGAAAATTCATCAAATATTATGTAGACCTCTGAAAATTATGTTCTTTAGCTTTCCAAAAAACTCTCTATAAGCTCTAATTGCATACCAAATCTTAGATCAAAAAGAGCTCATTTGGGCAAAAAGTGATATAGGGTTCTAAATTGGTCAAATTTAGCTCCATATAGGATACCAAATTGTCCAAATGGCTTTCCTTGGGATTTGGCACCTCTTGGGCAAGTCTAAAAGCATAATTAGGACTTGTGTAGGCTGTCCAAATGGTCCCAAACTCCATGTATCTCATTTTGGCCATTTCATCCACACATGCAAAATTCCATAATGCCATTCATGAAGCCACGTTGTCCATACATACCCAATTTACATTCTATCATTCACATAGCACATTATTTCATTTCTACATCATATATTATCATAATTACATATATTCCAAGGTCATAGACTATATACAAGCATGTGTTACATCATTTGACATGAATATAGCTTTAAACAACCAAAAACCAAGCATTATGTTGTCAAGCTCTCTTCTTCAAGGTGTTTAGCTTCCATTACCTTATCCACTTAGTCCACCTAGCATGTTAGATTATTGGAGAGGAGGAATGAGATTCAATAATGCCAATAACTCCATATCCCATTCAATATACATAATGGATGCAAAGCAAGTCTTGAAAATGCATGTATGGATATAACAAATGTCATGAACATTCAAGAAGCAAGCTTGGCATGTGAATAAGTTTATACAAGACATCCAAGAGCTTGCCAAGTGGATGGATTGGCCTCACTCTTTTCCTCATGGATTTTGGACTTGCCTCACCCATTCTTTAAGAGATTTTTTAGACTTAACCATACTCTTGGGAGCCCACTTTACATTTAGGAGACTCTTGCTTTGTCTCAACTAATTTTAAGGGTTCTTGGCTCATCCTCACCAGGTTTAAGAGTTCTTGGCCTCTCCACACTCAAGCAAACTAAAACAAACGTCATAACATCATTTAGAAACATAATATTCATCATGAAATTATGGCATATAAAATCATGTTAGCATACTTTTCATGGCTTAAAAATACACATACACACATTCTAAGACAAGCTAAACACACATTCATGCATGTGAGAAGGTGGAGAGAGCTACCTTGTACACAATTACAAACTTTTTCCTTTGAATCCAAGCTCCCTTTTTCGGCCACATACACACACAAAAGTTTTTGGATGATTTCTCTTGGCCTAGACACAATTTATGGAAGCCAATTAAGTTCATGAAACAAATTCTAAGGCCACACCAACTTGCTTAGACACTAGGTAGCTCAATAACCTCATTATGGTTCCATAATTGCACCTAATGAAGTACACCCTCAAATTAATTCTAAGCTCCATTTTTTCCTTTCAAATATGATTCTTGACTCCTTTTAAGCCTCTTGAGTCATCACACAATTAAAACAAAGAGCCTAACTACTCATTACTTCTTTAGGTTATAATATGGAACCTAAAGTACTAACTCACTTTCTGAGTTCTAAATTTTCCCAAGGGCCTCCCTCATTTTCATTCATCATATATGACTCAAGAATAAGCTTAGAAAAATTTAAAACTCTCCCTAGCTATGCTATCCTCTCTTGGCTGAGACAATGGGGATTTTTGGCAACCAAAGACTTTGCTTCATTTTCTCAAGGAGAGAAGCATGTGGGGAACCTCTTAGGGATCTTAGGAGCTCATTTAAACTCTTATTTAGGCCTAGGAATTATCATACAAATCAGATCTTACAAGGTGCACTTGAAACCTTAGAATTTGCATCTTGAAATCTAATGATTTTTTGTTAATTCCTTTTACATATTCTTAATCTCCACACCTTTTTTCCTTAAATTCATCATTGGTTCTGCCTAAAAATCAAATCCTCCTAAAGTTCCTAGGGTTAGGCGAAATGGAGAAAGAGGAGGAACCAAGATAGCAACCATAGGAAGAGAAATTACCTAGTTTTCTTGCTGTTCTTACTTAAATCTTGCTTTCTCCAAGCTCCTCTCTTCAAATTCGAAATTTCCCCTAAGTTTCTCCCCTTAAATTAGATTTGTAACTTCATTTTAATCAAAGAAAACAAAGGAGAATGAAGGAGAGGAGGTTTGGATGGAAGAAAGCATGAAAAACTACCATAAAACCATACCTTAAAGCTTGGATTTCTTCTCTTTTTCTTCCTCCCTTGGTGCGCCTAAACCCTAGCTCTCTTCTCTGAAATTGGGCAGAAAATTCTAAGTCTAAATGCAGGAGAGAGTGGGCGCCACCTATATATAGGGGAGGAGGAAGCATTTTTCAAAAATTCCCATTTTGCCCTTCATTCTTTGCATTTTTGTTTCTCCTTTGTTTTAGCTCGTTTTTGAAAACTATCTTTTCCATTACAAAATTTAGGTTCCTAATTTAGTAAAATATCTTTGAATCACTCAAATTGGAGCTAAAACCTTCCCCAAACAAATATGTCAAAGTTTAGGTACACTGATGTTGGAAAACGTCCACCAGAGAGGATTTAACTGTCCCAGGGATTCCATGGTTTTCAGGCCTCTGAGAACACCAGAGAACTCAAAATTTTCATTTAAAAAGCCCTCCTGTGTGAATTCTAAAATTTGACTCAAAATTACGAAATGTCATTTCGTTTCATAAGATTTTTGTCAAAATTTGTTTCTTCATTCTAGCTCCATTTTTCCTTCCGTCTGAGGATATTGTCAAGATTTGGAAAAATACTTATAGGAACAAGTAAACCCTAGACTAACATGTATTGCTATTAAGAACAAAGTTAATGAGTGTTGAACTAAATCACTATGAAATATAAGAGAGATTAATAATCCTAGATACTATTATTCACCTGGAAATCCAAATAACAATTTTGAACTCTACATATAGATAATCTTTATTCATTCTTGTTAATACAATTTACTTGAAATTGATTCGCTTAATTTAATTTAGGGTGTGAATTTTGGTACTTGACAAGTTTTGACAACAAATTCTCAAGGAAACAATATTTTCTTATCACTATTTTACTTTAGCAATACGTATACTTGCATGTACACTTTAAGTAAGCAACAAGTTTTTGGCACCGTTGCTGAGGATTTGTGTGTCAAAATATTTTCCTGTCAATATTAATACTAACATACTTAGTTTGAACTTCAGCTTTGTGCATAGTTTTACTTGAGTTATTCTCATTTCCTTTTCTATTCTATTTTGTAATGGCTACCTTCCTTGTGTGTAAGACCTCTTATGCCAGAATTTGAAAGTTTAGAAGTTGTGTTGTTTTAAGAAGAATTTGAAAAGCTTCCAATCAAACTTTGAGAGATGAATTTGAGACTTCTGAACCAACCAAAAATATGGTGCATGAAGATGAAAATCGTGTCCAAACAGTGATGATTTGGCCACATTGATTATGCAAGGATACCATTCAAGCATAAGAAGGCTTGTTATTCAAGCCAACAATTTTTGAAATGAAGCAGTGGTACTTTAATGCTTTAAATGGCTAGGCAATTTAGTGGCTTACCTATGGAAGACCCTAACACTCACCTTTTTAACTTTTTGGAGGTGTGTAACTCTTTTAAATAGAATGGTGTATATGATGATACAATCTAGTTAAGGCTTTTCCTACTTTCACTAAGGGATAAAGCCAAGGTATGGCTCAACTCATTGCAAGATTAGTCCATCTCCACTTAGGATGATCTTGTCACAAAATTCAAAGCCAGGTTCTTTCCACTAGCCAAACTGGTAGAGTTAAGAAATGATATCACCTTTTTCATGCAACAAGATGATGAGCCGTTGTATAAAGCATGGGAGAGATTCAAGGCACTATTAAAAAAGTGCCTTAACCATGGATTTCTTAAATGGGTACAAGTGCAGACTTTCTATAATAGACTGCTATCGAAAACAAAGGCCATCCTTGATTTTGTATCCAATGGGAGCATTACAAGCAATCTAAATGTTAAAGCTATATATAATTTGCTAGAAAATATGGTAGCTAACTCCCTTCAATGGTCTACATCTAGACCTTAAAAGAAAAAGGTAGCTGTGGTCTATGAAATTAATGCTTTAACCACATTTTCAACTTAAATAGCTATAATAAATAAGCGGTATGATAGTCTTGAAATGCATTTCAGTGCACCAATGGGTGTTAATGCTATTCAAACTCCGGTCATTACTTGTAAGCATTGTGGAGAGGAACACTTTAATGATCAATGTCCTTTATTGATGGAAGTAGTCAATTATATGGGAAATTATGGAAAAAATCTAAATAACCCATACTCAAACACCTATAATCCAGACTAGAGGAATCATCTAAATTTTTCATGGAGTTAAGGTCAAAATTAGGCCCAAGCCTTTTCTTTTGCAATGAGACCCCTTAATCCTTTAGATTTTCTGCTCAAGCTAAACTGCCAATGCAAGAAAAGAAGCTAAGTATGGAGGAAATGCCAATGCAATACATAGCAAAGCAAGATGCTATTCTAGTTAGACAAGAGGCAACAATAACAAAGTATGAGTCAACAATTAGAAATATAGTGTAAATTGGTCAATTAGCCTCTTCTATAAATTCAAGATAGCAAGGGGTACTCCTAAGCAACATTGGTCCTAACCTAAGAAGAGATGGCAAAGAGGAATGCAAGGCCATTACACTGAGAAGTGGCAAAGAGTTACCGAAAATGTCACCTCCAAGACAAGATAATAAGTTTACATAAGATAAAGGCAAAATGGAAGAGAAGATTGAGAAAGAAAAGCTTGTTAAGGAGAAGAGTGAAGTTGTTGAGAAGAAGAAAGATAATGTTGAGAAGAAGAATCAAGAGAAGAGTCAAGATAAAATTATTCCTCCGCTACCATTCCCTTAACAATTCAAAGAGCAAAATTTAGATAAACAATATCAAAACTTTTTAGAGATCTTTAAGTAGCTTTACATTAACATTCCATTTGCTGAGGCCTTGGAACAAATGCCAAGTTATGCCAAATTCATAAAGGATGTGTTGTCAAGTAAGAAGTAGTTTATGGAATTTGAGACAGTGGCTATAACTCAAAAGTGTAGTTCCATTTTGCAGAAGAAATTGCTACCCAAAATGAAAGATCCAAGAAGTTTTACCATTCCTTGTAACATTGGAAAACACTTTATCAAAAGTTCTTTGTGTGATCTTAGGGCAAGTGTGAATCTAATACTATTATCAATTTTCCAAAAACATGGGTTAGAGAAGGCAAGACTAATAACTTTATCAAAAGTTCTTTATGTGATCTTAGGGCAAGTGACTTTTAACATGTATAAAGCAATGAAGGGCTTGAATGAACCAAAAGAATGTTACTTTATACACTTAATTGCCAATGCAATACATGAAGAGTTTGTTGAATCAACCCTTAAAGATCCTCTAGAAGCATCATTGGTTGGCATGGCTAGAAGGGAGTGTAATTGAGTAAGAGAATGTATCAAGCTATTAGAAGTAATGCAAAAGCATTCTAAGGGTTTTTAACAATTTAAACCACTTGATGTATCAGCTAAAGTCAAATTTGTGCTAAAACCATCAGTGGAGGAACCTCCATCTCTAGAGTTGAAGCCATTACCATCTCACTTGAAGTATGCTTACCTGGGAGAAGAATGCACATTACCAGTGATAATTTCTGCTGCTCTTACTGAACAACAAGAAAGAGAGCTTCTCTGAGTGCTAAAAAGTTTCAAGAGAGCCATAGGGTGGTTAATAGCAAATATAAAAAGGATAAGTCCCTTTAAATATATGCACAAGATACTCATGGAAAAGAATCATAAGAATTCTATTTAGCATCAAAGAAAGCTTAACCCTATAATGAAAGAGGTGGTTAAAAAGGAAATTCTAAAATGGCTTAATGCTAAGATTATCTATCTACTCTTAGATAGCTCATAGGTGAGTTCAGTCCAATGTGTCCCTAAGAAAGGAGGCATGATTGTAGTGGCTAATACACATAATGAGCTAATTCCTACTAAGATAGTGACTAGGTGGTAGGCATGCATAGATTATTGGAAACTAAATAATGCCACAAGAAAAGATCATTTTCCTTTACTCTTCATTGATCAAATTCTAGTTAGACTAGCTAGGAAGGCATATTTCTGTTTCTTAGATGGATATTCAGGATACAACCAAATTGCTATCACCTTATAACACCAAGAGAAAATAACTTTTACATGTCCTTATGGCACATTTACTTTTAAAAGGATGCCTTTTAGATTATACAATGCACCACCTACATTTTAGTGATGCATGATCTCTATTTTTTTATATGATTGAGCAGACTATGGAGATATTTATGAATGATTTCTTAGTTTTTAGAGATTTATTTGAAGAGTGTCTTACTAATTTAGAGTAAGATTTGAAGGGGTGCGAGGAGACTCACTGAGTTCTTAATTGGGAAAAGTGTCATTTCATGGTGCAATAAGGTATAGTCCTTGGCCATCGGGTCTTAAGTAGAGGTCTTAAAGTAGACAAAACAAAAATCTCCATAATTGAGCAGCTTCCACCCCTGACCAGTGTAAAATGAGTCTGGAGCTTCTAAGGTCATGTGGGCTTTTATAAAAGATTTATTAAGGATTTTTCAAAATTTGCTAAGCCCCTTTGTCAATTGCTTGAGAAAGACATTCCATTTAATTTTGACCATCAATGCCATGTAGCTTTTGAAGAGTTAAAGAAAAAATTAGTGTCTGTTCTTATCATTATGGCCCTTGATTGGACCATTCCTTTTAAGGTAATGTGTGATGCCAGTGACTATACTATGAGGGCAGTATTGGGACAAAGAAAAGGAAGGATTTTCCATCCAATATACTATTCCAATAAAACTCTATCTAATGCTCAACTGAATTACACTACCACTAAGAAAGAGATATTGGCAGTAGTATATGCTCAACTTGATTAAGAAGAAGGACTCCAAACTAAGACTCATTCAGTGGGTTCTTCTTTTACAAGAATTTGATTTGGAAATTGTTGATAAAAAGGGAAGTGAAAATCACATGGTAGATCATTTGTCTAGACTGAGTACTAAAGCTCAGGATGTTGAAGAGAAGTAGATTAATGACAATTTTCCAAATGAAAGCTTATTTTATGTGAAGCACAACAAAGTGCCATGGTGCGCAGATTATGTGAACTATTTTATGTGTCATGTACTACCTCCAAATTTGAACTCCAACTAAAAGAAAAGGTTTTTGCATGATGTAAAGCTGTATGTATGGGATAAACCATTCTTATTCCAAATGTGTGCTGATTAGATATTGCAGAGGTGTGTCCCAGATGAAGAGCAAGAATCTATTCTACAAAGATGTTATGTAGCAAAATATGGAGGACACTTCAATAGGCAACAAACTATAGCAAAAATCCTCTAATCAGGTTTTTATTGGCCCTTGTTGTGCAAGGATGCATATGCTTTTGCGGGGAGATGCGACAAGTGTCAAAGATCTAGTAATATATCAAAATGGCATGAGATGTCCCTAAACAATATTCTGGAAGTTGAGGCATTCGATGTTTAGGGGATAGATTTCATAGGGCCTTTTACATCCTCTTAAAACAACCAGTACATTCTTGTGGCTGTTGACTATGTGACAAAATGGGTTGAGGCAATCGCTTGTCACATAAATGATGCTAGGGTGGTAATGAGATTGTTAGAGAAAAACATTTTCACCAGATTCGGTGTGCCCCGAGTCATCATTAGTGATGAGGGGTTGCATTCTAACGATTGGCAAATCAAAGCATTTCTACAAAAATATGGAGTTTAACACAAGATGGCATTAGCGTGTCATCCCCAAACTAATGGCCAATATGAAGTATCTAATAGAGAGATTAAGAGGATTCTGGAGAAGAGGATAGGTCCCTCAAGAAAAGATTGGATTGAGAAGTTGGACAATGCTTTATGGGCTTATCATACAACATACAAAACTCCAATTGGAATGTCCCCTTACAAGCTTGTTTTTCGTAAAGCTTATCACCTGCTAGTTGAACTCGAACATAATGCCTTTTGGGCTATGAAAAAATTAAATTTTGACATAAGAAAAGTTGGTGGGAAGAGGCTGTTGCAACTTAATTAGCTTGATGAATTTAGACTTCATACTTATAAAAGTTCCAAGTTCTACAAAGAAAGGACAATGCAATGGCATGATAGGAAGATTTTAGAGAGGAAGTTTGAGCTTGGTTAATTAGTGCTGCTTTATAACTCAAGGTTTAAACTATTTCTAGGAAAGCTAAAGTCAAGGTGGCATGGACCCTTTACGGTAGTGGAAACCTCTCCATTTGGTGCTGTGGAGATTATGGAGCAAGAGTCAAATTAGAAGTTCAAAGTCAATGGACAAAGACTAAAACACTATTAGGGAGAAAAGATAGACTGCCAAAAGTCCACCATCACACTAGGAGATTACATATGAAGCTGTTAAAAATTGGGCTGAAGACTATAAACTTAGCACTTCTTGGGAGGCAACCCAAGTTTCTCTCTTTTTAATTTTAATTTTGACATTAAATAGTGTGTTAATTTTGTTTTGGGTAATTATTGGTTGCATACTTTGTTTTAGAGGAATCAATTGAAGGATTGTCAATCATGCATAATCATTGGAGAATCTCAAGACAACTCATCTAACATTTAATTCAACAAAAAAAAGGTAAACTCATAATGGCCTTGAAAAAGAAAGCTAGAGGCAAGGCATCATCTTCCTCTTCAGCCTTGTTTAATCAGTCTCGCTTTGTCTCCCTAGTGATTCAAGAATAGTACAATGAAGTTACATTTCATAAAGCCTTGATCTCAGGGAGGAAGTTCAATACCTTACTTTTAGAAAGTCAGGAAATGGCTGATCAGATATCTTAGAGGCGATGAGGTACATTTTGTGCTAAGCTAGTAGCCACTATAGTGCAAGTAGTTCAAGAATTTTATGCAAATGCACCATTTTATTGCGAGCATATGTACAGAGTCTAGGGGCACACAGTGATCATCAATGAACAAGTGATCAGGCATTTATACTATCTTCCCCTAGTACTTGACTATGAATATTACCTATATAAGACAAGTGGTAATACACCAAATTTGGAGGATGTGGCTACTAAACTAACTCTTCCAAGACATAATTACTGAAGGAAGTCATGTGGGGTGCCCAAGGGTATTCTTAGAGGCCATCTCAGTGGCCCCTTATTGGCCTCACTTTATGTGTGACAATATGCTTCCCAGCACTCATATGAGCGATTTGACTATAGACTGGGCTATATTGATCTACTTGATTATGACTGGGAGATTAGTGGATGTTGTAATATCTGGTCCCTCGAAAATGTGAGAAAACGTAAGAAAACGCAAGAAACATAACGTACGGTTTCTCCGTCGACATACGAAATTTACCAGATACAAAAGGAAGTCCCCTAAATAAAGTAAATTGAGGTCCAATAAAATTAGAATAATATTCTAAATGAGTCAAGGCTAGAGGTGCCCTAAAATTGAGGCTAAAATAGGTGAAAAAAGAAGGTCCTGAAGACTCTTCAAGGTTAAGTATGAAAGAGCCAAGGACTAAAATGAAAAGAAAAGTTATGAGCTAGAAAAAATATATAAATTGCTTGAATGTTCAGAAAACCCTAGTTTCACCCTCTACTTATGGCTTTAGACACGGATATCAAAAAAATTGGGTAAGAATCTCAGAAATTCGTGACCCATGGTTAAACTTAGTTTGATGAGACGAGTTCGATGATGCCACGTTGTTCAGATGGTCGAGCGGGATTCGATCTAGGATCTAGTTAGCCCGATCAGTAGCCATGAACAAAATAAAAAGAGGAAGTTGTAACAACCATGGAAATAGAAATAGCTAAAGGGCTAAGAAATCTTGAAGGAGTTTCAGGGACTAAATTGAAATAAATAAAAATTTTAAAGCACAATCATAATACAGAATAGTGAAAATTACACCTAAAGATCCGGATGCCCGATTAACACTAAAATTTATGAAGATCGAGGTTGAGGGCCCCTGATCCATGTTTGAGACTCAGTATGTCCAGAAAGTAGAGGAAATAATATTTATAAATTTTAGAAAGTCTAAAGGTATGTATTGTATTATAAAACCTTAATCAAGCATGGACACCAATTTTTAGACTGCTGTAAGGCCCAATAGCTGATTCTAAAGGCCCAATAAGAGGAAAGAAGATATAATTAGGGCTTTAAAGAAGATAAAACCCAAATATAAATATAAAATAAAAAGGAAAGAAATAAAGGATTTTAGTTAGTTTAAAGAATTAACCATGGTTAGGTTAGAAATTAACTATGGTTGAGTTAGAAATTGACCATGGTTGAGTTAAAAATTGACCATGGTTAAGTTAAAAAAATTAACCATGATTACTAACCATCAAATCACCATAACTTAAGGGCTAAGAATAAGCATCCAAGTGTGTGGCTAAGGAATTTTAGGAAGAAGATATTTAGTCATGAAAATAGAAAATCAAAAGAAAAAAAGGAATGGAAAGCTAAAATTTGATCTTGAAAAGGTTGATCCAAAGGTCCAAATTTGGTATGACCATTTAACTTCATTTAAGTTCATCTCCTTCACCTCCATTCCACCATTTTCATGCCACACACAAGGGAGAGGGAGAGAAAAATGTGAAGAAGGGAGCAAGGGAGAAAAGGTGGGAGAGGAAGTGAAATCAAGTGAAACTACCACCATTCTTCTCCAAATTTCTTCATCCTCTTCATCCTCCAATCACTTTCTCCAAAGGGCAGCTGCATCTTCATCCTTTCTTCAAGGTGGCATGTTGCTCTAAGTGAGAAAAGAAGGGATTTTAGTGTGAGAAAATCATATGCTTTATGTTAGTTTTGTTAAACCCTAGCTATGGGTCACTTTTGGATAGCATATGCATGATTAGAAATTGAGTTTATATGTTGAATATGAAGGCCTAGGAATGGAGTTTGTATATTGACTATGGAGGCCATATGAGCTTATCCATTGTTATTATATGCTGGAACTTTGAAAAACACAAAGATTATAATTTTTGGGAAAATGGAAATGCTCGGGAGATGCTGTCCGAATTTTCTAAAACTTTTTATGGTGCTTTCTTAATGTCTTAAAGTCATGTATACCAAATTTAAGTCCTAAAACATAAAGGAAGAGGCTATGGAATTTTTAGAACTAAAAAAACTCACTTTTGGTCCTAAAACAGAGCTAGGTTATGTTATGACCAAAACATGTTATTAAGGCTGGAATTTGATAATTTTATCTATTCCAATGGATTTAAAAGGGTGTTTTTAGCCAAGAATACCTATGTCAAAGCCCCCAAAACTCATGGAATAAATTTTCTAAATTTTGGTCAAGAAATGCACACTATTTGGCCATAATGGATTAAAAGGGAAAGAGTCAGGTTTTTTCAATTCTAATGATTCCAATGAGTTTAAAAGGGTTATACTAATTTAGAAGTTAAGGTTTATGTGTTGATTGTAGTGAATTATCATTATGATTATAGGGTTTGATATTTGTTTGAGAACTCCAAAAGCAAGTAAACTGAGTTCCAAGGCTTGAGGAGCAAAGTTTGCTAAGGTAGTAGTTTTCCTTTCTTTTTCTTTAAGCTTGTATGTTTGTATAATAATGAGTGTTATGCTCTATCAAGTTGTCATTTATGCCATAAGTTAAGACATGTATGTTTAGATTATGCTTGGCCTTGTATTCTTATATGGTATGTGGCATCTTGATTGGCATTATGTTATGTACTTACATGCTTGCCTGTTGTAAAGTTCCATATCGGATAGGAAGGTCCTGGGCTAAGGCCTTATAAGTGGGGGCAAAGCTTCCCCCACCAAATGCGCGTTTTCCTTGAGCGAAGGCTGGGTAACCAAGCCCTCGAAGCTCGGAAGGCGACAAAACCCTTGGGAAGGCCGGGTCAAAGACCCACGAACTAGGGGACATTACGTCTGGTGGCTCTATAAGTGTGTTGGTATCAGAGCTGGCCTAGCCGTATGTGCAACCCGAGGACGGGTTGGCCCCAAGGGGGTGGATTATAAAGTCCCACATCGGATAGGAAGGTCCTGGGCTAAGGCCTTATAAGTGGGGGCGAAGCTCTCCCTACCAACGGCGCACTTTTCCCTTGAGCGAAGGATGGGTAACCAAGCCCTCGAAGCTCGGGAAAAGACAAAAACCTTGGGAGCCCGTGCTTGCACTGCGACCAAGGAACAATACCATTGGAGGCTCTATAAGTGTGTTGGTATCAGAGCCGACCTAGCCGTATGTGCAACTTGAGGACGGGTTGGCCCCAAGGGGGGTGGATTATAAAGTCTCACATCGGATAGAAAGGTCCTCGGCTAAGGCCTTATAATTGGGGGCAAAGCTTCCCCCACCAAACGCGCGTTTTCCTTGAGCGAAGGCTGGGTAACCAAGCCCTCGAAGCTCGAAAGGCGACAAAACCCTTGGGAAGGCCGGGTCAAAGACCCACGAACCAGGGGACAATATGTTTGGTGGCTCTGTAAGTGTGTTGGTATCAGAGCTGGCCTAGCCGTATGTGCAACCCGAAGACGGGTTGGCCCCAATGGGGGTGAATTGTAAAGTCTCACATCGGATAGGAAGGTCTTGGGCTAAGGCCTTATAAGTGGGGACAAAGCTTCCCCTACCAGACTCGCATTTTCCTTAAGCGAAGGCTGGGTAACCAAGCCCTCGAAGCTCAGGAAAAGATAAAAACATTGGGAGCGCGTGCTTGCACTGCTACCAAGGAACAATACCGTTGGAGGCTCTATAAGTGTGTACACACTTATAGAGCCACCAGATGTATTGTCCCCTGGTTCGTGGGTCTTTGACCCAACCTTCCCAAGGGTTTTGTCGCCTTCCGAGCTTTGAGGGCTTGGTTACCTAGCCTTCCCTTAAGGAAAACGTGAGTCTGGTGGGGAAGCTTTGCCCCCACTTATAAGCTTTAGCCCAAGACCTTCCTATCGGATGTGGGACTTTACAGTCTACCCCCCTTGGGGCCAACCCGTCCTCGGGTTGCACATACGGCTAGGCCGGCTCTGATACCAACACACTTACAGAGCCACCAGAGGTATTGTCCCATGGTTCGTGGGTCCTTGACCCGGCCTTCCTAAGGGTTTTGTCGCCTTCTGAGCTTCGAGGGCTTGGTTACCCAGCCTTCGCTCAAGGAAAACATGCGTCTGGTAGGGGAAGCTTTGCCCCACTAATAAGGCCTTAGCCCAGGACCTTCCTATCCGATGTGAGACTTTACAATACACACTTACAGAGCCACCAGACGTATTGTCCACTGGTCCGTGGGTCTTTGACCTGGCCTTCCCAAGGGTTTTGTCGCCTTCTGAGCTTCGAGGGCTTGGTTACCCAGCCTTCATTCAAGGAAAATGCGCGTCTGGTGAGGGAAGCTTTGCCCCCACTTATAAGGCCTTAGCCCATGACCTTCCTATCCGATGTGGGACTATACAATCCACCCCCCTTAGAGCTAACCCGTCCTCGGGTTGCACATACGGCTAGGCCGGCTCTGATACCAACACACTTACAGAGCCCCAGACGTATTGTCCCCTAGTTCGTGGTCTTTGACCCAGCCTTCCCAAGGGTTTTGTCGCCTTCCGAGCTTTGAGGGCTTGGTTACCCAGCCTTCACTCAAGGAAAACGCACGTCTGGTAAGGGAAGCTTTGCCCCCACTTATAAGGCCTTAGCCCAGGACCTTCCTATGGTATGTGGGACTTTATAATCACACACTTACAGAGCCACCAGACGTATTGTCCCCTAGTTCGTGGGTCTTTGACCCAGCCTTCCCAAGGGTTTTGTCGCCTTCCGAGCTTAAAGGACTTGGTTACCCAGCCTTCGTTCAAAGAAAACACGCGTTTGGTGGGGGAAGCTTTGCCCCCACTTATAAGGCCTTAGCCCAGGACCTTCCTATCCGATGTAGGACTTTACAATCTACCCTCCTTGGGGCCAACCCGTCCTCGGGTTGCACATACGGCTAGGCCGACTCTGATACCAACACACTTACAGAGCCACCAGAGGTATTGTCCCATGGTTCGTGGGTCTTTGACCCAGCCTTCCCAAGGGTTTGGTCGCCTTTCGAGCTTTGAGGGCTTGGTTACCCAACCTTCGCTCAAGGAAAACACGCGTCTGGTGGGGGAAGCTTTGCCCCCACTTATAAGGCCTTAGCCCAGGACCTTCCTATCCAATGTGGGACTTTACAATACACACTTACAGAGCCACCAGACATATTGTCCACTGGTTCGTGGGTCTTGGACCCGGCCTTCCCAAGGGTTTTGTCACCTTCCAAGCTTCGAGGGCTTGGTTACCCAGCCTTCGTTCAAAGAAAATGCGCGTCTGGTGGGGGAAGCTTTGCCCCTACTTATAAGGCCTTAGCCAGGACCTTCCTATCTGATGTGGGACTTTACAATCCACCCCCCTTAGGGCCAACCCGTCCTCGGGTTGCACATACGGCTAGGCTGGCTCTGATACCAACACACTTACAGAGCCACCAGACATATTATCCCCTGGTTCGTAGGTCTTTGACCCGGCCTTCCCAAGGGTTTTGTCGCCTTCCGAGCTTTGAGGGCTTAGTTACCCAGCCTTCGCTCAAGGAAAATGCGCGTCTGGTAGGGGAATCTTTGCCCCCACTTATAAGGCCTTAGCCCAGGACCTTCCTATGGTATGTGGGACTTTACAATCACACACTTACAGGGCCACCAGACATATTGTCCCCTGGTTCGTGCCTCTTTGACCCGGCCTTCCCAAGGGTTTTGTCGCCTTCCGAGCTTCGAGGGCTTGGTTACCCATCCTTCGCTCAAGGAAAATGCACGTTTGGTGGGGGAAGCTTTGCCCCCACTTATAAGGCCTTAGCCCAGGACCTTCCTATCCGATGTGGGACTTTAGATTCCACCCCCCTTGGGGCCAACCCGTCCTCGAGTTGCACATGCGGCTAGGCTGGCTCTGATACTATCACACTTACAGAGCCACTAGACGTATTGTCCCCTGGTTTGTGGGTCTTTGACCTAGCCTTCCCAAGGGTTTTGTCGCCTTCCGAGCTTCGAGGGCTTGGTTACCCAGCCTTCGCTCAAGAAAAACGCGCGTCTGGTGGTGGAAGCTTTGCCTCCACTTATAAGGCCTTAGCCCAGGACCTTCCTATCCGATGTGGGACTTTACACCTGTTAATGAGATTAGTTTACTACTACTGAGATTTCATAATCTCATCCTAAATATAACCCATGTTAGGTCTGAGTTCAAGAAAAGAAAGGGCAAAGGGTGTGGAGGCATAAATTAAGGACCTTACTTTTATGCATCACATTTTGTCATGTAATTAAATATCTTTGGATTATGGTATGTATGAGTTGTGTTATAATGCTGTATGATAATAGGGCATGTAACAGAAAGCCATGTATATACCTAACCTTGAAATAAAAAGAAAATTTTAATTAGTTCAGGTTTCCATTGACTCCTCTAAGTCTTATATGAGGTATTTATAGTAGGAAAAACGTTATATAGTAAGGTATGACAAATGTTGGGGACATCATTTGTGAAAATATCAAGAGGATCTCTTAATCTACCACCTCTAGATTAGCCCATCCTTACTTAATTACCAAGTTTTATGCAGATGTTGGGGTATAGTTTGAGTCACATGAGGAGCTCCTTCCACCAAGAAAGCCATTTTCTATACAGATGATAGGTAATCTAGATGATGAGGAGGATTAGAGGGCTGAGCCAATGGACTAGCCAGTTGAGCAGCTCACAGAACTAGATCAGCCATCCCCTCCACCAGTTCAAGTTCTACCACCACCTTCTCCACAGAAGCCTTCCTTGGGGGTTATTTATATGATGGTTCAAGATCTCTCCCTCTAGTTAGTTGAGACTAAGCGGCGTTTTATTAAATTGGAGTATTGTTCCCTTACCATAGATCAATAGAATTATCAGTGTTAGAGGCACTTAGCTAGTCGATTTTGATGGGACCCATCTAAGCTTCCACCTCTTCTCAGGCCTGTACATGGGCAGTGCTAGGCCAGGCATCTAATTGGCTCGAACCTTGACCTGATTAAGGCATAAGGCTTATTTTTGTACTCATGGCCTAACCCAGCCTGAAGAAGCATAATTTTATTCATGCCAAATTTCATGGGCAAATTTGTTCATTTGGTCAGATCTTGACTTTGGGTTGCAAAATAGTACTTTTTGTGTCTCCAATGGGTTTCAAATGGTCCAAAATTGCTCCCAAGGATTTCATGGCTATTTGAGCATGTGGGAAAGCACCAAAATGATCTATTAAACATGTCTCAAAGGTGCACAAACTCAGATTTCAAAAACTCACACTCTCCCCCTAAAGTATACACAAGAACACATAAGCCATATCTTTCCATTCAATGCCCAAAAATTGCTATTCACACATATGGCATCAAATCTCGTTCATATACAATATATTCATATATTTACATGGGTTCATGAAGTCATACATCATATACAACAAAGGATTACATCATGTGCCATTCATATGGCTACAAAATAGACATTTTCACACTTTTTATTGGCAAATTCTCTTCTTCAAGCTTGATGGTTCCCATTTCTTAGCTCACTTGGTCCACCGAGTCATGTTAGACAATGAGGAGGAAGAGATGAAATTCTAGGAATCTCAATAGCTCTTCTCCCTTTCAACCATACATAAAGAATGCAAATCCATATCTAAAAATGCGTGCATGGCTATCATAGAATATGTAATCATTCATGGAACATTTCTAGCATTCAAAAAGTGATATAGAATATGCATAGGCTTGCCAAGCAAGTGGTTTTGCCTCACCCATTCTCTTTAAAGATTTTGAACTTACCTCACCCATTTTCTTAAAGGTTCTTTAACTAAGCCTTACTCTTGGAAGACTCTTGGCTTTATCTCAACCATTCTTGAGGACTTTTGGCTCATCCTCACCCCTTGCTAAAGGGCTCTTGGCTTACCCACAATCAAGCAAACCAAAGCAATTTCATAAAGAATCATTTGAATGCATAACATAACATCATGGTACTATGGCTTCTAGATACTTGCTAAAATATTTTTCATGGCTCAAAACATACATACACACATGCAAAGACAAGATAGCCATCCACTCATGCATGAGAGAAAGAAGAAAGAGCTGCCTTTGTCACAAATGTACACTTTTCTCTTTAAACTTGGTTCTTCTCCCTCGGCCACACACTTACAAGGATGTGAGAATGGATTCCTTTGGCCTAGGCACATCATATGGAAGCTAATTACACTCTTGGAATAATTTCTAAAGCTACACATGCACTTGAAAAGCTAGATGGCTCAAATGGTTCAATTATGATTCCATAAGGCACCTAATGAAGCAACCTTTGGAAAACATAATCTTAGCTCTATTCTTTCCTTTAATTTATGACTCTTGACTCCATTTAGACCTCTTGGAGTTACCACACAATCATTTCAAGGAGCTTAGGTAGGTGTTGCTTCATTATGCTATAATATGGAACCTATATCTCCATTACACTTTCTAGAATTTCTAAAATTTTTCCATGAATTTATCTCATGCACTCCCATCATACATGATGCAAAACTAAGCTTGGAAGAAATTAAAACACTCCTTAGGTGTATGAACCCCTTTAGGTCGAGGCTATGCTTCCAATTGGCACCAATGGAGTTTGTTTGATTTCTTCTATGGGAGAAGCATGTGGGAGGCTTCCTTGATGTCTTAGGAACTCACAAAAACTCTTAGACACCTTAAATCATGGCTAGAAAGCTTCCTACAAACTAAGGTGCAAGTAAAAACCTAGGTTAGACATCTTGAAAATTAATGGTTCTTTCTTGGATTTCTTTGCATATACAAGTTCCTCACACTCCATAACCCTTGGTTCCATCAAGAACACATGAAGAAAAACTCTCCTCCTCACTTTCTCTCTCTAGACGCTTAAATGACTTGGAAACACAAGATTTTACAAGTGTTAAGTGTTTCAAGTAAAGTCTTACCTTAAAACAAAGCTCTCTTCGTGTAGATTATTTTCCACTGATTAGTTTCTTGAAAAGATTTTCTTTTTGGCTTGGGTCAGACCTAAATCTTTAAGTATTCAACAAAAGAACACCACCATTAGAGAGCTCTTAGAGAGAGGAACAACTTTCCTAACTAGCACGGGATGAAACGAGGTCGTTTACTTACCTAAACGGAAGCTTAAACTTCTTCTCTCTCTCCCCTCTTAATGTCACACTATGGCTGCTCTAATTTCTAGAAATGGAAGCTTGGAGAAGGTGATGAGGTGTAATCTTACTTAAGAAGCCTCTTTTATAATTTTTCAAAATGACCATTTTGCCCCTACAAGCCTATTTGCCCCATTTAGGCTCATTTTAACTCCTTTTTTAGAATCGTCTTTCCATCATAAAATTTAGGTCCTCTAATTCATAAAATGCCTTTGGTTTTATGCAAATTAAATTAAAACCTTCCAAAACGAACTAGTCAAAGTTCAGGTCAATTGACACTCTAAAATGTAAACTGGAGGGGTTTAAATAATTCTAATGGGTCCTATGGTTTTTAGGGCCTCTGAGAACCCCGGGAAACTCATTTTTCTCATTTAAAAATCTCTCCTTTGAGTTTTCTAAAAAGTGTCTGAAATTACAAAAATGCCACTGCATCTTCGTTTAATTTTGTCTGGTCATTCTGGCTCCGTTGTCTAGGCACCTTTGACCTTAGATCCTCATTATTTGAGTTCTAGATTATCACTTTAATTTTATTGGATCTCAAATCATCCTATCTAGGGGACTTTCTTTTGTATCCAATGAATTATGTACGTTTACGGAGAAACTGAACGTTACATATCTTACATCTTCTCATGTTTTTGGAGGACCAGATATTACAAACAATGTCCTTTTTCTTTACCTTTAGGCATATTAATGAAAAAGATAAAAATAGGAAGATCAATAGTGAAAAAATCAATTGCTCTACAACATGGCATTATGCACAACTTCATCAGAATGTTTCATCTTGCTTAAGCAAATGGCCCACTAGTTGAATGTTTCATCTTCCCTAGTGTATGTGTATCTAAAAGCTATAGACGTGATTGCTATTATGTTACCTTAAAGGTTCTAGATATCAATTCCACTTTGGAGTGCAGCAACCTTTATTACCTTTAAGCATTACCTTATCTACTAATAAAATTAATATTTTTGAAATAAAGGTGTATTTATATATTTTTAGCCTTTTAAATATCAGGGCAATATCCTGTTCTATATCTTAAGCCATGCTTAAAGTGTGATTCATTCTTTTTACTTCTAAAAGCATCAAAGCATAATTGAATTTTTTGTTTGATGTGTATTGGTGATACATATATAAGAGGTAGATTTCTATTGATTTTTTTTTAACTATATATGCATATATATATTTCCTAAGTTTAAAAACTCATCTTTATTGAGATTATAAGAATCTCTTAACCATTTAAATGGAGAAGAGTGACATGGGGCAAGAGGGTGAATAGTTACAAGAATCTACTTTTTGTATCATCCCCTATCTACTAATGAATAATTGATCAATATTTTGACTTAATGACTTCAGAAAAATCCACTCAAAAGCACACTTTAACCTTTTTCCATGCTCCTCATATCATTCCCTCTTTGTTGATCTTATACACCCTAAGAATAGTTTAATTTTAATTAAGCAAAATATTTAAAAATTAACTTACTTAAAAACTTCCATTGTAAATTACCATATGTGCATTCAAATGGGCAGAGAATTATGAGGAAGCCACCACTACCAACATGATACAAAAACCAAATGACATAGAGGATCATGGGATTAACCAAAACAATAAAATTAACAAGAAAAAGATGAACATAGATTCATAGGTAGCATAGTCTTTGGTAGAAAAATATCTGCCCTTTTTTTCGGAGATTCAGGCCTCATTCATATTATATCATATAGAGCTTATGAATAAGAAATTCCTCTCTAGCTTATCATATAGAGCCCATGAATAAGAAAGCATTACACTTGATATTCAAAACTTAGAAGTAGAAACCCAAAATGGGATACAACAGAACACTCTTTAAACATACATTAGCTTCATCAAGGTGCCTAAGTATAACTACTTGCAAGTGAAGCTGTGAAGGTGAAAAGATATAATCAGCCATACCTATAGCAGTAGCAAAAATGACTGAGCAGCAAGGAGCCAAGGAAGGAGACATGAGACTCATGAAGAACAGAAGATGTAATGCATATGTGTCGTGCTCGGTCTCCACCCAGAATGCGACAGCTATGGTGGGATGTTGTGCTCGATCTATGGCTCTACGTTGTGCACGAGAGAAGATGTAATGTGCTTGATCTCGGTATGCTCGGTCTTAGACCCTCACTTAGTGGCAATTGCGAGAAGTCACTTGGGTTGGGTGTGCTCAGTCTCAGGAAGAAGCTAGCTACAGATTACAGAGAAGATGAAGTTATGGGTGCAGATTGTAAAAGCTATAGGGAGGGAGGTTTTCAATGGAAGAGGAATTGAGGAAAGGAAAGTTTATATGTACTGTATCTGCTTGAAGCTTGTCATGCGTGTCTCCTGTCTCCAGATGGGTGGCCCTGGTCTTCTAATGATAGAATATAAGAATGGATTAAAAATATTAAAAAATAAAGATAGGTCGGGCCGGGCAGAACCTGTTGATAGGTTCTGATAGGTTTTGCCCATGACTCGGCCCGACCCAGCTTTCACCTTCAAACAAAGTTTACATGTTTTGCCCATTTTTTTGATTGCTCAACTTGATTGGCCTTATAGGCCTCTATACACCCTTCCTCCTACAGACTTCTTACATAGGCCCATTGAGCCATTTCCACTAGAGCCATCCTAAGGGGCCCCACAGGACCTAGCCACTTGAAATCCCTTCGTATTATTCTCTAGTCTTTTGTTTATTTCCATTTGTTTAGTTGTTTATATCTTGAATATAAACTTGGTGTGTTGTTTTCAATTGTTGTTGACTATCTGTCATCCTTTTCATATGCCTTATTTACTAGTTATTTTTCTAATTTTATTTTCTTTTATTTTATACTACTTGTTTTGCTTTTAAGTTTTATTCCAAAAAGAAAAAAACAAAAGAAAAAGCAAAAAAGGGTTTATATTGCAGTGCACTTATAACTCACTCTCATTTTTCTTAGGTTTTCTTTGTCCCTTTAACATTGGGGACAATGTTACTCTAAGTTTGGGGGTAGGGTAGTTTTAGTGCCTAAAATAACATGAAATTTTGCGCTTGAACTTTTGTTTGGCAAAATTTTTCATATCTTCATTTGAATTAGTCTGTCTATTGGCTTGTTGGATTTGTTTTTTGTCTGCTTCCAATGATAGTTGTTACGTGTCAAGAAATGTTTGGTAAGAATTCTGTACTAATTATGTTTTGCATTTAGTTCAAATGTGTAAAGTTAGATTTTGACTATTTTTGAAAAATATGCTATGCACCATTTGGCCAAAACATAAGTCAATTACCAGTGTTAGGAGAAAATTTTTGTAATCTAATTTATATAGATAGTCTCAAATTTAAAACTTTAGAACTTGTCTTCTACCTTCTTGAGGCAAATCAATAGGCATGGCATGATGTTTAGAGATGATTTAGACATTTTTTAAGTGCGATTGTGCCTTTCAAGCTTGACCCTTAGTTAATTATATTAACGCTTGAACCTTATTTGAGCCTACTTAGAAAAACCATATGATATTGCACTTTCTTTTGTTTACCAACATAAATACCTAGCCTGTTTAGCCTTATAAAAAAAATCTTTAAGCTTATCCTTCTTCTTGAGAAAAAGAATGCAATATATTCATTAGGAAAGGAAACAGTAAGGTTGATGGAATAAGATATGCAGTAACTGATACTTGCACAGTCATTGAAATTGAAGTTATATGGTTTATGTCAATTCTCCTTTTCTCTAACTCAGAAGTTGAGTTATAAAAAAAAAAGATATTGAAGGAGAGAGAAGTTAAAGTTTAATTTAGGTAAAAAAGACTTAAGTTTGGGGGAGATTCACTTCAAAAAGAAAATATAAAACAATAAAAAAAGGAATAAGGGAAAAGGAACTTAGTAGGAATAACTATTGAAGGTGCATTGAGAGAACCTCTTGTATGTGTATACTATCATATAAATTTTGTCAAGATGTTTTGTACTGATCTTGCCCATCATGCAGAGCCATAGCCCTAGCCTTATTACAAGCTTAAAAGTTCTTTTGATCTAGTGGTTTTGTGATACCTAATTTAGTGGAGAAAGGGAAAAGGATAGGCTTATGAAATTCCCATATGTGAGACTATTTTCTACATTCTGGAGTGCAGAAGCTTGATTTTGACACTTGTTTGAGATGAATGTTTGGCCAAACTCACACACTTCAAAATGGTTGGAAGTCTTAGCTTTATCATATGAATTTTTCCTTTGGCATGTATTTCTTGTTTTTCCCATTCAATATACTTTTTGATGCAGCAAGTGAGAACTATACCAAACATTAATGTTCAACTGACCTATAGGCACTTTGATCTTGGTTTTTCTTTGCTTTACTCAAGAACGAGTAAAAGTTCAAGTTTAGGAGTATGATAACTCCCTATTATTCATGTTATTGTGCATATTTTCTTTTAGTAAATATGGATTTGGCCTCTAATTACACAATAAATAATATTATTCATAGGTAAAATAAACATACTTAAGATGAATAGCTCCATACTCAACTTTTACACTTTAAATAACAAGTTTTTGTTTTAATTTTAAGTATATTGAGAACTAATTATAGTTTGCCCTTGTTGTAAGGTACATGTTTAAAATAGGATTGAAATTCTTTATGTCAAAGAGGCTCCAAAATACTTGTAGCTGCTATTTTTAGAAGCACATCGTGGCCAAAATTCATCAAGCTGTAGCTAAAAAGGAAGAAAATGAAGGCAAGCATCTAGGACATGTTTTGCTGTAGCACATCCTAAGTAAGCCACGGTGAAATGGTAGATAGAAGTAGAAAGCACCATGGCTAAAACATGTTGCATCGCAGGGTGGATCGAGACAAGGCTGAAGTCACGGCGAGAACATGTAGAGCAATGGCACGATGGCAGGTAGAGGCTAAATGTGATGCAGTTGTGATATTTTGCACTATGGTGTAGCACATTTTAAAAGCAAATAATAGTTAAAATTGTTGTAGTGCAGATGGTTCCAATATTCCACTTCACTGCAATGTGACCTTCTAAGTCATGGCACAGTTCATTTTAGTAAAACGTAACATTTTCTTTGCCAAATTTTTCTTACATCATATGGCTAGTGTAATGAGGGGAGCTATCATTTTGGGTTGTCTTAGGTCTATTCTAGGTGTGTAAAGGCTAAAGAGAGCTAAAAAAGGCATCTTGAAGCAAAGGAATGCTAGAGATTGAAGATTGAATTAGAGACAAGCTTCCATCCTTAGTTTCTTCTTTCCTTCTTCTTTTCTTTGCATTTATTCAGATGTTTCTTACCTTTGCTTTAAATTTGTTACTGGTTTTCATAAATATGTATAGCTAAACTCTTTAATCTAGGATTATTAGGAACTCTTGCATGGATTATTGATTGTTTCTCACTCTAGTTTTATGATTAATGATGAATACATATTTATTCAACTCCATGCTTTATGTTTTCTAATTGCTTAGCCAACAATTAGATTGATTTGATACCTTTGTTTGAACTTGGAAAAGGGAAAGTGAAATTAGATTAAGAGTTGAGTTGCGTGAGTACTTAAAACTTGTTAGGGAAAGTGGATGATTTAATTAATGAGATAGGAATATACTCATTAACCTCACATAATCCAGTTAGGTGTTGTGCTATTAAATTGATCTTAGTTGATTTCATAAGGGATTATGAACTTAATCAGATAATCCTATTTGAGATTTGGAAAAATATTTATAGGAACTAGTAAACCCTAGACTAACATGTTTGCCATTAAGAGTAAAGTTAATGAGTGCTAAACTAAATTACTATGAAATGCAAGAGGGATTAATAATCCTAGATGCTATTATTCACTCGAAAATCTGAATAATAATTTTGAACTTTGATAATCTTTATTCATCTCTTGCTAATACAATTACTTGAAATTGATTCACTTAATTTAAACTTGGGTGTGAATTTTAGTACTTAACAAGTTTTGACAACAAATCCTCGATGGAACAATCTTTTCTCATCATTAAAGATGCCTGATTTTTAACATCCTAACTTTGGACTTTCATGCTTTTAACTCCAACATGATTTTAGCCTATAATTCCTTGTATTTTTCACCTATAAAAGTGGTCAAAACATGATCAATTCTTATTTAAAATAAAATTAAGCCAAAATATATCATTTATAGTGTCAAAACTTAAATATGGAGCTAATTACAATACAATGCACATTTTGCTTAAAGTTAGTTGTTTTATTTATGAATTAACAATTTAAATACCTATTTCTAAGCCAAAAAAAAATTTCAAAATAACAAGAATAATCAAAAGTTTACACACAACTAAACCTAAACTTTTGCTATTCATTGAGTAAAACAAATTAGAAAAAGAAGTTAGAATGTCTACAGGCCTACTTAAAATTCATGCCTGTTAAAATCCTCAAGTGTTGCATCATATAATATCTCCAACATGACCATCAAGCAATGTACACCAATAACAAAGTTCAAAACATAAGATTTACTTTTCCAACAATTTCAAAGTGTGCATGTTTAGCTAGACAATTATTCTCATGCAAATGTTACTATCAACTTTAAGAACTTCAAAATGTGTAATGGAGCCTCAAATGTAGGAACTTCAAATGCCTACATCTTTCCACTGTCTTTATTAAAGTAAACCATTGTATAACTAATTAATCAGTAGATCTTTTAAGATTGTAATGAGGCTTATGGTTATGGTTGTCACAAGAAAAGTGATATGAGGAAAATTATGAGCAAGATTAAGAGGACAACCATTAAGTACAACAATAAAAGATAGAATTCTCCCTTTTTCTCTTATTTTCCTTTCCATTTTATATTCCCTTTTATTTTATTTTCTTCTTTTCTTTGTTTTAACTCTTACATCCCTAAACTTAGTTCATTTCAATATATATTTTTTTTTCTTGGATTAATTCTTTGTCACTTTTTCTTCTTTTTAGTTCTTCTTTCTCATTATCATATTTTGCATGTCTTTCATGAGGGAACAACAACTATTCACATCAAACGTACATTGTACCTTATTTTACCTCAAAGTTTCCTCTTTCACACAACATTAAATATTAATTATTCTCTTGAAAAGGGTAAGAATATTTTTTTTAAGCTAAAGGTTATTAATGTGGTTAAAAGTTTAGCATGAAAAAAGTTTCACGTCATTTTTCCTTATTATCCTATACTACCTCACCCCCAAACTTAGACTCAATTTTGTCCCCAATGTTGGCAAGTAATTAAATTAAAAGAAATGAAGGTGAAGAGGAATAAGTATCACTTTTTTATATCTATTTGTTTATTTGGAATTAATATGAACCTCGACTCATTTTTTTATGCCCCTAAGATGCAATTTTCACAATATCAAGAGCAAGAAAAGCACTAAATAAGCACAAGAAGATATTGGAAAACTTCCCCCTTTATCAAAATTTTCCTCTCCAAGCTCTTGTCTCTTGGATTTTCCATGCATCCTTAAGGTTTTGCAACTCTTCTTTCTTGATCAACAGAGGTAGTCTGAAAGGTTTCCCACTTGATATACTTGAATACAAAACAAAAAAAAAAGCATTAAATATAAGGATATACAATTGTTGCTAAATAAAACTATAAATAAAAACCCTTGGTTGCCTCCCAAGAAACTCTAAGTTTAAAGTCCATAATAGGACTTTATTACTAAACTTAATCATAGGTATCAAACATTGCAATTGCCATGCTTCCCTTTTTCCTTAGGTAAGCAGGCTTTAGCTATAATGGGTGTTCATTCTATCTGAGAACATGTGATTCCTCAACAAATGATTTCATTAAAGCGCATGCTTTTGCTAATAGGTAGCTCTAATTTTAATTCTTCTTGGAAAATTTTGGAAGCCCTTAAATACTTCAAACACCGTATAAAAATCTTCTTTGCTCTCTTCAATAAGAACCAATGACTCTAGTTAAAGATTCATTAGGTGATTTTGTTTACAAATGTTTGGAACCACACTATCTACTTAGTCTCATTACAAGATTTTTCTAATTCATTAAGAGGATCCCTTGCCACAACCACTTGAAAGGTTACCTCTCAGTCTTTTAATCTCACAATACTTTGCCCTCCTTCCATATTTTGCTCATAACTCCCTTCAGATTGTTCATAAACTTCTAGCAAATCTTTTTCCACTCCTCAAAGTAATATCGTTACAATGTTTCTTATCTTCTCTTATAACAGTGCTTGCCATATTACTTAGAAGATTCTCTTATGCCCTGCTAGAGATTACAGTGGCTAATCTACTTATTCGAATTTTTAAGTTTATGATAGTGGCATTTTGCTCTTGCTGGCCATATGTTGCATGATCCTTTCGTCTTGAAGTTGGAAATTGGTAGGTTGGGAAGGATATATTGCATATGATGAAGAAGCTTGACTCTGATTCCAAGAAAAAATTTTGTTTATGATTCCAACTAGAAATATAATGTTATCATAAAAATTATTTTGATTCTTATTGAAATCATCATCCACTTGTGTAGCTTCCATATAATATGGGCACTGCTCCCTGTAGTAATCTTCTTCATAATTATCACAAGTCATGTATAAGTATTGAGAATCACTATGAGTAGCATAACTAGTGTGCATATCATAGTCATTTAATCTCCTATCAAATTTTGTTTCTCGAACTTTTGAGATGGTTAAGTTATTAAGTTCATACACTAACTACCCCTTCTACCAGCCATATGCATTCTATTAAAATAAACAAAAATAATACAATTAAAAACTAAACACAAACAAAAAAGAATTAAAAGAAAAAAGAAATAAACTAAAACACTTAACAACTTTAAAAAAATAAAAAAAAATGAACAAGGCTTAAATTCAAATCAAGTGAGCTTGGTATTAATCTTAGCAAAAACATAATGCACAAATCCCCAACAATGGTGCCAAAAATTATGCACCTCACTAAAATAATTGCTAAGTACTAAAATTATGCACCTCAATCTAAATCAAGCCAACAATAAGAGTGATAGGAAATTAAACTAAACTAAAGATATAAAAATTGACAAAATAAAGAAGAGACACCATTCTAGGTTAACTGGGAAAGCAAAAAGGTTTGGGATTATGATTCCTTCTAACATTTCATATGAAATTAATTTTCTTTTCTTAACCTCGCTCTTATTGAGAATCTTTGCCAACTTAGGCCCCTAATTTACCTACAAGCATCTTCCAAATTACCTATAGTATTTTCCTAACTATCTATAATTCCTTATGTAATTGATTGAAAAACTTGATCAAGAATGGGTCCTAATGTGGTTATGTAAGGCTAGTAGGTATATTCCTATCCTATAAGCGAATCAATCCATTCAACATTGCAAGTTTTATGAACTCACACTATCTAATCCATGGTCTAGTCCAAAATCCCTTTTCCAAATTCATTTTAGATACATTAATTATTTAATAGTTTTCATACACTGAATAGCATGAAACATAAAGATTGAATAAACAAATTAAACCATTAATTACAAACAAATAGAGTAATTACAACATATTATAAGTTAGAGTTTATTACAATCCTAAATCAACAAGTTTAGCTCATAACCACATGAAATAGCAACATTAAGAATAGAGCATAAACCAAATAAGCAAAAAAATAAAAGAAACAACAAGGAAAGAAGAGAAAAACTTATTTAATTGGTGAATATTCCTCATACCCAAGCTTATCCCATAACAAATGAGCTCCAAGCCCATCCTTTTCCTCCCCAAGAGCCTTAGAGTTGTGGTGTCCTAGAGAAAACGTTTAAGCCCCCTTATAACCCTAAAAAAAATGCAACAAAAAACACTATGTTTTGCATTTTCTACAATAGGTGTCGTAGGGCTCTTTTTGAACACCACAATACTGTTGCTTTTTTTTTGGATAGTAGTTATGAGCACCACAATGCTAAACTTTTATGTTGTAATGCTATTTTGTTATGTGAAGAATTTTTTGATATGGCATCATAACTCTTAAATCCACTGCTGTAATACCTGTTAATCTAAAACTGAACTGAACTCGATAAACTGAAATGATAACACCCTAAAACAGGGCAAATTAAGGCTAAATGAGATTAGGATGTTAATTAAAGCATCTGAAAATATGGATTAGAGTCTAAGGTTAGCCTGAAATTAGAGCCAAATTGATCAAATGGTAAGCTACAGAGGCCAGTGACATTTTCATAATTTTGGGTAACTTTGAAAAAACTTAAAGGAGAGATCTTTAAATAGAAAAATTAAGTTTCTCAGGGTTCCTAGAAAGCCCTAAAAATCATAGGAATCCCTAGAATTGATAAAATCCTTTCAATTTGTATTTTAGAGTATCGGTTGACCAAAACTTTGATAGAATCATTTGGTAAGATTTTAGATTCAATTTTGATGAAACCAAAAGTATTTTATGAATTATAGGACCTAAATTTCATGATAGAAAAAATGATTCTAAAAAAGTTGAAATGAGCCCAAATGGAAAGAACTAAGATGAAAGACTAAATTGGAAACTTAAAAAATTGCATAAATGAACCCCTAGCCCCCTTAAATCACGTCCCTCTCTTCTCTAGCCTTCTTACCAACATTCCTCTAGTTCAAAACAGATTCAAGCTCTATCCCAAGAGGTGCACCAAATATGGGAGCAAGGAGAAGAGAAAGAAGCCTTGAAAGGGTAAGAAATTCACACTTTTTCATGCCTTCTCCTTCACCAAACTTCTTCTCCTCTTTCTCCTCTCTCTTCTCATGGTTTTGATTATTTATTTGGACATGTTTTGTGACTGGTTTAGTAAAAGAGAGGGAGAGTTTGAAGAGAAGATTTGAAGCATAAGAAAGTTCTCTTGAAAAGCTTGTAACTAAGATAAAAAAGCATGGTTTAAAGTGCTTCTTCTTGTCTTCTTCATTTTGGCCAGAATAGGGGTCATGTGTAGGGAGTTTTATTTCAATTTAAACTTGATAGAAATTGGGGTTTTGAAGCATGAGGAATCATATGAAGCAATTAGGACTAAAAAGGAACCTATAAATAACAAGTTATGGCATTTAGGGTTTTGGTTGCACCTAAGGATTTATGGAGCTTTTAGTGATAATTTAGATTGTGGAAGACCATGTTTGAGTTCTCAAGATATCCAGGAGGCATTATGGATGGTAAATTCCCTAGGAAAACCAAGAAAACTCCATGGGCTTCTTAAGTGTGTGTGCATCTCGCCCAAGAAGGGCATTCCATACCTAGGGAGAGTTTTTCTTAATTCCAAGGATGCAAAAGCCCTAAAAATGAAAATAGACATCAAAGGAACTATTGGTTTGAATTTAGAAACCATATTTTGAAAGTTGGAAGTTTAGGTTCCCTTTAGGCATAAAGAAGCAACTTGATGTTTAGCTTCTTGGATTGAGTTTGTGATGGCTCTAATGTATTTATGTGAAGCTAAAGATGGTTCCATTGATCCAAGTTAAAGCAAAGCTAAAAATTTAGCATAATGGTTCAAAATAGGATAATCTTAAGTCACATACATCTGAATACCACTCAAAGATAGAACCAATATCTATGTGACTAGCCTTAGTCATGTTGGCTATTAATTAACTAGGTCCAAATTAATTTTGTAATTAGGATCGACCTAGGTCATTACTTCCAAGGAGTAAGTTGTGAGTTTTCTTAGGTTCAACTTTTTAAGTGATTAAAGATGCAAAAGAATGGACCTAAACTAAAATGAAAAATATTAAACTCTAAATGTAACTAAAATAGCTAGAATGCACATTAAACACTACTATGTTTATGCAGATGCCACGTACTAACTCTAAAACCTATTAATTGATGAAACTAACTTAATTGAATGCAAAATGACTATGATTTAACTACTGGACAAAACATAGACTATATGTAATAGTAGATGAAAAATATCTAAAATGCTATGAAATTGTTATGAATTAGACCTAAGATGATAAACTAGTTATGCACTAACTAACCTATATGATTATGACCTAATTGTACTACCAAAAAACCCATAAACTATATGAAATACAATGTGATAAATGCAATTCTAATATGGTGAATGCAAATGCAATTTGAGGGGGGTTTCATTGTAAGGAAATTAAATTAGAAATTAAATGAATCAAACTAAGTGAAATTAATTAAGGTAACTACTAATTCTAAAATTGGGAGATTTTTTTTTAATTCAATTATGGTAAGGGGCAACTAAGGGTTGGTTAAAGAGACTTGGTTTTCCTAACTCAATTTTAATTAATTAGACTTAAGGGAAGTAAATTAAAGTAGACCAATGGATTTGATTGAAAAGTAAAGTCTTAGGGAACCCTAAGTACAAGTAAATGTAATTTAACCTATCTAAATAACTCTAGTATATGTTGACTTACAAATACTTGTTAATGGCAATCAATCTCATTAATCTAAACACAAATTAGACCCTTTAAATCTAGAATTAAGAATAAACTAACCCAATTGAATAATAAGGTTAATTGACAACCCACTTTGATAATGCAAAACCAAGTACCAATTCAATTTACGCAAATAACATTAACCCAAATTAAATTGAACTCAAATGTCATTCCAAAATCAAAATTCTAGCAGTATTACAATCCAAATTCATCATCCAAAACATCAAATTTTCAGCCCATTATCCAATCCAATCTAAAGACAAAATGATAATTCCAACCTAGAACTAAATTCAACATATGAAAAATTACTTAGAAATTCTTAAAACTAAGAACTCTAAGTCTCTTGAATTGAAATAGGAAAATTAAAAAAATTGCTCCCCTAAGTCTTTAATCTTCATTCCATGAGCTCAAACTTAATCTCCTTGCCTCTCCTTAATCACCTCCCTCCTTGCTTAAGCTACCATGAAATTCGTCCTTCCTCCAAGCATCAAGCAAGCTTCGGCCATGGTGGAATAAGAGAGGAAGAGTGGCGTGAAAGTGAGTGGAAGATGATGGAGATGAGATGGGGAGGCATGGATGGTGGAGAAGAAACCTAGAAACCTAAGTTTTAATGGAGTATGGAGTGTGTGTGTGTGTGTGTGTGTGGCCATGAGAGAGATGGAGAGGGGGGAGAGAAGACATTCTTCACATTGTGAGAAGAGAAGAAGAAAGGAGAGGGGGCAGCTAGGGAAGAGAGGAGAAAATGAGCTTTGATCTAATGGCTAGAAGAGTGGGTAGAGAGTTATAAGGAAATCCTAGCTATCAAGTTTCAAATAGACTAATAGGATAAAAGATAAAAACAAAAATAATGGTTCCCTTGATTTTTCCATGAAGTAGTTTGCCCATTATACCCTTAATGATCTTCAAGAATGTTTTCCAAAATCTTAGCCATTAGATGACTCTTGGAGCCCAAGACTTAATTTCCACCATAAGATTTCATTAATTGTACTTCCATGGCCTAAAAAGTCAGAGTGCACCCATTAGTGTAGTTTATGTTCAAAATATATTCATGTAACATGCAACATAACCTATGCCTAAAAATAAAATAAAATCAAAGAATGCCTAAATGGAGGCCATGTGGCGCCATATAAGGAGGGAAGAAGGAGAAAAATAAAAGGCAAAATAAAATACAATAGGAACTAACAAAAGCTTGCCACTTGGAGGAGAAAATGAGTGAGAAAAAAATATTAGTATTTTATTTAAATTCAAATTTTTTCCAAATAATACTTGCACTTTCTAAATTAAATTCTCCAAAAATTAAATTTCAAAATTTCGGAAGTAAATCAAAGAATAGATAATATTAGTTCCCAACCAAAAATTGGAAATCTTAAAATATTTACACTTTTGCCCCAAAATTTTCAATATTTATATTTTTTTCTAAAAATGTCCAATAATTCAAATAATCCATAAAAGTCTGAATTAGCTCAAAATCATCATCAAAATCATAGATAAATGTGGGATAAAATATATAAAAGTTGAGACTTATCACTGAGCATACAGGAAGTGTTTCTACACTTAAAAGAACTCAATACTATTAACACAAGTCGATAAGCAAACCATGAGCTAACAGGAAAGAATAGAACTCCCATTCATTGCCAAAGATAAAATGAAGCCAAACAAAAAATTATAATAAAAGGGAAAACATGATGGGCATGACACTTGGAGGATCTCATCATGAAAATGCACGATTAATTATGATTTTAGCTCAGCACGCGTGAAAAACAAAAAGGGGCCGATTATCATCATAACCAAGGTAATACAAGGCCAAGTATCACCAAGAAGTCTCCTCGTGCCCAAAATAAAGTTTATCACATGAAAATAAGTCTAAGACAATCCTAACAAAATGAAGGGATTTAAAACAGAGCAAGAGTTTCATTGTAAATGAACCATATCATCAAAAACTCAATGATTACTTCAAAACACAAACTACTTCAACATACGAAATCAACGTCTTGATCAATATAAAGTTTTTTTCTAAAAAAAAAGAAGAAAATAGTTCAGGCATTTACCACCTTTCCAATCAGGGTAAGAAAGATATATAAGATTGCATATCCAAGATAAATAGAAAGCTATAGCAAGTCTCTAATGGTTGGTTGAAGTCCCTAACAAGAGAAAACAGGGATTTGGGCAATGGATTTGGGTTGAAAACACGAATTCAGTGGTGGCTCTTGGTAGAAATTGAGGATGGTGGCTGTCGGTGGTGGAATAACACGAGATTTGGGAGCTAGGACACAAGCTATTTTTATACAGAAGGAAGAGAAGACTTAGAGATATTATATAAAACAAAAAGAAAGATAAAATATAAAATTAACAAACATTATTAATTAATTACAATAAATATTAATCATTAATAAATAGAGAAATAGTTATTGATAAAAACGTTAATAAAAAATTAACAAATTTTAAAATATCAATATAATTATAGATTAAAAAAATGACAGAAAAGGTATCAACTGAATTTTGATCAGATATGTCCAACCAAAAGTTTGTCAATATCTTTTGTTTTGAAAATGAAAATTTGATTTTAATTTTTTACTAGATAAATTAAAATTAATCAAATTCTTTTCTTTCGTTTGTTTTGTTTTGATTTTTAAATTTATTAATTTTTATTTATACCAAATAATATTAATAATATTAAGTACCTATATTTTATTATATATCATTAAAAATATAACCAAAAGTAATTATGACAATAATTATTTTTCTTTAAATAAATTTTTATTAAAAATATAATGTATCAATATATATTTATTTTCATTAATAAAATGTTAAATATTAATTTACTGTAATTAAATTAAAATATGGTGTGATTAAATGCGAAGTGGGCTGGTCTATGTTCAATTGAATTAAAATAAAATTCATTTGAATGCGGGGCAAGTTGTCCCACGTTAAGGGCTATTATCTAAAAGAAAAAAAATTATCAAGTGGAATGCCGAGGATGCTTTTTTGTGTTCCTCTTAAAAAAAAAAAATTAACTTTTTGAAAATAAGTTTTGATTGAGGAGCACTATATTTATATCTTTTTGCCATTACAGTAAGGGAGTAAAAATGCCAGCTTTTGAGTCAGCAAGGGAAGCTGGAATTTTACGCAACAGCTACTCTGGGTCTACGGAGGGTGGCTTGTATGTTGCAAGGGATATGTATATATCAGATGGTTTCTTTTTTTACCCCAAAAGAACTTAACGACTGTTTTAAGCATACCATCTTTCATAATTACTAGGCCAACTCATTGAGGTTTGTGCCATGTTTAATTATTAATATATATGTATTGCAAACACTATAATAGAAAATATTAGCTATATATACCTGCGTATGTAATTATAACTTAATTGGCTTTAATTGTTAATCATATTGATTATTAAACCCATCGATCCGTAACCAGCAACTTTTTTTTTTAATTCAGAGGCTTGAATTAAAAGTATGACAATTATGTGAATAGAAAAATTGAACATTAATTCTATTATTCAAAAATTATAAAAATATGATCGTTTGCATTACTAAAATTGTGAGATTTCTTTTTTTGTGTTATAATGGAAGCACAAATTTATAGGATACAAAATGGGCATTTGTAGGAATATAATCAAACCTTAACCTTAAACTCACCTCAATTTCAAAGAATGACATTGAAACTATATATAAGTAATTCTATGCTTGGATTTTTATTGGCTATGAAAGTTCTTTGATTTTTTTTATTTTCTAAAATGAATTTTAATTAATTTGCTTTTATGAATAGAGTATTTTTGAACTTTATCAGAAATATTTCTTTCCTCAATGATCTTAATTATATTATATGAGGCAATTTAAAGCGAAGAGAAAAATATTGCACAAGTAACAAAGTTGTGCACGTTTCTGACTTCCTTATATGTAGATGCATGCAAAAAACCAATGAAAATAATTTAATCTACGGAAGTTGAATTAGGAGAAAAAACAATGTAAAAAAGCTTCCTGTTGAACATGTTTATTAATTATTGCTTGCATGCTACACAATAAGAAAAGGCACAAATTATAAGACATAATTGGCAAGTTAATTAGCTTTGGAATTGGCAAGCCTTGCTCTAATAGCAGCCCATTCTACCAACACTTTATATACCTTAAACGTGGAAAATTAAAAGAGAAAATTGGTTAAAAATAATTTGTTAAACTTGCAACAAAATCAATCGCCGTAACTGCTAAAATTATCCGTGATATATCTGATGTAATTATGAATCAATTCAAAACATAAATTCATGGCTTAGTTTAGGGTTTGAAGAGCTTAAAGAAATGTGTACACTTACAATAATATACAGAACAGAGCACGAATATTAACACTTTGTAACATTACAAAGTTCAAGTGCTTAGTTGTGTAAGTATTTTATGGAATTAGATAATAATATTTGAAGCGTATAAATCACGACATTTTCTCTAAAAAAGACATAAACTTATCCTATACCTTAGTCTTAAAATGTCTTGTAATCATATGTGTTTTAGGGTAATTAACAAAGCCCGATATTAAGAACATTGCTGCAAATACTTAAAACATTAATCAAACACCTTTGCTCAAAATGACAAAAGTATAAATATTAAAATAAAATAAATTTTAAATTAAGTAAAAATTATAACACAATGAAATAGGTGCTTATGCTCTTTCCATGCAAGACAGAAATGTGCAGGTGTATGAGGTGGGTGCCATAAAATATAAGAAAAAAATGTATATACAATTACTTTTATTCTTATCATCAGATTTCTTAATTAAAATATAACAAGTATATAATTTTTTAATAATAACATAATATATATGTAGTTTTTGTAGACAAATATATGTTTTTTAATTAAACAATACACTTGTCATATTTAGATTATAGAATTTGATAGTAAAAATATAAAATTACATCTAAATCTAATCTTAAAAAGAAATTATTTGACATGTTAAGATATCAATATACTTATCTAAAGAGACTGAATCTATCTAAAACTTTATTAATTGATGTGTTCAAATTTTGCATATGAAAAATAAAAAAAAAATAATAATAATTGTATGTAAGCCTTAGACTTGAGTTACATACATTACAACTTTTTTTTTTCCATTTTGTTGGTTGTGCCCATATTGTACATCCTTAACCACTTTCATAATTGTTTGCAATCAAAGTCACAGATCATAGGGTTTAGTAGTGGGTTAAACATTAAATTTTGAATTAAGAGCTTTATCAATTTGTTTTTTAGCTTAAGAGGGGCGTGTTTGCTTGAAAACAAAAGATTAGATATAGAAAACTAAATATCACATTGTATGGGAGCTAGGACTATTTTGAAAATAAATAAATAAGAATTAGTTTAATCTTGTTTATTAAAAACACTGTGTTTTGTCATAAAGTCAAAACAATTTACTTGGCTCTTAATTTTTTTTAATTTAAAAATGATTATAAACATTCATGTTGACCTCCGGTTTGTTGTTAATAATAATAAAAAAAGCGGGGGATTATGATCTTGGAATTTTAGAGTAATTCTAACAACTTTCTACGAAAAGTAGTTGGTGAAATGACTCCAACAAGCAAGACTTTCTGACTAATGCAATTAAGATTTGACTCAAAAACCAAAAGACGAATAGAATTAATGATGGGATTCCTGTATACCATTGGTCACCAAAAAAAGAAAAACGTGGAAATGCAAAAGAACAAAACTCATGTCCAAGCAGTTACACCTCTTGATATAGTAGCCATTTTCTTATAAAATTTAATACCAAATTTAATAATTTGTCAGTTTAGATGCCAAACATGATGTGTATGTTTACAATGTTAAGAAAATAAATAACATCCAAATTAACATATTATTATAATTTTTGGATAAAGATGGGATTAAAAAAAACATAATTTTAAGTGCATTTAGGAAGAACTAAATTGAAAGAAATAATTTGTTTAAGATCAAATTAAAAATTTGTATATTTATTAGAGACTGAAATAAACTTTTCATCTAAATTATATTAATGGATACCCTGCTTAGTAAGTACCGTTGTTATAGCAGTTAGATAAATTTTGAAAGATTCATAAATGGACTCGCATCGTGAAAAACATGTAAATCAAATTAATCATTAAAAGAAAACACATTTTTATGCCAGGTATTTATTTTTTTGGAATTAATTTATAACATGTTTATTTATCTCTTTATTATTCACTTCAACTACCTATCTTTTATATATATAACAAATCTATCCAAAATATTTTCATGAAGGGTAAGGATACCAATGAAAATGCAAAAAGGGAAGAGATGTTTTAATTAGATTTGAATATGCTTAATTTCTTAAAGAAATGGACACAGTCGATTTTAGAGAGATAAATAAAGATAATATATGTGAGATCTATTTGAGTGATATCCATAATGTATATATATTCCACACACATCGTGTCCTTATAGCTTAGAAATTGACCGCTCAACTAAGAGAATGAAGATCCAGACCGTTTTAACCTAAGAAGTGCAATGGCTTGTGCTGAGAAATCACTTTGAAAACATTCAAAGTGGCATGGTTATCAAATTCAAATTGAACCGGTCAATCAAACCAAAAGTTGATAAAATGATCATCACTCTAGTCTGTTTGGAGTGACCAACCATCAACTATTTCCTCTTTACTTTTCATTCTTTCAAAAACAAAAAAATAATTACAATAAAGAGGAAATCTTTTGAAAGTCTATATATGTTTTAATTTTTAATTTTAGAAATACACGGTGCAATAATATTGTAATTATTTTGATTCATGAAATAATAGTGATAAATTTAATACTAGTGTACGATGTTGAAATGCACAATGTTACAACTTCAAAGGGTATTTGAATTTTCAGATTTGATATAGATAGTTTAGATTTTATTTTACTTTTATTTTGAATTTTATTATTTAAAAGAAGTAAGGTGGAGAATCAAAAAAATCTTTGAAGTATAAACTTAAAAAATGACATCAAAATTAAAAATTAAAAAAAAAACTAAAATGCATATCGCGTGGAACTTTATGTTGAAACGATAAAGAAACCGCATTCCTACTTGGACAGGCATACCTCACAGTCTCCTATAATTCATTGGAGACTATTTGACACATGTCACTAAGAACTTCATAACTTTCCCACCGAATTGGACAATGAACATCGAAGTTCCTCTTTTTCCAAAGGGATTCTCCTCTTCCAGCGATAGTACATAAAATTCACTTTAGACATACTTGCATGGTTGGGGCAGCCTCCAGATGAGTCCAATGCATACCAGGGTTGACAATTCAACGATGCAAAGCGATCCCAGCCAATGGTAAGCCTAAGAAAGCATTTATCTCATGATATGAAATTAAATAAAAAAAATTCAATCCAAAATAATTAAAATATGATCAATCACCTGTTTGAATTCCTATAAATAGCACACCCCTAGCTTGCCAATCCACATAGAGAAATTAACTAACATTGCTCAGATCAAACACAAGAGAAAGAAAAAGAGAGTTTGAGTATTCGAGATGGAGAACTTCCCAGTAATCAACTTGGAGAAGCTCAATGGTGATGAGAGAAGGGCTACCATGGAGAAAATTAATGACGCTTGTGAGAATTGGGGATTTTTTGAGGTACTCCATCCCATGAACCTAGCCAAAGCTTTTTTAGCAAATTCTTCTTTAATTTTGGCTCTAACTAGGATTTAAATTCGGATCCTTGAATCCTCCAGACAACTCTAGTATTATTGAGCAATTGTAATCCAACATTAATTTTCTTTCTTTTTCATCATTGTAGTTGGTGAACCATGGGATACCCCATGAACTTTTGGACAATGTGGAAGGGTTAACGAAGGAGCATTATAGGAAATCCATGGAGCAAAGGTTCAAGGAGCTGGTGGCAAGCAAGGCCCTAGAAGGTGTCCAAGTTGAAGTAAAAGACATGGATTGGGAAAGCACCTTCTTCTTGCGTCACCTCCCAGAGTCAAACATCTCAGAAATTTCTGATCTCACTGAAGAGTATAGGTAGCAAAATTTTCCAAGGCCATATAACATTGGCATTTATAAAACACCTACAATCTCAATATTTATCTAACATATCAATTTAAATTAAAACACTGCATATCTTATCATAAGGTGTCAATATCTATGTTTCTTAAAATGTCAAAGTAGAAAACACCAAATCACCATGGCTACCAAAAATTGTTCATCGAAGTTTTGTGATTTGGCATACAAATAGATATGCACACGTGCATATGTACATATTTTGAACTATTTGTGGCAATGACGCAGGAAGGTTATGAAGGAATTTGCAAAGAAGTTAGAGAAACTCGCGGAGGAGCTGCTTGACTTACTCTGTGAGAATCTTGGACTAGAGAAGGGGTACCTCAAGAAGGCCTTTTGTGGATCAAAGGGACCAACTTTTGGCACAAAGGTTGCCAACTACCCTCCTTGCCCCAACCCTGAGCTTGTGAAAGGTCTTCGTGCCCATACTGATGCTGGCGGGATCATTCTTCTCTTACAAGACGACAAGGTTTGTGGCCTCCAACTTCTCAAAGATGGCAAGTGGATCGATGTGCCTCCATTGCGCCACTCCATCGTCATCAACCTTGGTGATCAGCTTGAGGTAAATTTTTTAATTAATATGCTTTATGATGTACCTATACTTCAAAAATAAAACGGAGCTGCATTGTGTTCGATATATGTCTGACATTCATATAATCACGCTGTCTATATTCTACCAAGTTTCGTATCAGTATTTCTTAAGATATGCTTAATAGACAATTCTTCGAACAATTTATCTGCACAATAATGATTCTTATAAAAAATATTATGGAAAAACAGGTAATCACTAATGGGAAGTACAAGAGCGTGGAGCACCGTGTGGTTGCACAAACAGATGGGACCAGAATGTCCATAGCCTCATTCTACAATCCAGGCAGTGATGCTGTTATATACCCAGCACCAGCATTGGTGGAGAGAGAGACAGCGGAGAAGAACCAAGTTTACCCAAAATTTGTATTCGAGGATTACATGAAGCTCTATGCTGCGCTGAAGTTTCAGGCAAAGGAGCCAAGATTTGATGCCATGAAAGCAGTGAACTCCTCAACTAGCTTGTTTCCTACCGCAACAGCATAATTGGAGTTATTTTTCTGTAGGAGGAAATACAATTGATTTGCGTAGGTAAAGTAAAATAACAAAATAATCAAACAAAAAGCTAAAGCCTTTACTTCTGAATTAGATAAATATTTCTTACTATAGTGGCGAATTTAATCACTTTTACTGTCATAAGTGACCAAAAGTTATCAATAAAATTTGCATTCTTTAGTTGTTCTCTTTCTATCTCTATTTTGAAAGAGCTAGCTTTATCAAGTCCACATCTCACCGTCAAACCAAGAAGCTTATTATTATTTTTAAAATAATTAAAATCACATGCAATATGTTTTGAACTAAAACAGAGGAATTATTCTGCGATGTTTGGTGTCAAATAAGATTTATAGTCAAATTAAATCCCAACAATTATAGACCTCAGGACCTCACCCTGGGACCAGGCATCTCGCAAACTCAGTAGAGACACAATTCAAGCTTAAAATCTGAGTTATTGATGATTTGCATACCACCATGATTAAAAAATTATTCCAAATCTGATATATTCGAATTTTAAAACAAATTGTTTTATGTATGTCAATGAATTTACTTTGAATAATTAAGTTGTCTATAAAAATGAAGAAAGAAGAACTAATGCTAAAAAGCTAGACGCTTGATTGCAAGACATACACCAACATAAGATATGCGGATTCGGCATGTTTATGGAGATGATTATAGTAAATTTGTTCAACACGAGCACTTAAGCCTTTTGTTGCTGCCGGAAAATGGGGCGTTCCTAATGGATTAATTTAAAATCCGATCCAATTTCTTATGAGAGAAATTTAATCAATTATTTATTTATTTATTTATTATCCAAATTTGAAATTTTGATTTTTAGATTCAAAATTTAAATGGGTTAGTGGTTATCAATATTTTGGAGGGATATTTTATTTTAGAAAATAAGAAAAAGAAAAATGATCAAGGGGTGTGAATGACGCATGATTAGTTTTTTTGTGAAAGTGGGTATGATGCTCACTAGATAATGACACCGCAAGTGTACGGGTCGTGAGTGTAATATATGATGAATCAAGGTCATTCCCTCAAAGAATCAATACGATTGATGATTAGGTATTAGAGCTCTCATATTCATTTTAGTTAAATAAATCAAATTGTAATTGAGTTTTTATGAAAATTAATTCAAAAGCAATTAACAATAATGAAAGATGGTTTTAATCGAAAATAAGCTATTAAAGACACCTTAGGAATTCTAATCCCCTTTTTACACAATGTCAATCATCCTCCTTTTTATTAGTTGGCGTAATGTCAATTTTAGAGTCAAAGGTCTAATTGGGTACAAATGTCTTTCGATCCATTTAACCTCTATATCAACTCGACTCTTTGATGCCTCAAATGAGTGGTTAATATTCAATTTCGTTCAGACCTTATCTAGACTACCTAGGGCCCTCGAGTATATTTCTACCTCAGGTGCAAATTAGACTATATCTAATCCCAAGTTGCTTAATCAATGGTCTATGAGCAATTCCCTTCTTTCAAAGGTTAATTACCAAACCCATAATCAAACTAAAGGAGGCCAATCAATAGAATTAAACTATAATTCAGATTAAACACTACAATCTTCAATAATCCAACATAAGCAAAGGGAAATAATCTCCAAAGATTAAAGGTTCATAGAATCCCTAAGGGTTACAAAATTTAGCCACTCATGCTTTGAAACCCACAAACAATCTCAGCAAACATATCAACAATCATCAACTAGAAGGAAAGATGGAGTAGAAACACCTAATCGGAAGAATAAATGACAGAATCAATGATTTCCTGATCAATATAAAGCTTCCCCAACACCTCTTGTGCGTTTTCCTCTTCTCCTAGTCGGCCAGAACACTCCTCTCTTGCTGAATAATGAAGCCCTAGCCTCCTCTCCTCTATTTTAGCTCGCTAATCAAAGTTGTACGTTTCAGAGGCCGATCTCACTATGGCAAGGAGTGACCCTCGCTATGGCGAAATCTCATAGGTTCCTAGATTTTTGTTGCTCTCAGTACTGCTGTGCTATAGCAAGTTGCTCCCTGGAATTTGTATGCATTGCAACTTCGCTATGGTGAAGTACCTTCCTCGCTACAGTGAAAGTGCATTCTCGCTATAGCGAATTATGTTCTAGCTATAGCTAGAGGACTTATTGCACTTGCATTTTTCACTTCTTAGCTTCCCTCTCTTTTCTCAATTCTTTCTACAATCTTTTACTTTTCCCTGAAATGGAAATCAATCATAAAATGAGACTCAAATTGATAAAGATATTGCAATTGAAAACTTTTTTTTTGATTGAATATACATTTAATCATATTAATCAAGAGAAAAGTACTTTGCCTCTCTAATTTAATCTCAAATATATCCCATTTTTATCCTAAATTAGGGAGTTATCAAACTCTCCCACACTTAAATCATTGCTTGTCCTCAAGCAATTCTTAAAAAAATATCAAACAATGTGATTATTAATTACTTCTTTTCCACAATAAACACCCAATCAATCAAAATTTCAGATCCCCCCACACTTAGAATGAAACCAATGTCAGAAGCAGAAGCTCAATAAAACTCAAATTGAATTTCGAAAACAATGCAATCATAGCAACACCCTAATTTCTAAAGTGTGTGTGTGCTCCGCAGATAGATTTTTAAGAAGCAATCAAGTAACCTTCAATAAATCCTCACTGCATTTTCAAGACCCAATCCAACTATCTACTCTAACTTTAATCATCAAAATTCCTTAAGAGAGGCCTTTCAACATAGAGCTACTTTCAGAACAATCATTTTTGTTTTTGTTTTGTTTTTTTTCATTTTCTCTTCCTTTCTCTCTTTTTATTTATTTATTTTCTCCTCCTCAATTCTCTTAATCCTTTTGACGCGAATGACAGCATTGGTGATGAAACCACCCGGTTACTCAAATTAAGGAAATCCTCAGAGTGCTCACCAGCATACTCTTAGTTTTACCACTATTTAACGCAAAAGTTCACACTTTTTGGTGCAAACCCCCAGTTACTAAGTGATTTCAACCATTAGAGTAGAGAGTTTTTTTTTTCAGCACTAAATATCGCTTTCAAATGACAATTAGATATCCATTAGAAGCAGATAAATTGAGGAGATCTAAAAAAAATACATGGGAGCTAACTAAAGAGAAAGCTTGAATAACTTCAATAATCATCTTGTTGAGAAGTGCTCCTATTATGGGTGCGCACTACAACTATATTACTTACTTTGTTCATTTCAAGTTTGTTTAACCCCACATTTATTGATTAGTATTCATCTAAAGCAAGAGGGGCTAAATATGGTTAAAATTGGAGGCGTTATGGTGGATTTCTTATTATTGATAGACTTTTCTTTATTAGCTGAATTTGTATATCCGCCTAGCCTATGTTTACCTTCCCCCATACTTTAAAGTTAACATTGTCTGCAATGTGTAAAAGGGAAGAAACAAAAAGCAGAAAAATAGAAGCAGACTAGGGTGAAGGTAAGGGATGTAGGGAGATAGAAAGAGACGAGACTCCCCTGATAAGAAAAAGTAAGGAAAAGAGGGGTGTGCGCAAATAACTCCTGCATCTGATAGATCAAAAATGGACAAAGATCACACAGCAAACAATAAGTTGGCATTAGAGATAATATATATCAATTATGGGATTAGCCAATATAGAATTCAAAAACATAACGATATACAGTTATCCAAAATGTAAATGAAGGAAATAAAAAGAAGAAGCATGCAAGGGACAGAAAGGTCCTATGAATCAGAAGGCTCAAGCCTATCCTACGGTGCAGGGTCCTGTCGGAGAATGATGACCGAGGACTAAGGAACCTCATGGGGTGGAGGTGGAGGTGCAAGCATCAAATAGTTCATAAGCATCTACAGATGGTCCTTCATTGACAAGACATGCCCCTCTAGCCTGTCAATGGACTCCCTCACCCAGCCTTTAAACTCAATGTGAGGTGGTGCATCCTGCCTCATCGGCTCTGGAGTACTCAATTGTTATTGTGGGGAAGGAGCTGGAGATGCCTCTGGCTATGCTTGTGCAGGTGCCCAGTGTTTGCGGGGACGCCTCGGCTCATCCTTCATACTATCATATTTAAAAGGCCCTTTCAAATTGAACTGCACGTTATTTTTGGAGACTCGGCTCCCCCCCATAGTGACTAACTCAGTAAGCATGTGGGGGTATGCCAAACTCGCCCTATCAAACCTCACCACTTGTTTGAAGTTAAGGTATATAAGCGGGGGGATATTCACCCACTGCCTTGTCATAAAATACCAAGTTAATGTTGCTCATTCTTGGATCATATCAGACCCATAAGAACTCGTCAGAATGTTGCTGGTGATTAATTACAACCAATACCGAGCAGGCTTGTTCAATTGATTGACTGGATAAACTTTATTGACCAACCTTGCTCGTACTTCCTGTGCAATGGTGGTTTCCACCTCCTCTCATGGAATAGATTGCGAATTCTCCAAGTAGGATTGGAAAGCACATTCCATGACGTCGAGTAACTCATAGAAGTCTTGAAAGACCTTCTCATTGATGCGTACCCAAGTAGAGCGGCAATAGTATTCATCTTCCTCCTCCTCTGTGTCCTCAAAATTGGCATAAAGTTCTTAGATTATCAGCAGAATCTGATGCACTGGTTTTTTGGTGAAGCCTTGCAACCCATGCCACTCAAAGTCAGTGTAAGTGAGATCCAAGCCATGGGGCTCATAGTAGTGATCTTCAACCACCCCCTGATCAGAGAAAAGTCTCTCAAAATGGAATTCTGCTATGGCTGAAGCAAATCGATCCTTATCATAAGATTTCTTCTTTTACTTCGAGGAGGAAGCTTCAACGACTTTGGTTTACTTTTTGGGAGCCATGACTGTGAAATTCAAATAAGAAATGGAAAGAAATCAGTGTTAGTAGTAAGAGAGAACCACAGAATAAATAGGGGAAATGGGATGCCTACATGCATAGTGAGAAAAAGATAAAATTAATGAATTAAATGCATGTGACATGCTTGTAATAAGGAAATAAACTTCTAAAAGCATACAAGGGAATAAGAGAAAAGAGAAGATGGAAGCAAACAAGGCAAAAGCGTCCAGAAATGAAAAAGCAATTTCTGGAAAACGCACGAACTCACTATAGCGAGAATGAACAGGTTTCTGGAAATGCTGATTTAAATTGAAAAAAAAAACAAATTAAAGATAGCTTCCTACATAGAAATAATCAACTAACAGAGCGCATCTAGAAAAAACTGGCTTATTAACCCCTAATTACACAAATATATGTGAAGAAAAAGTTAGCCCTAATGTCCACAAGAATGACTAAAACCAACAGCGATTCAGGAGATAAATGGAACAATCAACGTACCTGAAGTGAGGAAGGTGATGTACGAGGGGAATGTGAGCGTTGGAAGTGAGAAATTTGGCAAAAGAAAGGAGGGAAGGGATGGAAGGTATTAAGTCGCAACAGCGAATAATAGCGAACAAGAGAATGATAGAAAATGGGGGAAATTTTGTTTGTTTATTAGACTACATAATTTTTTTAGAATGGCCGCAACCTCGCTATTGCCTGGCCATAGCGAGGGCTTTTCTGAAATTAGTATCACAATCAGAGCTGCTAGCTTTGCAATAGCGAAAGCTCCTTTCACAATGGCGAACATACTTGTATAATTCTTGGTAACTGACGAATCTCGCTATAGCTGGGCTATAGCGAGATACTCTCTAGTGTTTCTACTAGTCCATGAACATGCTGCATGCGCTATAGTGAGTTGGCCCTCTTGCAATAGCGAGAAAACTTCGAAAAAATTTTCCAACACTTCACTCGCTATAGCCAGGCTATAGCGACATACTCTCTGGACTTTGTACCAGGTTAGGACATAGAGATCTCGCTATGGCGAAATGGTCTTTTCGCTGTAGCGAGAACACTTAACATTGCTTACTCTGACTCACCACAGCCGGGCCATAGCGAGGAACTCTCTGGTTAATGTACCAGATGTAGAACAAGTAGCCTCGCCATAGCGAGATGGACTCCTTGCTATATTGAATTTTGTTTTTGTTTCTATTTTTTTAAGAATTCCCCACCTGAATATTTAAATGAGTACTCTTTAACCCTATTTATACTTCCTATCAACTCAACCCATTGCCCTCAAACCTTAACCAAACATAGCAGATGATCAATATTACTAGAATAATGATTTGCAATTCAAAGCATGGTTAGAAACTCCCTGAAAATCATGTTTGAAGTTGCTCTTTCCTGCCAACCACTTGTTCCTTAATATCTAAAACTTCGACACCAACAGCCAACCTATAAAACACAAAGAAAAAGGAAGGTCAAACTAAAAATAAAAAGAACATTAAACTCAAACATAAGAACAAGAAGAAAACTTGGGTTTCCTCCTAAGGAGCGCTTGGTTTATATTCCTCAGCCAGACTGTGTCAGCCAATCAAGGAGGTTGAGCCAAGCGATGGACCATTGTCTACCGGTCTATCTCGCCACCCAAATAATGCTTAAGCCTTTGAACATTTACTTTAAATTGATCTTCTGATTTCTCATCTTGAACTTCAATAGCTCTATAAGATGTCACAGAGATCACCTTGAACGGACCAGACCACCTTGATCTTAACTTACTTGGAAACAACTTCAAACGAGAATTATAAAATAACACAAAGTCTCCAGGTTCAAACTTTCTTGGTAAGATATGTCTATCATGAATTCTTTTGGTCCTTTCCTTGTAAATTCTAGAACTCTCAAAGACTTGCAATCAAAACTCATCTAGTTCATTTAGTTGCATTAGTCTTTTCTCACCCACTTTAGCCATATCAAAATTTAATTTCTTTATAGCCCAAAATGCCTTATGCTCTAGCTCAATGGACAAATGACAAGCTTTACCAAAAACTAATTGATATGGAGACATACCTATTGGAGATTTAAAAGCAGTCCTATATGCCCATAAAGTATCATCAAGCTTATCTGCTCATTCCTTTCTAGTGGGACTCAATTTTTTCCAAAATTCTTTTTATTTCTCTGTTGGACACTTCACACAATCCATTGGTTTGAGGGTGATAAGCCAATGCAATCTTATGAGTAACTCTATATTTTGCAAGCAAACCCTTGAACAATTTATTATTAAAATGAGTCCCCCCATCACTAATGATCACCTTAGGTGTGCCAAATCAAGTAAAAATATTCTTTTTCAAAAATCGCACCACTGTATTGGCATCATTAGAATGATAAGCTAAAGCCTCAATCCACTTACTCACATATTCAATAGTAACTAATATATATTGATGGCTCCTAAATGAAACAAAAGGCCCCATAAAATCAATGCCCTACATATCAAACAACTTTACCTCAAAAATACTAGATTGGGGCATTTCATGCCTCTTTGAGATGTTACCTGTTCTCTGACATACATCACAATGACAAACAAACAAGTAAGCATCTTTAAATAATGAAGGCCAATAATATCCAGATTGCAACACTTTGTAAGCAGTACGTTGGCCACTAAAATGACCACCATAAGGAGCAGCATGACAAGCATGAAGAATATCATTTTGTTTAGTTTGAGGCACACACTTTCGCAAAATTTGGTCAGCACATTTCTTATACAAAAAGGGTTCATCCCACACAAACTATTTCACATCATGCAAAAAAATTTTCTTTTGATAAGATTTTAATTCATCAGGCACAATACCACTGACCAAGTAGTTGGCATAATCAGCATACCAATTCACAAATACACAATTCACAGTAAATACAGACTCATCAAGAAAACTCTCATTAATCAATAAATCATCCACACACTCAGAACTATTCATAAGCCTAGATAAGTGATCAGCAACTTGGTTTTCAATTCCTTTCCTATCAGCAATCTACACATCAAATTCTTGCAATAATAAAACCTATCTAATTAACCTAGGTTTAGATTCTTTCTTACACAAAAGATATCTGATAGCAGCATGATTAGTATGAACTATAACTTTAGTGCCCATCAAATACACCCTAAAATTTCTCAAAAGCAAAGACAACAACAAGCATTTCTTTTTCAGTAGTTGAGTAATTTACCTGTGCTCCAGCTAGAGTTTTGCTTGCATAGTAAATAGGATGGAAGATCTTACCATGTCTCTGGCCAAGCATAGTTCCAACCACATAATCGCTTGCATCGCACATAACCTCAAAGGATAGTGATCAGTCAAGGGCCACTATAATTAGTGCAGTGATAAGTCTTTGCTTAAGCTCTTCAAAAGCTTTCAAGCAATTTGCATCTAACTTGAAAGGGGTATCCTTTTCAAGTAATTGAGATAGAGATTTCACTATCTTTGAGAAATCTTTGATGAATCTCCAATAGAACCCAGCATGCCTCAAGAAACTTCTAATAGCTTTCACATTGGTAGGTGGTGCTAATTGTTCAATCACAGAAACCTTAGCTCGATCCACCTCTAATCCTCTTTTTGACACTTTATGCCTAAGCACTATACCTTCACACACCATGTAGTGACACTTTTCCTAATTTAAGACCAAATTGGTATCCTCACACCTTTGCAAGACCTGTGTCAAATTATCCAAACATTCTTCAAATATGATGCCAAATGTTGAGAAGTCATCCATAAAGACTTTCATGATATCCTCAATCATGTTAGAGAAAATCGACATCATATATCTTTGAAATGTGGCAGGGGCATTACATAATCCAAAAGGCATACGTCTGAATGCAAAAGTTCAATATGGACATGTGAAAGTAGTTTTTTCTTGATCCTCCAAGGCAATGGCAATTTGATTGTATCCAAAATAGCTATCTAAGAAACAAAAGAATTCTTTTCCTGCGAACTGATCTAACATCTTATCGATGAATGGAAGCGGGAAATGATCCTTTCTTGTAGTCGTGTTCAACTTCCTATAGTCCATACAAACTCTCCAGCCTGTAACTGTTCTTGTGGAAATCATTTCATTCTTCTCATTATTCACCACTGTCATGCCTCCCTTCTTAGGGACACATTGCATCGGACTTACCCAATCACTATCTGAGATAGGATAGATAATACCAGCATCAAGCCACTTGATTATCTCTTTCTTGACTATTTCTTTCATTATAGGATTCAATCGCCTTTGATTCTCCACTGATTTCTTAAGGTCATCTTCTAAGAAAATTTTGTGCATGCAGATGGCTAGACTAATTCCTTTTATATCAGTTATGGTCCAATCGATGGCTCTTTTATGCTCTTTTAACACTTTTAACAGTTGTTTTTCTTGGGCAAGTGTTAATATAGATGAGATTATGACTGGTAAAGTCTCTCTTTCCTCCAAATAAGCATATTTTAGATGCAGTGGAAGAGGTTTCAACTCCAACATTAGAGGCTGCTCGATGGAAGGTGGGAGAGCATGAGTTTTTTGTGATGTCAGCTCCAGTGATTCAAAATGCCCATTCTCTTTAGTCGCAGGTCTAAATGCATTAAGTTTGTAATCAACTTCCATTCTCATCACTTCTCTTATACTTAGCTTACCAACAAGTATTGCTTTAAGAGGATCGGTGAAAGTAAAAGAGTTCAATTCTTCTTGAATTGCTTCCTCAACAATAGACACCCGTGAGTATTCTTCAACACTACCCATATGCTTCATAGCTTTCTCCACACTAAAGGTGACTTGCTCATCTCCAAGCCTTAGTATAATTTCTCCTTTTTTCATATCAACTAGTGCCCTGCCAGTAGATAGAAATAGCCTCCCCACTATCAATGAGATATCTCTATCCTCTTCAATATCAAGCACAATAAAATCAGCAAGATAAATGAATGGGCCAACCTTCACTAGCACATCTTCAATGATTCCATATGGATAAGAAAGGCTTCTATCAGCCAGTTGCAAGATGACAGTTGTTAGGTTGGCCTCACCCATCTGTAGCATGAGGTTCACAACAGATCCTAAATCACAAAGTGCTCAACTCTCAAATTTATCCCCAATCATACAAGGAATAGAAAAAGAACCAAGGTCTTTGTACTTGGTTGGAAGATTAGATTTGAGGATATTAGTGGTCTCCTTTGTCAAAGCCACTGTTGCAAATTTAGTGAACCGCTTCTTCTTGCTAAGCATGTCCTTAAGGAACTTAGAATATTTAGGCATTTGCTCTAAAGCCTTAGGGAAAGGGATATTGATGTGGAGTTGCTTAAACATGTCCAAGAACTTCTTATATTGCTCATCAAGGACTTTCTTTTGCAATCTTTGTGGAAATGGAGGCAATGGCACCACTTTAGGATGCACCACTTCCTTTTCTTCAAACTTTTTCACTTTAGACTTTTCTTCCTTGTCCTCTTCTTTTTCATTCAAACTAGCAGTCTTTTTCTCTTTTTTTTGTTGAAGTTCTTCACCTTCAATCTGAATAGCACTTGATAGACCCTTGGAATTCACCTTAGTTGGTTCCTTCACTTGAACTTGTACTTCAGGGAGCTCTTTACCACTTCTCAAAGTGATAGCTTTACATTCTTCCTTACCATCTCTCCTTGGATTAGGAATTGTATCGCTTGGCAAACCTCATTGATGCAGTGCATTCACAGCAGACGCTAGCTACCCCATCTGTACCTTTATATTCTTAAGGGAGGAATCCACCCTTACATTAATACCAGCTTACTCTTCATTATTCTTGATCTGAGTGGTCATAAACTTAGGCAACACAACCTCTAAATTCGTTTTGGGCTCTTGAATAGGCACATTTTTCCTTGTCACTTGAGAGAACCTAGGAGGTTGAGTTGGCCTTGCTCCAGAAGATGATGGATAATTAAGTGATGGACCATTCTTCCAAGAGAAATTCGGATGATTACGCCATGCAGGGTTGTAGGTGTTTGAGTACGAGTTCTGATTCTTTGGAAAGTTCCCCACATAGTTAACTGATTCTATAGAAGCAAAGGGGAAATAATCTGTTGAGTGTAGATCCCCACAATTTTCACAAGTAGTTGGGGTCGCTTGAGTAGAACAGACACTGATATGCTAACTTCACTGCACTTGAGATTCCAACATATCAAATCTCTTGTTCAAAGCAGAGAGAATAGTTACAAGTGGAATGAAGGAGCCTTCTTGAGTATTAGCAACATTAACAGTCACCCTTCTATCACCCTTTTTTTACACATGGCTCTCAGATAATGTATCCAAAGCCAGAATAACATCATCTATAAGCATTTCATCCCAACGCCCATTTAAAATAGCATCCAACATTGTATCAGTTTGTGGGGTTAGACGTGTGTAGAAATTCTGAACAATGGCACAGTTATCCATCCCATGACTCGGGCACTGGCAGAGCAAATGTTTGTATCTTTGCCATGTAGCATACAAATGCTCATCTAAAGCATGCTTGAAGTTGATAAGCTCACAACGGGCATCCACTATTCTATTGTTTGGAATGAAGCGAGTTCTGAACCTTGCCTCTAACTTATCCCATGTGTCAATTGAACCCTCCAGTAGAGTCAACAACCATTCCTTAGCCTTTCCTTGTAAAGAGAATGGGAACAATCTAAATCTCAGAATATCCCTTGGTACCCCATTCTGCTTGAATGAATCACAGACTCCCAAAAATAATAGAATATAATGGTTGGGATCTTCATCGGACCTCTTACCAGTAAACTGTCTATTGAGCTATAACATGGAGATCATCACAGGCTGTAGCTCAAAATTAGTAGCTTGAAAGTCTAGTACTACAATGTTAGGTTGAGTAGTTCTCATGGTTCTTCCCATAAAATCCTTGATAGTGCGATTCTGATTATCTTCGTTTGCCATATTTATGGTAGGAACATTTATCTCACTTTCAGGTTAGATTAGCATAGACCCCTCAGCTAAAATATCCATCAAACTTGTCTTTCTAGGTGTTCTGTTGGATCTGGATTTAGGTGACATAAACTATGCACCTGTGAAAACAAAGGAGTGCAGATCAAGAGTCTCACTAAACCAAGGAAGCCACAAGGTAATTACTAAGGACGTATTAATAAAATTACTATAACTAACAAATGAAAGTGTAAATAAACAAGAGAGTAAATAGAAAGAAACTAAGTGTTTAAGCTAAAACTACTCAAAGCTCTTTAATTCTCTTTACCAATTGCCTTGATTCCCCGACAACGGCGCCAAAAACTTGATGCTCACTAGATAATGACACCGCAAGTGTACGGGTCGTGAATGTAATACGTGATGAATCAAGGTCGTTCCCTCAGAGAATCAAAATGATTAGTGATTAAGCATTAGAGTTCTCATGGTCATTTTAGTTAAAAAAATCAAATTGTAATTGATTTTTTATGAAAATTAATTCAAAACCAGTTAACAATAATAAAAGATGGTTTTAATCGAAAATAAGCTATTAAAGACACCCTAGGAATTCTAATCCCCTTTTTTCACAATGTCAATCATCCCTCTTTTTATTAGTTGGTATAATGTCAATTTTAGAGTCACAGGTCTAATTGGGTACAAATGTCTTTCGATCTATTTAACCTCTATATCAACTCGACTCTTTAATGCCTCAAATGAGTGGTTAATATTCAATTTCGTTCAGACCTTATCTAGACTACCTAGGGCCCCCGAGTATATTTCTACCTCAGGTGCAAATTAAACTATGTCTAATCCCAAGTTGCTTAATCAATGGTGTATGAGCAATTCTCTTCTTTCAAAGGTTAATTACCAAACCCATAATCAAACTAAAGGAGGCCAATCAATAGAATTAAACCATAATTCAGATTAAATACTAAAATCTTCAATAATCCAACATAAGCAAAGGGAAATAATCTCCAAAGATTAAAGGTTCATAGAATTCGTAAGGGTTACAAGATTTAACCACTCATGGCTTGAAACCCACAAACAATCTCAGCAAACATATCAACAATCATCAACTAGAAGGAAAGATGGAGTAGAAGCACCTAATCGGAAGAATAAATGATAGAATCAATGATTTTCCGATCAATATGAAGCTTCCCCAACACCTCTTGTGCATTTTCCTCTTCTCTTAGTCGGCCAGAACACTCCTCTCTTGCTGAATAATGAAGCCCTAGCCTCCTCTCCTCTGTTTTAGCTAGCTAACCAAAGCTGTGCATTTCAGAAGCTGATCTCGCTATGGCGAGGAGTGACCCTCGCTATGGCGAGAGCTCATAGGTTCCTGGATTTCTGTTGCTCTTGGTACTGCTGCACTATAGCGAGTTGCTTCCTGGAATTTGTATGCATAGTGACTTTTCTATGGCGAAGTACCTTCCTCACTATAGAGAAAATGCATCCTCGCTATAGCGAATTGTGTTCTAACTGTAGCAAGAGGACTTATTCCACTTGCATTTTTCACTTCTCAGTTTCTCTCTCTTTTCTCAATTCCTTCTACAATCTTTTACTTTTCCCTGAAATGGAAATCAATCATAAAATGAGGCTCAAACTGATAAAGATATTACAATTGAAACATTTTCTTTATTTTGTTTGATTGAATACACATTTAATCATATTAATCAAGAGAAAAGTACTTTGCCTCCCTAATTAAATCTCAAATATATCCCTTTTTCATCCCAAATTAGGGAGTCATCACGGTGTGTTTGGGTAAAAGCTTTTCTTTCTATGCCTGACTCTTTTCCCAGCAACAGAGATGAGAAAAGAAAAACACAAATTGAAAAAAAATCCTCTCTTCCTCTCTAGCTTATGGTGCAACTATTGTAAAAGAAGATAAAATTTTCATTGGTGACTCCAGTCAAAATCGCAAGGAATAGGATTTCAAGTAAAATCTTATTCCGCTGTATTCAAGTAAATAGCTAAATTCATCTCAATATGTGAATTTTTTTCCTTCATTGATATCATAGCTTAGTTGGCTTGATCTTTTACCTCACATGATTTTAACATGTTTTTATTGAATTATTTTTGTGGAAATTGTTTTAAGCATTATTTGAGATGTGTCATACCTTATTTTAAACACTTTTCCTACTACAATTACCTCATATAAAACTTAGAGGAGTTAACAAAAACTTGAACTGATAAAAAAAATTTCATTTTAAAACTTCCTCATACAATTTCACTATTCATTTGGTCATTTCCAAATTCTCGTCTAACTTTGAAAATACATACTTAATTATAGAAAAATCATATGAGGTTAATTCAGGGCTCTACTTCAAGCTCTTTAAGCCCTTTACGCGGGGAAAATGCTTACTTAGCGGAGCACATATGAATTCATATAAAGTTGTCCCTACAACAAATTGGATAGTTTTACCCCTTCACTTGACATACTATTATTATTTTGCCTTTATATAAGCAGATGCATTTTTGCATTTTAGGCTCATCAATCATATTCTATTTACTTAAGGGTTGATTATATTCATGACTTTCCATTCCATACCTAAGTACCTTACAGTATCATAACATAACTCATACATGCAATAATATAAAATATTTAATTACATAACAAAATGTGGTACATAAAAGTAAGGTTCTCGATTTATGTCTCCACATTCTTTGCTATTTCTTTGCTTGAACTCAGACCTAGCATGGGTTATATTTGAGGTGAAATTATAAAATCACAGTAGTAGTAAACCAATCTCATTCACAAGTTAGCATGTAAGTACATAACATAATGCCAATCAAGATACCACATATCGCATAGCAATACAAGGAATTTCATACAAGGGCAAGTACAATCTAAGCATACATGTCTCATCTTATAGCATAAATGACAACTTGATATAACATAACACTCACCATTATACAAACATACAACCTAAAAGAAAGAGAGAGGAAAACTACTACCTTAGCAAACTTTACTCATCAATCATTGAGACTCGGTTTACTTGCTTTTGGAGTTCCCAAAATAACATCAAACCCTATAATCATAATGATAATTCATTACAATCAACACATAAACCTTAACTTCTAAAATAGGATAACCCCTTTTAAACTTAATGGGACCATTGAAATTGGAAAAATCCAACTCCTTCCCTTCCCATTCACTATGGCCGAATAGTATGCATTTCTTAGCCAAAATTTAGGAATTTTATTCCATGATCTTTAGGGGCTTTCCCATAGGTATTCCTAGCTAAAAACACCCTTTTGAATCCATTGGAATGGATAAAATCATCAAATTCCAGCTCCAACTTCACGTTTTGGTCATCACATAATCTAGCTCTGTTTTAGGCTCAAAGTGCGTTTCTTTGGTTCTAAAAATTCCATAACCTTTTCTTTTATGTTTTAGGACTTGAAATTTGGTTTACATGACTTTAATATATCAAGAAAACACCATAAAAAATTTGGGAAAATGCGGACAGCATCTCCCCATGCTTTCTATTTTCCCAAAAATTATAATTTTTGTGTTTTCCAAAGTTTTAGCACAAAACAACAATAGCTAAGCTCATATGGCCTTCATGTTTAACATATAAAATTCATTTCAAGGCCTTCATATTCAACATATAAACTCCATTTCTAATGATTCATACGCTGTCCAAAAATAACTCATAGCTAGGGTTTAACAAAACTAGCTTAAAGCATGTGATTTACAAGTATAAGATGGAGAAAACTTACTCTTTAAGCTTAAGCCTTGCTTCCTTTGCTTTTCTCACACTAAAATCCTTTCTCTTCCCACTTAGAGCAACATCACCTTGAAGAAAAGATGAATATGCAGCTGCCCTTTGGAGGAAAAGGTTGGAGGATGGAGAAGATGAAGAAATTTGGTGAAGAATAGCGGTAGTTTTGCTTGGTTTCACTTCATCTTCCACTTTTTCTCCCTCCCTCTCTCTCTTCACGTTTTTCTCTCCTCCTCCCTTGTGTGTAGCATGAAAATGGTGGAATGGAGGTGAAGGAGATGAATTTGGATGAAGTTAAATGGTTATATTAAATTTGGACCCTTGATCAACCTTTTCAAGATCAAATCCTAGCCTTCCATTCCTTTTTCTTTTAATTTTCTAATTTCATAACTAAATATCTTCTTTCAAAAATCCTTGGCCACACACTTGGATGCCTTTTCTTAGCCCTTAAGTTATGGATAGCAACCATGATTAATTTCCCTTAACTCATCCATGGTCTATTTTTAACTTAACCATAATCAGTTTCTAACTTAACTATGGTGAATTCTTTAACATAACTAAAATTATTTTCTTCTCTCCCTTTCATTTTATATTTATATTTGGGTTTCATCTTCTCTAAAACCCTAATTATATCTTCTCTTCTCTTTTTGGGCCTTTAGCATCAGCTTTTGGGCCTTACCGCAGTCTAACATTGGTGTCTGGGTCCAATTAAGGTTTTACGGTACAATACATAACTTTTGACTTTCTAAAATTTACAGATATTATTTCCTCTACTTTTTGGCCATACTAAGCTTCAAACATGGTTCAGGGACCCTTAACCTCAATCCTCACAAATTTCGGTGTCAATCGGACACCTGGGTCTATAGGTGTAATTTTCACCGTTCTGTATTATGATTGTGCTATAAACTTTTCATTTATTACAATTCTGTCCCTGAAACTCCTTTAGGGTTTCTTAACCCTTTAGCTATTTTTATTTCTATAGTTGTTACAACTTCCTTTTTCTATTTTGCTCATGGCTACTGATTGGGATAATCAGATCCCAGACCGTATCCCACCCTGCCATCCGGACAACTTGGCATCATCGGACCCGTCTCATCAAATTGAGTTTAACTGTGGGTCACGGATTTCTAAGATTCTTGCCCGATTTCTTGATATTCGTACTTAAAGCCACGAATAGAGAGTGAAACTAGGGTTTCCTGAACTTTAGGACAATTTATACATTTTGCTCAGCATATAACTTTTCTTTGCATTTTGTCCCTAGCTCCTTCATACTTGCCTTCGAAGGCTCTTTGGGACCTTTTTCTGATTCCTTTTTTTTTCATCTATTTTAGCCCCAATTTTAGGGCACCTTTGGCTTTGACTCATCATTATTTATGGTTTAGAATATTATTCTAATTTTATTAGACCTCAATTTATTCTATTTGGGAGACTTCCTTTCATATTCGATGAATTTCATACGTTGATGGAGAAACCATATGTTACGTTTCTCGCGTTTCCTTACGTTTTCTTAGATTTTCAGAAAATTGGATGTTACAAGATGCATGAAATTAAGAGCAATGGCATTGTGGTACAAAAATGATAGAAAATGAAAAACCTTATAGCCCTCTGACGGTGAATTTTAATTGAGACAAAATTAGGCCACCAAACTTTTACAATAGATAGTAGTGGTAAGGTGGTAGAAAAATAGTAGAAAATCAATAAACTATTATAGTGAAAACTAAGCATCAAAATTCAAATAAATAGTGTTAAAACCATAAAATTTCAAGGCCTGGTATTCTCATCACAGACAATGACTTGATGCAAAGCATATATATGGTTGGAAATCTTGTTGAATAAGCTTTCGAACCCCATGTTTGTTCTACATAGATAAGTATCAAGAAAGATATAGTAATTTGAAATTGGGAGTCCAAATCTGATTTTTTGGAAATTATGCCAATTAGCCAACTTTTGAGCCCTTTAATTTCTTGCTGAGGCCATGAATCTATGTAAGGAATATGTCATTAGAAATCTTTCTCAGCAATCTTTCCAATGACATCTGATTTTCATAAATTGGATTAGAAATGAAAGAGTTATGACTTCTCCAAGCATACCTTTAAAAAATGAAAATTTCAGAATTTCCAAAAACCTAGAATTTTTTGAAGGTTCAAAAAAAAAAAAAGATGCACTCCCCCTCCCCTCTCTTTTTTCTAGTGTGTATAGCTTACCTCCATGGTATTTTGACTTGAAATTGGTACTAAGAGAAAGAGGAAGACAATGGTGCAAGCCCCATTATAGGAAAAAACCCTCTAAGACAATGTGTGAGCTTCTCTTTTTTAAAAAAAAAAAACATTTTCTAGCATTTTTTTAAAAATAGATCCTTTGGGAGGTGTATGAGGTTGCATGGGATGATGTTTTTGATGATTTTTTTTTAAATCTCTAAAATCATGCTCTACATGGTAGTATATAGTTTCGATGTGTTTTGATAAGCTTTGGTATTAATCAAGCACACAATAGACACTTATGAGACTTTGGATCTTAGATTAAATCAAATATACTCCTAGATAATGTTTATTAAACATCAACCAGTGAGGATTTTAGGAAGAAATTTAGAGAACCAAATTAAATTAAGAAATCAATCGTTTAATCAACATGTCAAAGACATTACTTACTATGAAACATCATGTTGTCACAATTGTTGATGAGCCACTCTAATTTTTCATTATTTATATGAGAATACAAGAATGTTTTATGTATAATGCACATAAATAAAGAATTAATAGAATTAACTATAAGAGATTGATCAAACATATGAGGCATATTTTCCAAAATACATTGTAATGAACCTCGTAATTGAAAATAAGCCTGTAATAGTCAAAGACAATTGAAATTAGGCTTCTGATGATAAGAGAGAAAATATTTTATGAAGATAAAACATCTTTATAGTGAATTCTCTAGTGTGTGTTTGATACTAACGTAATTTACAAGTATACGTATTAAATAAATAAAAAAAGGAGAGATATTTATTACATGGGAGTTTTTAGATTAGTGGCCTAAGGTTCATTTAAGAAATATTATTTAAACAATATTCGTAGATAAATTCAATATAAAGGTAATGACATTTCTAATACACATGTGATGGAAGTAATACATTTATAAACTTCTGTTCATAAACCTAATAATATCATATTGGTCTAGCAATTGAAATTTATTTCAAATACATATATAACATTATATATATAGTCATTTTGTACTATATCTATAAAGATTAGATTATAATTATGGATGTCAAGAGCATCATTGCCTAATTTGATAAAAGTGATAAACTAGATGGTGTCAATTAAAAAATTTGGCATTATAAGGTTTTTACTCCTTAGGAAAAAATAAAATGTTAAACAAAACTATTGAACAATATTGTATAAGAGTCAAATATGGGTAAATAACTTAGCAAGATGATATTGCTCATTATATAGAGTTAAGGGATGAGCACTTAGTAGCTACCAAACCTCTAAAAATACTTACATGACTAAGAGCTTTGACTTCAAATTCCAAACACAAGAAAGAAAACACTTTCATATTGAAAGAAGATCTGGCCTATATTTCATTAAAGGCCAATTAATAAATTTTTTTAAAAAAATAAAAATATGGAAAAAAAATGACTTAGTAAATCTCAAGCATCATACTTGTTAATGAGTAAGTCACTTTTGCTTGTGATTGCATTAAGGAAAAAAAGTTTAAAACTACAAATTACATAGCTAATGATCAAGAATCCTTTGCAAAATATCATCGGTTATTTTTTTCAAAAAGCAGATAGTTTTATATAGGAAGAAATAAAGCAAAAGGGATCAAAATATGCAAAACATTTTTACATATAGAACAAACTCTTATCTTACATAGTATTTTATCCACTTCAAACATTCAATGAAACTTCATGTTTATTATTTCTCTTTTTAATCTAAGATTATAGTGTTGATTTGTCACAACTCCATTGATGTAAGATAAAGGATAAGGAATAAAATTCTAGTTTCCTCTAAGATAGTGTTATTATAATGGGCATTAGTATGAAATGTAAATACTTTACCCAATACTATGCTTCTAATCTAGTTTTGGATATTAATGATTAATACATTAGGCTAGGTCTTATAGGTGAAAAGAGAATAAGTAGATTAGTAAAAATTAGAGATTCTAATATTTATTTATATTTTAGAAATGCCATTATAAAAAACGTTGTTTAACAAGTAAAGTAAATTAGAAAATCATCTAAAAAAGAAACTAAAACTTAAAATCCATTACAATTAATTTATTATGACATATGTAGTTCAAAAAATAGGAGGGCAAGAAAATTATTCGTAACATTGTCAAGTCAATTAAAACCCAAAGCCTGTGAAAGGGTCTTCGTGCCCATACTAACGCTGGCAGGATCATCCTTCTCTTACAAGATGTCAAGGTTTGTGGTCTCCAACTTGTAATACCTTTTAAAAAATAATAATACTATAATAAAAAATAAATTATTCTAGGATATTAAAATAGAGATTAAATATTTTAAATTAATTCTAGACTTTATATAATTCTTAGGGATTTTTTTATATATCTTAAGGATTTTATTGAAGTGAACAAAAACCTTTTGAGGCAAAAGAGCAATTAGCTTAGGGCAATAGTGCAACTTGAGCTAAAGAATAAAATAATCCTCCACTAACTCTCTCTCTTCAATTTCCTTCAGCTTTCCTTTCTTGATAATGCGTCTCCCACTGCACGAAGCCTTTTTTTTCTTCTTTCTTCTTCTTTCTTTTCCATATCCCATGAAATTTATGCATTTTTCTTCCACCTTTTTTTGCATCAACTTCTCAACGCAATTTCACCATTTTCCTCCCATATTAGTGATCTGCTTCTCCTTCTTTTTTCAGTGGGATTCCATGGCTAAAGGTTAGTGAGTCATTAATATTTGCATACCTTTATTTTGTCCGTTTCTTTCTCTATTTGGTGCTAATTTTTGGATGCTTTATAATACTTATTTCTCACCTAGCTTTTTTGCTTTCCCTTCTGTAATTTCCTCTCTTCTTCCATTATTATTGAAGCATGATTTCTTGGAAAGCTCTCTCTTTCTTCCTAGTGCCGTGGGTGAGCTCCAAATTGGGGATTTCTTGAATTGCAACCTTAAAGTGTGAATTAACACTTTCAAATTTATCCTTGAAGTTCCAAGAAGTAAGTTTTAAATTTAATTTGAGTTATGGCAGTTTAGATTGAAAAACCCCAAATTTACGGTTAGTATTTAAGATAGAAAAGTGTATAAAAATTTAGGGATTTATATTTTAGAGAATATATTAGGTTATATAAATAATTATGAATGCTATTGGAGTGGTCAACACAATTAATTTATATTGATTATAATTTTAGGTGATACCAGGGAAATTCATTCAACTGGGACTCTGCAATAAACAATAGGAATTTAGGACTTATACGATTAGTCCCAACTAGTGAGAGTATAAATAATGGAGTGACATATTTATTTCATCCCATTTTATATTTTATATGGTGAAACTTTCCATTGTGTGATTTATGTGCTCTACTCTTTGGGAAAACAAATTGGCATTTTCAAATTTCAGAATAGGTATATATATTCAAATAATGATTTAATGAGTTTATTAAAGCAAATAGATAAATGAAATGTGGCATGATACATCTTTGTGGAATATAAAAGAAGGAATTGGATGGAAAAGAAGTAGTGGTGTATATGTATTTAATTGTGAGAGAAATGTTTATATTGTTTTGTGGTTTCATATGCTACATTGATGTTATTGAAAGTGAACTCTCCTTATTTAATTATTCTGTTTATCCCTTATTTATTTTAGCTAGCTAAATACTTTAGCGAATTACTTATCTATTTACTTATTTATATATTCATTTTTATATATGGGAATCTAATTAGGACCCTGTAGTCGTTAGTGGAAGTAACGGCCTAAGTACACCTAAAATAAGTTGTGAATTATGATAGCATTGCGATGTGATGTGTCCAGTGTTATGATCTGAGATACTCGACATATACTATGAAAAATGATAAGATGGAATAGGCCCACAGAAATGACAAGATGTACGATGCAGTTGTTTGATAATTTGGTTCCTTTCTAAGATACCCATTTCCATAACATTTTCTTAAACTTAGGAAATATGGATTTTACCTAAAATTTTTATTTTTATTTAAATAATTATTTTTCATTCCAACTATAATTTTTATTGTTTAAATTATTCGATAATAATTTATTTCTAAAAACTCCTGTATGCACTTATTTTTCCTTCTGTGCATTTTATTATTTATATACTCACTAAGCCAGTGGTAGGCTTATCCCTCTTCTTTCCTTATTTTTGAAACTAACGAGTAAAGGAATAAAGTGATCTAGGTGCTCGTGAGCTACCAAACCCTTAGAGTAGGTATTTAATTTTGTGAGATTGTGTCAGACTCCATGATGTGGTGGCCCTTAGGTGTAGAGAAAGAATTTTGGAATTGTGCATGTTATATGGTCACTTATAATGTGTAAATATTGTTTATACTTTCCTAGTTAGGCATTTTGTTTATTTGTAAATTGTTGTTGCTGGTGCTGGTTTAATTTATTTTTTAGGATGGAATGTCCAATTTTTAAGGAAGATGCTGTTAGATTTTCGGTAACCCTTGATGACATAATGAACTGAATATTAAATTTTTTAAAATTTGTGGGTTATATGGGTTAGTTTAAATATATGATATAATAGTTGGCTTTAGATTTTGTAAGGCTTGTTAGGCTAACCCAATTTCCAGATTAGTTTAACCTATGCATCGGTTGTGGCTCAGAAATTGGATCGTGACACAACTTCTCAAAGAAGACAAGTGGATCAATGTAGTGTGCCACTCTATTGTCATTAACCTTGGTGACCAGCTTGAGGTAAATTACGTAACTAATATGCTCTATGTGAAGTGTCAATACTAAAAAAATATAATAGAACTGTATCAGGCTCAATATATGGCTGAAATTCATCTCACACTGTCTGTATTCTGCCAAGTTTTGTATCTGTAATTCTTAAGATAGCGTTAATATAAAATTTTTCAAACAGTTTATGTGTACGATCATAATTCTTGTGAAAAATATTATGCAAAAACAGGTAATCACAAATGGGAAGTACAAGAGTGTGGAGCACCGTGTGATTGCACAAACAGATGGGACCAGAATGTCCATAGCCTCATTCTACAATCCAGGCCGCGATGCTGTTATATACCCAGCACCTGCATTGGTGGAGAGAGAGACAGAGGAGGAGAGCCAAGTTTACCCAAAATTTGTGTTCGAGGATTACATGAAGCTCTATACTGCACTGAGGTTTCAGGCAAAGGAGCCAAGATTTGACGCCATGAAAGCAGTGAACTCCTCGACTAGCTTGCTTCCTACTGCGACAGCTTAATTGGAGTTGTTTTTCTCTAGGAGGAAATATAATTGATTTGGGTAGGAAAAAAGGAATTATAAACATAACAAAACAAAAAGATTAAGCCTTAATTTCTGAATTAGATAAATATTTCTTAATCTAGTGGGTGAATTTGATCACTTTTATTTTGTAAGTGACTAAAATTTACCAATGAAATTTGCATTCTTTTGTTGTTTTCTTTTTATTTCAACGTTGGGCTCCTGGTTTCCTGAGAATAAAAGTTAGCTACAGTGACTGAGGCATTTTACACCAGTGTTATGGACATTTTCTAACAAAATGATACTGAATTATAAGAGCTAGCTTTATCGTGTCCAAATCTCATCTTTAAACCAAGAAGCTTATTATTATTTTTAAAATGATTAATATGATATGCGATATGTTCTGAACTAAAACAGAGGAATTATTCTGCAAAGTTTGGTGTTAAATAAGATTAAGAGTCAAATTTAATCCCAACAATTATAGACCTCATGCTGGGAGTTTGTATCTTGCAAACTCAAGAGATACAATTCAAGCTCAAAATTTGAGTTATTGAGGATTTGCGGACCAACATGATTGAAAAATTATTCCAAATCAGATATAGTCCAATTTAAAAATAAAATATTTTCTGTATGTCAATGAATTTACTTTAACTAAGTTGTCTATAAAAATAAAGAAAGGAGAACTAATGCTAAAAATGCTAGACGCTTGATTGCAAGACATACACCAACATGAGATACAAGCGGATTACAGTATATTTATTCAACACGAGTCCTTAAGAGAGATTTCCTTCGAATTAACTTTTTGGATCTTGCCTGAGAAAAGCCCAATTTTTTTTCTTCCTGTTAGAAGATTGGCTATATTATGACACCTTTACGTCTTCAGTTTGCGACTTACGACAAAAAAAAAAAAAGGTGTTCCCCTCTTGAAACTCGATTCATCTAACACGATGTAGTCATTTTCGTGCTCTTCATTCGCGCATTTTCATGCATTCTCTGATCGCTTCCTCAAGAACTTTGATTGTTTCCTCCAAGTTTGTGGGTTGGCGGTTTTCTCCTCTAAATTGCACGCCGATGATATATGGATATACGCCCTTTCTTGCATCAATTTGGTTTCCTTTAAATTGCAGATCTTTTGCATTAATTTAGTTTACTAGTGGTTATGTGATTAAAAAAATGCAGACTTTGGTTGTTGGAAATTGTCCGTTCAGCTCTGAATGCTGGAAATTTGAACCAAATGTAGCTAATGAATCAGTAATGGTAACCAATAGGGAATTGGGAAAATTGGTTTTGCTAATGAACCAGTATGATAACCAAGTGCAGCTTGTAAATTTATTTTTGTTTTATGCAGCTCGTAAATACCAAAAAAAAAATGTATGGTAATCAAACTGAACAACAAGAATCCACCTCCAAGATGTGAAATGCTAGAATTTTTTTGCTGCTACCTTCATAAATGCTAGAAGTTCTTTTTACTTGCTACCCCCCGACAGTGAAATCGTCCAAACAAGAAGCTACCTCCAAACTCCAAAGCTGCACAAGAAGCTATAATGGTGATGCACTCAAGGCTGTGAAATCCTCCGACAAGAACGCAAGAGGTGACCGAGCATTTGGCAGGAAGCTTTTCGTGTGAAACAAGAACGTGACAGGGAGAAATTTCATCGGAGCAATATGGCTGAAATTCTACGTTTGCAGATCCAAGGAAAAACAAAACGCTGCAGTTTGAGATCCACCACAGCGTTTTCAGTGTTTCCCTCACACGAGGATTAAGGGGGAAAAGAAAGTAAAAAAAGAGTCATCACGCTAGACGCTGCCGTTTCATTGAAATGTACCATGTGTATTGACATCCTCAATGTAAAGGATTAGATTCAAAATAAAGAACTAAAATTCTAATTAAAATTACTTTCTACAAGGGAGAAATTAAAAATTGAAATTTCATGGAAAAATAAGAATAAGAAAAAATTAGTCTCAAAACAAGAATTAAAAATATTAAATAACAAAATTTAAATTAAGTATAAAAGTTAAAAGATGATTAAATAGATTCTTATACTTTTTTAGAGTAACATAGAAATGAGTGGGCATATGAGGTCGGCGGTGAATATGGGAGAAGATATTGACTGTGCAAATTTGATTTAGAGGGCCAAATATAGATGGTTCAGATTTTAAGATTATATATATATATAATGATTATTTTTAAATATGCAGTTAAAAGATTACTTTTATTTTATATTTTATTCTTTTAAAAAAATAAACAGTAAAAAAATAAAAATCTTAAAATCAAAGTTATCCAAATCAAATCTAAACGCCCAAAACCCATTCTCTTGCACACAGGAGAGGAGCCACACGGAAAAGAATTAGAATTTTAGTCTTTCACTGTATCCAATTATGCAAGACTTAAAGACCAATTGTGTCACTAGAGACCCTTTGAAAAATTAATTGTGATAATTTAGACCAATTTAACTAGACAACTGCAATAACCTGTGCCACCTTCCGAGAAATGACCTTGAGAAAATCCAAAATACAAACGAACAAACCCAGCACAGTAAATTAAAGGAAAACGCTTGGATGGTTGGAGCAGACTCTAGATTAGTGGGCAATTCAACAACGCAAACTGACCTTTTCAATGGTCAGCCTAGTAATCGTTTATATCATGGCCCCTAATCAAATCAAATTAATCTAATAATAAAAATATGATAAATATTTTGTTTAGTATAATTTCCTGGTGTCTTCCCTAGTCTTTGAATTCCTGTAAATAGCACACACTTAGCTTGCCAATATACATAAAAATTAGCAAACATTGCTCAGAAGTTAAAAAGAGAGTTTGAGTCTTTTGAGATGGAGAACTTCCCAGTAATCAACTTGGAGAAGCTTAATGGCGAAGAGAGACGGGCTACCATGGAGAAAATGAGTGACGCTTGTGAGAATTGGGGATTTTTTGAGGTATGCCATGAACTTGAATAAAGTTTTTTCTATACTTATCTTTGCATACTTGTAATTACTTTTGTTAATTTTGTTTTCAACTGAAATTTGAACCCCAATCTTTTAATTTTGATGACAACTGCAGTATCATTAGATTAAATCTCATTATTTCCATGCGTGTAATTTTAACCCAACATTTTAATTTTCTTGCCTTTCCGTCATTGTAGTTGGTGAACCATGGGATACCCCATGAACTTTTGGACACTGTGGAAAGGTTAACGAAAGAGCATTATAGGAAATGCATGGAGCAAAGGTTCAAGAAGTCGGTGGCAAGCAAGGCCCTAGAGGGTGTCCAAGCTGAAGTAGAGCACATGGATTGGGAAAGTACATTCTTCTTGCGCCACCTACCAGAATCAAACATATCCCTGATCTCACTGAAGAGTATAGGTCGTACAATTTTTTTCCTAAAGCCATATAACATTCGCATCTGTAAAGCACTCATACTCAAAAGATAGTAGGTCCTACCGATATCCAATAGGACACAATACTTGAAAATTACACTAAAATATTACGTACGTATTCTGAACTATTTGACGTCATGATGCAGGAAGGTAATGCAGGAATTTGCAAAAAAGATAGAGAAACTTGCAGAGGAGCTACTAGACTTGTTTTGTGAGAATCTTGGACTAGAGAAGGCGTACTTCAAGAAGGCCTTCAATGGATCAAGGGGACCAACTTTTGGCACAAAGGCTGCAAACTACCCTTCTTGCCCCAACCCAAAGCTCGTGAAGGGTCTTCGTGCTCATACCGATGCTGGCGGGATCATCCTTCTCTTTCAAGACGACAAAGTAAGTGGCCTCCAGCTTCTCAAAGACGGCCAGTGGGTTGATGTACCCCCAATGCGCCACTCCATAGTCGTCAACCTCGGTGATCAACTTGAGGTAAAGTATTAAACTAATATGCTCTGTAAAGTATCAAAACTTAAAACAAAGTCATTTTATATTTAATACGTATTTAACATTCGTATCAAACAGCTAGCCCCAAAAAAAAAAATTTGTATCAAACATAGCATACAATATATTTTATCAGGTTACATATTGTATTGTCTTCTGTATTTAATAGACAATTCCTTGAATAGGTAAACACAAATGGGAAGTACAAGAGTGTGGAGCACCGTGTGATTGCACAAAGTGACGGGACTAGAATGTCAGTAGCCTCATTTTACAATCCAGGAAGTGATGCTGTTATCTACCCAGCACCAGCATTGGTGGAAGGAAAGGCAGAAGATACGAACCAAGAGTACCCAAAATTTATGTTCGAAGATTACATGAAGCTGTATGCTGCACTGAAGTTTCAAGCTAAGGAGCCAAGATTTGATGCCATAAAAGCTGTAAACTCCACAACTAGCATGCTTCCTACTGCAACAGCTTAAGGAGGACGTAATTGATTTGGGAAGGGAAAAATAATAAACACAAAAACAAAATCAAAAGGCTTAGGCCTTAATTTCCTACTCAGACAAATTCTTACTATAGTGGGTGAATTTTATTACTTCTACTTTAGTGAATGACCAAAATTTTTCAATAAAAATTGCATTCTTTTGTTGTTTTCTTTCGTTTTTATGTTGGATTTCTGGTTATCTTTCTTCTGAAGTAAGAAGAGGATAAAAGTTAAGTGCAGTTTTAAGAAATATTTAATTTAATCAAAGTTGTGCACGTTTTATAACGAAATGATTATGAAGTAAAAGTGCTTAGTTTATCAATTGCATAGCTTATCTTTCGAACAGACAACTTATTTAAAATAAAATAAAATAAAATCACAAACTCTATATCCTGAACTAAATCAGAGGAAATATTCACCGATAAATTAAAATAAAAGCAAAAAACAGAGGAAATGTTTGATTCCAAGTGATTTATTGATCTCAAAGAAGCATGGTAGTTGTACTAGCAGTGACTCATTTTTTAATGATTTTCTCTTTGTTAATATGAACATGGGCAGCCCTACGTACAAGTCCAAAAATTCAGAAAACTAAAGTCTACATGGAGAGTCCCATTCGCGAAACGGTCCTTTTAATTTTAGGCCTGCTAACTGAACATTTTAAGATATTACAAAAATGAATGAAAAAAGAAGAGATAATAAAAGTTATTCATTGAAATTTTTTACTAGATAGTTGTTTGAGCAGTTTATTTACTCCAATATATGAATATTAAAGTGTTCTGATCAATTGTTTAACTAAGTCTTCTGCTGCGGTTAAGGAGGCCAGGAGGACCTTATAACGCCCCACTATTCTGCATGGTTTATAACGTGAAATAAAATTATTTGAGTCAAATTATATGGATTAGTTTAGGTTTTGGTTTCTCACTGAATATCCTCAATGTTTTTGGATATTGGACAAATATCGCTTGGACTATCGTTGATATTATAGAAACTCCTCAATCATTGAATTGAAGCTTATTTATCACTTGCGCCACCCCTCGTAGGTAAAGGGTTTGTTTGGTTGATAAGAACCGATACTCGATTATTCTGAAAAGCACTTTGAGATTAAACTCTTGGATGTACTAGGATGACGTGAAAGAATGCACCCTTTTATGATTGTTTGAGAAAAAAAATATTTTGAACAAAATTTGAAAATACACTTACCATAATATATATATATATAATTAAAAATAGATACTATTCAAGGTTAAAATTTGAGGTTGGAATAAAATTTCAGTTCTCGATGAGTTGCGTCACAACGTTATGAAGAATTTATTCTAAAATTAGACATAGACTATTTTAAAATTTACTATTTTTATATATGTACATGAATTTACTTTAAGTAAGTTGTCTGTGAATTGGCAACTCTTAGTGCAGATAATTGACTAGGAAAATATTCAAGTTTTATTAGTAATTCGTTAGAGCATCACCATCCCACTTGGTAACAGGGAGAGAAATTAGTCTTTTATGACTTGTCTAGTAAATATTTACTATATGTTATAATTTTAATTTGTAAACTTGGGTATCATCCCTGGACTAACAAAATGTAAAATGAATGAAAATGTAGAATGAATTCAAATTCAGTTCAGTCCACTATTAAGTCTCCTTCCAACTAGGAACTTGTACTTCATCCATGTGCAATACAAAGTGTCCCTTCACCAATGCCTGAATTAAATTCTACCAAATGGACAGATTTGATTGTTGGGTGTGGGCAAACTTTTTTGAATGCTATTGAATTCAGGCAAGCAATGTACAAGTATAGCATTGTACATAAATTTGGATACACTTTCCTAAAGAACAACCCCCACAAGATGATTGTCAAGTGTAATATGGATGGATGCAAGTGGAAGTTAACAGCATATGCAGTGGCTAAGAGCACACCCTTCCTAAGTGTGCAAACCTTTTATAGTGAGTATGTGCACTCAGCACAAGATAACTTAGTAGTATCTCACAAGCAAAGGGTACACTTAGTAGCATCCATAATGGTTGAGAGTGTCAGATCAAGTAGAGATAAAATACCAAATGATAGCTATGGTGAGCTGTTCAAAGAATATGGATTGACACTAAGTTACCATCAAGCATGGAGGGGGAAGGAGAAAGCTTTAGCTGATATCAATAGGCTAGTAAACCGGTTGTACATGCTAATCCCTTGGTTGTGCAACCATTTAATGGAAACAGATTCAGAAACTGTTGCAATGTGGACTTCATTGATGAACAACTATTTTGAAAGGTTGTTCATTGCATATGGATGCTGTATAACTAACTTTGTGCTTGGTGTATGACCAATATTGTACATTGATGGTTGCCACCTCAATGGACCATACTTGGGGACACTCTTAGCTATATCTATGTATGATGTAGACAATGACTTATTTCAACTTGTTTATACAATTGTAGGTGCAGAAACATATGATGATTGGGTTCCTTCGAAAGGTTAAAGACTTAACTGGTGCTTTAGAAATAACTTTAGTTTCAGATTGCCACAATGCCATAATCAGTGCAGCAAGAGAAGTGTTTAGTGGGGAGAGACATGCATTTTGCTATCGACATATAAAGGAGAACTTAAGTAGTGAGTTCTTAAAAGTTTGCAAAGGATAAAGAAGACGGTGTAAAGATGATGCGTTAAAATTGCTAGATGGGATTGTGTATGCTTGGTTGGACATAGACTATGTGAAAGCATTAGAGAAATTAAGTTCATTCTTCTTTGAGTTGGGTAGATGGGTGGAGACCCAGGCTAATGTTAATAGGTGGGCTTTAGCCAGATTTTCATACTGATGATGGGATAATATCACAACTAACCTTGCAAAATATTTTAATGCATGGATAGTGAAAGAGAGGAAGGATAATATTTGTGTATTAATCAATGAGCATAGGGATAAGCTACCTAAAAAACTATATGCTATTAAGGAAGGCATGGCTAAATGGACAAACGGGGTGGGTCCAAGAATTGAGGCAATGTTGAAGGAGAATGTTGCAAGGGCAAAAAATATGATAACAGAGCACTATGGTATTAATTGGCTCCTAGTTCTAATAGGAAACAATGATTTGAGGGTGAATGTGGCATTAAGAGAGTGTACTTGTCAAGCTTGGCAAATGTCTAGCATCCTATGTCCTTATGCATGTGCAACAATAAAGAAGGTGCATGGGAATGTTTACTCATCATATGTGGAAGAATGTTACTTACTGAGCTCATAGCAAAAGATGTATATGAATACTATGATTCCTGTAGAGACTCATGATATGCCAAACTTGAACAATCTTTTGATTGATAATTATGCTAGCAACACCTTCTTACTACCAGCCGTCCAGCTGGAAGACCACAAAAAAGGCGACGTGAATCACAATTTTAAGATAAGGTTCAGTACTTGTGTTCTTGTTGTCAAGAGGTAGGGCATAATAGAGCTAGGTGCAAAATTCCCAATCCTTCTTTATCTTAATGTTGTAAAAGTAGCTCCTAGGTGGTTATGTATTAGTGTTTTCTAAAGGAAGTGGTAAGCAGTATTGTAAATATGTGAAAGTTAAGCTCTCTTTGTACATGGGTAGATACAACCTATTTTTGTTTAAAGGTCTAGAAGTTGGGCTCTTTTGTACATGGATAGACACAACCTATTTTTTGAAGTTATGGAAGTTAGGCTCTCTTTTGTACATGGCAGACATAACTGACTTTTTTGAACATGCATTAGGGACATGTAAAGGTTCTTTATAGTGGTTACAGGGAAGTGAAGTTTGAATTTATTGGGCTATTGGCAACTGTATGTAATACGAATAGAAAGAAATGAAAATAAAACTTTATGTTACAAGTGCTATGTGTATGTAATATTTTTTTATGTCTAATTTGTGTGGACAGGTTATGAAAAGAATTTATAGCATATTAGTATTTGATTGAATTGATTTTTAAAGCCTTTATTGCAAGATTTAGGTGTAGGCATTTTTGTACATCTTTTCCCTCCATACTATGCCATTTTTTGTTAGTTTTGCAACTTTTTCTTCCCTTATATAAGTGGATGTTGACATGTGGGATATGCATTTTCACTTTCAAAAATAAGATTTGTTGTTGCTTATTATAAGTTGATCATTTTTAACTTTCCTTGGGGTCTGGAGCAAGCAAAGTAAAAATGCCTATATAGCAGACCATGCATTTTCATCATCTTGTACTCAATGATGAGTCCACGCGTGAAACTCCTACACTTGAGGTACTTAAGTCATTTTATTTCAAGGGCATGGCTAAAAAGAATCTGAATACAGCCGTTGTTCATTGTTGCATCAGAATTCCAGCTTATTTTACTGATCTTCACGTGAATCATAATTTTAGCTGCAACCAACATTGTTAATCTACACCCTCTATACCTGATTAATGAAACAACAGCAACTAGCTTGGCTTATGGGATTTATAACACACAACTTCCTAAAAATGATCAAGCTAGATAGTATCACATACAGCAGATCTAGAGGCACCTTTGAACTCTGAGGATTCATCAAGCTGAAGAAGGATGTTAAGGGATTTAGCCAGTGTGAGGATTTTAAGCAACTAATTGTTCAAATTTTAGATTGTGTTTGGTATTGACAAAACTAATATTACAATCCACCATTGGCGTGAATTACAAAAGAAGACTGATATTACAACCATATGTCGAGAATGGAGCACTTGTGTATAACACCAAACAACAATCCACCATTAGCGTGTCAACAGAAAGAAAGAAAAAAAAATATAGCCAAATGATCAATTATTTCAAAAGGTCAATTAACAATAAGTTCTACGCACAGGTGGTCCATTATAACATTGCATATTCATAACTAATTTTAAGGGAATTTATGCTCTTTTCTCAAACTTGTGAATCCTTGGGTGGGGAGCTTTTCTCCTCTAGTTTTCATTTTTGTGAATCCTTGTTGTTCATAATCCAATGGTATAAAGTTTTAGGACTATTACCATGAAGTTTAGGGGTATTACTACTAGATTTAAGCACATTTCCATATACTTTTAGAGACCTTCTAGAGTATAATTATTAGTGTTGTTTAGGCCCATTACTACAAATTTTAGAGATATTACTAGTGGGCTTCAAAGATTTTACTACCATATTCAGGCTATGAGTTTAAGACGTTAATGACAAGCTTAGTGATATGACTTAGTAGACCTTAAGAAAATAGATGATTATGTCGACAGAAAAAAGAAACTCAAGGAATTTCATAATCTTATTATAATCATAACAATCAAATATTTACAACCATCAGTTTATAAGGCTAACAGAATGTTCTTGTCTATACTACAAGAGTACAAAGTCTTCGGAAGGAAACTATCAATGCATCATGACTTTTTAATTTGCTTCCTTTTAATTGTTGCCCTTGCAGCTACCATTACATCACCTTGGCACTTGTTCAGTGGATGGTTCACCAAGTCCCACATGAGTTAGACACGGAATGCATCCAATTCTTCCTAAAAGTACAACCATTTATCCATGAGGCACCAGGCAATAAACTATAACAAACAATAAAAGAGATGCTCAAACCAGAGTATATGTTGGCATAATGAGCCCTTCCCACTCAGGCTTTGGTTCCCCAGTCCACAATTGTATGTATTTTATCAAATATATTCCGCAATCATCATTGAGCAACAAATGAGATATCATAAAGTAAAGGTTATACATGTAGTACTACAAATATTGAAAGTTTAAAGTAATTCACTTACATGTTTGGTTGTTGGGGCAACTCAACATATTTCACGATGATAACTGGACCTGCTGCCATGAATTTCTCAAGTTTCAATAGCTTTAATAGCATGGCCAACCGATCTTTCTATTATATCACCCAGATAGTATCACACACAGCTTAACCATTACAATTAACTTTAAAAACTACATGCCAGTAGAACACAGCATAATTTTACCATGATGTGGGCCATCTTCTTCTGGCCTGCATTAGTCCTTTGACTCAATGAGTCAAGGATGTATAGAATGTATGCATGAGGGTCTAGAGCAAAGCAGATTCAATGGTTCAAAAATAGTATAGGGGCAAATACCTACAACCATTTCTAAATAACCAACACTTTCCATGGGACAGGCCAATAGAAAATAACCAATACCCTACAAGTACATTACCAAAGTGCAATCCATGATATTATAGTCCACTTTGTCAGGCCACATTTTTTCCAGCAAATCATCCACATTGTATTGCCTTATAGGTTTCAAGAGGGTTCTCTATACCAATAATTTCATAAAGTGTATTGAAGCAGGACTTTAAGTAAAGGATCATTAATGGTGATATGAAAGGAAAGATATATTAGTCACCATGAAATTCTTATCCAGAATGTGTCATTTGACAATCAAGTTCTCCCGCTTTTGGTCTTCTATAAGCACTTTGGATACCATGGCTATCACCTACACACACCCAACGAAGGCAAACATAAAATAATCACTTTTAAAAGCATTACACTAGTCGAGGCATGCAAAAGTTAGACTCATCGATGTGCTAATCCACTTCCGTCTAACAAAGCACTGGCACTTAGCACGGGTGAGGTAAAAGTTAAACAAATTAACTACTACCCTAGTAACAAAGTAGGCATATTCACTCACTAATATTAGTACATCAAATACATTACTACTATTAGCGACATCAAATGAGATCACCAACATAAATTCTATGAACATATGAATTTTCTTATACTAATGCACATACTTATTGCTATTCGCCCGGTCAACACATGAAGTGTAATATTCATACACTGTCTTTTTCTCTTTCTTTGTTCTAGCATTGAGGGCTTCCTCCACAGATGGTGACCATTTGATGGCCTTATGACATTGTCTTACTAACCTACGTTGGTGTTCTTGTCCCTCAACTTTATCCTTCAGGCTAGGAGCATCTGGTGTTTTTCTCTTCTTTAGCTTAATCTCACTAGCACTTCTGGATGACTCATCCAATTCATCATTCTCCCCATCTCTGCTTGATATGTGCCCAAGTGATGTAGTTACTTATTCTCCATCCCCTGCCTCATCACCAGCCATGTTGCCTGTAGTGGTTCCCTCCATGTCACCCACAAGAGTCACTTCATGGGTAAGGCTTGTAAGTTTTATCTGTAACATTAAAAGATTTTCAGCAAAGCTGTGAGCAAAGTTCAGGAGTCTTTTATACATTTCCTTGATACCCTACAAGGTTCCCACAATAATAGTTAGTTCAAAGATGCCTAAAAACCCTTAACACAATTGATACTCAGGGAGAATTAGAGTTAAAGATCTAAATATGGAAAAAAATTCCTTTTCAGGATCTATTACCACTAGGTTTATGATAGATTACCACTAACTTAAAATAAAACACCTTAAACCCAATGATAATGGGTCCTTCACAGTAGAAAAACCTCAATTCCAATTCTCCCTTGAGTTAATTCAAATATAAGAAGTGGTACTAGATGGTAAAATGTAGACTCCGAAAGTAGTGCGTGTGGCCCTTTGGTATTAAAGATTCCCTGCATCAAAAAGTAATATTAGAACAGTTGGAAAATTACCAAATAATCATATAAGCCTGTATAGTAGCTTCCCTGTATTATTATATATAACCAAATAGAGAGTAGCTTACCTGAACATGCTTCTTCTCAAGCTTAACTCTTTCTTAGATGAGTTGTTGGGTCCAAAACTTGATAGCATTAGCATTGTTAGGGACAACTACATCTCCAAGAGGAAAATGCTGTAGGAAAAAATACTAATCAAAATTGAACTTGTTATATGTGTGAAATAATAGGTCAAATAAATATACATGTAACAAACCATACCATCAGGAGTGGCAAACATCCTCTAATGCTCTTATTCTCTACTCCTTTAGGTGGAGTTATTTTGAAGCTTACCACTTCCTTTACAAGAGTAGACAGGACAAATTATGGCCAGTCATATGTGTCTACATGGTCGATGTCCACAATTACAGGAAATAGTGTATCATTCACGTATAAGCTAAATGTTGGGCATAGGAATGTCCCTAAGGCAAATAGCAAAAAAGCCTGCTTAAAGTCTCTAGTAGCCTTGCCTCTTAATATAATATCTTTCAAATCCTTTAATTTTTTTCCCTTGAACTTTCTTCTGACTACAACTATGCCTTCTCCCTCTAAACTATCAGGTATAGGCTACCCATCGATAGGAATGCCCATTATGCCATGGACATCTTGGGCTTTGAGCGATACTCATTTACCTTTGATTAATAGCGATCTAGTTGGAACATCAAAGGCTACAACAAGCTCCATGCACAAGTCCCTTGATAGGGTTTGGAATGCCAAATCTAACAATTTTCCAAACCCCATTTCCTCCATTAATTTATTGTGCATAGTGTTATTTCTGATAAATTCTACAGCTTCCTTGAACTGAGAAGGTGAGCACCTTGTCCTAATCGGTATCTATAGAACATAAATAATTCAATTACATGGCATGAACTCATTAAATGAGGGATTTCAGGAATGCATAACAATGAATATTTCCTTACACGAGAATTTCTTGGAACATGATCCTTTTTATGCTCCATTCGCTTTTCATATGCTTCATCCTTATACCTCTTTTACTCACTTGGCTCTAAGTTCTTATACTCTGCTAAGATTGTAGCATTCCACTGTAAAAGGATAACAAACAACCTTACTCGTTTCCTCAACATATTTTGGACATCATTTGCTCTACAACAATTATGTTGCCTACCTCTTTAACATTGTGGAACTTTCCTTTATTTTTTCTATGAAATTCAGCCCTGAAAATGAAAACACCCACCTAATTAAGTCTTTCTTTAATTATCATAAATCATCACCATGTCATAAAATATAAAAAAAGATTACTTGAACTTCTGCAATCCATATCTATATTTGTGTAAGGTATTGTCTTTATCTTCCATGGTACTCTATCCTAATAGTTACAAATCAATACCCTTCAACCATAGCCACAAACAACTAAAGAAACCACCAATAATCTCTTCCTCTACAAACAACCAAGTGTGATTGGCAATGTGTTATACCTTATTTTATAGCACTTTTCCTACTACAATTACCTCATATAAAATTTAGAGGAGTCAACAGAAACCTGAACTGATAAAAATTTTTTCATTTTAAAACTTCCTCATACAATTTCACTATTCATTTAGTCATTTCCAAATTCTTATATAACTTTGAAAATACATACTTAATTATAGAAAAATCGTATGAGGTTAATTCAGGGCTTTACTTCAAGCCCTTTATACAAGGAAAATGCTTACTTAGCAGAGCACATATGAATTCATATAAAGTTCCCCCTACAACAAATTGGATAGTTTTACCCTTCACTTGACATATTATTATTATTATTTTGCCTTTATATAAGCAAATGCATTTTTGTGTTTTTGGCAAGCTAGTCATATTCTATGTACTCAAGGGTTGATTATATTCATGACTTTCCATTTCATACCTGAGTATCTTACAGTGTCATAACATAACTCATACATGGAGTAATCTAAAATATTTAATTACATAACAAAATGTGGTGCATAAAAGTAAAGTCCTTAATTTATGTCTCCACATTCTTTACTCTTTCTTTACTTGAACTCGGACCTAGCATGGGTTATATTTGGGGTGAGATTATGAAATCTCAGTAGTAGTAAACTAATCTCATTCACAAGCAAGCATGTAAGTACATAACATAATGCCAGTCAAGATGCCACATATCGCATAACAATACAAGGAATTTCATACAAGGCCAAGCACAATCTAAGCATACATGTCTCATCTTATAGCATAAATGGCAACTTGATATAGCATAACACTCATCATTATACAAACATACAAGCTTAAGAAAAGAGAGAGGAAAACTACTACCTTAGCAAACTTTGCTCCTCAATCGTTAGGACTCGGTTTACTTGCTTTTGGAGTTCTCAAAACAACATCAAACCCTATAATCATAATGATAATTCATTACAATCAACACATAAACCTTAGCTTCTAAAATAGGATGATCCCTTTTAAACTTAATTGGACTATTGGAATTGGAAAAGTTTAACTCCTTCCCTTCCCATTCACTTTGGCCGAATAGTATGCCTTTCTTGGCTAAAATTTAGAAATTTTATCCCATGAGTTTTGAGGGCTTTCCCATAGGTGTTCCTAGCTAAAAACACCCTTTTGAATCCATTGGAATGGATAAATCATCAAATTCCAGCCCCAACATCACGTTTTGGTCATCACATAATCTAGCTTCGTTTTAGGCTCAAAGTGCATTTCTTTGGTTCTAAAAATTCCATAGCCTTTTCCTTTATGTTTTAGGACTTGAAATTTGGTATACATGACTTTAAGACATTAAGAAAACACCATAAAAATTTTGAGAAAATGCGGACAGCATCTTCCCATGATTTCTATTTTCCCAAAAATTACAGTCTCTGTGTTTTCCAAAGTCTTAGCACATAACAACAATAACTAAGCTCATATGGCCTTCATGTTCAACATATAAACATCATTTCAAGGCCTTCATATTCAAAATATAAACTCCATTTCTAATGATTCATATGCTGTCCAAAAATAACTCATAGCTAGGGTTTAACAAAACTAGCTTAAAGCATATGATTTACAAGTATAAGATGGAGAAAACTTACTCTTTAAGCTTAAGCCTTGCTTCCTTTGCTTTTCTCACACTAAAATCCTTTCTCTTCCCACTTAGAGCAACATTTCACCTTGAAGAAAAGATGAATATGCAGCTGCCCTTTGGAGGAAAAGGTTGGAGGATGGAGAAGATGGAGAAATTTGGTGAAGAATGGTGGTAGTTTTGCTTGGTTTCATTTCATCTTCCACTTTTTCTCCCTCTCTCTCTCTTCACGTTTTTCTTTCTTTCTTCCTTGTGTGTGCATGAAAATGGTGGAATGGAGGTGAAGAAGATGAATCTAATGAAGTTAAATGGTCATACTAAATTTGGACCCTTGGATCAACCTTTTCAAGATCAAATCTTAACCTTCCATTCCTTTTTTTCTTTTGATTTTCTAATTTCATAACTAAATATCTTCTTCCAAAAATTCTTGGCCACACACTTGGAAGCCTTGCCTTAGCCCTTAAGTTATGGAAAGTAACCATGGTTAATTTCTTAACTCAACTATGGTCAACTTTTAACTCAACCATAGTTAGTTTCTAACTTAACCATGGTTAATTCTTTAAAATAACTAAAATCTTTTTCTTCTTTTCCTTTCATTCTATATTTATATTTGGGTTTCATCTTCTTTAAAACCCTAATCATATCTTCTCTTCTTTTATCAGGCCTTTAGAATCAATTATTGGGCCTTACAGCAGTCTAAAAATCAGTGTCTGAGCCTAATTAAGGTTTTACGGTACAATACATACCTTTAGACTTTCTAAAATTTATGAACATTATTTCCTTTACTTTCTGGTCATATTAAGCTTCAAACATGGGTCAGGGGCCCTTAACCTCAATCTTCATAAATTTTGGTGTCAATTGAACACCCGGGTCTATAGGTGTAATTTTTATCGTTCTGTATTATGATTGTGCTATAAACTTTTCATTTACTGCAATTCTGTCCCTGAAACTCCTTCAAGGTTTCTTAGCCCTTTAGCTATTTTTATTTCTATAGTTCTTATAACTTCTTTTTTCTATTTTGCTCATGACTACTAATCGGGATAACCAGATCCCAAACCGGATCTCGCCTGGCCATCTGGACAACTTGGTATCATTGGACTCGTCTCATCAAACTGAGTTTAATTATGGGTCACGGATTTTTAAGGTTCTTGCCTGATTTTTTGATATTCGTGCTTAAAGTCACGAATAGAGGGTGAAATTAAGGTTCCCTAAACTTTAGGAAAATTTATACATTTTGCCCCGCATATAACTTTTTTTTACATTTTAGTTCCTAGCTCCTCATACTTGACTTCGGAGACTTTTCGGGACCTTTTTCTGATCTTTTTTTTTTCATCTATTTTGGCCTCAATTTTAGGGTACCTCTGGCCTTGACTCATCATTATTTGTGGTCTAGAATAGCATTCTAATTTTATTAGACCTCAATTTATTCTATTTGGGGGACTTCCTTTCATATCCTGTGAATTTCGTACATTGATAGAGAAACCATATATTACGTTTCTCACATTTCCTTACGTTTTCTTAGATTTTCAGAAAACCGGATGTTACACAATGACTCCACACATGTCAACTAGAAGTAATACAACTATTGCATTATAATTAATAAGCAAAACAGGAAATTTGTGTAGTACACATGCTTGTCATATATGTTACATTATACAATTAAATTACAAAGGTTCTATACTCAACCTCCATTAATAATTCATACATTCATTTTGCCACATTATTATTAGCTTTAGTGCTGTAGCCCATTACTACCAAATTTAGGTGTGGTACTATTGCACATAAAGACAAATATTACCATGTTTAGGAATATTTACACATATTGCCCTACTTCATTTGAGCACATTTAGAACTGTGCTTTGCTATTAAGCTTTAGCCATGCGACCACTAAGTTTAGGTGTTTTCTACTCCATTTAAGGAAATTTATTAGGGACCATGGATAACTATTACTACCATGTTTATGAATGTTACTTCTGTGCTCAAGGATATTTACTACCAGGTTTTAGGAACTGTCGTCTACTATTGACTTTTAAGCGCTTTACTTCTGACTTTAGTCATATTACTACTAAATTTCAACAAATTTACTACCATGTTTAGGGATTTACTATAGCATACTTATAGTTTTAGAACTCTTACTCCCAAGTTTAAGGACTTTGCTAATGGAATTAAGGAGTCTTACACCACCGAGTTCCAGACCCATTACTAGCTACTGGATCATCAAAACTTATCCCCAAACTTATCCTATATCCTAAATCCCAAATCCAGATTTCAAATAATATCTAATACACAATAGCATTCATCCAAAGCCAAAAGGAATTTCACATCCACAAGTCTAAAACTAAAGCCTCTTCATTCGCTACCCAAATTCCCTTTACCAACGATACCCAAATTTACTTTTAATGTAAAAGTGTGTAAATACTAGCATTTGTGAAGGAACGAAAGTGTGAATCTTTGGACCTATCACATGAGAAGGAGAGGTGCTACTTACCTTGCTTCTCATAGATTTCTAAGAGTGGGAGAACCCGTCGAAGGCTAGTATTAGCATGTGTTGTTCAAATCATTGAAGGATGCCTCTCCGATGAGAAGCTGTCTATGGATTTTTAGTGACCGGTTACGAGAGAAAACTTCCAACGATTTTTAGTTACCAATTATAGGAGAAACGGTTGAATGCTTGGCAATGGAAGGAAGGACAAGCGACCAGCATTTGGAGGGCAAAGAGCGCATTTGGATTCGATTTGATTTGAATGGCTTATTCAACAGAAAAGAGAAGGGTATTTTTGTTTGTCAAATTTTCCTTGGTCCTATAGCGTAATATTAATTTTTTAAGTCCTTCATAATAATATTTGCATTATTTGGGTCCTCCGTACTAATTTTCCCAAAATAATAATTTTGACCTACTAAATGTTTTGTCAAAATTTGTCAAAAAATTAGACTTAATGGATCATTAATTCAAAAATCTCAAAAAGCTCCTAAATTTGGGTTTAAATGGTCTAAAAGAAAAATGGGTCATACTAGAAAATAATATATATATATATAATGAATCAAAACATATACAAATCATGAAATGAAAGCCCATATCATGTCGACTCAAAACATAATGAATCTAGAGAATATAATATATATTATACGATGCACATTTTAAACAACAAGTGTTGCAATAGTGGCAGAGCATTAACGTTGATGCTGAAGGGCTTTAGTTCAAATCCCACAAATGCCACTGGAATTATTTTGCATAATAAAGAAAAACTACATGTCATTTGTCCATAACTCAGCACCAAAGCTATCCTAAAACGACATGTGACATGACATACAACTCGTCCTCGACTTCTAGTTGAGTCGCCTTGACCCAGTTATGACTCATTTCAAACTCGAATGGAAACCTAGCTGTTTCTTGCAATTTTAAGCTCCATTTTAGATGGTTAAAGAGTCCATTTTCATAAGAATTTCATGAGGATGGAATTTTTTTACATCAAAATGATGAAAAAATAGCTCTATAAATCAACCCAAATTCGCAAAAAAAAAGGTACTTTTGAGCATGAAAAACTTAGCAAGGCAAAGGTATTTACCACTCTGATACCAACTGTTAGCTTTTATGGATATACAAAATAATATTTATAATATCCAAACCAAAGGAAATGGTCAAAATGTTACCTCCAGCTATTGCTTGTGTGCTCTGATTTTTTGATGAAAATTTTGTGAATATGAAGATCTCAGGGAATGCTTCCAAGTTTTGGTTATTATCGGATGATGGAATTATACTAAGATGATGTGGTAACCGAGCTTAAGGACCCCTATATTTATAGCCAAAATTTTCAACACAATTCCATCATGTTACTGAAGAAAATGCAATGTTGCAGAGTGGGGTGTGCATGTTGTGATCCATCCTATGAAACTCATCATTTTCATACCACAATTGAGATATTGCATGTAAAAGTGGCTTACCGTGTTTAGATGTGCCACGTGGACTCAAATTTTCAACCATGTTCATCCAACGTCTCACACTAAGAACATTTGTGTTCTTCATAATGTTTTGCCCTTGCGCTTATGTATAGTAATTGATTTTGCCCTAATGAAAAATTGTAATGAAAATAAATAAATATAATTGACAAAAAAAAAAGAAGTAAATTAATAATTTAATCCTTTAAAAATTATTTTCTTAACTTCATCCTCTGAAAATAAAACTCTCAAGGCGCTATTGTTTCATTTAAATGCATTGTGTGCATTGACATCCCCAATGTAGACGATTAAGATTCGATTTCCATCTCTATCCTGATCACTAAACCATAATAACATAATTTTATAAATTTCTTTCCTCAAAGACTATGTCACTATTATTTTAATATTCTAAAAGGATAAAATTAAATAAAGTCATCATACTCTTAAGTATTTAAATAGTAAAACAAAGTAAAATATCATATTAAATTTAATTTTCAAAAATAAAAATAAATTTTTATATTTCTAAGTTATAAAGACTGAAACATTTATCATCTAGCATGACATGTCTAATAATAATGTAGACATATCAATAATTTCTAAGAACTTAGCAATTTGGATTCAAAATAAACAAACAATGACCACTCAAATCATGTCTTCCAATGAAGAAAAGTAAATTTCAAATTTTATACAATATTTGGACCCAATGTCTAATTAAATTTAACACAAATTAATACGTACAACAATTTCGACCATTCCTAATGCTGACTTCGAACTCTTGCTAAACCATGCATTTAAGAATTAAAAAACTTGACCTCAAGTCCATGACCAAATAACCTAGTCAAAAGCTAAGAAAGGCATGACGTAAAAGAAAGAAGAGAAAATGAGTGGGGACCCACATGAATATGAATGAAACTTTGTGTGGTTCTGACAAACATCATATAAAAAACAATGCAGAAAACTAGTTTTTGAGTTATTTCCGCCCATGATTTTTTTTTCTTTGCTTTTCCCAATCTTCCCCACATTTTTCAAATGCAATAGAATCTGGTGGTTTGTTATGATCAAATGCATCAATGAACCTATTTATCAAACAAATAATATAGAATAAGTGAAAAGTCTCGTGTCATAGAGATTTGTTAGATAAAATTTATTAATTATTAAAATTAACACTCTAACTTTAATTGGACTAATTATGATTAAGTAAAATAAAAACTAATTAAAATTATGAAAATTAGATAAAAAAATATGTAAACTAATATGAGCAAATTCAATACATGAGAGGACTTAGGATTATTAATTTCCTTCATATTTCTTAGAAACTTAATCACTTATTTTTTATTAGCTTTTAATAATATTAGTTTTGCTAGTTTATAACTCATTAATCTATAAATATTTTCTGAATTAGATATATGTTTTTTAATTGGTTAGTTCTCTAATTTCTTATGAAATTTAAGCAACCATAAATTATGCATAAATCTTATTTTTTATTATGTAAGATTAATAGGTATATTCTTATCATATTAGCAAAACATTTAATTTATCACCACATGTAACAACCAGAAGTTTTGAAATTTTTTTAAATCTGCTGGCTATAACCAGAACCCTTGTTAGCTATAGCGAATGTACTTGTTCATTATAGCGAGAAGCCAACTAGCTATTGCGAATGTACTAGTTCATTGTAGCGAGAATGATTCTAGTTATAGCAAGTTTGGGCGTCCCATACAAAAACTAGAGAGTTTCTCACAATAGCAAGCGTCGTAGCGAAAATAAGGGCCTGGAACTGGTACGTGCTCACCGTAGCGAGAGTTATTCTTCGCGATAGCAAGGGTTATTTTGGAAAAAGTGAGAAAAAGTGATTTTTACTTTTTAAAGACTCCAAAAGCTCTCCTTTCCTTCTAACTGACTTATGTTTCATCCAAAATAGAGAAAAGGGCTGGAGAGAGAGGGAGAGACCAAGAGAAGGAAGGAAATCAAGGAAAAGGTGAGAGAAACTTAAGAATTTCATAGCTTTCCTTTTTAGAATTTTGTTCTTCTCTCTTTACCCTCTCTTTCTGTGGTTTTGGTTGTTGAATTAGTTTTGTTTTGAGTTTGGTTCAGAAAAGGGAGAGTGGAGATTTAAAGGGAAGGTGAAGGCAAAGGGAGTCACTCTTGTAGAAGGTTAGAATTCAAGGTAGATACCTATGCATCTTTGCTTCTTATGTATTTTGGTTCTACCAACTTAAGAGTTTATGAGAGGAAGAAAGATCTGACCTAGAACAAATATGAGACCCTTGAATTAAAGTGTGGAAAGTTAAGAAATGCAAAGAAATTAGACTTATTATGGAACCAATAGACTAAATATACTTCTTAAGTGTATGTGTGATGTCTTGGTTTGTTCCAAGAGAATAATTGCATGCTACTTGTTGTGTCTTGGTCTAAGAGGATCAGCTCCATCTAGTTGTGATTGTGAGACTGAGAAGGGAAAAGAGAAGCTGAAAGGGAAGGCTTGTATTAGCTTGTAAGGTAGCTCTTCACTCTTTCTTGTTGCATTCTTAGATGTATGATGGTTATTGTATGTTTGTGTGTGCATTTGTATTGTGAGACATGTCATTTGATGTTGCTTTGATACATTGGTACCAATATGCTTATGGTTTTGGGTTGTGAAAATTGCTCTTAAAGCATGAGGTGGTGCCAAAAGTCCTTTGTGATGGGTGAAGTAGAGCCAAAAGTCCCTAAGAGTGGGTGAGACAAGGCCAAAAGTCTCATGGATGAGTGAAGCCAAGTCAAAAGTCCCTAGACCAAGGGTAAGGCTAATCCAAAAGCCCCTAAAATAGGGTGAGGCTAGACCAAAAGTCCCTAGAGCTTATTCTTGGCATTAATATGATTATCATGACATGTAAATTATATGTTGTATGATTTGGAATGGTTGGTTGCCTACTTGCATGCTTTAACATGTTTATACTCCTTAATTTCTTTCTTGAATGAGTGTATGAGTTATTAAGATTCCATAAATCTCACCCCTTCCCTCTCCCATCCCATATGGTCCAGGCGGAGCTCAAGAACCAAAGATTGGAGGCCATGAAGCATGAATGGCCATCTCTTAGCACTTTGGACAGTTTTGTATGGCCTATGATGTAAAAGGGTATCAATATTCATATGTATATATTATTTTTAAAATGTAAACCTTGGAGCAAATGAAAAAGTATGTGAATACATTGCATATATTAATATTAGAGCCAAAGCAATGAGAATGTGTGATTCTCTTCCTTGGTAGCTCACTCTTAGTAGTGCATTCTTGTGTATAACATAGTAAGTTTGAGATATATGATGCTTTGGACCACTTGGACAATTTATACACGTTGTATTTATACTTTAAAACTTACCCAAGAGGCACTAGAATATGTAGGAGGCCATTTGGACCCACTTTGAACCATATATGGTGTTAAATTTGCCAAATTCGTGAGTTATGTGAAGATATAACCAAATGAGCTCCTCTTGATCTAAAATTTGGCATGCATCTAGAGCTTGTTTAGTGCTTTTTGGGAAGCTAGAATGCAGAATATTTGGAGGTCTAGAGAATATTTGGCAAATTTTTGAAGTTGAAGAATTTTCTAGTTTTGGTCAGTTCACTATGTAATTGGTTTGAAAATAAATCTATGTCATTCATGGGCCAAACAATGTCCAATTGCTATGAAATTTTGTATAGAAAAATTATACATGCACAGTGACCTATACCAACTAGAAGCACCTCAATTGGAGATCTGTAGAAGGAGAAATAATTTTATAAAGGTTTTTGTTAGCATCATGAATGCCAGCTGACCTTTATTACCGTTCTATTAGTTTTCAAGGTCCAAAGGCTACTAAAATGATTTGTACTTATTTTTTCCTTCTATTTAACATTTTATCTTTCCAAATTGGTATTTTTCTCAAATTGAATTTTTTTAGAATTAGTTATGAATTTTAAAAATTTATGACAATAAACTGTATTAGTACTAATAATAGCCGGACCTTTGTGCTATTTTTTATGTCAAACATGGTCCAAATGCTGATATTGTGGTTTGAAATTATTTTTATGTAAAGTTAACATCTATATATTTCCATAAAGCTATGTTTTGTTTGATTTCCATTTTTCTAGAATTAGTTATGATTTTTCAAAGTTGGAGGCAAAAATCTGACTTTTGAACCTATTTGAGAAATTGCATTTTTCTGGTGTTTGGCTTCATATCGGTGATTCATGGATTGTTTTATGCTATGTATGAGTTGTATGAATGGAGTTTGAGTAGAGAATATGATTTATGAGTTCACAGGACCTATGTGGCGAAATGTGAGCGTTTAAACCCCCGACTTAGCATAATAAAATGCCACAATTTACTTTTCTTCTTTAGGAATCATATGGGATCAATCCTAAGTAGAGACTAGTTGAGGTTATCACATTATGGTGTTACACCACAAATATCATGTACATATATTATTCAATCTATGGCTTATTCATAATTTCCCTTTCACAAGTTCAATAAAAAAATCTGAATCAATCCAAGTAATGGCTTGTTAATTAAAAGCAATACAATCAATCTTGAATAAATAAAATTGAATATTATTGCTCACAAGAAAAGAAAGTAACATATTCCTAATTCCTACTAGGATTCATATCAATCCTACAAACAAATATTTAGCTACTAATTGACATGGAATCCAAAATCAAATTCAAAATTAATAAAGAGTTTGGAATCAAAATTTTAAAAAGAAGTAGGTGGATTTGTGATATATTTTTCCTTTTTTGCAAAGTTCTAAAGAATTCTCACTCTTTAGTGCTATCAAAGTTCTCTCTCATAGTTAGGAATAGTTTAAAAAAGTTATGCATTTCTAAAGACTCAAAGCCCCTTTTAAAAGATTCCCAAATTCTAATTCTTATCAAACATGTTTCCTAATAGGTCCCAACTTGGTGCTGCTAGCTAAAACTAAACTTGATCCTTTCCTTTGTATCTAACACTTATAAAATAATTAAGACTAAATTAACTCTTAATTTTATGCAATTATAAATAAAAATTGGTTATTTAAAGTACATAAAATTTTCCTAATAAATTATGTACACTCCTAACAAAAGCTTCCATAAAATCAATTAACTTCCTCCTTAGATTAAATTATTCATTTATCAAAATTCATCTTAGAGTATGCAACATATCTTGAAACAATAATGGTTAACACCTCAAAAGTTGAACTTTTACTAGTCATTGAATAAAATAACTTAAAACACTAAAAAGCTTAACTACCAAAAGGTAAACTTGACTATATATTTGTCAATACCATCAAGGATTGCCTAATGAGTAAAATAATCAATATATTGTATATGGCTTGGTTGGACTTAAAACCGTGTGATCTTAAGCATTTGGATCTTCATGATATGAATTGGGTTGTCTTGAACATATGAGGTTTTAAGGTTGTAAGGCACCCATAACAATTTAATATAGTTTTAGTATTAAAATTAAATTATTGTTAACTTATGAATATATTTTTTGTTTATAATTCATTATTTATTTTTATCAATTAATTTAATAATTTTTTAAATTTAAAAATTATTTTATTAGAGCAAAATATATATTGAATACTTGTTATATGATATAAATAATAAATACAATAGTATTTTTAGTTAAAAATATGTAATTACTTTATATTAACAGTTTAGCATAACAAAAAGAAAAGAGAAGAGAAGAAGAGTTCAGAATGAAGTGATTTTTTGCCACTATTTTTCATACATTCATATGTATATATACATTTATAAACAATTTGACTTTCACTAGAATGTAAATGAGTGTAGGTTATTTGTTATGCTATTCTGAAGTTAGTTATAACTAACTGAAACCATTCTTATCATTTCCCCTTAAATTAAGGACCTTCTTTACTCTAAGACTCCTTAACATTTTTCCAACTTAGGGACCTTTTTCTACTCTAAGACCTTTTCTAGAAGCACTAACTTTAGTACTAGAAGCTGCCTTTGTCAAGCCATCTACCATCTAATTGCTCAATGGAAAATGTTCCACACTAACGTCACCTTTGATTGCCTTTTTTCTAACAAAATGCAAATCTAACTCTATATGCTTTGTCTTAACATGTACAATGGGATTTGTAGTGATCATCACAATGATCAAATTGTCACACAACACTAGAGAATGTGACTTAAGATTGATAATTAACTCATGTAACAAAAAGTTTATCCATAGAACATCTACAACAACTGAAGCCATACTTTTATACTCTACTTATGTACTTGATCTAGACACTATGTCTTGCTTTTTCAAAGACCAAGGTAAAAGATTTGCATCAATATAAACATAATAATGTGGTGCTTCTTTAGACATTGAAGAAAACAACCACAACATGAGTAGTTGGATCCTATCTAGGTCAAACAATAAATTTTAGATTCAAACACTTCTCTTTAATCTAATCATTACAAAACACTATGCTTAAAGGGTCAATAAACTTCTTTAGCTTATAGCCAATGATGGCTGTAAGAACTTGTTGCCATAAAGGAAAATTATCATAATTGAATTTGATGGATATTTTGTGAGTAAAGGAAATTGCACCCTTCTTCTGTAAAGAAGACTACAAGGAAGATTGGAAGGATGACTATGGAGAAGAAGAAATCTCTATGCTTAATTTTGATGCTCTAATACCATATTAATAGTTTAGTAGAACAAAAAGAGAAGAGAAGAGAAGAAGAGTTCATAATGAAGTGATTTTCTATCATATGTTTTCTATAAGACCATAATTCTAGAACTCATTCCATATGCATGTTAAGCTTCCTTCCATTACCACACAAGAAGAGGAAGGAAAACTCAATAAAATTAATCAATTTCTTTGCGTTGCGTGGTGAATAAATTCTTCATTTAGTGTCTCGTGAACCATATGAACTCATTTAACTCATTATCATATTTAATTTCACTAATACAACTAAAAAAACATCCAAGGAAGTGGCCTAAAACTCGTGCATGGGAAGTAGATACATAAAAATCATAGGTGCAGCCTTGGCCAGAAATTTCAGTTTACTATCATAAATTTTGAAAAATCATAACTAATTTTAAAAAAATCAAAATCATGCATTCTTTACCATTCTGGAAAGCTACAGATGTCTACTTGATATGTAAAATATGTCCAGACTAAATAAGAGCTGCTAGCTACTAGAAATTGATAGAATAGTACTAGAGGTTGACTGTCATCCCTAGTACTATCCTCCAACTTCAAAAATTCATATCTCCCTATTCAGAGGTCCAATTGGGGTGATCTCAATGGCCATGAAAACCTTATCATGTCTAGTTTATGTCTATAAAATTTAATAAACATTAGATATCATTTGGTCCTCAAATGATACAGCCCAATTTTCTAACTATATGAATAGTGTCTGCATCAGTTCAGCAGAAAAATGCCGACTTTGAAAATTCATAATTAATTCCACAGAACTCCAAATAATATATTCTTTAGCTTTCCAAAAATATCTAGATAAGATATATATGTGTGCCCAATTTCAAGGGCAAATTCGTTCATTTGGTCTTATTTTGACATTGCGTTACAAAATGGCTCATTTTGTGTCATATAAGGGGTCCAAATGGTCTATTTTGAGTTCTAAGGCAACCATGACCATTTGAGCACGTTGGAATGCACCAAAATGACATTCTAAACTTGTCTCAAAGGTGAAAAAACCCAGAATTTGAAAACTCACTCTCTCACCGCATGCCATACACAAGATCACACATACTTTACATTGATATTCACTACCCAAAATACATATTACCATTCATTTGGCATTAAAACTCATACATACATAAAACATTTAGGTAATTGCATATGTTCAAATGATTACATAACAATTCCATTATAGGATTACATCATATACCATGTGTATGGCTACAAAAGAGACAAAATTAGGCATTTTGATGTCAAACTCTCATCTTCCAAGTTGATGGCTTCATTACCTTGCTCACTTGGTTTACCTAATATGTTAGGACATTGGAGAGGAGGAAATGAGATTCAAAGAATTCCAATAGCTCATCTCCCTTTCAATCACACATAAAGAATGCAAAACAAGTCTTGAAAATGTATGCATGGGCATAATGACTTGTGTAATCACTCAAGAAGCATTCTTAGCATTTGAACAAGTCACACAAAGCATACATAGGCTTGCCAAGCAAGTGGATTAGCCTCACCCCTTCTCTTATAGATTTTGGACTTGTCTCACATACTTTCTCTAAGAGGTTTTGACTTAACTTCACTCTTAGGAGATTCTTTACTTTATTTCAACTAATTTTAAGGGTTCTTGGCTCATCCTCACCATGGCTAAGGGTTCTTGACTTAACCACACTCAAGCAAACCCAACACACATACTAAGCATCATTTGAAAATGTATTACAACATCATGGTACCATAATACATATGCACATGCTAGAACACTTTTCATGGCTTAAAACACACATACACACATTCAAAGACAAGTTAAGTATACATTCATGCATGAGAGAAGGAGAAGTGAGCTACCTTTGTTGCAACCACACACTGTTTTTCTTGGAAATGCTCTCCCTTCCTCTGCCTCACACACACAAAGGTGTGGGATTTGTTTCTTTTAGCCTATACACAATATATGGAAGCCAATTAAGTTCTTGGAGTCATTTCTAAGCTCATACATCTACTTAGAACTCTAACTTTGTGCTATGGTTCATTTATGGTTCCTAAATACACCTAATGAAGCAACATCCATCAATTGAATTCTAGGATCTATTCTTTCCTTTCATTTATGATTCTCAACTCTTTTTAAGCCTTTTGGAGTCATCACACAATTACAACAAGGAGCCTAACTAGGTGTTGCTTCTTTAGGTCATATTATGGAACATATAAGGTCATCTTACTTTCTATGGTTTCTAAATATTTTTCCAAGGCTTCCCCTCATCTTCACTCATCATAGATGACTTAAAAATGGGCTTAGAACAAATTAAAGCTATCCCTAGGTACCCTAACCCATTTAAGCCGAAACTATGCCTATTTTTGGCACTCATGGACTTTACTTTGTTTTCTTGGTGGAAGATGCACATGGGGAGTCTTCTAAGGATCTTAGAAACTCATTTAAATATTCATTTAGGCCTAGGAATCATTATATCAAATCAGATTTTGCAAGGGATACTAGAAACCCTAGGTTTGCTATCTTCATTTTCTATGGTTATTTGTTAATTCTCTTTGCATATTCTTATTCTCCTCCCTTAAATTTCTAAGATTCACCCCTGGTTCTGCCCAAAATCCAAACCCTCTTGAAGTTCCATGTGTGGGATGAACCAAGGAGAAGAAGGGAGCAAGAGATAGCTACCATGAAAGGAAGATTTACCTTATTTTCCTTGTTTTCTTGCTTGATTCTTCCTTTCCTTGGCCTCCTCTCTTCAAATCCGAATTTTCCCATCTGTTCTTCCCTCAAAACAGATCCAAAAACTTTAATAAAACCATAAGAAAGAAAGGGAAATGAAGAAGAAGAGGTTTGCTAAAGAGAAAGCATGAAAAATTAAGAAATTTCATACCTTTTGCCTTGTTTTTCTCCTTCTTTTTTTCTCCTTCTTGTGCACCTCACTCTTAGGGTTCTTCCTCTAATTTAAGGAAGAAGCTAAATGAGTGAGGAGGTGGGGTGCCTTATATATAAGTGGGTTTAAGAAACACTTTTCAAAAATTCTAATTTTGCCCTTTTGTCTTAGCATTTTTGTTTTTAGTTCGTTTTAGCTCATTTTTTAGAATTTTCTTTTCCATTATGAAATTTAGGTTCCCAATTTAGTAAAATGCTTTTGGAATTACTCAAATCGGACCTAAAACCTTTCCCGAATGAATCCATCAAAATTTAGGATCCACCGACGTTGAAAAATGTCCACCAGAGGGGTTTTAATTGTCTCGGGGCTTCCCATAGTTTTCAGGGCCTTGAAGAACTCTGGAGAACTCAAAATTTTCATTTAAAAAACCCTCCCATGTAAATTCCAAAATTTGCTCAAAATTATGAAAATGCCATTACATTTCATTAACTTTTCATTCAATTTCATTTCTTTATTCTAGCTCTATTTTTTTTCTGTCTAAGCCTAGGATTCTCACTTTTTGGAGTCTAGAATGCTACTTAAATTTTTTGGGACTTTAAATAATTCATTTCGGGGGACTTACTTTGAAAACGCACCCATTTTCGTCATTTAACGAAAACTGGACGTTACATTTTCATACATTCATATGTATATATACATTTATAAACATGGTGGCTTCTCCTTTTGAAAAATTATAGAATGAAAAACCTCAGTATTCTCACTTAAAGACCTTTAGCTATGCTTGCTTCCCTTGACTACAACTTACAATAGGCATAAAATGGAGTTTAGGTTTATTGAGTGTATTTTTCTTGGTTATAACTCTTCCTATAAAGGTTACAAATGCTAGGCACCTAATGGAAAGATGTGTATTTCTATACATGTCAAGTTTAATGAGTTTTCCTTCCCTTATAATAGACTTCTTGCTAATGATTCATCAATAAAATCTATTTCTTCAAATCCTTTATCCAATATTGGTTTTAGTCCTCTGCTTGATCATAATGTACAACACATACCTTTAAAACTTTTTTCTAGTATGAATGCTAATATGCAGGACAACTTGTCTTCGAATTCTAGTATAAAATTTGTTGAGAAAGAACAAAGAGCTATAACTAATTCTCAATCATATTCCTCTATTGATTTATAAATGAATACACTAAAATTATGTGTTGATTTGGAACTTTATCATCAATAGGCAATTCAATCTGATGCAATTGGTAACCTGTTATCATCAGTTCCTCCAATTTTAACTATAAGCACTCATCATATGCAAACCAAGTCTAAAGTTAGTATCTACAAGCCTAAGGCATTATTATCTCATGTTCCTAAGCCCCTAACAATGACAGAAGCACTTAATTTAGTACATTGGAAGCAAGCCATTCTTGAAGAATACAATGCTTTGATAAAGAATCAAACTTGGATCCAAGCCATGCTTGAAGAATACAATGCTCTAATAAAGAATCAAACTTGGACCCTTGTACCTTTTCCTTCAGATAGATTACCATAAGTTGCTAGTGGGTTTTTTGTGTTAAACAAAATCCATATGGGTTTGTTTAGATATATAAAGCCTACTTAGTTGTAAAAGGTTTTCACAAAAAAGAAGGCTTTGATTTTAATAGGACTTTTAGTTCTATCATAAAGCCAATTACCATAAAAATCATCCTCACCCTTGTAGTTTCATGTCAGTGGCAAATTCACAAGTTGATGTGAAAAATGTTTTTCTTAATGGCAATCTTCAAGAAGAGATCTACGTGTTTCAACCTAAAAGATTTCAAAATTAGTATCCTTAGTTAGTTTGTAAACTGAATAAGGCTTTGTATGACCTTAAACAAGCTCCAATAACTTGGCATAAGAGACTTGTAGCTGCACTAAAGAAGTTTGGGTGTATATTAAGTGGATGTGATCAATTCTTAGTTGTTCAACTTACAAACTAGCATACCACTTATGTTCTGGCATATGTTGATGATATTCATATCATAAGTAGTTTTGTTGTAGCTATTGAGGAGCTCAAGTTTAGTCTCAATCAAGAGTTCTCTCTTAAAGATTTAGGTTTACTTAATTACTTCCTTCGCATGAAGCTAAAAAGCTTGATAATGGAGGTATCCTTTTATTACAAGCTAAGAATATAAGGGATTTGTCAAGTAAAGGAGAAATGGAGAATGTTAGTGCTACTAATGCTCCTATGACTTCTAGACCAAAGCTATCAAAAAAAGATGGACAAAATCTTGAAGACCCTTTTTTGTATAGATTAATTGTTAGAGTATTGTAAAATCTTACTATTACAAAGCCAGGGTTGAATTATTCAATAAACAAAACTTGTCAATTCATGCAAGCTGTTATATATATGCATTGGAAAATAGTTAAATAAATTTTAAAGTATCTTATAAGAACTCTTGAGTATGGTCTCAAGCTTTAGCCTTCATGAAATATGGAGATTATAACTTATTGTGATGCAGAATGGGTAGTAGATTGAGATGACAAAAGGAGCACCATAGATTATTATGTTTATCTTAGTGTAAAACTTATGTCTTGGTGTAACAACCAGAAAAAAAAAAGAGAGAAAGAAAGAAAGAAAAATAAAGAAAGAAAAGAAAGGAAAAGAAAGCTGAAAATTTTCTGAGTTTGCTAGATACAGCCTAGCTATAGCGAATGTACTTGTTCGCTATAGCGAGAGTGCCTTCTCGCTATAGCGAAAATGCTTCTTGCTATAGCAAGTGCGGGCACCCCATACAAAAACCAGAGCGTAGATCGCCGTAGTGTATGCTGTAGCGAAGGCAGGAGTTTGGGACTAACACAAGCTCGCCATAGCGAGGGTTATGGCTCACTATAGTAAAGGTAGTCCAGAAAAGCGAGAAAAAAAAGGATTTAACTTTTTAAAAGCCTCCCAACCTCTCCTTTCTTCTTCTAACCGACTTAAGCTCCCTCTAAGACAGAGAAAAGGGCAGAGGAGAGAGAGAGAAGCCTAGAGAAGCAAGGAAGAGTAAGAGAAAGGTAAGATTTACATGGTTTCTCTCCTTAAAATATTGTTCTTCTCTCCTTGCCATCTCTTCCTATGGTTTTGATTATGGAAATAGTTAGGTTTTGAGCTTGGTTCAGAAGAAGGAGAGTGGAAAACCACTCTTGAGGGAGGTTAGAAGTCATGTAGCCTCTCTTTCTTGATTTCTTTTCTTAAGAGCTTGAGAGAGGAAGGATAGTGGTGAATTTGTAGTGAGAGAAAGAACCCCTACCTTTATATACTTAGTAGGGTTGTTTGAAAGAAATCCCTAGCTTTATGAATCAAGTGTCAAGAGAATAATTCCATGCTTCTTATGTGGTTAGGCTCAAGAGAAGCACTCTCATTTAGAGGTAATTGTGAAAGCAACAAGGGAGGAGATAAATTGAAAGGGAAAGTTTGAGATTAGCCAATAAGGTAGCTCTCTCCATCTTCTTTCATGCATAAGATGTATGCTTACATTGTCTTGCTTGTGTGTATGTATGTTTTGAATCATGAAAAGTATGCTAGCATGATGATGCCTCATGTATTTCCATGATGTTTTATGTAGTTTCTTGAGTTTGCTTGAGTGTGGAAAAGCCAACAACCCTCTAGCCATGGTGAGGATGAGCCAAAAACCCTAAAGTTGGTTGAGACAAAGTAAAGAGTCTCCCAAAAGTGAGGTTGATTCTCAAAGAGTAAGGGTTGAGTCTAAGAACCTCTTAAAGAATAAGTGAGGCAAGTCCAAAATCCACAAGTGAGTGGGTGAGGCTAATCCATTTACTTGGCAAGCTTTTATCTGTTATGTATGGCCTACTCAGATGTTGAAAATGCTTTTCTTATGTATGGCCAACTCAAATGTTGCAAATGCTTTTCTTGTGATTTCATATGCTAATATGTCCATGCATACATTGGGAGACTTGTTTGCATGCTTTGTGTGTATGATTGAATGAGAGATGAGCTATTGGGATTCTTTGAATCTCACTCCCCCTCTCCACCATTCCAACATGCTAGGTGGACCAAGTGATACAAGAGATGGGAGCCACCAAGCTTGAAGTTAGGGAACTCAATGAAGGGATTGTAAAAGAGCCTTTTGCTTCTATTTTGTAGTTAAGTCAAGGGATGTAAATTAATGATGTATATGATGTAGCACCTAAGAATACTTGTAAATGAATGTATTCAATGTATATATATATGAGAATTGAATCCATGGTGTATGATGTAGCAAGTGTGGCAATGAATGGTAAGATCTAGCATTCTCCCATGAGTGTATGTGTTGGTGTGGGAGAGTGAGTTTTACAAATCTGGCTTGTTAGACACTTGAGCCATGTTTGATAGCATATATTAATGCTTTTCCATGTGCTCATAGAGCCTTAGAGGCAGGAGAAGCCAAGTTGGGTCCCAATAGCCCTCATCTAACACATGAAAATGGTCATTTTGCACATGATGTCCAAGTCTGACCAAATGACCCCTTCTTACCTTGAAATTTGGCATGTGACTAGCTCTTGTCTAGAGTTTTTTGGGAAGCTAAAGATCAAGTCATTTGGAGGTCTATGAAATTTTCTATGATTTTTCAAAGTTGGTATCAGAAATTCGGATTTCCATAAACACTGTTCATTTGGTCAGATTGGAGAATCGTGTCATCCGAGTGGCAAACATAGTCTAATGGCTACGAAATTTTATAGACAGAAACTAGATAGTGACAGTGACTTGTAGGAACTGGAAGCACCTCATTTGGAGGTCTAGAGAGGAAGATATGCAATTTCGAAGTTCCAGCCTAGCATCAGTCACCTTGCCAGACCCGAGGTACTGTTTCATTGGTTTCTGGGAGTTTGGCTTGATGAACTGAACTGGAGATATTTTTCTTTCTAGCTAACATCCACATCTTTCCATAGTGGTATTGTTTACAAGCATTGGATTTTTTTGGAATTAGTTAGACATTTTTAAAGTTCATATCAGTAAACTGTGACAGCAACAGGATCCCCTCCGACCTCCAGATGTTTTCGAGTGTCAAACGCATTATATGTGAGATTTTAAGAGTTCTACATATTTTTCTATGAAGTAGACGCCATAAGCTTTCTAGAATGACCAAGAGTACATAGTTTCGATTTTTTTATATTTAGTTATGAATTTTCAAACTATGCCCAGAATTGAGGCCCAGCATGGCCGAAAATGAACATGCATGATTGATACCTCTTTTTGGTTTCCATGGATTCTAAGCATGTTTTTGAGATTGAAATGAGTTGTAATAGTGTAATTAAATATGAGGATGCATAGAATGAGCTCACTCGGTCCGTGTGACATTGAAATGCATTTTAACCATGCTAAAGTATGAAGAAAGTGGAAGCATCTAAGAAAGGGAGATCTCACTTTAGTCTTCCTAGATGTATATGAGCATGTAAGGCATGATGAGTATGAGCTAGAAATAAGGTGTTACACTTGGTCTTCAAAAAAGCATAACATAATGTCTAGATGAAGTAAAAAGGTAGAGTCTAACTTTTGCAGAAGTTAAATATCAATCTTAAGTTACCTCCTCAAGTGTTGTGTGACAATTTAAGCACTGCGATGCTCACTGTAAATCCCATTTCACATGCTAGGACAAAGCATATAGAGCTAGAGTTACATTTTGTCCTAGAAAAGGCAATCAAAGGTGACATCAATGTGAAAACAAAGGTGGCTTCTAGTACTAAATTTAGTGCTTTTAGAAAAAGTCTTAGAATAGAAAAAGGTCCTTAAGTTAGGAAAATGTTAAGGAATCTCAGAGGATAGAAGGTCCTTGATTTAAGGGGAAATGATAGAGAAAGGTTTTAGTTAGTTATAACTAACTTCAAACTAGCACAATAAATAACCAACACTTAGTTACCTTCTAGCAGAAGTCACATGGCCTATAAATGTATATATACATATGAATGATAGAAAATCACTTTATTTTGAACTCTTTTCTTCTCTTTTCTTTCTGATCTACTAAACTATTAATAAGTTTCAATGAAAAAGAACAAAGTTCTTCAATGGTCAACATATAGGAAGAAAACCATCTTTCTCAACAGAATAAGAACATAATAATGAAACCTAGACAACACTTTAACCGTGCTCTATATATATATACCCTCTCAATTATTTACTTTACTTGTACTCTTTCACTTTAACTAAAAACAAATGTTAAACATATAACCAAACCATAGTTAGAATCTAACTTGACTTGATACTTGGCAAGAGGAATCAAACACAGAGAGAACTATGATTATAGCCCTATAGGGAAATGGATCCCATCAAAGAAAATTAAAAGGTCATGTTTTCTTTTGGCAATAGGGAATGGGAAGGATGCATGCACTAGTCCATTTTGCTGAATTTGGCTAAAGAATAAAAAAAGATGGAATTAAAAAGACCGTTTCTGGTGGTATATATTTCTTGTGAATCATGTGTCACCAAGAAAAAAATAAGCCTTATTTTTTTGTGACTATTTTCTTTTTGAATACAAATCTTAAACAAAAGGTTTTGAAAATACATAAATTGCATGTTATAGGCAAGAATTATATTCGACACATGCTTTTTCAATTTTTTGTTGAACACTACCAAAACCTAATATATAAGTGAATGTTATTGATACTCAAAGTAGACAGCTTTTGTTTCTCTCAGCTAGCAAGTCATATAAATGGTGTTGGATTAGTTAAAAGGGCTAAGCAATAAGCACCATTCCAATATTTTCAAGGGATTGTCTAGTCCACAAACATAAGGTAATATGAAAACTAGACATGGCAAAAATAAGTTTCATCAAAAAGTGATAAAAAAATTTTCGATGACAATGATTTTTATGTGAATCATATAGAGGTCTAGAGAACACAAAAATTTGCATATTCATAAAAAATTATTTAAGAAAAAGCATGTATAAAAAAATTATATATTTTACTTACCTACACTAAGGTTTGATTACAAAATTAGTACACACATTTTAAAACATAATAAATTATCCCTAAATACCAAACACGAAAGAATGCTCCAAGAGTGCTTTGTTATATTTTAAAGTTTATAAGTGTGTTTTGTTATCTTTTAAAATTCATATAACAATTTTTTAACTAAGCATTTGTTTATAAGGTAACATGTTTTTCCTTTACAAAAATAATAGATTAGGATATTTCCATTTGTTCTCCTTTTTTTTTTTGTGGCCAAAGATATGAATATTCATTTGTTCAAAAATGGCTCGATAACACAATAGCTCTAGTTGATTGATCACCAAGAACATGAAATTAATTTATGTTTACTTCTCCTACCCAATAAAGCATTCATTGGTTGATATAATTATATTAACCAATACATCATCATATTCCTTAGGTTCAAGTATTCTTGAAATTACATTAACACAATAGCGACATAATTTTTCATTAACTTATACATCAAATTGCAATATATATGTAAAAAGTCTCTCTCACCTAATTTCATCAACCAATATATCGTTAGGTTCAAGATTCAATTAACACAAATCTAAGTAAATTCCATTGAAACATCATCAACAAATCTACTTTTCATTTATACTAATTGGATAAAGTTTCAAAACATATACTCATGAATAAAGAAATAAACATAGATTCATTGATGCTATAATGATATCAATTGAAACCAAAGTCAATACAAAAAGCAAAATTCAAACCAAACCAAAAGATTGAAAAGAGATTCAACAAAAACAATGATAAAAGAAAATGGGGAAAAGAGATAAATGGAGGGCACCGCCAAGTAGTGAATGACAAGAAGACTCCCTAGTAGCTAGTTGCAACTCTCGTGTCACTCAAGAAAGCTCTTGGCCAAACTATAGAAATTCATCTTCCCACATTTCCTAGAATCTTACCATTCTTAAGGTTCTCACACAAGAACTTAAAAGACTTTAAAAAAAAACCCTAGAAATAGCAAGGATTCTCCCTTCTTTCATCTATTGTCCATGGGTTCTATTTATAGGGGTTCCAAATTAGGTCAAGAAAAACTCAACGCTTTACCTAATTTCATAATGGCACCATAGTGGGGGAAGTTTGGCACTGCAATTCCATGCTTGCTGGGTCACTGCTCAATGTTCTGATCTCTCAAAGTCATGGCTTAATCCTAGCACATAAGGGCACTCTGCTTGTTAAATTTTGTATCATAATGCTGTGCCTTTCTTTGAGCTTAGGTACAAAAGATCCACCATACAATTATTGATCATTACCATACAAATAAAACAAAAGAAATCAAATTAACTCTAAAAACATAACATTAAGCTAACAACCTATCAATTTATCACTAAAAACTACTTGAAAACTAAAATTAACAACTTAGCTCAAATTTAACAAAATATTACAAGGTTTTATTTATAAAATCTTAAAATAAGCTAGATTTCTACATGATAAGTCACATAAAATGCTATGAAAACATATATAAAATTGTCACTTATAGGTCAGCTGTTGTAATAAAACATAGTGAGTGAAAAAAGAAATAATTTCTTAAGAACACAGTCAATTAAACAATAGATCAATCAATTAAAACTAAATAAATCCGGGTTATAAACCAAACTACTAAAGCTTAAAAATACACCTAGTTCTAAAATACATAAAATTACAACACAAAACCAACGAAGAACAAGGTTCCTAGGGATCACAATTGATTAGAATCCCTTTTGGGAAAAAGGCGATGTAGATCCCAACTCAAATTAGATCTCATGGGGGTTGGTTCGGTCTCTTCTCATATCTCAACAAGATGCACCTTTTGCATTTTAGAGACCAAAAAAAAGAAACATAATGTAAAACAAATTTTTTGCCATTATATAATACAAAACATTTTTGAAAGTGTATTTTTTGAGTTTTTTCTTTAAATAAATTAACTATATAAATTGATAGGAATAAAAACAATTTTAACATCTTTTTATGGTCAGATTCTTTTAAAAAATTTAACAAAAACATGATTTTTTTTCTCTTTTTGATTAAAGGAGCATTCTAAACTTTTAGTTATTATGTGTAATGATTAATGAAGATAATGCCATAATTTGTACGGAAGAGTATCATACCCATCAATCTATCAAAGGTACTCTTCATATTTAAATTACACAGTATCTCTCCTATCATAAAAATATATGTAAATTCTCCTCAATTTAAAATATATTACAAATATTTTCAAAAATAGTATTATTTTCTATTAACTATTAAAAAATAATCCTTCATAAATATGTTTTATTGCTATTTATTTTATATTGAAAACATAAACTTAATTAGTTTTACATTTATAATGATCAAATACATATTTAATACTAATTATATTATATAAATAATAAATATAAAAATATTTCTATAAAAATATATATAATTATAACATATCTTTTATTATAAAAAATGTTAATGTAACATTTTTTTTATTTCAAGAAAAAAATATAGATTTAGAAAAAAAAGTTCATATAATTTAGACATCATATATATATATATTACCTTTTTCTAATCTAGTTCATGACTTGACTTGCCTGTTACTTCTACACTTTTTACCATAACTCATTTTGAACATCAATCATATTGATTAAATTAAAATCTTCAAATTTGAGTTACATTAGTCTCTTGGAGAATGTTCTTTATAACAAAAATATTGTACTATAAAACTAAAAAATTACTATAGTAACATAGAATAACTTTTTCATGGTATGATTTTTTTTATATTTTTAAAAGAAATTATATGCAGGTGAAAAACTGAAAGGAATTAATAGTCATGTTACTTAAGCATAAGATATACTATATATAGTATATAAGGAGATTGAATTGAAAATCAAACAATAATCATGCATTTTCTTAATTTATTTTAAATTTTAGCTTTAAATAGAATTCAAATTCAAATCTTTTAATTATGGAGACAACACTAATACTAATGCCATCAAGCCTCATTGGTTCACAATAATCTAGTTTTTTGTGTGTGGGTGTGTGTGCGGGCGCTCGCGTGCGCGTACACGTGTGTGTGTCTCTCTCTCTTTATATACACACACACATATATATAGGTAATATTAACTTAATAGTTAGTTAAAACATTGACAGTCAATCAATTGTCAAATGCCTTAAACACATTTGATTACATACAAATGTTTACAACTTTGATTAGTGGTTTTCATATCTAAAAACTATGTACACAAGAAAAAAAGGGGAAAAAGCAAAGAAAATATTTCTTCACTAATCTCTCTCTAAAAAACAACAGACTAGTGAGCAACAATAAAACCCTTCTTAAATTATGTACTAATAAAGAGAAGGGAAACATGAGAATGATAGCACGAATTTTTATGATAAATAAATTGGTGAGGAATCAACAGGGTAGTGCCTCTCACTATATGATGAGGAATTAATTCATCTTTAAATAGTGAGAGATTACCAAGTGGTGAAATTCTCTCATGGAACCTACCATTTATGCATTTAGTAAGGGAATAATGAGAAACTATTCTCATGCTACTTTTGATTTGAATTAACTAGGGATTAGTGAGGTTATTGTCCCTCACCAATCCCTCAATCAAGAGATTTTAAAATGAAATCCCTAATCCTTTAAATTAAAATGCTCCCTTTCGCATTCAATTGTTCTCTAGTCCCTGGCTTTCTCTTGTTGCATTATAGCATACATGTAAGCATATATAGTGCACAAGTAGTACTATTATGAATAAAATATCATTTCATAAAGATTTGTCACTGAAATAATTTCTAAGAACTAAAATTATGCACTTTAAACTAAATCAAGCCAAAAATAAAGGTGATAAGAAATTAAGCTCAGGTAAATATATAAAAATTGACAAGATAAAAGAGAGACACCATTCTAGATTAAATGAAAAAGCAAAAGTCTTGGGATTATGATTCCCCTTAGCATGTCATATGAAGTTAATTTCCTTTCTTCACCTTTCTCTTAATGTTGACTTTTGCTAATATAGATCTCTAATTTACCTACAAGTATCTGCCAAATTATCTATAGGTATTTTTTTAACCAATCCTTAATTTTTTATGCAATTAATTAAGAGGCCTAATCAAGAATGAGTTTTAATATGGGTATGTGAGGCTAATAAGTATATTCCTATCCTCCAAGTGAATCAATATACTCAATATTGCAAGTTTCATGAACCCAAATTTCCTAATCCATGGTCTAGTTCTAAAATCCCTTCCAAGATCATTTGGGTTACCTAAATCATCTAATAGTTTTCACACACTTAAAAGCATCAAGTACAAAGATTAAATAAATAAATCACACCATTAATTGAAAATAAATTGAGTAATTACAACATATTATAAGATAGGGTTCATCATAATCATAAATCAATAAGTTTAGCTCATAACCATAGGGGACAACGACACTAAGAACATAGCATAAACGAAATAGGCAAAGAAATATAAGAAAAAGAAAGGGAGGAAGATAAAAATTGCCTTAATTGGTGAATTATCCTCAAACCCAATCTTTTTCCATAGCAAATGAAACTTCAAATCCCTCCTTTTCTTCCTTAAAAGCCTCAAAGTGATGCCCTTTTTAGAGAAAATGTCAAAGCCTCCCTTTAAAATCTAAAAAATGCAGCAAAAATGTTGCATTTTGCATGTTTCATGACAAGTGCTATGACACCACTGAATTTTTTTTTACTTTACAATGGTCATGAGTGAAATGACATTGATTTTTTATGTTGCGGCACTTTTTTGTTCTATGAAGAATTTTTTGACTTAGCATTGCATTCCTTAAATCTACAACCATGGCATCGAGTTTTTTTTTAACTCTTTCTGTTCAAATAAATACTTAAGACTCTTGTGGTCGCTGAAAATTTCTATTGCTGCCCTATATAAGTAGTGTCTCCATATCTTAAGAGCGAATACCACCGTGGCTAACTCTAAGTCGTGTGTAGGGTAGTTTTCCTCATGAGATTTTAACTGTCTAGAAGCATAAGCTACCACTTGGCCTTTCTGCATGAGCACGCATCCTAACCCTTTCTTAGAGGCATCACTGTATACTACAAAAGTTTCTCTAGGGTTAGGGAGTACTAGAACTGGAGCCGTGGTCAACTTGTGCTTCAACTCTTGAAAACTACTCTCACATTTCTCATTCCACACAAACGACACATTCTTTCTAGTAAGCCGTGTCAATGGCATTGCTATCTGAGAAAAGCCCTGAATAAACCTTCTATAATACCCTACTAAACCTAGAAAGCTCCTGATCTCTGTCACTGTTCTAGGTCTCTCCCACTGTAATACTGCCTCTACCTTATGGGGATCTACTGCGACCCCTGTCTGGGAGATCACATGACCAAGAAACTGAACCTCAGTGAGCCAGAAATCACATTTACTAAGTTTAGCGTACAACTGTCTTTCTCTCAGGGTTTCCAAGGCTAATCTTAGATGCTGCTCATGTTCCTCTCTACTTTTCGAGTAGATAAGGATATCATCTATGAAGACTACTATGAACTTATCTAGATATGGCCTGAAAACTCTATTCATATAATCCATAAAAACTGCAGGTGCATTCGTTAACCCGAAGGGCATAACTAAGAATTCATAGTGCCCGTATCTAGTTCTAAAGGCTGTCTTGGGAATATCATCCACCTTTATCCTAAGCTGGTGATATCTCGACCTGAGGTCTATCTTAGAAAACACCGACGCTCCTACTAATTGATCTAGGAGGTCATCGATGCGAGGGAGAGGGTACTTGTTCTTAATGGTGATTTTATTGACTTCCGGGTAGTCTATGCATAACCTAAGGCTCCCGTCCTTCTTCTTTACAAATAAGACCGGGGCTCCCCACGGTGAGACACTGGGTCTGATGAAACCCTTCTTTAACAGCTCTTCTATCTATTTCTTAAGCTCTGCTAGCTCGGTGGGGGCCATCCTATACGGGGCCTTAGACACTAGACCTGCCCCAGGTACAATGGTTATGGGAAACTCAACCTCTCTCTCTGGGGGCAGTCCACTAATCTCCTTAGGAAATACCTCTAGGAACTCTCTCACTACCGGAATCTCATCTATACCCTCTTCTGCCTCAGCCTGGACTGAAAAGAAGACCAAATACCCCTGACAACCACGCCCTAGAGATCTCTCAACTTGGGAGGTGGTCATGACAGGTAACTCAACCCTAGTACTAGGCACAGTCCCACACTCAGGTAAAGTAATGCACCTGTGGCAACAATCTAACATTGCATTATTTGCAGACATCCAGTTCATGCCAATTATCACATCAATATTAATGAGGGGCATACAAATCAAATCAAGGATGGTCAGGCAATGATTAAACTGGATCACACAATTCAAGCAAGCATGGGAGGTAATGGCTCGATTTCCAGTGGGGGTGGATACATGCAACTCATATGGCAATGTATGCATACTCAGACCTGACCTCTTAACATAATCATATGATATGAAAGAGTGGCTAGCGCCCGAATCAAATAAGGCAGTTACAGAAAAATCATTTATCTTAATAGTACCTTGAATCAGACTCGGGGACTGGCTAGCCTCCTGCTGTGATAGGGCAAAAACTCTACTATGGGTCTGTGGTCTGGGAGGAGGAGCCATCTCTCTCGGTTGTGTGATTGGTAGAGGGGCCTATGGAGAAGCTTGGGTGCAATCTCTGGCTATATGCCTCGGCCTGCCACATCTATAGCACACATTTTGCCTCGCATAGCACTGTCTGGTACCGTGATTCCTGCCACACTGGGGACATATGATGGGTGGAGCACTGCCTTTATTGGACTGAGTCCTCCTTTTCTTACCCCTTTGGTTCCACTGACTCCTTCCGCCTCTACGGCTTGTCACTGCCAGCTGGGAACCATCTCTAGATCTCTTGGGCTCAGGGAGGGGAAGAGGTGGTCTGGCGCTAGAGGTAGGCAGCATCATCCTGAGATTCGTTTCTGTCACTCTGCATACTTCTACAAGGGTATTGAAGTGCCTGATTCTCTGTGGCACTACCCTGTCTTGGATCTCAGGGAGCAAGCCCTTCTCTAGCCTGTCTGCCCTCCATTTCTCATCATCATGTCTCTGTAAGTATGAGGAGTATCTGGAGAGCTCAATAAACTTTGCTACATATTGGTCCACGGACATCCTTGGAGTCTGTCTCAACAGGATAAATTCTGATTCCTTCTCATCTCTGATGGAATCGGGGAAATACTTCTCGTGGAATGCCTCGAGGAATACCTCCCAAGTGATCGGGGCGTTCCTCGCTCTCAGAATAGGCTTAGTGCCCTTCCACCAATATATTGCCTCTTTCTGTGACTAGAAGGCAGCCATTTTGGCTTTTTGCTCAGACGTGCACTCCATCACCTCGAAGATCTGCTCTAACTCTATAATCCAGGCCTCAGCTTTATCTGCGTTCATCTCACCATCAAAGGTGGGAGGCCCAAACTTTCTGAACTGGGTAGTCACCTTTCTAATCGAGGGCTGCTGCTCAGCGGGAGGCATCTGAGCTGGTGGGATTGGGGCAACAGCCTGTATGTGTGGCTGTGCATCTGTAGGAGTCGCCCCTGAATGCTCGGGACGATCTGAGTGTGGAGGTGGCTGAGGAGGGGGAGGTGTAGGGCCTTGGCTATCTCTCTCAGCAAGCCGTTCTTGAAGCTGCATAATAACAGCTTGCTATTGATCCAAGCGAGCCACTATACTCTGTAAGGCTCCAGCAACTGGATCGCTAGGCCCGGCTTCATCAGCCTGAGCCGCTCTGGGAGGCCTACCTCTTCCTCTACCTCTACCTTGGCGCGTGTCTACCATCTTTCTGAAACATATAATATGGTTTAGTATACATCATAGGGACACATGCCACTTTCATGCACTCAATCATCCATAGCAAGCTCATATACAACTTGGCAACTCACAAACACATGCTACAACCCACAATGAAAGCTTGAACCTTTGCTCTGATACCACCAAATGTAACACCTTAACTTCTAGCTCATACCCATCATGCCTTACATACTCATATACACATACTAAACATACAAGGAGGTTATTTACCCTACCTTGTTGTTCATTCTACATGGCATCATGCATGGGTAGATGTTCTCTTTAGTGTCACATGGACCGGGTGAGCTCTTTCTATGCATCCTCATGCTTAATTACACTATTAAGACTTATTTCAATCCCAAAAATATGCTTTAAACTCATGGAAAGCAAAAAGGGATATGAGACATGCAAATTCGTATTTGGCAGATTTTGCTTCATTTCTGGGCTGAGTTTGAAAATTCATAACTAAATACAGAAAAATCGTAACTACATGATCTCGGTCATTCTCGAAAGCTTAAGATGTCTACTTTATGGTAAAGATATTTAGAAGTCTCAATAACTCACATATCAGGCGTTTGACATCCGAAATCATCCACTGGTCAGAGGGGGCTCTGTTACTGTCACAGTTTACTGATATGGACTTTGAAAATGTCTAACTAATTCCACAAAAATCCAATACTTGTAAACGATATCTCTATAGAAATATGTGGATGTTAGCTAGAGAGTAAAAATATCTACAGATCAGTTCATCAGGCCAAACTCCCGGAAACCGATGAAACAGTACCTCGGGTCTGGTTGAGTGACTAATACTGGGCAGGAACTTCGAAATTTCATATCTTCCTCTCTAGACCTCCAAATGAGGTGCTTCCAGTTCCTAAAAGTCACTGTGACCATCTAGTTTCTGTGTATAAAATTTCGTAGCCATTGGACTACGTTTGACCCTCGGATGACACAAATCCCTAACTGACCAAATGAACAGTATTTTCTGAAATCCGAATTTCTGATGCCAACTTTGAAAAATCATAGAAAATGTTATGGACCTCCAAATGACTTGATCTTTAGCTTCTCAAAAAGCTCTAAATAAGATCTAGTCACATGTCAAATTTCAAAGCAAGAAGAGGTCATTTGGTCAACTCTTGACATCAGGTGTAAAAGGGTCACTTTCTTGGTCACAAAGGGGCTCATGGGGTCCAATCTTGGTTCTTCTACCTTTAGGACTCTTTGAGCACATGAGAAAGCATCTATATGGGCTATCAATCATGGATCAAGTGTCTAACAACCCAGATTGGAGAAACTCACTATCCCACACCCACTTATACACCCATGTGGCTAATGCTAAAAGCTTGCTTTTCATAACAAAACTCACTTCCTCATTCAAGATGGGTATCATTCTCATACATACATCATGAATACATTACTTGACAAACATTCATAGGTACTACATCATGTACATCATTAATTTACATCCCTTGTCTTAAGTACAACATAATTACAAGAAGTTCCTTCCTTTACAAGTCTTCATTAATCTCCCTAGCTTCAAGCTGGGTGGCTCCCATCTCTAGCCTCACTTGGTCCACCTAGCATGTTTGGATGGTGGAGAGGAGGAGTGAGATTCAAAGAATCTCAATAGCTCATCTCTCATTCAATCATACACACAAAGCATGCAAACAAGTCTCACCATGCATGTATGGCATGTTAGCATATAAAATCATAATGAAAGCATTTGCAACATTTAAACTGGCCATGCATAAAAGAAAAACATTCTCAACATGTGAGTGGGCCATACATAATATATGAAAGCTTGCCAAGTACATGGATTAGCCTCACCCACTCACTTGTGGGTCTTGGACTTGCCTCACCCATACTTAAGAGGTTCTTAGACTCAACCCTTACTCTTTAGGAGTCAACCTCACTTTTGGGAGACTCTTTACTTTGTCTCAACCAACTTGAGGTTTTTGGCTCATCCTCACCATGGCTAAAAGGTTATTGGCTTTTCCATACTCAAGCAAACCCAAGAAATCACATAAAACATCATTAAAACACATAAGGCATCATCATGCTAACATACTTCTCATAGCTCAAATCATACATACACACAAGTAAAACAATGTAAGCACACAATTATGCATGAAAGAAGGTGGAGAGAGCTACCTTATTAGCTATTGACAACTTTCTCTTTCAACTTGTCTCCTCCCTTGTGGGTTTCACAACCACTTCTAGATGGGGGGACTTCTTTTGAGCCTAACCACATAAGAAGCATGGAATTAATTCCTTAACACTTGATTCTTAAGCTAGGGATCTCTTTCTAATCAACCCTACTGAGCTTCTCAAACTAGGTTTCTTTCTCTCTCTAGAATCCATTAACTATCCTCTCTCTTTTCTCAAACTCTCAAGCTCTTAAGAAGGGAAAGTAAGAAAGAGAAGACTACATAACTTCTAACCTCCCTCAAAAATGATTTCCCACTCTCCCTCTTCTGAACCAAGCTCAAGACCTAACTATCTTGACAACCAAAACCATAGAAAGAGAGGGGAAGGGGAGAAGAGTAACATGCTAAGAGAAAAGCCATGGAAATCCTTACCTTTCTTATTCTTTCTTCTTCTCCTAAGCTTCTCTCTCTCTTAAAGTGAGCTTGAGTCGGTTAGAAGAAGAAAGAAGAGATTTGGAGGTTTTTAAAAAGTCAAATTCTCTTTTTCTCGCTTTTCCGGACTTCACTCGCTATAGCGAGCCATTGCCCTCGCTACGGCGAGCTCGTGTCTGTTCCAGACCTCTGCCTTCACTATGGCATCGCTACGGCGAGCAACTCTCTGGATGTTGTATGGAATGCCCGCACTCACTATAGCTAGGAGCATTTTCGCTATTGCGAGAAGGCATTCTTGCTATAGCTAGGCCATTTCCCGCTATGGCGAACAGGAGAACTCGCTATAGCTGGGTTGTGGCGGGAAGACTTAGAATTTTCAGCCCTTTGAAAATTTCAACTTTTTCTTTTCCTTTTCCTTTCTCCTTCCTTTTCTTTTCCCTTTCTTCTTTCTTTTCTCTGGTTGTTACATATTTCACTTAATGCTCAAAGGGGTACTAGTGATATGCTTAGGAAAAATTAGGCTTATAGGCTTAAACATAACCAATAAAATGCCTAAATTAATTTAATAAAATCATATAAAGCCAAATATTTCACCTTGAGAGAATACAATACAGGTTTTAGAGTCTTAGAGTTAAGACCATATATACAAATTAAATTATAAAAAATTTTCTCCTAATTCATGTATTTGAATTATGCCCAGCAATTGTGTGCATAATTTTCCAAAATTGTAGAAAAAATAAAAAAATTACATAATTAAACTAAGAACAAAGCATAATTGTCATTGATTTCCTACTAAACACATCCTGATATCAAAACTATTTATCATTGGACATAGGCATGCATTATAGCAAGCAAGTTAGCAAATTGCACAATAAAGCTAAAAAAAATGTCAAGTTAAAAAGTTCAAGAATGAAAAAAGTTTCAAGCCATTTTGCCTTATTATCCTAAACTACCTTAACCCTGAACTTAGACTCAACCTTGTCCCCAATGTTGGCAAGTAATTAAATTAAAAGACATGAAGGTAAAAAGGATTAAGTATAAATTTTTTATATTTATTTTTTTATTACACTAATATGAACCTCAACTCATTTTTTTATGCCCCCAACATGCAATTTTCACACTATAAAGGGCAAGAAAAACACTAGATGAGCACAATAAGATATTGGAAAACTTCTCTTTTTATAAAAATTTTCTTCTCCAAGCTCTTGTTTCTTGGATTTTCCATGCATGCTTGAGGCTTTGCAACTTTTCTTTCTTGATCAATAGAGGTAGTTTGAAGGGTTTCCCACTTGATATACCTGATATAACATGGGCATTGCTCACTATAGCAACCTTCTCCGTGATTATCACAAGTCATGTACAAGCATTGAGAATCACTAACATGTGTAGCATAACTAGTGTGCATATCATAGTTATTAAATCTCTTATCAAATTTTGTTTCTTGAACTTTCAAGTTAGTTGAGTCCATACACACCACTACCCTTTTTCTACTAGACATGCGTATTCTATTAAAACAAAGAAAAATAATAAAAACAAAAACTAAACCAAAACAAAAAAATTAAAAAAATAAAAGACTTAACAACTTAAAACCAAAAAAAAAAATGAACAAGCCCTAAGTTCAAAACAAATCACTTTGGTATTAACATTAGCAAAAACTTAGTGCACAAATCCCTAACAATAACACCAAAAACTTATTGCACTACACACAAGTATACGTATTGCACAAGTAATACAATGATAAATAGGATATCATTCCTATTAGGATTTATCATAATTGCTAAGAACTCAAATTATGTACATCAATCTAAATCAAGCCAATAATAAAGGTGATAGGAAATTAAACTAAAGATATAAAATTAACAAAACAAAGGAGAGACACCATTCTAGATTAAATTGGAAAGCAAAAAGTTTAGGATTATGATTCCTTCTAGCATTTCATATGAAATGAATTTCCTTTCTTCTCCTTGCTCTTATTGAGAATCTCTGCCAACTTAAGTATGTAATTTACCTATAAACATATTCCAAATTGGCTATAGGTATTTTTTTAACCAATCCATGATTCTTTATGCAATTGATTAAGAGCCTTGATCAAGAATAAGTCCTAATGTGGCTATGTAAGGTTAGTAGGTATATTCCTATTTTACAAGTGAACTAATCCACTTAACATTATTTTAGTTATACAAATTATTTAATAATTTTCACACACTTAGAAGCATAAAGCACAAATATTGAGTAAACAAAATACAGCATTAATTGTAAACAAATAGAGTAATTACAATATATTACAAGCTAAAGTTAATCATAATCCTAAATCAACAAGTTTAGCTTATAACAAGAAATAGGAACACTAAGAATAGAGCATAAACCATATAGGCAAAGAAATTAAGGGGAAAAAAGAGAGAAGAAAATGAAAACTTATTTAACTAGTGAATATTTCTCATGCCCAAGCTTCTCCCATGGCAAATGAACTCTAAACCCATCCTTCTCCTCCCCAAAAGCCTTAAAGTAGTGGCCTCTTAGAGTAAGTGTTTAAGCCCCCTTAAGACCCTAAAAGAATTTAGCAAAAAAATACTATATTTTGCATTTTCTACAATAGTGTCATAGGGCTCTTTTTGAGCACCACAACATTGTTGATTTTTTTTTAGTAGTCTTCATGAGCACCACAATGCTAAATTTTTATGTTGTAGTGCTATTTTGTTATATGAAGAATCTTTTGATTGGCATCACAACTTTTAAATCTATTGCTACAACATTGGATTTTTAATAGCAATGCTTTTAAGTGACATCTTTTTTTTATATGTCATATTTTTAGCATCCTAACTCTGGGCTTTCATGCTTTAGCTCTAATATGACTTTGGCTTGATTCCTTCATTTTCCACCCTAAAAAATGGTCAAAACATGGTCAACTTTTATTCATAGCAAAATTAAACCAAAATATATCATATATAATGTTCAAACTTAAATATAGAGCTATTACAATACAATGCACATTTTGTCCAAAGTTAGCTATTTTTATTTTTGAATTAACAATTAACTACCTATTTCCAAGTGAAAAAATATGCAAAATAACAAGAATAATTGGTATTTTATAGCTCTCTATTCCATTTCCATCACTGCCATTTAGATTCATCGCCATTGTAGATCTGTCATGCTCACCACTTGTCATTGTTGCTACACCCTTATTGTCACTTCACCTTTGCCACTTGATTCCATAATGTCCTTCATCACTTAGTCAGTAGTTTTTTTCCTGCTTTTACTTTTTCCTTTAGCATGTTGATCAAATTGAATCTCATTTTCTCACTTAGTTTAAGACTGATTTCTAGGACTTTTTGTTATTGGATCGTTGAATGTCATTGGGGGAAATCCTATTTTTAAGTTTTTTGTAGCTAGGTTGATTATGTAACACCATAAATTCTAATACTCAACTCATGCAAATTTCATGCCTTATCTCATGCTAATTCTATAGAAAGTAATATAATGGCATTGGAATCATGGATGAGGTTACATTTCATCATAGGTAATATTTTTCTTTCGGTGTCCCGTGGGTCATATAAGCACATCCATCTCATTTTCACATTTAAGCACACCATTACAACTCATAACAAGTTCAAAAAGTTGCCTATACCTCGAGCAAAGGGAGTTGATATACAAAATGGGATGGTGTAGCCTCGAATTGATTTTTTAGATTTTATGCCTGAATTTTGAAAAATCATAACTAATTTTAGAAAAATCGAAATCAAGCATACTATACCATTCTAGAAAGATACAAATGTCTAATTTATGTTAAAAATAAATCCAGACCAAGCAGAAGCTGATAGCCATTGAAAAGTGGTGGAATAGTACCATAGGTTAGCTGTCATCCTTGGTACTAATCTCCAACTTCAAAAATTCATATCTCCTTGCTCAAATGTCCAATTGGGGTGATCTCAGTGGCCATGGAAAGCTTATCATATCTAGTTTATTTCTATAACATTGGACATCATTTGGCTTATGAATGACATAGCCTAAGTTTCTGACTATATGAATAGTACCTGTATCAGTTTAGTAAAAAAATGATAATTTTGGAAATTCATAATTAATTTCACAGAGCTCAAAATAATCTGGTATTTTGTTTCCAAAAAGCTCTAGATAAAATCTACATGTGTGCCAAATTTCATGGGCAAATTCGTTCATTTAGTCAGATCTTAACATTGGATTGCAAAATGGCTCATTTTGTGTCATATAAAGGATCCAAATGGTCCATTTCAAGTTCTAAGGCAACCATGACCACTTGAGTACGTGGGAATGCACCAAAATGGCTCTCTAAACTTGTCTCAAAGGTGCATAAACCTAGAAATCAAAAACTCACTCTCTCACCCCATGCCATACACAAGGTTTCACATGCTTGAACTTGCCATTCAATACCCAAAAACTACATTATCAATCATTTGGCATCAAACCTCATTCATACATCAAATATATGGGTATTTACATATGTTCAAATGATTACATAATAATTTCATCAAGGGATTACATCATATGCCATGTGTTTGGCTACAAAAGAAACAAAACTAGGCATTTTCATACACTTTGATATCAATCTCCTTCTCCTTGGCTTGGTGGCTTCCATTACTTGCTCAATTGATTCACCTAGCATGTTAAGACATTAGAGAGGAGGGGATGAGATTCAAAGAATCCCAATAGCTCATCTCCCTTTCAATCACACATAAAGTATGCAATACAAGTCTTGAAAATGTATGCATGGGCATATTGAAATGTGTGAGCATTCAAGAAACACCTTTAGTATTTGAACAATTTATACATAGTATACATAGGCTTGCCAAGCAAATGGATTAGCCTCACCCATTCACTTATGAATTTTGGACTTGCCTCGTTCATTTTCTCTAAGAGGTTTTGACTCAACTTCACTCTTAGGTGTCTTTTTACTTTGTCTCAACCAAGTTCAAGGGCTCTTGGCTCATTCTCACCATGGCTAAGAGTTCTTGGCTTCTCCATACTCAAGCAAACCAAGGCAAGCACATAAAACATCATTTGAATGTATAAAACATTATCACAGTACCATGGAATAAAAGCTCATGCTAAAATACTTTTCATAACTCAAAACATATATACACACATTCAAAGACAATGTAAGCACACATTCATGTATAAGAGAAAGTGGAGAGAGCTACCTTGCTTAAATTTACATATTTTTTCCTTAAGTCTTAAGTCCTTTCCCTTGACCTCATACACCCAAGAAGGTAGAGATCATTTCTCTTAGCCTAGACACATTATATGGAAGCTAATTATACTATTGAATTAAATTCTAAGGCCACACATTAGAAAAGCTAGATAACTCATAAGGCTCTATTATGGTTTCATAATGCACTTAATGAAGCAACCCTAAGAAAATATCATCTTGGCTCCATTCTATCCATTCATTTATGATTCTTGACTCCATTTAAACCTCTTAGAGTCATCACACAATTAAATCAAGGAGTCTAGCTAAGTGTTGCTTTTTTAAGCCATAATATGGAACATAAAAGGCCATCTCACTTTCTATAGTTACTAAAATCTTTTCAAGGCTTTCTCTTATACTCTCCTATCATACATGACTCAAAAATAAGCTTAGAACAAATTAAAACTACCCCTAGGTGCCATTTTTACTCTAGGCTGAAGCATATACTCTTCTTGGCATCCTTGGAGTTTCTTTGCTTCCTTTGATGGGAGAATCATGTAGGAAGCTCTCTTAGTGTCTTAGGAACTCATATGAACACTTAAACATCATAAAATATGGCTAAGGTTCATGGTAGAGTTTATGTTGCAATCAAAATCCTAAATTCCATAACTTGCATTCTAAAGCTCCCTTTCAATTCTTGTTGTATATTCTTAATCCTTACACTCCATAACCTTTGGTTCCATCAAGGACACATAAAGAAAAACTCTTTTCACTTTCTCTCTCTAGACAAAAGCTTAAATGGCTTGGAAACATAAGATTTTATAAGTATTTCAAGTAAAGTCTTACCTTAAAAAGGAGTTCTCTTCGCGTAGATTATTTTCTACTAATTGATTTCTTGAAAAGAGTTCCTTTTGGCTTGGGTTAGACCTGAATCTTCAAGTTTTTAAGAAAATAAAACCACCATTAGAGAGCTCTTAGCGAGAGGAACAACTTTCTGAACTAGTGTAGGATGAAATAGGGCCGTTTACTTACCTAAATGGAAGCTTAAACTTCTTCTCTCTCTCTCATCTTAATGTCACACCATGGATGCCCATTTTTCTGTAAATAGAAGCTTGGAAAAGGTGATGAGGTGTAATCTTACTTAAGAAGCATCTTTTATAATTTTTTAAAATGACTATTTTGCCCCTATGCGCTTGTTTGCTCTGTTTAGGCTCATTTTAACTCCTTTTTGAAAACCATCTTTTCCATCATAAAATTTAGGTCCTCTAATTCATAAAATGCCTTTGGTTTCATCCAAATTGGATTTAAAACCTTCCTGAATGAACTAGTCAAGGTTCAAGTCAACCGACATTAGAAAACGTCCACCGGAGGGGCTTTAGTTGTCTTGGGGCTTCCCATGAATTCCAGGGCCTCTAAGAACCCTAGAGAACTCAAAACTTTCATTTAAAATGCCTTCTTGTGAGAATTCTAAAATTTGCTCAAAATGATGAAAATGCCCTTACATTTCGTCAACCTTTCGTTACATTTCGTTTCTTCATTCTAGCTCTATTTTTCTTTTCCTCTGAGCCTAGGATTCTCATTTTTAGAAGTCTAGAATACTTTCTAAATTTTTCAGGACCTTAACTAAGTCATTTCAGGGGACTTCCTTTTGTATCTAGTGAATTTCATATATTGACGGAGAAACTGTACGTTATGTTTCTCACATTTTTTTTTATTTTTAGAGAACCGGATATTACAGATTATTGGTATTTTTGGTGCTATAATTTTGTACCCATATTCTTTATTGTGATAGAGAGTAGCCTATGACATAGTTTGATTTTGAATTTAGTGAGGAAGCAACCATGCGTTAAGATGGATGCTTGTGAATCATATCAATGTATTCACTCTGTTGTAATAGAGATGGATGTTTGGCATTATTGTTTTTTGTAGAAAAAAAAACACGTGAATGCTTTTAGACAACTTTAGGCAAGTTAACTCAAATGCTTAACTATTGATGTTAAAGGAATTATAAATGGAAAAAAAGGGATTCTTCTGTTTGTTTGTTCTTGTTTTTTGCTTTATTGTTGTGCTTTCTAATAAGCAAATGAAGGATCCATATTACATGCATAATGAACCCATGCCTTCAAAAATCATGATTACTAAAAATAACATGACATCTTACAAACTTAGATAAAATCACAAGAATTTTACCCAAACAAAAAAATTAGATGGAAATTATTCACTGCCACTATTTATTTATATGTATAGGAGACATGAGCAAACATTTCAATATATTCGGTAGGTTTGGTCTCTCTTTCTATTTTCTTTCACTTTAGTTTGATGGGTTCAACATTTAATTGAGATATATAGGGAGCATGGTACTAATACATTGCATTTTTTATTTAAAGTCTATAAGAGGAGTTGATTGTACTATGAAAGGCTAAGGAGTTGAGAGAGACATATCAAGTTTATGTAGAAGCCAAGTTAAATGTATAGTAACAAAATGTTTTCCTTTTTCTATGCTCTTCTTTAATTTCCCCTTGGTCTTGAAAATTGAATCCTACTTTATTTTCCTCTCTCCCTGCTTCCTTTGTAGGATAGCTCTATTAGATCTAAATTTGTTTAGACAAGAACCCTATTTTGTATCACTTAAGTACTTAGGAGTAGAATTTTATTCAACCCCATGATATTTGATTCTCGAAATATTTTATAATATCCTTAAATGTTTAGGTGGTTATCAATTTGATACTTTGAATTTTTTTTTTTGGGTATCACTTTAATACTCAAAAGTGTAATTTTGTTCCAAGTTTGTCCTTCCAAAGATATGAAAATTGTAGTAAACAATCATTCACTTAAATCTTTTATGGAATTGGAACAAAATCAAATTTTGGAAGATGAAAGAAAGTTTTCTTTTATTCTTATAATACTGTTGGAAATCCCTTATTAGTATTGTCGTGAGGGCTTATATTATTTCAATTTATGGTTGAAATATGGCATTGATTATTTTCTTTTTAATGCAAGATTCAATTTGAGCCTAATAAGATCATTACCTAGATTGTCCACCAGGTGATGGTCTGGATGCTACTAGCAACTGCTAAGTGGATGCATTATCCTTAAGAAATGAATGAAGCCCTCTTTGCTAATTTCATGATATGTAATTAATTTTATTTACTTATTGTACTTGATGGCATTCATTTTTGCATTTATGTTTGCAGGTCACATTTTGCTTTGTCATATAAGAGGATTGCTGTAATATTTAGTTCTCTAAAAACCAAAGAAAACGTGATAAACGTAACGTATAGTTTCTCCGTTAAAGAATGAAACTCACTAGATACAAAAGGAAGCCCCCCAAAATGAGATAGTTAAGGTCTCAAAAAATTTGGAAAGCATTTTAGACTCCTAAAAATGAAAATCCTAGGCTCAAATGGAAAGAAAAATGGAGCTAGAATGAAGAAATAATTTCTTACAAAAAACCTACGAAATCTAATGCCATTTTCGTAATTTTGAGCAAATTTTGGAATTCACATAGGAGGACTTTTTAAATGAAATTTTTGAGTTTCCTAGGGTTCTCAGAGGCCCTGAGAACCATGGGAAGCCCTAGGATAGTCAAATCCCCTCTGGTGGATATTTTCCAACGTCGGTGTACCTGAACTTTGACAGATTCTTTCGTGAAGGGTTTAGCTCTGATTTGAGTGATTCCAAAGACATTTTACTAAATTGGAAACCTAAATTTCATAATGGAAAAGACAGTTCTCAAAAAGGAGCTAAAACAAAGGAGAAATGAAAATGCCAAGAACGAAGAACAAAATGGGGATTTTTGAAAAGTGTAACTTATGCCCACCTATATATATGATGCACCCTTCTTCTGCCTTCATTATGCACGACCATGTTCTGTCCAAAACCAGAGGAAAACCCTAGGGGATGAGGCGCACAAGAGGAGGAAGAAAAGGAAGAGAAATTCAAGGTAGAAAAGTATAGATTTTCATAGTTTTTCATGTTCTTTCTCTTCCAAACCTCTTCTCCTTCATTCTCCTTTATTTCCTATGATTATAATGAAGTATATGGATCTATTTTAGAGGAGAAATTGAGGGAAAAATTCGGATTTGAAGAGAGGAGCTCAAAGAACACAAGATTCAAGTGAGAAAAAGCAAGAAAACAAGGTGATTTCTCTTCCTATGGTTGTCATCTTTGGTTCCCTTCTCCACCATTTCGCCCTACTTGAGAAAACCCTAGGAGGAGATGATTTTTAGGTAGAACCAAGCATGAATCTAAGGAAAAAGAGTGTGGAAATTAAGAATATGCAAAGGGAATTATCAAAAAACTATTAGATTTCAAGATGCAAATTCTAGGGTTTTGTGTGCACCTTGTAAAATTTGACTTTGTATGATAATTCCTAGGCCTAAATAAGAGTTTAAATGAGCTCCTAAGATCCCTAAGAGGCTCCCCATATGCTTCTCCCTTTGAGAAAACAAAGAAAGCTCCAAAAAGACTAAACTTGCTTTATGTCTCGGGCAAGCATAGATGGAGTAGCTAGGGAGAATTTAAAATTTTCCAAGCCCATTTTTATGTCATATATGAAGCCTTGGAAAAAATTTAGAACCCATGGAAAGTGAATTGGTGCCTTAGGTTCCATATTATGACCTAAAGAAGCAACATTTAGTTAGACTCTTTGTTTTAATTGTGTGATGACTCCAAGAGGCTTAAAAGGAGTCAATAATCATATTTGAATAGAAAGAATGGAGCCTAAAATTTATTTGAGGGGTGTTGCTTCATTAGGTGAATTTATGGACCATAATGGAACTTATAGAGCAATCTAGTATCTAAGCAAGTTGTATGGCCTTAGAGATTGTTTCATGAACCTAATTAGCTTCCATAAATTGTATCTAGGCCAAGAGAAACCATCTCCACAAGTTTGTGGGTGTGTGGCTGAAAGAGGAGGCTTAAATCCAAAAGGAAAAGTGTATAATTGTGTGCAAGGTAGCTCTCTCCACCTTCTCCCATGCATAGATGTGTGCTTAGCTTGTCTTAGAATGCGTGTATGTGTATTTTCAAGGCGTGAAAAGTATGATAGCATGATTTCCTATGCCATGATTTTATGATGACATGTTATGTTTATATAATGTTTTTGATGTGTGCTTGGATTTTCTTGAGTGTAGTAAGGCCAAGAACCCTTGAGATTGGTTGAGATAAAGCAAGGAATCTCCCAAAAGCAAGATGGGCTCCCAAGAGTATGGTTGAGTCCAAGAATCTCTTAAAGAATGGGTGAGGCAAGTCCAATACCCACAAGAAATTAGATGAGGCCAGTTCACTTGCTTGGCAAGCCTTTATATGTTATGAGTGACCTTTTTAAATGTGAAGAATGCTTCTTAAATGATTTCACATGTCTATATGCCATGCATGCATTTATAAGACTTATTTTTCATCTATCATGTATGATTGAATGGTTAGGATTCTTTGAATCTCATTCCCTCCTCTCCAATGATTTAATATGCTAGGTGGATGAAGTGGACAAGGTAATAGAAACTAACCACCTTGAAGGAAAGAGTTTGACAACAAAATGCAAAGTTTTTAGTTCTTTAAGGCCCTATTTGTGTCAAAGAATGTAATCCCATGATGTATATGATGTATGACCTCTTGAACATGTGTAATTATGATATTATGCCATGTATGAATGAGAGAACATGTTATGTAGCTACTAGAATGTGAATTGAGTATATGATGGCAAATTAGCTTCATGAATGGTTTGATAGCTAAGGGTTCTTGGTCTCACCACACTCATGCAAACCCAAGCACACATCATAACATCATTTAGAAACATAATATGTCATCATGAAACCATGGCATATAAAATCATGCTAGCATACTTTCATGGCTTGAAAATACACATACACACATTCTAAGACAAGCTAAACACACATCTATGCATGAGAGAAGATGAAGAGAGCTACATTGGAAACAATTACACACTTTTTCCCTTGAATCTCCCTTCCTTACTTCGGCCACACACACACAAAAATGTGGAAAAGATTTCTCTTGGCCTAAACACAATTTATGGATGCCAATTAGGTTCATGGACTCAATTCTAAGGTCAACACTCACTTAGACACTAGCTTGGTCTATAACTTCATTATGGTTCCATAATTGTACCTAATGAGGTAACACCTCTCAAATAAATTCTAGGCTCCATTCTTTCCTTTTAAATATGATTATTGACTCCTTTTAAGCCTCTTGGAGTCATCACACATTTAAAACTAAGAGTCTAACTACATGTTACTTCTTTAGGTCATAATATGGAACATAAAGCACCGACTCACTTTCTATGGGTTCTAAATTTTTCCCAAGGCCTCTCCTCATTTTCATTCATCATATATGACTCAAAAATAGGTTTGAAAAATTTTAAAACTCTCCCTAACTACACAAAGCCCTGTAGGTTGAGGCTATGAAGGAAATGGAGTTTCTTAGAGTTTGCTTTGTTTTCTCAAGGGAGGATGCATGTGGAGAGCCTCTTAGGGATCTTCGGAGCTCATTCAAACTCTTATTTAGGCCTAGGAATCATCATACAAAATTAGATTTTATAAGGTGCAATTGAAACCCTATAAATTGCATCTTGAAATTTAATGATTTTTTTTTAATTCCCTTTGCATATTTTTAATCTCCACAGTCTTTTTCCTTAGGTTCATCCTTGGTTCTGCCTAAAAATCAAGTCCTTCTATGGTTTCTCATGTTAGGAGAAATGGAGGAGGAGAGGAACCAAAGGTAGCAACCATAGGAAGAGAAATTACCTTGTTTTCTTACTTTCTCTTGCTTGAATCTTGCTTTCTCCAAGCTCCTCTCTTCAAATCCGAAATTTCCCCTTAATATCTCCCTTAATACAGATTTGAAAAATTCATTTTAATCAAAGGAAACAAAGGAGAATGGAAGAGAGGAGGTTTGGATGGAAGAAGGCATAGAAAACTACCAAGAATCCATGCCTTTTTCTTGATTTTTCTCCTCTTTTTCTTCCCCTTCTTGTGAGCCTAAGAGAGCAGATCATATTCTATATTTTGGACAGAAATTTTGTGCCTAAGAAGATGGGAGAAGAAAGGAGAAGTGTGTGGGAGCTTCTAGAAATACACTTTTTTAAAAATTTCAATTTTGTCCTTCCGAAATGGCAATTTTGTTTCAACTTCATTTTAGCTCCTTTTTTAGAAATTTCTTTTTCATTATAAAATATAGGTTCCCAATTTAATAAAATGCTTTTGGAATCACTCAATTTGGAGCTAAAACCTTACCCAACAAACCGACCAAAGTTCAAGTCAACTGACGTTGGAAAACGTCCACCAGAGGGGATTTAACTGTCCCGGGGCATCCCATGATTTTTTGGGCCTCTGAGAACCCTGGGCAATTTAAAATTTCATTTAAAAAGCCCTCCTATATGTTTTTCCAAAAGTTACACTTATTTACGAAAATGCCATTACGTTTCATCAGTTTTCGTCATAATTTCGTTTCTTCATTCTAGCTCCGTTTTTCTTTCCGTCTGAGCCTGGGATTCTCATTTTTAGGAGTCTAGAATGCTTCCCAAATTTTTTGGAACCTTAACTACATCATTTTGGGGGACTTCCTTTTGTATCGGATGAATTTCATTCGTTAACGAAGAAACTGTACGTTATATTTCTCACGTTTTCTTTCGTTTTTAGAAAATTGGATGTTACATAAGACTAGGCCAAAAGTCTCATAAATGAGTGAGACCAAGTCAAAGGTCCCTAGACCAAGGGTGAGGCTAATCCACAAGTTCCAAAAATGGGATAAGGCTCAACCAAAAGTCCTTGGAGTTTATTCTTGGCTTTGATATGATTTGCATGGCATGTAACTTATGTTTTAAATGATTCTTAATGATGTTGGATGCCTGCTTGTATGCTTTGACATGGTAATATGCCTTGATTGCCTACTTGAATGAGTTTATAAACTATTAAAATTCTTCGAATCTCACCCCCTTCCCTCTCCCATGTCACTATGTCTAGGTAATATGCCTTGATTGCCTACTTGTGGATTTTGGACTTGCCTCACCCATTTTTTGAGAGGTTCTTAGACTCAACCTTACTCTTAGGAGTCAACCTCACTTTTGGGAGACTCTTTACTTTGTCTTAACCAACTTTAGGGTTCTTGGCTCATCCTCACTATGGCTAAAGGGTTATTGGCTTTTCCATACTCAAGCAAACCAAAGCAATCACATAAAACATCATTGAAATATATAAGGCATCATCATGCTATCATACTTTTCATGGTTCAAAACATACATACACACAAGCAAGACAATGTAGGCACACATCTATGCATGAGAGAAGGTGGAGAGAGCTACCTTATTAGCTAATCACAAGCTTTCCCTTTCAATTTGTCTCGTCCCTTGTTGATTTCACAATCACCACTAAATGGGAGTGCTTCTCTTGAGCCTAGACACACAAGAGCACGGAATTACTTTCTCATAGCTCAACACTTATTCACAAAGCTAGGGGTTTCTCTATAGCAAACCTTACCAAGTATATAAAAACTAGGGGTTTTTTCTCTCTCTAGAAATTCACTAACTATCCTTCCTCTCTCAAGCTCTCAAGAAAGGAAATCAAGGAAGTGAAGCTACATGAATTCTAACCTCCTTCAAGAGTGGTTTTCCACTTTTCCTCTTATGAACCAAGCCCAAAACATAGCTACTTCAACCACCAAAACCATAGGAAGAGCTACTTCAACCACCAAAACCATAGGAAGAGAGGGCAAAGAGAGAAGAACAATATTCTAAGAAGAAAAACCATGAAAATCTTATCTTTCTCTTATTCTTCCTTCCTTCTCTAGGTTTCTCTTTCTATCCATGGCTCTTTTCTCTCCTTTGGTCGAATCTTAGGTCAGTTTAAAGAGAAAGGATGAGTTGGGGCACTTTAAGAAGTCAAATTCTCTTTTTTCATGCTTTTCTGGACTTACCCTCGCTATAGCAAAGAATAACCCTTGCTACGGCGAGCACGTATCAGTCCCAAACCCCTGTTTTCACTATGGAGCGTGCTACAGTGAGCAACACCCTGGTTTTTGTATGGGGTGCCCGCACTCGCTATAGTTAGAAGCATTTTCGCTATAGCGAGAAGGCACTCTCGCTATAGCTAGACCATTTCTTGCTATAGTGAACAGGTACATTCGCTATAGCTAGGCTATAACTAGCAGACTTAGAAAATTTTCAGTCCTTCAAAAACTTTTCAGCTTTTTCTCTTCTTCTTTCTTTTCTTCTTTTCTTTTTTTTTCTAGTTGTTACATTTCCACCCTCTTTAAAAGAAATTTCATCCTCAAAATTAAATAACATACCTCGTAGGAAGCAATTACACACCTAAGGAGGTGGAGATCATTTCTCTTACTCTTTTATCTTCTGGCTAATTGTTCTTTTCTTTCCCTTCTTCCTAACTCCATATGCTTTCTCTCTAATTTCACCTGTTAAGTTTTCTCTCAGCCAGGGAATTTTCATTGCTAGCTTTTAATGAGGGCTCTATCATTATAGAGTACGTGCTAGTCCCTCTTATAAGGGAAATAAATTTTTGACTCTAGAGGCCTATCCTGGGAGAGCTTACTCATTACAATAGGTTAGTCTTAACCCGTCGTAGGAGTTATCATTCTTTTTAGTGGACTCGCTTACATATCTTGGGAGGTACTCATTTTATATCACGTCTCCCGTATCCTCTCTAAGTGGCTTCTCATAACATCTCATCATCTTTTCTAATCAGTAGGGCCATTGGAGGTTTCTGTCTATCTGCTTACTTATTTACAAGTATCGTCCACTGCTCATATTTGCGTTCTTTCTTACTAGCTCATCCCATGATTACAATTCATATCTCTTTTTGTCATAAGCCTCATATTGTAACTGCTTACTAGGATTACAGCTCCTTTGAGGAGTTTTTGCTTTTAATGATCCCAGTTTCTCTGTTCACTATTTCATTTATCTCTGTAGGCCAGGACTTTTTCCCACTTTAACCCCTTTTTGCTTGGGCTTTTGTTTCTTACTCTATTGACTTACTTACTTATATATACTCATTCTAGCACTCCTCTCATATCCTGTAATTTCTAACTATGCCCAAATTCTGCTTTAAGTGCTTTGGCACTAGGGCATCTCACACAATGAGTGTGGTTAACATCTCTGGCAGGAGAGAGGCTATGCACTGGTCCCTTCTCATTTTATTTACATATACTAGACGGGACGCGGGCTATGCATACAAAATCTGAACATTTTCTATTAGGGATTCCTTTCTGCATGCCTTTCTCATTATTCTATTATTACTAGAATCCCTTTTACTTTTCTTTTCTAGCTTATCTCATTTTAACTAGGATACCTTTCGATTACCGGGGCACTTTAGTGATTGATGCCATCATTTGCTATGTACTCAAGTCACATTACTACTGGGTTGGCCAGACCCAATATCATGTAACTATTGTTGCAAGCAAACCATAACAGCAAACACTAATACACAGGCGCCTCATGACTGAGCTCAAAGCCATTATCGCCTATATATTGTGAGTTTCCCAATAATCTAAAGTACACCTCTCTTACTTTTCTTTTCTATCTGCCCTATTTTCATAAAGTGCTCAGGGAAAGTAGGATTCTTCATCTACTACATCCCGAGATATCTCTACATTGCCCGGCTATTTTTACTTCGGGCAGTATCATGCTAAGAGGGTGTCTATGCCAAGGACAAGTGTGCTTTCTTGAGTACTCAAGCACATTAACTGTATATCTAATTATGTCCTCGGCTTGAACACTGTCATGTCTTTTCTTTCTACCTTTCTTATCCTCTTACTTAGGAAAAAGGATGTTTCACTACTGGCTATTTTTGTTGCCAGTTCAGGTTTCTTTATGCTTAAGAGCACCTGTATTTTCCCGGGTTCCTCTACTGATTTACTCTTTGTAACATCGAGGGGGTCTACCTTTTGCTCATACTCTTACTCTGCTCTTAGCTAGACCATCCCTTGGTATCCCAGGAATTTCATTCTATGGCGCTCTCGGCTTACACTCTTTCTCTACATAGAACGAGGTTCACCTTCTTAGGCGGTCCCTAGTTTCTTGAGCTTCCTTGAGGGTACTAAGGCACTAATTGTCTGTCTCAGCTTATTTCTATGTTTGGATCAGAGTTGGGCTTTCTCTCTATCCAGTCTCTTTAGCCCCATCCCCAGGAGCACAGTATGCTATTTGTAAGGTTCTGCTAACTCAATCCAGAACACATATTCTCAATGTCTGGATTCTATCTCACTGAAATTCATACTCTACTGGGTGCTCTAATCACTCACGTGCCTTAACCCTATATTATTCTCATATTAGGGAGCTCGTCTGACTAACTATTGGACCCCTATCAGTTTACCTTACTGACTCTGTTTACTCATTTAATCATTACTAAAGCGAGGGTATCCTTTCCATAACTAGTTTCTCAACTCTTTCTCGCTTCCTTTGTCACTATGCTTTATAATCAGGGGGTCTATCTAGGGGAATTTTCTATCCATTACTGGATGGTTTCCCTGACATTAGGATGTCTCACCTTTCCTTTTTTGATCCAGGGAGAACTTTCATTGAGCCTTTCATTTACATATCTCACCTGGAACGATGCTACTGGTCATCTCTCCTAGGCTTTAGCTTACGCTCAGCTTGGACTAGCCATCTCCTCAGACCTGTGGCTTACAAACTATTCTCATTATTTTCTGAGTCTCTACTGCTAGGTTACTCATACTTGCCTATAGGTGTTACCAATAAGGTACACCTTTCTAGGCCACTCGTTATATGATGCACTACTAGTAGGCTTATCTTATGTTATTTTGCGGCTATACTAACATTCTATCATTCAGTGTCTCACAGGGTAGCACCCAAGGTTGGAGTCAATGCCTTAAAGGCGAGTCTCAAAAACCTTCTATTCCTGTGTCTAACTTTCTTTATGATGAGCTCTTTTCTCAAGCTCATTTATTAGGCCCATTCATTTCTTATTAATCTTTCATAACTCTATTCAATAACCTTTTCTTTACTTAGCTAAGGGTTTTTGCTTCCTATGGGTCATCTGACCCTTTATCAACTCATTTCTCAAGTTAGCCTAAAGATGACCAACAAGGCATTCGTGGTGCCATTCGCCGTGGCTAGCACATCATTTGTCGTAGCTGATTAGCCTCGGGTTCATGTCCAACTTCTCTAATGGCTGTGGCGAAGAACTATTTGAATTGCCTCGCTACTATCTGGAATAATTGGTTGCGGCTAACGACCTTTAATTGGCTTACTTTTCTAGGGATTGGATTTTCATTTTTAGTTATTAATCCGAGCCTCATTGCCTCTGTATCTAGCCCATTATTAAGCTAGAGGGTTCCACCTCTTGCTTCGTTCATGCATAGCTAGCTATCATCACCTCTGGGCTATTGGGGCTCTAGGGTGTAGCTTATAACTCAACCTCCAGTTGAGGGCATTAGCCTTTTGGGCTCTGGAATTCATCTAGACAATTGGGTATTGTGGCTAGGGGGTGACTCTTTTCTCATTCCCCTCTAAATTGGTCCTATGCAGCTGCAGTCTCATTTTATACCGCGCTGCATCACTACTTGTCTCTGTATTAAGCAGGATATCTCGGATGGTCTGAGTGTGACTACCAGGGAGAATTGGGCCTCACATACTCTCTCTCTAACAAGCCTCTTCATATCAACAAGATCTTTTCTCATCATTCATATTTAGGCCTTGTCACTGATCCTGGCGAGCTGTCACATCTCATCAAGCTCTAACCGTCGGATCTCTTAGTTCTGCTTAAGCTTAGCTCTGCTCAAGCTACTCTAGAGGCCACTCTTTCCCGGTGTTCACTACCTGCTCTAAGACCATTCTACAACTTACTTATCATGAATAAAACCACAAACTATACTCATACACCTAACATGTCTCATCTAAGACTTTACATATCCATTCAAGCCTTTTACCAAGCCCAATGGCTACCTCCTCAAGCCAAATCCAATCCGAGAGAGCCTGGAACTTTGCTCTGATACCAACAAATGTAACACCATCATTTCTAGCTCATACCCATCATGCCTTACATGCTCATATAAGATATAAGAAGAATAAAGTGAGATCTTCCTCATTGGATTCATACATATCCTTAAAGTTGCGGCATGGTTAAAATTCATTTCAGTGTCACATGGACTGTGTGTGACAACCCTACCTTCTAATCATTGTAATTATGGTTAAGTATACGATTAATAGTTAATTATCAAGGTTTGAGTGGTTACAATTCATCACATTGTGAAAATATAGGGAAAATTTGAACCTTGATGTTAGGGTCATCACCATACCACCTCTACAAAGTAAAATTTGCATAAAAGAAACCCTACTACCATAAGGGGTTTATGATTCAACTGTCTACCAGTTTTAATACCCAATAACCTCCCACAAGTGTTCTTACAGCATCTCTTACCATTACCATTGTAGAAATTGGGGTTTCTAGGCTAAAAGTAGTAGGTTGGGGACATGCGTCAGGGCCTATACCTTCCCTGCCGTGGCCCAGTTTGTAACACCCTATAATTAATTAAGGTCTTAATCATGGATTAGATTAATTAGGCGTAATTAATCTGGGTTTGAGATTTAATTGGGATAGAAATTCTATCTAGGCTTAAATTAATAGATCATGAGAAAAGGCTAATGGAGGCCCAATTGGTGAGGTGCAGACCCAACCCAATTTAGTGTGATGGAGGCCCAAGATCCACCTTGTATAGACTCCTCTAAGTGGCCCAATAACCCTTGTGCAGACCCACATTCTTGAGCTCCTCAAACTTGGCCCAAACTTAATTAAACTTCAGCAACCCAATGTATAAGAACTAGCTCAACAAAATTCTGCAGCCCAACACTTTAAAACTGCCCCAATAAGCTAAAATCTGAAGCCCAAATGAAGATGGACCTTGGAGCAACCCATGACCCATATTTGACCCAACTAAAAACCCAACTTAAACCCTAATACACCAGCCTCTTCCTCACACTTGCTGAAACACAAAACACAGAGAAAATTCGGAGCTTGGAGAGGAGGCTAGGGTTGGGGGCACTAATTCTGCATTTTCTCACATTTAGAGCAAGATTCAGCCAAGGTAATAGTTATACAACTTAATCTCCTCATCTTCCTCTTTAATTTGGCCTGATTAGTTTTTCATTTGGAGCATTCTCATCCTACTCAAAATCTGAAATGAGGGTGTTTGGGGATTTTCTTGGTAAAATTCGTAAGTAGAGGTTAGGGCTAACCTTGGGTGAGTTTAAACCCTCCATTTTGATGCTTCATTTGTTAATTTGAGACCCCCATAGCTAATTTATAAAATGGGTATTAATTATATACGAATTTGCTTAGGATTTTGGGTGCAATATTGAGTTTTCTGGTGAAGGACATTTTAATCCGAATTTGGGACTTATAGTGGCTGAGTAAGTGATTTTTAGGTAGTCATTAGCATCTTAAATTCTTTGGGTATTGATTGTAACTGTTAATAATGAATTAGAGTAGTAATTCTATGATGCTATGGTTATAGGAGGATTTCTGCACCATTGGTGACTGTTGCAAGTGTCTACAAGTGAGGTAACCGGGTTTATATCAATTCCATGTATATATTTGATTTAATTTCATATGTTACTGTATATGATTGATTGAAAATGCTGAATGAATTGGTTGGCTATCTGTTGATTGTGATTGGACCTTGTGAGTCCATGGTGGAGCTGTGGTGCGGCTGCCACCCATGCATGTGCTTCGATCGAGCACCGCGTTATGATCAAACCCAGATGCACTGAGCCCCGATTATGCTCAATAGGGAGTAGGTGCCGTGGACGGGCCTCTCCTGGTGTTAATGGCCTTTAACATGTGATAATATGATTGCTAGTATGGGATAGTAATCATGATAGCCTAATTGTTCCATTTGTTATTATGATGGATATGATTCTGCTGTTGATTTTGATTTATGCATATATGCTAATTAAACTGGATATATGATGGAATTGCCTTGGTTACTGAGATTTATATCTCACCCCGTTTTATGGGATTAACATTTCAGGTGAAAGTTCTTCGGGTAAGGATAAAGGGAAGTAAGTGGATGAAAATCCATGAGCTCCATCATATGGGAGAAGGCTACACTTAGGCAGGCTTATTTAGTAGATATGCAATTTTGTTATTAGTTTACATAGCATCATCATGTATTCATATTGCCAAGTGTAGGCGTTTATATTTTGTTTGATTGAAATGTAACCGTTAAGGATTTAAGTCACATCATAGTTGAATATTAATGTATGAACTTATCGCATTATATATATATGTAGTTCTGCTGAAATTGTGATATGGATCACCTTATGGGAATTGTAGTCATATGATGCCTTGGAGGTAAGCTATTGTTGAATGGAATCTCTATGGAATTCGCATGGGATGTAAATTGCTGCTAATGCATGTGATCTTGCTGTCATATATTCTTAAATTTGCTGATATGAGCTAGTGGGACAAGTAGGAAGTAGCATTTAAGTTTTGCAATGGTAATGGATGGATTGATGGGTAAATAGGGTAGATAAACACCATTAGGATCACATAAAACAAGGGTAGGTGGACCTAGAGTGTTTCGAAGATGAGATTTGGAGTGTAGAGGGCAAAATTTGGGTAATATGGTCACAGGAGGGAGTCGCGCCGTGGCCAAGAAGGCTTCGCCACGGCCAAATGTGAGACAATGTCGAAAGGCACCGCAGCACAACGAACCTCGTCGCGGCGCAGAGCAAAAAAAATCACCCAAGAGGGTAACAGAACCAAAACTCACCGCGGCGCTTTGTGTCCTGCCACGGCGTGAGTTGAGAAAATTAAATAAGGGTTAGACAGAAGCAAAACTCGTCGCAGCGTGAATATATTGCGCCAAGGCGAGAACCCTGGGAGTTGAGAGCAATAGTTCCAAGAGGCGTTCCACCGCAGCGCCACATAGGTTGGCCGCGGTGAAGGTCCAACTCGCCGTGGCGAGATTTGTTAAATTTGTCCAGTGATTCTAGAGAGTAACTTGGCCACAGCGGGGAAGGTTTGGGCTATGATGTAAGTCCCCAACCTATTCTTTTGAACCTAGAAACCCCAATTTCTTCAACGATAATGGTAGGAGAGGATATAAGAACACTTGTGGGAGGTTATTAGGTATTAAAGCTGATGGACGGTTAAGTCATAAACCCCTTATGGTAGTAGGATTTCTTTTATACAAATGTTATCTTGTTGTGGTAGTATGGTGATGACCCTAACATCAAGGTTCAAATTTCCTCATATTTTTGTAATGGGGTAAAATATAATGAGCTCAAACCTTGATCATTAATTAATAATCTTGTATTTAACTATAATTACAATGATTAGAAGGTAGGGTTGTCACAATTGGTATCAGAGCAATGTTTTAGGCAAATGTGTTTGATTTACTGCTTTGTGGTTAGAAAACTTTGCAATCATGATACATGCATGATAGGAATAGGAACATTGTGACCTGATGATAACCCTCATACTTGTATATATAGCTACCATGGGTGGAGTTGTGTTTTGTTGCCTTGGACTGTGGTTAATGGGAGATGCTTGTGGTTGTGCTTGTGGCATTGCAAAACTAGATGGCTACTCGTAGAGAAACAACTGAGATGTTAAGAGAGATGCAAGAGGCCATGGCTGCAACGGCCAACCGAATGAGAGAACAAGCTGAGGCCCATGAGACTACGGTTAGAGCAATGACTGACCGGCTTCAAGAGCAAGCTGAGGTTCATGCAGCGACTGTACAAGTGCTGCAACAACTACATGAAAGTATGAATAAGCGGAATGAGGAGGTGCCAATGGAGAACCGTGTGAGGGCTGGTCATAACCCTGGTGTGGGACACCAAGGGGAGGACAATGACCTCTCTATTGCATTAGCCAAATTCAGAAAAGCTGATCCTCCATCGTTCTTGGGGGAGTTAGATATTGAGAAAGCCGAGAGATGGTTGATGCAATTGGAGAAAATCTTTGAAGTTATGACCTACACAACAGAACAAAAGGCAAGGTTGGCCATCTACAAGTTAGAGGGTGAGGCTGAATATTGGTAGAGGAATGCCTCCAGATTGTTGGTTGCAAGAGAGATACCCTTGACCTGGGAAAGTTTTCAAACAGCTTTTGAGAACAAATATTTCCCATCATCGGTGAAGGCAGACAAGGAAGCCAAGTTTAACTTCCTTGATCAAGGAGACATGAATGTAAACCAATATGCAGCTAAATTCATCCAATTGTCTCGCTTCTCCTCTTACTTGAAGTGCTTTGATGATGAGCCATGGAAGGCTGAAAAGTTTGAAAGAGGCTTAAGGCCGGAGATTAAGGATAAGATTGTATCTCTACAAATCTGCAATTTTGATGAATTGGTGGAGAAGTGTAGAGTGACGGAAAGGGCTATGATGGAGAGTGAGGCCAAGCAGAAGAAGACCTTGGAAGGTAAACGTGACCGAGGCATGGAGCCCTTTAGGGGCAGAAGGAAGAAAAGAGCCAATAGTGGAAGTGGCTCTTGGGGAAGGAGACCACCCCTAAGGAATGTCCCTCAAAGAAGAAGCATAGGACCACCAAGGAGTGCAATGAGTGACCCACCTGCTTGTGCCAAGTGTGGGAAGAACCATGGGAATGGGCCATGCCCAGTGTGCTATAATTGTGGGAAGCCTGGGCACTATGCACGAACTTGCACGGTGTCACGGGAGTCAGCCTCATCAGTTAAGCCACCTATCCAAGGAAGGGTGTTGGCACTTACGCAGCAAGAGGCTAGTAGATCCCCTAGTCTGATCCGAGTTACTTTACTTGTCCATAATCATGTCGTAGATGCATTGTTTGACTCGGGTGCGACCCACTCATTCATCTCATATGACTGTGTTAAGCATCTGGGTCTTAAAATTAACCTGTTGCCATTTGAATTATCTGTGTCCACCCCTACTGGATATTCTATGATTACATCTTATGTATACTTAAATTGTACTGTACAATTGGATAGCCGTTGTACTACCTTTAATTTGATTTGCATCCCTTTGTGTGACTTTGATGTAATCATTAGTATGGACTGGTTGTCGGCTAATAATGTGATACTTGACTGTAATCGTAAGACTATTTCCTTACCTGCAAATATACCTGGAACTGGTCCTGTGACTGAGCTTACTTGTGTGTCTACTGCCCAAGCCGAGAGGTGCCTTAGGTGTGGTTGCCTAGGGTTTCTAGTATTCTTTTCATTGCATGTTGAGGTTGATGATGGGTTAGAGGATATACCTGTGATTAGGGAGTTCCCTGAGGTTTTTCCTAAGGAGTTTAGTGGACTACCCCCAGAGAGAGAGCTAGAATTTTCTGTTGATTTGGTACCTGATACAGGTCCAATCTCTAAGGCTCCGTATAGAATGGCGTCTGCTGAGTTGGTTGAGTTAAAGAGTCAACTAGAAGAGTTACTTGAGAAAGGGTTTATTAGGCCAAGTGTGTCTCCATGGGGAGCACCAGTATTGTTTGTCAAGAAGAAAGATGGTAGTCTTAGGCTTTGCATTGACTATAGGCAATTGAACCAAGCAACTGTCAAGAATAAATACCCTTTGCCTAGAATTGATGACTTACTTGACCAATTAGTTGGAGCATCGGTCTTTTCAAAGATTGACCTTAGATCGAGATATCACCAACTCAGAGTCAAGGCTGAGGATGTACCTAAAACTGCCTTTAGGACTCGATACGGCCATTATGAATTCCTAGTTATGCCTTTTAGGTTAACCAATGCCCTTGCCATTTTCATGGATTACATGAATAGGATTTTTAGGCCTTATCTTGACCGGTTTATGGTAGTGTTCATTGATGACATTCTTATCTACTCTAAAAGTAGTGAGGAGCATAAAGAGCATCTTAGGATAGTTCTTCAAACCTTAAGAGAGCATCAGTTGTATGCTAAGTTGAGCAAGTGTGAGTTTTGGTTGCGGGAGGTTAAATTCCTAGGTCATGTGATATCGGAACAAGGGGTAGCGGTAGATCCTAGCAAGGTAGAAGCGGTACTAAATTGGGAGAGACCCAACACGGTGACTGAAATCCGTAGCTTCTTAGGTCTAGCTGGCTACTATAGAAGATTCATTAAAGGGTTTTCTCAGTTAGCCATGCCTTTGACAAAGTTAACTAGGAAGGACCAACCATTTGTGTGGGATGCTATGTGTGAGAATGCTTTTCAAGAGCTTAAGGATAGGCTTACCACCGCACCTGTGTTAGTGATACCTAACCCTAAAGAGACATTCACAGTCTATAGTGACGCTTCTAAGAAAGGATTAGGGTGTGTCTTAATGCAACAAGGTAGGGTGATAGCCTATGCCTCTAGACAACTTAGACCCCATGAGGAGAATTATCCTACCCATGACTTAGAGCTAGCGGCTGTGGTTTTTGCCCTTAAGATTTGGAGGCACTATCTCCATGGTGCCCAATTTGAAGTGTATAGTGACCATAAAAGTTTGAAGTACTTGTTTGATCAAAAGGAGTTAAACATGAGGCAAAGGAGGTGGATGGAATTCCTTAAGGACTATGATTTCTCCTTAAAGTATCATCCAAGGAAGGCGAATGTGGTCACCAATGCCTTGAGTAGGAAATCTATTCACATGGCAATGATGATGCTTAGGGAGCAAAGGTTGATTGAAGAGATGAGGGATTTGAATTTATCAATTTCAATGAACCCTAGTAGCATTCTTTTAGGAGAATTAAGGATAGAAAATGACCTTAGGAAGAGAATTAAAGAGGCCTAAGAGCTAGATGCCTACTGGGGAGGAATTAGAGAACAACTGGAGAGTGGTGAGGTTAAAGACTTTGACCTATCAGGAGATGGTTTGGTGAGGTACCAGGGAAGAGTGTGTATACCCAAGGATGAAGAGTTGAGGAACATAGTGTTATCGAAGGCTTAGAAGAGTAGGTACACCATCCATCCGGGCACTACTAAGATGTATAGGGATCTAAAGAAGAGCTTTTGGTGGCCTGGGATGAAGTCGGACATAGCGAAATTTGTTGCTAGATGTCTAATCTGTCAACGAGTTAAGATTGAGCACCAAAGACCCGCAGGTTTGTTACACCCTTTAGAAATTCCTAAATGGAAATGGGATAGCATATCTATGGATTTTATGATGGGTTTGCCTAGAACATCCTCGGGTTATGATGCTATTTGGGTGATCGTGGATAGATTGACGAAGTCTGCCCACTTTCTACCTATTAGAGCTACTTATTCCCTAGATAGACTAGCTCAACTATATGTTCATGAAATTGTAAGATTGCATGGTATTCCTAATAGCATTGTGTCGGATAGAGACTTAAGATTCACATCAAAATTTTGGCAATCTCTACAAGAAGCTTTGGGTACTAGTCTTAACTTTAGCACTGCTTATCACCCTCAGTCTGATGGACAGACTGAGAGGACCATTCAGACCCTTGAAGACATGCTTAGAGCGAGTGTACTAGAGTTAAAAGGGAGTTGGGATGTGTACTTACCTTTAGCTGAGTTTGCTTACAATAATAGTTACCATTCCAGTATTTAGATGGCACCATTTGAGGCACTTTATGGGAGGAAGTGTCGGTCGCCCTTGTGTTGGGTAGAACTTGGTGAAAGAAGTCTTTTAGGTCCAGACATAGTGGACCAAACTACCCATCAAATAGAACTCATCAGAAAGAAGTTGTTGGCTGCCCAGAGTAGGCAAAAGAGTTATGCAGATAAGAGAAAGAGACCCTTAGAATTTGAGATAAGAGACCATGTGTTCCTTAAGGCTACTCCAGTGACGGATGTAAGACGGTCTATCAGGACAAGAAAGCTCAGTCCTCATTATCTTGGTCCTTTCCAAATCCTTGAAAGGATAGGACCTGTGGCCTATAGAGTTGCTTTACCTCCAAACCTGGCTAGATTGCATAATGTGTTTCATGTGTCCCAATTGAAAAAGTACCACCCGGACCCTTTGCATGTCATTGAGCATGAGAATGTGCATCTACAAGATGATTTGTCTTATGTGGTTGAGCCGGAAAGGATTATGGACTCAAAAGTCAAATAGCTGCATAATAAGGACATCCTCCTAGTAAAGGTAGTGTGGAGGGGACTTACTCCGGATGAAGCAACTTGGGAAACAGAAGAAGCGATGAGAAAGGATTATCCTGCATTATTTGAGTAAGGTATGTCTAATTTTGAGGACAAAATTTCTAAAAGGAGGGGAGAATGTAACACCCCATAATTAATTAAGGTCTTAATCATGGATTAGATTAATTAGGCATAATTAATATGGGATTGAGATTTAATTGGGATAGAAATTCTATCTAGGCTTAAATTAATAGATCATGAGAAAAGGCTAATTGAGGCCCAATTGGTGAGGTGCAGACCCAACCCAATTTAGTGTGATGGAGGCCCAAGATCCACCTTGTATAGACTCCTCTAAGTGGCCCAATAACCCTTGTGCAGACCCACATTCTTGAGCTCCTCAAACTTGGCCCAAACTTAACTAAACTTCAGCAACCCAATGTATAAGAACTGGCCTAACAAAATTCTGCAACCCAACACTTTAAAACTGGCCCAATAAGCTAAAATCTGAAGCCCAAATGAAGATGGACCTTAGAGCAACCCATGACCCATATTTGACCCAACTAAAAACCCAACTTAAACCCTAATACACCAGCCTCTTCCTCACACTTGCTGAAACACAAAACACAAAGAGAAAATTCGGAGCTTGGAGAGGAGGCTAAGGTTGGGGGCACTAATTCTGCATTTTCTCACATTTAGAGCAAGATTCAGCCAAGGTAATAGTTATACAACTTAATCTCCTCATCTTCCTCTTTAATTTGGCCCGATTAGTTTTTCATTTGGAGCATTTTCATCCTACTCAAAATCTGAAATGAGGGTGTTTGGGGATTTTCTTGATGAAATTCGAAAGTTGAGGTTAGAGCTAACCTTGGGTGAGTTTAAACCCTACATTTTGATGCTTCATTTGTTAATTTGAGACCCCCATAGCTAATTTATAAAATGGGTATTAATTATATACGAATTTGCTTAGGATTTTGGGTGGAATATTGAGTTTTCTGGTGAAGGACATTTTAATCCGAATTTGGGACTTATAGTGGCTGAGTAAGTGATTTTTAGGTAGTCATTAGCATCTTAAATTCTTTGGGTATTGATTGTAACTGTTAATAATGAATTAGAGTAGTAATTCTATGATGCTATGGTTATAGGAGGATTTCTGCACCATTGGTGACTGTTGCAAGTGTCTACAAGTGAGGTAACCAGGTTTATATCAATTCCATGTATATATTTGATTTAATTTCATATGTTACTGTATATGATTGATTGAAAATGCTGAATGAATTGGTTGGCTATCTGTTGATTGTGATTGGACCTTGTGAGTCCATGGTGGAGCTGTGGTGCGGCTGCCACCCATGCATGTGCTTCGATCGAGCACCGCGTTATGATCAAACCCAGATGCACTGAGCCCCGATTATGCTCAATAGGGAGTAGGTGCCGTGGACGGGCCTCTCCTGGTGTTAATGGCCTTTAACATGTGATAATATGATTGCTAGTATGGGATAGTAATCATGATAGCCTAATTGTTCCATTTGTTATTATGATGGATATGATTCTGCTGTTGATTTTGATTTATGCATATATGCTAATTAAACTGGATATATGATGGAATTGCCTTGGTTACTGAGATTTATATCTCACCCCGTTTTATGGGATTAACATTTCAGGTGAAAGTTCTTCGGGTAAGGATAAAGGGAAGTAAGTGGATGAAAATCCATGAGCTCCATCATATGGGAGAAGGCTACACTTAGGCAGGCTTATTTAGTAGATATGCAATTTTGTTATTAGTTTACATAGCATCATCATGTATTCATATTGCCAAGTGTAGGCGTTTATATTTTGTTTGATTGAAATGTAACCGTTAAGGATTTAAGTCACATCATAGTTGAATATTAATGTATGAACTTATCGCATTATATATATATGTAGTTCTGCTGAAATTGTGATATGGATCACCTTATGGGAATTGTAGTCATATGATGCCTTGGAGGTAAGCTATTGTTGAATGGAATCTCTATGGAATTCGCATGGGATGTAAATTGCTGCTAATGCATGTGATCTTGCTGTCATATATTCTTAAATTTGCTGATATGAGCTAGTGGGACAAGTAGGAAGTAGCATTTAAGTTTTGCAATGGTAATGGATGGATTGATGGGTAAATAGGGTAGATAAACACCATTAGGATCACATAAAACAAGGGTAGGTGGACCTAGAGTGTTTCGAAGATGAGATTTGGAGTGTAGAGGGCAAAATTTGGGTAATATGGTCACAGGAGGGAGTCGCGCCGCGGCCAAGAAGGCTTCGCCGTGGCCAAATATAAGACAGTGTCGAAAGACGCCACAGTACAACGAACCTCGCTGGGGCGCAGAGCAAAAAAAATCACCCAGGAGGGTAACAGAACTAAAACTCGTCGCGGCGCATTGTGTCCTGCCGTGGCACGAGTCGAGAAAATTAAATAAGGGTTGGACAGAAGCAAAACTCGCCGCGGCGTGAATATATTACGCTGAGGTGAGAACCCTGGGAGTTGAAAGCAGTAGTTCCAGGAGGCGTTCCGCCGCAGCGCTACATAGGTTGGCCGTGGTGAAGTTCCAACTCGCCGCGGCGAGATTTGTTAAATTTGTCCAATGATTCCAGAGAGTAACTTGGCCGCAGCGGGGAAGGTTTGGGCCGCGGCATAAGTCCCCAACCTACTTTTTTGAACCTAGAAACCCTAATTTCTTTAACGGTAATGGTAGGAGAGGATATAAGAACACTTGTGAGAGGTTATTAAGTATTAAAGCTGATGGACGGTTGAGTCATAAACCCCTTATGGTAGTAGGATTTCTTTTATACAAATGTTGTCTTGTTGTGGTGGTATGGTGATGACCCTAACATCAAGGTTCAAATTTCCTCATATTTTCATAATGGGGTAAAATATAATGACCTCAAACCTTCATCATTAATTAATAATCTTGTATTTAACTATAATTACAATGATTAGAAGGTAGGGTTGTCATACAATTGCTCTCTGGAATCATTGGACAAGTTTCACAAATCTCACCGCGGCTAGACCCTCGCCACGGCCAACCTATGTGGCGCCGCGGCAGAAATGCTTCCTGGAACTACTGTTATCTACTCCCATAATTCCCGCCTCGGCACAATATATTTACGTCGTGGTGAGTTTTGCTTTTGTCCAACTCTTATTTTATTTTTTTGACTCGCGCCGCGGCAGTGCATAATGCGCTGCGGCGAGTTTTAGTTCTGTTACCCTTTTGGGTGATTCTTTTCAATTCGCGCCGCGGCAAGATTTATCAGGCCGCGGCGCTCCTCACCACTGTCACTTGCCAGACCATTTTTTTTCCTTTGCGCTGCGGCAAGGTTCATTGTGCCGCGGCGCCTTTCGACTCTGTCTCTCATTTGGCCGCGGCAAGACTCCCTCCTATGACCACATTACTCAAATTTTGCCCCCTACACTCTAAATCTCATCTTAGAAATACTCTAGGTCCACCTTCCCTTGTTTTATGTGATCCTACTGATGTTTATCTATCCTATTTACCCATCAATCCATCCATTACCATTGCCAAATTTAAATGCTACTTCCTACTTGGCCAACTAGCTCATATCAGCAAATTCATGATCATATGACAGCAAGAACATATATATTAGCAGTAAATAACATCCCATGCATATTCCATAGAGATTCCATTCAACAATAGCTTATGTCCAAGGCATTATATGACTACAATTCCCATATGGTGAACCATACCACAATTTCAACAAAACTACATATATATAATGCTATAAGTTCATACATTAATATTCAACTATAATGAGATTTAAATCCTTAGCGATTACATTCCAATCAAACAAAATATGAATGCCTATACTTGGCAACATGAATACATGAGGATGCTATATGAACTAATAACAAAATTGCATCTCTACAAAATAAGCCTGCTTAAGTGTAGCCTTCTCCCATATGTTGGAGCTCATGGATTTTCATCCACTTACTTCCCTTTATCCTTACTCGAAGAACTTTCACCTGAAATGTTAATCCCATGAAATGGGGTGAGATATAAATCTTAGTAACCAAGGCAATTCCATCATATATCTAGTTTAATTAACATATATGCATGAATCAAAATCAACATCAGAATCATATCCATCATAACAGTAAATAAAACAATTAGGCTATCATGATTATTATCCCATACTAGCAATCATATTATCACATGTTAAAGGCCATTAACACCGAGAGAGGCCCGTCCACAGCACCTACTCCCTATTGAGCACAACCGGGGCTTAGTGCATCTGGGTTTGATCATAACCCGGTGCTCGATCGAAGCACATGCACGGGTGGCAGCCGTACCACAGCTCCACCATGGACTCATAAGGTCCAATACAATCTAACAGATAGCCAACCAATTCATTCAGCATTTTCAATCAATCATATACAACAACATATGAAATTAAATCAAATATATACATGGAATTGATATAAACCCGGTTACCTCACTTGTAGACACTTACAACAGTCACCAATAATGCAGAAATCCTCCTATAACCATAACATCATAGAATTACTACTCTAATTCATCATTAACAGTTACAATCAGTACCCAATGAATTTAAGATGCTAATGACTACCTAAGAATCACTTACCTAGCCACTATAAGTCCCAAATTCGGATTAAAGTGTCCTCTACCAGAAAACTCAATATTCCACCCAAAATCCTAAGCAAATTCGTACATAATTAATACCCATTTTATAAATCAGCTATGGGGGTCTCAAATTAACAAATGAAGCATCAAATTGAAGGGTTTAAACTCACCCAAGGTCAGCCCTAACCTCAACCTACGAATTTCACCAAGAAAATCCCCAAATTTCCACATTTCAGATTTTGGGTAGGGTGAAAATGCTCCAAATGAAAAACTAATTGGACTAAATTAAAGAGAAAGATGAAGGGATTAAGTTGTATAACTATTGCCTTGGCTGAATCTTGCTCTAAATGTGAGAAAATGCAGAATTCTTACCCCCAACCTTAGCCTCCTCTCCAAGCTCCGAATTTGTCTTTGTGTTTTGTGTTTCAGCAAGTGGGAGGAAGAGGCTAGTGTATTAGGGTTTTAGTTGGATTTAAGTTGGGTCAAATGTGGGTCATGGGTTGCTCCAAGGTCCATCTCTTAATGGGTTTCAGGTTTTTACTTGTTGGGCCAGTTTTTGAAGTGTTGGGCTGCAGAATTTTACTGGGCCAATTTTATATGCATTGGGTTGTTAAATTTTAATTAGCCCAGACTAAATTTTAAGAGCCCAAAGGTTTCGGGTCTGCACAAGGGTTATTGGGCCACTTAGAAGAGTCTATACAAGGTGGATTTTGGGCCTCCATCACATTGGATCAAGTTGGGTCTGCACCTAACCCATTGGGCCTCCATTAGCCTCTTCTCATGATCTATTAATTTAAGCCTAGATAGAATTTCTATCCCAATTAAATTTCAAACCCATATTAGTAATTTATTTCTCTAAAATCTCCATTTACTCAACTTGCCCAATCATCCCATATTAATTATGCCTAATTAATCTAATCCATGATTAATGCCTTAATTAATTATGGGGTGTTACACCGTGTGAGCTCATTCTATGCATTCTCATATTTAATTGCACCATTACAACTCATTTCAATCCCAAAACATGCCTTTAGCCCATGGAAACCAAAAAGAGGTACGGAACATGCATGTTCATTTTTGGCTAGGCTTGGCCTCATTTCTGGGCAAAGTTTGGAAAATCACAACTAAATCTAGAAAAATAGAAAACATGCAATCTTGGTCATTATGGAAATATTAGGATGTCTACTTCATACTAAAAATATGTAGAAGTCTTAAAATCCCACACACAAAGCGTTTGACATGTAAAATCATCTAGAGGACGGAGTGGTCCTAATACTGTCATAGTTTACTGATATGAACTTCAAAAATGTCTAACTAATTCCACAAAAATCCAATGCACACAAATAATGCCACTATGGAAAGATATGGATGTTAACTATAGAGGAAAAAATGTCTCCAAATCAGTTTATCGATCCAAACTCTCAGAAATCGATGGAACAGTACTTTGGATCAGGCAAGATGACTAATACTGGGCAGAAATTTCGAAAATGCATATCTTTCTCTCTAGATCTCCAAATGAGGTGCTTATAGTTGCTACTACTCACTGTGATTGTCTAGTTCTGACTATAAAATTTCATAGCCATTGGACCACGTTTGCCCCTCGGATGGCACAATTTCACAACTGACCAAATGAACAGTGCTTATGCAAATCTGACTTTTTGATACCAATTTTGAAAAATCATAGAAAATTCCACAGACCTCCAAATGACCTGATCTTTAGCTTCCCAAAAATTTCTAGAAAAATCTAGTCACATGCCAAATTTCAAGGCAAGAAGAGGTCATTTGGTCAGACTTGGACATCATGGGGCAAAGTGACCAGTTTCTCTTGCTAAAGAGGGCTCCAAGGGTTCAAATTGGCTTCTCCTACCTCTATGGCTCTATGAGCACATGAGGAAGTATCAACATATGCTATTAAACATGGCTCAAATGTCTAACAACCCAGATTTGCAAAACTCACTCTCCCACACTAACATATGCACCATGTACATAATGTCAAGATCTTGCTATTCATAAGAAAACTTGCTACATCATTCAAGATGGTTCTCATTCTCATGCATATGTGATAAATACATTCATTTACAAGTATTCTTACGTGCTACATCATGTACATCATTAGATTACATCTCTTAGCAACATAACGGTGACAAAATAGCTACTCTACAACTTCTTCACCGAATTCCCTAGCTTCAAGCTTGGTGGCTTATATCTCTTGTCTCACTTGGTCCACCTAGCATGTTAGGATGGTGGAGAGGGAGAGTGAGATTCAAAGAATCTCAATAGCTCATCTCTCATTCAATCATACATAAAGCATGCAAACGAGTCTAACAAATGTATGCATAGGCATATTAGCATGTGAAATTATAAGAAAAGCATTTTCAACATTTGAGTAGGCCATACATAACATATAAAGGCTTGCCAAGCAAGTGGATTAGCCTCACCCATTCACTTGTGGATTTCGGACTTGCCTTACCCATTCTTTAAGAGGTTCTTAGACTCAACCTTACTCTTAGGAGTCAACTTCACTTTTGGGAGACTCTTTACTTTGTCTCAACTAACTTTAGGGTTCTTGGCTCATCCTCACCATGGCTAGAGGGTTGTTGGCTTTTCCATACTCAAGCAAACTAAAGCAATCACATAAAACATCATTAAAATACATAAGGCATCATCATGCTAGCATACTTTTCATGGTTCAAAATATACATACACACAAGCAAGACAATGTAGGCACACATCTATACATGAGAGAAGGTGGAGAGAGCTACCTTATTAGCTAATCACAAGCTTTCCCTTTCAATTTGTCTCGTCCCTTGTTGATTTCACAATCACCATTAGATGGGAGTGCTTCTCTTGAGCCTAGACACACAAAAGCATGGAATTACTTTCTCATAGCTCAACACTTATTCACAAAGCTAGGGGTTTCTCTATAGCAAACCTTACCAAGCATATAAGAACTAGGGATTTTTTCTCTCTCTAGAAATTCACCAACTATCCTTCCTCTCTCAAGCTCTCAAGAAAGGAAATCAAGGAAATGAAGCTACATGAATTATAACCTCCATCAATAGTGGTTTTCCACTTTTTCTCTTCTGAACCAAGCCCAAAACATAGCTACTTCAACCACCAAAACCATAAGAAGAGAAGGCAAAGAGAGAAGAACAATATTCTAAGAAGAAAAACCATGCAAATCTTACCTTTCTCTTATTCTGCCTTCCTTCTCTAGGTTTCTCTCTCTATCCACAGCTCTTTTCTCTCCTTTGGTCGAAGCTTAGGTCGGTTTAAAGAGAAAGGATGAGTTGGGGTGCTTTAAGAAGTCAAATTCTCTTTTTTTACATTTTTCTAGACTTACCCTCTCTATAGTGAAGAATAAACCTCATTACGGCGAGTACGTATCAGTCCCAGACTCCTGTTTTTGCTATGGCGCGCGCTACGACGAGCAACGCCTTGGTTCTTGTATGGGGTGCCCGCACTCGCTATAGCTAGAAGCATTTTCGCTATAGATAGAAGGCACTCTCGCTATAGCTAGACCATTTCTCATTATAGTGAACAGGTACATTCGCTATAGCTAGGCTATAACTAGCAGACTTAGAAAATTTTCAGCCCTTTGAAAAATTTTCAGCTTTTTCTCTTCTTTTCTTCTTCTTTCTTTTCTTCTTTTCTTCTTTTTTTTTTTTCTGGTTGTTACACCCTGCATATTGCAAAGCACAATTTCACATCTCATATTTCACGTAGCATACAGATCAGAATACATGCACTTACACCCACTTTGATTCACTTCAATTTCATACACACTCATGCAAGGGGTTGACACGTTAAAACATACACTCACTTACACACACACAAAGCACGTGAAGAAGCTTATGAGTAGAAAAGAATGTGAGAAGCTTAGGCTGAAGTTTAAATGAAGAAGCTCACATGGAGAAGAAGTAGAACAAAGCACGAATAAAATGCAAACAGGCTAAAAGTGCTGACTAGGAAAAAGAACGTGATGAGCTGACGTGATTACTATGGGTTACAGTAGAAATAAGAGGCAGCTTTGCATCATTCACTCATGCAACAATGTCCAATAGCACACATAAAAGAAGAACGTGGAATGAGAGCAAGAGAAGCAACTTGATTTGAAATGCAGAAGCTAACGTGGAAGTTGCATGAAGCCATAGAACAAAGAAGCAGCTACACGATGGAGAAAACACGAGCAAAAGGAAGAAATACTGTATTGATTTGAAGACATGGCTGAACAGAGGAAGAGCAACGCGTGTTCAAGAGGAAGGAGAGAAGCCATGAGTTCTAGCAGCTTAGAACTCTCACACACATAACAAAAAGAAGTTACGAGGAAGGCCACGAAGAGGATAGTTTCACGTGGAATATTATAAAAGAAAATGAAGTGAGGCCTACACTTATACACACATGTATGTGGCTATGGGCAATAAGAGGGAATGAGAGACAGCATGTGAAATTATTAAAAATTCACATAAGAAGAGCATCCAATACACACCATTCCATCAAATAAAAGACATGCATCACTCAATCCATCGGGATTCATTCCATTCGCATACATAGAACACATCCTTCATCCAGTAGCCACTCTATGCCATTTTCCACTCCATTCTCCACCATTTCTTCATTCTAATGAAGCTCTAATCCTCCACCTTGTGATTAGCTTGGAAGAAGTCCTTGGTTAAAGCTTGAGCCCATGGAATAGCAAAGGAATTTTGGCTAAGATTTTCTCTTTGCATTTTCCCTTTTCTTGTATTATTTTGGTTAAGGTTATATTTGATTAGGAATTTATATTGTCTACAATTAGTGGCTAGTTAGACACTAAGTAAGATATTATTTGACTGATTATTTAATTGATTTAGTGCTAGATTTTCATTATTCTCTAATTTCCCATGTATGCCATTAAGGTATTCGATGAAATACATGAGTGAAATTGTGTGTTTGATCATTTGATTTGAGGATTCCTTGGTGTTTGGTTAGTTAATTCAACATCCTAGGGTGTTAATTTAGAGGCTAATTGATCAATTAATCAATCAAATTGAGTGTTCATTGATATTAAAGATAAGACTTGACAATTTAACATAGGATTAAGGTTTCAATTCAACATTAGATTGTTAATCTCTTGATTTTTGCGTGGTAACTCAAGATACATTTGCCGTGAACACAATTAGAGTCTCTCAGGCTATAATAACCACAATTGAATTAGGATAAGGATAGTGGATATAAAGGAACAAATCCAAAGCTAGTCACAAGCCCATTATCAACCATAATTCATCAATTAGGTAGCAATTAGGAATTTTAATTTGGTCTCATTTTAATTAGTTTAAGTCAATCAAACCCACCCCTTCGTTAGGAAATTTTTAGAGTCTTTTAACACTTAGAAAACTCAATTGAATATTAAATTCCATTTCCAAGAGAGATGACCTAAGTTGTGCCACTAGCTATATATATTTTACAACTTAGTTTTATTTTGAGGGTTACGCGACACGACCCATCAAAATTTGGCGTTGTTGTTGGGGAATTGGATTCTAAATTGTTTGAGAAGTTTTTTAGGTGTTTAACCTCTGTTTTAGCTCTATTTTTGTTTAATTTTTCTAAGATTTTTCTAATTTTTTTAGATTTATTGTTTTAATTTTTCTTTGTTAATTTTTTGTGTTCCTTTTTAGTTTTTACTTGTCTAATTGGTTTATGACAAGGACCTCTGGTGAGAAATTAATTGATTTGGATTTGGATATTGAAAGAACCTTTAGAAGACAACTAAGGATTAAGAAAAATAAAGATAGTGTAGGAATTAGTAATTCTATTTCTTCTATTTTTGATTGTATGCAAGGAATTGATTGTGTACTTCAATTTGCTAGTGATAATATGGCTGAACAAGATCAAATGAATGCTAACATGAATATGCATGTTTAGGCTAACCTAAATGTAAATGTAAATTTGAATGATAACATACATGCAAGAACCATTAGAGAATTGACAGCTCCTAATATGCATTATCAAAATCTTTGTATACAATATCCAGAATTAGATACAAATTTTAAGCTTAAATATGATTTGATTCACTTACTTCCTAAATATCATGGACTTGCAGGAGATGACCCTCACAAGCATCTGAAGGAATTCCATGTTGTCTGCTATACTATGAAGCCATAAGGAGTCTCAGAAGAACAAATTAAGCTCAGAGCATTTCCTTTTTCCTTGGATGGTTTAGCCAAGGATTGGTTGTACTATCTACCCCCTGGTGCTATCACTTCTTAGGATTAACTGAAAAGGCTCTTCTTGGAAAAATTCTTTCCTACTTCTCGCACTGCATCAATAAGGAAGGAAATATGTGGGATCAGATAGAATGGTGGAGAGACTTTATATAAGTACTAGGAAAGATTCAAGAGATTGCTGGCTAGTTGTCCGCACCATCAAATTTTTGATCAACTACTTATTTAGTACTTCTATGAAGGCTATTGAACAATAGAAACATGATTGATGCTGCCTCCAGTGGAGCCTTAGGTGATCTGACACCTACAAGGGCTTAGGAGTTGATTAATAAGATAGCTCAAAATGCACAACAGTTAGGTGTGAGACAGACAATAAAAGGAGTCAATGAGTTGTATGCTCTATACTATGATCATAGAATTGAGAGCAAGATTGATATAATGTCTTTTGTGCTCCAACAGCTTACTTTAGCTCAATAGTAGCCACAGTCATCCTTTACTTCATCTCAGACTTGTGCACTATAATCCTACCCTACTCAGACATATTCTTATCCACAGTGCTATATGCCTAGGTAGCCACCTACCTCTACTGCCTTAGTGGGACCCCTATGTGATATATGTTGTCTGGCCACACATGTCACTGATCAGTGCCCTGTGTCAGAGGACAAGGTCGAGACTTGTGCTAGGATGTTTCTAGTTAAGCTAATGCAACAAAGACAACAAAAGTATGATCCTTATTCTAATACATACAATCCAGGATGGAGAGATCACCCTAACTTGAGATATAGGGGAGGCAACAGTAAAATAGATATAATGCTGCAGGACCTAGTGTACAACCTTCCCAACTTATTAGGCAATTAGTTCCTATCCAAGAAGAAACTAGAAAAGATAATAGCATAGAGCTTATGATGAAGCAACTCTTGGAAAAGATGGAACAGAGTGAGACTAAACACAGAGAAGAAATGGAGAACATGGAAAATAAAATGTAAACTTAGAATAGGAATATGGAGAATATGATTAGTCAGTCAGCTACCTCTCTTAATGAGATAAAAAGCCAAGGATCAGGGCAATTACCTTCTCAGACTATTGTCAATCTAAGGAATAATAGCAATGTTAGTGCCATCACTCTTAGGAGTGGAAAGGAAGTTCGAGGATCCTCATATACTATTACAATGGATAAGCTAGCGTCATAAAAAACACACGTCACACCAAATGAGCCTAAGAAAGAAGAGGAGCCAAAGAAGATTTTACCTTTCCCACATAGACCTACCTTGGGAAAGAGACAAACTAAAGTAGAAATTGAAAAAGAAATTCTTGAGACTTTTAAGAAGGTTGAGGTCAATATACCTTTGTTGGATGCAATCAAAACCATCCCTAAAAATGCCAAGTTTCTCAAGGAAATATGTACTAATAAGAGGCGGTTAAGAAGGAATGAGAAAGCTAATTTTGGCAAGAATGTTTCAGCATATATACAGCCAATAATGCATACTAAGTGTCAAGATCTGGGCACTTTTACAATTCTATGTATTATTAGAAATTTTGAGTTTTCTGATACTTTGATTGATCTTGTTGCTGCTATAAATGTTATGCCTAAATCAGTGTATTTATCTTTGCAGATAGGAGAGTTGAAACCTACTGGAGTGGTTGTGCAGCTGGCAAACAAGAGCATTGCTTATCCTTCAAGAGTGTTGGAGGATGTTCTTGTTAAGGTAAAGGATTTAATTTTTTTAGCTGATTTTTATGTCCTTAACATGGAGGATGATAGATATAGGTCTTGTGGACATGCCCCACTCATCCTAGGTAGACCTTTTTTAAAAACTGTTAAGACAATAATAAATGTGCATGAGGGTACTTTTCAAATGGAATTTGCTGGCAATGTGATACAATTTAATACATTTGATACCATGAAACACTCCTATGATGATAACTCTATTTTTAGTGTTAGCCTAATCGATATGCTAGTTGATAATGCCAGTGCTGATTTTAGGGATAATTTGTTGACTGATTTTTGTGATATTCCTAACTTGGATGATTTTCTTGATTGTATATGTATTGGAACCACTAAATGTCACATATGTCCTGTGCAAGTGGTTCCAAAAAAATCAAGGATCATAGTGGTCGGGAACAAAAATAATGAGTTGGTGCCCACCTGTGTATAGAATAGTTGGAGGGTTTGCATTGATTATAGGAGACTTAATTTAGTTACTAGAAAGGATCATTACCTCCCTTTTTTATTAATCAGATGCTTGAGCATTTAACTGGGAAGTCTCACTACTATTTTTTGGATGATTTTTCAGATTATTTCTAGATATGCATAGCCCTGGAAGATCAAGAGAAGGTGACGTTCACATGCCCTTTTGGAACATATGCCTATAGACGAATGCCTTTTGGTCTTTGCAATACCCCTGGAACTTTTCAGCGGTGCATGGTTTCAATTTTTAGTGATTTTCTGGAACACTATATAGAAATTTTTATGAATGATTTCACTGTATATGGGAACTCTTTTGATGACTGTCTGTGTAGTTTGGATAGAGTCCTTGCAAGATGTATGAGAAGAACCTTGTACTTAATTTTGAAAAGTGTCATTTTATGGTTAGAAAAGGCATTGTATTAGTTCATGTTGTATTTGAACAAGGCACAAAGGTTGATAAAGCTAAGATAGATGTTGTCACTTCTCTACCATACCCGACATGTGTTTGGGAGGTTCGGTCTTTTCCAGGTCATACAGGTTTTTATAGAAGATTCATTTAGAATTTTAGTAAAATTGCTTTGCCATTATCTAAGCTGTTACAAAAAAGATGTTGATTTCCATTTTGATGATGCATGTAAAAAGCTTTTGATAATCTTAAGAAAAGATTGACTTCCCCACCCATTATTCAACCCCTTGATTAGAACCTCCTATTTGAGCTTTTATATGAAACTTCTAATTTTGCTGTAGGTGTAGTTTTGAGCAGAGAGTGAATAAGAGGTCCCATGTGATAGCTTATACGTCTAAGACTCTGGATAGGGCCCAAGCAAATTATACGACCACAGAAAAAGAGTTTCTTGCTATTGTTTTTTCTTTAGATAAGTTTCAATCTTATTTTCTTGATACTAAAGTTATTGTTTTTATTGATCATGCTACCTTAGAGTACTTGCTAAAGAAGCCTGATGCAAAGCCAAGATTGATTAGATGGATGCTTCTACCTCAAGAGTTTGATATTGACATCCAAGATAAAAAAGGGGCTAAAAACTTAGTGGCAGACTATTTGAGCAAAATTGAGGCTCCAAAGGTAGATTCCTTACCTATTGATGATGATTTCCCTTATGAGCATTTGTATACTGTGCATAGTTTCTACCCATGGTATGCAGATTTAATGAATTATCTAGCTGCTTCTAAACTACCTATTGATTTGAATAAACATTAGTTGAATAAGTTTAGCAGTGAAGCTAGGTATTATATTTGGGATAATCCATACTTGTGGAGACTATGCAGTGACTAAGTGATTAGACGTTGTGTGCCTGATATAGAATTTGAGTCTGTTTTTAAATTTTGTCACACAATTGCATGTGGACTTTAGTCCAAAACGTACAACTAGGAAGGTTTTAGATAGTGGATTATATTGGCCTACCTTGTTACATGATTCCTTTGATTTTTGTACAAGATGTGTCAGGTGTCAACAAACAAGTAGTATATGTAGGAGAAATGAAATACCACAACATCCCATTTTGTTTTATGAAGTCTTTGATGTGTGGGGCATTGATTTTATGGGACCTTTTCCTACTTCTTTTAGCTCTGCATACATTTTATTGGTTGTTAATTATGTTTTAAAGTGGGTGGAAGCAAAACCCACTAGGACTGATGATTCTTCTGTGGTTGTAGAGTTTGTTCGCTCTCACATTTTCTACAGGTTTGGTATCCCCAGAGCCATTATCAGTGACTAGGTCACTCATTTTTGCAACCGGAGTATGCACAGCTTGTTTAGCAAGTATGGTGTTGTGCATAAAGCAGCTACTCCATATCACCCTCAAACAAATGGCTAGGCAAAGATTTCTAACCAGGAAGTGAAGCAAATTTTGGAGAAAATAGTGCAGTCAAATAAGAAAGATTGAAGCAAGAGGCTAGATGATGTACTTTGGGCCTATAGGACCGCCTACAAGACTCCTATTGGCATGTCACCCTATCGACTGATATTTAGGGAAACTTGTCACTTTCTGATAGAAGTGGAGCACAAAGCTTACTGGGCTATGAAGAAATGTAATTTAGATTTGAATAGAGCAAGGTTTCACAAGAAATTCCAACTTCAAGAGCTTGAAGAGATTAGGTTGGAAGCCTATGATAATGCAAGGATCTATAAAGAAAAGACAAAGGCATTCCATGACAAGATGATTGCAAGAAAGGAGTTTGTAGTTGGCCAAAAAGTTTTGCTTTATAAATCCCACTTAAAACTCATGCCAGGTAAGCTTCGTTCTAAATGGGAAAGTCCATATATAGTCTTTGATGTTTTCCCTTTTGGTGCAGTTAAGCTTTTGGATGAGCAAAGGGAGCTAAATTTAAAGTTAATGGACATCGGCTCAAGCATTTTTATGAAGAAATTCCAAGGGATGACAAGGAGGAGCTCTAACTTCATGACCCACCATGATTCCCGATTGTACTCTTTCCCTTTACCCTTTTATATGGTGTTGTCTTTCTATTGATTGGACTATGTGTTGGCATTGAGGACAATGCAATGTTTAAGTATGGGGGGATATAAATAAAATTTTCAGTTTTGCTTTGTTTTGGTTAATAGATTTTTCTAGTTTTTAAGCTTTTAGTCTTTTGTTTTATTTTTGAAGTGTTGAAGTTTTGTGTTGTTTTCCAATTTCTTAAAAAAAAAAGTGCTTTTATGGAAGTTACTAGTATTGAGGGGATTATAGCTTTGATATATCTTGATTTGATAGGGAATTGACCTTGTGTTAAGAATGCAAGTTAAATGGCAATTAGCTTTGCTTTAATGAAATTTGATGATGGTCAATTTACCTTGTGAGATTTTTGAACCTATTGCTTATTCATTTCTAGTGTGTATCCCCTATCTTACCTTTACTCTAGAACTTGGCTTGAATCTTATTCAAGGCCACATTTATTCATTTGCCATGCATAAAAATGATTAAGGCATTCATTGTTGTTTTGTTTTAGCTAGAGTCAAAGAGCTATCCTATATGTGTTTAATCCATTTACTTTACCTCCTTTGAGCCATATATGTTTCCTTTTTAGCCTTTTAGCGATGAAAACCAAACAAATGTTCTTCCTACCTTGATTAGGATGCTTTTGATTATTAAGGGCAATGTATCTTGTTAAAGTGGGTGAAGGTGCATTTTTCACATCGTTTATAGGCCGTTTGTTTATTCCTCTTTGAAAATATTCCAAGAAAAAGAGAAAGGAGAAAGAAAATAATAATAATAATAATAATATGAGAAAAAAGAAGAAGAAGAAGAAGAAGAAGAAAAGCAAAGCAAAAGAATAGCATTGAAAAAAAAAATGAAAAGAAAAGAAAAGTTGTTCTCTTAGTGCATATATTTGTTTATAGTAAATGGGGCCTTAAAATGCACTTGCATTCCATTCTTATTCTTCTTTTGATGCTCTTGATGATTTTTAAGCATCCAATTTTCTTTTGAATTTCTTTCATTCTTTTGTTTACCACTTGCTTCATATATTGGCCTATATTACAACCATAATAAAGACCTTTTGATTCATTCATTGGCATTTGATTTTGGTGGTGGAGATGTAGATAATTGCCAAGCTTATGGTAGTAAAGTTAGGTAGGATGGAATTTGAGGGAAACACTTTATCCTAAACACTAAAGAATAGAGTGATAAACACTAATCCAAGTGAGGGACTTTCATTGCATTTCATTTTTGTTAAGTGTATTGCCATGGTACTTGTTGCATTGGTGCAAGTGATATGACTTGGAGAATTGAGCTATTGATTTGCTTTGAGCTTCCTTGTACTAACTGACCTACACAATTCTATTTTTCTTGATTTCCTTTCCATTATCTCTTTCTTGGAGTTTTAGTTTTCTTTTGCCTGGAAGTACAAAAGCTTAAGTGTGGGGAAATTTGATGATTGCTAATTTTTATATATATTTTTTCCTCTAATTAGGCATTTTGATTATACATCTTGGCTTAAAAGATTTTAGTTGGAGAATAATTGAATTTATTAGCCATTTTTATACTTTAGAAATTAATTTACAAAATTTTGCAATTTTGGTACACAACTCCGTTTAAATGAATTTTTGTGAATCCTCCTACTTCATCTTTTCCTTTGTTTCGTGCAGAACTTGGGTAGAAGTTACATGCATGACCAGCCACGTTAAACATAAGCTAGCCACGAGCTGCATTCATTCACTCCTAGCTGGGAAAGATAGAAAAGAAGCTATATGAGATGCACATGAGCATGAGGCAATCTTGAGTTGGGCAAAACAGAGTATGCAAGGCACTGAAGCTACGTGAGAAGGTGAAGCTCGAGCTGCACGTATGAAGAGAAAAGAACACATTTCAATGCAGAGAAAACTACCGTGGAACAATAAAGAGACAACACGAATGAGTGAAGAAAATGAAGGCAGCTCACGTGGAGAAGAAGCTTGTGAACAAAAGAAGCATGGAGAGAAGGCTTGTGCTGAAGGGACTCATATATATAAAAGCAGAGCACTTGAAAAAGCTTTGGTCTGACGTGGTAAATGAGCTAAATGTGAACAAATGAAGGAGGAAGAATGAACAAAAAAAGCCACAGGTTTTGAAGGAAATTACAGCAGTAGAACAGAGGAAGCTATGAGTTTACAAGCAAGGAGCTAATGTGAAGAAAAGTAGCTGAAATAAAGAAGAAGTTTACATGGAAAAAAACATGTGAGAAGAGAGCCAGCTGAGCAGACTTTAACGAGGAGATTTGCTGGAAGAAAAGCACGTGAGTTTAAATGAAGTTTACAAGCTGGAGAACGTGGAATGAGTGAAGAAAAAGCCACGAGGCAGCTCGTGTGAAGAGAAGAAGTTGGAATTTTACTACGGGCAGAACATGGATTGCTATGGGGCAACTTACATGTTTTAGCAAGAGAAGAGGCAGCTGAAGAATGGGCTAGACGTGAAAGTAAATGAAGGAAGCTGCACATGCATGCAGAAACAGCGACTAAAGCAACTTACATGGAAACTCGTAGCAAAGAAAGAAAACACGTGAAGGAAAATCAGCTGGGAGCTGGCTGAAGAAAAACATGTGGATTGCTATGACCTGGAACGAACTGAACACACAGGAAGCATGGGCTAAGAGTAACATAAACAAGTACATGAGGGAGTGTGAGATTTAATCACTCGGGGAGAGGAGGATCCACGGATTAATTGACCCATCCAGAGAAGAATACATCCAGACGCTACACTCGATCAACATCCATTCATCCAAAGGCTAACGTGAGAAAACGTGTTGAATGAGGGAGCATGAAAGGGGCATGTGACTCATTAAAAACACTGGAGGCATTCATCGAAGGGACCAACGTGAACAATGATGGAGAGAGCTGGAGATTAACGTGAACGTAGGCAGCAGGTGAGTGAAGGCTAGAGAGTAAGTGACGGGGCAAACACGTACAGTGTGAAGAATAACGCGAGCTGGAGGCGAAGAATAATGCGAGTAGTAGGGAAATGAGTGAAGTGCTACAGAGAGACAGAGGAAGCTCCAGAACGTGAACGAGAGAGTTCATCCATCGATTTCTCCACATGGCTGCAGCTCTTACCATCGAAATTCCTCCATCGAAATTCCTCCATTTAATTCTTCCATGGCAGCTTAAAGTCTCCTTGGTGGCTAGCTGAAGATAGGATGTTCTAGATTCATATTTGAGCTCCAATTTTCTTCACCAATTTAGATAAATTCTTCCTCCTTATTCTTTTAATTTTAGTATTCATTCTTTTATTAATTTGACTAGCTTTAGCCTATTAATTTAGGAATTTCATTGCTGGAATTTACTAGAATTTGATGGATTAATTTGGATTGTGGATTGAGTGTAATTTCCTATTTTGTTGTTAATTGTGATCACTACATGTTTGTGGAAAATCCAGACTTAGTGGCTGTGCAATTTGTTCTTAATTTTCTTTTGATTATAGGCCAATCGATGCAATGGTTGTTAGATTAAGTGGCTGAAATTTTTGTGCAATTGATTATTTGAGGAATTCATTAATCTAATTGGTTAATTAGCATTTTAAGTAGATTGTATAGTAGATTTTTATGAGCAATTAGGACTGGTTTTAGTGTGTTCTTGTTCCTAACTCAATTGATTAATTTTTCAAGGTATTTTGTGGTTGCAAAATCCTTGAATTATTGATAAATTGAGTCTTGGATGGTAATTCAAGAATTCTTATGGAGAACACACTAATGAGCAAGAATTTAATTCCAATTTTGATACATTAAAAAGAAAGCAAGGATAATTGAATTCTAGGGAGTCCATTTAAAGGCTAGCTACCACATTTTCTTAATTATTTGCTTCATTTAGTATTAAGATTTTTATTCTTGTCATTTCAAATTTAGTTCAATTAAATTTTAGTATTTCAAAATCCCCTAAACAATTTTCATTTAGTGATACTTTGAATACTCTTTCACAAACAAATTAAGGTAAAAACTCCTTAGGAAATGACCTAGGTTGTATCATTACCTAAAAATTTATTTTTCTACTTAGTTTTATTTGAGATTGCACGACACAATCGCCAATGGCTCTCACCAAGCTTGCTGAATTGAAAAAGTAGATAGAAAAGTTGTTAGAGAAAAGGTTTATATGCCCTAGTATTTTTGCCTTAAGGAGCCCCAATGTTATTTGTGAGGAAGAAGGATGGTAGCTTAAGATTGCATATAGATTACAGAGAGTTGAATAAAGTTACCATCAAAAATAAATATCCTCTCTCTAGAATAGATGATTTATTAGATCAGCTAATTGGAGCATTTGTGTTTTTCAAGATAAATCTTAGATCTGGGTACCACCAATTGAGAGTGAGGACTGAAGACATCTCGAAGATGGCCTTCAGAACAAGATATGGCCATTATGAGTTCCTAGTGATATCATTTGAGCTGACGAATGCACCCACAGTGTTTACAGATTATATGAATAGGGTATTCAGGTTGTATCTAGATAAATTTGTTGTGGTCTTTATTGATGATATCCTAGTATACTCCAAATCTTTTGAGGAGCATGAAAGGCATCTAGACTCGTCCTAGAAACCCTGAGAGATAAGAGGTTATATGCCAAACTTAGTAAATGTGAGTTTTGGCTAACAGAGGTGAAATTCTTAGGTCATGTGATATCATGAGAGGGGGTTACGGCTGATCACCATAAAGTAGAAGCTGTGTTACAATAGGATAAACCTAGAAGCATCACCGAGGTTAGGAGTTTTTTAGGTTTGGCAGGCTACTATAGACAGTTTATTCAGGGCTTTTCTCATATGGCTTTACCACTGACAAGGCTGACTAGGAAAGAAACGCCTTTTGTGTAGGATGATAAATGTGAAAGGAGTTTCTAAGAGTTGAAGCTCTGTTTGACCACTGCCCCTATACTGATTATCCCTGATCTTAGTAAACCATTTATGGTTTATTGGATGCCTCGGGCAAAGTGTTAGGATATGTGTTAATACAATAGGGTAGAGTAGTGGCATATGCCTCTAGGTAGTTAAGGCCTCATGAAGAGAATTCTCCTACACATGATTTAAAGTTAGCCACTGTAGTGTTTGCTCTTAAAATCTGAAGGCACTATCTCTATAATACAACTATAGAAATTTATAGTAACCACAAGAGTCTGAAGTACCTGTTTCATTAAAAGGAACTGAATATGAGATAAAGAAGATGAATAGAATTCCTAAAAGATTACGATTATACCTTAAAGTATCATCTAGGTAAAGCCAATATGGTGGCTGATGCCTTGAGTAGGAAGTCTATTCATGCACCCCATATGATGATTAAGGAGTAAGAACTCCTAGAGAAGTATAGAAACATGAACATCTCTTGTCATGTAATATCAAGTAAATTTTATCTGAGTGAAACCTAAATTGAGAATGAGTTGAGAACCTAGATCATAGATGCCCAGACAGAGGATGAGTTCCTAAGACAAGTCAGGAATGAGATTTTCCAAGGTAAGACCTCATATTTCAGGGTGTCTGAGGATGGTTTGATAGTATACTATGACAGAATCTATATGTCTAGTTGGAATGAATTGAGAGAAAGTATTTTAGAAGAGGCACATAAAAGTAAGTATACTATCCATCCAGGTGTCACTAAGATGTATCAGGATCTGAAAAAAAATTTTGTGGCCAGGAATGAAAAATGATGTAACGAATTACGTGGCTAAATGCCTAATGTGTCAGAGGATAAAGAAAGAACATCAAAGACCCACTAAGTTGTTGTAACCATTAGATATCCTCGAGTGGAAGTAGGATAGTATAACTATGGACTTTATCATGGGATTACCTTGGACATCCTTTGGATACGATGCTATCTAGGTAGTTTTGAATAGACTGATGAAGTCTGCATAATTGTTAGCTATCAGGACTACTCACACACTAAATAAATTAGCCCAGTTGTATATTAGAGAGATAGTACGACTTCACAGAGTACTCAGTAACATAGTTTTAGATAGAGACCTCAGGTTCACATCAAACTTTTGGAAGTCGTTGCAGCATGCTTTAGGGACCAGGTTACAGTTTAGTAGTGTGTATCACCCCTAGATAGATAGTCAGACTAAGAGACCATCTAGACCCTAGAAGACATGTTGAGAGCGTGTGTCTTAAAGATAAGGGGTAACTGGGATGTGTATTTACTATTAGTAGAATTTACATTTAATAATAGTTACCATTTCAATATTCAAATGGCCCCTTATAAGGCTTTGTATGAGAGAAAGTACAGATCTCCTTTATGTTGGGTTAAGATAGGTAAAAGGAGTTTGATAGGACCTGAGATTGTGGACTAAACCATCCAGCAGATAGAATTGATTAGAAAGAAACTCCACACGGCCTAAAGTAGGTAGAAAAGTTATGTTAATAAGAGAAGAAGGCACTAGAGTTTAAGATTGGAGACCATGTGTTCATCCAAGTGTCTTCAGTGATTGGGGGTAGGTCGGTCCATGAGGGTAAGAAAGCTCAGTCCTAAGTATATTGGTCTATTTGAAATCCTTGAGAAACTTAGACCCGTGGCTTATCAGATAGCCTTACCTCCTAACCTAGCCCAAATCTATAATATTTTTCATGTCTCCTAATTGAAAAAGTACTTACCTGACCCCTTACATGTTTTAGAATGTGAGCATGTTCAATTATAGGAAAATCTTTCCTATGTAGTGAAACCGAAGAGAATTGTGGATGTCAAGCTTAAACAATTGAGGAACAAGAATATTCCTCTGGTGAAAGTGGTCTGGAGGGGTCTGACATCTAAAAAGGCAACCTGAGAACTTGAGGAAGAGATGAGAACAAAATATCTAGAACTTTTTCCCTTAAGGTATGTATTTAAATTTCGGGGACAAAATTTATTTAAGGGGGTAGAAATGTAACATCTAAGGTTTTAGAATTTTCTAAGTCTTTCCACTACAGCCAAGATCCTTGTTCGCTATAACGAGAGTGCCAGTTTGCTATAGTGAGTTTGTGTCCCATACAAAATTCAAGGAATATCTCGCAATAGCATTAGCCATAGTAAGAATGGTTGGGACCTGGAACTAATAAGTTCTTGTCGTAGCGAGAAGTGCTTCCCACTATACTGAGACTCGTTCAAGAAAAAGGCATGAAAAAGTGGAATTTTACTTCTTAAAGAGTCTAGAATCCTCTCATTTCTTCTAACCAACATTTTATCTACTTAAGACCAAGGGAGAACTCATCTAAGAAGGGCACACAAAGGAGGTGGAAAGGAGAAGGAAGGAAACCAAGGAAAAGGTGAGAGAAACTAAACATTTTCATGACTTTCTTTTTTGAAATCTTGTTCTTCTCTCTTTACTCTTTCTTTCTATAGTTTTAGTGGATGATTTGGTTATGTTTTGAGCTTGGTTCATAGGAAGGAAATTAGAAATTCAAAGATAAGGCTAAGGCAAAGGGAAAGACTCTTAAAGAAGCAAGGAAAATAAGGTATGATTCATAGTTTCCTTTGCTCTTCTTTCCCTGCTCTTCTTGTGTATTTGGCTTGACCAAGAGAAGAGCTTAAGAGAGAGAGGAAGTTCTGACCTAGAACAAGTAAGAAACCTATGAATTAATGTGTAGAAACCTAAGAAATGCAAAGAAAGTAAGGGAAAAGCTAGTGAATTTTAAGGGGAGAACAACTAGGGATTCAATATTGTGTAAATTTTGTTTTGATTTATGAATTCCCTAGTATATGTGAGTAATTATTTGATTTCCTAAGACCTCTTAGAAGCCTTCCAAGTGCCTCTCCCTTCAAGGAAAAATTTAGAAGCTATAGATTGAGAGTTAAGTCAATAGGTTCCATAATATAGCCTTAAGAAGCAACTTATATCTAGATTCTTAGGAATGAGTTTGTGATGACTTCAAGGAGTCTAAATGGAACCAAGAGGCCTAGATATGAGAAGGAAATGAAGCAAAGAGATTGAATTATGGTAGTTTCTTCATTAGGCTGTTAATAGAGCTATTATAGAACCAATAGACCAAGTATGCTTCTTAAGTGTGTGTTTAATGCTTTGGCTTGCTCCAAAGTATAATTAAATCCTATTTATGGTGTCTAAGCTAAAGAGATCAAACTCCATCTAGTTGTAGGTATGAAACCAAAAAGGGAAGAGAATGATCAAGAAGAAAACTTGTGTTGGATTGCAAGGTAGCTCTTCACTCCTTCTTGTTTGCATTCTTGGATATATGATGGTCATTGTATACTTATATGTGCATTTGTATTGTGACACATGCCATTTGATGCTGCCTTATTACATTGGTACTAACATATTTATGTTTTGGGTTGTGAAAATTGCTCTTAAGGGTGAGGTGGTGCCAAAAGTCCCTAGGAATGGGTGAAACAAGGCCAAAAGTCTCATGGATGAGTGAAGCCAAGTCAAAAATCTCTAAACCAAGGGTGAGGCTAATCCAGAAGTCCGAAAAATGGGGTGACCCTAGACCAAGAGTCCCTAGAGCTTATTCTTAGCTTTGATATGATTTGCATGGCATGTAACTTATGTATTAAATGATTCTTAATGATGTTGGATGCCTACTTGTATGTTTTGACATGGTTATATGCCTTGATTGTCTACTTGAATGAGTATATGAGCTATTAAGATTCTTTGAATCTCACCCCGTTCCCTCTCTTATCTCACCATGTTTAAGTGGTATTCAAGAGGCTAAGGATGGAAGCCAAGGAACTTAAAGGACTATCTCTAGGCAATTGTATAGTTTTGTATGTTTTTTGATGTAAACAAATGTCAAGTGTATATGTATATATCATTTTTGAGATGTAAAACTTAGAGCAAATGTAAAAGTATGTATATGTGGTGTATGAATCAAATTGAAACCAAATTAATGAGAAAATGAGTTTTGGGTACTTGGTGGCTTGTATGAAGTAGTGCATTCTTGGATGTGGCATGGTGAGTTTGAGATGTATGATGTTTTAGACTACTTAGAAAATCCTTATATGTTATGTTTATGCTTTAAAACTTGCCCAAAAGGTAGTAGAACATTTAAGAAGCCATTTGAATCACTTTTGACCCATATAAGGCATTAAATTTGCCATATTCGTGAGCTATGTCAAGATCTAACCAAATTAGCTCCTTTTGACCTTAAATTTGGCATGCTTATAGGTCTTTTCTAGTGATTTTTGGAAGCTAGAGTGTATATTATTTGGAACTCTAGAGAATTTTTGGTGAATTTTTAAGTTGGCAAATTTTGACAGAATTGGCATTGTTACTATGCAAATGGTCAGATCTTTTGCCTCTATCATTCATAGGTCAAATGATGTATAATGGCTATGAAATTTTACAGACATAAACTAGACATGATAAGCTTTTTATAACACTTTAAAGCAAATCATTTACATTTATAAAGAGGGAGAAATGAATTTTTGAGCTTCTATATTAGTATTAGGGGTGCAACCTGACCTCCATTACTATTCCATAAGTTTTTGTACCTTAATTCTTTTGTTTTAGTCTAGACTTATTTTTTACCTCTATTTAACATCTATAACTTTTCAAATTGGTATAATTTTTTCAAATTGGATTTTTTTGGAATTAGTGATGAATTTGTGAAATTTATATCAGTAAATTATATCAAAAACATTGGGCAATTTGACCTTTTGATCTTTTCTATCATCAAACATGGTCAAATGATGTTATTATAACTTGAAATTGTTTTTAGTATAAATTTAATATCTAGAGCTTTCCAAAAACCTATACTTGCTTGATTTTCATTTTTCTAGATTTAATTATGATTTTCCAAATTTGGTGCCAAAAATTTAAGTTATAGA